>CM067847.1:249083609-250559859 GCA_034509565.1 Triticum monococcum
CTGCATCACCGCGTTGGGCGTGAGGTGATGCGGCTGGAGATGATAGAAGTCGAGGAAGGAGCGCATGAAGCCACTCGCCGGGAAGCCGAAGCCACGCAAGAAATGCGTGCGGAAGACGACGCGCTCGCCTTCCTCCGGCGCCGGCGAGATTTCCGCCTCCGGCGCCAGACGAGCCTGCACGAGGTTGGCGGCGGGCAGGCGCCGGGTCTGGCGGAGAAACTCTCTGTGGTCTTCATGGACGTTGGACCCGTCCCACGAGCTTGACAGCGCCATGGACATGGCAGCGTGGGCGGGCTGCGACGGGAGGCTGCGTCGGGCGCGAAGGAAGAAGAAAGGAAAGAAGAGCAAGGAGGGACGGGGAGCGGGGGAGCGAGCAAGCCTTTGTCTCTCCCCCTCCCCCTCCTACTTGTAGGCTCGTGCGCCGGAGCCGAGGAGGCGCGGCGTGGGGGATCATGGGGATCGATCGTGCCCATCTCCCCCACGCCCCGCATTAATTGCGCGCCTTGAAGACACGAAGAAACGGGCGCGGGGAGGCGAGCAGTCCCCTCGGGCCACAGAAGATCTGCGCCCGGGCCGAGGCCAAGGAGTGGCGGGCCCGGGCCTGCGGCGGTGTCCCGTCGCGCGCGTGCGACGGCAGGACTTCTCCGCCACGCGGCCTGTCGTGGGGCCCGCGGCCAGCCCGCGGGTCAACCACGGTCATATTATGTCACATCCCTAGTTCTATTAATGCCTAGTGCTAGCATCTGGTGTTGCATCATGTCTAAAGTTTTGAAAGTTGAATTGGGGAAAGCTGAAAGCCTCAGACATGTTAAGCTTCCGCATGTGCTTGTTGCTTGTATGCTCTGTATGTTGGGTCATGAGACCCATGTTTGTCATATCTCGCTCTTCGGAGCCTAATGAATTAATACTTGAATTGTAGAGTTATGTTGTGATGCCATGTTGTATTCACACATATCGAGCATATTGTGTGTATGATTAAAATGCTTGGTATGTGTGGGATCCGACAATCTAGTTGTTTGTCCTTCGCAGCCTTTCTTATGGGGAAATGTAGTCTAGTGCTCCTCGAGCCATAGTAGTCCGCTACAGCCCGGTTCACCGGAGTCCTGCTAGCCCAGCACTACTGTTCAGGACACTTGACTGGCCGGCATGTGTTTCACTTCGTCCCTATGTCTGTCCCTTCGGGGAAATGTCACGCGGTGATCTCCGGAGTCCTGTCTAGCCTGCTACAGCCCGGGATCCCCGGAGTCCTGTTAGCCCAGTGCTACAGCCCGGAACCACTCGTTGATGACCGACATGTTCGATGTGATTCACGTATGCTCTTTTTACTCCTTATACCTCATGCCCATCTGATATGAGTCAACCTCTTCTTTTCTACGGGGATTAAGAATTAGGCCTTCTCATCTATCTATCAGGATGACGTGTTACTAAACCGTAGTAGCTGTTTCATGGATCACAAACACAAGTCTCAAATGTCCAGTACATCAAGGAGAACATTAGAAGCGGAGTGCTAAATGTCTCTTGGTCGATCATCCAGATTTTGTTTCCTTGGCTTCGCTAAGGTGAAATCTGAGACAGTGTTATCTTCCTTTGCATCTGCATCTTCCACCATTATTCATCATGGTAGCATGTTGTGTTGCCAGGATCCTTGACATGGATGTTAGTAAGACCTTGATGAGTATGGAAATGCTCAAGTTCTTGAGAGCACGCTCAGGCACTAGGTTCTGACATTGTCATTAACTGGAATGTGCCTCCGTCCTCTCAGTTGTTCGATAGCCATCCAATTGGTGGAATCACCTTTGCCGGTGAACCTTCTCCCCAGTTACTAGAATCATTCCCAACATTTGCATTTTGTCCCAGCTTGCACCTCAGTAGTTGTTGTTCATGATCATCTTCAAAAGTGGACTTACCATGGGTCTCATCCTTTTCTGATGATAAGCAAAAATCATCCATTGCATTGTCTTCAACAAGGTAGTCCACACCATCCATTCTAGTCCGAGTATGTCATTCTTTCGAACTCCTTCCACTGATCGTTTGTGATTGCCTTAGGCTGGTATAAAGAGTTTCTATGATCTCCGAATCAAAAGTAATTCTTTTTGCCACTCAAGGGAATATTTCTGCGAGTCACTTTACTTAAGATGTCTCGTTATGGTATCATGGCAATTATCTCCTCGCTACTTTGAACCATGCATCATCCTACTCCAGCGTTGGTTTGTTGCGTACCAAATTGAACCTTGTCATCTGCTTCTTCTCGTTGATTCTGATGTGTGCCTTGTGTCTCAACTCAAGAGGTGTTCTTACGTCTCACTCCGTGGAGTTGATCTTGTATCCACTCTTGGGAGGTTGTCTTGCTCTCTTGTCGCCATGTTGGATGAAGCTCTCAAAGCAAAGATGTCAAGATCGACATGATGCAATGAATCAACACCTTCGAGAAGGGCAATCGGATCGTGAAGATTCTTTATTGGCGTTCCCTCTGTCTTCTTACCTCACGTCTTGAATCTCAGGACGAGATTCTTGTTTAGTGGGGGCGAGTTGTCACATCCCTAGTTCTATTAATGCCTAGTGCTAGCATCTGGTGTTGCATCATGTCTAAATTTTTGAAAGTTGAATTGGGGAAAGCTGAAAGCCTCAGACATGTTAAGCTTCCGCATGTGCTTGTTGCTTGTATGCTCTGTATGTTGGGTCATGAGACCCATGTTTGTCATATCTCGCTCTTCGGAGCCTAATGAATTAATACTTGAATTGTAGAGTTATGTTGTGATGCCATGTTGTATTCACACATATCGAGCATATTGTGTGTATGATTGAAATGCTTGGTATGTGTGGGATCCAACAATCTAGTTGTTTGTCCTTCGCAGCCTTTCTTATGGGGAAATGTAGTCTGGTGCTCCTCGAGCCATAGTAGTCCGTTACAGCCCGGTTCACCGGAGTCCTGCTAGCCCAGCACTACTGTTCAGGACACTTGACTGGCCGGCATGTGTTTCACTTCGTCCCTATGTCTGTCCCTTCGGGGAAATGTCACGCGGTGATCTCCGGAGTCCTGTCTAGCCTGCTACAGCCCGGGATCCCCGGAGTCCTGTTAGCCCAGTGCCACAGCCCGGAACCACTCGTTGATGACCGACATGTTCGATGTGATTCATGTATGCCTGTCTCCATAGGTCTGTGCCGCTTTGGGTTCACGACTAGCCATGTCGGCCCGGGTTCTTTGTCATATGGATGCTAGCGACGCTATCATATACGTGAGCCAAAAGGCGCAAACGGTCCCGGGCCAGGTAAGGTGGCACCCGTGGAAATACCGTGCGTGAGGCCACAAAGTGATATGATGTGTTACATGCTAGATCGGTGTGACCTAGGATCGGGGTCCCGACATATTAATAAACAAGAAAGTTCTCCGAAGTCGGCCTACGACGGCAAGGTCGGCTCCTCAGGGTATGAAACTGGCCAAGCTTCTCGTCCCTCTGTCCGCCGTGAAGCTCGCCCAGCTTCGGGGACTACTGTCGGAGTAAATAGCCATGGGTAGCCCAGCCGGCTTCCCCTGGCCCATCATAAAAAATTACGAGCCCGTCCGGCTCTCAAGAAGACTCAAGACCTAGGCCGCCTCCCCCCTTGCCGACTATCTTCCTGGCCGGCTTTGGGGGTGGCCCGCCCTTTACCCTCATGAAGAAAGCTGTGGAGGGACGACTACGAGAAGCCGGCTACAGCAAGGCCGGCTACGAGAAGACGGCTCCCATAAAGCAGTCAAAGCCGTACCCGCAATGTACGCGTCCACCCTGTGATGATGAAGCGGGGCGTGGCTACAGTGGAGCCTGCCACCCCCAAAACCCGGAGCACGCCTGGTACAGTGCGCCGTACGGGTGGCCATCACCCGTCCGGCGCGGCACTGTTGCCACGGCGGCTCCGACGCCGTCCACGACGGGCCGCCAGCGTGGCCCCCGAGGCGGTGGGCCCCTTCGGGCAGAGAGATACGGAAGGCGGCCGCACCTCCTATCAAGCCGGCAAGATAGAGGGCCGGCTTCCCATAGCCGGCCTGCCACCTTCCTCGAAGGAGATGCCCATTAAGGAGGCAAGATACGGCAGGGCTACAGTAATCGCCCGCCAGGGCGGCGGTACAGTAGCCACGCTTACCCCGACCAAGCCTGTGTCAACCGCACGGAGAAACAGTAACCAGCCACCGACCAGGCCCTGGCCTATGGGGCCTGCCTGTCGACCAAGGAGCCGGCAGCCGGCGGGGCCCACCAGTCGGCGGGCCCAGTAGCCGGCGCAGAAGCCGGCGAGCACAGTCGCAGACAGCTGGGCCCCGTGCCCAGCCGGATTACCATTGTACCCCCGGGGGGTAGGCCTATATAAACCCCCCAGTGCACCCATGCAAAGGGTTGGACTCTCAAGTTAGATCTAGACACCATACAAGGAGAGGAAGCAAGCTAGTTGGGCCCTTCTTCCTCCTTCCACCCAAAACAGCTCAAGGAGCATTTTGTAGCTACTTGTTCATTTAGTAACCATGCGGAGATCCCGCAGAGCAGCAGTAGGGGTGTTATCTCCTCGGAGAGCCCTGAAGCTGGGTAAGATCCGCCGGCGTGCATGTCTTCGCCTTATCCCGTTTCTAGGCACCGGCGATGTTTTATTGGCTCCCACAATGATAAGCCACCCGTTGGCATATGTCGCACCTACCACCCGACAGAGTTTGCACGACTTAGTCAACTATGCTAGAGCCCATAATAGCTTGTGGCTGCACACGGAAGTTTCTAGTATGAATAGTCTCATGATCCCTTTTAGCCTAGGTGGCGGTCCAAAAGAAAACAGGCAAATCCTGGATTACCCAGGTGCCTCAATCCACCCAGATGTGTGTTTAAGTTGCCACCTTAGATAAACCATTAATTAACAATACTCACATCTTCCATGGATATCACTCACCCAATCCACGTCTACTAGCATAGCATGGCACAATAAGCAAACGTAGAAGTAACTCCCAAAGGTTTGATATACAACAGGTGATAGGTAATACCTCAACTACTTCCCATCCCACAATTTAATTAGATCCTAGTCATGCAATATTTGAGGATTGATCTTATGCAATAAAATTAGGTAGTAGAAAAGGTATGATCAAAGTGTTACTGGCCTTGCTGATGATCCGCGAAACCTAGAGATTCAAAGTAACAGGCGGCGCACTCCGGGTACTCTATCGCGAACAAACAAACAAGCATATAATAAGTACTTATCTAATGCACAGGTAAAATTCAAATAAGAGATCTAACCAGAAGGTTCAACTTAAGAACTCCGGTTTGCAAAAGGAATCAAATCGAATGAAGCAACGAAAGTCAAACGGCGAAAGAAAACAACTTCCTTCTACTAATCTGGATCTAAGGCAATTTTTACAGTGGCAAAAACTTGTTTAAGTTGATTAAATGGATAGAGGGTTTCGAGACGAAACTCCAGGCGCTTGAATCGACTGATTCCGATAAACGAGCAAAAAGTTATACTAAAACGAAAATCGGATCAGGAATCGCGATCAGAAAAATCGCGGGTTAAATCCGAGAAAAAGAAAAACGACGAACGTTCGTTAGAACGAACGAATGGACGAACGCTCACTAATTAAATAAATCGGAAAAACCGATCTATTGAAAAAAACCGAAACAAAAAAACTGACGAAAAACCGACAGAAAAACCGAACGGTTTTTCGAAAAAAATTAAAAAAATAAAAAAACAGCGCGGATTTCGAGGCGACCTCGGGCAGCTTGCGGCGGCGAGGCGGCGGCGGCGGCACGTGCGGGCGACAGCGGCAGCGCTGGGCTGGAGGCGGCTCGGGGCTTGGGCTAGGGTTTGGCTTCGGCTGGGCCTCCCCCCCGGCTTATAAACCCTAGCGGCCCAGGAGCCCGGGTCGGACACGGCTCGTTAGGTCGGTTCGTTTTTAAAATAATTATGCGCGGAAGAAAATTAAAAAGAAATACTAAACGGACTCCAAAAATCCCGAAATAAATTTTCCCGGGCTTCTAAAATCAAGCCGCACAAGGTGAACATTTATTTGGGGGCCTAAATGCACTTTTGAAAAACACACATTTATCCTAAATTCAAATAAAATAACAAAAAACTCCGAAAATAAATCTTATTTGATTTTATTATTAAATCCTCAATATTTCTTTATTTTGGTAAAGTCATTTTATTCCCTCTCTCATATTTTTGTAATAGAAATAATTGATGATAAAATAATATAATCAAATGATCCTATTCTCAAAATTTGAGAAAACTCAAATATGAAAATAATGAATTCCCTAACTCTCTCCGTGGGTCCTTGAGTTGCGTAGAAATTTCTAGGATCAACCAAAATGCAAAATAAAATATGATATGCATTTATGATCTAAGGTATAATATTCGAAATTGAAAATTTGGGATGTTACATTACCATTGTATTGGGTGTGTTGGGGATACAAGAGACTCTTTGTTATTTGGTTGCAGCGTTGCTTGAGAGAGACCATCTTCATCCTACACCTCCTACAGATTGATAAACCTTAGGTCATCCACTTGAGGGAAATTTGGTACTGTCCTACAAACCTCTGCACTTGGAGGCCCAACAACGTCTACAAGAAGAAGGTTGTTAGTAGACATCACCTCGCCGGTTAGTTATATAAATTTTAGTTATAGAAATTTTCCTGTTTTTTAGCTATAGAAAAGTTAGAAATTTTAGTTATATAGAAATGTTAGTTATATAGAAATGTTAGCTATATAGAAATGTTAGTTATATAGAAATTTTAGAATTAGTTTTAGCTAGATGGATTAGATTAATGTCAAATTGTTAGACGACGATCGATGTTTTTTTAGTTTCTTATAATTTTAGTTATAGAAAAAAAAAGAATTTGCATATAGAATTTTAGTTATCATAATCCAATCATTTAAAAATGTTACTTTTTGCGGGCGTATAGTATTTGGTCTCGACGATGCCGGCATGCATCCTCGCCGTCGACCCGTTCGCGACGACATCCAACTGAGCCATGTCCGGGACTGGGCTCCACCGGGCTAGCACTGGGAGGTGCTACCTACAGGGGTGCGCTGCTTGGTGAGGAACTCGGCCTCGGGTCCCGTCGTCGACCCTGTTCTCCTTTGGTGGCGTTCGCGTGGGCCACATTCGGTGTAGAGGGAGCCGGCCCCGCTGGAGATTGTGCGTCGCCGTGTCAGGGAGGAGGATGAGCACGCCCGTCGCTACGTGGCTGCTGTGGACGTCAGGTTCTCCAACACCTGGCAGGTTCTTTGGGCAGATGACCAGAGATATGATCCTGTGATGGTTCCTTCTCTTTGGGTGTCGACCGCCCGTGCCCCTGGAACCGCGAGTGGCCTAGATTCTTCTGTAGTATTTGATATTTATTAGCTACCTAGCCAGTGATTATTCAAGATGATGTATTCGAGATTATATATTATTCGAGATGATGTATTCGAGATTGTATATTATTCGAGACGATGTATTCGAGATTACGTATTATTCGAGACGATGCATATTATGTACTATATGATTCAGTTTTTCCTTATTGATTGCATCCATGCATTGTAATTTGAATACTAAATTGTTTTATATTTCTTCCGGATTAGTTAAATAAAAGCTATCGCGGACAATACCGGAAGAGAGGGAGAAGAGGCCCTGTTCGAGATCATACGCAGCCCTACCAGGCCAGATGATCTGAATGAAGCAGATGACGGCTCCCAATATCTGAACAATACCGGGAGGGTGATGATAAGATATTCGATCAGGACGACCGAGCTGATGAAGTCATGAACTATGATTATAATTATGATTATGCTGACATAGACAATGTTGATCTTGAAATAACAAAGACTACCGGCAAGGTATATTTATATAAGCAGGCATCTAGTGATCATCACATGTTTTTTTTATTTGAAGATATATTAATGAATCGATCTTTCTTCTTTCAGCCCTCCGGATCGAGCAAATCTGCTTCTACAGACAGCAGGAGAAAGCGAGGCCCGGGCAAAAAGTTGAAGGAGGGTGTAAAGTACAACATCGATTCCATCGAAGCTTGTGGCAAACCCCGCACGCCTAAGAACATTGCGAACAAGTTCGTTCGTCAGTGTGGAGTTCTTGTGAAGGACTAACTCCCGATCTCCATTCAAGAATGGAAAGAGCCAAAAACTAAACGTCCAGATGTTACTTGGGTCAATGACAGAGCAAAAGACAATCTTTGGGAATCTCTGATGGAACATTTCACCCAACCAGATTATTTCACTAATGCAGATGTGCAGAAAGTCAAGGACGCTGCTCTTAAGAAGATGGCAATTGCATTCAACACCCACAAGAAAACGGTATGTGCCAACTACCTCGCTGCAGATAGGAAGACTCCTGAATTCACGGGAACACTGGAGAAGCAAAGAGAACACTGGCCCGCTTTCGTGGAATTCAAGGTATCAGAATTATCTAAGGAATGGTCGAGAAAAAACAAGGCCAATGCCGCAAAAAAGACGCAGTTCCATAGGCTGGGGCCAGGTGGCTAAGCAGTGGGAGTGCCTAAGTGGGATTAGTCCGAGCAAGATATGGAGGATGCAGGGGTCAATCCAGTTACTAGGAGCTGGCCCCCCAGGTGCAGAACTTGGTTCTATGTGCATGGGGGGCGTTGGACCCAAAGACAGGCGAGGTTTCGAAGAAGGCAAGTCTAAAAGCAGCCGAGCAAAAGTTACTTGACGCAATAGAAGATGCTCAAAAGGGGGTGTTCACGCCCAACATAGAGAATGACGAGCTTACGCGCACCCTGGAAAATCCTGAACACCCGGGAAGAACATGAGGCAAGGGCGTTATTCCCTGGTATGAGGGCTTTTCGGAATGGAATGACGAATATAGGAGCCGTGCAAGAAAGAAGAGGGAGGAGGAGAAGAAGAGGAAGCTGGAGGAGAAGCTGAGGAAGAAGGACGCAGAACTCCTTCAAGGCCTAGAAGCAAGGCACGCGGACTTGGCACTCAAATTCCAGCAGCAACAGCAACAGATCAGCTCACTTAGCCAAGAAAGGGGGTCTCAGCAGCGGCAGCAGCAAGCGGATGATCATCCAGCATTGGATAGCACCGTGTCATGACCCCGATTCCAAGCCACATCGATCTAGCCGGTAACACCTCATATCACTTTGCGGCCTCACGCATGGTATCCCACGGGTGTCGCCTTACCATGGCCCGGGACCGGTTGCGCCTTTTGGCTCACGTATATGATAGTGTCGCTAGCATCCATATGACAGAGAACCCGGGCCGACATGGTTAGTCGTGAACCCAAAGCGGCACTAACCTATGGGGACAGGCATACATGAATCAACCTCGAGCATGTCGATCAACAGCATCTGAATCCGGGCTGTAGCACTGGGCTAACAGGACTCCGGTAACCCGGGCTGTAGCAGGCTAGGCAGGACTCCGGATGTCACCGCGTGACATTTCCTCGAAGGGACAGACACAGGAATGAAGTGAAACACATGCCGGCCAGTCAAGTGTCCTGAGCAGTAGTGCTAGGCTAGCAGGACTCCGGTGAACCGGGCTGTAGCGGACTACTATGGCTCATGGAAGCACTAGACTAGATTTCCCCATAGGAGAGGCTGCTAAGGATAAACAACTAGATTGTCGGATCCCACGCATACCAAGCATTTCAATCATACACACAATATGCTCGATATGTGTAAATACAACATGGCATCACAACAAGACTCTCGACTCAAGTATTAATTCATTAGGCTCCGAAGAGCCAGATATTACAAACATGGGTCTCATGACCCAACATTCAGAGCATACAAGTCAAACACATGCGGAAGCTTAACATGTCTGAGTACAGACATCTATAAATGAAAAAGGCTAAGAAGCCTGACTATCTACCAGATCCTGTCGAGGGCACAAGATCGTAGCTGAGGTATCAAGCTAAACGTCAAAGTCCACGCGGAACTACTAGCGAGATTGAAGTCTCTCTGCAAAACATAAGTTAAACAAACGTGAGTACAAAGGTACTCAGCAAGACTTACATCAGAACTAAACTACATATGCATCGGTATCAACAAGGGGGGGGGGGGTGGTGGAGTTTAACTGCAGCAAGCCAGCTTTGACTCAATGGTTAACCTGAACTACGATTGCAAGCAACTCTTTTGAGGTGGCGCACACGAGTCCACATATTCACCATTCAATACACCACTATGGATCCACTCTCGTCTCCCTACGAGAAGGCCATCCATAGCACTCACACATATCTTGCGAGTTTTAGAGTATCCACTTTCACTTGTCTATGAACTATGCAAGGGGTCCAAGTTTCCATATCCGAGGAATCCGGCTATTCGAATAGATAATGATAACCCTGCAGGGGTGTACTTCTTCACACACGCTCCCACCACTTACCACCATATACACGTCATGTATCTCGGCAACCTTCAAGCGGAAGCCTGGCGAGGGTGTCGGCCACGGCCTACCTAAACACTTACGTCTCTAGTCCAGGTTTATCGCCTATCCAGGTTCCATCCGCAGGGAGTCCGGCCGAGGTTTCGACATACGGCCCCGAACGATGTGAACAGGGTTCCCGAGACACCAAACGGGCGCCCGGTACACCGTGCCACGGTGTATCTACCGCAACATAGCCCACCCCTAGGGTCAGCGCTACGCACGGCCGCCAACACATAACCTACAAACACCAGAAACTAGTTGCAACTCCTAGACAGAGTACTAGGGTGATTAAGAAGCCAAGAGGGTCAATTAAGGATCCCAATGAGTGGTAGTAGCTGGTCATGGATCACAGACACAGAACTCAGTTCCTGAGGACGGTTTCAATGAGACAACCCACCATGTACTCCTACATGGCCGCTCACCGCTACCTTTACCAAAACGTGTTCACACACTTAGCTCACACACAGTAGGACATGTTCATCACTGTTCCAATTCATCCCCGATGAATCAGACCTGACACAACTCTAAGCAATAGCAGGCATGACAAGCAAACATGAATGAGTAGGCACATCAGGGCTCAAACAACTCCTACTCATGCTAGTGGGTTTCATCTATTTACTGTGGCAATGACAGGTCATGCAAAGGAAAGGGGTTCAACTACCGCAACAAGTAACAGATGAATCGTTGTTGTCCTAATGAAGTAAAAGAGAGCAGGGCGAGAGAGTGGGCTTGTATCGGAATGAACAAGGGGGTTGTGCTTGCCTGGCACTTCTGAAGATAATATAGTTCTTCATCGGTGTCATCGAACACGTCGTCGGAAACATCGTCGTCCGAGAGGGGACAATCACCGGCAAACAAGGGGGAACATAATCAATGCAATGCAACAATATGATGTATGATCATGACATGGCAATATGATGGGATTTGAGCTAATGCAACTAACAACAAGTTAAATGGACTTGGTTTGAACACTAGGTTCAAATTCAAATTCAAACTATGAATTCAAATAGTGCATTATCATGTTTTGGGCTAAACAGTGAGGTTAAGTTGTTCAAACATGCATGAAAATGCCATATTCAGATTCCTTGGATTTTTCTGATAATTTTTCATATATAACTTATTTCATTTGGAGTTACGGTTGAATTTCTATGATTTTTAGAAGTTTGCAACATTTTCTGGCATTTCCTAAATAAGAATAAATCCAGAAAAAGGAGTTACTGCGTCAGCACTGCATCACTGTGACGTCAGCTGGTCAACACGGTCACCTAGAGTCAAACCTGATGGCTGGGACCCACGGGTCAGTGTAACAGGGCTGGTTTGGGTGGATGACATGTGGGACCAGTCAACTGCCGCGTCAGCAAAGTCAACACTGACGGGTGGGGCCGGTCAATGTGTGACGTGGCCAGGTCAAACTGACCGGTGGGGCCACGGTCATTAGCTTAAATTAAACAGGGTATAACACTGTGGTTAATTAACGGGTGGGGCCCGTCTGTCAGCGTCTGTTAGGGAGGGATTAGTGGTGATTAGTCTTAATTAAGCGACCACGTCAGCGGTCGACGCCGGCGACCAAAAGCACGGCAGTGGCTCGCCGGAGATGCTTGGGACGGAGCTACAGAGCATTGTTTCGCTCGTGGTTTGCGGCTACGACGAGCTGGGAGACTCGCGCAACCAGCGGTGGCAACACCTCGCGCTGGGGTTGGCTAAATCAACGGCGGCGGCAACTTTTGCGGCGGCCGGAGTTCGGGAACATGCGGGCACGAGGCTGCGATGCACTAGGGGGCCGGCTAGCGGCTGCGTTGGCCTCCTGGGGGCTTTCTGAGCACGGTGAGGCGCTCCGTTGTGATCGTGCGCGGCTATGGCCACGCCTACGCCATGGCCGGCGGTGAGAAGCTTTCGGCCGTGATGGGAAATGGAACTAGGGGACGGGAACAGAGGGGGCGAGCACAGGAGAAGCAGCAGGGGCTCACAGCGGATCCATCCGAGGCGGAGGCGAGGCCGGGGACGAGCTGAAGCTCGTGAATCCCCGAAGAGTTCGCCGGCGGCCAGAGGTTGAAGACGATGTCGGGGACGGCACTGCAGGGCTTTCGGCGGGGCGCGGCGCGGTGAAGAGGAGGAGGGGGTCGAGGCGGAGCGCCTGAGCACATCGGCGAGGCGAGGCAGTGGCCGTGGCCACGACAATAGCAAGCAACGGCGACGATGGCTCTCGGGTGCGTGTGGGAGGAGAGCCAGAGGAGGGAGAGGAGCATGGGGAGAGACTGAGAGGGCCTGGGGGGCGCGTGGCGTCTCCAGGGCGTCGTCGGGGAGGCGGCAGCAAGCAGGAGGTGGCCAGGCACGTCGGCGGCGCTCGCCACCGAGCTGCTTCGTGCGCTGGCAAGGGGAGGAAGACAAGCGTGCCCCTGGTGGCCTGGGCCAGCGAGCTGGGCCGGCTTCAGGTAGGTGGGCTAGGTAGTCCTTCACTCTCGCTCTCTCTCTTATTTCTATTTTCTAATTTATCTTATTTTGTTTTGATTTAGTTTAAATACTAAATCATTTTATAAAATCCTGAAAATAAATATGTGACTAGAACTAAAATATTCCAAACCACATAAAATGTTCCAGGATTATTGGACATATATTAATTATCTAAAGAATATATATCCAATGCAAATAGTTATTGAATTAATTCAAAGGCCCAAAATAAATATATCTGAGATTCCAAAAATATTGTTTTAAGTTTTACCTCTTGCCAATATTTTCAGAGACTAAGAGGAACATTTTCTTGGACTTCTTTGAAAAGATTTTAATGTTGATTATTTTTGAAGTGATTTATGAGGGTTTCAACTAACCTCAATTCAACTTTCAGAATTTTGACATGATGCATGATGCTCACTCAGGTAAATAGCTACAACCAAAATCTAGGGCTGTGACACACCGTCCCATCCATGCCGAGAAGCAGAGTTGGTTCCGCCCCGGGCGACACACTGCTGGATACATACCCTGTGGATGACATCATAGAGAACACTAACTGTGAGCTACACTTCAAAATGAAGAACATATCCATGAAGGCGGCGGACGCCCTTGCTTTTACAAATATCCCCGAAGCAACCTTCCATTGCACCCCGATTCTAGTGGGCTATGCTTGTGTCTTGGTTGATGAGGTGGTGGACCAATATTCGGGGCTAGAGCTTGACATTCCTAGAGGTGACGACGAGCACACACTAGGAGAGGCCATACATCGTATCATCCTATGGAGAAAGGATTGCATCATCTTACGAAGGCCACCGACACCGCGTCAGCAAACTCCTCCTCGAAGTCCGCCACCGAGTCAGGGGACTCCCGCTCCTCCAAGTCCACGAACGCGTGAGCCGACTCCTCCTCGAAGTCCGCCACCGTGTCTGCAGACTCCCACTCTTTCAAGTCCACGAACAAGTGAGCCGACTCCTCCTCAAAGTTTGCCACCGTGTCAGCAGACTCCCGCTCCTCCAAGTCCACCAATGTGTCAGCAGACTCCTGCTCCAACTCAGCCACGTCAGCCTTCTCCGCCGCCTCAGCAATCGCAGAAGAGACACGCCGCAGCTATGGTGCGTAGCGGTACGAGTCAAGATAGTACAGGAGGTACAGGCGGAGGCAAGCGATATAAATATGGTCCAAGCAGCCTCAGTCCTCTTCCTCAGAGGCCTTACGACATGACCGAGGAGCAAAACAAAGCCATAGTGAAGGCCCAAGTGGTAACCCATTTTGGACCGAAACCAGCACCGCCGCCAAGGGAGAAAGTGCCTGAGGAAAAGATTGACCACTTCATTCGTATGGCTGGACCACCATCTCCCAAGCCTGTTGACTCACACTATGAGTGCCAAATCAGGAAGGCACATTGAGCACGACTACAGGAGGAAGCGAGCTCGAGCTCGAGCCAACAAGCAGCTGCCAAAAAATGTGGGAAAACCGTTCCCCAGCTGGGAGAACAAGCGACACAATCGATCCCCCCGCTTGTTGTGCCAACAACACATGAGAGTACATGCGCCCTATATTATTGTGGGCAAATTGTTCCCCAGCTGAACAATTTGGTAATAGCCGAGGAGCATATAAGGAATGCTAAAATGCTCGGCATCAGTGTTGGACAACTCCTCGACATCGAGCCCATGTCTCCGCTTAGAGAGGACGAAATAAAATGGAAATATGTCCGTGGACAACCTTTGGTCGAGCCCGAGGAAGTCAAGAACCTACCGACGAGAATGTATGAATTGCATCAATGGTACCTGAACATTACCAAGATTTCCAATCGAGAGTCCCTCATGGTGAATGTCAAGTAGGAGCATTACTTCCATGAGAAAGCTCTGGCTGGTGAGTATACGGAACTGTTTCAATTATTCAATCAAGACGCACTCGACAAATCTCTCGTCAGTTGCTATTGTTTGTAAGTGATTTCTTTTTGTAACTTAAGTCTCAAGCTAGCTGTAGTCATCATTTTGATCAATCATTACCTGTAATTATCCTCACTATATTCTTTTCTGTGGTATTATGGAGGATGAAGATGTATTGAATGAAAAAATCTGGACGCTATGGCATTGGGTTCATTGACCCAAATACCATTAATAAGTACACATGGAAAAGTCCAAGTTGTCGAGCAAGTTTAGAGGAAAGCATGCTAGAGTTCTTCAAGTACGTCAATAGCTATGAAGATATACTACTTCCTTAAAACTTTCTGTGAGTCACACTGTCTTGTACTACAAATTCTGTTTTTGCTTACTAGCTAGCTAGATGTTAATAATTAAGTGTATAGGGTTTAGGCTAGTTGATTAGTGTTGTGCACATGCCCGCTTAATTAAGACATGCAAACGTGTGCGCATGTAGTTTCCACTGGATCTTGTTAATCATTAAAGTTGATAAAGGAACAGTTGAAGTACTGGACTCACTACTTAAGGAAGAAAGTGACTTTGCCATCGTGAAGGGGATAGTCGGTAGGTAATTTCAATCATTATTAACTATATCTCGGCCTATTTAATTAGTTCATCATTTCCTGAGATCAACTATTTAATAATGCCTTTATTCATTTTCTTTGCTGGCGGGCAGGGCTTGGGCAAAGTTCATCAAGGTGACTCCAGGAAAATGGCGACAAAAGCTGCTTTGGTTTCGACCCAAGGTAAGTAATTAAGTATTACTAGCTAGCTTACCATCTCTTTAATTCTTGTTTCAATACCACTAATTAATTAGCATGCTTCATTAATTATTATTTGATTAAATTCCATTCTCGTAAAGGCCCTGAAGCAGGCTCCGGGGACTAATCTGTGTGCATACTACGTTTGCGAGAACATTCGCATGATGGCGTCCGAAAGGAGCAAATCTCAAAGACAGGAATGGGTACGTTTGCCAGAACACTATTCACAATTTTTACATGATTATCGATATCTAGTCACACAACTAATACACATGCATATTGATCTCCTTCTTAACAGTTCAAAGAGGTGCGGGAGAAGCTCCTAGCAATGGAGCACATACTAGCACTTCAAGAGGAAATAACGGTATTTTTGCTCGACCAGGTCATAGATCCCAAAGGAGAATACTATTACCCGCTACCGCCCCCATGAACCACTTGTCATCGTGCTCCGAAGGCACCAAGGCAACATGTAGGAGAAATTGTATATATATATATACATGTTTATGTGTGAATAATTAATGGTGGTTGTGAGACATTCAATGATATATATATATATATATATATGATCGGTTCTATGAGAAAATCTATTTATATATATGCATAACATGTACAATACGTAGTATCGTAAAATACCAGCAAACAAAAAAGAATTAAATGGAAAACACAAAATTAATGGAAAAATAAAAAATAAAACCAAAACCACCCCAAACATTTAGTGTCGGTTGGTGTTACCAACCGGTACTAATATCCTACACGCACCCGGGCCTGGCTCGTGCCACGTGGTGGCACTTTAGCACCGATTCGTGATGAACCGGTACAAAACGGGGGACCTTTAGTCCCCACTCTTTAGTGCCGATTGTGGAACCGGCACTAAAGGCCCTTACGAACCGGCACTAAAGCCCGGTTCTGCACTAGTGATACACATGCCGTTTTGTGCTGCCTCTTTTGTTGGAAATTGATCCAATTTAACGGGGCATAATTGGATGGGGGCGGTGCATATAATTTAACTAACCCTAGAAATAGGAAAGCAAAGAAGGAATCAACCATGCATGCATAACTTCATGTTGATTAGTTTGATTTGCCATTGATCCAGCAAAACATGAATTCAAAATATTGAGTAGGATGCTGAACCTATGCTCGATGTTAAGATATGTGCATGTCAGTCCATCCCGTTCAAGAAGGCGAACATACGCAGGCCTTCATGAGAAAGCTTCCAAGACAAGTTGCTAAACTAAGAAATTTGAATCTTAACCAGGCCTGAATCCAAAGAGCAGTAGTAGATCGAACTAACCATGGTCTTGAACATCTCCTCTCAACATGAATTACTTTTAATTAATGTCTTATGCTCTACGAGTAGGTGTTATATTTTATTTTGAGAAGGAAAATAGTAGGGTTAAACCCAAATGCAATTTTTATACAATAATTAAAATTAACAAAGGTCATTACAAGGCTTGAGTGAAGCCAAAAAAGGAAAAATAAAAGGCCTAAATTTCTTCTTGATCTTATGTCTAAATTGAGCTCATTGAAAAAAGCTTGCCTTTAAATAGAGTTTGATCACCATGCTTGAAAATTTTGTTGTTCTGCAAGATCCAAATAGCCCAAGCAGCTGAAATTATGATTTCCATAAATTAATTCACTTTAGTTCCTTGATGGTTGCAAAAGTTTTGGAGCACAAACAAGTAAGCACTTATGGTTGGACATAGTTCTAACACTAGCGTTTTTTATGTGTAGATATTGTATTAAGCACAATTCTTCCAAATCCTCTAAATTTTCCATGCAAATGAGATTGGACATTAGTAAAGAAGTAAAATATGTCGTAGAAATTCATTGTTTTGCTAGGAGAATCTTTTCATTCTTGACCATAAAACTCTCTCATTCACTTGAATCAAAACTCAAGATGCTTTGCATGTAATTTGTTGTCATATTGTGCCCTACTCATGCACGGGAGGCTAGGTTGATGGCAACAGTCAGTGGCGTGTCATCTATAGGTTGATTCGTGGTTGTGTAGTAGCGGGCGGGGTCATAAAAGCAAGGGTAATGTGTCAAATTTAATGAAAAGGGTGGAGGGAAAGGTAGTTAAGTATTCTTCTAAAGGAGGACGTAGAAAGCAGCGAGGAGGCACTTGTGTAAGTTATTTGCTAGCTTGGAGGGGCCTTAGGAAACTATGTGTGCCCTTCCCAAGCACGAGAACCTTACATACATTGGGAGCAAAAAACCAAAACCAAATAAATTTTATTGGATGCAAATACTCCCTCCATAAAGAAATATCAGAGTGAATAAATTGTAAATTCAATTTGGATGGTAGTACTTTGAATAAATTTAAATAGTTAATCTTTAGCATGAGTAGAGCTTTATAAAATTAGTCGAGATATAAACTAAAGGTTTGATTCATATGGATACTATGAAGGGAAAAGAATCTATGTTCTAAGAATGCAACTTTGGACAATTATGTCCCAAAAAAGTTCTCGTGTTACTTATTTGTACTTGTAAAAGATGCTTACAAAACTTTTTTTGTACTAGTATTGGTACTTTCATGCCATCAAATTTCTACTTTTTGCATCGCTAAGCCCCACGCATTTAAATAGGGTCAAAATGAATGACTAAAAACACATTAGATAGAGGTCATTCCTCAAATGTGTGCACCCAAGACAAGCACCTAAGACAACTCATGGTTAATAATAGATGAATCCAAGTTGTCAAACTAGGCTCTTTCTTGTCAATCACAAAATCCTATTGTGAATAAGTGCAACTTTCATGGGCCCTATTGTTATAAAGATTCACACTTTGATATACATGGTGCAAAATGTGTTGATGTGACAAAACTTGGGCAATCTCATATAATGGAGCCCCCTTCACCACTTTAACTATGTTGCCATTAGGTTGGCACTATTGTAAAAGTGTTTTTTATGTTACAAGTTAGCGTTGTCTTTTGTGGTAAAATTTAGCTAACAAGTTGGTTGTGTGTTTAGAAAGTATATTTTACACATTTTCTTCAATTTTTTGTAGTGACTATTCAAAGAAAAATGGGGAGTCGAAAACAATATAGTGTCAACCACTTTGGTCCAATCTTGAGAAAGCCATCCATAAGGAAGGCACCGGGAAAACTCAAGAAGAAGTGCCTTAAACAATTGTAGAGAACTCAACAGTCGTTTAGGGCAGCGTATAACCATGCTAATGAAAGAGGTGGTGATAATGTTATCAAAAGACCTCAACAAAATAATGTTGCAACAAAAAACCACCCCAATTTCCTTTTGAGGAGCCTAGGAATGCTAAGGTAATGACTCGACAAAATGTCTCTTCACGTTCTGCATGGCCAAACAACGGTATGACTTCTCCATGGGAAAATGGTGAGAAGTCCAAAGCCTGTTTCTCTAGGGCTCTCCAAAAGAATACCCAGAAGGCTAATCCATCCCGCGCAATGCCTAACAGTGGCGCTGATTCTCTGCAAAAGAATACTACCAAGTTAAGACCTTCTTCCTTTATGTCAAATAATGGTAATACCTCAAGGCCAAACAATAGCATGGGTTCTCCCGTGAAGAATGTGGAGCCTAACATTGAATCTCCTCGGTCAAAGAATAAGATGCCTGTATCCTCTTACTCAAGGCCCAATGATGAGATGGTGGCTCCTCGGTCGAATTGTGGGTTTGGTCCTTTGACGAGGACCATAGAGAAGTCTAAGCCCTCTTCAACTAGGGATCAATATTCCTCAGTGTTGAAGGATGATTCAAATTCCACATTTGGTATTTCAAAGAAATCATACCCCTCTTCGATGCTTCGCAACTCATGGAATGAAGACCGTCGGATGGCGATGGAAGCTTCAAATTCCAACTTAGCTTTGAAGGGTAAAAAAGTCATGGAAGATATCCAGCCCAACTTGGAGATCAATTGTGTTTCTTTACCTGGTAAGAACCTTCCGAGTCACCAAATGGCCGAGGCATCACGCATGGTCGACTCAATTGACCGGTGCATTCAACTTGATAGTAGAAAGTGCAATACTAGCCTTTCGAAGGATGGAAGAACCGATGTGTACAAATCTAATGAAAGTGCATTATATCGAATAGAGGGGGGTGAATAGGCGTTTTTTATGAATTCTTCACTTAGGAATTTGAAGGTGAGGAAATTCCTTAGCGAAGAACTACTAGTAGCAGAATAAGTACTAAAAAATAAACATAACAGAACACAAGCATAGTCATCATGATGAACTGAAGACAAGCACAGAGTACAGATAATGTAAGCACATGATAACACAGGATGAAGACAAATATACTGAAGAAATTGAACTGAGGAATTTGAGAAAGTCTTTAGTCAAAGTGTTCAAACACAAATATGAACAAGCACTCAACACAGTTATGAGGAAATGAAAGAGTTAAGGAAATAGAACCAGTGAGCTTGGTGAAGACAATGATTTGGTAGACCAGTTCCAACTACTGTCTCAGTTGTACATCTGGTTGGAGCGGCTAGGTATTTAAACCCGAGGACACACAGTCCCGGACACACAGTCCTCACCGTATTCTCCTTGAGCTAAGGTCACACAGACCTCGCCCAATCACTCGTGGTAAGTCTTCAGGTGACTTCCGAACCTTCACAAACTTGGTCACTCGGCGATCCACAATTCCTCTTGGATGCTCTAGACCTTGATGCCTAACCGTCTGGAAGAAGCACAGTCTTCAAAGGTAACAAGCGCCAGGTCCACACAGGATCAATCTCTTCAGTGATGCTCAATAACTTGGGGTTTGTAGGTGTTTGGGTTTGGGTTTTCCTCACTTGATGATTTTCGCTCAAAGTCCTTGGAGGATGGGATGCTCTCGAATGACAAGTGTTAGTTTCTCTCGGAGCAGCCAACCAGCTAGTGGTTGTAGGGGGCAGCTATTATAGCCTAGGGAGCAGCCCGACATGATAAGACATAAATGCCCTTCAATGATATGACCGTTAGGTGGGTATATATTTTGGGACAGCTGGCACAAAGCACAGCAACGGTCGGAAATTTGAGTATCAAATTCCTCAGGGCTATCATGTTCCTCACTATGTAGGCAATCTACACTTGCGAATTCCTAACTCCTCAGTCAGAACAAATTCCTCAGAGATCAGAAGAACTTCGTCTCTGTCACTGAAGAATATGACTGAACTGTATGAGATTTCCAATGGCTTCACTCGAAGGGATTGATAGGTGTAGTATTTTGAGTTGAGCATCACATGGAAATTTTTCCTTACTATTTCCTCGACCCCCTTTAACAGTATGGTGTTTACTACGACTCAAGAAAGAGAAAATGAAACTATAAAAACAAAAGTCTTTATGCTTCATGTTCCTCGAATGAATACCAAGTCTTCAGGATTGCAGCAATTTCTTCACTTTCAAAGTCTTCAGAAGGTCTTCAAAAGTCCAAAGTCTTCAGTCGAAGAACTTCATTTTTAGGGGTCGGCTTTCTCTGTAAATATCAAACTCCTCATAGACTTATAGACTTGTGTACACTCAAAAACACATTAGTCCCTTAACCTATAAGTCTTCAATACACCAAAATCACTAAGGGGCACTAGATGCACTTACAATCTCCCCCTTTTGGTGATTGATGACAATATAGGTTAAGTTTTCAATGGGGATAAACATATGAAGTGTAAATACTGATATTGAGGAATTTGATTGTAATATATAGAAGAACTCCCCCTGAAGATGTGCATGATGAGGAATTTGCTTTTGAAGCATTGCACACTTGAAGTGTAGAATCATGGAGATCTCCCCCTATATCTTGTAATTCATACGCATTTGACATATCATAATGAGGAATTTGAAATGCATGATGAAATATGGTGACTGATGTAATTCAGCATGCGTGCATAAACATATATGAGGAATAAGCATGCAGAAAAACACATCAAAAGTATCAGAGCACCATCGGGTTTAAGTTTATAACTCGATCCAATAAAGTTTCACAAGAGCGAGAGTTGTAACTTTGCAAAAAAAACACCCATATAGACAGACCCATTTGAAGACTAACTCAAAATTCTCCCCCTTTGTCATCGAATGACCAAAGGGATCGAAAATGAGGACTAACGGCCCTGAAGAATATCAAGTTGATGAAGGAGCGCCAGTGTTGTTGGGGTCGTTTGTCGTGGAAGGACCTGCCGTAGTGTCACCCAAGTCTTCATGCTCATCGGTGTCGCGCGATGAAGAATATGAGCTGGACACCAAAGGAGGAACCTTGTCCTTCTTGTATTTCTTCGGTGGAGGCGCAGACCAGTCAAAATCTTCCTTGAGATCCATTTTCTTGAGATCTTCTTCACCATACAGATGTGATAGAATAGCCCAGGTGCGACCGAAGACTTCATGGAGGTAGTAATGGTTTTTCTTCACTGCATTGTGTGTAGCGGTCAGGTTGTGAAGAAATGATCCAAACTGACGCTTAACCCTTTTATGGTTTCGATCCACCTTCTGGTGAAGACTAAGCAGAAGCTCACGGTCAATCATCATACGAGGAGCAGTTGCTTGAGGAGTAGACTTGGGTGCATTGGCAGCAGAGTCATGTGTGGCAGAGTCATCATTCATGGAATAAGATGCAGCTTTGCGAAACTGACCATCCAATGGACGAATGCCTTCATCAATGACAGCAGGAGCCTTACCCTTTTCATTAGTGGAAGTAAAGGCCTGCTTGAGGACTTCAATCGGGGGCAGATAGCTAAGGTGATTCTGAAATTAGCCTTGTAGTTGAGTGAATACCTTGTCCTGAGGAATCTCATAATCCAAGGTGCATAAGGTTCAGCTCAAATGGAGAAAGTGCGTCATTTGCCAGAGTCCACATGAAGAAATCGTGATAGTTGATAGGAATGCTATGAATGATCTTGAATAGCAGATTCTTCATGATGCCAACTATATCCTCATCAGCTAAGTCATGGCCTTTGATGGGACTCATTGTCCTCGTCAGAATGCGATAGACAGTTCTGGGCACGTAGAGTAAATCCTTCATAAGGAATTTGGTCCTTGGGGCTTGACCGGGCTTCAAAGGCTTCATTAACACTTGCATGTAATGAGCTGTGAGTTCTGGTTCATGATATAGGCAGCAAGCTCCTTCACTAGGTGGACTGATGGGCAGGGCATGAAGCAATTCAGAGGCCGGTGCCTTATAGTGAGTGTTTTCGGTCATCTAGTCCAAGACCCAGGTGTTGATATCTTCAGGATCACTTGTGATATGTAGTGTGCCGTAGAACTGAAGAATAAGCTCTTCATTCCAATCAACAATGTCAGAGCAAAAGTCGAGGAGGCCTACATCATGAAGAACACTGAGCACATGAGAGAAGCAAGGTAATGATTCCATGTCCATGTGTGGAATATGCTCATGGTAGAAGATTTTGTCTTTCTTGAAAAGCAGTGAAGAAAAGAAGTTGGCCTGGCTTGCAGTCCAGAAACGCTTCCTCCTTAGACGAGCAGAGTCATAAGGATTGTAGTCAGTGAAGAACACATGCTCGCTGAAGAAATCATCAGCCTTGAATTCATGCTTCTTTGAGAATGGATCCTTTGGCTTGGGGTGAGGAGTCTCAGTCAATTGCATCACAACCTCCGGGATCTCGATCTCGGGTTCCACAGGCTGAGGAATTTCATGTGCTGCTTTAGTGGCAGCCTGGGACTTCAATTCTTCATTTACATGATCTTCAGCACTAGTGGCTGGAATTTCTTCATGGACAGACGGTGTGGCATGTGGTTCATCAGATCCCATTTGTACAGTAGTTTCTGGGGACTGAGGAATTTGTTGCAATTGTGTGAAGAGTGGAGAGTTGGGGTGCTGACTTTCCCAAAATCCATCACTTAGCACAGGTGTGGTACAGCCAATGTCCACATCTTCATCTTCCATTTCTTCAACACATTAGTCTCTTAACCTATAAGTCTTCAATACACTAAAATCACTAAGGGGCACTAGATGCACTTACATCTAAGAGTAAGAGGATGAAGCCGTTATTGGAAGAGAAGTTTGAGGCACGTGGGGTTTCTAGAATAACAAAATCAATGGGAATCTCCACTAAGCTTAACAATAAGAACTCTAGCCTCGGGGAGGATGAAAGAAACGTTGATGAAAAGTTTAATAAGATGAAGAGGACTGATAATAGTAGTCAAACAAACAAAAGGAGAAGATATGTAGTATATGACGATGAAGTTGATGATGATGGTGATCAGAATCTCACTGGTGCTAAAAGTGTTGCTGCTAGATTGACAACACAAAAGGATTGTCATCCAGAAGTCTCTAATCTGTTTGGTTTAGAATCTTCGAAGCCATATCAGTATTGTTCCCTGCCCATCGATGAACCTATTTGGAGATAGAACATACACTTTTTTCTCTCCAATTTCATGCATTGCAAATTCTAGTCCCTATATGCTGATATTTTTTGTGTTTTATTATTCAACAGTGGAATCATTAAGATAGGTAGGGGAAAATTTGTTTCACTGGCTGCACATTTGTCAACCAAATACTGTGAGAAGGTGTGGAAATTATTGGGGAACATAGTAATTTCAAAATTTTCCTATGCAAACACAAGATCATGGTGATGCATATCAATGAGAGGGGAGAGTGTTGTCTACGTACCCTCGTAGACCGAAAGCGGAAGCGGTATAACAACGCGGTTGATGTAGTCGTACGTCTTCACGGCCCGACTGATCAAGCACCGAAACTATGGCACCTCCGAGTTCTAGCACACGTTCAGCTCGATGACGATCCCCGGACTCCTATCCAGCAGAATGCCGGGGAAGAGTTCCGTCAGCACGACGGCGTGGTGACGATCTTGATGTTCTACCGTCGCAGGGCTTCGCCTAAGCACCGCTGCAATATTATCAAGGATTATGGTGGAGGGGGGCACCGCACATGGCTAAGAGATCCAAGGTATCAATTGTTGTGCCTATGGGGTGCCCCCTGCCCCCGTATATAAAGGAGCAAGGGGGGAGGCGGCCGGCCTAGGAGGAGGGTGCGCCAAGGGGGTAGTCCTACTCCCACCGGGACTAGGACTCCTCCTTCCCTTGTTGTAGTAGGAGAGAAGGAAAGAGGGGGAGAGGAACAAGGAAAAGGGGGCTTCACCCCTTGTCCAATTCGGACCAGAGGGGGGGGGGGCGCCTCCTTCCTTTTGGCCTCTCTCCTCTATTCCCGTATGGCCCAATAAGGCCCATGTACTCCCCAGCGAATTCCCGTAACTCTCCGGTACTCCGAAAAATACCCGAATCACTCGGAACCTTTCCGATGTCCGAATATAGTCGTCCATAATATAGCGATCTTTACGTCTCGACCATTTTGAGACTCCTCGTCATGTCCCCGACCATTATATAACTGTCATCGAAACCTTAAGCATGCGGACCCTACGGGTTCGAGAAAAATGTAGACATGACCGAGACACGTCTCTGGTCAATAACCAATAGCGGAACCTGGATGCTCATATTGGCTCCCACATATTCTACGAAGATCTCTATCGGTCAAACCGCATAACAACATACGTTGTTCCCTTTGTCATCGGTATGTTGCTTGCCCGAGATTCGATAGTCGGTATCTCAATACCTAGTTCAATCTCATTACCGGCAAGTCTCTTTACTCATTCCGTAATACATCATCCGCAACTAACTCATTAGTTGCAATTCTTGCAAGGCTTTAAGTGATGTGCATTACCGAGAGGGCCCAGAGATACCTCTCCGACAATCGGAGTGACAAATCCTAAGATTGAAATACGCCAACCCATCAAGTACCTTTGGAGACACCTGTAGAGCACCTTTATAATCACCCAGTTACGTTGTGACGTTTGGTAGCACACAAAGTGTTCCTTCGGTAAACGGGAGTTGCATAATCTCATAGTCATAGGAACATGTATAAGTCATGAAGAAAGCAATAGCAACAAACTAAACGATCAAGAGCTAAGCTAATGGAAAGGGTCAAGTCAATCACATCATTCTCTAATGATGTGATTCCGTTAATCAAATGACAACTCATGTCTATGGCTAGGAAACTTAACCATCTTTGATTCAACGAGCTAGTCAAGTAGAGGCATACTAGTGACACTTTGTTTGTCTATGTATTCACACATGTATTATGTTTCTGGTTAATACAATTCTAGCATGAATAATAAACATTTATCATGAAATAAGGAAATAGATAATAACTTTATTATTGCCTCTAGGGCATATTTCCTTCAGAAATTGTCACAATCACTTGAGCCAGTGGTTGAAGTGACAAAGCTTTCTAGACTGGAGGCTTGGCCTAAGAGCTTTGAGGCATCAAGGCCCACTAATGACAACATTGTGTTGTATTTATTGCCCACCGAGATGAGGTGTTTTTATTACCCTTTGCTATTTATTTGCCTAGAAACTTTTGCACCCATCGGATTCTAGCCATTCTTGTTTCTAAACCTAGGCAAGATGTAGACCTGGAACAACTTGTTAAAGAAGTCATGGAGAATGATATGGTCCTACAAGCTATTGTTGGTGAAGCTGAGATGCTGATATTCCCATCTATTCTACTGCCTGAGCAACACCAAAGTATGCATTTTCTCTTTTTGGAAACATTCAAGCAAAAGAATATGATTGCTACACCTGATTTCTAGTGGCATCCCTATCCATACATAGTCATACTAACCATTCTTTAGAAATAATTCAATTCTCGACAACCACTATGTAAGCTCTTTACCTACTGTGTATATTTGGCTCATGGGTTAAATGGCTTACCATGTTCTATTTATTTTTTGCTTGCAGCTTTCCAAGGAAAACCCTACCCGTGGGCGGTAGTTAAGCACATAAAGGACAAGGTTCATGTAGTGGAAGAGGAACAACATGGGAAAGGACATTGTGCATAGAAGAAGGAAAATAGCATGCTTCACATTTCAGTGTGGGAGAAGGGCTAAACATGGATGCTCGACTTGAAGCTTCTGAGGAAGCGGAGATGCAAGACATGGAGCAGGAACAAAATCCCACTACGAAAAGTCTAGCAACAAGTCCTACAGCTTTACCCAACGCTCAAAGTCCTACAACTTCAGCTCCCACCTCAGCTGCCAAAATATCTGCAATCCATGGATAGGTCCATGATATGTCTCCAATGTATCTATAATTTATGAAGTATTCATGCTATTATATTATCAACCTTGGATGTTTTATATGCATTTATATGCTATTTTATATGATTTTTGGGACTAACCTATTAACCTAGAGCCCAGTGCCAGTTTCTGTTTTTTCCTTGTTTTAGAGTATCACAAAAAAGGAAAACCAAACGGAGTCCAACTGACCTGAAACTTTATGGAGCTTATTTTTGGACCAGAAGAAGGCCATGGAGTAAAAGAGTTGGGCCAGAAGAGTCCCGGGCTGCCCACGAGGGTGGGAGGTGCGCCCCTACCTCGTGGACCGCCTGGAGACCCCCCTGACTTGTTCTCGATGCCAAAACCTCTTATATATACAGAAACCTCCAGAAATTGACCTATATCGGCAGTTCCACCACCGCAAGCCTCTGTAGCCATGAGAAATTAATCTAGACCCTCTCTGGCACCCTGCCGGAGGGGGCCATCATCACCAGAGGCTATGGAGGAGGATCCCGGAGGGGCCATCATCACCATGAAGGCCAAGGACCAGAGGGAGAACCTCTCCCCATCCAGGGGGAGGCCATGGAGGAGGAAGCACAAGGGGGAGAACCTCTCCTCCTCTCTCTCGGTGGCACCAGAGTGCCATCAGGAGGGGAATCAGTGCCGCGGTGATCGTCTTCATCAACATCACCATCCTCATCTCTTTTACGCGGTACACTCTCCCGCACCCATCTGTAATCCCTACTTGAACATGGTGCTTTATGCCATATATTATGATCCAATGATGTGTTGCAATCCTATGATGTTTTGAGTAGATATCCTTTGTCTTTGGGTTGATTGATGATCTAGATTGGTATGAGTTGTATGTTTTATTTTGGTGCTGTCCTATGGTGCCCTCCGTGTCATGCAAGAGTGAGTGATTCCCACTGTAGGGTGTTGCAATACGTCCATGGTTTTCTTATTGTCTGCGTTGCGTGAGTGACTGAAACACAAACACGGATAAGCAGGAAATGGCGTATGGGACTAAAGAGGACTTGATACTTTAATGCTATGGTTGGGTTTTACCTTAATGATCTTTAGTAGTTGTGGATGGTTGTTAGAGTTCCAATCATAAGTGCATATGATCCAAGAAGAGAAAGTATGTTAGCTTATGCCTCCCCCTCATATGAAACTACAATAGTGATTACCGGTCTTGTTAACAATTGCCTTGGACAATTCCGCACACCGATCCACCATTATTCCACACTTGCTATTTATAATATTTAGTAATATATTCTAAATTTATGATAACAGCCCCTACTTTTATATTTTATCTTTCCGATATCATGCAAAGTTATCCTCTTCATACCCACAATGTAGTTTTATTTCTTGTTTCTAGTTGGAAGCAAATGTTCGGTGTACGTAGAGTCGTATCAGTGGCAGATAGGGCTTGAGAGAATATTGATATTACCTTTATCTTCTTATGGGTTCGACATTCCATACTTATCACTCCCACCTTTGTAAATTGCTACGATGATTCCCTGCACTTGGGGATTATCAAGCTCTTTTCTGGCGCCATTGCCGGGGAGCAATAGCGTGGGGTTGATATTCTCGTGTGTGCTTGTTTGCTTTCTTCACTAAGTAGATTTTGTTTTTCCTTTTTGTTTCTGTTTAGTTGTGGGTGAAACATACAATTCTTTTTGAAAGAATGAAAATACAAAAAGAATTTACTTGCCTCTCATGCCTAAAAAGTGTTTCAAAAAGACAAGTGATTGGAAAGTTATGCATTGAAGAAGTGAGGGTCGACCTTGAGCACTTGTCTTCATGCTCACAGAAACAATGTAGAATTTTTCATGGAAGTTTCTATGTAAATAATTATCCCCTTATATATATCCATTGTATTATAAAAATAATGTGCCAAGCTTTGGTTTTAGGATGATTAGATTGCTTGTTTACTATGTGTAGAACAAAAACAGAAACTTTGGTTGTAGCACGTGATTTTACATTTTTTTACTGGAAAGTCAAATGGGTCTGAAACTTCTTGCACATTACTTCTGTACAAATTTTTCAAGTTGTCAAATTTATTTCATAATTTTTGGAGTTACATAAGTTTACTAAACCTCCGGATTACTACAGACTGTCCTGTTTTAGACAGATTCTGTTTTTCGTGTGTTGTCTTCTTTTTTTGATGCATCTATGGCTTGTATCGGAGGGTATGAACCATAGAGAAGTTGGAATACAGTAGATATAGTTCTAATATGAAATTGGAATGAGTTTGAAATAGTACCTAAAAGTAGTGATTTGCTTTATTATACTAACGGATCTCACAAAGTTTTTGTTAAAGTTTTGTGTGGATGAAGTGTTCGAAGAATGAAGAGTTACCGATGTGAGAAGAATAAAGAGAGGCAAGATATCAAGCTTGGGGATGCCCAAGGCACCCCAAGTAAATATTCTAAGGATACTCAAGCATCTAAGCTTGGGGATGCCCCGGGTGGCATCCCATCTTGCTTCTTCAACAAATATCGGTATACCTCGGTTTTTGTTTTGTTCACATGATTTGTGTCATTTGTGTATTTATTTTTATTTAATAACCATGCTAGTATGATATGTCCATTCATCACTTTATATAATACTTCATGTGCTTCACTTATATCTTCTAAGTATGATCTTATAGAATTGCTCTTTGAGCCTCACTTAAATCTTTTGAGTATGGCTTTATAGAATGCTTCGTGTGCTTCACTTATATATTTTGACCTTGGATATTGGTTAGTCTATATTAATTGTATAATGCTCCATGAACTTCACTTATATATTTTGGAGTATTAATAATACTATAATCTAAAGTGGAACCGGAAGAGTGTCAACTTTAGTTAGTAATGATTCCACTATTCCGAATGAGAAGAATTTTGCTTATGTGGAGCGTAGTAAAATTTATATGCTTGTAGATGATGAAAAGAATGCTTTGTGTGATGGTTATATTATTGCATTCATTCATGATGCTACTGAAAATTACTATGAGGGAGGAATATATGCTTGTAGGAGTTACAATAATATCAAGTCTCCTCTCTATGTGCTTAAAGTTTTGAAGTTATCCTTATTTTTGCTTCCTATGCTAGTTGATCCTTGTTCCTATAAATTGTGTGCTCAGAAGTGGGTTAGGTTTAAATATGCTAGTCATATTCTTCATGATGCTCTCTTTATGTTTCAATTCTTATCTTTTATGTGAGCATCATTGAAATCATCATGCCTAGCTAAAAGGCATTAAAGAAAAGCGCTTGTTGCGAGACAACCCAATATTTAACCTTACTATTTTTGTGTCTTCTCATGATTAAGCTATTGTATTAATCATGTATTATAGCTTTTGTTTCAATAGAGTGCCAAGTAAGACCTTTCGGAAGACTTGGGTGAAAATTAATGTGATCTTGCTGTAAAAAACAGAAACTTTGCGCTCACGAGATTAGCTGCCATTTTTATAGAAGAGTGAGATTGAGTTTATTCTTTTTTTCAGAAGATTAATAGACAAATTCCTCACGTCCACCAATTTATTTCAGAATTTTTGGAGTAGCAGAAGTATGGTTGGTGTTCAGATCATTATAGACTGTTCTGTTTCTGACAGATTCTGTTTTCATTGCATAGTTTGCTTGTTTTCTAGTTTCTATGGCTTATATCCCTCAATATAAATTGTAGAGATGATATGGTACAGTAGGCATTGTGTGAGAACAATTATGATCCTTGTCTTTGACAGTGCCAAAGTGAATGGTTTACTCTTTATCATACAAACCTATCTCACGAAGTTCCGTTAAGTTTTGTGTGATTGAAGTTTTCAAGCTTTGGGTGAGATATCGATATGAGGAGAATAAGGAGTGGAAAGACCGTAAGCTTGGGGATGCCCAAGGCACACCAAGGTAATATTCAAGGAAGACTCAAGCGCCTAAGCTTGGGGATACCCCGGAAGGCATCCCCTCTTTCGTCTTCAAAATTATTGGTATACCTTACTCGGAACTATATTTTTATTCGTCACATGATATTTGTTTTGCTTGGAGCGTATTTTCAATTTTACTTGCTGTTTGAATAAAATCATTGGATCTGAAATCTTAAATGAAAAAGAATCCTCCCATGGCTAGTTAATTATTTGACTACTCAGTGTCCTTCACTTATATCTTTTGGAGTAGTTTGTCATTTACTCACGTGCTTCACGTATATCCTATGAGTAAATGGTTGAATAATTGAATATCATAAATATGAATTTATATATGTTTCATATGCTTATACGATGGGGAGTAATGACTTCACACAGAATAACTATAGGTAGTAAACTTATTGAAAGTTAGCAAACGTAGAATTGGTCACTTGAACAATTCATGAAAGAATATTGAAGGAAGAGAGATTTCACATATAAATATACTAACTTGGAATTTTTTTTGTAATTGTGAGTATGCATTAAAATATGACATGCTAAAAGGTTGATGTCGAACAAGGAAGACAACGTAATGGGTTATGTTTTCTTATTTCCGAAATAAAGTATATTGTCTTGGATCATCCAACATGTTGAGCTTGCTTTTCCCCCTCATGCTAGCCAAATTCTTTGCACCAAGTAGAGATACTACTTGTGCTTCCAAACATTCCTTAACCCAGTTTTGCCATGAGAGCCCACCATACCTACCTATGGATTGAGTAAGATCCTTCAAGTAAGTTGTCATTGGTGCATGCAATAAAAGATTGCCCTCTAAATATGCATGATCTATTAATGTGGAGAAAATAAGCTTTATACGATCTTGTGATGTGGAAGAAATAAAAGCGATAGACTGCATAATAAAGGTCCGTATCACAAGTGGCAATATAAAGTGACGTTCTTTTGCATTAAGATTTTGTGCATCCAACCATAAAAGCGCATGACAACCTCTGCTTCCCTCTGGGAAGGGCCTATCTTTTACTTTTATCTTCTACCCTTATGCAAGAGTCATGGTGATCTTCACCTTTCCTTTTTACATTTTATCCTTTGGCAAGCACATTGTGTCAGAAAGATCCTGATATGTATATCCAATTGGATGTAAGTTATCATGAACTATTATTGTTGACATTACCCTTGAGGTAAAAGGTTGGGAGGCGAATCTATAAGCCCTACCTTTCTCTATGTCCGATTAAAACTTTGAACCCATAAATATCACTTGAGTGTTAGAAATTATGAAAGATTAAATGATAGTTGTGTATGTGGAGTTTGCTAAATCAAAGCTCTGACATAGACCCTTCCTGAAAATAAGATGCATTGCAATTGTTTGATGACTGAGGATATAGGTTTTAGTTTCAAGAAAGTTTATGATCTATACTTTAACATGTGAATAGCTTGTTACTTGATCACAAAAAGTTTTATGAAGATGAGCTACTGTTATGATATATGATGATGCTAGAAAAATGATTGTAACTATCATTGATGAAACTTATGCACTTGCTAGCATGCATTCACACTTCATAAATTATTTCTTTTATCATTTACCTACTCGAGGACGAGCATGAATTAAGCTTGGGGATGCTGATGTCTCCAACGTATCTATAATTTATGAAGTATTCATGCAATTATATTATCAACCTTGGATGTTTTATATGCATTTATATGCTATTTAAATGATTTTTGTGTCACACCCTAGCTAGGTTATGCATTAGAGTGTGCATCATGTTTACTTTCATCAGAAATGGAAATGGGGAAAGCAGAACCCCCAGCACCCCCCCCCCCCCTGAAATCAACTAGGGTTTACTAAAAATAAATTCAATGAACCTGAAATGCCCTTCAGATATGTTCACCCTCTTTGCCTTGGGTTAGAACCCTTGGGAAAAATGGTGCATATAATTTTAGGTCAACAAAAGGGGCATTGACTTAATTCATAAATATTTGAATTTGGGCATTTAAATACTATTAAATAATTCAAATGCTCAAATAATGTTGGAATTATTTTTGGGCCACTGAAATATTTCAGAAAGTGTCCATAAATATTTTCAGGATTTTATAAAATGATTTAGTATTTAAACTAAATCAAAACAGAATAACAGAAATAGAAAAATAAAATGAATTAGAGAGAGAGACAGAGGCTCACCTGGACTCACCTGGCGGCCCAGCTGTGGCCCAGCACTGTTGGCCCAGCCCACCAGGCCGTGCCAGTCGTCCCCTAGCTGCTGCCAGGAGGACGCCGGGCGTGTGCCCGCGGTGCGCCGGCACGCGCGCGGCCACCGACGGCCACCTCCTGCTTCGGCCGCCCCCCCCCCCCCTCGACGCCTGGACGTCGCTATGGACGCCACGCACCCCCTGGCCCCCTCTTATCCCTCTCCCTCGCTCTCCCTCCTCCCCTAGTTCTCTCCCGCGCGACCGCCCGAGCATTGCTGTCGCCGCCGTTCACCATTTCCGTAGCCACCGCCTCCCCCTCGCTTCTCCGACCAGCTCAGAAGCTCCGCCACGTCGCCGTCCACCTCTCTGTCGAGCCACGTGACGCGGGAAGCCCCGGAGCACCGTCATTGCCATCGTCTTCGCCTCGGCCGCCGTGGATCGCCGCCGTCAAATTCGCGGCAACCAACGCTTCCCCGAGCCCGCTTCGACGCCTTCTGCGACTGCTGTGAGCTCCATCATCGTTTTCCCCTCTTCCCCTTGCTTCTCGAGCACCGCAGTCGCCGTTTCGACCGAAGCCGTAGCCCCTCGCCGCCGGCCATGGCGCCACCGTGGCCAGGGGCTGAGCCAGCCGCAACCGAGCACACCATCGTGCTCAGTGCAACGCCAGGACCCCAAAACCCTCACCTGCTGCCCCTGCCATGCACCGTAGCCCCTTCTCCCCTCCCCGCCGAACTCCGGCCGCCGCCCAAGTGGTCGCCGCCGTCGACTTAGGCCGTCTCCGGTGAAACGGAGGGCACTAGTGGGTGCGCGCGAGCACCAGCTCCTCGGAGATGGTCTCCACGGCCCATTTGGTCACCGGAGACGCATTTCCGACGCCCTCCGCCGCGTCTGGCTCGCCGGCGACAAGCCGCCGGTGGCTTTGACCCCGCTGACCAGGGTTGACCCTCCCCCTTGTGTCACTGACGTGTGGGCCAGGCCCCTTTTTAATTAGTGTTAGTTTTAGTTAGTCCTAATTAACTTAATTACGTTAAGTAGACACTGACATGCGAGCCCAGGCTCTAATTAATTTTAATTAGTTAATTAGTCACTGACCAGTGGGACCCACTGGTCAGGTTTGACCTGGAGGCAGCTCAGTTGACTTGTTGATGTCATGCTGACGCAGGGCTGACGCAGTAAATCATTTTCTAGTTTAAAAATAATTCAGGAAATTCCAGAAAATACCCAAAACTTCAAAAATTCATAGAAATTCAACCATAACTCCAAATGAGACAAATTATATATGAAAAATTATCAGAAAAATTATCAGAAAAATTCAAGGAATCCATCTGTACCATTTTCATGCATGTTTGAACAATGTTTGTCCTCTGTTTTGGACAAAACAAATAAAGGGCATTTAAATAATCATATATGGGGTTGGAATTTGAATCTTGTACTCAAACCAACTCCATTTAAATCATAGCTAGTTGCATAAGCTCAAGACACATCCATATTGCCATGTCATAGCATGCATCATATTGTTGCATATCGTCATGTGTTGATTGTGCTCGGCTGTGTTCTTCGTGGTAGGTTCTGCCTCCGAGGATATTCACGAGTATCCAACTGAAGGGCAGTATCCCGATACCACTCCATCAGGCAAGCAACCATTGATCATTCCGATACAACCCATGTTCTCGCTCCTGCTCTTGTTTACTGCATTAAGACAACACGATTCAGACTGCTGTGTGCTACGGTAGTTGAACCCTTATCCTCTGCATGACCTGTCATTGCCACAGTAACTAGATGAAACCCTCTAGCATGTGTAGGAGTTGATTGAGCCATGTTTTGTGATTCCTACCTTGCTATGCCTGCTATGCTTAGAGTTGTGTCAGGTCTGGTTCATCTGGGAGATGGGCTAGAGTGAAATGCTTGTGCCAGTAATATGTGGGATGTGTTGAACATGTTTTGGTAAAGGTATCGATGAGAGGCCATGTAGGAGTACATGGTGGGTTGTTTCATTGAAGCCGTCCCTAAGAACTGAGTTCTGTATGCGTGAATTAAGATTCAGCTACTACCACACATTGGGCCCTGAAATACGACCCCGCTCGACTTACCGACCCCTCTCGCCTCAGTCCAGGAGTTGCAACTAGTTTCTGGTGTTTGTAGGATATGTGTTGGCGGCCGTGCGTAGCGCTGACCCTAGGGGTGGGCTATGTTGCGGTAGATACACCGTGGCACGGTGTACCGAGTCACCCGTTTGGTGTCTCGGGAACCCTGTTCACATCGTTCGGGGCCGTTGAGGACACCCCGGCCGGATTTCCTTGCGGATGGAACCTGAATAGGCGATGACCCTGGACTAGAGACTTGTGAGGTTAGTCAGGTCGTGGTCTACACCCACGTCGGTTTTCGCTTGAAGTCTGCCGAGCACATTTCGTGTGCAGACGCTAAGTGGTGGAAACATGTGTGACGAAGTACACCCCTGCAGGGTATGAAACTATTCGAATAGCCGTGTCCGCGGTAAAGGACTACTTGATTGCATATACAGTTCATAGACAAGTTAATGGATACTACTAAAAGACTCAAGATAAGTGTGAGTACCGAGGATGGCTCCCTCGCAGGATACGAGGGAGGATCCACGGTGGAGTATTGTGATGGTGAGTAGTGGACTCGTGTGCGAAAACTATTTTGCTAAAAGATTCCGTAGGATAGCTTAGGCAAGAGTCAAAGCTGGCTTGCTGCATAAACCCCACCACCTTCTTGAGAATGAGCATGTACAGTAGGTTCTGATGTAAGACTTGCTGAGTACCTTTGTACTCATGTTTGCTTATTTATTGTTTTCAGACGACAACACTGCCCCCTCCGATGGGTTTTATGTAGACCTTGACGTCGACGAGTGACTAGCCACCCAGGTGGTGATCCAGGCCATGGAGGGCCCTATGTAGATAGACAGGCTTCGAGAAGCCTTCTTTCTTTCTAGAGTCTGTACTCAGACTAGTTGCTTCCGCTTGTGCTTGTATGACTGTATGACTTGAGTGTCGGGTCATGTGACCCCTACCTGTATGGATATGTTACGTATGGCTCCCTGGAGCCTTTAAATAAAGTACTTGAGTTGTAGAGTTCTGTTGTGATGCCATGTTGTATGTACTCATATCGAGCATATTGTTTGTATGATTGAAATGCTTGGTATGAGTGGGATCCGACAATCTAGTTGTTTGTCCTTCGCAGCCTTTTTGATGGGGAAATGTAGTCTAGTGCTCCTCGAGCCATAGTAGTCCGCTACAGCCCGGTTCACCGGAGTCCTGCTAGCCCAGCACTACTGTTCAGGACACTTGACTGGCCGGCATGTGTTTCACTTCGTCCCTATGTCTGTCCCTTCGGGGAAATGTCACGCGGTGATCTCCGGAGTCCTGTCTAGCCTGCTACAGCCCGGGATCCCCCGGAGTCCTGTTAGCCCAGTGCTACAGCCCGGAATCACTCGTTGATGACCGACATGTTCGTTGTGATTCATGTATGCCTGTCTCCATAGGTCTGTGCCGCTTTGGGTTCATGACTAGCCATGTCGGCCCGGGTTCTCGGTCATATGGATGCTAGCGACATTGTCATATACGCGAGCCAAAAGGCGCAAACGGTCCCGGGCCATGGTAAGACGACACCTGTGGGATACCGTGCGTGAGGCCGCAAAGTGATATGAGGTGTTACCGGCTAGATCGTTGTGGCTTAGAATCGGGGTCCTGACAGCGTTGGCATCAGAGCCGGACTGCCTGTAGGTTCGTTCAGCCAAACTGGTCGATGTCGAGTCTAGAAATGCTTTAGTTATATGTCAGGGAATTGATTGTGGGAGGGAACGTAAGGTTCTTTTTACTCCTTTACCCTATGCTTCTGATCTAAGTCATTCTCTTCTCATTCAACGTGGGTTAAGGACTAGGCTCTCTTCTTCTATCAGGTTCATGTGTTACTAATCCGTAGTAGTTCATAGGATTATTGCTACGAGTTTCAGTCCAGTTTCTACTATTTTAGTACGTGGCTATTTGAATCAGAACCTTGATATGATGCTGTTGAGCGGTATTGTGAACTGTTGTGGATGTCTCAAATCTTTTTCTGAGCATTTACAGCCGTTATGCTGCCCAATTTTCCCTAGGAATTCTGATGTCTTTGTCTTGTGGTTGTGCTTTCAGATGGCCAATCAGTCTCAAAATCAAGTGGTTCGCCTGACCAGGTGCCTCGACGTGCCCGTTCATACTGCTATGTTGGTCCGGGTCATGATCGAGACAGGATACCGTTGGTATCCCGAATACACTGTTGAAGAGCAGTTCCGCGACTTTAATCAAAGCCAGTATTTATGCACCGTCAGGATATTTCCTTCCTATCCTGGATCTACCGAGCCCCTTCACTGTTCCTATGGACTCGGAGTTACCATTGAGATGGCTATGCAGGATGCTGCCTATTCCATGATGACCATCTTGCGAGTCCGGACTGGCCTGCTTCGGAACACTGACTTCCGTTACATGCCAGCTTCACTTCCGGGAGCGCAGGGGTATCTTCAGGCTATCTATGCTGACTTCACTCAGGAGGACTCATTAACTCGTACCACCGCTGAGATGCTCGAAGATAAGGACCGAGAGAATCGGGCCTTGAGGCTGGAGCTCTTTAATACCCATGCTGATCATTGGGCCACATTGACTCGGTTTGCACCCGCGGTGCAAGCGGGATGTATGGATACCAGGGATCTGTATCCTGTGAGAGCAGCTCTGCCAGACATGGTGGATTGGCGTGATGTGGGAGGCATCACCCCACCCCTTGGTCCCCGCAGGCCACCGTTTGTTGGTCCAAGACCTTATCCTAGCCCCTATGGTCCACAGGCTCCTCAGGACCGTCTGTTTCCGGATGATCACGTTGAACTTCCAGGCTATGGAGGTGACTTCTATGAGGACTACTACGGAGCTATCTGAGTTAGTAGTAGTACCACTAGTATTGTAGTAGTTGTATCTCCACTGTCCTGTGTGACTTGTGGAATACGACTTGGTGTGTAATCGATTCCGGAGGTATAGACAAATAATGTATAGGGACTCGGAATGCCTCCGATGAGATGTAACGTCTACCTTCATAGTTGTACTATAGCATGGGCTTGTACTAAACTATGTATGACGAGTATGACCGTTGGTGTATATATGGCAGTTTTATATTACCATGGCATACGAATGAGCATCTCTGCATTCCGCGTTATCCTTTACATTCTGCACTTCCCTGTTAAGTTTGATCCATCCTTGTCTAAACCGTTGTCTAGTTTCCTTCTAGGATGGTCAACACCCGCGGAAACCCTGCTGCCCCGGAGCAGGGGGAAGTCAATGCAGCTAGAGGTGAAAATTTGCCTCACCCGCCTTCCCTGGCCGAAGTGATGCTGGAGGCGGAAAGGAACAAGCGTGAGACCAACCGCCTGTTGGAGCGGATTGAGCAGAACACTGCACGCCACCCACGAAATGACTTGGTGTCAATCAACGACTTTATCAAGCTGTACCCATCAAAGTTTAACCATTCCGTCGAGCCCCTCGACGCGGATGATTGGCTTCACAGCATCACCCACAAGCTACGTTCTGCCAACGTAGCTGAAGCCAACAAGGTTACCTATGCTGCTTATCATCTTGAGGGCCCCGCTAGCCATTGGTGGGAAAACTACGAAGCTATGCGCCCGGTCAGCCAAATCACTACCTGGGCTGAGTTCAGCGAGGCTTTCCGTGAGCATCACATTTCGGAAGGTCTTATGGATCGCAAGAGGGAGGAGTTCTGCAACTTCACCCAAGGAAGGCTGACTGTGGATGCATATAGCCGAGAATTTGGGAACCTGGCACGCTATGCTCCTGAAGAGGTTTCTACTGACGCCAAGAAGCAGGCAAGGTTCCGTAAGGGACTTAGCCCTGAGCTTCGCCGCGATCTCCGTCTGCACGAATGCACATCCTTCCAGAAGCTGGTCAATAAAGCTATCAGTGCTGAGACAGGCCAGACTGATTATGACGCTTCACGCAAGCACTCCCGTGATTTTGGGTCTTCATCCGGCTCTGGAGCTCAGAAGCGCCGGGTGTGGATTCCAAGCACCGCACTGCCACCCAGATTCACCCCGAGGCCATCCTTTGAGGCGCCTCATCCCAACCAGCAAATTGCACCGTCCAAGCCCTATGATGGCCCCGCTGCTAATGTTGCTCCACGCCCCACTGTGGTAACATGCTTCAAGTGTGGAGAACCGGGTCACTATAGTGGAGAGTGTCCCCAGAACAACCCCAATCAAGCTGGAAAGTCCGTTGGCCGTGGTAAGCCCGCGGGAAAGACTTTCTACGCCAAGCCGGCCACTACTGCACGTGGCCATGTCAATTATGTTTCAGCCGAAGAGGCTCATGAGGATCCCAACGTCGTCCTTGGTACGCTCCTTGTTAACTGCCATCCGACATCTGTTCTTTTCGATACTGGAGCATCTCATTCATTCATATCCGAGAATTATGCTCGGTTGCATAACACGACATTCTGTGACATGCCCACTTCCATGGTAATTCAAACTCCGGGTTCCAAATGGCAAACTTCTAGGGTAAGCCATGGGAACGAAATTCTTGTCGATAGGCTTGTTTTCCTTGCATCTTTAATAGCTCTCAAGTCCTCCGACATAAACATCATCTTGGGTATGGACTGGATGTCGGCTCATTATGCCAAGATCGATTGTGCCACTAGAACCGTTCAACTTACTCATCCCTCGGGCAAGACAGTTAATGTCTTAACTCGAGTGGCCAAGCGCCAACTTTACTCTCTCAATGCCAACCCTCTTCCAGACCTTGAGGACGTTCCGGTAGTCCGAGACTTCCCGGATGTGTTCCCGGAAGAACTGCCAGGTGTTCCACCTGACCGGGATGTCGAGTTTGTGATAGACCTTGTTCCAGGAACCGTTCCAATTGCTAGAAGACCCTACAAGATGGCACCCTTAGAACTAGCCGAGCTTAAGAACCAACTCGATGAGTCCTTGAACAAAGGGTTCATCTGTCCCAGCTCCTCTCCTTGGGCTTGCCCCGTCCTCTTCGTCAAGAAGAAGGATGGAACGGATCGAATGGTTGTGGATTACCGACCTATCAATCTGGTCACCATCAAGAACAAATACCCGCTTCCCAGGATCAACGACCTGTATGATCAGCTCGCTGGATCCTCAGTCTTCTCCAAGATGGATTTGAGGCTGGGCTACCATCAAATCAAAATCAGAAACGGGGACATTCCCAAAACGGCTTTTGTTACTCGTTATGGCCAATACGAGTACACCGTCATGTCCTTCGGTTTAACCAATGCCCCGGCCACTTTATCCCGGTTAATGAACTCGGTTTTCATGGAGTACTTGGACAAATTCGTCGTAGTATACCTCGATCACATACTCATCTACTCCAAGAATGAAGAGGAACATGCCGAACATCTAAGGCTGGTATTGATGAAACTTCGAGAGCATCGCCTTTATGCCAAATTCTCCAAGTGTGAATTTTGGTTGTCAGAAGTGACCTATCTAGGCCATGTAATCTCTGGTAAGGGTATTGCTGTCAATCCCGAGCGAGTTCAAGCCGTCCTTGATTGGACTCCACCTGTTATGGTCAAGCAAGTTCGGAGTTTTCTTGGCCTAGCGAGCTATTGCCGCCGCTTCATCGAGAATTTCTCCAAGGTTGCTAAACCTCTAACAGAACTCCTCAAGAAAGATAAAAAGTTCGAGTGGACTCCGCAGTGCGAGTTCAGTTTTCAGGAACTGAAAAGACGCCTGACATCTGCTCCCGTACTGGTACCACCAGATTTCTCCAAGGACTTTATTATCTATTGCGACGCCTCGTGACAAGGACTAGGTTGCATACTCATGCAAGATCGTCAGGTAATTGCCTATGCTTCACGGCAATTACACCAACATGAGGAAAATTATCCCACACATGATCTAGAGCTTGCAGCTGTAGTCCATGCACTCAAAACCTGGCGACATTACCTCATCGGTAATCGTTGCGAGATATTCACCGATCACCAAAGCTTGAAATATATCTTCACCCAACCAGATTTGAATCTCAGGCAAAGACGTTGGGTCGAGTTGATCTCGGATTACGACTTAGGAATAACTTACACCCCTGGCAAAGCCAATGTCATGGCCGATGCGCTAAGTCGTAAGTCCTACTGTAACAACCTGCTGTTACAACAAAGTCAACCACTTCTCCATGAGGAATTTCGCAAGCTTAATCTTCACATTGTTCCTCAAGGATTCTTGTCTACTCTGGTGGCGAAACCTACCCTTATGGATCAAATCATAGCTGCCCAAAAGCGTGATAAGGGCATATCCCGGATTAAGGAAAACATTGCTAGCGGAGTAGCTAAATGTTTTTCCATGGATGAGCAAGGTGCTGTCTTCTTTGAGAACCGCCTGGTGGTTCCCAAGAACCAACATCTACGCCAGATGATCCTTAAGGAAGCTCATGAATCCCCTCTCACCATTCATCCCGGTAGTACTAAAATGTATCAAGACCTACGCCAGAGGTTTTGGTGGACTAGGATGAAGAGAGAAATCGCTCAATACATTGCTAATTGCGACATTTGTCGTCGTGTTAAAGCAGAGCATCAACGGCCTGCTGGCACCCTTCAACCTTTGGCTATTCCTGAATGGAAATGGGACAAAATCAGTATGGATTTCATCACTGGGTTTCCCAGGACCAAGAGGGGGAATAATGCCATCTTCGTCATGATCGACCGTCTTTCCAAAGTAGCCCATTTTCTACCTGTTCGTGAGAGTATCACCGCTAGCCAGCTAGCTGACCTATACATCTCCCGAATAGTGTCTCTTCATGGTGTCCCATTGGAAATTAACTCAGACCGTGGAAGTCTCTTCACCTCTCGATTTTGGGAAAGTTTCCAAAATGCTATGGGAACTCATCTCTCCTTTAGCACTGCCTTCCATCCTCAATCAAGTGGTCAAGTAGAGCGAGTCAATCAAATTCTGGAAGATATGCTCCGAGCTTCTGTTATCTCGTTCGGAATGAGTTGGTAGAAATGCCTTCCATTCGCGGAGTTTGCCTATAACAACAGCTATCAAGCTAGTTTGGGCAAGGCTCCCTTCGAAGTTCTCTATGGACGAAAATGTCGAACGCCTCTTAACTGGTCAGAAACCGGGGAAAGACAACTCTTTGGCCCGGATATGATTCAGGAAGCAGAAGAGCAGGTTCGCGTTATTCGTGAGAAATTGAAAACGGCGCAATCTCGCCAAAAGAGTCAATATGATCGTAAGCATAAGCCTATGACATTTGAAATTGACGAGAAAGCTTACCTTCGGGTTACCCCGTTAAAGGGAACCCATCGCTTCGGTATCAAAGGCAAATTGGCTCCTCGTTACATTGGACCCTTTCGCATTCTTGCCAAACGAGGAGAAGTTGCCTACCAATTGGAACTACCTCCGCATCTTTCCAGAGTTCACGGTGTCTTCCACGTTTCGCAACTCAGGCGTTGCTTCGCGGATCCTATCCATGGAGTGGACCACGAAACGCTTGATTTACAAGATAACCTTTCTTATCGGGAATACCGCGTTCGTATCCTTGATCAAGCCGAGCGTACCACTCGACATCATAATATCAAGTTTCTCAAGGTTCAATGGTCACACCATTCCGAGGAAGAAGCCACTTGGGAAAGGGAGGATCGTCTTCGACTCGAGTACCCCGCCTTCTTCCCAGATGATCCGAAATCTCGGGACGAGATTCTATTGAGTGGGGGTGAGTTGTCACACCCTAGCTAGGTTATGCATTAGAGTGTGCATCATGTTTACTTTCATCAGAAATGGAAATGGGGAAAGTAGAACCCCCAGCACCCCCCCTGAAATCAACTAGGGTTTACTAAAAATAAATTCAATGAACCTGAAATGCCCTTCAGATATGTTCACCCTCTTTGCCTTGGGTTAGAACCCTTGGGAAAAATGGTGCATATAATTTTAGGTCAAGAAAAGGGGCATTGACTTAATTCATAAATATTTGAATTTGGGCATTTAAATACTATTAAATAATTCAAATGCTCAAATAATGTTGGAATTATTTTTGGGCCACTGAAATATTTCAGAAAGTGTCCATAAATATTTTCAGGATTTTATAAAATGATTTAGTATTTAAACTAAATCAAAACAGAATAACAGAAATAGAAAAATAAAATGAATTAGAGAGAGAGACAGAGGCTCACCTGGACTCACCTGGCGGCCCAGCTGTGGCCCAGCACTGTTGGCCCAGCCCACCAGGCCGTGCCAGTCGTCCCCTAGCTGCTGCCAGGAGGACGCCGGGCGTGTGCCCGCGGTGCGCCGGCACGCGCGCGGCCACCGACGGCCACCTCCTGCTTCGGCCGCCCCCCCCCCTCGACGCCTGGACGTCGCTATGGACGCCACGCACCCCCTGGCCCCCTCTTATCCCTCTCCCTCGCTCTCCCTCCTCCCCTGGTTCTCTCCCGCGCGACCGCCCGAGCATTGCCGTCGCCGCCGTTCGCCATTTCCGTAGCCACCGCCTCCCCCTCGCTTCTCCGACCAGCTCAGAAGCTCCGCCACGTCGCCGTCCACCTCTCTGTCGAGCCACGTGACGCGGGAAGCCCCGGAGCACCGTCATTGCCATCGTCTTCGTCTCGGCCGCCGTGGATCGCCGCCGTCAAATTCGCGGCAACCAACGCTTCCCCGAGCCCGCTTCGACGCCCTCTGCGACTGCTGTGAGCTCCATCATCGTTTTCTCCTCTTCTCCTTGCTTCTCGAGCACCGCAGCCGCCGTTTCGACCGAAGCCGTAGCCCCTCGCCACCGGCCATGGCGCCACCGTGGCCAGGGGCTGAGCCAGCCGCAACCGAGCACACCATCATGCTCAGTGCAACGCCAGGACCCCAAAACCCTCACCTGCTGCCCCTGCCATGCACCGTAGCCCCTTCTCCCCTCCACGCCGAACTCCGGCCGCCGCCCAAGTGGTCGCCGCCGTCGACTTAGGCCGTCTCCGGTGAAACGGAGGGCACTAGTGGATGCGCGCGAGCACCAGCTCCTCGGAGATGGTCTCCGCGGCCCATTTGGTCACCGGAGACGCATTTCCGACGCCCTCCGCCGCGTCTGGCTCGCCGGCGACAAGCCGCCGGTGGCTTTCACCCCGCTGACCAGGGTTGACCCTCCCCCTTTGTGTCACTGACGTGTGGGCCAGGCCCCTTTTTAATTAGTGTTAGTTTTAGTTAGTCCTAATTAACTTAATTACGTTAAGTAGACACTGACATGTGGGCCCAGGCTCTAATTAATTTTAATTAGTTAATTAGTCACTGACCAGTGGGACCCACTGGTCAGGTTTGACCTGGAGGCAGCTCAGTTGACTTGCTGATGTCATGCTGACGCATGGCTGACGCAGTAAATCATTTTCTAGTTTAAAAATAATTCAGGAAATTCCAGAAAATACCCAAAACTTCAAAAATTCATAGAAATTCAACCATAACTCCAAATGAGACAAATTATATATGAAAAATTATCAGAAAAATTCAAGGAATCCATCTGTACCATTTTCATGCATGTTTGAACAATGTTTGTCCTCTGTTTTGGACAAAACAAATAAAGGGCATTTAAATAATCATATATGGGGTTGGAATTTGAATCTTGTACTCAAACCAACTCCATTTAAATCATAGCTAGTTGCATAAGCTCAAGACACATCCATATTGCCATGTCATAGCATGCATCATATTGTTGCATATCGTCATGTGTTGATTGTGCTCGGCTGTGTTCTTCGTGGTAGGTTCTGCCTCCGAGGATATTCACGAGTATCCAACTGAAGGGCAGTATCCCGTTACCACTCCATCAGGCAAGCAACCATTGATCATTCCGATACAACCCATGTTCTTGCTCCTGCTCTTGTTTACTGCATTAAGACAACACGATTCAAACTGTTGTGTGCTACGGTAGTTGAACCCTTATCCTCTGCATGACCTGTCATTGCCACAGTAACTAGATGAAACCCTCTAGCATGTGTAGGAGTTGATTGAGCCATGTTTTGTGATTCCTACCTTGCTATGCCTGCTATGCTTAGAGTTGTGTCAGGTCTGGTTCATCTGGGAGATGGGCTAGAGTGAAATGCTTGTGCCAGTAATATGTGGGATGTGTCGAACATGTTTTGGTAAAGGTATCGATGAGAGGCCATGTAGGAGTACATGGTGGGTTGTTTCATTGAAGCCGTCCCTAAGAACTGAGTTCTGTATGCGTGAATTAAGATTCAGCTACTACCACACATTGGGCCCTGAAATACGACCCCGCTCGACTTACCGACCCCTCTCGCCTCAGTCCAGGAGTTGCACCTAGTTTCTGGTGTTTGTAGGATATGTGTTGGCGGCCGTGCGTAGCGCTGACCCTAGGGGTGGGCTATGTTGCGGTAGATACACCGTGGCACGGTGTACCGAGTCACCCGTTTGGTGTCTCGGGAACCCTGTTCACATCGTTCGGGGCCGTTGAGGACACCCCGGCCGGATTTCCTTGCGGATGGAACCTGAATAGGCGATGACCCTGGACTAGAGACTTGTGAGGTTAGTCAGGTCGTGGTCTACACCCACATCGGTTTTCGCTTGAAGTCTGCCGAGCACATTTCGTGTGCAGACGCTAAGTGGTGGAAACATGTGTGACGAAGTACACCCCTGCAGGGTATGAAACTATTCGAATAGCCGTGTCCGCGGTAAAGGACTACTTGATTGCATATACAGTTCATAGACAAGTTAATGGATACTACTAAAAGACTCAAGATAAGTGTGAGTACCGAGGATGGCTCCCTCGCAGGATACGAGGGAGGATCCACGGTGGAGTATTGTGATGGTGAGTAGTGGACTCGTGTGCGAAAACTATTTTGCTAAAAGATTCTGTAGGATAGCTTAGCCAAGAGTCAAAGCTGGCTTGCTGCATAAACCCCACCACCTTCTTGAGAATGAGCATGTACAGTAGGTTCTGATGTAAGACTTGTTGAGTACCTTTGTACTCATGTTTGCTTATTTATTGTTTTCAGACGACAACACTGCCCCCTCCGATGGGTTTTATGTAGACCTTGACGTCGACGAGTGACTAGCCACCCAGGTGGTGATCCAGGCCATGGAGGGCCCTATGTAGATAGACAGGCTTCGAGAAGCCTTCTTTCTTTCTAGAGTCTGTACTCAGACTAGTTGCTTCCGCTTGTGCTTGTATGACTGTATGACTTGAGTGTCGGGTCATGTGACCCCTACCTGTATGGATATGTTATGTATGGCTCCCTGCAGCCTTTAAATAAAGTACTTGAGTTGTAGAGTTTTGTTGTGATGCCATGTTGTATGTACTCATATCGAGCATATTGTATGTATGATTGAAATGCTTGGTATGAGTGGGATCCGACAATCTAGTTGTTTGTCCTTCGCAACCTTTCTTATGGGGAAATGTAGTCTAGTGCTCCTCGAGCCATAGTAGTCCGCTACAGCCCGGTTCACCGGAGTCCTGCTAGCCCAGCACTACTGTTCAGGACACTTGACTGGCCGGCATGTGTTTCACTTTGTCCCTATGTCTGTCCCTTCGGGGAAATGTCACGCGGTGATCTCCGGAGTCCTGTCTAGCCTGCTACAGCCCGGGATCCCCTGGAGTCCTGTTAGCCCAGTGCTACAGCCCGGAATCACTCGTTGATGACCGACATGTTCATTGTGAATCATGTATGCCTGTCTCCATAGGTCTGTGCCGCTTTGGGTTCACGACTAGCCATGTCGGCCCGGGTTCTCGGTCATATGGATGCTAGCGACATTGTCATATACGCGAGCCAAAAGGCGCAAACGGTCCCGGGCCATGGTAAGACGACACCCGTGGGATACCGTGCGTGAGGCCGCAAAGTGATATGAGGTGTTACCGGCTAGATCGTTGTGGCTTAGAATCGGGGTCCTGACATTTTGGGACTAACCTATTAACCTAGAGCCCAGTGCCAGTTTCTGTTTTTTCCTTGTTTTAGAGTATCACAGAAAAGGAAAACCAAACATTGCCCAATTGACTAGAAACTTGACGGAGCTTATTTTTGGACCAGAAGAAGGCCATGGAGTAAAAGAGTTGGGCCAGAATTGTCCCGGGCTGCCCACGAGGGTGGGAGGCGCCCCCCTGGGCGCGCCCCTACCTCGTGGATAGCCCGGAGACCCCCTGACTTGTTCTCGATGCCAAAACCTCTTATATATACAGAAACCTCCAGAAATTAACCTAGATCGGAAGTTCCGCCACCGCAAGCCTTTGTAGCCACGAGAAATCAATCTAGGCCCTCTCTGGCACCCTGCCAGAGGGGGCCATCATCACCGGAGGCTATGGAGGAGGATCCTGGAGGGGCCATCATCACCATGAAGGCCAAGGACCAGAGGGAGAACCTCTCCCCATCCAGGGGGAGGCCATGAAGGAGGAAGCACAAGGGGGAGAACCTCTCCTCCTCTCTCTCGGTGGCACCGGAGTGCCATCAGGAGGGGAATCATCGCCGCGGTGATCGTCTTCATCAACATCACCATCCTCATCTCTTTTACGCGATCCACTCTCCCACACCCCGATGTAATCCCTACTTGAACATGCTGCTTTATGCCACATATTATGATCCAATGATGTGTTGCCATCCTATGTTGTTTTGAGTAGATATCCTTTGTCTTTGGGTTGATTGATGATCTAGATTGGTATGAGTTGTATGTTTTATTTTGGTGCTGTCCTATGGTGCCCTCCGTGTCGCGCAAGCGTGAGGGATTCCCGATGTAGGGTGTTGCAATATGTCCATGGTTTGCTTATTGTCTGTGTTGCGTGAGTGACTGAAACACAAACACAAATAAGCGGGACATGGCGTATGGGAATAAATAGGACTTGATACTTTAATGCTATGGTTGGGTTTTACTTTAATGATCTTTAGTAGTTGCGGATGCTTGATAGAGTTCCAATCATAAGTGCATATGATCCAAGAAGAGAAAGTATGTTAGCTTATGCCTCTCCCTCATATGAAACTGCAATAGTGATTATCGGTCTTGTTAACAATTTCCTAGGACAATTCCGCACACCGATCCACCATTATTCCACACTCGCTATTTATAATATTTAGTAATATAGTCTAGCTTTATGATAACAACCCCTACTTTTATATTTTATCTCTCCGATATCATGCAAAGTTATCGTCTTCATACCCACAATGTAGTTTTATTTCTCGTTTCTAGTTGGAAGCAAACGTTCGGTGTTCATAGAGTCGTATCAGTGGCTGAGGGAGTCCTGGATTAGGGGGTCTCCGAACAGCTGGACTATATCCTTTGGACGGACTGTTGAACTATGAAGACACAAGATTTAAGACTTCGTCCCGTGTCCGGATGGGACTCTACTTGGCGTGGAAGGCAAGCTAGGCAATACGGATATGGATATCTCCTCCTTTGTAACCGACCTTGTGTAACCCTAGCCCCCTCCGGTGTCTATATAAACCAGAGGTTTTGAGTCCGTAGGACAACATACAATCATACCATAGACTAGCTTCTAGGGTTTAGCCTCTCCGATCTGGTGGTAGATCAACTCTTGTACTACTCATATTATCAAGAATAATCAAGCGGGACGTAGGGTTTTACCTCCATCAAGAGGGCCCGAACCTGGGTAAAACATCGTGTCCCCTGCCTCCTGTTGCCATCCGCCTTAGACACACAGTTCAGGACCCCCTATCCGAGATCCACCGGTTTTGACACCGACAGTGGCAGATAGGGCTTGAGAGAATATTGATCTTACCTTTAGCTCCTTGTGGGTTTGACACTCCATACTTAGCACTTCCACCTTTGGAAATTGCTACGATGATTCCCTGCATTTGGGGATTATCAGTCCACTCAGGCTTTGGTGCTCCTACAGGAGCATTGTTTGGTTTTGTGGTTCAGCACACTCCACAAGTCAAGCACCTCATCCAAGAGATGCAACACGAAGGTGCTGTGATGGTTGCTATGCAAGGGCAGATGATAGGGTCAGGTCTTGGCTTGGGCAGGAAGTAGCACCTGGGTTCAGATAAGGTGGATGATATGGCATGGAACTCATCTGGATGTTTAATTAAAAAAATAGCACGCTACAGAAGAATAGCGGCGACCTCAAAATATGCTTTTAGTGTGCTATACCATGCTATAGCGTGCTATTAGCAAGACATTGTACACCGATATATTTAGTGAGGCAATTCTCAATATGCTATAGCGTGCTATTAGCGACTCTATTTTTTCAGTAAATGAGAGAGATTAGAGACATGGATGTAAGATTGAATGCGTGTTCCCTTTATTGATGATGTGATCACATATATATACAGTTTAAGGGGATGCCACTAGAGAGGTGTATGTACAAAGAGACGCCTGTCCGGTGAACCGACGCGACAGTTGCAAACGCAACTACCTACGGTTAGAGAAAGCAGGGATTAACCCCTTAATTAATCCTAACACTCCCCATCGGTGTCAAAACCGGCGGATCTCGGGTAGGGGGTCCCGAACTGTGGGTCTAAGGCGGATGGTAACATGAGGCAGGGGACATGATGTTTTACCCAGGTTCGGGCCCTCTTGATGGAGGTAAAACCCTATGTCCCGCTTCATTTATTCTTGATGATGTGAGTATTACAAGAGTTGATCTACACGAGATCGGAGAGGCTAAACCCTAGAAGCTAGCCTATGGTATGATTGTATGTTGTCCTACGGACTAAAACCCTTCGGTTTATATAGACACCGGAGGGGGCTAGGGTTACACAAGGTCGGTTACAAAGGAGGAGATATCCATATCCGTATTGCCTAGCTTGCCTTCCACGCCAAGTACACTTCCATCCGGACATGAGACGAAGTCTTCAATCTTGTATCTTCATAGTCCAACAGTCCGGCCAAAGGATAGAGTCCGGCTGTCCGGAGACCCCCTAATCTCGGACTCCCTCAGTAGCCCCTGAACCAGGCTTCAATGATGATGAGTCCGGCACGCAGTGTTGTCTTCGGCATTGCAAGGCGATTTCCTCCTCCAGATATACCACGGAAGAGTTTGAATGAAAAGATAGTGTCCGACCCTGCAAAATAAGTTCCACATACCACCGTAGAGAGAATAATATTTCCACAAATCTAATCTGCTGACATGTTTTGGCGACATGACATCATGCCATGGCTCGACGATTATTCGAACCATTTTTCTTAACTAGCCCCGCACATAACGCGTGGCAGTTTTTTGACACATCTTGTCAAAGCAGAGATCGTGTCCCCCTTATTACGGGATTCTCATCAATACGGACGTGGGTAACCCAACCGCGCCATCAATTAGGGCGCTTGGGGGATAAGCGAGTTTCACCAGGCTAGTGGGGGCGCATAGTTTCGTCCATCCTTATAAAGGGATAAGGTTTTACCTTTTTCTACCCACGCCTTCTTCCTCCTTGCCCATCCATTCTCGCGCACTCGAGCTCCAACGCCCAAGTCCTCATCCTTCTCCTCAACCTTCTCCAAACATGTCCGAAGCGCGAGGCAAGTGGATGGCTTCCTCCGTCACAGAGGGACACATCAAAAAGTTGTGCGGAGCCGGATACTTGTCCGCGAATGTTGCGCATCGGCTGCCCGCTGCGGGGTAGATCGTCCCTACCCCGGAACCTCACGAGAGGGTAGTCTTCCTTCACCACTTCCTCCGCGGACTGGGGTTTCCCCTCCATCCATTCGTCCGTGGTCTTATGTTTTACTAATGGTTGGACTTTCATGATCTGGCGCCGAACTTCATCCTAAACATTTCGGCGTTCATTGTCGTGTGTGAGGCTTTCCTCCGCATCCGGCCCCACTTCGGCCTGTGGCTAAAAACCTTCAATATCAAGCCGAAGGTGGTGGGAGGCCAACAAGCGGAATGCGGTGGAGCCATGGTGGGCAAGATTCCCAATGTTATATGGCTTGAGGGCTCCTTCGTGGAGACCATAAAGGGGTGGCAATCAGCCTAGTTCTACATCACCGAGCCGCGCGACACCAACTGGGCGGCGGCCCCCGAGTTTCGATGTGGATTCCCTACGCGGCTCACTTCCTGGAAAGAGAAGGGCCTGTCCTGGGGTTCATCGGTGGAGCTGGACGGACTCCAGAAATGTATCCAAAACATGGCAAGCAAGAAACTTAAGCTTGTCAACATAGTCCAAGTCATGCTCCTCCGCCGGATCCTCCCGTGCAAACAACGGGATTTCAATTATGGGAGTTCGACCCATCCCGGCACCAGACTCTCAGCGAGCTCTTCGACACGACGCACAAGGACATCTGGAGGTTGCTATTCAAGGGCGCCGAGGTCCCTCCCTCTCTCACCAAGGACCGCGGGCTAAGAGCGAAGCGCCTAGCGCATTCGGTGAGTTCGATACATCCGGTAGGATATTTATTTCCCCTAGCTTAACCATGTGCGGGGTCCGAGCTCCATGCCTTTGACAGTACTGGGTGGAGATGTCGGGGCAGATTAACTGTCCGGCCCCTCTGCCCGAAGACACTGCGGACGCTCTCCTGACGGAGATGCTGACTCCGGCTCCTTACAAGGTGCCGGAGAAGACCAAGAAGGCCAAGGGAACCCGAAAGTGTTCCCAGCGCCAGGTGGTATCGGACTCATCATCCGATGACTCTGCGACGCACTCCTCCCCCGAAGACGAGGAGGAAGAGGAAGACGCTCCCCCTCCAGTTGGGGGAGACAAGAAAAGGAAGGCCGCCCTAACCGGGGGGGCGAAGGGTCCAAGAAGGGAAGAACTCTCCTTCCGGACTACTCCACCACCGCTGCCGAAGGCGAAGACGAGTGGCTGCTTAGGGCCAAGCCCCTGGCGAAGTCGTAAGTATTTGTATACCAGACTAACTCATAGCGTATCTTTGTCGCACTGCTTCTCCTAATGCCGAATTATGATTATGCAGACCACCCCGAGCCCGTATCGACGTATCCTCGTTGGACGGCTCCCTGGGCTCGTCGGATATGGATAGTGATCCACTTCCGACCGCCACCTCCCCTTGCCCTACAAATGACGCCAAGGTGTTTTCTCAAGAGGCGCCGGGTCGAGGGGAGACAGCCCCGGAGGCGCCTCAAGGCGACCTTCCGGACTCCGGGAGCAGAGGGAGCAAGGCTCCCGAGGGTTCCGAGTTCGGCCCTCAGCCGAACACCGCGCCAGAACCTCCAGTGGTTCCATACTCAGGCAGGCGGCCTCCTTCCCAAAGGGGAAAGATGCCTGTGCCGGTGACCTCTATCCATCCAGAGGCATCGGACAATCTGCTGGGAGCACTTCGCAGCGCTTCTATCGACGAAGAGCACCGCACTATTATGAGTGCGGTGATCCAGAAGGTTCAGTCCACCAAGAGCGGACTGACTGAAGCCTGTGCCAGCCTTCTAACAGGCTTTGAGGTAAGTATTTGAAATATAGGAAAAATATTATCGCATAGACAGTAGCCCCTGATGCTCTGTTTGGTGTTCAAAAAGAAAAGCCGAATAGAGGATCAACTAATATCTGCAGGAGTCTAATATAAGTGTGTGTATATGCGTATGCAGGCTTCGCTGCTGGCCTCTACCGCACTGACTGCGGAGGTCGCCGTACTGAAGCAGGACCTCAAAGTGTCCAAGAAACAGCTCAGCCTTTCCAAGAGGCAGCTCGAGGAGAACAAAGGTAAGTAATACCTAGTCTATAAATGTATATATATATATATATAAAAGGATGCGATTGCAAAATGACAAGATCATCTTTGATTTGCCAGGGGCCACGACCGAAGGGGCAACCCTGAAGCGAGCGCTATCCGAGGCCGAAAACAAAGCGGCCCAGGAGCGCACCAAGCGGGAAAAACAAGAGGCACGGGTGGGCGAGGTGCAGCAAGAGCTCCACGCTCTCGTGACGAAGCACGAAGCGTTGGAGCTTGACTTGAAGAGGCGAGAGTCCGAGCTTGTCGCTGCCCTTGAGAGTGCCAAGAGTGCCAAGGCCGAAGCCCAAAAGGCCCTCCAAGAGATTGATGCGATGAACAAGATAGCGGCGGGTAAGGCATTCTATATGCAAAGCAAGCATGTGAAAGTAAATTACTTGTTACTTACCCGAATCCGGAGCTCTCCAGGAGCGTTCGCAGATTTGCCCCGCAGCATGTTGGATGCCGCACAATTTTACCAGGCCGAGGAGGGAAGCTCAATGGAGAAGCTGTTCTGGTCTCAGTATACTGGGACCGAACACCCGATGCCTCTGAGCGACTAGCTGAAGCAACTGTTCGAGCTACACAAGGTGGCCGAACAGGCCATGAAGGGCTTGATAGTCCGGATGTGGCCTGGCGATGCCCTTCCCAACAGCTACTTCGGCCTGGTGAGGCGGCTTGTGGATGCCTGCCCATGGCTGGAAGTCATCAAGCGGTCCGTCTGCATCGAAGGTGCTCGCCAGGCTTTCGCCCATGCGAAGGTGCACTGGGCCAAGGTGGACGCTGTGAAGCTGGTAAAGGAGGGGTCACCGCAGGGCAAGGAGCATCGCAACCCCGAGATGTACTATGAGGGTGTCCTGAAGGGTGCCCATCTTGTAGCAGACGAGTGTGTGAAATATGTAATATTTGAGTAAACTTGCTCGTGTAATCTTGTATTTATGAAAACTTGTTCATATGCGCTATGCAACACTTGTTTGAATTTAAAATATTACCTTTTGTTTGGCTTTTTATCAAAACTAAGAGATGGCTAGTCATCGGCTTCTGCCCCCATGCCACGAGTGCTGGGGTGTTCGGGATAAACCTGAGCACTCTTGTTCCCATTTTTGGGTCCTTCGAGGGAGGTGCTTAGCACAATGAACAAGGCAATCGGACTATAATGCGTTATCACTCTCACTTAGCCATAGAATTCTATAATTTTAAATTTTGGCGAAGCCCCTAGTATTTGGAAGGCCGAATTCGGGGCGCTATACACGCCTTAAGCCAGACAGGGCCGACTCCTCGCTCTAAGCGGCATAAGTCTTTAGGGACATGAAAACCTCTCAAACAGCGACCAGTCTCTCGCCTTATCATGATAGTCAATTTTAGCTTTCTCTACTGAGGTGCTTAGCCCAGCAGAATTGGGGCACAATCGCCATAATTCTCCTAGTGCTACCTTAGCCGATATAGCGGAACGTAAGGTACCAAAACATGGGAGCTGGGCAAACCCAATTATTGACCCAAGAGATGATTCAGAGCTGATGCATATAATGCTATAAGTTCAGGGTGCCGCATTGTTGAAAGTGTTCGGACTTCTCACGCCATAATAAGGGATATGCTTAAGCCCCTAGCGTATTAGCCATACCAGAGTGTACGGGTGCTGGATGTCACGAGTGAACATATATATGTATATAAAAAGGAAGAATACAGAATGCGGTAATAGTCTAGTGCTATCCATTGTTTATTCAAAAAGGTGTGTTAAAGCCAAAATGATACGAGCAGAGTGATAAGCAAAAAGTAGGACTATTTGAAGTGTCCCCTCCAAGGGAAAGCTGAGGAATGTCATTAAAGCAAGTATTCGTTATCGTAATCCACCTGGAAGTTCCATGGTGCGACGTAGCTTTCTACCTCCTTGGTTGCTGCATCATGTGTTTGGCAATCGTACTGCCGGACAGGGTTTCCAGAGATTAAAGTCCTGAAAGAGAGAAAAATAATAAAGCGTGAAACCCCTGGTGCGGTTAAGCCGCATCTTGGGGCATGCCGTAGTCATGCCCCCCCTCCCCACATATGCCCAGGGTATTTTCAATGCGTAATTATGTACGCGCGACACTGATTTCACCATTTGGCCGGGGCTGGGGTGGGGGCCACATTGCTATGCAAGCTCGGAACGTGCCAGGTGGTCTTGTTGCCGATTACTCCGAGCGCGCTTGAAGTTGTCTGGGTCCTTAATCGCCGAACTAGTGGATTGCCTTAAGAGGCTGCTTTGCGCTTCTGCTGCGAGGGCCGCGGTGTGCTCCTCCGTGCGGAGACAGCGCTCTGTGTTTCCATTAACTGTGATGACCCCCCGAGGTCCTAGCATCTTGAGCTTGAGGTATGCATAAAGCAGTACTGCATTCAATCTTGCGAATGCGGTTCGCCCGAGCAGTGCATGATAGCCACTGCGGAACGGGACTATGTCGAAGATTAACTCCTCGCTTCGGAAGTTATCTGGGGATCCGAAGACCACTTCCAGCATGACTGAGCCTGTGCAATGGGCCTCTACACCTGGTATGACGACTTTAAAGGTCGTTTTTGTGGGTTTGACCCTTGAGGGGTCTATACCCATTTTGCGCATTGTGTCTTGGTAAAGCAGGTTCAGGCTGCTGCCTCCATCCATAAGGACTCGAGTGAGGTGAAATCCGTCAATGATTGGGTCTAGGACTAGGGCGGCAAATCCGCCATGACAGATACTAGTGGGGTGGTCCCTGCGACCGAAGGTGATTGGACAAGAGGACCATGGGTTGAACTTTGGGGCGACTGGCTCCAACGCATATATGTCCCTTAGCACACGCTTCCGCTCCCTCTTGGGGATGTGGGTTGCGTATATCATGTTCACAGTCCGCACTTGTGGGGGAACCTCTTCTATCCTCCGGTGTTGGGCTGCCAGGGCTCCTCTTCGTCATCGTTGTGTGACCATTTATCTTTGTCTTCGGCAATTAACTTGCCGGCCTGCTTGAACACCCAACAATCCATGTTGGTGTGGTTGGCTGACTTATCGGGGGTGCCGTGTATTTGACATGAGCGGTCGAGTATACGGTCCAAACTGGACGGGCCCGGAGTGCTTCTTTTGAATGGCTTTTTCCGCTGACCGGGTTTAGAGCCTTTGAATCCGGCATTGACTACCGTATCCTCGGTATTGTCGCTGTTAATGCGGCGCTTATGCTTGTTGCGACGTGACCTACCATTGCCATCCTTGGTATCCGAAGTGCCATGGTTCTTTGATATGTTATTGCTGCGAGCCAGCCAGCTGTCTTCTCCCGCACAAAAGCGGGTCATGAGTGTCGTGAGGGCTGCCATAGATTTCGGCTTTTCCTGGCCAAGGTGCCGGGCGAGCCACTCGTCGTGGATGTTGTGCTTAAAAGCCGCTAGGGCCTTTGCATCCAGACAGTCGACGATTTGATTTTTCTTTGTTAGGAACCGTGTCCAGAATTGCCTGGCCGAATCCTTTGGTTGCTGAATTATGTGGCTCAAGTCATCGGCATCTGGTGGTCGCACATAAGTGCCCTGGAAGTTGTCGAGGAATGCGGCTTCCAGATCCTCCCAATAGCCAATGGACTCTGCTGGCAAGCTATTGAGCCAATGCTGAGCTGGTCCTTTGAGCTTGAGTGGGAGGTATTTAATGGTGTATAGATCATCACCACGGGCCATGTGGATATGCAGTAGGAAATCCTCGATCCATACCGCAGGATCTGCTGTGCCGTCGTATGATTCTATATTTACGGGTTTGAAACCCTCTGGGATTTGATGATCCATTACTTCGTCTGTGAAGCATAGGGGGTGTGCGGCGCCTCTGTACTAGGCTATGTCGCGACGCAACTCGAATGAGTCTTGCCCGCTGTGTTTGGCCCGGCCAGGCTTACTTTTACTGTATCCGGCGTGACGATTATCTTCTCGCATAGTGGCGCGCCCTCGTGATCCGTAGATCGATCTTGCATGTTTTGCTTTGTCCTCCAATACGTCTCACAGGTCTGGCGTATTTCCCCATGCCTTTTTATTTGAATGGCGTCAGGGTACAGGCTGAGCTTTTGGTTGGAATGCCTCCCTGCCGCGGCCATGAGGTGGCTGATCAGCCGCGTCATACACCGGAGATGTATGTTTCTGTGCTTCCTCCTCCAGTCGGGGTAGCAACCTGCACTTTGGGTAACTCTTGGAGGGGCGTTCGAGTTTATATTCCTCGGCCGCCAGGACTTCAGTCCATCTGTCAGCTAGCAAATCTTGATCGGCTTGAAGCTGCTGCTGCTTTTTCTTAAGGCTATTTGCCGTGGCTATAAGCCGGCGCTTGAAGCGCTCTTGTTCGACGGGATCCTCAAGCACGATGAATTCGTCATTGTCGAGTCTTGCCTCGTCTTCGGAGGGAGGCATGTAATTATCATCCTCCGTCTCTCCATCTGCCGCTCTCTCTGGAGGGCTGTCTTCTCCATCCTCCTGCCCTAGATCTTGCTGGAGGGGATTGTTGTCGTCTTCGGCACTGTCCGGAGTGCTATTATCTGTTGTGCCGGTATCACCACTTTTGCCTTGGCGGGACTTAGAGCGGCGCCGCTGGCGCCGGCGCTTGGGTTGCTTCTAGGAGGGGTCATCCTCCGTTGTCTCGTCACCATTGCCTTCTTTGGGTGTGTCCACCATGTATATATCGTATGATGAGGTGGCTGTCCAGTGCCCTGTGGGCAATGATTCCTCTTCGTCTCCCGCATCATTGTCCATACTATCGGATTTCGGGTTCCGGCACACCCTTGAGGTTCAAACATCGGGGTGCGCGCGGAGATTTCACCTCCTACCTACCTGCACCCCTCCGCCTTGCTAAGATCTAGGCTATGGAAAGAACAAAACAAGAGACATAGGGTTTATACTTGTTCGGGCCACCATTGTAGTGTAATACCCTACTCCAGTGTCTGGTGTGCTGGATTGCCTCTTGAGCTGATGATGATGAACAATACGAGGAAGAACAGCCTCATGAGGGTCTGTTCTTGGCTGGGGGGATGAACTGCTGGGAAGAGTTCCTTCACCCTTCTCTCTCTTTCGGATCTCGATCCCCTTCTCTAAACCCTCCTAAAAACCTCTCGCTCTGGCTCTCTTGAAAACCTCCCTTCTTTCTGTGGGTGGCTGGTCCTATTTATAGAGGCCCTGGTCCTCTTCCCAAATATCGAGCGGGAAGGGAGCCAACAATGGCGGGCTAATTTGAAAGGGGACAGCTAGTACCAGCTACCCTAACAAAAGTAGTCTTCGCCTGCACAAAGCTCTGGTGGTGACGCCATATTGGGCTCCACGATGACCTCCGTCTTGCAGTCCTCCTGGTCTTGGTATTGTTGCACTGAAATGGCAACCTTTGCCTGATGCCTCGATACTCCGTGGCTGCGCTTGCCCCTTTGCACCAAAGAGGAAAGGAGGACACCGTGCAGGCTGGCACCCGCCTGGCGCCCTGAGTCGTCATGGCTTGCGTCACGGGTACCTCGTGAGGTACCCCGCCTTGATCTCTCCGCCTCCTCGTGAGCCAGCCTGATGAGGCCGTGCCTGAGGAAGCTCCGCGTCGTCCACCCCGCGAGGCTTGGCCCCTCGCGAGGGTCTTGGGTCTGTGTTGGTGAAGATGGGCCGTGCTGGGCCCCCCTTTGAGCCACGCCGCAGGCCGCAGGCAGGCAAGTCTGGGGACCCCCGTTCCCAGAATGCCGACAGTAGCCCCCGGGCCCAAGGCGCACCCGGACATGGCCGTGCAGGGAGGCGGAAGGGCAAGAGCGAAGCGCCACAGGCCCTAACAGCCTGCGGCCTTGGGCGCCGCGTGGCGGTTGATTAGACGTGGGCGCCTTAGCAACCGCGCGAGTTGATAAAGGAGTGGCATCCGCCTAGGCCTTGCATCTTGCTTTCCCCGGTTGCTGCTCAGATCGCCTTTCTTCCGCCTCTCCTTCCTTCCTCCAAAATTTCCAGATCTGCTCCGACCGTGCAACCTAGGAAGCCATGGCGCCTCATCAGTCCCCGGCCGTAGCTTGGTACTCGTCTGCCCTGGACTCGCCGAACGTGTCGAAGGCGAGCCTTGCTCTGTTGCGCCGGATGGCGACGGCGCGGGGCATCGATGGGGCAAAGGTGTTCAAGGCAGGCTCTGCCACCCCCGAGGGTCAGGGGAGCACCTTCTATCCGTTCTTCGTAAGTGCCATTGCCGCTGGCCTGGTGCCTCCCTTCTCCGAGTTCTTCTTCTCTGTCCTCCGCCATTACAAGCTACAGGCTATGCATCTCCATCCCAACTCCGTCCTTCTCCTGGCAATCTTTGCTTATTATTGCGAGGCTCACGTTGGGGTGCAGCCCTCAGTGGCCTTGCTGCGCCACTACTTCTACCTCCGGACCTCCCGCGGTCCTGCTTCTGCGTGCGAGAGCTTCATCGCGTACGGTGGCGCCATTGCCATCCCGAACCATGGGAAAAGGATTGAGGGCTTCAGGAGCAAGTGGGTCTTGGTGGATGCTGGGCGCATCCACCCTCGGCTGATCTTGCCCACGGAGCAGCCCACGAGCTCCAGCGATTGGGGTCGAGCGGAGCTCGCGGACCCCCACGCGAAGATGGTGTTGGAGAAGATGGATGCGGATCTGAGGCCAGCCAACATGGCGGCGGTGAAGCTGACCGGCGCATTGCTGCTGAGAGAATTCCTGGAGCACCAGCTGGCTCCGCTTCAGCAGTACTAACTTCCGATGTGGAGGCCCCATCCGAGCCCCGCGGCCTTGGCCGACGGAGATCTGGCTGCGGTCCTCCAATCTCTGGTCGGGGGTGATGTGGCGAGGTTGGAGGGCGCTCCTATGCCCTTGTTCCTCCGTGACGACTGGGAGCGGGTAGTGAAGTCCATGCCCGTCTTCAACGGGGATGGGCCCATGCCCATGGAAGCTCCCGGGGAACCGGTGGACGTGCCCTCCGACGACTCCAGTGAAGAGGAGGAAGGAGGGGAGCGGGGAAAAGGGCCTGACACCGAGGCGACTGACGGGGAGTCGAGGGCTCCCCTCCCCCGGCGCAGGTCCCGCGTTCTCTGCCTTTCTCCGAGCAATGACGACGAGGATGATGACGAGGATGACGACGAGTAGGACGGCGGGAGCTTGCCCCTGATCCCAAAGAAGGACATGACCGAGCTGATCTCCCGCGGGTCTGCTCCGGCCCTGAGGCGGACCGCAGACGCACCTTCCGCTTCCAAGCTTCCCGAGGTTGACCCTTCCAGCCGGCTTTCAGGCTTCAAATTTGGCCGGAGGCCTCTTGAGCTCACTAGCAACGACTCGTAAGCATTTGGTCCTTGTCTTTATTTCTTGCTCTGCTTCTGAGGCTTGACATCCGCATCTCTTCGATAGGCTGGCGCCCGCAGCAAAGAAGTCAAAGGGGGCTCCTGAGGTTCCATCCGTGGCAGCGCCTCTGCCCGCGAAGGAGGGTGACCGCGACGCATAGGCTTCTCCTGCCCGGTCATCCTCGTGAGGCCTGGCTGAGCCGGCTGGGGCGAGCTCGGCCCCCACGGCCCAAGTGACTCCCGAGGTGTCCTTGCCTGCCGCTGCCACCACAGCCATTGAGGCGCGGCAGACTCCGCCTCAGGATGATGTGGCCGCGCTGCCGCCTTCTCCTCCTACTCCACCAGCTGTTGTCTCTCCGACTCCTTCTGCCGTTCTGGATCGTGCTGTTGCTGAGCTGGACCGACTGCGGCAGGATCTTCATGGTGCCGACCCTCGCTTGGTGGCCGGGCGCTTGGAGCTGGCTTCTGGATGGGTTCGCTCCGACGCTTCGATTCGGGCGGCGCTGGTCCAGGCCTCGACGGCTTGCGATGAGGAGAAGCAGGCCGTCCTTGAGGGGAAGGCTGCTCGTGATGCAGCCCTGGGGGAGGTGGAGGACGAGCTACAAGGCCTGCGGGACCAGCTCGCGAAAGAGGTCCGCCTTTGCCAAGAGCAGGAAGAAGGCGTGAAGGCTCGCGAGGCGGCCGTCGAGGGCTGGGAGGCCAAGCTCAGGAAGCACCGCGACCGCCTAGGCACGCTGGAGTAGGAGTTGGGGGCGAGGAAGGCCGAGCTGGACGACAAGGCCCTGGTTCTTGCCGTGGACCGCGTGGCCTTCACGGAGATGGAGGCAAAGGCTCGCTCCTCGCTGAGGACGCTTTACGACAGCAGCCTGGAGAGCCCGCTGGCTGGCGCCGAGGATGGCCCCGCCATGCTGCTTCCCTTCCTGGTTCGTGCTCTTGAAGATGTCGCCCTTGGCCTTGGCCCGATGGCCGAGGCCGAGGCACGTATCCTGTCTTCTACAGCGCTGATGCGGGTCCTCACCCACATCTACCTTCACGATCCCGGCGTCGACCTCGACAGCCTGCTGGAGCCAGCAAGCGGCGAGCGTGCCGCTGCTGCTACCGAGGCCGTGCAGGGTCGCACGGAGGCTCTGCTGGGGAAGTTCCGGGCCTTCAGCACCAAGCTGAAGCAAGGCACTGCCGACCCCGCTGCTCCGTGAGGCGAACCTACTCCGCGCTGCTCCACCGCCGACAATTGACTCTGTCGTGGCTCCTATCCTGCCTTTAATTCCTGCACATGTATCGTGCCTTGGGGAGGCGTTTAAACTTGCTTTTGGTATTTGGATAACAGTGTGGACTGTAATATTTGCTTTCGAATTCCTTGGAATTTGCGCTTTTCCTTCCAACTTGCTTATGTTCTACGCCGGCAGAGCCCGGCCCCGCGCGTACCTCACCCAGCGTTAGTCCCAACCGGAAACCAGGATGGGACCAAGCAGTGAGGGGCTACGTGACAAGTTAGGCTCCTGAGTCGCGATGCTCAGGAGTCCCCCTTGGCGCACGAACAGCAAGTAGGGAGGTATGACGTGGGTGGATGTACCGTTCTACGTCTGCAGAGCCCGGCCCCGTGCATACCTCACCCAGCATTAGTCCCGACCGGAAACCAGGACGGGACCAAGGAGTGAGGGGCTACGTGACCAGTTAGGCTCCTGAGTCGCGATGCTCAGGAGTCCCCCTTGACGCCCAAACGGCCTTCATACCTTGGCTCCGCTCGGGGAGAGCCGCGCGACGAACTAGGCCCGGGGGGGGGGGGGGCTGGCTGGGCGGCGTGCGTCTGGGCGTGACCCAGGCGCAGCCCCCGTGCCCAGCCCCCTCACGCGGCACTCCCGAGGGGAGGCGTTACGATGAGGCTAGACACTGAGCTCTGGGCTCCCTGAGGTTGATGCGGCCCGAGGGCCACCCTCAGATGTTTATCACCAGCGCGGAGCATAGCGCTTCCGTATGTGTACAGGCATAGCCGCTCCTCGGCTGTGTCGTCAGCCAGCGCGGAGCATGGTGCTTCCACTGGTATGTGGGAGGGGGCCCCCTTCGGGAGGAGCCCCCGGGGCGTGTACAGCCCCGCCCTGACACATGGCTGGCACGGTAGGGCCTGGCGAGGTGTATTTGGGCACCCGTGAGCCAGCGCGGGACTCACGGGGCCCTTCCTCTAGGCGGGTTGCGCCTACACTGGGCCTTATCTTGTGATGTGTCCCTGCAAATTTGGTTAGATGCCTGCACTCTACGTCCTCAGGTCCCGGCCCTCGAGCTGGTCTCAGCCGTCGTTGGTATGCCAGGTCGCGATGCCGTTGTCAAGGCCAGAGGGTGAGGGCTGGAGAGCCAGTAAGAGCCCTGAGTCGCGATGCTCAGGTACCCCCCCCCCCCTTTAACGTGCAAGTGGTCGGCATGGAGAAGAAGAGGTGTCGTGGACCGGCATCAAATAATCAAGCATGGTGGTTCTAACGCATAACCGAAAATAAACGCAAATGGGATACGTGCCGCTGGGCCTGGCCCGAGCGGCTTGGTGATAATGCAGCCCGAGGGGCGCCCCCAACAAGGTAAGCTAACAACTTGAAATAAAAGGGATACACGCCGCAGGGACGGACCCACGCAGCCTGGGAATAATGCAGCCCTGGGGGCACTCCCAGCTGGAAGTGAAACTTGAAAGATGTCACCTGATGACATTGAAGACGAAGGGGTGTTGGTGTAGGAGACTCGGTGGGCTGCGGAAGCCGATCCTCATGAGCCCCCAGGCCCAGGGGCCTCGGGAGGCGCTGGCGGCGCCTCGCGGACCATCTCCATCTCCACCAGGGCTGCGGAACGCCTGGCCTCTTGTGCCTCCGTGGTGCCCCTCATGAGGCGCTGGTACGTGGCAGCCGCGTTCGGCAAGCCGTAAGGCATGCGAACGTAGCTATGGGGTGGACCTCCGCAGCACCCCACTCGCGAGGGATAGAGGCGCTCCAGGAAGGCGACTCGGTTGAGCCCTGGTATGTCGATGCAGACGCGCAGCCCACCATCCTCGCCTGGATGGGGAGCCACTGCTGGTAGGCGGCGGCCGCCTTTCATGACTCTTGACTCCTGTAGCTCCTGAATGGCCTTGCGGACGAACTCCTGAGGGTCTGGCTTTCCTTGCCTTGCTCCTTCTTGAGGGAAACGTGCTTCGAAACACGGCTCCATGTGGTGCCCAAGCGCCTCCCTCGTGACCCTAGCTAGGTTGGTTGCCATCCAGGGGAGAGCCCCCGAGCCCTGCCTGAGGAGGGCGCCAGGCGCGCTTTACTATGCGATGGAAGGAGGTTCCCCCTGGGCAGGCATGGGCCCAGAGGGGCCTGCCTCCTGAGGGGCCGGGCCGGACGATGTCTTCTTCTTCTTGGGGGCGGTCTCGGGAAGCCTCCTGCTTCCGCGATCCGGGTCTTCCAGTGACGCGGCCTGAAAGGCTCGTTCCAGGGAACACACCGCGTCCTTCTCTTCACAGGGCACCGTGATGACTGTGCCACTTCCTGGCATCTTGAGGACATTGTAGCCATGGTGAGTTACGGCCATGAACTTGGCCAGCGCTGGGTACCCAAGGATGGCGTTGTATGGTAGGCGAATGTGAGCGACGTCGAAGTCGATGAGCTCGGTGCGGTAGTTGTCGTGTGACCCGAAGGTGACAGGGAGGCGAACCTGCCCAATCGGGACCGTGGAGCCGTCGGTGATTCCGGAGAAAGGCTTGGTTGGCTGTAGGGCACTTGGAGATTGTTGAATGTTTCCACGGACAGGACGTTGAGCCCAGCCCCGCCATCGATGAGGGTCTTGGTGACAACCACGTTGTTGATGATTGGGGAACAAAGCATCGGGAGGACCCCGGCTGTAGCCGCACACTTGAGTTGATCTGCTGAGCCGAACGTGATGGCGCACGCCGACCACCTGAGAGGGCGCGTGGCTTCGAGCCTGGGGAGGACTGCATTCACTTCACGGGCGAACTGCTTGAAGATGCGTTGAGAGGCTGGGCTTGAGCCCCGCCCAGGATGCAGGCGATCGCGCGCGGCTCCTGGAAGCCCCCGGCCCCCTCGTCCTGGTGGCGGTCGTCATTTCTCCTTGGCTGCGGCGGTAGCAGAGGGAGGCCTGTGTTGCCTTGCGGGCGATCCTCGCGCGGCTGATCCCTCCAGTCTCCCTCGCGAGGTGGGTCTTGCCAGCGATCCTCGCGAGGTTGATCGCGCCACCCCTGGCGCGGGCCACGGTCTTCCCAGCGTCCTGCGTTCCTTCCTCCTCCTCGACCGTAGCCCCGGTCACCGCGGTCGGGGTGACGGTCGATCCTTCCTTCTCGCACGGCTCGGAGTTCTTGACATTTGTTGGTGTTGTGGGTGTGGAGGTCGTGGTACATGCAATACCGGCTGCCCTTGGAAGGTTCGGGCTGATCTCTGCCCCGCTTGGTGTTTGGTTCTGCCGCGAGCACGGCAGCCCCCTTGCACTTCACATCCTTGGCCTTGGGCTTCTTCTCTTCTGGGTCTGCGGCAGGCAGCTCGAGGAGGGAGAGACGCCCTTCCTCAGCCCTGGCGCACTTGTTTGCCAAGTTGAACAGCTCCAAGGAAGTGCACAGGTCTTCATGAATCGCCAACTCCTCCTTCATCTTGACATCGCGCACGCCGTCGGAGAAGGCTGAGATGATGGCCTCCTTAGTCACCTTGGGAATCATGAGGCGTGCTTTGTTGAAGCGCTGGATGTACTTCTGCAGGGTCTCCCCGGGTTGTTGCTTGATGCGGTGCATGTCGCTCACGGCGGGTGGCCGGTCGCGAGTACCTTGGAAGTTGGCGATGAAGCGGGTGCGCATCTCGTCCCAGGAGGAGATCGTGCCTGGAGCCAGGTGCGAGCCCCGTCCTTGAGCGCCATGGGAAACCAGTTCGCCATGACCTTCTCATCTCCGTTGGCAGCTTCGATGCCCCGTAGAGCTGGAGGAACTCCGCAGGGTCAGCCGTGCCATCGTAACGAGGAGGAAGGTCTGGCTTGAACTTGCCGGGCCACGCGACGCTGCGCAGCTCGGTGGTGAAGGCGTGGTAGCCTGCTGTGGCCACGGGAGGCCTTGGGTGACGGAGAGCTTGGTCTTGCACATCCCCATGTGCTGCAGCTGAGAGTAGAGCGGGATCTTGACGCGCGGGAGCAGGAGCATGGTCGCGACGCGCTGGAGCAGGGAGCGCTTGGGCAGCTTCTTGCGGGCGAGGGCCTTCTTGACAGCTCCGCTCTTGCCACGCTGGCACCTAACGGAGCGGGTTCCCCCCAGGGACCATGCGCCTTGGAGCCATGGCGCCTTCCTGAGGAGGAGGCGGCGGGGGCGCCACCGGAGCTTCGTCGCCCACGCGAGGCGGGGTGCGATGCAGCGAAGTGGACGGCGCAGGAGCCCCCTGCGGCGCGGACGAGCTCGGCGACACGGTCGAGCCATTCTTCGTAGACGTCGTCAACGGGACGGTAGCGTAGGAGCTTGTTTGCCGCGATGAGCGTAGCTCGAGCCTCCATCGGTGCGCGGAGCGCGCGGGACGAAGAACTAGCCGGGGTGAGCGAGGGAGTTGCGGTGCGGCCGTCTTGCCGCACGGACGGATGCTGAGACGATGATTGCTGCTCGTCCCCCACCGGGCCGATGGCGGCGTTGACGGCAGGTGGTGGGGAACAGTGAGGACGCCCGCCGACAGGGGCCGTCTGGGCGACGCGGGAAGCGAGGGCGGCCCGGCGCTCTGCACGGGCCCGACGAGCGTCAGACATGCGCGCGATGGTCGGAGGAGAACGGGGTGGTGGAAGACGAATTCCGGCGCACCCCTACCTGGCGCGCCAAATGTCGGATTTTGGGTTCCTCCAGACCCTTGAGGTTCGAACACTAGGGTGTGCGTGGAGATTTCACCTCCTACCTACCTGCACCCCTCCGCCTTGCTAAGATCTAGGCTATGGAAAGAACGACACAAGAGACACAGGGTTTATACTGGTTCGGGCCACCATTATAGTGTAATACCCTACTCCAGTGTGTGGTGTAGTGGATTGCCTCTTGGGCTGATGATGATGAACAATACAAGGAAGAACAGCCTCTCGAGGGTCTGTTCTTGGCTGGGGGGATGAACTGCTGGGAATAGTTCAGTCACCCTTCTCTCTCTTTCGGATCTCGATCCCCTTCTCTAAACCCTCCTAAAAACCTCTCGCTCTGGCTCTCTTGAAAACCTCCCTTCTTTCTGTGGGTGGCTGGTCCTATTTATAGAGGCCCTGGTCCTCTTCCCAAATATCGAGCGGGAAGGGAGCCAACAATGGAGGGCTAATTTGAAAGGGGACAGCTAGTACCAGCGATCCTGACAAAAGTAGTCTTCGCCTGCACAAAGCTCTGGTGGTGACGCCGTCTTGGGCTCCACGATGACCTCCGTCTTGCAGTCCTCCTGGTCTTGGTCTTGTTGCACCGAAATGGCATCCTTTGCCTGATGCCTCGGTACTCCGCGGTTGCGCTTGCCCCCTTTGCACCAAAGACGAAAGGAGGACACCGTGCGGGCTGGCGCCCTGAGTCCTCATGGCTTGCGTCACGGGCACCTCGTGAGGTACCCCACGTTGATCTCTCCGCCTCCTCATGAGCCAGCCTGATGAGGCCGTGCCTGAGGAAGCTTGGCCCCTCGCGAGGGTCTTGGCCCCTCGCGAGGGTCTTGGCCCCTCGCGAGGGTCTTGGGTCTGTGTTGGTGAAGATAGGCCGTGCTGGGCCCCCCCTTTGAGCCACGCCGCAGGCCGCAAGTAGGCAAGTCTAGGGACACCCGTTCCCAGAACACTGACACATAACGTCGATGTCTTCAGAGTCGAAGTCGAGCATGTCGGTTAAGTTGTCGACAGTGGCTACTAAGTGGGTGGTGGGTGGGAGGCAAATTTCTTCGTCATCCGCATCCCAATCCTGCTGGACATAGTTTGGCCAGGGTCCTCCTGACAAGGAGAGAGACCTTAATGAGTTCAGTATGTCATCGAAGGGCGAGTGCTGAAAAATATCCGCAGAGGTAAACTCCATGATCGGCGCCCAATCGGATTCGATAGGAACGGGCGCAGGCGGTTCGGAGTCCGTGGCCGGGGAAGGATCCGGTAGTTTGACAACACGGCTCTTGTGAAGGGTAAGGTTCATATTCGTCTTGACCTCCGCTGAGGATACGGTCTCTGTGATGGGGTCTATCCACCTGTCCACGGATGGCGCAACTGGCTCTGAATTGAGGCTCGGAGCGACTGCCAGTGCGATCTCCTGAATACGGTCTGATGGCAGAGAAAAATCGTACTCATCGCGACCGCGTGGCCCACAAGGCAGGGGCTCGAATCCATCGAAGATCAAGTCTCCACGGACATCGGCTGTGTAATTTAAGCTTCCAAACCTGACCTGATGGCCAGGGGCGTAAGTTTCGATCTGCTCCAGATGGCCAAGCAAGTTGGCCCGCAGTGCGAAGCCGCCGAACACAAAGATCTGTCCGGGGAGAAAAGTCTCACACTGGACTGCATCCCTATCGATGATAGTAGGAGCTATCAAGCCTAACGGCGACGACACAAAGGAACTCTCAATGAAAGCACCAATGTCGGTGTCAAAACCGGCGGATCTCGGGTAGGGGGTCTCGAACTGTGCGTCTAAGGCAGATGGTAACAGGAGGCAGGGGACACGATGTTTTACCCAGGTTTGGGCCCTCTTGATGGAGGTAAAACCCTACGTCCTGCTTGATTTATTCTTGATGATATAAGTATTACAAGAGTTGATCTACCACGAGATCGGAGAGGCTAAACCCTAGAAGCTAGCCTATGGTATGATTGTATGTTGTCCTACGGACTAAAACCCTCAGGTTTATATAGACACCGGAGGGGGCTAGGGTTACACAAGGTCGGTTACAAAGGAGGAGATATCCATATCCGTGTTGCCTAGCTTGCCTTCCACGCCATGTAGAGTTCCATCCAGACACGAGACAAAGTCTTCAATCTTGTATCTTCATAGTCCAACAGTCCGGCCAAATGATAGAGTCCGGCTATCAGGAGACCCCCTAATCCTGGACTCCCTCACTCCCCTCAATCACTGCTTTATCTTGTTAGTAGACATCATTTGAAAAGCTCCTCGAAAAACCCTGTGGGAAAAATGTGAGGAGTATAGTGTTTGATATGTTGCCAAAACTCCTTCAAATCCAGTGGGAAATATAAGGAGAAAATTATGCAACATATAATGGTTATTGTCTCATTCAACTCAATACGAGAAAACTCATAGAATCAAGAGGACAATAAATATGTCGTATATAATTTCCCAAAAACCCGATGGGGAGAACAGAAAGTATGACATATGATCTCATGTTGATATTACCTCATTAAAAACCTTTATGAGAACCTGTATAGTAAACTCATGAAGGGAAAAAGAGTATAATATGATGCATTGAACAGGGACAATTTAGGAAGATACCCCCCTGATTCTTGCAAATTCCAAAGCCATCATATACCAATTCCATGAACATGTTTCTGGAATGTAAAAGTTGGTAGAGACTTGGTGAACAAATCATTTGCATGATTTGACTTGCAAGATATGCAATATGAAGATATTGCTTATTAGTAACCTGTTTGCATCTGAGCAACACAAGCAACATTATCTTTGAGATAATGGTTCGTGGATGTAGCCATGAGGTATGTTTTGAAGATTCTTCATGAGAGAGCTACCACACCTAGTAGGAACACTACGCTTGTCTACGATCTGACATAGTGGGGATCTGATCGATGTATCCAATGATATCGGTGTTCACATTTTTGTGAAACTGAAAAACTAGGACAAGATGTTTGATACCTTGGAGATAAAGAAAGATATTGTTGAGTACCAACCAATTGTGTTTGGTGGATCCAATGGCATTATGGAACGTTGAGTCCCAATATCTTATTTCCATCATCTCTTAGTCTAAATAGATCTTTCTCTATGTCTAGAGAATGAACTACCATGAGAGTTATGGACGGATAAGATTTATCCACAATGAATTTCTCCAATATATTATGGATATAGACAACATAGTATACCATAATGTATGAATGAAGGTGCTCAATTTGTAGTAAAGTGCGGCATTCTGGTTTACCCAAATCCTTCATTTTAAACTCTGTCATTTAGATGATTACATGTGTCATCATTGTAGACACACAAACATGGATAATCATCATTCTAGGAGTAATCCTTGTGTATAAGGATCTCACTACGTCAGTTGTACCATATGTAGCGACAACAATAAGTCGTATGTTGACTTACTGATTTTTACACAATGTATGTTGCATTTTGCATTTCGATTTCAGAAGTGAGATTCCATCGGGAATCAACCATATATGTCTGAATCTAGTGATCCACATATATATGTAATCACTACATCTATCAATTGCACAGATAGATGATTTTGTACTGCCAATGATATAAGTTATCGAAAAGAAATTCCACCTCTGGAGAATAGTTGGGTATCTGCGTGAACCCTTGTGCTACAATACTTGCTCTATGTTTCACCACATCATTGTTCTCAATTCTGTTTCCAGAAGAAAATTGGTGTAGGTATTACTTATGAATACCTTCCCATTATTGAGCAATATTATTTCTACCTAGATTATATCCTTTGCTTGAGTTCAGTCCAAGTGTTGTTCACACTTTGCCATGGCCATGGTCTTTGGATTTGAATCACTTGAAAGGTTTTTTTTCAATATAGTTGAGAAATGTATGTCGACGATTGTAGACTTCCGGTTATATGATTCTCCAGAATCTATATCAATATATAGTTGATGTAAATATCGTTACCCATGGTGACTGCTCGTGATTTCCCAATGCAATTGAGTCGGGTATTCCGATGTCCCGGTCATTGTGTGCACTATGACCTAGGTTGGTGGAGGTTTCCCGTCCACTGGGTGTATACTATCAATTAGGTGTCTGTCATCGTGAAGTTGACTTGCATTTACCGATTCACAGGCCTTGATATCCTTACTTGCGAGAAGCTGAATCCTGATGTACTTCTACCATACATCTCACCATGTTGCTTTGAACGGGGAGTGGAGTGGATTTTGCTGGTACCTCCACTCTTTCAGGCGTACTTTTGCAGGATTGTAGAATTGTGTGACACCTTTATAGTCAGTAAATGAATCTAGCAGGTCATTCGCAATGTGTTGCAAATCTTCTGAACACATGGTTCAGATTTGAGGCAGAAATGTGTTCAACATCCCACTAATTTCCTGACATTCTTTATGGTACTTGAAATCTCCCCCTAATGCCTGGAAATGTTCCTCACTGAATTAGCATACCGGCCTTGAATAACTCCCCATGCGAGGGGCTTGAGGTATTGATGGAAATACCATTATTCCTCACATAAATCCCAACTATATGTTGAGGGCCAATGATGTATGCCGGGTGGTGATATCGGTATGCAACCGAGTTACCGCAGATAGGAAATGCTTGGTAGGTATCCACATATCAAAGATAGAGGGGAATAATATTATGCAATTCTGTCATGAGCGTGTAAAACTACATGACTCCAACATAAAGTTGGTAAATTGCAATTCCAAAGTAAAGATAATGCAATGAGCTTAACTCCTTGGATAGGATTCTACCAGACCATTTTGAGTCTAGACATTAGGACAAAGTGCTAAACTTCAATCCAAGGGCCATAGAGAAGGCACTCAAGGAGAATTCTGCAATGTTATCCATTCGATTTTCTTGAAATCGATGTCAGAATAATGAGCCAATGGTTTCATGTGAATAAAGCACACACTTAAGACCATCATGTAGATATGTCTTTTAGAACCATGGAATACCTGAATAGTCTAGTCAATGGATGAGAAGAGCCACTTACCTCAACTTAATGCATTCAAGGAGTCTGAGTGGTTCAGCATAGACTTTAAGATGTGCAAGCCTTAAAAATAGCTTCCCTGTGTCACTTGTCGTGCACATAAAATCCAAAATCTTATTAGAATTTAGCATCATAATAGTCATAAACTATTGGAATTGCTGATAGTTTCGGTTTCAACCCAATGTCGCGATGACCAAGGCAAGTATGCCAAGTTTGTCATGTACAAGACACTCTGGAAAACTATCTCATACACAACATGTGCTACGGGTTGTGTCGTATGTGTAGTATAATCTAGATGATACACAGACAGTGTGCTTGCCATATCCGTTGCATATGGTAAAGAGAAGTTATTTCTCTTTGTTGTCATCATAAGTTTCGCTATGGAAACTATTTTGACGGATACCTCCATAGTTTAGTAGGATATGAGTTAAACCTTGGAAGCAATAAGGCATCCCGATGTTACTCGAGTACCCACAGCGATAGTAATATGACTCGAGTTGAGCCAACAAATACCTCATCGCGTCTAGCGATTTTAAAATATCTCCTTTCTCTCAGTGAGAGTGGAAACATTGGACTTCCCTGAGTAGAGTTTGTGGTACATATGTCGACAAGGCACATATCATTTTTCATCGGATTGACTCCCGTAGAAATCTAAATATAGACATGAAGATTCTCAATATGAAAATCACTGTCAGGTATATAGAATACATACAAATGTATTTGTATCAAAGTGTTGATACAGTATTGTTATATACAATATATGATGACAACAATAATCATGTTCTTATTATAACATCGTAAATGGACATAAATAAATAGATCAGTAAGGAGACTAAGGGACTAAATGTATATAGTCTCCAAACATGTCGGTTGATGCATATTCAACCACCATGCTCCCCATGCTCATAGGGTCTCGTGACAGCTTGATGGTGTCGGGTTGAGGGTTTGAAGTGAGTTTCAAACCATTACCCTTGAGGTCATTTGCGTCCCGGTGGCGTGGCTTGGATTGCACGCACTATCCCATGGGATGCAAGACTAATCTTGATGTCCATGACCCGCTTAAGTAAGTTGTGGCCATTGTGGGCAAGAGCCTCATATTGTTAGCCATCGATTACTTATAGGGGCAAGCCAGAGATAAATAATTTACTAGAAGTAAATTAAAAACCATCATGGTTTTGTAATAAGAATGCAATTTTTTTGACTCAAGTGTATAACTTGAAAATGCTCAACCTCAATTGTGGGAACATAACACATTGAAGATCATACAGATCTCACAGTAATAGACATAGTCTGCACATGGGTAGTAGATCCAACTCATTACCTTGTGTTTTCCTAATATAACAAGGGAGATGTTATTGTCAAAAAATTACAAGTTTGTCATGTGGGAGAAATCAATCTCGACCGCTGTGACATGTTCATGAAGAATGGCAATGTGGTAAACACATAGAATATATCATCTCCGGTGAAAAACCAGTAATTTATTTATATTATAGATTGCATAATATAAATATACCTTAATGTTGCAAAATTAATAGATTTCAGGAATGTGGCTCGTAATCATTAGTGTGAATCTCAAATTGCTAAATATGACACCTTGAAGATAATCTTCAAAATGGAATAGAACTCACATCACTAGGGTGTATAATCTAATGAAATCAGTAGATACTTACTCGTAATGACTTATGTTATGACTTAGTAAAATGTGTGGGAGAGCAGTTTGTAAAGCAATCATAATGTCAAAACAACAAAATGTAGGCTTTAACAGTAGTCATTGTTATCCGTGTAGCTAGTAGATCCATATGACTACCTTGTGATCCCAAACATCAATTTGAAGAAATCATTCAACCTTCGCATCTGTATTTGCAAGAAATTGAAAACCTCAATTGCAAATATATGTATTAATCTCGACATGTGTTTAACATGGAAATAAATACATCATACAATATTTCGGAATACCTAGGACTCAATGGAGAAACAGTACTGCACAGGTACTGAATTTATCTCTGCAAGAGATTAAAAATATCTCAATTGTAAATGGATATAATTAATCTCAACACGTGATAAACGTCAAAATATATTATATCAACTTAAGATCTGGAATACATCTCGGTACTCAATAGATATACACTACTATTGTAATGAATAGTAATGATGTTGCAAACTTGAATTATATAGACCTCAAATTAAAAGAGATGATCTTGTATCAAGTTGCAAGATAATTCGGCAGGGTGAATTAATATTTTGCAATATAAAATTTATCTCAATCGCAATGAGATTGGTTTGCGAGAAAAATATATATTTCTCAATCGCAAATCAATATTGTTGTGTGAGAAAACTTAATCTCGATCGCAAAATAATGTTGTTATAGAGATTGCTAAAAAAGCAAACATATTGAACATGCCATATAATGACCACATATTTTCTGGAATATTAAAGCTCAACAGAAAAAGGGCTGAAAAGTGCCCAATCTTATGCAAATGGGCCACGTTGGGGAAGCCAACCTAGGGCCGGCCTGGTCAGCCAATTGGATAAGGAGCAAGCGGCTAGGGATTTTTCTTCTCCTGTTGCTGTTTCCCCTAGGCGACAGACAAGGGTTTCGACATCTTCTGGCGATCTTCGCCGGAATCTTTTTCTGCGGCGCCGTTCCCGATCACGACTGATCCTCCCGACTCGGGCTGACAAAGGGGGATCTGAGCGATCCTTCCCGGCCTTGGACGGGGGCAGATCCCGTTTTGGGGAAGCACTGGTTGCGTTGGCAGATTGGATCGAGACGATGTCAGAGGGCAGGGGCGCGCAAAGGGAGAAGGGGAAGGAGTCGGCTGAAGATCTACTAGCCCGTCTAACCTTGCAGGAGGAGGAAGAGGATGATTTTGTGTGGGAGGAGGAGCTACCAGATCTGGAGCCGGTGAAGTGGCTGGTGATCACAAGGGTGCGTACCCAAAAAACTTTTAGCCCTAACGCATTGTATGGTGACATGAGGGCGGCCTGGAATCCGGCTAAGCCGGTAGCGTGGAGGAAGATCAGGGAGAACTTGTTTTCAACGCAGTTTGGATGCCTCGCAGATTGGAAGAAAGCTATGTACGAAGGACCATGGTTGTTCAGGGACTAGGCCGTGATTTTAGAGGAATACAATGGATTCAAAAACCCTGATTCGTTCAAGATGGATAGAATTGAGGTATGGCCCAGTTCCATCGCCTCCCGGACAAATACTTGATCGAGCCGGTAGTTAAGGGGCTAGCGTCGAGGATCAGCGAGGTGGTAGAGACACAGTTAAAGCTGTCGTCTGGATTTTTTGGTGAATTCGTGAGAGTGAGGATCAAGATTGATGTTAACGCAAAAATCAAAAGGTTTGTCACAGGAAAAAAGGGCGAGGAGAGGGTCCGGTATCCAGTCAAGTATGAGAAATTGCCGATTTTCTGTTACAATTGTGGAGAGTTCGGGCATTGGCATGAGGAGTGCGGCGACGGTGTGCATGAAGAAGCTGCTTTTGAGTGGGGAGATTTTTTATTTGCAGATAATGTTAGAGTTCGAGCTCCGGGGCGAGGCTTTGCTCAATGACAGAGAGGGAGAGGAAGCTTTGCGAGGGGGGGACGCGGTAGGGGCGGGGAACATTATAACCCAAACCAGAGCTGGTGCTTCAACGCCCGGCCACCGCAGCCCCATGGAGAAGCATCGGGATCGAATGGACAACAAGGAGTAGGAAGACGACGCAGCCAAATCAGGATGACTTGCAGCGTCAGTCGCGGTCTCTGAATCAAGAGGGAGGAAAAAATAAAGCCCCTCTGAGCGATAATAATGGAGGATTAGAAGTGCTTCAAGGGAGGAGAATGAACACACCTATGGATGGGGTTAATGGACTAGTTGGAGTTTCGCTCAAGCGTCTCTCGGCCAACAACACGGCAACTTTGTTGCCAGAGCAAACGGTGGAAAAAGAAGGAGCTGTAGCAGTAGAAAATGTGTCCACAGCGATGGTGGTGAGGGAGAAGCCATCAGGGGTGCCTCCGCTACCTCCAGTGTATGTTTCTCCAAGGAAAGAAGTGAATAGATCAAAGAAAGGTGAAGGCCAGGGAACAGAGAGAAAGGCGAAAACGAGGCAAACAATGTAGCATCGGCGGGCTCCCATGTGGAGTACCGCCGGGAACAATGAGTATCATTTGTTGGAACTATCGAGGTGCGGGCGAAGCCTCGACAGTTCGTGAACTTCGCGAGATCGTGAAGAATTTTGCCCCTACCTTACTTTGTATTCTAGAAACTCAAATCGACAAAGTTAGGGTAGAAAGTCTAGCTACTTTAATTGGTTTTGATAAAGGTTATGCTGTGAGCAGTGTTGGTAGAAGCGGAGGCATCAGTTTGTTTTGGAATAATACAATAAATATTGATATTTCTGGCTATTCTGACTATCATTTGGATTGCGAGGTGCGTAACCCGGGTTTTGACCCATGGAGGCTAACTCTGGTGTATGGTGAGGCTCAAACTCACTTGAGACATCAGACTTGGGACACTTTGAGAAACATAGCAAGTTTGAGCACTCTCCCCTGGCTCTATATCGGAGATTTCAAGGAGGTTTTACGTCCGGAAGAACATGAGGGGGTTGGAAAGAGGAGTAATGCTCAGATCCAAGGCTTTAGGGATATGCTTGATACTTGCATGTTGGTGGACATTGGCTATAAAGGAAGATTCTTGACTTTTGAGAAGAAGGTGTCGGGTGGATCTTTCACAAGAGTAAGGTTAGACAGGGCTCTCGGGTCGACTGATTGGTGTGCTCTATTCCCATCGGCATGTCTTAATCACCTAACAGTAGCGACATCGGACCATGGCCCGATCCAGTTAGAGCTCTACCCGGCCGCGCAACGAGACCAGGTACGGGACAAAAATTTTCGCTATGAGATTGCCTGGGAGACCCATGAGGACTTGAAGAGCACTATTGCTACTTCCTGGGCGGAATCTTTGGACGGGGGAAGAGTGGAGGATCTAAAACTCAAGCTAGCAGATCCGTCAAATAAGTTGAGGAGATGGGACAGAAGGACCTTTGGGTCAGTTCGCAGGGAGATCAAGGAGTTAAAATAGAAGCTTGAGCAGTTGCGCAATGAACAGGGGCTTTCGGGCCCATGTCACGAAGAGAAGAAGGTGAATGAGAGGTTGGTGGAACTATACCATAGAGAGGAGTTACTATGGAGACAGAGATCAAGGATAGAGTGGCTTTCGGCGGGAGATAATAACACGAAATTCTTTCATATGAGAGCGAGCATGAGGAGAAAAAAGAACATGATAAAGGTCCTGATGAGTTCACTAGGGGTACAGGTGGATGATCCGAAGGAATTAAAGGAGATGGTCACGCTCTTTTACAAGAATCTCTACACAACAGAGGGGGTGACGGACATGGAGGCTGTCCTTTGCCATGTTCCAAGGAAGGTTACCCCGGAGATGAACGATATTCTATGTGCAGATTATTCGGATGAGGAGGTCAAAAACGCTCTTTTTCAGATGTCTCCCACAAAATCCCCAGGTCCGGATGGCTTTCCATCTCACTTTTATCAACGCCATTGGGATGTGTGTGGAGCAGAAGTTACAAAGGCTGCTCTCCGAATAGTAAGAGGGGAGGAAGATGCAGAGTGTATCAATGATACTTTCTTGGTTCTTATACCAAAGGTAATGAGCCCAACCTTGTTAACTCAGTTCAGGCCTATAAGTTTGTGCAATGTATTGTATAAAATTGCTTCGAAAGTGATTGCAAACAGGCTGAAGCAAATACTGCCAGAGATCATTTCAGAGGAACAATCGGCATTTGTGCCTGGTAGATTGATAAGTGATAATATAATCATGGCATATGAATGTTTGCATTTCATGAAGGGGAGTTAATCCAAGAAGAATAGCCATTGTGCTCTTAAATTGGATATGATGAAAGCCTATTATAGGCTAGAGTGGGATTATCTACAAGCAATGATGGAGAGACTGGGTTTTGCTCAACAGTGGATTAATGTGGTAATGAATATGATCAAGTCAGTTTCTTTTTCGGTTCTGTTTAATGGAGAAAAGTTGGAGGAGTTCAAACCTAGCAGAGGTATTCGGCAGGGAGATCCTATTTCCCCTTATCTCTTTTCGATATCAGCGGAGGGCCTTTCGTGCCTACTGAAATCAGTTTCTCAGTCGTCAGCTTTCACGGGAGTCCAGGTGGCATCAGCAGCTCCGGTTGTTAACCACTTGCTTTTCGCTGATGATAGCCTGTTGCTGTTCAAGGCGAGTATAGAAGGGGCAGAAGAGGTGTCAAACCTATTGGACACATACTGCAACACATCGGGGCAACGAGTGAATAATGAAAAGTCGTCAATTTTCTTTAGCAAAGGGTGTCCGCAGGTTACACGGGACGGGATCAAAAACACCTTGCAAGTTTATGACAAGCAACTTATTGATCGGTATCTAGGGATGCCAACGGATGTTGGGCAGGCTAAGAATGGTACTTTCAAGTACCTAAGGGATAGGGTGTGGGAGAAAATTAAAGGGTGGATAGAGAAACTTTTGTCATATGCGTGGAAGGAGGTGTTAATCAAGGCAGTGGCTCAGGCTATACCCGTATATTCTATGTCATGCTTCAGGCTCCCTAGAGGCATTTGTGAAAGTATTACATCGCTGATCAGGCAATTCTGGTGGGGAAGTAAAAGAGGGAAGAGGAAACCGTGGTGGATATCTTGGGATATATGTACTAAACCGAAGTATTTGGGAGGACTAGGCTTTTGAGATTTTGATCTCTTTAACCTCTCTTTACTGGCCAGACAGGCTTGGCGGATTATACACACCCCCTCTACATTAAGTGCCAGGATTTTGAAAGCCAAGTATTACCTTGCCTCGTCTTTTCTTGAGGCCGAGCTAGGCAGTAGGCCCTCACAAATATGGAGATCTATAATACAAGGGAGAGGAGCTCTAGTGCAAGGTTTGATCCGGAGGATCGGAACAGGAGAGGAGACATGAATATGGGACCAAAACTGGCTCCCCCGATCGGGCCTAAGGAGACCAATTACGTGTATGGCGGTGGATAGACCATCACGTGTTGTTGAACTTATTGACCCAACCTCGGCAAAGTGGATGGAGGACAAGGTTCGTGCGACTTTTCTGCCGGTTGATGCAAATTTCATACTCAAAATCCTGCGGTGTACTAGAAGAGTCGGTGATTTTTGGGCCTGGGGGGAGGACGAACGAGGCATTTTTTCAGTAAGGTCATGCTACAATTTTTTGTTGAAAATGAAACTTCAAGGTGAAACATTACTGCAACCGGTTGGAGGACACTCAAATGAGGCAGAAGAAGAAGCAGCTTGGATGTCCCTGTGGCACATTAAGGTCCCATCTAAAATCAAGGTATTCTTATGGAGACTATGCCATGAAACAATTCCAACAGCCGGGGTGCTACACCACTGGAATATGTCTACTACGAGTGTGTGCGCTTTTTGTTCTGCGCAAGATGACTGGAAGCACGCATTAGTAGATTGTGTGATGGCCAGAAGTGTATGGTCACTTTGTTCTGAGGAGATAATGGAGACCATGTGTCAGATTTTGGATTCCGGCAGACCCTTGAGGTTCGAACACTGGGGTGCGCGCAGAGATTTCGCCTCCTACCTACCTGCACCCCTCCGCCATGCTTGGATCTAAGCTATGGAAAGGACAACACAAGAGACACAGGGTTTATACTGGTTCCGGCCACCGTTGTGGTGTAATACCCTACTCCAGTGTGTGGTGTGGTGGATTGCCTCTTGGGCTGATGATGATGATGAACAATACAAGGAAGAACAGCCTCACGAGGGTCTGTTCTTGGCTGAGGCGATGAACTGCTGGGAGGAGTTCTGTCACCTTTCTCTCTCTCTCTCTCTCTCTCTCTCTGCTTCCAACTGGTCGACCCCCTTGCTATGTGGGTGGCTGGTCCTATTTATAGAGGCCCTGGTCCTCTTCCCAAATATCGAGCAGGAAGGGAGCCAACAATGGCGGGCTAATTTGGATGGGGACAGCAAGCATCAGCTATCCTGACAAAAGTAGTCTTCGTCTGCGCAAAGCTCTGGTGATGACGCCGTCTTGGGCTCCACGATGACCTCCATCTCGTAGTTCTCCTGGTCTTGGTCTCGTTGCACCGAAATGGCAACCTTTGCCTGATGCCTCGGTACTCCGCGGCTGCGCTTGCCCCCTTTGCACCAAAGAGGAAAGGAGGACGCTGCGCGGGCTGGCACCCGCCTGCCGCCCTCGGTCGTCATGGCTTGCGTCATGGGCACCTCGTGAGGTACCCCGCCTTGATCTCTCCGCCTCCTCGTGAGCCAGCCTGACAAGGCCGTGCCTGAGGAAGCTCCGCGTCGTCCGCCCCGCGAGGCTTGGCCCCTCACGAGGGTCTTGGGTTTGTGTTGGTGAAGATGGGCCGTGCTGGGCCCCCTTTTGAGCCACGCCGCAGGCCGCAGGCAGGCAAGTCTGGGGACCCCCATTCCCAGAACGCTGACAGTAGCCCACGGGCCCAAGGTGCGCTCGGGCTTGGCCGTGCAGGGAGGCGGAAGGGCAAGAGCGAAGCGCCGCGGGCCCTAATAGCCTGCGGCCTTAGGTGCCGCGTGGCGGTAGATTGGACATGGGCGGCACTGTTCCCCCACGCCCTCCTTATTTTGCGCCATGCTAGGCGGACCCGTAGTCGTACACGGCCGTTCCTCTTTTTATTGCTCGAGCGCCCTCTGTCCTTCCTCCGCTCGAACTCCGGCTTCTGTTTTCAACTCGATCTCGAACCTCCCGCCCCTTTCCCATCACCATGGCTCCGACAAAGAAGGGAGGAGGGAGGGAACCCGTGTCTCCGCCTTGCCCGCCGCCGCTGGCGGCTCCCGCCGAGGGCTTGGGCAAGGTAAGCTCGGCTCTGGCCACCATCTTAAATGAATGCGGGAGGACGACGGCCTGGCCCGCGTCCCACTTCTCCATTGACAGGACAGCCACCGAGGTCCTGTATTTTGCCGACGCCCTATGGGCGGGTCTGGTTCCTCCCTTTTCTGATTTCTTCAACGCCGTGCTTTCCCACTATCAGATCCACATGATGAATCTGGGTCCTGAATCCATCACCCTCCTTTCGGTCTTCGCCTTTGTTTGTGAAGCTATGGTGGGCATCCTTCCTTCGGTTGCGTTGCTGCGCCACTTCTTCTCGCTGCACCTTGTCGACCCTACCCAATGCTGGGCGTGCGTGAGCTTCGTCACCTCGTCTGAGACTGCGGCCTCTGGGATTGACTTCAAGCTCCCCTGCCCGTGGTTGGGTTCCGTGAGCGGCGCCTGTATGTGGACGCAGGGGTGCCCAGCCTCCTGCTATCGGAGCCGACCTCACCGGCTGTCCCCAATTCGGGCTGGGGCAGGAGACGCTTGAGAGCCCCCGGCTCGTCTTTGTCTGGCACCGCTTCGCACTCTTGAGTTCGCTTGGCGTGACAGCGCCCAAGGTGGTGAAGGAGTTCCTGCTATACCGCGTTGCTTCTCTCCAACGCCACTCTCGCCGGATGTGGGCCTTCCGTGGGCGCGAGGATTGTATGAGGCTCCAGGAAGAGGACCTGGCTCCTAAGGTGCTGAGGACGGCGCTGTTGACCCTGGCTGGGGACCCCAACCCCGGCAGCGTCCAGCAGGGAGGGGCCCTGCTGTACCTCTGCTAGAGCAGGAGCGACTTTGTGAAGCAGATGCATGTCTTTGATGAGTTTGGGGCCGCTCCCCACCGGCCTCCAGGGACCTCGCGAGAACCCAGTGACGGTGACTGCCCTTCTAGTCGGCCAAGGCGACTCTTCCTCAAGTGGCGGAGCAGGGAGGCACGAGGCGCCAGCGGCCGAGGGGGCTCCCGGCGTGGTGACAACACCGGGCAAGGCTCATGAGGAAGCAGTTATCGGGGTCCATGTCGCTGAGGCTGAGAGTGACAAATAGTTGCCCTCTGCGCCTGCGACTGGGGCCCCTGAGGCTCCAGCTGCTTCTCTTGGGGAGGCGATTGGCGGCGCACATCAGGTAGGCGCCCCTGACGCTGATCGTCTTGACGTTCCATCTTCGTCGCAGGTTGATACCTGCGCCCGACTCTTAGGCTGCTTCCGCATGGACTTTGGGGCCCTCTGGAAGATAAGGGAGGCCCTGGGCGACGGTTACCCTTGTCGCCTGCTGAAGTGCAGAAAGTACTTTGCCACTAATGAGTAAGCCTTCTCCTTTCCCAGCTCCCAATCCTTCTGTTGCTCTTACTGACCCTTGCTCCGCAGGCCCCTTCCAGCCGAGCTTGCGGAGACGGCTGAGGAGCCGTCCCCCTTGGCTTCGCCCCCTCCACCGTCCTCGAGCGCTCCGAGCAGCGAAGCCCTTGTGGTGAGGGCGATCGATGAGGCGAGCCGTCCCGAGGCGTATCATGGCCCCGCGCACCTCGCGATCCTTCGCGGGCCTTCTCGTGGCATAGCCGGCCTGCCGTGGGCTTCTCGCCTGGTCGTGGACTGTGATTGGCTGAGGCGCCTCCTGAGCTCCTCTCCTAGGGATGGGCTGGCCCCAGGCCAGGCTTCTGATGTGGCGCGCCTGGCCGTCGCAAGGGTGCCAGCCCTCAGCCCCCAGCCTGGAGGGGGAGTGCTGACTCGCGGCCCCCGGTGCTTGCTTGGGGCAGATGATGGTGTGGAAGACGTGCTTGAGCGCGCGCGGGAGCGTCGCGCTCTCCGCCAAGGATTCCTTCGAAGGGTGGCTGACGCGGTGAGCCTGCTTGGTGAGGAGCTTGCTGATGAAGATGCGCGCCTTGAGGCGGAGGGCCTGCGCCTGGCTGCAGAGAGGCGCGAGCTGGAGGGCGCCATCACCCTTGCGCACCATCAGTGCGATCTTGATGACATAGAGGCCAAGGCATCACTGGTGGCCTCTCGGGAGGCCCGATCTTGGGCCGCTGAGGAGGCTCGGGAAGCTGACCGGCGGCAAACAGCGGCGGAGGAGCGGGCTCGGGAGCTCCTGGCCTGGTGCCACTCGCTTGAGGAGCAGGTGGAGCTGCGCGAGGCAGCCCTTGCGTCGATGAAGGTGTCCTCCGGCGACTCAGTAGAGCTCCAGAAGCGTGAGGAGGCGCTGACGCTGGAAGCTGCCAAACATACCCGTGAGTACGAGTGTCTGGAGACGAGGGAGCGCTTGGTGACGCAGGTGGAGGATGATGTTGCTGCACAGGAAGCCCGCGTCCTGGAGGAGGTCGGACGTCGAGTGGCGATGGCGCATTTGAACCTCGAGCACGAGTTCGAAGAGAAGCTGGGGTTTATCCGGGCCGAAGCTGAAGGTAGGACTGCCGCCTTGAGGGCCAAGCTGGAGGAGGCGACGCAGCGGGCCGATGCTTCCCGGGCCGCCCTTGAGGTGGTGCAAGGCGAGTTAACCACCTCCCAGGTTGAGGTGCTCCTTCTTCGCCAGCGGGTGGAGGAGGCTGAGGCCGTCGCGCGCCAGAATGCGGACGAGATACGTCAGCGGCAGATCCTGGAGCATGAGCACGGCCCCATGCTCACCACGCTCCAGGAGAGAGCCAACGCGGCCTTGGGCAACATCTGCGAGGAGGCCGTTGGCGAGCCGCACGCAATCAACTACGCGGGCAATCTTTAGTTCTTCACTGATGTGGTGATGCAGCTGGAGGCGCGGTCGATCAGGGCTGACAGGTTCGTGGAGGAGAGGAGCCGCACCCTGCTCAGGCGCGCCTTTTTCACGTCTTCAGCCACCTCCGGAACATGGATCCCCACTTTGATTTTGACGCCGCCATCGCCCCAGTCCCCCAGGCTGTCCGAGGTGATCTGGGCCCCCACTTGAGCCACGCCGCAGGCCGCAGGCAGGCAAGTCTAGGGACCCCCGTTCCCAGAACACCGACAGTAGCCCCCGGGCCCAAGGCGCGCATGGACTTGGCCGTGCCGAGAGGCGAAAGGGCAAGGGCGAAGCGCCGCGGGCCCTAACAGCCTGCGGCCTTGGACGCCGCGTGGCGGTTGATTGGACGTGGCGCCTCCGCTTCCCCACGACGCCTTGGTGATCGTGCGAGTTGGACAAGTCCCTGCATCCAGAACATGTTATGATTACCTGTGATCGTGGAGACCGGCGGTTGGCCTTCGTCGGCTATAAGTACGGAACCACTCGTGCCCGTCCAGTCCATCTCCTCTTGCTCTCTCCTTCGCCTCAGTTCTTGCTCCGTCTTGGTGTGACGGCTCCATCGAGGAGGTACTCGGCCGCAGAGAAGGGGAAGGCCCTCCAGATCGGTCCTGCCTCTCCCCCATCCAAGCGTGGTCGCGGGCGCCCTCGGAAGCACCCGGTGGCCGCCCCGGCAGCCCCCAGCGGCCGTGGGGGGGGCTCCCAGCGCGGCGGCGGGCAAGCCGCCGCAGCTGGAGGGTGCACCTGGGTTGCGCGCTCCACCAGGCCGCGCTTTCGCGCCGGGCAAGCGCCGCCGGAATTCGTCGTTTGGTCGGCGGAGCCGGCTTGTGCCCGGCTCCCGCTCCCTCGCTTCCTCCTTGGCGAACTCCCGGCCGGCGCTCCTGGCGGCCTCTGGCTCTAGGCGGAGGGCTGCTGCAGTAGGTCCTCGTGGGTCGCGCTGGAGGTCTCCGCCAGCGGGGGCTTGGCCTTCACTCGCGGCTGGCAGGCGTTTGCCCGCGCTCGCGGCCTGGAGCGTCGGTGCACTCTGCACTTCAGGTTTGATGGCGACGCCACCCTCTACGTGAGGGTGTTTGGGGAAGATGGTCGCCGCGCGGGGTGCTGCCCAGAGGACGATGACCACGTCCGCGGGCCCCGCTCCGATGGTGATGGGGGAGATAGCGCCCGAGCGGGCGGCGGCGTCAGCGACTCCCCCAGCCTCGTCAGCTCAACCTCAAGCGACTCCTCCAGTGGTGGCAGCAGTCCTCCCCCGCGCCGTCGGGTTTGCCTAGGAGGTGGTGGTTCGTCCACCCGCCATCGTGCCCCGGCGCAGCGTGAGAGGGGGTCCGCCAGAGGCCCTGGGGCAGCCTGTGTCGCCGCCGTGGGCCGATGCGGGAGGGGTGGCGCCAGGCTCGTCCTTTTCCTTTCTCTTTTGTTCCCTGTGTCAAACAGAACAGATGCATGGAGCCCCCTTGTGGCATGTTGGGAAATGTTGCCGCTTCAGCTATTACCTTGATCTTATTTTTGTACTTCCTGATTTCCCGCCTGTGCGTAGACAGCTTTCGACCCCTGCCGAGGAGTGTGGCGACCGACCCAGGCCCTGTGTGCGCGTCGTGGTACCCGAGGGATACGGACTAGGAGGGGTGCTCCTGTAATGCGCCAGGGCCGTGAGACCTTCCCGTGGCTAGGGCAGAAATCCTCGCGAGGGCGCCTGAGCACCATCCCTCGCGAGGTTGTTCATGAGAGAAACCAAAGCGAGGGGCGAAAATCGACGAACCATAAATCAGCAACAGTGCTCACTCAAATAAGACTCCAAATGCAAACGAACACGTCAACTGTGGAAAGCAAATGGGAAAGCCGCGTCCGGCACCTAAACTAGTCTTCGACGTCTTCTCACCAGCGCAGAGCTAAGTGCTGCCACTGGGCGTGGGAGGGAGCCCCAGGGCCTGAGGCCGGCGCTCCTGAGACTCCGGGGCATGTACAGCCCCACTCATTATTACGTGAGAGTGTCATGGGGCGGCGAGCTTCACAGGCATTTGCCCTGCTTCACAGGCTCTGGGCCTTTTTCCAAAGCGATGATCTTCACAGGCACTCGCCTTGCTTCACAGGCTCCGGGCCTTTCCAAAACGCGATAGCTTCACAGGCACTCGCCTTGCTTCACAGGCTCCGGGCCTTTCCAAAACGCGATAGCTTCACAGGCACTCGCCTTGCTTCACAGGCTCCGGGCCTTTCCAAAACGCGATAGCTTCACAGGCACTGGCCTTGCTTCACAGGCTCCGGGCCTTTCCAAAAAGAGATGATCTTCACAGGCACTCGCCTTGCTTCACAGGCTCCGGGCCTTTCCAAAACGCGATAGCTTCAGAGGCACTCGCCTTGCTTCACAGGCTCCGGGCCTTTCCAAAACGCGATAGCTTCACAGGCACTCGCCTTGCTTCACAGGCTCCGGGCCTTTCCAAAAAGAGATGATCTTCACAGGCACTCGCCTTGCTTCACAGGCTCCGGGCCTTTTTAGGGGTTGAACCTCCAGAGGTGCTGGATGTTCCACGCATTCTGGATCGGCACTCCCTCCTGAGTCTCCAAGCATGCGGAGCTGGGCCTGGAAACATGAACAACCTTGAACGGGCCCTCCCACATGGGAGAGAGCTTGTGCAACCCCTCCCTGGAGAGAACCTGCCTGAGCACGAGGTCTCCTACCTCGAGAGTCCTGGGGCGGATGTTGCGGCAGTGATACCGCCGCAGCGCCTGCTGATAGCTCGCCGCTCGCAGCGCGGCCTCCCGGCGATGTTCCTCCCCCAGCACGAGGTCCATCCCCCGCATGGCGTCCTGCTGCGCCTCGTCGAATGCCAGGACCCGCGCGGAGTGATGTCTGACCTCGTGAGGGAGGACTGCTTCCGCTCCGTAGACCAGGAAGAATGGGGTCTCCCCAGTCGGTTTGGTCGCGGTGGTGCAGATGGACCACAACACGGACTGCAGCTCGTCGTACCACCCTCTGCCGCAGTCCTCCAGCTTCTTCTTGAACATCCTGGTCTTGAGGCCCCTCAGGACCTCTGCGTTGGCTCGCTCGGCCTGGCCGTTGGTTCGAGGGTGCACCACTGAAGTGTAGCATATCTGCGTTCCAAGGTTAGCACAGTATGTTTTGAAGAGGTTACTAGTGAACTGCGAACCGTTGTCTATGATGATGCGGTTCGGCACCCCGAACCGGCTCACGACGCCCCTGATGAACTTTTCCGTGGAGCCCGCGGGGATGGTGCGGACGGCCTCCACTTCAGCCCACTTGGTGAACTTGTCCACGGCGACGTAGAGGTAGCGGTAGCCCCCTAGCGACCGAGGAAACGGGCCCAGGATGTCCAGCCCCCAGACTGCGAACGACCATGAAAGGGGTATAGTCTGCAGGCCTCCGTCCGGCTGATGGATTTGCTTGGCGTGGAACTGGCAGGCCTCACAAGCTTTCACCAGCTCTACAGCGTCATTGAGTGCAGTAGGCCAATAAAACCCAGTGCGGAACGCCTTGCCGACGAGGGTCCGCGATGATGAGTGGTGCCCGCAGTCTCCGCCGTGTATGTCCTCCAGTAGTTCCTTTCCTTGCTCCCTGGAAATGCAACGCAGGAGTACATCGTTTGGTCACTTTCGGTAGAGTTCTCCGTCTCTGATGCAGTACGCAGTGGCCTGCCGCGCCACCCGCTCCGCTTCCTCCTCCTTCTCCAACATGGTCCCTTGCGTCAAGTAACTCCGGAGCTCCGTGATCCAGCACTCCTCCTGAGGTTCCATCATCAGGAGCAGGCGTGCTCCTGAGGCCGGGCCATAGACAGGGGCTCCTGAGGCAGGTGGCTGGGGGAGCTCCTCCCAAGGCTGTGCCGTGTTTGATAGTGACGGCAAGGCTGAGGGCTTGAAGAGCCTCTCCTCGAAGACGCCAGGCTCCTGAGGCAGCCGCCTGGATGCCCACTTGGCGATGTCATCGGCCTCCTGATTGGTGCCACGGGGCACATGCTGCAACTCCAACCCCCAGAACTGCTTCTCCATCCTGCGGACCTCCGCAAGGTAAGCTTCCATGTGCTCGTCTTTCGACTCGTACACCTTGTTGGAGAAGTTCACGAGGAGCTGTGAATCGCCCTTAATGGTAAGGCGCTTCACCCCCAGGGCTACCGTGGCCTTCAGGCCCGCTATTAGAACCTCGTATTCCGCTATGTTGTTGGAGACCTTTTCACCTTGTTGGAAGCAGAGCTGTACGGCATAGTAGAGCTTGTCCTGAGTGGGCGATATAAGCACCGCTCCAGCCCCAGCACCATGTCTGGAGAACGCCCCGTCAAAGTGCATGACCCAGCCTTCTGGCGCCTCGCTCCCCGGGAATAGGGACCGAACCTCGACGGCCTTGAGGCCTGGTGCCTCTGTCCATTCTGCCACAAAATCCGCCAATGCTGCTCCTTTGATGACCCTGGTTGTGCTGAATTCGAGCTGAAATGCCTGCAACTCTATGTTCCACTCAGCGACCCTTCCGGCTAAGTTAGGGCTCCTGAGCACCCTCTCTAGGGGGTACGATGAGACGACTTTGATGGGGTGAGCCTGGAAGTAGTGACGCAGCTTGCGCGAGCCTATCAGTAGCGTGAGTAGGAGCTTCTGAGGCATTGGGTACCGTGCCCTCGTGTCCCATAACACCATGCTGACAAAGTAAACTGGGTGCTCGACAAGACTGGGAGCATCTGGGGTTGCCGCGGCCTCGGGAGGTGGGGGCGCCTCGCGAGGCGTCGCGGCCTCGGGAGGTGGACTACACGGTCGGGTGGCCTCTCCTGCCCCCGGTGCATTTCCCGGTTGCTGACCCTCCTCAACTGTGGTTGTGGCTCCCGCAGGCTTTCCTTGTTCCTGTTTTGTCCTGCCCCGGGCTGCCGCTGCGGCCCTGACTTTGCGTTGCTCCCTAACCGCCACCAGGGGTGCGCTGGCGGAGTAGGGTGTGGCGGCGAGGTACAGCAGCAGGGGCTCCTAAGGGCGTGGCGTCACCATGACTTGGGGACTAGTCAGGTACCTCTTGAGATCTTCAAACGCCTTATCTGCTTCTTCAGTCCACTCAAAGGTCCCTTTCTTCTTCATCAGCTGGAAGAAAGGCAGCGCTCGCTCGCCTAGTTTGGAGATGAAGCGCCCTAGCACGGTCACGCGCCTTGTGAGCTTCTGCATTTCTCTGAGGGTCTTTGGCGGGCTCATGTCCTCGACCGCTTTGACCTTCTTGGGGTTGGCCTCGATGCCACGATGGGACACGAGGAACCCCAAGAGCTTGCCCGAGGGGACGCCAAACACACATTTCTCCAGGTTGAGCCGCAGGTTTACTGCGTCGAGGCTCGCGAAGGTCTCCTCCAGGTCTTGCATCAGGGTCTTGGCCTCCCAAGACTTTACCACTATGTCATCGACGTAGGCCTCGACATTCCTTCCGACCTGCTGACCTAGGGTGATGTGCATCAGTCGCTGAAAGGTTGCCCCTGCGTTACGTATCCCGAATGGCATGCACGTATAGCAGTATACCCCGCACGGGGTCAAGAAAGCAGTCTTCTCGACATCTTCCATAGCCATCTTGATCTGGTGATACCCGGAGAAGGCATCTAGGAAGCATAGCAGGTCGCACTCCATAGTGGAATCGACAATCTGGTCGATACGGGGGAGCGGGAACGGATCTTGCGGGCCTGCCTTGTTGAGGTTGGTGAAGTCGACACACATGCGTTCTCCCCCCCCCCTTCTAGGGCACAACGACAGGGTTGGCCAACCAGTCCGGGTATCGGACCTCGCGAATGACCCCTGCAGCCTCTAGCTTGCGGGTCTCTTGGGTGATGAAAGCCTGCTTCTCCGTGGACTGCCGCCTAGCCTTCTGCTTCACGGGGAGTACATTTGGGCATACGTTGAGGTGGTGCTCGATGACACTTCTGGGGATCCCCGCCAGCTGATCCGGCTCCCAAGCAAATACCTTCTTATTGCGTGCAAGAACTTGACCAAGGCCTCCTCCTACTCAGGCTCAAGGTTGGCGCCTATGGTGAAAGTGGCACTGGAGGACCCGTCCTCGTCAACGGGTATCTGCTTGGTCTCTTCCTTGTCCTGGGTGAACAACTGCTTCTTCTTGGCGGGCGCAGCCCCCTTGGGCTCAGGGGCCTCCGCGTTGGCGGGCCGTGCCGACGCCGCTGTCTTCAAGGCGAGCTCGAGTACTCACAGGGCGTCCCCGGTGTCCCCGCGCACAGTGAGGGTACCATCGCTCCCGTGCATCTTCATGAGGTTGTACGCCGGATGCGTGGCGGCCATGAACTGGGCCAGTGCCGGGTAGCCGAGGATGGTGTTGTAAGGAAGGCCGATGGGGGCGATGTCGAAGTCGACCGGCTCCGTGCGGAAGTTGTCGTAGGTGCCGAAGGTCACCGGGAGCCGGATCTGCCCCAGGGAGTCAGATGATCCGCCCCCGACGCCCCAGAAGGATCGGCTGGGTCGCAGCCGCTCCCGGGGGTATGCGGAAGAGGTCAAAAGTCTCGAACGAAAGCAAGATGAGGCCCACGCCGCCGTCGACGAGGGTCCGGGTGACGGCCACCTGGCAGATGGTGGGGGTGCACAACAAGGGGAGCGCGCCTGAGCTGACCGTGTTGGTGGGGTGGTCGTCCGAGCTGAAGGTTAGATCGACCTCGCTCGCCGCCTGGTCCGGGGGAGCCCCCTGCCGCGCGGCAGCGGTGCTAACCCGGCGGGAAAAAGGCTTGATGTGGCGACTTGTGGGCGGCGCCTGCGAGCCGCCCAGGAGGGCCGCAACAACCGGAGGCATCGGTGCCGCGGTGCAGTTGCTCTGTCGCGTAGGCGGACGCTGGGGTGGTGCTTGTAGCTCGTTACCCGCCGAGCCGGTGGCGGTGTTGACGGCGGGCGGCGGGGGACGACGAGAGCACCCACCGGCGAGGGCCGCCGGGGCGGCGCGAGCCCGGCTGGCGCCGCGCATGGTTGCGGCGGCCAAAGGAGGGCAGAGCGGTGGAAGACGGATCCCGGCGCACCCCTACCTGGCGCGCCAATTGTCGGATTTCGGGTTCCGGCAGACCCTTAAGGTTCGAACACTGGGGTGCACACGGAAATCTCACCTTCAACCTCTCCGTCTCGATGGGATCTAAACTACTGAAAGAACTGCACGAAATACACAAGATTTATACTGGTTCGGGCCACTGATGTGGTGTAATACCCTACTCCAGTGTGTGGTGGATGGATTGCCTCCTGGGGCTGGTGTGGATGAACAATACAAGGAAGAACAGCCTTGCGAGGGTCTGTTCTTGGCTGTGGCGATGAACTGCTATGAAGAATTCAGTCACCTTTCTCTCTCTTTCTCTCTCAGATCCCGGACCGAACAACCAGGAATCGAACCCCTTGCTATGTGGGTGGCTAGTCCTATTTATCGAGGCCCTGGTCCTCTCCCCAAATATTGAGCGGGAAGGGATCCAACAATGGCGAGCTAATTTGAAGGGGGACAACGAGTACATCTATCCTGACAAAAGCAGTCTTCGCCTGCCAAAGGCTCTGGTGATGACGCCGCGCTGGGCTCCATGGTGACCTCCGTCGCGTAGTCCTCCTGGTCTTGGTCTCGTTGCACCGAAGTGGCAACCTTTGCCTGATGCCTTGGTACTCCGCTGATACGCTTGCTCCCTTTGCACCAAAGAGGAAGGAGGGACGCTGCACGCGCTAGTGCCCACATGGTGCCCCATGTCATCATGGCTTGCATCATGGGCACCTCGCGAGGTACCCCGCCTTGAACTCTCCGCCTCCTCGCGAGCCAGCCTGGCGAGGCTGCGCCTGAGGATGCGCCATGTCGTCCGCCTCGCGAGGCTTGGCCCCTAGCGAGGGTCTTGAGCGTCGTGTTAATGAAGATAGGCCGCGCTGGGCCCCCACTTGAGCCACGCCGTAGGCCGCAGGCAGGCAAGTCTGGGGACCCCCGTTCCCAGAACGCGGACAAACGCATGTACTATAGCAGCCAACTCCAAATCATGCGTGGCATAATTCAACTCGTGCGGTTTCAGTTGTCGCGAGGCATACGAAACAACTCTCCCGTCCTGCATAAGCACACTCCCAAGTCCTAGGCGAGAGGCATCACAATACACTTGAAACTCCTTATGTATATACCGCAGAATCAACACTGGGGCTGTAGTCAAACGTTTCTTTAACTCCTGAAAACTCGCCTCACATTCTTCTGTCCATTTAAATTTGGTATCCTTCTTTAATAACTCTGTCATTGGCTTCGCAATTTTGAAAAAGTTCTCAATGAATCTCCGATAGTATCCAGCGAGTCCAAGAAAACTACGGATCTCGCTAACGGAAGTGGGTGCCAACCATTCAGTGACTGACTGAACCTTGGTAGGATGTACTGCTACACCTTCTCCTGGTATAACATGCCCAAGGAATCCAACTTTCTTCAGCCAAAACTCGCATTTGCTGAAATTGGGATACAACTGATGTTCCCTGAGTTTCTCGAGAACTAAACGCAAATGCTCTTTGTGCTCCTCCTCGTTCTTCGAATATACCATTATATCATCAATGAACACCACAACGAACTTATCCAAATATTCCATGAACACTTTGTTCATCATGCTCATGAAGTAGGCAGGGGCATTAGTCAGTCCAAACGACATGACCGTATATTCATACAACCTGTACCGTGTGGTGAATGCTGTCTTTGGTATGTCCTTCTCTCGTATCTTCAGCTGGTGATATCCAGATCACAAATCGATCTTTGAAAACACCTTGGCTCCTTGCAGCTGGTCAAACAAATCATTGATCATCGGCAGTGGGTATTTGTTCTCGATCGTCACCTCATTTAACGCACGATAATCAACAACCATTCTTAGGGACTTAACCTTCTTCTCGACCAAAAGCACTGGGGCTCCCCATGGTGATGAGCTCCGTCGAATGTAACCTTTCTCCAATAACTCCTTTATCTGTTTCTTAATCTCCTCCATTTCATTTGTAGGCATCCGATATGGTCTCTTTGGTATTGGCCCGGTGCCTGCCAACAGTTCTATCAAGAACTCAATGTCTCGATCCGGTGGCATGCCTGGTAATTCTTCTGGAAAAACATCCCGGTAATCTTTCACTACAGGCACTTCCTCCTGAACAACTCCCGTGAGGGTATTTACTTGGCTACTTCTTGGCGCATCCCTAGATACATACTTGATCCTTTTTCCCTCAAGGGTGGTGAGACAAATTGACTTACTAACACAGTCAATGCTTCCTCCATACTTTGACATCCAGTCCATTCCTAATATCACATCCAATCCTTGTGACTCCAAGATTATTAGATCAGACGGAAAAACATGGCTACCGATGGTTAAGGGTATCTGGTCGCACCATCGACTAGCCATATACTCTACTCCAGGTGAACTTACTAACAGATGGGTCCTACGGGTTTGGGTTGGTAGTTTAAACTTATCCACGAATTCCCTTGATATGTAAGTATCAAAAAGAACAAGGGCGGTAAAAGACTTAACCAAAAACTTACCAATAACCGCGTGTGGCTGCTCTTCAACCTCCTCCACATTGACGTGGTTCACTTGTACTTTGTTGAATGGATTGGGCTTCTTTCCAGCGCTCCCATTGCCGTTTCCATTATTTTCTTCAGAGCACTCCGTGGCATAGTGTCCAGTCTCCCCGCACTTGAAACAAGTAACGTGGCTTAGGTCTTTCTTCGCGGGTGTGGCTGGATTGGAGCGGTTCTGATTGTTGCTTGCTCCATTCCTATTCCCATTCCTTGGGCCAGTATGATTATGATTACTTCCTCCATTATGGGTGTGGCCTCCTTGGTTATGAACAAGTCCTACCGAGTTCGGGGTTAGGCGAGGCTTCTGCTGAGCTCCTGGGTTATACCTTCCTTGTCCATACTTCCTCTTACGGTTCGCAATCTGCTGCTGCTTCCCTTCAATCATAAGAGCCTTATCTACCAACTCCTGGTAGTTATTGAATGTTGCCACCATCAACTGCATGCTCATCTCATCATTCAGCCCTTCCATAAACTTCTCCTGCTTTGCGGCATCTCTGGCCACATCATCAGGGGCATAACGAGATAACTTGCTAAACTCATCCCCATACTGAGCCATAGTACGGTTCCCCTGGCGTAAGTTGCGAAATTCACGCTTCTTCAAACTCATAGCTCCAGTTGAGACATGGGCTGTACGAAAAGCTTGCTGAAACTGATCCCATGTCACCGTGGCTATAGGGTAGGTGACAGTGTAATTCTCCCATCATGAGGCTGCTGGTCCATCCAACTGACGTGTGGCAAAACACACCTTCTCAGCATCGGTACATCCTGCAGTGGTTAACTCCCTTCCAATCTTGTAGAGCCAATCATCTATTACTATGGGCTCGGTGTCGGTGTCAAAACCGGCGGATCTCGGGTAGGGGGTCCCGAACTATGCGTCTAGGCGGATGGTAATAGGAGACGAGGGACACGTTGTTTTTACCCAGGTTCGGGCCCTCTTGATGGAGGTAAAACCCTACGTCCTGCTCGATTAATATTGATGATATGGGTAGTACAAGAGTAGATCTACCACAAGATCAGAGAGGCTAAACCCTAGAAGCTAGCCTACGGTATGATTGTGGTTCATCCTACGGACTAAAACCCTCCGGTTTATATAGACACCGGAGAGGGCTAGGGTTACACAGAGTCAGTTACAAGGGTAGGAGATCTACATGTCCGTATGACCAAGCTTGCCTTCCACGCCAAGGAAAGTCCCTTCCGGACACAGGACGAAGTCTTCAATCTTGTATCTTCATAGTCCAGGAGTCCGGCCGAAGGTATAGTCTGGCTATCCGGACACCCCCTAATCCAGGACTCCCTCAGTAGCCCCTAAACCAGGCTTCAATGATGACGAGTCCGGCGTGCAGATTGTCTTTGGTGTTGCAAGGCGGGTTCCTCCTCCAAGTACTTCATAGAAGATTTTGAACACAAAGGTAGTGTCCGGCTCTGCAAAATAAGTTCCCACATATTGCCATAGAGAGAATAATATTTACACAAATCTAATCTGTTGACGTATTCCACAGCGTGACATCACACCACGGCCAAGTCTTTATTCGAATCGCTTTACTTTCCCACCTCAGTGTGTTTAGCGAGGCGGTTTCCTTGGCATGTCTTGTCAAAGCAGAGATCGTGTCCCCTTATTCCGAGATTCTCATCAATACGGGCGTGGGTAACCCAACCGCGCCATTGATTATGGCGCTTGGGAGATAAGCGAGTTTCACTAGGCTGGTGGGGACGCATAGTCGCGCCCGCCCATATAAGGGGATAAGGATCCACCTTTTCATCCACGCCTTCTTCCTCCTTTGCCTATCCATTTCCGTGCACTCGAGCTCCAGCGCCCAAGTCCGCACACCCCACCTCAACCTCCTTCAGCCATGTCCGGGGTGGGAGGCAAGTGGATGGTCTCCTCCATCACGGAGGTACTCATCAAAAAACTGAGGAAGGTCGGATAATTGTCTAGCGACATTGCGCACTGGCTTCCCGAAGAGGGGCAGCTCATCCCCACCCCTAGGCCCCATAAGAGGGTGGTGTTCCTTCCCTATTTCCTCCGTGGACTGGGCTACCCTCTCCACCCATTTGTCCGAGGGCTCATGTTCTACTATGGCCTGGATTTCCACGATTTGGCCCCGAACTTTGTCCTCAACATCTCGGCGTTTATCGTCGTATGCGAGGCTTTCCTCCACATCCGCCCCCATTTCGGCCTATGGCTCAAGACTTTCAATGTCAAGCCGAAGGTGGTGCGCGGCACCCAGGCGGAGTGCGGAGGCGCCATGGTGGGAAGATGCCCAACGTCTTATGGCTCGAGGGCTCCTTCGTGGAGACCGTAAAGGGGTGGCAATCGGGGTGGTTTTACATCACCGAGCCGCGCGACCCTAAATGGGTCGCAGCCCCTGAGTTCCGATCTGAACCCCCTACGCGGCTCACCTCCTGGAAAGAGACGGGCCTGTCATGGGGTAAAAAAGGAGAGCTGACTGGACTCCAAACATGCGTCCAAACCCTGGTGGACAAGAAGCTCAAACTTGTCAATGTAGTCCAGGTTATGCTCATCTGCCGGATCCTCCCGTGTCAACAACGGGCTTTCAACCTGTGGGAGTTCGACCCGTTGCAGCACCGAACTCTGAGCAGGCTCTTCAACACGACGTACAAAGATTCCTGGAAGGTGCTTTTCAAGGGCGCCGAGGCCCCCGCATCTGCTACCGAGGATCGCGGATTCAGCACGCAGCGTCACGCTCGTGCGGTAAGCTGTTTTTACCTTTTACAGGGCTTTAGTTTTTCACAGTTTGACTCCATGCGGGATCTAAGCTCCCTTACCTTTGACAGGATTGGCAGGAGACATCCGGACAGATCATCTGTCCGGCTCCTTTACCCGAAGGCCCAGCGAACGCTCGCTTGGCGAAGCTGCTGGTTCCGGCACCCTATGTGGTGCCGGAGAAGAAGGCCAAGAAAAAGGCCACGGGGACTCGAAAGAGTGCCCGGCGCCAGGAGGCGTCGGATTCATCATCCAACGACCCCAAGACGCACTCCTCCCATGAAGACGAGGAGGAGGAAGAAGAGACCTCTCCCCCTCCAGCGGGGGGAGGGAAGAAAAGGAAGGCCGCCCCAACTGGGGAGGCCGAAGGGTCCAAGAAGGGGAAGACCCTTTCTCCGGACTACTCCGCCGATGCCGACGACGGTGAAGAGTAGTGGCCGCACAGGGCCAAGCCCCTGGCGAGATCGTAAGTATTTGGACACCAGAGCAATTCATAGTGTTCCTTTCTTGCACAGCTCCTCCTTACGCCGAATATGACTATGCAGTCCGCCGAAGGCCGGGCTCGACGAGTCGTCGAGCGGCTCCCTGGATTCGTCGGACGTGAATTAACTTCCGCCCACTACCTCCCCCCACCCTATGGACGACGCCGAGGTGCTGTCCCAACAGGTTCCATGCCAGGAGGAGGTGGTCCTGGAGGCGCCGCAAGGCGACCTCCCGGACTCCAGGCGTAAAGGGGATAGAACCCCCAAGGCCTCCAAGTCCGGCCTTGAGCCGGACACCGCGCCGGAACCTTCAACGGTTCTGGACTCCGGCAGGCGGCCTCCTTCCAAGAGGGGAAAGCCTACCGAGCCGGTGACCTTCATCCAACCGAAGGCACCGGACAATTTGTTGGAGGTGCTTGACGGCGCCTCCATCAACGAGGAGCACCGCACTGTTATGAGTGCGGTGATCCAGAAGGTTCGGTCCGCCAAGAGCGGATTGATTGAAGCCTGTGCCAGCCTTCTAAGAGGCTTTGAGGTAAGTAAAAGATATGTAAAAATATTACCGCATACACAGTAGCCCCTGATGCTCTGTTTGGCGTTCGGAAAGAGAAGCCAAATAGAGGATCTAATACCGTTCGCAGGAGTCTAACAAAAGTAAGTCAATATGTGTATGCAGGATTCGCTGCTAGCATCCGCCTCATAGACTGCGGAGGTGGGCACGCTGAAGCAGAACCTCGAGCGGTCCGAGCAAGAGCTCGGCCTAGCCAAGTAGCAGCTCGAGGAGAAGGAAGGTAAGAAATACCTTATTTAAATATGTGAAAGGTGCAATTGCAAAAAGTGACAAGATTAACATGGCTATTATAGGGGCCACAACTGAGGTGGCGACCCTTAAGCAAGCACTGGCCGAGGCCGAGAAGAGGGCGGCCACGGAGCGCACCGAGCGGGAGAAGCATGAGACGCAGGTTGGTGAGGTGCGGCAAGAGCTCCAGGCGCTCATTAAAAAACATGAGAGTTTGGAGCTTGACTCGAAGACGCGAGAGTCTGAGCTCGCAGCGTCCATTGAAGATGCCAAGTCTGCCAAGGCCGAAGCCCAGAAGGCCCTCTAGGAGGTTGAGGCAATAAAAAAAGATAGCGGCGGGTAAGGCATTCTTTATGCAAAGCAAGCACGTAAAAGTGAATTTCTTGCTACTTACCCGAATCCGGAGCTCTCCAGGAGCATTCACAGACTTGCCCTGTAGTGTGTCGGATGCTTCCGCCTTCTACCGAGCCGAGGAGGGAAGTTCGACGGAGAAGGTGTTCTGGTCTCAGTATGCTGAGGCCGAACACCCGGTGCCCTTAAGCGACCAGCTGAAACAGCTGGTCGAGCTTCATAAGGTGGCTGAATAGGCCATGAAGGGCCTCATAGTCTGGCTGTGGCCTGGAGAGGCCATGCCTGGGAGCTACTTTGGGCTGGTGAGGCGGCTGGTGGAGGCCTGTCCAAGGCTCGAAGTCATCAAGCGCTCTGTATGCATCAAGGGTGCCCGTAGGGCGATTGCCCGTGCGAAGGTGCACTGTGGCAAGCTGGATGCTAAGAAGCTTGTGAAGGACGGGCCACCGCCAGGAAAGGAGCATCGCAAGCCTGAGATGTATTATGAGGGCGTTCTGAAGGGTGCCCGCCTTATGGCGGATGAATGTTCCAGGGATGTAATTTTTGAGTAAACTCGCTCGTTTTGTCCTGTGCGCAGAAAACTTGTTCATGTGCGCTAAGCAATGCTTTTTGAATTTAAAATATTACCTTCTGTGCGGCCATTTATCAAATTTGAGAGATGGCGAGTCGTCGGCTTTTGCCCCCATGCCACGAGTGCTGGGGTGTTCGGGATAAACATGAGCGATCTTTTTCCCATTTTTGGCTCCTTCGAGGGAGGCGCTCAACACAACGAACAAGGCAATCGGACTATAATGCTTGAACACTCTCAGTTAGCCATAGAATTCTATAATTTTAAATTTCGGCGAAGCCCCTAGTGTTCAGAAGACCGAGTTCGGGGCGCTATCGACGCCTAGGCCGGAAAAAGCCGACTCCTCGCTCTAAGCGGCATAAGTCTTTAGGGACTCGAAAACCTCTCGAACAGCAACCAGCTCTCGCCTCATCATGACGGTCAGTTTTACCTTTCTCTACTGAGGTGCTTAGCCCAGCTCAACTGGGGCACAATCGCAGTAGTTCTCCTAGTGCTACCTTAGCCGATATAACAGAACGTAAGGTACCAAAACATAGGAGCCGGGCAAACCCAACTATTGACCCAAGACATGATTCGGAGCCGATGCATATAATGTTATAAGTTCGGGGTGCCGCACTTGTGAAAGTGTTCGGACTTCTCACTCCGTATTGTGGGGTACTTAAGCCCCTGGCATATTGGCCGTACCAAAGTGTACGGGTGCAACATGTCATTAATGAACATATATTCGTAAAAAAGAGTAATGTGATAATAGACGGAAGCTATGCATTGTTTATTTAAAAAGGCTGTGGTCAAAGCAGAACAATACAAATAGTGCAATAAGCAAAAGATGGGACTATTTAACATGTCCTTTCCAGGGGCGAGCTGCGGAATGGTATGTGAAACAGGTATACTGCTCGTTATAGAGACCACCTTAGAGTTCCGTAGTGCGGCGTAGCTTTCTGCTTCCCTGGTTGTATTGTTTGTGCGGTAATTGTACTGCCGAACAAGCCTTCCGAAGAATGGAGTCCTGAAAATAAGAGAAAATTAAGAAATCAGCAGCCCCTAGTGCGGTTTAAGCCGCATTTCGGGCGTGCCGTGATGGTGCCCCTCCCCCTGTGCCCATGGTATTTCCAGAGCGTAGTTATTTATGCGCAACACTAGTTTCGCAAGTTTGCGAGGGCTGGGGTTGGGGCCGCATTGCTACGCTTGCTTAGAACGTGCCAGGTGGTCTTGTTGTAGGTTACTCCGGGCGCGCTTGACGGTGTCCAGACGTTTAATGGCCGGACTGGAGAATTGCCTTGAGAGGCTGCTTTGTACATCTGCTGCGATAGCCACCGTATACTCCTCCGTTCGGAGAGAGCGTTCGGTGTTTCCATTGACCGTGAGGACTCCTCGAGGGCCTGGCATCTTGAGCTTGAGGTATGCGTAATGCGGCACCGCATTGAACTTGGAAAATGCGGTTCGGCCGAGCAGTGCGTGAGAGCCACTGCGGAACGGGACTATGTCGAAGATTAACTCCTCGCTTCGGAAATTATCCAGAGATCTGAAGACCACTTCAAGTGTAACTGAGCCTGTACAGTTGGCCTCTATACCTGGTATGATGCCTTTAAAGGTCATTTTAGTGGGTTTAATCCTCAAGGGATCGATGGCCATTTTCCACACTATATCCTTGTAAAGCAGGTGCAGGCTTCTGCCGCCGTCCATAAGGATTCTAGTGAGTTGAAATCTGTCAATAATTGGGTCTAGAACCAATGCGGTGAACCCACCATGACGGGTGCTAGTGGGGTGGTCCCTTCGATCAAAAGTGATCGGGCAGGAAGACCATGGGTTGAACTTTGGGGTGACTGGCTCCATCACGTATACGTCCCTTATCGCACGCTTCCGCTCCTTGTTGAGGATGTGGGTTGCATATATCATGTTCACCATCCGCACTTGTGGGGGAAAACCTTTCTGTCCACTATTGTTCGGCGGCTGGGGCTCCTACTCGTCATCGCTATGTAGCCCCTTGTCTCTGCTTTCGGCATTTAACTTGCCTGCCTGCTTGAACACCCAACAATCCCTGTTGGTGTGATTGGCTGGTTTTTTGGGGGTGCCATGTATCTGGCATGAGCGGTCGAGTATTCGGTCCAAATTGGACGGGCCCGGAGTATTTCTTTTGAATGGCTTTTTTCGCTGACCGGGTTTAGAGCCTCTGAATCCGGCATTAACTGCTGTATCCTCAACATTGTCGTTGTTAATGCGGTGCTGTCGGATTTCGGGTTCCAGCAGACCCTTAAGGTTTGAACACTGGGGTGCGCGCGGAAATCTCACCTCCAACCTCTCCGTCTCGAGGGGATCTAAACTACTAAGAGTGCTACACGAAAGACACAAAATTTATACTGGTTCGGGCCACCGATGTGGTGTAATACCCTACTCCAGTGTGTGGTGGATGCATTGCCTCCTGGGGCTAGTGAGGACGAACAATACAAGGAAGAACAGCCTCGCGAGGGTCTGTTCTTGGCTGTGGTGATGAACCGCTACGAAGAGGTCAGTCACCCTCTCTCTCTCTCTCTCTCTCTCTCTCTCTGCTTTCTCTCTCGCTCGTCCTTGTCCAGGACCGAACGACCAGGAATCGAACCCCTTGCTATGTGGGTGGCTAGTCCTATTTATAGAGGCCCTGGTCCTCTCCCCAAATATTGAGCGGGAAGGGATCCAACAATGGCGGGCTAATTTGAAGGGGGACGGCGAGTACATCTATCCTGACAAAAGCAGTCTTCGCCTGCCAAAGGCTCTGGAGATGACGCCGCGTTGGGCTCCATGGTGACCTCCATCTCGTAGTCCTCCTGGTCCTAGTCTCGTTGCACCGAAGTGGCAACCTTTTGCCTGATGCCTCAGTACTCCGCTGATACGCTTGCCCGCCTTGCACCAAAGAGGAAAGAGGGACGCTGCGCGCGCTGGCACCCGCCTGGTGCCCCGTGTCGTCATGGCTTGCATCATAGGCACCTCGCGAGGTACCCCGCCTTGAACTCTCCGCCTCCTCACGAGCCAGCCTGACGAGGCTGTGCCTGAGGATGCGCCGTGTCATCTGCCTTGCGAGGCTTGGCCCCTCACGAGGGTCTTGAGCCTCGTGTTGATGAAGATGGGCCGCGCTGGGCCCCCACTTGAGCCACGCCGCAGGCCGCAGGCTGGCAAGTCTAGGGACCCCCGTTTCCAGAACGCCAACAGTAGCCCCCTGGCCCAAGGTGCGCATGGACTTGGCCGTGCCGAGAGGTGAAAGGGCAAGGGCGTAGCGCCGCGGGCCCTAACAGCCTGCGGCCTTGGACGCCGCATGGCGGTTGATTGGACGTGGCGCCTCCGCTTCCCCATGAAGCCTTGGTGATCGTGTGAGTTGGACAAGTCCCTGCATGCAGAACGTGTTATGATTAGTTGTGATCGTGGAGACCCGCGGTTGGCCTTCGCCGGCTATAAGTACGGCACCGCTCGTGCCCATCAAGTCCATCTCCTCTTGCTCTCTCCTTCGCCTCTGTTCTTGCTCCGTCTTGGTGCGATGGCTCCATCGAGGAGGTACTCGGCCGCAGAGAAGGGGAGAGCCCTCCTGGTCGGTCCTGGCTCTCCCCCATCTAAGCGCGGTCGCGGGCGCCCCCGGAAGCACCCGGTGGCCGCCCCGGCAGCTCCCAGCGGCCATGGAGGGGGCTCCCAGCACGGCGGCGGGCAAGCCGCCGCAGCCGGAGGGTGCGCCTGGGTTGCGCGCTCCCCCAGGCCGCGCTTTCGCGCCAGGCAGGCGCCGCCGGAATTCGTCGTTTGGTCGGCGGAGCCAGCTCGCTCCCGGCTCCCGCTCCCTCGCTTCCTCCTTGGCGAACTGCCGGCAGGCGCTCCTGGCGGCCTCTCGCTCCAGGCGGAGGGCTGCTGCAGCAAGTCCTCGTGGGTCGCACTGGAGGTCTCTGCCAGCGGGGGCTTGGTCTTCACCCGCGGCTGGCAGGCGTTTGCACGTGCTCGCGGCCTGGAGCGTCGGTGCACTCTGCACTTCAGGTTCGATGGCGACGCCACCCTCTACGTGAGGGTGTTTGGGGAAGATGGTCGCCGTGCGGGGTGCTGCCCGGAGGACGGTGACCGCGTCCGCGGGCCCCGCTCCGATGGTGATGGGGGAGATAGCACCCGAGCGGGCGGGGGCGTCAGCGACTCCCCCAGCCTCGTCAGCTCTTCCTCAAGCGACTCCTCCAGTGGTGGCAGCAGTCCTCCCCCGCGCCGTCGGATCTTCCTAGGAGGTGGTGGTTCGTCCGCCCGCCGTCGTGCCCCGGCGCAGCGTGAGAGGGGGTCCGCCTGAGGCCCCGGGGCAGCCTGCGTTGCCGCCATGAGCCGATGCGGGTGGGGCGGCACCAGGCTCTTCTTTTTCCTTTCTCTTTTGTTCCCTGTGTAAGACAGAGCAGATGCATGGAGCCCCCTGGGGGCGTCTTGGGAAATGTTGCCGCTTCAGCCATTACCTTGATCTCATTTTTGTACTTCCTGATTCCTCGCCTGTGCGTAGATAGCTTTCGACCCCGGCTGGGGGGTGGGGCGACCGACCCAGGCCCTGTGCGCGCGTCGTGGTGCCCGAGGGGCACAGACTAGGAGGGGTGCTACTGTATTGCGCCAGGGCCATGAAACCCTCCAAATGCAAACGAACACGTCAACTGCAGAAAGCAAATGGGAAAGCCGCGTCCGACACCTAATCTAGTCTTCGACGTCTTCTCACCAGCGCGGAGCTAAGTGCTGCCACTGGGCGTGGGAGGGAGCCCCAGGGCCTGAGGCCGGCGCTCCTGAGACTCCGGGGCGTGTACAGCCCCACTCATTATTACGTGAGAGTGTCACGGGGCGGCGAGCTTCACAGACATTGGCCTTGCTTCACAGGCTCTGGGCCTTTTTCCAAAGCGACGATCTTCACAGGCACTCGTCTTGCTTCACAGGCTCTGGGCCTTTCCAAAAAGAGATGATCTTCACAGGCACTCGCCTTGCTTCACAGGCTCTGGGCCTTTCCCAAACGTGATAGCTTCACAGGCACTCGCCTTGCTTCACAGGCTCTGGGCCTTTCCAAAGCAATGGTCTTCACAGGCACTCGCCTTGCTTCACAGGCTCTGGGCCTTTCCCAAACGCGATAGCTTCACAGGCTCTGGGCCTTTCCAAAGCAATGATCTTCACAGGCACTCGCCTTGCTTCACAGACTCTAGGCCTTTTTAGGGGTAGAACCTCCAGAGGTGCTGGATGTTCCACGCATTCTGGACTAGCACTCCCTCCTGAGTCTCCAAGCGCGCGGAGCCGGGCCTGGAAACATGAACAACCTTGAACGGGCCCTCCCACATGGGAGAGAGCTTGTGCAACCCCTCCCTGGAGAGAACCCACCTGAGCACGAGGTCTCCTAGCTCGAGAGTCCTGGGGCGGATGTTGCGGCAGTGAAATCACCGCAGCGCCTGTTGATACCTCGCCGCTCGCAGCGCGGCTTGCCATCGTCGTTCCTCCCCCAACACGAGGTTCGTCCCCCGCATGGCGTCCTGCTGCGCCTCGTCGAACGCCAGGACCCGCGCGGAGCAACGTCTGACCTCGTGAGGGAGGACTACCTCCGCTCCATAGACCAGGAAGAACGGGGTCTCTCCAGTCGGCTTGGTCGCGGTGGTGCGGATGGACCACAGCACGGATTGAAGCTCGTCGTGCCAACCTCGGCCGCAGGCCTCCAGCTTCTTCTTGAACGTCCTGGTCTTGAGGCCTCTCAGGACCTCTGCGTTGGCTCGTTCGGCCTGGCCGTTGCTTCGTGGTTGTGCCACGGAAGCGTAGCATATCTACGTTCCAAGGTTAGCATAGTATGTTTTGAAGAGGTTACTGGTGAACTGCGAACCGTTGTCTGTGATGTTGCGGTTCGGCACCCCGAACCGGCTCACGATGCCCCTGATGAACTTGACCGCGGAGCCCGCGGGGATGGCGCGGACGCCCTCCACTTCAGCCCACTTGGTGAACTTGTCCACGGCGACGTACAGGTAGCAGTAGCCCCCTGGCGCCCGAGGAAACGGGCCCAGGATGTCCAGCCCCTAGACTGCAAATGGCCATGAAAGGGGTATAGTCTGCAGGCCTCTGGCCAGCTGATGGATTTGCTTAGCATGGAACTGGCAGGCCTCACAAGCTCTCACCAGCTCTACGGGGTCATTGAGTGCGGTAGGCCAATAAAACCCACTACAGAACGTCTTGCCGACGAGGGTCCAAGATGATGAGTGGTGCCCGCAGTCTCCGCCGTGTATGTCCTCCAGTAGTTCCTTTCCTTGCTCCCTGGAAATGCAACGCAGGAGTACATCGTTTGGCCGCTTTCGGTAGAGTTCTCCGTCTCTGATGCAGTACGCAGTGGCCTACCGCGCCACTCGCTCCGCTTCCTCTTCCTTCTCCGGCATGGTCTCTTGCGTCAAGTAACTCCGAAGCTCGGTGATCCAGCACTCCTCCTGAGGTTTCAGGGTCAGGAGCAGGCGTGCCCCCGAGGCCGGACCACAGGCCGGGGCTCCTGAGGCAGGTGGCTGGGGGAGCTCCTCCCGAGGTTGATCCGTGTTTGAGAACGATGGCAAGGCTGAGGGTGTGAAGAGCCTCCCCTCAAAGACGCCAGGCTCCTGAGGTAGCCGCCTGGATGCCCGCTTGGCGATGTCGTCGGCCTCCTGATTGGTGCCACGGGGCACATGCTGCAACTCCAACCCCCAGAACTGCTTCTCCATCCTGCGGACCTCCGCAAGGTAAGCTTCCATGTGCTCGTCTTTCGGCTCGTACACCTTGTTGGAGAAGTTCACGAGGAGCTGTGAATCGCCCTTAATGGTAAGGCACTTCACCCCCAGGGCTGCCGCGGCCTTCAGGCCTGCTATTAGACCCTCGTATTCTGCTATGTTGTTGGAGACCTTTTCACCTTGTTGGAAGTAGAGCTGTACGGCATAGTAGAGCTTGTCCTGAGTGGGCTATATAAGCACCGCTCCAGCCCCAGCACCATGTCTAGAGAACGCCCCGTCAAAGTGCATGACCCAGCCTTCTAGCGCCTCGCTCCCCGGGAAGAGGGACCGGTCCTCGTCGGCCTTGAGGCCTGGTGCCTCTGTCCATTCTGCCACAAAATCCACCAATGCTGCTCCTTTGATGACCCTGGTTGTGCTGAACTCGAGCTGAAATGCCTGCAACTCTATGTTCCATTCAGCGACCCTTCCGACTGAGTTAGGGCTCCTGAGCACCCTCTCTAGGGGGTATGACAAGACGATTTTGATGGGGTGAGCCTGGAAGTAGTGACGCAGCTTGCGCGAGGCTACCAGTAGCGCAAGGAGGAGCTTCTGAGGCATTAGGTACCGGGCCCTCGCGTCCCGTAGCACCGTGCTAACAATGTAAACTGGGTGCTCGACAAGGCTGGGAGCATCGGGGGCTGCTGCGCCCTCGGGAGGTAAGGGCGCCTCACGGGGCATCGTGGCCTCGGGAGGTGGACCATCTGGTCGGGCGGCCCCTCCTGCCCCCGATGCATTCCTCGGCAGCCGACCCTCCTCAGCTGCGGTTGTGGCTTCTACAGTCTTTCCTTGTTCCCGTTTTGTCCTGCCTTGGGCTGCCGCTGCGGCCTTGACTTGACGCTCCTCCCTAACCGCCACCAGGGCTACGCTGGCGGAGTAGGGTGTGGCGGCGAGGTACAGCAGCAGGGGCTCCTGAGGGCGTGGAGCCACCATGACTGGGGGACTGGTCAGGTACCTCTTGAGATCTTGAAATGCCTTATCTGCTTCTTCAGTCCACTCAAAGGCCCCTTTCTTCTTCATCAGCAGGAAGAAAGGCAGCGCTCGCTCCCCCAGTTTGGAGATGAAGCGCCCTAGCGCGGTCACGCGCCTGGTGAGCTTTTGCATTTCCCTGAGGGTCTTTGGCGGGATCATGTCCTCGACCGCTTTGACCTTCTCGGGGTTGGCCTTGATGCCACGATGGGACACGAGGAATCCCAGGAGCTTACCCGAGGGGACGCCAAACACACATTTCTCCGGGTTGAGCCGCAGGTTTACAGCGTCGAGGCTCGCGAAGGTCTCCTTCAGGTCTTGTATCAGGGTCTTGGCCTCCCGAGATTTTACTACAATGTCATCAACGTAGGCTTCGACATTCTTTCCGAGCTGCTGGCCCAAGGTGATGTGCATCAGTCGCTGAAAGGTTGCCCCTGTGTTACGCAGCCCGAACGGCATGCATGTATAGCAGTATACCCGCATGGGGTCAAGAAGGCGGTCTTCTCAACGTCTTCCACTGCCATCTTGATCTGGTGATACCCGGAGAAGGCGTCCAGGAAGCATAGCAGGTCGCACTCTGCAGTGGAATCGACAATCTGGTCGATGCGGGGGAGCAGGAACGGATCTTGCGGGCATGCCTTGTTGAGGTTGGTGAAGTTGATACACATGCGTTATTCCCCCCCCCCCTTCTTGGGCACAACGACAGGGTTGGCCAACCAATCCGGGTATCGGACCTCGCGAATGACCCCGGCGGCCTCTAGCTTGCGAGTCTCTTGGGCGATGAAAGTCTGCTTCTCCGTGGACTGCCGCCTAGCCTTCTGCTTCACGGGGTGCACATTTGGGCACACGTTGAGGTGATGCTCGATGACGCTCCTGGGGACCCCCGCCAGCTGATCGGGCCCCCAAGCAAATACCTTCTTATTCGCGCGCAAGAACTTGACCAAGGCCTCCTCCTGCTTAGGCTCAAGTTTGGCGCCTATGATGAAAGTGGCACTGGAGGACCCGTCCTCGTTGACGGGTATCTGCTTGGTCTCTGCCTTGTCCTGGGTGAACAACTGCTTCTTCTTGGCGGGCGCAGCCCCCTTGGGCTCAGGGGCCTCCGCTTTGGCGGGCCGTGCCGATGCCGCTGTCTTGAAGGCGAGCTCGAGTACTCGCAGGGCGTCCCCGGTGTCCCCGCGCACCGTGAGGGTACCATTGCTCCCGGGCATCCTCCTGAGGTTGTACGCTGGATGCGTGGCGGCCATGAACTGGGCCAGTGCCGGGTAACCGAGGATGGCGTTGTAAGGAAGGCCGATGGGGGCGATGTCGAAGTCGACCGTCTCCGTGCGGAAGTTGTCGCAGGTGCCGAAGGTCACCGGGAGCCGGATCTGCCCCAGGGAGCCGGATGATCTACCCCCGACACCCGAGAAGGACCGGCTGGGTCGCAGCCGCTCCCGGGGTATGCGGAAGAGGTCGAAAGTCTCGACCGACAGCAAGCTGAGGCCCGCGCCGCCGTCGACGAGGGTCCGGGTGACGGGCACCTGACAGATGGTGGGGGTGCACAACAAGGGGAGTGCGCCTGAGCTGACCGGGTTGGTGGGGTGGTCCTCTGAGCTGAAGGTCAGATCAACCTCGCTCGCCGCCCAGTCCGGGGGAGCCCCCTGCCGCTCGGCAGTGGTGCTAACCCGGCGGGCCATAGGCTTGACGTGGCGACTTGTGGGCGGTGCCTGCGAGCCGCCCAAGAGGGCCGCAACGACCGGAGGCGTCGGTGCCGCGGTGCAGTTGCTCTGTCGTGTAGGTGGACGCTGGGGTGGTGCTCGCAGCTCGTCTCCCGCCGAGCCGGTGGAGGTGTTGACGGCGAACGGTGGGGGACGACGAGAGCGCCCGCCGGCGAGGGCTACCGGGGCGGCGCGAGCCCGGCAGGCGCCGCGCATGGTTGCGGCGACCGAAGGAAGGCGGAGCGGGTGAAGACGGATCCCAGCGCACCCCTACCTGGCGCGCCAAATGACGGATTTCGGTTTCCGGCAGACCCTTAAGGTTCGAACACTGGGGTGCGCGCGGAAATCTCACCTCCAACCTCTCCGTCTAGAGGGGATCTAAACTACTAAGAGTGCTGCACGAAAGACACAAGATTTTTACTGGTTCGGGCCACCGATGTGGTGTAATACCCTACTCCAGTGTGTGGTGGATGGATTGCCTCCTGGGGCTGGTGAGGACGAACAATACAAGGAAGAACAGCCTCGCGAGGGTCTGTTCTTGGCTGTGGTGATGAACCGCTACGAAGAGGTCAGTCACCCTCTCTCTCTCTCTCTGCTTTCTCTCTCGCTCGTCCTTGTCCAGGACCGAACGACCAGGAATCGAACCCCTTGCTATGTGGGTGGCTAGTCCTATTTATAGAGGCCCTGGTCCTGTCCCCAAATATTGAGCGGGAAGGGATCCAACAATGGCGGGCAAATTTGAAGGGGGACAGCGAGTACATCTATCCTGACAAAAGCAGTCTTCGCCTGCCAAAGGCTCTGGAGATGACGTCGCGCTGGGCTCCATGGTGACCTCCATCTCGTAGTCCTCCTGGTCCTGGTCTCGTTGCACCGAAGTGGCAACCTTTTGCCTGATGCCTCGGTACTCCGCTGATACGCTTGCCCCCCTTGCACCAAAGAGGAAAGAGGGACGCTGCGCACGCTGGCACCCGCCTGGTGCCCCGTGTCGTCATGGCTTGCGTCATAGGCACCTCGCGAGGTACCCCGCCTTGAACTCTCCGCCTCCTCGCGAGCTAGCCTGACGAGGCTATGCCTGAGGATGCGCCGTGTCGTCTGCCTCGCGAGGCTTGGCCCCTCGCGAGGGTCTTGAGCCTCGTGTTGATGAAGATGGGCCGCGCTAGGCCCCCACTTGAGCCATGCCGCAGGCCGCAGGCAGGCAAGTCTGGGGACCCCCGTTCCCAGAACGCCGACAGGTGCTTTTGTTTGTTGCGATGCAATGTGCCACTGCTGTCCTTGGTATCTGAATTACCAGGACTCTTGGTCATGTTATTGCTGCGAGCTAGCCAGCTGAATTCTCCTGCGCAAAAGCGCGTCATAAGTGTCGTGAGGGCTGCCATGGATTTCGGCTTTTCCTGTCCTAGGTGCCGTGCAAGCCACTCGTCGCGGATGTTATGCTTGAAGGCTGCTAGGGCCTCTGCGTTCGGACAGTCGATGATTTGATTTTTCTTGGTTAGGAACCGTGTCCAGAATTGTCTGGCCGATTCCTCTGGCTGCTGAATTATGTGGCTTAGGTCATCGGCGTCTGGTGGTCGCACATAAGTGCCCTGGAAATTGTCGAGGAATGCGGCTTCCAGGTCCTCCCAACAACCAATTGATTCTGCTGGCAAGCTGCTAAGCCAATGCCGAGCTGGTCCTTTAAGCTTGAGTGGGAGGTATTGGATGGCGTGTAGGTCATCACCGCGGGCCATGTGGATATGAAGGAGATAGTCCTCGATCCATACCGCAGGATCTGTTGTGCCATCGTATGATTCGATGTTCACGGGTTTGAAACCCTCGGGGATTTGATGATCCATTACTTCATCTGTGAAGTATAGTGGGTGTGCGGCGCCTCTGTATTGGGCTATATCACGACGCAGCTCAAGTGAGCTTTATCTACTGTGTTCGGCCCGGCCGTATTTACTGTATACGGAGGGACGGTTACCGCCTCGTGCTATGGGGCACCCACGCGATCCGTAGATCGATATTGTTTGCCTTGCCTTGTCCTCCAATATATCTTGCAGGTCTGGCGTGTTTTCCCATGCCTTGGTATTTTTTGAGCGGCGCCGGGGTGCGGCTTGAGTGGAGGGCCGAGAGGCCTCTCTGTCGCGGCCACGGGGTGGCCGGTCGGCCGCATCATGCGCTGGTGATGTAGGTTTAGGTGCTTCCTCCTCCAATTGGGGTAGCAACTTGCGCTTTGGGTAGCTTTTGGAGGGGCGTTCGAGTTCATACTCTTTGGCCGCGAGGACTTCAGTCCATCTGTCGGCTAGCAAATCTTGATCAGCTCTAAGCTATTGTTGTTTTTTCTTGAGGCTGTTAACCGTGGCCATAAGCCTGCATTTGAAACACTCTTGTTCGACGGGATCCTCCGGCACGACAAATTCGTCGTCGTTGAGGCTTGCCTCGTCTTCGGAGGGAGGCATATAATTATGGTCCTCGACCTCTCTGTCTGCCGCTCTCTCATGAGGGTTGGCTTCTCCATCCTCCTGTGCTGAATCTTGCTGGAGGTGGTTGTCTTCGGCACTGTCTGGGGTGTTATTATCTCCCGTGCCGGAATCACCGTTTTTGCCTTGGCGGGATTTAGAGCGGCGCCGCTGACGACGGCGCTTAGGCTGCTTCTTGGAGGGGTCATCCTCCGCTGTTCCATCGCCATTGCCTTCTTTTTGGTTGTCTACCATGTATATGTCATATGACGAGGTGGCTTTCGAGTACCCTATAGGCGCTGGTTCTTGATCGTCTCCTGCATCGGCGTCCATGCCGTCGATGTCTTCGGAGTCAAAGTCGAGCATGTCGGTTAAATCATCGACAGTGTCTACGAAGTGGGTGGTGGGTAGGCTTTGAATTTCTTCATCATCCGCATCCCAACCTTGCTGACCATAGTCCGGCGAGGGCTCTCCTGATAAAGAGAGAGACTTTAGTGAATTCAGAATATCGCCGAAGGGCGAGTGCTGAAAGATGTCCGCGGCAGTGAACTCCATGATCGGCGCACAATCGGGTTCGATCGCTAGGGGCGCGGAGGGCTCGGAGTCTGGAGAGGAGTCCGGCTCCTTGGAGTCACGGGCTTCGCAGAGAATAGGGCTGGTGTTCGGTTCGATCACCGTAGAGATTGTAGCCCCCGAGGCGGTGTCCAACCACCCATCCTCGGTTGGCGCAGTTGGCTCCGAATTAAGGGTCAGAGCTGATGCGGGTGCGGCCTCCAAGGCATTGTTCGGCGGTAGAGCTAGATCGTGCCCATCGTGACAGTGCGGCGTGATCGGCTGTGGCTCGAATCCGTTGAAGATCAAGTCTCCGCGGATGTCGGCCATGTAGTTCAGACTTCCAAATCTGACATGACGGCCAGGGGCGTAGCTTTCGATCTGCTCCAGATAACCAATCGAATTGGCCCACAGTGCAAAGCCACCGAATACGAAGATCTGTCCGGGGAGAAAGGTCTCACCCTGGATTGCATCGTTGTTGATGATCGCAGAAGCCATCGGTCCTAAAAGTGACGACACAGAGGAACTCTCAATGAAAGCACCAATGTCGGTGTCAAAACTGGCGGATCTCGGGTAGGGGTCCTGAACTGTGCGTCTAGGCGGATGGTAACAGGAGACGAGGGACACGATGTTTTTACCCAGGTTCGGGCCCTCTTGATGGAGGTAAAACCCTATGTTCTGCTCGATTAATATTGATGATATGGGTCGTACAAGAGTAGATCTACCACGAGATCAAAGAGGCTAAACCCTAGAAGCTAGCCTATGGTATGATTGTTGTTCGTCCTACGGACTTAAACCCTCCGGTTTATATAGACACCAAAGAGGGCTAGGGTTACACAGGGTCATATCCATATCGCCAAGCTTGCCTTCCACGCCAAGGAAAGTCCCTTCCGGACACGGGACAAAGTCTTCAATCTTGTATCTTCATAGTCCAGGAGTCCGGCCGAAGGTATAGTCCAGCTATCCGGACACCCCCTAATACAGGACTCCCTCACTCGGTGCTACTAGAAAACACCGGTGGCTGCAACCTCAGAAAACGGGCTAAGTTATCTAGCTGTGGTGGTGGCGATGGGTTGTTGTTGTTGTTGTTGTTGTTGTTGTTGCCTTGGTTCTGAACTAACAACTGCATCAGGGTATTCTGCTGCTGGATCAACTGAGTGAGCTCCAGTGGAAAAGTAAATCTGGGGTCACGTCCCGGAGGCATCTGATGGCTTTAGAGGGGAGAGATTAGAATAGAATGAGGTCTAATGAGAGAACACTACCCATATGCATATGAGACAGACACAAACATTTCACTCAATCAGTCAAACAAGGGGATACAATCGATCTAACTATTGTTAAAAAAGTTCTCGGACTATACTTTTTACATGGTGGAATACTACTACTGATGTGGTGGTCTACTAAAAATATTCTTCGGTTGAAGACTCCATGATGTCTGCTCCATCTTTGTCTTCATAGTCATCATCGCTATTGTCGGGGTCTGAGTCGGTGTCGCCGATGATGATGTAGTCCTCCGGGCAACTCTCCTTGGGTTCTTCGTCTTCTCCTCCTGATGTGGGGTCTCCTGGGAATACTCCTAGCTTCCTTTCCAAATCGTCATTCTTCTCCACTAGTACGACGATTTCCTCCTCATAATCTTCACGAGCAGCCTTAAGTTCTTCCTCCAGTTCCGTGATCCTTGTCATTGCCTTCTTCAGGTCTATCATTCCTGCACACATCTGGTTCTCCCGGCGACGAATGTGTTGGTTTAACTCCAGGATGAAAGCTGGAATGGATCTATCCTTCCTGGTGCTGATCATCTCCCATTGCTCATCTCGGCGCCCACAAATCTGATAGATAGTATCCTTAAGCTCGTTATGATAAACTTCTCCAATGCGTCCCATGGTGATGTGAGATGCCATACTCTTTCACGGACTCCAGGTTGGTGCATCAAAGGAACACTCTATGGGCTTAGTGACTGGCGGGAATGTCCTTCCTGGAACTCGAACTTGAATCATCCATCTCTCCTCTTCTGGTAAAGAGGCGTTGTAAGTCCCGGTGAAGCTTGGTATTCCAATGTTCAGGTACCTAGTGACTTCCATCAAGTTTCATCCAAAAGGTGCTTCTTCATCCGGTTGTGAAAACTTGTTCCTTGCATCCGCCATCGTAAAGAGTAGAAAATGGAGAGGAGTCAGAAATGAGAAGAGAATAGTGATCTAGGGCTTTAGCTTAGTGGTCGTGTCCTACACTCAGCGTGTGCTCTGATACCATCTTGTAGCGACCCGACCTCAAACGGTCAAGTCTCTGTGCTTCAGTGTCATCCCTGGATCGATAATGCGGACACACATAGTACTCGAGGATTTATAACAGAGTAGCAATCACACACTTATTACATCAAATGTCCCAAAAGAGAACTTATTACAATAAATATGGCTTAAGGCCATCTAATACGATAACAACAGAAGGCTTGGATTATAAAGTAAGTCCATCAACTCCAACGGCATAGCTGAGCTGCACGGCAACGACCTACCAAACCTTACTCCTCATCTGAAAAGTCTGCAACATAATACGTTGCAGCCTGAAAACAGGTCAGCACATGGAATATGCTGGCAAAGTAACACAGTAGAGCAAGAATAGAATAATACTATCACTACATGCATATTTGGCTAGTGGAAAGCTCTATGGTTACAGTTTTTGCGAAAAGCCAATTTTTCCCTAGAACAAAGGAATAGATTTTATTTAACTATCATGGTTGTTGAAACATCATTGAGAAGGTTCCTCCAACTCAATCCCAATTAAAGTAATTAACAACCCAATAATATTATTTTAGAGTGATGAGATACTTATGATACTCCAAGTACTAGATACTCAAGATGTCCATAACCGGGGACACGACTAACCATGATTAGTTTATACACTCTACAGAGGTTTGCGCACTTTTCCCCACAAGACTCGATCTCCTCCGTTGAATTTCTCGCACTACATGGTGTTTGAGAAACGGATGACTGAGACACAGTCTTTCAAAAGCATTAACCCCTTACTCCGGGCAGACCATACCAACCTACATCCCACTACCTGCTGATCCACCTCTTCGGGAGCTTCGCGCAACCTACTCAACTATGCTAGAGCCCATAATAGCTTGTGGATGCACACTGAAGTTTCTAGCATGAAAATATCTCAGTTCCCTTTGAGCCTGGGTGGCGGACCATAGGATTATCACACGGGTACTTCGGGATACCCTAGGACAACAATGGATTCCCTAGGTGCCCAACAAACAATCCACCCAGTGTATTCAAGTTGCCACCTTAAGTTGAACCATTAATTAACAATCTCACATCTGTCATGGATTTCACTCACCCAAACCACGTCTACGAGCATAGCATAACAATAACAGCAACACGTAGAAGTAACTCCCAAGGGTTTGATTATAATAGGGCAATAGGTTCTACCTCATCAAGTACTTCCCAACCCACATGTTAATCACATCCTAACCATGCAATGTTTCAGGATTGGAACTAATGCATAAAAACTAGGTGATAAAGGGGCATGATCAAAGTGTTACTTGCCTTGCTGATGATCCGCAAAACCTAGGGATTCGTAGTAGCACGCTTCGCACTCCGGGTGTTCTATCACAAACAAACAATAGCATACATAAGAATCAAGCAAAGAAACATGGAGAAATCTCAAATAAGAAGATCTACCCAGAAAGTTCAACTTAAGAACTCTGGTTTGCAAAAAGAATCAAATCAAACGGAGCAACGAAACTCAAACTGGGAAAGAAACGAGATCCGTTTACTAGTATGGACTAAGGTCAAATTTTACAGTAGCAAAAGCTTGTTCAAGTTTGTTTAAATGGAAAGAGGGTTTCGAGACGAAGATCTAGGCGCTTGAATCGCCTATTTCCGACAAACGAGCGAAAAGATAAACTGAAACGAACATCGGAATAGAAATCACGATTGAAAATAATCGCGGAAAATTCGAGAAACAGAAAACCGATGAACAGGCTAACGAACGAGCGTTTGTTGTCTGCGGCTAACGGGTGAACTCCGTTCGTTAGAACGAACGTATGGACGATGCCCGCAAAGTAACTAAACCGAAAAAACGGCGAACAGATCTAAAAAAACGAACTAGGGTTTTCTAATGAAAACCGAACCGTTTTTTAAACCGAACGGCCCTATACCTCCGGCTAGGTCCGGCGCGGCGGGCGGCTCTGGCGAGCGGCGGGGCAGCGCGGGGCGGTGGCGGCGCGGGCAAGCGGCAGCGGCGCGGCAGGCAACGAGGCGGTGGTGGGGCGGCTCAGGCTCCAAGGGGGGTGCGGCAGCTTATAAGAGAGGGGGGCAGCGACTTGGAGGAGGGGGCAAGGCGCGGGAGGATTCCCGGCCGGACTCGGGTCGGGCGGCGGCGGCGGCGCGCGGTCTCCAGGTTGGAGACGGCGGCGCGGGGAGTGGGCCGGCTCGGCTGGGCTTCGGCCCAGTCGGCCACTACGCGTTTTTTTAATAAAATGCTAGAGAATAAAATAAAAATCCAAAAATGCGAAAACAAATTTTCACCGTTTAAATAAAATGTTTAGAACAAGATGAACATTTTCTTGGCCCTAAAATGGAACTTTGAAAAACGTGCAATTTTTCTAATTCAAATAAAATAGCAATAAACTCCGGATAAAACAAATATTTGATTTTAATATTTTTCCTCCAGTATTTCATTTATTTTGGAGAAGTCATATTATCTCCTCTCATATATTTTAATATAAAATATTTTTGGAGAGAAAAATAATTAAAACCAAAAATCCTCGTTTCAATATTTGATAAAACCAAAATATGAAAACAGGGAAATCCCCAACTCTCTCCGAGGGTCCTTGAGTTACTTAGGATTTCGAGGATCGCGAACAATATGCAATAAAATATGATTATGCATGAATGATCTATGTATAACATTCCAAATTGAAAATTTGGGATGTTACAGGGGTCATAAAAACAAGGGTAATGTGTCAAAATCAATGACAAGGGTGGAGGAAAAGGTAGTTAAGTATGCTTCTAAAGGAGGGCGTAGAAAGCGGCGAGCAGGCACTTGTGTAAGTGATTTGCTAGCTTGGAGGGGCCTTAGGAAACTATGTGTACCCATCCTATGCACGAGAACCTTACATACGTTGGTAGCAAAAAACCAAAACCAAATAAATTTTATTGGATGCAAATACTCCCTCCATAAAGAAATATAAGAGTGAATAATTGAATAAATTGTACATTCAATTTGGAAGGCACTACTTTGAATAAATTTAAATAGTTAATCTTTAGCATGAGTAGAGCTTTATAAAATTAGTCGAGATATAAACTAAAGGTTTGATTCATATGGATACTATGAAGGGAAAATAATCTATGTTCTAAGAATGCAACTTTGGACAATTATGTCCCAAAAAAGTTCTTTGTGTTACTTATTTGTATTTGTAAAATATGCTTACAAAAGGTTTTTTTGTACTTGTATTGGTACTTTCATGCCATCAAATTTCTACTTTTTTGCATCGCTAAGCCCCACGCATTTAAATAGGGTGAAAATGAATGACTAAAAACACATTAGTTAGAGGTCATTCCTCAAATGTATGCACCCAAGACAAGCACCTAAGACAACTCATGGTTAATAATAGATGAATCCAAGTTGTCAAACTAGGCTCTTTCTTGTCAATCACAAAATCCTATTGTGAATAAGTTCAACTTTCGTGGGCCCTATTGTTACAAAGATTCACATTTTGATATACATGGTGCAAAATGTGTTGATGTGACAAAACTTGGTCAATCTCATATAATGGAGCCCCCTTCACCACTTTAACTATATTGCCATTAGATTGGCACTATTGTAAAAGTGTTTTTTGTGTTACAAGTTAGCGTTGTCTTTTGTGGCAACATTTAGCTGACAAGTTGCTTATGTGTTTAGAAAGTATATTTTACACATTTTCTTCAATTTTTTATAGTGACTATTCAAAGAAAAATGGGGAGTCGAAAACAATATAGTGTCAACCACTTTTGTCGGCGTTCTGGGAACGGGGGTCCCAAGACTTGCCTGCCTGCGACCCATAGCGTGGCTCCACCAGCGGCCCTGTACGGCCCATCTTCACCAACAAACACTCAAGACCCTCACAAGGGGCGAAGCCTCGTGAGGCGGATGACACAAGACCTCCTTGGAGGCTGCCCCACCAGGCTGGCTCGCGAGGGGCAGAGAGATCAAGGCAAGGACACCTCGCGAGGTTTCTGTGACGCAAGCCATGACGACTGGAGCCAGGCGGGCACCAGCGCACGCAGTGTCCTCGTTTCCTCTTTGGTGCTAAAGAGGCAAGCGCAAGCAAGGAGTCCTGAGGCATCAGGCAAAGGTTTCCATATCGGTGCAATGAGACCAAGACCAGCAGGACGGCAGGACGGAGGTCACCGTGAAGCCCAAGACGGCATCACCACCAGAGCCTTTGGTAGGCGAAGACCACCTTTAGTCAGGATAACTTGTACTATTTGTCTCCCTTCAAATTTGGCCATTGTGGCATCCCTTCCCGCTCAATATTTGGGAAGAGGACCAGGGCCTCTATAAATAGGACTAGCCACCATAGTAAGAGGGGGGGAACTGATCCAGAGAGAGAGAGAGGATCCAGATCATCCTCGACCATAACTTCGGCAAGCACAAGAACACCTCACCTCAGGGGGCTGTTCTTCCCTTATAACTGTTCATCCTTAGCCCAAGAGGCAATCCACCACACCACACTGGAGCAGGGTATTACACCACATCGGTGGCCCGAACTAGTATAAACTCTTGTGTCTCTTGTTCTTTGGGTTCGTTGAGCTAGGCCGTGAGATCATGGTGTGTGCGAGCTAGAGAGGGGGCGAGATCTTCGTGCGCACCCCAGTGTTCGAACTTCAAGGGTTTGCCGGAACCCGAAATCCGACATTTGGTGCGCCAGGTAGGGGTGCGCCAAAACCTCCCCCCCCCCCCCGGCCTTGCCTCTCCGACCAGCTCTCATGAACGCCGCCGCTACTCTGACTAGATCGACGGGCGCCCTCCACAGCGCCGTGGGGCTCCGGCCCTTCACCCCCGCCTTGTGGCGGGTGTGGTGGCCGCACAATTTCAAGCAGGAGATGCCGCCCCGTTATGATGGTGCGGCGGATCCGGCGGCCTTTCTGCTGGCGTACGAGGAGGCCGTCCTTGAGGCCGGGGGCGACGATAGAGTCATGGCCTACTGGCTCCCAATGGCCCTCGCTGGCGTGTCACGCGCACTACAAAAAAAGACACATCCGTGGCATTTTGGGCCGAATGAATTTTTTTATGTCATACTTATGACACTTCTATGACGATAATTGTGACAAAACCCGGTATCATCATAGATGTGGTGGGGTCCTACCTCTATGACAAAAACTCATGACAAAAATGGGCTTTTCATCCTGGGCGGGCCGGAGACGCAACTGCATGACATTCTTTGGGCCATCCATGACGGAAAAAACCATGGTAGAAGCGAGGGTGAGGAAAATATCGGGGTGTTCCCGGTTACGATGGGTAGTTGGGGGCGAGCAATGCGCGTTTCTCTCGTGCACGCATGCACGTGGGTGCGAGGCGTTGGGCTCTAACTGAACCCGAGCGATTGCACTGCAGGCTACGCGTTACTGAACCCGAGCGATCGATCGATGGCTGTTAACTGAACCCGATCGAGCGATTCCTTCCCAACTGCTGCTAACTGAAGCCGATCGATGCTGCCTCTGGATGAACAGTGAGCGTTGCGGGGGGGGGGGGGGGGAGGGGGTTGGATGAACAGTTACCGGGGGGTGGATGAACAGGACCCCGTGGTGTTGCCTCTGGATGAACAGCACCACGATCGATCGAGCCGGTTGGGGCTGGATGAACAGGACCCCCTGGAGGGCAGGATGAACAGGACCACCCCGTGGAGGGCAGAATGAATAGTAGACAGTGGAGGCCAGTATGAACAATAGCCCGTGGAGGGGTGGTTGAACAGGAGCCCGTGGAGAGGGCTGGTTGAACAGTAGCCGGTGGAGTAGCGCGCGGTGGAGGCTGGATGAACAGGAGCCCGTGGATGAACAGTCGTTGGTGGAGGCTGGAGGAGGTCGACGGTGGATGAACAGTAGCCCGTGGAGGCTGGAGGGGGTCAACGGTGGAGATGAACAGTATCCTGTGGAGTCCCGTTTTGCGGTACGCCAGACCCCTCCCGATGAACAGGACCCCGTTTCGACCGTAGCGCTCCAACACAAGTCCGTTTCCTCTGTTTTGCGGTACGCCACACCCCTCCCGATCAACGGGACCCCTGTTTCGACCATAGGAGGTCCGTTTCCTCTGTTTTGCGATACGCCAGACCCCTCCCGATGAGCAGGATCCCGTTTCGAACGTGGCCGGTCGAACACAAGGCCGTTTCCTCCGTTCTACGGCACGCCGGGCCTCATTTCCATCGGCTGTTCCGTCCAAGCCCTCCCGATGAACACGACGATGCATTCGGTTCTGACCCAGCCGGTTGGCTCCCCACGAACACGACGATGACGCTGTTTCTCCGTTCCGACCCAGCCATGTACACGAGCCCTGGTCGTACGTATGCGCGAGTAGGCGTTCGAGACCCTGCCCGTATGTACGTACGTGGCCGTATTTTCTTTCTTGCACACTGGCCATTGTACGTACGTGTACATGCTACGTGCGCGCCTCTACTATGACACGTGCGCGCCTCTACTACGACACGTGCGTGATGTGTACTACACAACCTTCTTCTTATAGACGTTGTTGGGCCTCCATGTGCAGAGGTTTGTAGGACAGTAGCAAATTTCCCTCAAGTGGATGACCTAAGGTTTATCAATCCGTAGGAGGCGTAGGATGAAGATGGTCTCTCTCAAGCAACCCTGCAACCAAATAACAAAGAGTCTCTTGTGTCCCCAATACACCCAATACAATGGTAAATTGTATAGGTGCACTAGTTCGGCGAAGAGATGGTGATACAAGTGGTATATGGATGGTAGATAAAGGTTTTTGTAATCTGAAAATATAAAAACAGCAAGGTAACTAATGATAAAAGTGAGCGTAAACAGTATTGCAATGCTAGGAAACAAGGCCTATGGTTCATACTTTATCTAGTGCAAGTCCTCTCAACAATAATAACATAATTGGATCACATAACTATCCCTCAACATGCAACAAAGACTCACTCCAAAGTCACTAATAGCGGAGAACGAACGAAGAGATTATGGTAGGGTACGAAACCACCTCAAAGTTATTCTTTCCAATCAATCCGTTGGGCTATTCCTATAAGTGTCACAAACAGCCCTAGAGTTCGTACTAGAATAACACCTTAAGACACAAATCAACCAAAACCCTAATGTCACCTAAATACTCCAATGTCACCTCAAGTGTCCGTGGGTATGATTATACGATATGCATCACACAATCTCAGATTCATCTATTCAACCAACACATAGAACCTCAAAGAGTGCCCCAAAGTTTCTACCGGAGAATCACGATGAAAACGTGTGCCAACCCCTTATGCATAGGCTCATGGGCGAAACCCGCAAGTTGATCACCAAAACATACATCAAGTGAATCACGTGATATCCCATTGTCACCACAGATACGCACGGCAATACCTACATCAAGTGTTCTCAAATCTTTAAAGACTCAATCCGATAAGATAACTTCAAAGGGAAAACTCAATCCACTACAAGAGACTAGAGGGGGAGAAACATCATAGGATCCAAATATAATAACAAAGCTCGCGATAAATCAAGATCATATCACCTCAAGAACAAGAGAGAGAGAGAGAGAGATCAAACACATAGCTACTGGTACATACCCTCATCCCCGAGGGAGAACTACTCCCTCCTCGTCATGGAGAGCACCGGGATGATGTAGATAGCCACCGGAGAAGGATTCCCCCTCCGGTAGGGTGCCAAAACGGGTCTAGATTGGCTTTTGGTGGCTACGGAGGCTTTTGGCGGTGGAACTCCCGATCTATTGTGCTCCCCGATCGTTTTAGGGTATATAGAGATATATAGGCGGAAGAAGTACGTCAGGGGAGCCACAAGGGGCCCACGAGGGTGGACGGCGCACCCAGGGGGTGGGCGCGCGCCCTGCCTCGTGGCTTCCTCCTTGGTTCCCTTACGTTGTCTCTAGGTCTCCCGGGTTGCTTTTCTTCCAAAAATAAGTTCCGTGAAGTTTCATGTCAATTGGACTCCATTTGATTTTCCTTTTCCGCGAAACACTGAAAGAAGGGAGAAATAGAAACTGGCACTCGGCTCTAGGTTAATGGGTTAGTCCCAAAAATCATATAATATAGCATATAAATGCATATAAAACATACAAGGTTGATAATATAATAGCATGGAACAATTAAAAATTATAGATGCATTGGAGACGTATCAGCATCCCCAAGCTTAATTCTTGCTCGTCCTTGAGTAGGTAAATGATAAAAACAGAATGTTGATGTGGAATGCTACCTATCATATTTCTCTAAGTAATTCTCTTTATTTTGGCATGAATGTTCAGATCCATAAGATTCAAGACAAAAGTTTAATATTGCCATAGAAACTATAATACTTCAAGCATACTAACTAAGCAATCATGTCTTTCTGAAAATAACATGGCCAAAGAAAGCTATCCCTAAAAAATCATATAGTCTGGCTATGCTCCATCTTCACCACACAAAGTATTTAAATCATGCACAACCCCGATGACAAGCCAAGCAGTTGTTTCATACTTTTGATGTTCTTAAACTTTTTCAATCTTCACGCAATACATGAGCGTGAGCCATGGATATAGCACTATAGGTGGAATAGAATGGTGGTTGTGGAGAATACAAAAAGGAGAAGATAGTCTCACATCAACTAGGCGTATCAATGGGCTATGGAGATTCCCATTAATAGATATCAATGTGAGTGAGTAGGGATTGCCATGCAACAAATGCACTAGAGCTATAAATGTATGAAAGCTCAACAAAAGAAACTAGTGGGTGTGCATCAAACTCGCTTGATCACGAAGACCTAGGGCATTTTGAGGAAGCCCATCATTGGAATATATAAGCCAAGTTCTATAATGAAAGATTCCCACTAGTATATGAAAGTTACAACATAGGAGACTCTCTATCATGAAGATCATGGTGCTACTTTGAAGCACAAGTGTGGTAAAAGGATAGTAGCATTGCCCCTTCTCTCTTTTTCTCTCATTTTATTTTTTTATTTTTTTATTTGGGCCTTCTCTTTTTTATGGCCTATTTTCCTTTTTTTTATTTGGGCTTCTTTGGCCTCTTTTATTTATTTATTTTTTTACGGAGTCTCATCTCGACTTGTGGGGGAATCATAGTCTCCATCATCCTCTCCTTACTGGGACAATGCTCTAATAATGATGATCATCACACTTTTATTTACTTACAACTCAAGAATTACAGCTTGATACTTAGAACAAGATATGACTCTATATGAATGCCTCCGGCGGTGTGCCGGGATGTGCAATGACTCATGAGTGACATGTATGAAATAATTATGAACAGTGGCTTTCCCACAAATACGATGTCAACTACATGATCATGCAAAGAAATATGACAATGATGGAGCGTATCATAATAAACGGAACGGTGGAGAGTTCCATGGCAATATATCTCGGAATGGCTATGGAAATGCCACGATAGGTAGGTATGGTGGCTGTTTTGAGGAAGATATATGGTGGGTTTATGGTACCGGCGAAAGTTGCGCAATACTAGAGAGGCTAGCAATGGTGGAAGGGTGAGAGTGCGTATAATCCATGGACTCAACATTAGTCATAAAGAACTCACATACTTATTGCAAAAATCTATTGGTTATCTAAACAAAGTACTATGCGCATGCCCCTAGGGGGATAGATTGGTAGGAAAAGACCATCGCTCATCCCCGACTGCCACTCATAAGGAAGACAATCAATAAATAAATCATGCTCCGACTTCATCACATAACGGTTCACCATATGTGCATGCTACGGGAATCACAAAATTTAACACAAGTATCTCTTAAATTCACAACTACTCAACTAGCATGACTCTAATATCACCATCTCCATATCTCGAAGCAATTATCAAGTATCAAACTTCTTTTAGTATTCAATTCACTCTGTATGAACGTTTTTATTATATCCCCCTTGGGTGTCCATCATATTAGGACTAGTTTCATAACCAAAGCAAACTAACATGCTGTTCCAAATACTCTCAAAATAATGTAAGTGAAGCACGAGAGTTCATCTATTTCTTCAAAATAAAACTACCACCATGCTCTAAAAGATATAAGTGAAGTACTAGAGCAAACAACAAACTACTCCGAAAGATATAAGTGGAGATCAATGAGTAGTTGAATAATTATGCAACTATGTGAAGACTCTCTAACATTTAAGGATTTTAGATCTTGGTATTTTATTCAAATAGTAAGAAAAACAAAATGAAATAAAATGATGCTCCAAGCAAAACACATATCATGTGGTAAATAAAAATATAGCTCCAAGTAAAGTTACCGATGAACGAAGACGAAAGAGGGGATGCCTTCCGGGGCATCCCCAAGCTTAGGCTTTTGGTTTTCCTTGAATATTACCTTGGGGTGCCTTGGTCATCCCCAATCTTAGGCTCTTGCCACTCCTTATTCCATAGTCCATCGAATCTTTACCCAAAACTTGAAAACTTCACAACACAAAACTTAACAGAAAACTCGTAAGCTCCGTTAGCGAAAGAAAACAATACACCACTTAAAGGTACTGTAATGAACTCATTCTTTATTTATATTGGTGTTAAACCTATTGTATTCCAACTTCTCTATGGTTTATACCCTCTGGTACTACGCATAGATTCATCAAAATAAACAAACAACACATCGAAAACAGAATCTGTCATAAACATAACAGTCTGTAGTAATCTGGATCAAAAGTACACTTCTGGATTCCCAAAAATTCTAAAATAAATTGCCGGGCCTGAGGAATTTATCTATTAATCATCTGCAAAAAGAATTAACTAAATACCACTCTCCAATTAAAAATGGCAGCAATTCTCATGAGCGCAAAAGTTTCTGTTTTTTACAGCATGATCATAAAGACTTCACCCAAGTCTTCCCAAAGGTTCTACTTGGCAAAAATACTAATTAAAACATAAAACCACATCTAAACAGAGGCTAGATTAATTATTTATTACTAAAAAGGAGCAAAAAGCAAGGAACTAAAATAAAATTGGGTTGCCTCCCAACAAGCGCTATCGTTTAACGCCCCTAGCTAGGCATGATGATTTCAATGATGCTCACATAAAATATAAGAATTGTAACATAAAGAGAGCATCATGAAGAATATGACTAGCATAGTTAAGTCTAACCCACTTCCTATGCATAGGGATTTTGTGAGCAAACAACTTGTGGGAACAAGAATTAACTTGCATAGGAAGGTAAAACAAGCATAACTTCAAAACTTTAAGCACAGAGAGGAAATTTGATATTATTGCAATTCCTACAAGCATATATTCCTCCCTCATAATAATTTTCAGTAGCATCATGAATGAATTCAACAATATAACCAGCACCTAAAGCATTATTTTCATGATCTACAAGCATAGAAATTTTATTACTCTCCACATAAGCAAAATTCTTCTCATTCGGAACAGTGGGTTACCATAAGAAACTCGAATACTATAAATTGATTCCACATTAAAAGAGTAATTTTCAGAAAAGGGGTAACCATAATCATGACAAGTTTTATAAATATAATCACTACTTTTTATAGCATAAGTATCATCACAATAATCATCATAGGTAGGAGGCATGCTATCATCATTATAAATTTGCATGTCAAAACTTGGGAGACTAAAAATATCGTCATTAAACATAGCTTCCCCAAGCTTGGGACAAACATTAATTGCAGCAAATATATTCTGAAAAACATCATGTTCATCAAACATAGCATCCCCAAGCTTGGGCCTTTTCATATCATAAGCATAATCACTCTCATCATTAATAGTATGGATAGCACCAATAGTATAGCAATTATCATATTCTTCCAAGCAAGTGCTAAAAAGATTTTCAAGATCATAAGAGGTATCATTATCTTCCACAATTATATTTTCATGAGGCATAATAGTAATATGAGCATCATTATTTGGAGAGATATCTTTTTACCTCTCTTCATTTTTCTTTTCTTCTTCTTCACCACATCATGTGTGGGTTCAATCCTCTTTTTGGAGCTCCTTATTAATGAGATTGGTTGAATAGGAGGCTCCCCCTCGTTACCTGATTCATAAGAAATAATAGAAGGGTACTGGGAAGTCTCTTCCCTTTTGTTAGTATTCTCTTCATCTTCTATTTGTTTTCTTTTCTTTATGTAATTGGCAATATAAGGATTTTCAATGCAATTCACCGCACAATACATATAAATTTCCTCTAGATCAAAGCCATGCAGTTTATAACGGGCAAATTCTGGAAGATCCCCAGTTATATGTTTCATTTCTTCGCAACCCATAAGCAAGCTAAGTTCATTATAACGTGGAAGGGAAATCAACTCATCACAATTTTTGGACACGATTAGATCATGAAACAATTTGCATCGGATGGTTAAATGACCATGTTCATTGCAAAGCTCACAAGTATGGCCAAGAAAATTTAATTTTTCAGCACAATCATCTAGCCTTTCTTGCAACAATTTAGTTTCTAAGTGCTTATGCCTCTTGAAATATATATATATCTTCCCTATTTGGTGTGTACTTACAAACCCAATGCACTACACAAAAATTGACATGTTTATCGGAGACATTTTCATCATAACTAGTGCAATCATTATTAGAACTATGGATATTCAAGGAGTTCATACTAAAAACATTGCAATCATGCTCATCATTCAAAGATTTAGTGCCAAATATTTTAATGCATTCTTCTTCTAACAATTTGGCACAATTTTCCTTTCCATCATACTCACGAAAGATATTAGAAAGATGAAGCATATGAGGTAGACTCAATTCCATTTTTGTAATTTTCTTTTATAAACTAAACTAGTGATAAAATAAGAAACTAAAAGACTCGATTGCAAGATCTAAAGATATACCTTCAAGCACTCACCTCCTCGGCAACAGAACCAGAAAAGATGTTGATGTCTACTACACAACCTTCTTGTTGTAGATGTTGTTGGGCCTCCAAGTGCAGAGGTTTGTAGGACAGTAGAAAATTTCCCTCAAGTGGATGACCTAAGGTTTATCAATCCGTAGGACACGTAGGATGAAGATGGTCTCTCTCAAGCAACCCTGCAACCAAATAAAAAAGAGTCTCTTGTGTCCCCAACACACCCAATACAATGGTAAATTGTATAGGTGCACTAGTTCGGCGAAGAGATGGTGATACAAGTGGTATATGGATGGTAGATAAAGGTTTTTGTAATCTGAAAATATAAAACAGCAAGGTAACTAATGATAAAAGTGAGCGTAAACGGTATTGCAATGCTAGGAAACAAGGCCTAGGGTTCATACTTTCACTAGTGAAAGTCCTCTCAACAATAATAACATAATTGGATCACATAACTATCCCTCAACATGCAACAAAGAGTCACTCCAAAGTCACTAATAGCGGAGAACGAACGAAGAGATTATGGTAGGGTACGAAACCACCTCAAAGTTATTCTTTCCAATCAATCCATTGGGCTATTCCTATAAGTGTCACAAACAGCCCTAGAGTTCGTACTAGAATAATACCTTAAGACACAAATCAACCAAAACCCTAATGTCACCTAAATACTCCAATGTCACCTCAAGTATCCATGGGTATGATTATCTGATATGCATCACACAATCTCAGATTCATCTATTCAACCAACACATAGAACCTCAGAGAGTGCCCCAAAATTTCTACCGGAGAGCACCGGGATGATGACGATGGCCACCGGAGAGGGATTTCCCCCTCCGGCAGGGTGCGGGAACTGGTCTAGATTGGTTTTCGGTGGCTACGGAGGCTTCTGGCAGCAGAACTCCCGATCTATTGTGCTCCCTGATCGTTTTAGGGTATATGGAGATATATAGGCGGAAGAAGTACGTTAGGGGAGCCACGAGGGGCCCACGAGGGTGGAGGGCGCGCCCAGGGCGGGTGGGCGCGCCCCCTGCCTCATGGCTTCCTCGAAGCTTCCTTGACGTGGACTCCAAGTCTCCCGGGTTGCTTTCCTTCCAAAAGTAAGTTCCGTGAAGTTTCAGGTCAATTGGACTCCATTTGATTTTCCATTTCTGCGATACTCCAGAACAAGGAAAAAACAGAAACTGGCACGGGGCTCTGGGTTAATAGGTTAGTCCCAAAAATAATATAAAAGTGTATAATAAAGCCCATAAATATCCAAAACAGAAGATAATATAGCATGGAGCAATCAAAAATTATCGATACGTTGGAGACGTATCAGCATCCCCAAGCTTAATTCATGCTCGTCCTCGAGTAGGTAAATGATAAAAAGAGAATTTTTGATGCGGAGTGCTACTTGGCATAATTTCAATGTAATTCTTCTTAATTGTGGTATGAATATTCAGAATCAAAAGATTCAAGATAAAAGTTCATATTGACATAAAACTAATAATACTTCAAGCATACTAACTAAGCAATTATGTCCTCTCAAAATAACATGGCCAAAGAAAGTTCATCCCAACAAAATCATATAGTTTAGTCATGCTCCATTTTCGTCACACAAGAATGCTCTCATCATGCACAACCCCGATGACAAGCCAAGCAATTGTTTCATACTTTAGTAATCTCAAACCTATAAACTTTCACGCAATATATGAGCGCGAGCCATGGACATAGCACTATGAGTGGAATAGAATATGATGATGGGGGTTATGTGGAGAAGACAAAAAAGGAGAAAGTCTCACATCAACGAGGCTAATCAATGGGCTATGGAGATGCCCATCGATTGATGTTAATGCAAGGAGTAGGGATTGCCATGCAACGGATGCACTAGAGCTATAAATGTATGGAAGGTCAACAAAAGAAACTAAGTGGGTGTGCATCCAACTTGCTTGCTCACGAAGACCTAGGGCACTTGAGGAGGCCCATTGTTGGACTATACAAGCCAAGTTCTATAATGTAAATTCCCAGTAGTATATGAAAGTGACGAAACAAGAGACTCTCTATCATGAGGATTATGGTGCTACTTTGAAGCACAAGTGTGGCAAAGGATAGTAGCATTGTCCCTTCTCTCTTTTTCTCTCATTTTTTTGGGCCTTCTATTTTTTATGGCCTTTCTCTTCTTCTTCTTCTTCTTTTTTTCTCTTTTTTCTTTTTGGGCCTTCTCTTTTTTTATGGTCTTTCTCCTTTTTTTATTTCCTCACTTGGGACAATTCTCTAGAAAATGATGATCATCACACTTCTATTTACAACACAATGATTGCAACTCGATACCAAAACAAAGTATGAGTCTATATGAATGCATCCGGCGGTGTACCGGGATTGCGATGAATCAAGTGTGACATGTATGAAAAATTTTGAACGGTGGATTTGCCACAAATACTATGTCAACTACATGATCATGCTAAGGAATATGACAATGATGAATGTGTCATGATAAAAGGAATGGTGGAAAGTTGCATGGCAATATATCTCGGAATGGCTATGGAAATGCCATAATAGGTAGGTATGGTGGCTGTTTTGAGGAACATATAAGGAGGTTTATGTGTGAAAGAGCGTATCATATCACGAGGTTTGGATGCACCAGTGAAGTTTGCACCAACTCTCAATGTGAGAAAGGGCAATGCACGGTACCGAAGAGGCTAGCAATGATGGAAGGGTGAGAGTGCGTATAATCCATGGACTCAACATTAGTCATAAAGAACTCACATACTTATTGTAAAAATCTATAAGTCATCAAAAACCAAGCACTACGCGCATGCTACTAGGGGGATAGATTGGTAGGAACCATCGCTCGTCCCCGACCGCCACTCATAAGGAGGACAATCAAAGAACACCTCATGTTTCAAATTTGTTACATAACGTTTACCATACATGCATGCTACGGGACTTGCAAACTTCAACACAACATTTCTCAAATTCACAACTACTCAACTAGAACAACATTGATATTATTACCTCCATATCTCAAAACAATGATCAAGCATCAAACTTCTCTTAGTATTCAAAACACACATAAGAAAAAAAATTACTAATCTTGAATACCTAGCATATTAGGATTATTTAAGAAAATTACCATGCTATTTAATACTCTCAAAATAATCTAAGTGAAGCATAAGAAATCAATAGTTTCTATAAAACAAATCCACCACCATGCTCTAATAGATAAAAGTGAAGTACTAGAGCAAAACTATATAACTCAAAAAGATATAAGTGAAGCACATAGAGTATTCTAACAAATTCCAAATCATGTATGGCTCTCTCAAAAGGTGTGTACATCAAGTATGATTGTGGTAAACTAAAAAGCAAATACTCAAATCATACAAGACGCTCCAAGAAAAACACATATCATGTGGTGAATAAAAATATAGCTCCAAGTAAAGTTACCGATAGAAGTAGACGAAAGAGGGGATGCCTTCAGGGGCATCCCCAAGCTTTGGCTTTTAGGTGTCCTTAGATTATCTTGGGGGTTCCATGGGCATCCCCAAGCTTAGGCTCTTGCCACTCCTTGTTCCATAATCCATCAAATCTTTACCCAAAACTTGAAAACTTCACAACACAAAACTTAAAGTAGAAAATCTCGTGAGCTCTGTTAGCGAAAGAAAACAAAAGACCACTTCAAGGTACTGTAATGAACTCATTATTTATTTATATTGGTGTTAAACCTACTGTATTCCAACTTCTCTATGGTTTATAAACTATTTTACTAGCCATAGATTCATCAAAATAAGCAAACAACACACGAAAAACAGAATCTGTCAAAAACAGAACAGTCTGTAGTAATATATAGCTAGCACAATATCTAGAACCCCAAAAATTCTGAAATAATTTCTGGACGTGAGAAATTTATCTATTAATAATCTTCAAAAATAATTAAATAAATAGAACTTTCCAAATAAAAATGGCAGCAGTTCTCGTGAGCGCTAAAGTTTCTGTTTTTTACACAAGATATCAAGACTTTCCCCAAGTCTTCCCAACGGTTCTACTTGGAACAAACACTAATGAAACACAAAAAACACAACCAAAAGAGAGGCTAGATAAATTATTTATTACTAAACAGGAGCAAAAAGCAAGGAATAAAAAAAATTGGGTTGCCTCCCAACAAGCGCTATCGTTTAACGCCCCTAGCTAGGCATAAAAGGCAAGGATAGATCTGGGTATTATCATCTTGATTCTTAATTCTTTTAGCGGAGTTATGCTGGAATCCGGGAGGTTCTTTATGTTTCCCTTCATATTCGGAAATCTTTAGATCTAAAGAGTCCAACCGCTTATTGCAAAGTGTAATCAACATATTCATGTGGTGGAGATTCCCGCTAACGCTTTTAAGAGGTTCAAGAGACTTTTGTAAAATCTTGGTTATTTCGCAAATTTTCTCAAAAACTTGCGTTTCCTCTTGGGTATGATGAGGCCCCTTTTGTTGAGGTAGAGTTCCTACTATACCTTCTATAATTTCATGCGCAATACTGGGATCAATTTCAACAAAATTGCCTTTGGCAATGCAATCCAAAAGTTGTCTATGAGACATATTTAGTCCAACATAAAAGTTGCGACGCAAAATTCTAAAATTCACTTCTAGGGTACAATTACGATAAGATTCCATCATTCTAAACCAAGCATCTTTTAAATTTTCTCCTTCCCTTTGTTTGAAGTGAAGAACCTCAAACTCGGGAGACAAAGGAGCAGATAAGGGACTAGCCATAACGACAAGCAAGCAATCCAACACACAAGCTAACAAAAAGCAAGTGGGCACAAGGAGGAAAATAGAGAAAGAGAGGGAGGATAGAGAGAGAGGGCGAATAAAATGGCAAGGGTGAAGTGGGGGAGAGGAAAACGAGAGGCAAATGGCAAATAATGTAATGCGGGAGATAAGGGTTGTGATGGGTACTTGGTATGTTGACTTTTGCGTAGACTCCCAGGCAACGGCGCCCAGAAATTCTTCTTGCTACCTCTTGAGCACTGCGTTGGATTTCCTTGAAGAGGAAAGGATGATGTAGCAAAGTAGCATAAGTATTTCCCTCAGTTTTTGAGAACCAAGGTATCAACCTAGTAGGAGGCTACACGCGAGTCCCTCGTACCTGCACAAAACAAATAACTCCTCGCAACCAGCGATAAGGGGTTGTCAATCCCTTCACGGTCACTTACGAGAGTGAGATCTGATAGATATGGTAGAATAATATTTTTTGTATTTTTGTGATAAAGATGCAAAGTAAAATAAAAGCAAAGTAAACAGCAAAGGAAATAACTAAGTATTGGAAGATTAATATGATGAAGATAGACCCGGGGCCATAGGTTTCACTAGTGGCTTCTCTCAAGAGCATAAGTATTTTACGATGGGTGAACGAATTAATGTTGAGCAATTGACAGAATTGAGCATAGTTATGAGAATATCTAGGTATGATCATGTATATAGGCATCACGTCCGAGACAAGTAGACCGACTCCTGCCTTCATCTACTACTATTACTCCACTCATGGACCGCTATCCAGCATGCATCTAGAGTATTAAGTTCAAGAAAACAGAGTAACGCCTTAAGCAAGACGACATGATGTAGAGGGATAAATTCATGCAATATGATAAAAAAAACCCATCTTGTTATCCTCGATGGCAACAATAAAATATGTGCCTTGCTGCCCCTACTGTCACTGGGAAAGGACACCGCAAGATTGAACCCAAAGCTAAGCACTTCTCCCATTGCAAGAAAGATCAATCTAGTAGGCCAAACCAAATTGATAATTCGAAGAGACTTGCAAAGATAATCGATCATACATAAAAGAATTCAGAGAAGATTCTAATATTGTTCATAGATAATCTTGATGATAAACCCACAATTCAACGGTCTCAACAAACACACCGTAAAAAGAAGATTACATCGAATAGATCTCCACAAGAGAGGGGGGGAACATTGTATTGAGAGACAAAAAGAGAGAAGAAGCCATCTAGCTAATAACTATGGACCCGAAGGTCTGAGGTAAACTACTCACACTTCATCGGAGAGGCTATGGTTTTGATGTAGAAGCCCTCCGTGATGGATGGCCCCTCCGGCGGAGCTCCGGAAGAGGCCCCAAGATGGGATCTCGTGGATACAGAAAGTTACAATGGTAGAATTAGGTTTTTGGCTCCGTATCTGATCGTTTGGGGGTACGTAGGTATATATAGGAGGAAGGAGTACGTCGATGGAGCAACAGGGGGCCCACGAGGGTAGAGGGCACGCCTGGGGGGTAGGCACGCCCCCCTACCTCGTGGCCTTCTCCTTTATTTCTTGACGTAGGGGCCAAGTCTCCTGGATCATGTTCGGTGAGAAAATCACGTTCCCGAAGGTTTCATTCTGTTTGGACTCCGTTTGATATTCCTTTTCTTTGAAACCCTAAAATAGGCAAAAAAAATAGCAATTCTGGGTTGGGCCTCCGGTTAATAGGTTAGTCCCAAAAATAATATAAAAGTGAATAATAAAGCCCAATAATGTCCAAAACAGTAGATAATATAGCATGGAGCAATCAAAAATTATATATACGTTGGAGACGTATCAGCAAGCAGTTGATGATGCCCTTTACTCACTAGCAATGGGTCCTGATACTCATGTAAGACATTATGAATGTTGCATTGTTGGAGATGTGCGCTACAAAACCCTTGCACGAGACGAAGGCAGGAAGACAGAAAACAGTGCCATCATGAGCACGGATACGTATGACAAAGAGACAACTGAAATGTATGCTAACATAACAGACATTGTTCAGTTGCAGTATATCTCCAGTTTCGAGGATCATCGGTGTGTGGTTATGTTGTGCTGTCGTTGGTATAACCTATTTTCCAGGATCGCAAAACCCAGAGCTGATGATTATTTCAAATCCATCAATGTCAATGCGGCGTACCAGACCAACGAGCCTTTATTTTGGCAAATCAACCAACACAGATATTTTTCTTGGAAGACACATTTGCACATAGTGATGATTGGAGAGTAGTGCAAAGGTTTGAGCAGATGAATTCATTTAATGAAGTTGCACAATAAGATGATGCTTACACTGCTCCTGATGTACAAGATAACACAGATGTTCCTAATATCTTTGAGAACCATCACGTCAATGACGCGGCAAAAAGATTGCCTGTCGTGTTGTGGACATACAAGAGTTGATCAAGAAGGAACCAACGTTCGAGGACGTTGAGGACAAAGAAGAAGATGACACCGTGGGGAATTACGATTCAGACTGATACACATGGCGAAGATGTTGATGCTGCTGCTGCGGATGATGATTACATTGCTTTTGTCGTATTTGCCTGTTAGAAGACGTTTTTTATCTACTATGTGAAATTGTGTTTGCTATGACAACTGAAACCTGATGAACATGTTGTTTAGTATTTTTCTGTGAGAACATCACTGGTTATGTATGCTGATTTGTGTTTGGTAATTGGATGACAATTAAACATGATGGCATTGTTGTTTAGTTGTACTCATATTTGGCTGTGAAACTTGAATTTGATGACATAGTTTGATGTTGGACTGCAATTTGCTCGACGTCTTCGAATGAGCAAAAAGCTGACCCGATAGGATCCTCTGCTAATTTATTTATTTATTACCAAAAGGGCCTCTGCTATTTGTTCATTTATGAGAAAAAGGGGATACCCCCTGATTTCCGTTAATAGAAATCATTAGATGTTCACAACACTACGCCCAGCCTGCTACACAGGTTTCATTCATTACTAGTTTCAGCAAAGTGCTCATGTCATAGCCACTGAATACATCACGAGTGCTACATACACTGCAAATAAAGAAACAATCATCCTATAGAGCACATCGATTTTGCCCATTATCTTCACAAGCTCTTTCATCTCCTCATTGCTGTCAATGTTGTTCAGCAGCTGTTGCTTGGCCATGATTAGAGGAACTACATCTTTAACCTTTTGCTCTGCATCTTCCTCTTCTGTCGTTCCTTCAGTTACTTGTCCAACACCCCAACCTGCTGGTATTGGGATTCCTCGGCTAACCAAATAATCAGCGTAGTTGCACTCCCCCACATTAGCAACTTCCCAGAAATACGAGTCACACGAATCTTCCCTTTTCTGCACGAATCAAATTGGAAGATCATCAACCAAACTATTAAAAAATCAGCAACTGAAAGCAGCAGAACAACACTTAAACATATTATTACCCCATGATTCGGGCATTTGTAGAAGACTCGTCCAGGGTTGAGGATTGTGGTTGAGACGTGATGGATGACTTTGCGTGATTTGCAGCAGTGGCACCACACCAACGGCAGCGGGTTGTGATGAGCAACCGGCTGCGGTGCGCGTGCCGGCGGGGGTGTGATGAGACCCACGGGCGATGGTACGGGTGGCGACTTGGCGCATATGTGGTTGTTGCCTGCTGAAGAGCAGGTGGACGAGCAGCCAGCAGACATAGTTGCTGCGGCCAGAGCTTCTGATGCTAGGTAGAGTGAGTAGAGAAGAGGAGAAGCGAACGTTTGATATGTCACTTTCATTACTTGTAGAGTAGCATAGCACCATATATAGTCATAGTCTAGGTTTGTATTCAAACCAGCTACAGGAGGACGTCTCTCTTTTTTTCTAAAACTAAGCAACGTCTCTCTACTGGTACACTAGCTTGTTCTATATGCCTTCTCAAGTCTTTGATTCCTCGGCCTTTGTATTTCACGAAAAAAATGTGCCCCCCGCTGACAGGTCGGACCCACCAGCTATCTTCGCACGCAAGGAAGTGCCTCCTTATTACGCACAAAAAAATGAATACTCCCCCTGCCAGCTGCAACCCAGCATCATGGGAGGCTGACTTGTGGGCCTAGGAAGTTGACTGGGACAAAGGCCTTTGTCAACATAGTCAATATGAACGATTCTAGCTCCAGTTATCGTACGATGTTCATCCAACGGCAGTAGTGCTTCTTCAACCTCTGGTCTTCTTGCTCCAGCCGCCCAAACCAGCGCCAGTCATGCCGCATGCTCCTGCCTCCTGTAGCCGGCTGTGATGTCGCGGAGGCCTCATTGCCCCCTACTACTCCCACCGCTGGCCAGTCCATCCCTCTACTCACCCACACCCCCTGTTATTATGTGGCGACGGCAGCCTCACACCATAGCCGAACCAGTGAACCCTCGTACTCCTCTCCGCGTGGGCATCCACTGTCGCGTCTTCCCCGGCTCCGCGGCGTCCCCTTCCTAGGCCTCACCGTCGTCCGCCGCCTTGGTGCTCTCGGCACGGCGTGGTCAGTGTGGTCAACGACCGACCTCCATCGGAAGAGTACCGTACGTGGAGAGGCTGACAGCTGGGTCCACGGCCACAGCCCAGTTTTTTTGTGATTTGCCAAGTAAGTCACTTTGTCAGGCCTGTTGGGCTGCAAATCTTTCAAGACGAGGAGATCTTCATTCGGCTGGCCGAGAAAAAGGCCTATCAGTAATGAGAAATGGGTTGTACATTTTTAAAACACATCAAACCGGCAATTAGTTTCAAATTTCTTTTTTTCATTTTGAGATTCTAAATTGCATTGATTTTTATATGTGGACAATTTGTTGGATTTTATATTGATATACATTTATTTTTAAAATCAGTTCGAATGTGACTCGAAATTTCGGGATTAAAAACAGTTCGAACTGCACCGAAATATGCAAAATTTCGTATAATTTTTTAACTGTGGCCATAATATGGGATGTAATGCTAAAAAAGAATATGGGCTCCAAAAAAACCTTAAGAATTAGCAAATGGGCTGTAAATTATTAGAAATAATGGCAGATGGGATGTATGATGTTTTCCACAGAATTGAGGCTTTCCTAAAAAAGGTTGACGCACAAGCAATGACTGTTGGGTGTCCATCCAACGGCCGTCGTGCTTATTCAAACTCTGCTCTTCCTGCTCCAGCCGCTCAAACATGCGTCGGCGGGACTGCCTGCTCTCTCCTCCCCGCAGCCGGCTGTGCTGCCGCGCAGGCCTCACCACCCCACCGTACTCACATCGCTGGCCTAGCCATCCCTCTACTCACCCACACCTGTTGTTATTCTCCGGCGACGGCAGACGAACCAGTAAACCCTCGTACAATCGTAATCCCCTCCGCGTGGGAAACAACTGCCGAGTCTTCCCTGCCTCCGTGTCGTTCCCCCTAGGCCTCGCCATCGTCCATCGCCCTGGTGCTCTCGGCGCAGCCTGGTCAACATGGTCAACAACCGACATGCATCTGAAGTGGACTGTACGTGGAGAGGCTGACAGCTGGGTCCACGGCCGCACGCAAGGAAATGCCTCCTTATTACACGCAAAATAATGATTCTTCCACCTGACATCTGGGACCCACCGAAAGGGCCTCCGTATTTGGCGAAAAAAACGTTACCGCCACTGACAGCTTGGACCCACCAGCTATATCTTCGCATGCAAGGAAGTGCCTCCTTATTACGCACAAAAAATGAATACTCCCCCTACTAGGTGGGACCCAGTATAGTGGTAGGCTAACTTGTGGGCCTACTAAGTTGATGGGGACGGAGGGCTTTGTCAACTTAGTCAATATGCACGATTCTAGCTCCAGTGACCGTACAATGTCCATCCAACGGCCGTAGTGCTTCTTCAACCTCTGGTCTTCATGCTCCACCCGCCCAAACCAGCGCCGGTCGTGCCTCGTGCTCCTGCCTCCCGTGGCTGGCTGCGATGCGGTGGAGGCCTCACCGCCCCCTACTACTCCCAACACTGGCCAGGCCATCCCTCTACTCACCCACACCCCCTGTTATTCTGCGGGGACGACAGCCTCACACCGCAGCGAACCAGTGAACCCTCGTACTCCTCTCTGCGTGGGCATCCACTGCCGGGTCTTTCCTGGCTCCGCTCGTCCCCTTCCTAGGCCTCGCCGTCGTCTACCTCCCTGGTGCTCTCGGCGTGGCGTGGTCAACGTGGTTAAGGAACGACTTCCATCGGAAGAGTACTATACGTGGAGAGGCTGACAGCTGGGTCCACGGCAGCCGCAAGGAAGTGCCTCCTTATTACGCGGAGAATAATTATTCCTCTACCTGACAACAGGGACCCACCAGACGGGCCACAGTATTTGGCGAAAAAACGTTTCCCCTGACTGCTGGGACCCACCGGACGAGCCAACGTATTTCTCGAAAAAATGTTCCCCCCGCTGTCAGCTCGGACCCACTGGAGGTGCCTCCTTATTATGCACAAAAAATGAATACTCCCCCTGCTAGTTGGGACCCACCTTGGTGGGACTCCGACTTGTGGGCCTACTAAGTTGACGGGGACGAAGTGCTTTGACAACTTAGTCAATATGAACGATTCTAGTTCCAGTGACCGTACAATGTCCATCCTTCAGCCGTAGTGCTTCTTCAACCTCTGGTCTTCTTGCTCCAGCCGCCCAAACCAGCGTCGGTCGTGCCTCGTGCTCCTGCCTCCCGTGGCAGGCTCCGATGTGGCGGAGGCCTCACCGCCCCCTACTACTCCCAACGCTGGCCAGGCCATCCCTCTACTCAGCCACACCCCCTGTTATTCTGGAGTGAGGGCAGCCTCACACCGCAGTGAACCACTGAAACCTCATACTCCTCTACGCGTGGGCATCCACTGCCGCGTCTTCCCCGGCTCTGCGTCGTCCCCTTCCTAGGCCTCGCTGTCCTCCACCGCCCTGGTGCTCTTGGCGCGGCGTGGTCAACATGGTCAAGGAACGGCTTCCATCGGACGTGGATTGTACATGGAGAGGCTGACAGCTAGGTCCACGGCCACAGCAAGGAAGTGCCTCCTTATTACGCGCAAAATAATTATTCCTCCACCTGACAGCGGGGACCCACCGGACGGGACACCATATTTCGTGAAAAAATGTCTCCCCTGACTTCTAGGACCCACCAGCTACATCTTCGCACGCAAGGAAGTGCGTCCGGGCAAAAAAAACAATTCGCCCCCTGACTGCTGGGACCCACCAGCTATATCTTCGTAGGCAAGGAAGTGCCTGACAGTCGGGACCCACCTGGTCGAAGCGTACGTAGCATTGTCTTTCGAGTCGCGAACGTGTACGTACATACTGGTCGATGTAGAGGCGTGCACTGATACGTCTCCAACGTATCTATAATTTTTGATTGCTCCATGCTATTATATTATCAACGGATGTTTTATATGCATTTATATGCTATTTTATAGGATTTTTGGGACAAACCCATTAGGCTAGAGCCCAATGCCAATTTCTATTTTTCCCTTATTTCAGTGTTTTGCAGAAAAGGAAAATCGAACGGAGTCCAATTGACCTGAAACTTCACGGAACTTATTTTTGGAAGAAAAGCAACCCGGGAGACTTGGAGTCCACGTAAGGGAAGCAACGGGGAAGCCATGAGGCAGGGGGCGCGCCCACCCCCCTGGGCGCGCCCTCCACCCTCGTGGGCCCCTCGTGGCTCCCCTGATGTAAGTGGGTGTGCATCCAACTTGCTTGCTCATGAAGACCTAGGGAACTTGAGGAAGCCCATCGTTGGAATATACAAGCCAAGTTCTATAATGAAAATTCCCACTAGTATATGAAAGTGATAACTCAAGAGACTCTCTATATGAAGAACATGGTGCTACTCTGAAGCACAAGTGTGGTAAAAGGATAGTAGCATTGTCCCTTCTCTCTTTTCTCTCCTTTTTTTTTCTTTTTTTTGTTTTTTGTAGGCTTCTTTGGCCTCTCTCTCTCCCTTTTTTGGGGGGCTTCTCTGGTCACTTTTATTTTGATAACCTCACATGGGAAAATGTTCTAATAATGATGATCATCACACTTTTATTTACTTACAACTCAATATTACAACTCGATACTAGAAGAAAGATATGACTCTATGTCACGGCCCTAGATTTGCTTGTAACTAGTTGCATGAAAGCATTCATGTCATCATATTTAAATTTAAGAAATTTGAATTGGGGATTGATAAACCCTAGCACAAATGCAATTCAAATAGGTTCAACCAAAAAAATTTCAATGACCTCAAAATATCCTTTTAAAATGTTCATGATTTATAGAAAAAGGTGAAAGCCTCTAACAGAGATGATGCATATTTTTCCAGGACATTTTGGTCATTGAATTAAATCATTATGATATTTGAGTTGGAGTTTAAAATTTACCATTAAATATTGGTTGCCCCAAATATTCTGAAATTTGTTGTGTGGTTTGAAAATAATTCAAATATTCCTCACAAAAATTTACAGAATTAACCAAAGTGTTTTGGTTAGTATTTTATTTGCAAAACAGTAGCAGAAATTAGAAAAACTGAAACAAATAATAAAAGAGAGGGAGAGAAGGCCACTAGGCCACCTACCTGGCGTAGCCTACCTGGCCCAGCCGAACCGGCCCAGCCCACCAGGGGCTGGACCGTCTTCTACCTCTCGCCAGTAGGACGAGAGGCGTGTGCCCGCGGCACGCACGCATGCGCTCGGCCACCTCCTATGTGCCTGCTTTCCCTGGCTCTCCCTGGACTTCGCCACGCACCCCCCGGGCCCCTCTCACTCTCTCCCGTGCTCTTCCCCTTATCCGCTCTCTTCCCCGAGCAGAGCTCACCGCCGCCGCTCGTTACCACCGCGGCCACCGTGCCCCCGCCGACTCACTAGCGTGCCCATCGGCTCCGCCTCATCACCACACATCGACAAGCCAACGGCCACAACCTCGGGAGCCCCTCATCGTCGGCATCTTCGTCGTCATCAAGCTTCGGCACCGATGACCGCCGCCGTCGATTCGCTTGCTCCAGCTCCTCCCCGACCCCGCCGTGCTTCTCCACCGAACCGCTGTGAACTTCTGCTGTGTTTCCCCCTTTTCCCGCTGTTCCCAGCGCCCTCTCACCGTCCCCCCACGAGCATCGAGCTCCGGCCATCGCCATGGCCGGCGAGCCTCTCGCTCCCGAGCTCTTCAGCTCGTCTCCGTAGCACCCGCGTGCTCTCCAGGTCCCTACGAAGCCGTAGAAGCCCTCGTTTGGCCTCGCCGTGCACCACAGTGACGCCTGCCTCATGCCCGTGGCTTCGACAGCCGCCCGGCTCAATGCTGTCGCCAACTGCGGTGACCCTGCGCCACCCTGATGCCTTCGTTGGATGCGCGGGACGAAGGGCTACAGACTGGTGCCCTTCGCGCGTCGAACCGCTGCCGGAGCAGCGTCTCCGGCGAGCTTCCGCCACGTTTTTGGTCGCCGTCGGGCAACTGTGGTGGGCTGACGTGGCGCTGGCTTAATTAGGCTAACCACCAGATTAGCACTAACTAATTAACCTCCTTGGTCACTGACAGCGCCCCCCCCTCCTGCTAATTTTTCGGTTAGGAAATAAGTAACCTCAATTAGTCCTTAGTTACACTGACATGTGGACCCCACACGTCAGGTTTGACCTGGACCCGGTCTGTTGACCTACTGAGGTCAGCATGACATAGTGCTGATGCAGTAAATACTTTCTGGATTTTAAATAAATCAGAAATGATTTATTTATTTCAGAAAATAGCCAAAACTTATAAAATTCATAGAAAATAATCTGTAACTCCAAATGAAATAATTTATATATGGAAAATTATCAGAAAAATCCAATCTATCCATTTATGATGTTTTCTTGCATGTTTGAGCAAGTTAACCTCACTGTTTAGGATGAAACATGATTAGGCCAACTTTCATAATAGGTTTGGAGTTGGAATTTGATGTAGTTTGAATTTCACTTCAATTAAAATGACTTTCTGTTGCATTAGCCCAAATCACATCATATTGCCATGTCATGATCATGCATCATATTGTTGCATCGCATTGATTGTGTTTCTTCTTGTTTGCCGGTGTTTGTTCCCCCTCAATAGACGTATGTTCCGACGATGAGATCGATGACACCGATGAAGAACTATACTATCTTCAGGAGTGCCAGGCAAGCAAAACCCCCTTGTTCATTCTGATACAATCCCACTCTCTCGCTCCTGCTCTCTTTTACTGCATTAGGACAACAACGTTTAAACTGTTATATGTTGCGGTAGTTGAACCCCTTTCCTCTGCATGACCTGTCATTGCCACAGTAAATATATGAAACCCACTAGCATGACTAGGAATTGTTTGAGCCCTGATGTGCCTACTCATTCATGCTTGTTTGTCATGCCTGCTATTGCTTAGAGTTGTGTCAGGTCTGATTCACCGGGGATGAATTAGAAAGTTGTGAACATGTCCTACTGTTGAGAGCTAAGTGGTGAACACGATTTGGTAAAGGTAGTGGTGAGAGGCCATGTAGGAGTACATGGTGGGTTGTCTCATTGCAGCCGTCCTCCGGAACAGAGTTCTGTGTTTGTGATCCATGAACAGTTACTACCACACATTGGGCTCCGGGGGCTCCAAGCTCTCTTGACTTATTAATCAACTTGATCTCTATCCAGGAGTTGCAACTAATTTCTGGTGTTTGTAGGTAGTGTTAGTAGTCTACCAAGTGGCACCCTGTACAAGTGGGCTTGGGACAGACTAGGCACAGTGGCACGGTGTACCAAGTGGCACCAGGATGGTGGGCTTGGGAACCCTGCTCACATCGTTTGGGGCCGTGAGCGACACCCCGGCCGGATCTCCTTGCGGATGGAACCCGAATAGGCGATAAACCTAGACGACAGACTTGTGTGATTAGTCAGGTCGTGGCCGACTCCCTCACCAGGCTTCCGCTTGAAGGTTGCCGAGATACACGACGTGTACATGGTGGTAAGTGGCGAGAGCGTGTCTGAAGAAGTACACCCCTGCAGGGTTATCATTATCTATTCGAATAGCCTGATTCCTCGGATATGGAAACTTGGACCCCTTGCATAGTTCGTAGACAAGTGAAAGTGGATACTCTAAAATGCGCAAGATAAGCGTGAGTGCTATGGATGGCGTTCTCGTAGGAAAACGGGAGCGGATCCATAGTGGTGTATTGATATGGTGAATATGTGGACTCATGTGCGCCACCTCAAAAGAGTTACTTGCAGTCGTAGTTTAGGATAACCACCGAGTCAGAGCTCGCTTGCTGTAGTTAAACTCCACCACCCCCTTTGTTGATACCGATGCATATGTAGATAGTTCTGATGTAAGTCTTGCTGGGTACATTTGTACTCACATTTGCTTATTTTATGTTTTGCAGAGATGTCAGTCTCGCTAGTAGTTCCGTGTGGACTTCGACGTTTATCTTGATACCTCAGCTACGATCTTGTGCCCTCGGCAGGATCTGGTAGATAGTCAGGCTTCTCAGCCTTTTTCATTTGTAGAAGTCTGTACTCAGACATGTTAAGCTTCCGCATGTGCTTTGACTTGTATACTCTGAATGTTGGGTCATGAGACCCATGTTTGTATTATCTGGCTCTTCGGAGCCTAATGAATAAACACTTGAGTCATAGAGTTATGTTGTGATGCCATGTTGTATTTACACATATCGAGCATATAGTGTGTATGATTGAAATGCTTGGTATGTGTGGGATCCGACAACCTAGTTGTTCATCCTTGGTAGCCTCTCTTATGGGGAAAGGTAGTCTTGTGCTTCCATGAGCCATAGTAGTCCGCTATAGCCCGGTTCACCGGAGTCCTGCTAGCCCAGCACTACTGCTCTGGAACACTTAGACTGGCCGGCATGTGATTCACTTTGTTCCTGTGTCTGTCCCTTCGGGGAAATGTCACAGGGTGACATCCGGAGTCCTGCCTAGCCTGCTACAGCACGGGTTCCCGGAGTCCTATTAGCCCAGTGCTACAGCCCGGATTCGCATGCTGCTGACCGACATGCTCAATGTTGATTCATGTATGCCTATCCCCGTAAGTTAGTGCCACTTTGGGTTCACGACTAGTCACGTCGGCCCTGGTTCTCTATCATATGGATGCTAGCGACACTATAATATACGTGAGCCAAAAGACGCAAATGGTCCCGGGCCATGGTAAGGCGACACCTATGGGAATACCGTGCGTGAGGCTGCAAAGTGATATGAGGTGTTACAGGCTAGATCGGTGTGACTTAGAATCGGGGTCTTGACACTCTATATGAATGCCTCCGACGGTGTACAGAGATGTGCAATGATCTAGCGTGGCAATGAAATCAAAAAACAGACAAGCCATGAAAACATCATGCTAGCTATCTTATGATCATGCAAAGTAATATGAAAATAAATGATCAAGTCATCTATATGATGATGGAAGTTGCATGGCAATATTATCTCGGAATGGCTATGGAAATGCCATGATAGGTAGGTATGGTGGCTTTTTTGAGGAAGATATAAGGAGGCTTATGTGTGATAGAGCGTATCATATCACGGGGTTTGGATGCACCGGCGAAGTTTGCACCGACTCTCAAGGTGAGAAAGGGAAATGCACGGTACCGAAGAGGCTAGCAATGATGGAAGGGTGAGAGTGCGTATAATCCATGGACTTAACATTAGTCATAAAGAACTCACATACTTATTGCAAAAATCTATTATTCATCGAAAATAAGTACTACGCGCATGCTCCTAGGGGGATAGATTGGTAGTAAAAGACCATCGCTCGTCCCCGACCGCCACTCATAAGGAAGACAATCAATAAATACCTCATGCTCCAACTTTGTTACATAACGGTTCACCATATGTGCATGCTACGGGAATCACAAATTTCAACTTTCTACAATTCACAACTACCCACTAGCATGACTCTAATATCACCATCTTTATATCGCAAAACTATTGCAAGGAATCAAACATATCATATTCAGTGATCTACAAGTTTTATGTAGGATTTAATGACTAACCATGTGAATGACCAATTCCTGTCAACTCTCTAAATAGATATAAGTGAAGCAAGAGAGTTTAATTCTTTCTACAAAAGATATGCCCACGCTCTAACAAATACAAGTGGAGCAAAAGAGCATTCTACAAATGGCGGTTTTATATGTGTAGGGAAACAGGCAATCCAAACTTCAAATGATATAAGCGAAGCACATGAAGCATTCTATAAAGCCATACTCAAAAGATATAAGTGAAGTGCAAAGAGCATTCTACAAATCAACCATGGAGTATATCATACCAGCATGGTGCATCAAAGAAAAGTGAAAACTAAATGCAAAAGATGCTCCAAGATTTGCACATATCACATGAACGAAACGAAACCGAAAAAATACCGATACTTGTTGAAGAAAGATGGGATGCCTTCCGGGGCATCCCCAAGCTTAGACGCTTGAGTCTCCTTGAATATTTACTTGGGGTGCCTTGGGAATCCACAAGCTTGAGATCTTGCCTCTCCTCCTTCTCCTCATATCGAGACCTCCTCGATCCTTGATCACTTCATCCACACAAAACTCAACAGAAAGTTCGGTAAGATCCGTTAGTATAATAACGCAAATCACTACTCTAAGTACTGTTGAGAACCAATTAATATTTTGTTTTTTCATTGTAGCTACTGTAATATAACTTTTCCACGGCTTCATCCACTGATAGAAATCGATAGTTTCATCAAAACAAGCAAACAATGCATCAAAAACATAATATGTCTTAAACAGGATAGTCTGCAGTAATCTGAACATTCACCATACATCTGGTAATCCAAAAATTCTGAATTTTTTTCAGGAAAAATAAATAATTTGTATAGAAAGACAGTGCGAAAATTTTCAGAACCGTTTGACGTTCTGGTAAAAAATGTAAAATCGCACACTACAGCCAAAGTTTCTGTTCTGCACCGCACAAACCAGCAAGCAATGTAAACATCCTGAAGGCAAATCTTGGCACATTATTTTTATAATACAATGGAATTGTACAAGGGGATAATTATTTTTGTTGAAAAGTTTCTGTAATCAAGATTCACAAAGTTTCCGTGAGCATGAACAAAGTTCAAGGAGCTCCCTCACTTCAACAATGCTTGTCTCTCTCACTTTCACTTTCCTTTTTGAAAAGTTTTTGGTTCCCCTCTTTAATTTTTTGTTTTTAAATTCTATAAAAGCACTCAACAGAAACAAGTGACTCTCCAAAACTTCCGGGTTGTCTCCCTGGCAGCGCTTTCTTTAAAGCCATTAAGCTAGGCATAAGGTGCTCAAGTAATGAATCCACCCGGATCCCAAGGTATATCAAAGCAATTTGAATTAGCAATGATTTGGCATTTAGTAGTGAGCACAAAGCAACATATATCAAGCAATGATGAAGTCTAACTCTCTTCCTATGCATCGGCATGTCATACAAGAACAATTCATGCACACCAAGTAAAGGCCAATGCATAACATAAGAAGTTTCTTGCAATTTTATCGTGTTGGAAACATAGAGAGGCGGAGATGTAGTTCCTCTCTCATAATAATTGCAAGTAGGAGCAGCAAGCACATGCATATTATATTAATCAAAATTATCGTGTGTAATAGTAAAAGGGCACCCATCAATATAATCCTTAATAAGTGCAAACTTCTCCGATATAGTGTAGTTTGGAGAATTCAAACAGATAATAGGACTATCATGTGTGGGTGCAATAGCAACAATTTCATGTTTAACATAAGGAACAATAGCAAGTTCATCTCCATAAGCATACTTCATATTGGCATCTTGGCCACAAGAATAGCAAGAATCAAGTTCATAAAAAAGTGATATTTCAAATGAATCAACGGGATCATAGCAATTATCATGGCATTCATCCTTCGGTAAGAACGAAGAGACAATAAATAATGTATGAGTTGGAGAGTTACTCTCATTAGAAGGTGGGCATGGGTAGCTAATCTGATCTTCCTCCTGTTGTTCTTCGCTCTACTCATCATCTTTTTCATCCAATGAGCTCACAGTTTCATCAATTTCTTCTTCCATAGACTCTTGCAAAATATTAGTCTCTTCTCGGACAGCGGAGACTTTCTCAATAAATTCATCAATATCATAATTGTATTTATAATTCTCGTAGCAATATTTAAGGATAGCTAAATTTTCGGGTCTATAAACTGAATCATCAAAATCTTCAAACTCTTTAAACAAAGATTCAATTTCACAAGCACCCTTAAAAGCAACAAATTCTTCTATTCGTTCCACATCATAGTAATCATATATACCATTAGCGTAAGAAGCTAAGGTTTCATTACCATTAAATTTGCATGAAAAGGGAAGGTGTGGAGCCTTCATCCTAGAGCAACAAGTATGATCATATCTCAAACATAGTTGCCGAGCATACCAATGCAACATATAAATTTGATCCCATAATAGTTTCCCCTTTTGAGTCAAGCAATAATCCCTAAAGTATTCACGTTGATCCAACGTGTCTCCCATCATATAATTGAATGGGGTTTTCTCAGGATTATTAAAGTAGTGCATAATATCTTTCACATAATGAGCATCGAGGGCTTTAGGAGGTTCCCCGTCTCCATGAGTAGCTAGTAATCTCCATGATTGGAACTCTAGCAAGCATCCACAACTACTAAAGATCATTAAGGTAAAACCCAACCATAGCATTATAAGGCATCAAGTCCTCTTTACTCCCATACACAAACAACCTACTTACTCAGGTCTGTGCTTCTGTCACTCGCGCCACCCACCATAAGCAAATCATGAACATATTGCAAACCCTACAGCAGGGATCCCTCACGCTTGCGCGACACAGAGAGCACCATAGGACAACACCAATAAAAAAACATGCAACTCAAACCAATCACGATCATCAATTAACCCATAGGACAAAACGGATCTACTCAAACATCATAGGATAGCCATACATCATTGGGAAATAATATATAGTGTTGAGCACCATGTTTAAGTAGAGATTATAGCAGGTAAAAGAGGGGTTACACCGCTGCATAGAGGGGGGAGAGTTGGTGATGACGGCGGTGAAGTTGTTGGTGTAGATCGATGTCACAATGATGGCCCGGCGGTGTTCCGGCGCCACCGGGAGAGAGCGAGAGAGAGCCCCCCTTCTTCTTCTTCCTTGACCTTCCCCCTAGATTGGAGAAGGGTTTCCCCTCTGGTCCATGGCCTCCATGGTAGCATAGGGGCGAGAGCCCCTCCGAGATTGGATCTCTCTCTCTCTCTCTCTGTGTGTGTGTTTCCTTCTGTTTCTGCGCTCCCTGATGCTGCCCTTTCACCGTTTCTTAAATTCCCGGAGATCCGTAACTCTGATTGGGCTGAAATTTTGACACAATTTTATCCGGATATTGGCTTTCTTGCGGCGAAAGAAGGGCACTGACTGCCTTACAAAGTGGCCACGAGGGCCCAGGGCGCGCCCCTCATCCTCATGGGCCCCTCGAGCATCGTCTCGCGTTGATTCCACTTCCCAAAATTCACATATATTCCAAAAAATCTTTGTAAGTTTTTATCCCGTTTGGACTCTGTTTGATATGGATTTTCTGCGAAACAAAAAACATGCAACAAACAGGAACTGGCAATGGGCACTAGATCAATATGTTAGTCCCAAAAATTGTATAAAAAGTTGCCAAAAGTTTGTAAAAGTTGTAGAATATTGGCATGGAACAATAAAAAATTATAGATACGACGGAGACGTATCACTGCCATGTGGTGAATTGCTGTCACCTAATCGTCTTCGGCTTGACACCACATTGATCAACGACGTGGGTCATGCTGGGGTGGTTGGTGAGGTGGTTTTGCCTCCGCGAGCCCCGGCAGGTCCTGTCGGGGCACCTCGGACGCCTGCGGTGGCCTTGCCCCTTGCCGGGCTCGCCTGTTCGGCAAGGGAGGCCCTTCTCTTGGCGATATATTGCTGTTTTGGCTTGGACTTAGTCTCTCTCAGCTGCATGCTGGTTCTTCGAATGTCTTGACTTCTTGTACCCTGGCCTGGTCTTGGCTTGTCCGTGCACGAGTCAGGGGATAATGCATACCCCCGTATATTTTCCCGGACATAAGCCCCCGGGCCTGAGCCACACGTGTCGCGTGGCACGTTGGGTTAGGCCCCAAACAGTGCGCAGACACATGGCAGGAGAGGGTTGTGCGCTCCATTTTGCCATGGCGACCAGTCAATCCAACGTCCACTTTGTGCAATTACTGTGCGTCGTGGGGTCGCGGTACTGTTGCAGTTATGGTAAAACGGTAAATTTATGAAGCGTCGTGTCTCTGCCCCGCCTTCCCCCCTTAAGGGCAGGGGAAAACAGAGCGGCAGGACTCACCTGTCTCTCGCTTTGCTCCTCCATCTTCCTCCGCAAGCCAAGAGACAGTTCCTCATCTCGTTCCGCCACCTCCCCCAACGAATCCTTCCCCTCCCCACGTTGCCACAGGAATGGGTAAAAAACCCACCGAGAAGAAAAAGCCGACGGCCGCGGTGAAGGAGGCGGCCGCCGAGGGGAGCAAGAGGTCCGTGGAGCTGAACAAGAAGCGGAGCGAGGACGTCGTCTTCGTCCCGTCCACCCTGAGCGGCCCCGTTCTTTAGGTGAAGTACGGGTATTTGTGGGGGCGGCCTGTTGAGAAAGGCATGGGGCGCCCATAGTTTACAAGGCAGGCGAGGTGGATCCCCCTGATTCTTATCGGTTCTTTGCCGCTTACTTTATCTGTGGCCTCTACCCCCCCCCCTTCTTCGTGTTCTTCGAGGCGATTATGCACCTCTATGGGTTCCATCTCCTCGATTTCACGCCCAATGCAATGGCGACTATGGCCATCTAAGCACATTTGTCCGAGAATTTCGTCAGGGTGATGCCCAATGTGGATCTGTTCTGGCATTACTTTGTCCTGAGGGTTGAGAGCAAAGTCAACCGCACCGGAATAATCAGCTGGATGCCGCGCTCGCCAAGGAAGACATGGGATTACCTCCTTGGGTACCAGCGCGGGAGGTGAGATGAATGGAGAGGAGATTGGTGCTGGATCTAGGACAAGGAAGCTGTCGGATTTCGGGTTCCGGCAGACCCTTAAGGTTTGAACTCTGGGGTGCGCACAGAGATCTTTCCCCTACCGACTCGCGCTTCTATGGCTCGCAAGAAAACTAGGCTGGAAAGAAGAACACACAAAGGATACGAGGTTTATACTGGTTCGGGCCACCGATGTGGTGAAATACCCTACTCTAGTGTGTGGTGTGGTGGATTGCCTCAGGGGCTGATGATGAACCATACAGGGGGAAGAATGGCCTCGCGAGAGGTGTTCTTGAGCTGGTGTGGTGTGATCTACTCAGTCTGCCCCCCTCTTTCCCTTCTCTCTCTCTCTTTTCTCTTCTCTCCTCTTTCTTCCCCTCTCCTCCTTTTTTCCCTATGGTGGTTAGTCCTATTTATAGAGGCCCTGGTCCTCTTCCCAAAAAATGAGCGGGAAGGGAGCCAACAATTGGCCATTTTGAAGGGGAACATCTAGTACAAGTTTATCCTGACCAAAGGTGGTCTTCAGCTGCCAAAAGCACTGGTGATGACGCCGTCTTGGGCTCCATGGTGACCTCCGTCCTGCCGCTCTGCTGGTATTGGTCTCGTTGCACCGGAATGGTAACCTCTGCCCGATGCCTTGGACTGTGCTCGTTCCCTTTGCACCAAAGGGGAAACAAGGACACTGCACAGGCCGGCGCCCGCCTGGCGCCCGCCTAATCTCGATCGTCATGGCTTGCGTCACGGGCTCCTCATGAGGCACCCCTGCCTTGATCTCTCCGCCTCCTTGCGAGCCTGCCTGATGAGGCTGCTCCTGAGGAAGGCTCCTGTCGTCCGCCCCGCAAGGCTTGGCCCCTTGCGAGGGTCTTGACCTTGAGCTGGTGAAGCTCGGCCGCACTGGGCCCCCACTCGAGCCATGCCGCAGGCCGCAGGCAGGCAAGTCTGGGGACCCCCGTTCGCAGAACATCGATAGTAGCCCCCGGGCCCAAGGCGCGCTCGGGCTTGGCTTAGTAGAGAAGCAAAGGGGCAAGCGCGAAGCGCCGCGTGCCCCAATAGCCTGCGGCCTCGGGCGCCGCGTGGCGATTGATTGGACGCGGGCGTCTACGCTTCCCCACGACGCCTTGTTATGCGCCCGGCTAAGTGGACCCGTACTTGCACACAGTTGTTCCCCTTTCCGCTGCTCGCTCGCCTCCTACCTTTCCTTCTTCTTCGAGCTCCAACCTCCGCCGCCAATCCAAATCGAGCTCTTCCCTCCTTCCATCACCATGGCGCCAATGAAGAAAGGAAAGGGAAAGAAGCCCGCGCCTTCGCCCCGCTCACCTCCGGTGGCGGCCCCCGCTGTTGATCGGTCGATCATACTCAATCTAGAAGCCATGAACGAGTGTGGCAGGACCACAATCTGGCCTGCGTCCCAAGCCTCCCTTGATAGGATCGTCACGGAGGTCCGATTCTTCGCCAATGCCCTATGGGCGGGTATTGTTCCCCCCTTTTCCACTTTCTTCAATGCGGTGCTCTCCCATTTTCAGATCCGCATGATGCACCTCGGGCCTGGGTCCATTACCCTTCTGGCCGTCTTTGCTTTTGTTTGCGAGGAAATGGTAGGCATTCCTCCTTCTGTTTCCCTGCTGCGCCACTTCTTTCCTTTGCGCTTGAGCAACCCACTCAATGCTCAGGGTGCGTGGGCTTCTTCGCCGTGCAAGATACGACCGCTTCAGGGATCGACTTCGGCCTTCCTCCTCCTGAGGCCAGGTTCAGAGAGCGGTGGCTGTATGTGGACCTCGGAGTGCCCAACCCTCTGCTCTCGCACCCGACCTCGCCTGTTGTTCCCCACTCGGGCTGGGACCATGAGATGCTCACGAGCCCCCGGCTCGCCTTCATCTGGCGCCGCTTCCAGAGTTTGAGGGCGCTCAATGTGACAGCACCCAAGGTGGTGAAGGAGTTCCTCCAATGCCGCATTGCTCCTCTCCTACGCCACTCTCGCCGGATAAGGGACTTTGCGGGGCACAGAGACCGCATGCGACTTCAGGAGGAGGACTTGGCGCCTGAAGTGCTGCGGACGGTGCTCAGGGTCTTGACTGGTGATCCTTCCCCAAGAAGCCTTCGGTATGATGGTACCCTTTTGTATCTTTGCTCTGGCAGGGCCGATTTTGTGAGGCAGATGCCCAGCTTCGACGAGTGGGGGTTGCGCCCGGCTGGCTTCACCGGTCCCTGCAAGAACCCAGCCGTCGTCATTGCTCCCCCTATCGTCCACAGTGGTCCTTCCTCAGGTGATAGAGCGGGGATACGAGAACCGGGGGGAGCTGAGGTGACTGATGTCGAGGTGCCAATGCCGCGAGAAGCCCTGAAGGCGGCGCCTCCCGAGGCCCGCCCTGGAGCGGCGGCTGGCGCGGAGTTGCGGCCCTCGGCTCTTGAGGTCGGGGATCCCGAGGCCCCGGCCATTCCTGCGAGGCGACGCCTGATGGCGTCCCCCATGCCGGCTCCTTCGGCGCTGATCATCTTGACGCTTCTTCCGTGCCCCAGGCCGAGCCCTGCGTTGGGCGCTTAGGTCGGTTCCGTCTAGATTTCAAGGCCCTCCGCAAGAGGAAGGAGGCCTTGGGTGGCGACGACCGCCCTTGCCGCTTGTTGAAGCGCAGGAAGTACTTCGCCATGGATGAGTAAGTCCTCTTCTTTCTCTGCTCATTTACTTTACTATCCCTGTGGCTGATTGTGGCCTTTCAGGCCCCGTCCTGCCAAATTCACCGAGTCGGCCCGGGAGCCGGCCCCCAAAGCTTCGCCTTCTCCGCTGGCTCTGGGTGCACCGAGCTCGAGCGGCACCCCCGCCGCTGGACCGGTCGGTGGAGTGGTCCGTTCCACCGGGTACCTTGAGCCTACGCGCCCGCTGTCCTTTCTTCATGAGTCCTCCTGGGGCACATCCGGCTTGCCCCGCGTTCCTCCTCTGATCATAGAGGGTGAATGGTTGAAGTCTGCCTTTAGCTCCTCCTCCGTGGGTGGACCGACGCCAGGCTGGATTCCCAGAGGGGTCCATTCGGTGATGGCTAGGGCGCCAGCCCCCAGCCCCGCATCGGGAGGGGGCATGCCGCCTCGGGGCCCTCCGCATACTCCAGTGGAAGATGGTGATGCGGAAGACGTGCTCAGGCGTGCTCGGGAGCGTCGCACCCTTCGCCAAGAGTTCCTCCAGGGGCGGCGGATGAGGTGAGCCGGATCGGGGCAGAGCTTGCTGGCGAGGATGCGCGCCTCGAGGCCAAAGGTTTGCACCTTGCTGAGGAGAGGCGCAAACTGAAGGTAGTCGTCGCCCTCGCGCGTCACCAACGTGATCTTGATAACGCGAAGGCTGAAGTGTCGCTGGTGGTTTCGCGGGAGGCCTGCTCCCAGGATGTCGAGGAGGCTCGAGAAGCAGACCGTCGATGCAGAGATGCGGAGGAGCGTGCATGGGAGCTCCAAGCCTGGAGCAACTCCCTGGAGCAGCAAGTGGAACTGCACCAGGCGGCCCTTGAGTCACTGAAGGGGGCCTCCGTCGACCAGGCGGAGTTGCTGAAGCGCGAGGAGGCGCTGACGCTGGTGGCCACTGAGCGCAACCTTAACCTTGAGCGGTTGGAGACGAGGGAGCACCTGGTGGCTCAGGCGGAGGATGACGTTGCTGCGCGCGAAGTCCGGGCCCAGGAAGTGGTCGACCGCCGCGTGGCGGAAGCTCGCTCGGCCTTCGAGCGCGAATACGAAGGTTGGTGCTGATCAGGGCCGAGGCTGAGGGTAGGACTGCGGCCCTTAGGGCCAAACTGGCTGAAGTGACGTGGCGTGCGGACTCATCCGCAGCCGCCCTTGGCACAGCGCAGGCGGAGCTGCCCTCTTCCCGGGCCAAGCTGCTTCTTCTTCAACACAGGGTTGATGACGCCGAGGCCATCGCGCAGCGGAATGAGGACGAAATCCGTCAGCGGCGGGTTCTAGAACACGTGCATGCCCCCATGCTTCGAACGCTCAGGGAGAGGGCTAACACAGCTTTGGGCCACATTTGCGAGGCTGCCGCTAAGGAGCCGCATGAGGCCAGCTACGCCGGCAACCTCTAGTTTTTCACCCACATGGTGACGCTTCTGGAGAACCGCTCCGAGAGGTCCCGTTGGCTTGTCGAAGAGAGGAGCCAAGACTTGCTCGGGCGTGCCTTCTCCTGTGTCTTCAGCTATCTGCAGGGCAGGGACCCCCACTTCGACTTCGACGCTGCCATCGCACCCGTGCCCATAGCTGTCCGGGGCGACCTGGCGCAATGGGTGGAGGACAACGTGGACGCCCTTGCCAGCACCTTTGCGTCTGACGACGACGGCGTGATCGTGGACGCCAATGAAGGCGGCGTTGTGGACGAGCCTGGCGCTATCGGAGGTGTTGGCGGTGGCGGCGACGATGTCAGCGACGCCAGTGATGCCTCCAGGGGTGCCCCAGAAGACGTGGTGAGTGATATGTCCGATTGACCATATGTTGCTGCTGTTTACCCTGCACGAAGAAGGTTTGGGCTTGGCCCTGAAGAATGTAAGAGCATTTTGGGAGGGGAGGCCCCTCATGTAAAGGTTTGTGATCAGTATCCTGGTAAACATAACGTTGCGTGTGAGCTTAGCTGCTAGCCCAGTGATGGGTCAGCCGACTTGTTTACCTTTCGACTCCGATGAGTCCCGAGCGGGCCTGCGGGGGCCGCCGCACCTCAGGTGTCTTCTGATTATCCTATTGATCCTGTGATGAGAACCTCCGGAGAGGGTGCGGTGACAGCGGTCCCGTCTGTAGACGTGCCTGGCCCAGCCCGGCTCGCGAGGGGCTCATGAGGGGGAGGGCACCCGATGCAAACTTTGGACGCAAAGCCGAAATCAGAACACGAGAGATTGCTCGAATGAGACTAAACACCCCTTCCCCAAACACACGCAAGTCTAAAGCTCAAATCCAACTTAAATCCGAACCGAACAAACTAGTCAACTAGGAAGAAGCAAAAAGCAAAGGGCCGCGTCCGGCACCTAGTCTAGTCTTCGACGTCTTCTCACCAGCGCGGAGCTAAGTGCTGCCACTGGGCGTGGGCGGGAGCCCTCGAGGCCCGAGGGCGGCTCTCTGGGGACTCCGGGGCGTGTACAGCCCCACTCATTATTACGTGAGAGTGTCACGGGCGGCGAGCTTCACAGGCACTGGGGCTTCTTCACAGGTACCGGCCTTTCTTCATATCGCCTGATGAGGGCCTTGCCTTGCGCCTCACTCTACCGCCATTGACAGCGGCCGGAGACCAAGGACGACGCCAATGGGGTAGAGCGGTCGCCAGCGTTTCCCCCGACAACCACGAGTCTTCTGCCGGGGCAGGCCCTGGGGCACCTCCCCGGCAGGGGGCCTACCTCCTGAGAGCGCCTTGCTCTGACCGCTGCGGAGGCGAACCCGGATCTCGACCCCTCTCCTGCAGCCCCCTGCGCCCTCCTCCTAAGGGATAGGAGGCTGCAGCATTGGGGCTGCAATCTGCTGCGGCGACCTGTATCTCCTGCGGCCGATGGTTAGCATAAGCTTGCTCCTGAGGAATGGGTGGTACCCGATAGTTGTTGCAGCCGGTGCGGTTGTCGAGGCTCTCTTGGGGTTCCTGAAAGAGCTCTGCTTCTGGTGCCTCCTTGTCCTAGCCTGGCCCGAGGAATGGGCCATGATCTTCTTCTAGTGCGCACCCGTTATCCACCATGCGGGGAACATAAGCTTCTGGGGCCACCGCCTCGGGGGCCTCGCCGTAGCGCCCCGCATGCCACGCAGTCCGTCTTGGAGCGTCGTCTTGGGGGTGATGGCGCGGCGGTCCGTTGAAGCCGAAGGCCGCGGCGTGCACCCCTTCGCTGGCCGGAGATGGGGCCGGCGCGACTTGTCGCCCGGTGCCGACGGAGGCGTTGGTGCTGAATAGGCCCTGGAGTCCGCTTGAAGTTGCATGAGCACGTATAATGCTACCATACAGCCCGCCCTGGATCTGGGGCGGCAGCTGGACGCAGAAAGGAGGTGCTCCTGAGGCGGCGGCGTCCAGGAGCTCGGCTACTCGCTCCAACAACACGTCGCGGCCGCCCTCTAGCTATCGGCACCGTAGCAGCTCTCGGGCCACCGTGAACGCGGCCCTGGAGTTCGCCTATTCCCGTCGGGTGTGCGGCACTGTGGCCGCGGCGTGGTTTGAGGCCCTTGCTGCGACCCGCACTACCATGGTGTGAGGGCAGGCGGTGTCTGGCCGCGTCGCCCGCGCCCTGCAGCGCCCTGCGGAGCGCGGGCTGCCTAAGGTGCAAGGTTGAGGTCGCCCTGAGCCAGCGACACGGCGTGGGCAGGCCACGCCGCCCAGCGGTCCGCATTGGCAGCCGGGTCGCTTGACATCTAAACGGCGAGGCGACGAAATGTGATGCGTAGGAAGAAGGATAATGGCGCATCCCTACCTGGCGCGCCAAATGTCGGATTTCGGGTTCCGGCAGACCCTTAAGGTTCGAACTCTGGGGTGTGCACGGAGATCTTTCCCCTACCGACTCGCGCTTCTTTGGCTCGCAAGAAATCTAGGCTGGAAAGAAGAACACACAAAGGACACGAGGTTTATACTGGTTCGGGCCAACGATGTGGTGTAATACCCTACTCCAGTGTGTGGTGTGGTGGATTGCCTCAGGGGCTGATGATGAACCATACAGGGGAAGAACGGCCTCGCGAGAGGTGTTCTTGAGCTAGTGCGGTGTGTTCTACTCGGTCTGCCCCCTCTTTCTCTTCTCTCTCTCTTTTCTCTTCTCTCCTCTTTCTTCCCCTCTCCTTTTTTCCCTATGGTGGTTAGTCCTATTTATAGAGGCCCTAGTCCTCTTCCCAAAAAATGAGCGGGAGGAGCGCCAACAATTGGCCATTTTGAAGGGGAACATCTAGTACAAGTTTATCCTGACCAAAGATGGTCTTCGGCTGCCAAAAGCACTGGTGATGACGCCGTCTTGGGCTCCAAGGTAACCTCCGTCCTGCCGCTCTGCTGGTCTTGGTCTCGTTGCATCGGAATGGTAACCTTTGCCCGATGCCTTGGACTGTGCTTGTTCCCTTTGCACCGAAGGGCAAACAAGGACACTGCACAGGCCGGCGCCCGCGTGGCGCCCGCCTAATCTCGATCTTCATGGTTTGCGTCATGGGCTCCTCGCGAGGCACCCCTGCCTTGATCTCTCGCCTCCTCGCGAGCCTGCCTGATGATGCTGCTCCTAAGGAAGCCTCTTGTCATCCGCCCCGCAAGGCTTGGCCCCTTGCGAGGGTCTTGAGCTTGAGCTGGTGAAGCTAGGCCGCACTGGGCCCCCACTCGAGCCACGCCGCAGGCAGGCAAGTCTGGGGACCCCCGTTACTAGAACACCGACCGAAGCCCCTGAGTTCTGCGAAGCACGACATCAGTGCGTCAAGCGCGGCAAGGATTGGAGCTTGAGAGGGCTCGCTGAGGATAGGCTGCATCCGGCAATCAACAGGATCACCCGTCTGGCGGCTGCCGGGTTAACCATTGAGCATGTGGGGGAAGATTTTCTTCTCCGCCGCATCTCACCGCTGGAGCAAAGGGACATACCTGCATGGCTGTGTGGAGACGTGGTAGATAGGAGGAGGTTACTGCCGGGGCTGGCCAACAACCTGTTAGTTTATGGCCACGGCTGGTTGTGCGACCAACTTTTTGGCTGCTTTGAGTTGTTCAAGCTTCTAGCGACCGTCATCCCCCTAAACATCAACTCTGCCCGGGACCAGATACTGAAGTGGATGCCGGATTGCAATGCTGAAGTGGTATAGGGTTCTTGGAAGCTCCCCACTCTCGATGAAGAGCTCCAGTGGTCGAGCACCCTGGTGGAGAGGGCCACCAGGACTAGGGGTGTGATGTATAAGCGCACCTTTGCTACAGAGGTGGCGTATATTCTGAAAAGGGTCGAGGAGGACAAAACTGCCTGCCTCGCGGAGATGGAGAAGGCTGCGAAGGCCGGGAAGGGCAAAGGAAAAGCTGGGAGCGGAAGCGCGTCCGAGGGCGGCAGTGAAGCGCGAGCTGCAGAAGGACCTGTCCGGGAAGAGCTTGTCGAGGTTGACTTTGCCGGGATGGACGCCCTTGCCACTATAGCAACGGAGCTCCAGGGAGGAGAGGAGGAGGAGAGGGAGGAGGATGCGGCAGCGGCCCTGAAAATGAGTGGCTTGCGGCTCGACTGCAAGCCCTGCACCAGACCCTAACAAGCGCACTAGTAGGCGCGCCGCGGCCCGAGGAGCGGTGACCTCCAACCCAGCGCCAGCCACCAAGAGGGTGAAGAAGACCTCCACCAAGTCTACCAAGGATGAGGTGGCGTGTCACCAATCCCCTCGCCTTACTCAGGCCAAGGCTTCTTCCGCCAAATGGCCCGCGACCACGGAGGCGGAGTCCAGCCCCCGCTCCGGCTCGAGCTCCTCGGAGAGCTCGCCTTCCCCCGAGCTCCTGATGTCATGGCAGGCACCCAAGCTACCGGGAAGGTTGGTCCCTCCACCTTAGAAGAGAAGACGGGAGTCTCCACCTCCCATGGAGTTCAACTTGAACTCCATTCTCCTCGCGGAAGAGTAAGGAGGATTTATCCTTTCATGGATAACTTGTGCAAGTCCAATTAATTTTGCTGACTGGCCTCTTGTTTTTGTTTGTTGTTGCTGGTTAGGGAGGTGGAGAAAGACACGAAGACCATCATTCATTGCTCCCGGAAGACGCTCCGGCGCCTAGGGTCGCTGGAGGACATGGAGAGTTCAGGCATGGCGTGCACGGAAGCAGAAGACCCCATGCCGAGCCCCCAGTCCAGCTCTCGGCCTGGGAGCGGAGACTTGGCCCCGCCCACTGGAGATGATGGACACAACCTCTACGCCCCCCCAAGTGGAGGAGGAGCCGAGATGATGCAGGGCGAGCCCCTCTGAGGGAGTCCGACATTAGGGGGTCTCCGGACAGCCGGACTCTATCCTTTGGCCGGACTGTTGGACTATGAAGATACAAGATTGAAGACTTCGTCTCATGTCCGGATGGGACTCTACTTGGCGTGGAAGGCAAGCTAGGCAGTACGGATATGGATATCTCCTCTTTTGTAACCGACCTTGTGTAACCCTAGCCCCCTCCGGTGTCTATATAAACCGGAGGGTTTTAGTCCGTAGGACAACAGACAATCATACCATAGGCTAGCTTTTAGGGTTTAGCCTCTCCGATCTCGTGGTAGATCAACTCTTGTAATACCCATATCATCAAGAATAAATCAAGCAGGACGTAGGGTTTTACCTCCATCAAGAGGGCCCGAACCTGGGTAAAACATCGTGTTCCCTACCTCTTGTTACCATCCGCCTTAGACACACAGTTCGGGACCCCCTACCCGAGATCCACCGGTTTTGACACCGACATTAGTGCTTTCATTGAAAGTTCCTCTATCTCATCGCCGTTAGGCTTGATGGCTCCTACAATCATCGATAGCGATGCAGTCCAGGGTGAGACTTTTCTCCTCGGACAGATCTTTGTGTTCGGCGGCTTTGCACTGCGGGCCAACTCGCTTGGCCGTCTGGAGCAGATCGAAAGTTACACCCCTGGCCACCAGGTTAGGTTTGGAAGCTTAAACTACACGGCCGATATCCGCGGAGACATGATCTTCGACGGATTCGAGCCTCTACCTTGTGCGTCACACAGTCACGATGAGTACGATTTAGCTCTACCATCGGACAGCGTTCAGGAGATCGCACCGGCAGCCGCTCCGACCCTCAATTTAGAGCCAGTTGCGACGTCCGTGGACGGGTGGATAGACCCCTCCACGGAGGCCTTATCCTCAGTGGCGATCAAGCCGAACAACGACCTTACCCTACACGAGAGCCGTGTTGTCAAATTGCCAGATCCTTCTTCGGCCACGGACTCCTAACCACCTTCGCCCGTTCCTAGCAAATCCGATTGGGCGCCGATCATGGAGTTTACCTCCGCGGATATTTTTCAGCACTCGCCCTTTGGCGACATACGGAACTCATTAAGGTCTCTCTCCTTGTCAGAAGGATCCTGGCCGAACTATGTCCGGCAGGATTGGGATGCGGATGACGAAGAAATTCGCGGCCCACCCACCACCCACTTGGTAGCCACTGTCGACGACTTAACCGACATGCTTTACTTCGAATCCGAAGACATCGACGGTATGGACGACGATGCGGGAGACGAAGAGGAACCACAGCCCACAGGGCACTGGACAGCCACCTCATCATATGATATATACATGGTGGACACACCCAAAGAAGGTAATGGCGACGAGACAGCGGAGGATGACCCCTCCAAGAAGCAACCCAAGCGCCGACATCAGCGGCGCCGCTCTAAGTCCCGCCAAAGCAAAAGCGGTGATACCGGCGCAGGAGATAATAGCACTTCGGATAGTGCCGAAGATGGCAACAATCTCCCCCCCCCCCCCAGCACGATTTACGGCAGGAGGAGGGAGAAGCCAGCCCTCCTGAGAGAGTGGCAGATGAAGAGGAGGAGGATGATAATTACATGCCTCCTTCTGAAGACGAGGCAAGCCTCGACAATGACGAATTCGTCGTGCTAGAGGATCCCGTCGAACAAGAGCGCTTGAAGCGCCGGCTTATTGCCACGACAAATAGCCTTAAGAAAAAGCAGCAGCACCTTCAAGCTGATCAAGATCTGCTAGCTAACAGATGGACTGAAGTCCTTGCGGCCGAGGAATATAAACTCGAACGCCCCTCCAAGATTTACCCAAAATGCAGGTTGATACCCCGACTAGAGGAAGAAGCGTATGACGTGGCTGACCGGCCACCTCGTGGCCGCGACAGAGAGGCATTCCATCCAAAAGCTCAGCCTGCACCCCGACGCCATTCAAATAAAAAGGCATGGGGAAATACGCCAGACCTGCGAGACGTACTGGAGGACAAAGCAAAACATGCAAGATCGATCTACGGATCACGAGGGCGCGCCACTATACGAGACAATAATCGTCATGCCGGATATAGTAAAAGTAAATCCGGACGGGCCGAGCATAGTGGGCAAGACTCATTGGAGCTACGTCGCGATATAGCCCAGTACAGAGGCGCCGCACACCCCTTATGCTTCACAGACAAAGTCATGGATAATCAAATCCTAGAGGCCTTCAAACCCGTAAATATAGAATCATACGACGGCACAACAAATCCTGCGGTATGGATCGAGGATTTCCTCCTGCATATCCACATGGCACGCGATGATGTCTACACGCCATTAAATACCTCCCACTCAAACTCAAAGGACCAGCTTGGCATTGGCTCAATAGCTTGCCGGCAGAGTCCATTAGCTGTTGGGAAGATCAGGAACCCGCATTCCTCGACAACTTTCAGGGAACTTATGTGCGACCACCAGATGCCGATGACTTGAGCCACATAATTCAGCAGCCAGAAGAATCGGCCAGGCAATTCTAGACTCGGTTCCTAACAAAGAAAAATCAAATCATTGATTGTCCGGATGCAGAGGCCCTAGCAGATTTCAAGCACAACATCCGCGACAACTGGCTAGCCCGGCACCTTGGTCAGGAAAAGCCGAAATCTATGGCAGCCCTCATGACACTCATGACCCGCTTTTGTGTGGGAGAAGACAGTTGGCTGGCTCGCAGTAATAACATATCAAAGAACCATGGTACCTCGGATACCAAGGACAGCAATAGTAGGTCACATCGCAACAAACATAAGCACCGCATTAACAGTGACAATACTGAGGATACGGCAGTCAATGTCGGATTCAAAGGCTCTAAACCTGGTCAGCGGAAATAGCCATTCAAAAGAAGCACTCCAGGCCCGTCCAGTTTGGAACGTATACTTGACCGCTCGTGTCAAATACACGGCACCCGCGATAAGCCAGCCAACCACACCAACAGGGATTGTTGGGTGTCCAAGCAGGCCGGCAAGTTAATTGCCGAAAACAAAGACAAGGGGCCACATAGCAATGACGAGGAGGAGCCCCGGCAGCTGAACACCAGAGGACAGAAGAGGTTCCCCCCACAAGTGCGGACAGTGTACATGATATATGCAACCCACATCCCCAAGAGCGAGCGGAAGCATGCGCTCAGGGACGTATATGCGTTGGAGCCAGTCGTCCCAAAGTTCAACCCATGGTCCTCCTGGCCGATCACATTCGATCACAGGGACCACCCCACTAGTATCTGTCATGGCGGATTTGCCACACTGGTCCTAGACCCAATCATTGATGGATTTCACCTCACTCGAGTCCTTATAGATGGCGGCAGCAGCCTGAACCTGCTTTACCAGGACACAATGCACAAAATGGGTATAGACCCCTCAAGGATCAAACCCACAAAAACGACATTTAAAGGCGTCATACTAGGTGTAGAGGCCCATTGCACAGGCTCAGTCACACTGGAAGTGGTCTTCGGATCCCCGGATAACTTCCGAAGTGAAGAATTAATCTTCGATATAGTCCCGTTCCACAGTGGTTATCATGCACTGCTCGGGCGAACCGCATTTGCAAGATTCAATGTGGTACCGCATTATGCATACCTCAAGCTCAAGATGCCAGGACCTTAGGGGGTCATTACAGTTAATGGAAACACAGAGCGCTCTCTCCGAACGGAGGAGCACACTGCGGCCCTTGCAGTGGAAGCGCAAAGTAGCCTCTTAAGGCAATCCACTAGTTCGGCGGTAAAGGACCCGAACACCTTCAAGCGCGCCCGGAGTAATCGGCAACAGGACCGCCTGGCACGTTCTGAGCTCGCATAGCAATGCGGCCCCCACCCCGGCCCAAGCCAAATGGCGAAACTCATGCCACGCGTACATAATTACGCATTAAAAATACCATGGGCACAGGTAGGGAGCGGGCATGATTACGGCACGCTCCAAGACGCGGCTTAAACTGCACTAGGGGCTTCCTGCTTTGTTATTTTTCTCTTTCGGGACTTTAATCTCTGGAAACCCTGTCCAGCAGCATGATTGCCAAACATATGATGCAGCAACCAAGAAGGCAGAAAGCTACATCAGACCACGGAACTCCCAGGTGGATTACGATAACGAGTGAAATACTTGCTTTAATACTACTCTTCAGCTTGCCCTTGGAGGGGACATAGTCCTACTTTTTGCTTATCGCACTACCTGTATCATTCTGCTTTAACACACCTTTTTGAAAAAACAATGCATAGCATTAAGACTATTATTGCATTCTTCTTACATATATATATGTTCATTCATGACACCCATCACCCGTACACTCTGGTACGGCCAATACGCTAGGGGCTTAAGCATACGCATAATACGGCGTGAGAAGTCTGAACGCTTTCAACAGTGCAGCACCCCGAACTTATAGCATTATATGCATCAGCTCCGAATCATGTCTTGGGTCAATAGTTGGGTTTGCGTGGCTCCCATGTTTTGGTACCTTACGTTCCGCTATATCGGCTAAGGTAGCACTGGGAGAACTATTGCGATTGTGCCCCGGTTCTGCTGGGCTAAGCACCTCAGTAGAGAAAGCTAAAACTGACTGTCATGATAAGGCAAGAGACTGGTCGCTGTTCGAGAGGTTTTTGAGTCCTTAAAGACTTATGCCGCTTAGAGCGAGGAGTCGGCCCTGTCCGGCTTAAGGCATGTATCGCGCCCCGAATTCGGCCTTCCGAACACTAGGGGCTTCGCCGAAATTTAAAATTATAGAATTCTATGGCTAAGTGAGAGTGATGACGCATTATAGTCTGATTGCCTTGTTCATTGTGCTGAGCACCTCCCTCAAAGGACCCAAAAATGGGAACAAGAGTGCTCAGGTTTATCCCAAACACCCCAGCACTCGTGGCATGGGGGCAGAAGCCGACGACTAGCCATCTCTCAGATTTGATAAACAGCCGAACAGAAGGTAATATTTTAAATTCAAACAAGCGTTGCATAGCGCATATGAACAACTTTTCATGAATACAGGATTACACGAGCGAGTTCACTCAAATATTATATCTTTCGTACACTTGTCCGCTACGAGATGAGCGCCCTTCAGGACACCCTCATAGTACATCTTGGGGTGGTGATGCTCCTTGCCCTCTGGCGGCCCTTCCTTGATCAGCTTCACGGCGTCCAGCTTGGCCCATTGCACCTTCACACGGGCGAAAGCCCGGCGTGCACCTTCGATGCAGACGACCGCTTGATGACTTACAGCCATGGGCAGGCATCCACAAGCCGCCTCACCAGGCCGAAGTAGCTGTTGGGAAGGGCGTCGCTAGGCCACATCCGGACTATAAAGCCCTTCATGGCCTGTTCGGCCTCCTTGTGTAGCTCGACCAGCTACTTCAGCTGGTCGCTCATAGGCACCGGGTGTTCGGTCCCAGTATACTGAGACCAGCACAGCTTCTCCGTTGAGCTTCCCTCCTCGGCCTGGTAAAACTATGCGGCATCCGACACGCTGCGGGGCAAATCTGCGAATGCTCCTGGAGAGCTCCGGATTCGGGTAAGTAACAAGTAATTTACTTTCACATGCTTGCTTTGCATATAGAATGCCTTACCTGCCGCTATCTTCTTCATCGCATCAATCTCCTGGAGGGCCCTTTGGGCTTCGTCCTTGGCATTCTTTGCGCTCTCGAGGGCTGCGGCAAGCTCGGACTCTCGCGTCTTCAAGTCAAGCTCCAACTCCTCGTGCTTCGTTACGAGAGCGTGGAGCTCTTGCTGCACCTCGCCCGCTCGAGCCTCCTGCCTTTCCTGCTTGGTGCGCTCCTTTTCCGCTTTGTTTTCAGCCTCGGATAGCGCTTGCTTCAGGGTCGCCACCTCGGTCGTGGCCCCTGGCAAATTTACGGTGATCCTGTCATTTTGCAATCGCACTCTTTTTATATATCATAGACTAGGTACTACTTACCTTTGTTCTCCTCGAGCTGCCTCTTAGGAAGGCCGAGCTCTTTCTGGGACCCTTCGAGGTCCTGCTTCAATACGGCGACCTCTGCAGTCAGTGTGGCAGAGGTCAGCAGCGAAGCCTGCATATGCATACATACATACTTATATTAGACTCCTGCAATACTGATTCAATCCTCTGTTTAGTTTTTCATTGTGAACACCGAATAGAGCATCAGGGGCGACTGTCTATGCAGTAATATTTTTCGTATATTTTAAATACTTACCTCAAAGCCTGTTAGAAGGCTGGCACAGGCTTCAGTCAGTCCGCTCTTGGCGGACTGAACCTTCTGGACCACCGCACTCATAATAGTGCGGTGCTCCTCGTCGATGGAAGCGCTGCGAAGCGCTCCCAGCAGATTTTCCAGTGCCTCTGGATGGACAGAGGTCACCGGCACAGGCGTCTTGCCCCTCTTGGAAGGAGGCCGCCTGCCCGAGTCCGGAACTACTGGAGGTTCCGGCGCGGTGTTCAGCTAAGGGCCGAACTCGGAGCCCTCGGGGGCCTTGCTCCCTCTGCTCTCAGAGTCTGGAAGGTTGCCTTGAGGCACCTCCGGGACTATCTCCCCTCGACCCGATGCCTCTTGAGACAACACCTCGGCGTTGTCCGTAGGGCAAGGGGAGGTGACGGTCGGAAGTGGATCATTATCCATATCCGACGAGTCCAGGGAGCCGTCCGACGAAGATACGTCGATATGGGCTTGGGGCGGTCTGCATAATCACAATTCGGTGTTAGGGGAAGCACTGCGACAAAGGAATGCTATGAGTTACTCTGGTATCTGAATACTTAAGACTTCGCCAGGGGCTTGGCCCTGAGCAGCCACTCGTCTTCGCCTTCGGCGGCGGTGGTGGAGTAGTCCGGAAGGAGAGTCCTTCCCTTCTTGGACCCTTCGCCCCCCCCCCCCCCAGTTGGGGCGGCCTTCCTTTTCTTGTCTCCCCCGACTGGAGGGGGAGCGTCTTCATCTTCCTCCTCATCTTCGGTGGAGGAGTGCGTAGCAGAGTTATCAGACGATGAGTCCGATAACACCTAGCGCCGGGAACTCTTTCGGGTTCCCTTGGCCTTCTTGGTCTTCTCCGGCACCTGGTAAGGAGCCCGAGTCAGCATCTCCGTCAGGAGAGCATCCGCAGTGTCTTCGGGCAGAGGGGCCGGATAGTTGATCTGCTCCGATGCCTCCACCCAGTCCTGTCAAAGGCATGGGAGCTCAAACCTTGCACGTGGTTAACCAATGGGAAGTAAATATCCTACCAGATGTGCAGAACTTACCGGATTTGCAGGACGCTTCGTGCTTAGCCCGCGGTCCTCGGTGAGAGAGGAAGGGACCTCGACGCCCTTAAATAGCACCCTCTAGATGTCCTTGTGCGTCGTGTCGGAGACCTCGCTGAGAGTCTGGTGCCAGGCCGGGTCGAACTCCCATAAATTGAAATACCATTGTTGGCACGGGAGGATCCGGCGGAAGAGCATGACCTGGACTACGTTGACGAGCTTAAGCTTGTTGCTCGCCATATTCCGGATACATTTCTAGAGTCCGTCCAGCTCCACCGATGCACCCCACGACAAGCCCTTCTCTTTCCAGGAAGTGAGCCGTGTAGGGAACCCAGATCGAAACTCGGGGCCGCCACCCATTTGGTGCCGCGCGGCTCAGTGATATAGAACCAGGCCGATTGCCACCCCTTTATGGTCTCCACGAAGGAGCCCTCAAGCCATGTGACATTGGGTGTCTTGCCCACCATGGCTCCGCCGCATTCTGCTTGCTGACCTCCCACCACCTTCGGCTTGATGTTGAAAGTCTTCAGCCACAGGCCGAAGGGGGGCCGGACGCGGAGGAAAGCCTCACAGAAGACGATGAACGCCGAAATGTTGAGGATGAAGTTCGGGGCCAGATCATGAAAGTCCAGCCCATAGTAGAACATGAGACCACGGACGAATGGATGAAGGGGAAACCCTAGTCCGCGGAGGAAGTGGTGGAGGAAAACTACCCTCTCATGAGGTTCCGGGGTAGGAACGATCTGCCCCGCAGCAGGCAGCCTATGTGCGATATTCACAGCTAAGTATTCGGCGTCGCGCAGCTTTTTGATGTGCCCCTCCATAACGGAGGAAGCCATCCATTTGCCCCCACTCCAAAAATGTTTGGAGAAGATTGAGGGGAAGGATGTGGACTTGGGCATTGGAGCTCGAGTGCGCAAGAACGGATGAGCAAGGAGGAAGAAGGCGTGGGTAGAGAAAGGTTAAACTTATCTCTTTATAAGGGCGGCCGAAACTATGCGCCCCCACTAGCCTGGTAAAACTCGCTTATCCCCCAAGCACCGTAATTGATGGCGCGGTTGGGTTACCCATGCCCGTATTGATGAGAATCCCGTAATAAGGGGAACACGATCTCTGCTTTGACAAGACGTGTCAAGAAACTGCCTCACGTTATGTGCGGGGCTAGTTAAAGAAAAACGATTCGAATAATCGCCAAGCCATGGCATGATGTCATGTTGCCTAAACATGTCAACGGATTAGATTTGTGGAAATATTATTCTCTCTATGGTGGTATGTGGAACTTATTTTGCAGGGTCAGACACTATCCTTTATTTGAACTCTTCTGTGTTATATCCGGAGGAGAAACCCGCCTTGCAATGCCGAAGACAGCACTGCATGCTGGACTCGTCATCATTGAAGCCTGGTTCAGGGGCTACTAAGGGAGTCCGAGATTAGGGGGTCTTCGGGCAGCCGGACTGTTGGACTATGAAGATACAAGATTGAAGACTTCATCTCGTCTCCGGATGGGACTCTACTTGGCGTGGAAGGCAAGCTAGGCAGTACGGATATGGATATCTCCTCTTTTGTAACCGACCTTGTGTAACCCTAGCCCCCTCCGGTGTCTATATAAACTGGAGGGTTTTAGTCCGTAGGACAACAGACAATCATACCATAGGCTAGCTTTTAGGGTTTAGCCTCTCTGATCTCGTGGTAGATCAACTCTTGTAATACCAATATCATCAAGAATAAATCAAGCAGGACGTAGGGTTTTACCTCCATCAAGAGGGCCCGAACCTGGGTAAAACATCGTGTTCCCTGCCTCCTGTTACCATCCGCCTTAGATGCACAGTTCGGGACCCCCTACCCGAGATCCGCCGGTTTTGACACCGACACCCTCCCTAAAGTCCACGCTTCCTCTGCCACTCAAGCTGAAGGAACCATCGCGGAACCTCCCACGGCTGAGACTGCACAGAAGGCTACCGAGTCTACCCCGGCAGAGGACGATGTTCATGGCCAGAGACCCCTGCCCGGCAAACCTCTCCAAGTATCTTACTTAATAATTATCCTTTTCTTTCATGCTCTGATTGCTTCCTCTGGGTTCTTGATTTGCTTTGAGACTTCTATTTCTTTGTTGGTCACCAGCCCTTTCCTATGGAGCCCTTCAAATCGAAGAACCAGATTTGCTAGAGTTGGTGGCTGACATTAGGAGGGCTGTCGCGGATGAAACTGCGGAGCTCGTAGCTGCTGAGGGGCAAGATCTTGTTGCCAGGGATGTTCAGGGCTCCTTGGTGGTGATGGAGCATTCTTTAGAGGATGCCCTGATAGGGGAAGTGGCCGTCGAGGTGAAGATCCCACTCCAGACAATGGGCCCGCTTCCCATCACCGAGACCATTACTAAGATTCTGCCACCCTCTTTCAGCGCGCTGAGAATGGTGCTGTCACCACCCGGAGCTGGAGCCCCCGGCCTGTCCCCCACCACGGATGAAGAGCATGATGAAGAACTCCAACGCCTCCTGGCTCCGCTCTACGAGGGAGCTGGAGAGGCTGATGACTTGGCTGCTATCACAATGGATTTGTCCTTCATGGAGTCCATGGCGGCGGGCATGAAGGAAATGCAGGCCCGGCACAGTCAGAAGTGGTAGGAGCTCAAGGAACGGCGTGAGTCCGCCGGCAACGTGGACCAGAAGCTGAAGGATGAGTGCTTGGAGCTGCACGAATGGCACGGCAAGCAGTTCATGGTGCTCCTGAGGCATCAAGAGATGCTCCTGATGACGAGGGAGAACGTCATGGCTCAGGAGGCACGCCTAGTGGACCACAAGGCATCTCTGGACGCCAGAGAGCGAGAGATCTCCGTCTGGGAGGAGAAGCTCGAAGTTTCCCTTTGTGCTAAGGACGAAAGTTTAGAAGCCCTGGTGCGGCAATGCACCAAAGAACTGGAAGACAAGCACGGAGCCGCCTTGGACGCCCTCGCCACTAATTCTGTTGCTCCACTGAAGAAGCTCACTGAAGATCTGGATGCCGCGTCTGCTGATGACCCACAAGTATAGGGGATTGCAACAGCTTTCGAGGGTAGAGTATTCAACCCAAATTTATTGATTCGACACAAGGGGAGCCAAAGAATATTCTCAAGTATTAGCAGTTGAGTTGTCAATTCAACCACACCTGGAAACTTAGTATCTGCAGCAAAGTGTTTAGTAGCAAAGTAATATGATAGTGGTGGTAGCGGCAACAAAAGTAAAGACAGCAAAAGTAATGTTTTTAGTATTTTGTAGTGAATGTAACAGTAGCAGCGGGAAAGTAAATAAGCGAGAACCAGTATATGGAAAACTGGTAGGCATCGGATCATTGATGGATAATTATGACGGATGCGGTTCATCATGTATCAGTCATAACATAGGGTGACACAGAACTAGCTCCAATTCATCAATGTAATGTAGGCATGTATTCCGTATATAGTCATACGTGCTTATGGAAAAGAACTTGCATGACATCTTTTGTCCTACCCTCCGGTGGCAGCGGGGTCCTATTGGAAACTAAGGGATATTAATGCCTCCTTTTAATAGAGAACCGGAACAAAGCATTAGCACATAATGAATACATGAACTCCTCAAACTATGGTCATCACCGGGAGTGGTCCCGATTATTGTCACTTCGGGGTTGCCGGATCATAACACATAGTATGTGATTATAGACTTGCAAGATAGGATCAAGAACTCACATATATTCATGAAAACATAATAGGTTCAGATCTGAAATCATGGCACTCGGGCCCTAGTGACAAGCATTAAGCATAGCAAAGTGATAGCAACATCAATCTCAGAACATAGTGGATACTAGGGATCAAACCCTAACAAAACTAACTCGATTACATGATAAATCTCATCCAACTCATCACCGTCCAGCAAGCCTACAATGGAATTACTCACGCACGGTGATGAGCATCATGAAATTGGTGATGGAGGATGGTTGATGATGACGACGGCGACGAATCCCCCTCTCCGGAGCCCCGAACGGACTCCGGATCAGCCCTCCCGAGAGGTTTTAGGGCTTGGCGGCGGCTCCATATCATAAAACGCGATGATTTCTTCTCCCTGATTTTTCTCTCTCCGAAAGAAAATATATAGAGTTGGCGTCGGAGGGCATCCAGGGGGCCCACGAGGTAGGGGGCGCGCCCTAGAGGGGGGCGCCCCCACCCTCGTGGACAGGGTGTGGGCCCCCTGGTCTTCATCTTTGGCGAGGATTTTTTTTGTTTTTTCTAAGATGTTCCATGGAGTTTCAGGTCATTCCGAGAATATTTGTTTTCTGCACATAAAACAACACCATGGCAATTCTGCTGAAAACAGCGTCAGTCCAAGTTAGTTCCATTCAAATCATACAAGTTAGAGTCCAAAACAAGGGCAAAAGTGTTTGGAAAAGTAGATACGACGGAGACGTATCAACTCCCCAAAGCTTAAACCATTGCTTGTCCTCAAGCAATTCAGTTGACAAACTGAAAGAAAGAAAGAAAGAAAAACTTTTACAAACTCTGTTTGCTCTTGTTGTTGTAACTATGTCAAGCCAGCATTCAAGTTTTCAGAATAGATCATAACCATATCTGCAATAATTCTCAGGTCTCATAATTACTCATATCAATAGTATAATCAACTAGCAAGCGATAATAATAAATCTCGGATGACAACACTTTCTCAAAACGATCATAATATGATATAACAAGATGATATCTCGCTAGCCCTTTCTAAGACCGCAAAACATAAATGCAGAGCACCTTTAAAGATCAAGGACTGACTAGACATTGTAATTCATGGTAAAAGAGATCCAATCATAGTCACACCCAACATAAATTAATAGTGATGAATGCAAATGACAGTTGTGCTCTCCAGCTAGTGCTTTTTAATAAGAGGGTGATGACTCAACATAAAAGTAAATGGGTAGGCCCTTCGCAGAGGGAAGCAGGGATTTGTAGAGGTGCCAGAGCTCGGTTTTTCAATAGAGATAAATTGTATTTTGAGCGGTATACTTTCATTGTCAACGTAGCAACTCAGATACGGCGATATCTTCCATGCTAAACACATTATAGGCGGTTCCCAAACAGAATGGTAAAGTTTATACTCCCCCTCCACCAACAAGCATCAATCCATGACTTGCTCGAAACAACGAGTGTCTCCAACATACATCAGGTCCCAGGGGGAGTTTTGTTTGCAATTAATTCTGATTTGGTTTGCATAAAGCATGGGACTAGGCATCCCGGTGACCAGCCATTTTCTCGTGAGTGAGGAGCGGAGTCCACTCCTTTTGAGAATAACCCTCCTAACACGGAAGATAAGGACAGCCTTGGTTGATACATGAGCTATCGAGCATACAAAACAGAATGTTTATTTGAAGGTTTAGAGTTTGGCACATACAAATTTACTTGGAACGGCAGGTAGATGCCGCATATAGGAAGGTATAGTGGACTCATTTGGAATAACTTTGGGGTTTAAGGGATTGGATGCACAAGCAGTATTCCCGCTTAGTACAAGTGAAGACTAGCAAAAGACTGGGAAGCGACCAACTAGAGAGCGACAACAGCCATGTACATGCATTAAAATTAATAAACATTGGATGCAAGCATGAGTAGGATATAATCCACCATGAACATAAATATCGTGAAGGCTATGTTGATTTGTTTCAACTACATGCGTGAACATGTGCCAAGTCAAGTCACTTAAATCATTCAAAGGAGGATAACACACCATCATACCACATCATAACCATCTCAATAGCATGTTGGCACACAAGGTGAATCATTATAACTCATAGCAAATCAAGCATGGCACAAGCAACTACGATCTCTAATTTTCATTGCAAACATGTTTATTCATAATAAGCTGAATCAAGAACGAGGGGCTCATCATATTTACAAAAACAAAAGAGGTCGGGTTCATACCAGCTTTTCTCATCTCAGTCACTCCATCATATATCATCATAATTGCCTTTCACTTGCACGACCGAACGGTGTGAATAATAATAAGAGTGTACATGCATTGGACTAAGCTGGAATCTGCGAGCATTCAATAAACAGGAGAAGACAAGGCAATATGGGCTATGGGTTAAATCAACAATAATGCATATAAGAGCCACTTCAACAATTTAATCATGGTCTTCTCCTACTGACCCCCAAAGGAAAGAAAAGAAATAAAAACTATTTACACAGGAAAGCTCCCAACAAGCAAAAGAAGAATGGGAAATATTTTTGGGTTTTCTTTTTAATTATTACTACTATAGCAGAAAAATAAACTACTACTAATTTTTTGGTTTTTCTTAAGGTTTAACAAACACACAAGAAGAAAGCAGGAAAAAGAAAATAAACTAGCATGGATATTACAGTGAAAAAGTATGAGCACCGACATCTAGTAATGAGTGTGTGTGAGCATAAATGTAATGTCGGTGAGAAATACGTACTCCCCCAAGCTTAGGCTTTTGGCCTAAGTTGGTTTATGGCCACGCCTGGCCTGGTTGATATCCATAATAATAGTTGTTGAGTTCGTACTATGATGAGGAAGAGTTGGGATCATACTGTTGTGCAGCGGTTATCGCGTGCTGAGCTGCAGCGTGGAGTCAAGCTGCCTCCGCTCTCCTCTCGTACTCTTCTGCCTCCTCTCTGGTAATAACATATCTTCTTTTTGTCTGTGAATCAAAGAAGGCAGGAGCAGGGAGTGTAATACGGAAAACACGTCGTTTATTAAAAATTAAATGATATAAGAGAGGTGATTCAGGCCTCTCGACAAACTGGTGCGAAGCCATAGAGTTATAATCTAAATATGCAGGAGGCAACTCCGTATCACCGTCATGAATGTCTATCTCAAGAAAATGAGCTAAGCGGCTTGCATAAATTCCTCCAAAGAAATCTCCATTATGTCTATTATGGTGCAACCTACGAGCTACAATGGCTCCCATATGATAAGATTGGTCTCCTAACACAGCACTCCTAAGAATGCTAAGCTCAGGGACACACATGTGACATGCTTCATCCTTACATTTATGCATCTACCGATGAAGAGAGCAAAATAATGTATAGCAGGAAAGTGAATGCTCCCTATGGTAGCCTGCGTTATATCTCTAGATTCCCCCACAGGTATACTAGCAAGAAAGTTTCTAAATTCAGATTTAGGGGGATCCCTAACACTACCCCATGATGGAAGTTTGCAAGCAGAAGTAAAATCCTCTAAGTCCATGGTGTAAGATTTGTCATAGAGATCAAACATGACTGAAGGAGAATTACGCGAAGATGAATACTCAAACCTCCTCACAAATGAACTTGTGAGATCATGATACTGGGGGCATTTGTTAGCCTCAAAATCCTCAAGACCGGCATTCCGCAAATATGCTTTGAATTCTCCTTTAATTCCCGCACGGTCCATAAAATTTTACGACGGCCATTCGCAAGGCCGTACTGGAGCGTCTCTTGGTGGATCCTCGTCAGCATCGCGCATAGCAATCCTGGGTCCTTGCTTCTTAGAGGAACCACCTTGAAACATCTTCCTAAGCATATTGTTTTTCTCTGAAAAATTCTGAAATTTTAGTAACTTCAAACAAAAGTGAACCAACTTCAATAATATTGATAGCAACTACTCCTACAAGTGCCTAGGGCCTATATCATGCATCAAAACTACTTTGAACCATATAAATTTGACATGCAAGCTCAAGAACATGGTCACCTATGTAGCACAACTTTGCAAAGAATAAAGCACTAGAACAAAAACTAATTGGACCAATGGAGGAGTCACATACCAAGGAACAATCTCCACAAGTAGTTTTGCGAGAGGTGCTTTGAGCAAGGAGATCGAAAATCACAGCAAAAGTGGCTGGAACTCGTGCTTGAGTTGGTTTTTCGAGTTTGTGTGAAACAGAGGAAGAAGATGGGTGCTGGGATAAGTGGAGGAGGGCCACCGTGGGCCCATGAGGCAGGGGGCGCGCCCACCACCCTCGTGGCCAGGTGGCAACTCCTCCCGCGGTAATTTTTGCACAGTAAATCCTCAAATATTCCCGAAAAAATCATATTAAATTGGCATGTCATTCTGAGGACTTTTATTTTTGGGATATTTTTATATTGCATGGATAAGTCAGGAAACAGACAGAAAAAATACTATTTCTACTTTATTTCTACTAAATAATAGAAAGTATAGAGAGGGTACAGAAGTTTGTGCTTCTAGTTTCATCCATCTCATGCTCATTCAAAAAGAATCCACTAACAAGGTTGATCAAGTCTTGTTAACAAACTCATTCCGATAATCATGAAACCGGAGAAATTTCGAATAACACTAAGTTACCTCAACGGGGATATGCACATCCCCTATAATAAGTATATCATATTTCTTTTTGATAGTAGGAAGAGGAAATTCAAAACCTCCAATTATAATCGATAGAATTTTTCCAATGGAGTTGATACTATGAACTTGAGGTTGTTTCCTCGGAAAGTGTACCGTATGCTCGTTACCATTGACATGAAAAGTGACATTACCTTTGTTGCAATCAATACCAGCCCCTGCAGTATTAAGAAAAGGTCTTCCAAGAATAATAGACATACTATCATCCTCGGGAATATCAAGAATAACAAAGTACGTTAAAATAGTAACGTTTTTGCAACCACAACAGGCACATCCTCACAAATACCGACAGGTATAGCAGTTGATTTATCAGCCATTTGCAAAGATATTTCGGTAGGTGTCAGCTTATTCAAGTCAAGTCTACGATATAAAGAGAGAGGCATAACACTAACACCGGCTCCAAGATCACATAAAGCAGTTTTAATATAATTTCTTTTAATGGAGCAAGGTATAGTAGGTACTCCGGGATCTCCAAGTTTCTTTGGTATTCCACCCTTAATAGTATAATTAGCAAGCATGGTGGAAATCTCAGCTTCCGGTATCTTTCTTTTATTAGTAATGATATCCTTCATATATTCAGCATAAGGATTTGTTTTGAGCACATCAGTTAATCGCATACGCAAAAAGATAGGCCTAATCATTTCAGCAAAGCGCTCAAAATCCTCATCAGCCTTTTTCTTGGATGGTTTTGGAGGAAAAGGCATGGGTTTCTGAACCCAAGGTTCCCTTTCTTTACCATGTTTCTTAGCAACAAAGTCTCTTTTATCATAACGTTGATTCTTTGATTGTGGGTTATCAAGATCAACAGCAGGTTCAATGTGGGGACCCCGACTCATAAGTCGAGACCACCGGATGCACGTGTACAGTGATCCCAGAGATCAATGCTCACTGAACACACAGAAGATGAATAACAAGAGTCTTACATCCATACATACCGTCTTACACAAATTATGACCATTATGGTCAAGTCTTACATAGATAAAGCCTTAAGGGCTGAACATCAAATGAAACATAAGCAGCGGAAATCTTCGTCGATAAGTAGAACCCATGCTATCTGCCTTAACCCTACAGGCATTCTGACTGGGAAATGTCCTAGTTCGCATGTTCGTCTTCAAAGAACTCTTCTTCGAACTCCTGTTCTCCCATGCCTGGCCAATTAAATAACCAGTGGCAAGCCAATGAGTACTTTGAATGTACTCGCAAGCAACCCATGTTTTGGTTCAAGGTACAACAATGCATGATATAGGTAAATTTTTGTGGAAAGCTAGTTTTCGAGTGCAATGACATGTTCAACAACTTGTAAGACATGCATCAGGAGAATTCAAGTAACCATGAGGACAGGTTACAGATATCAACATAAAAAGAGTGGGCACCAACCCAACTCAATCATATCAAGTCCTTTGACTTGACCCAATGTAGTGGTATCAACATAAAAACAGTGGGCACCAACCCAACTCAATCATGTCAAGTCCTTTGACTTGACCCGAGTAGTTCTTCCCACTTATCCAAACACACACTAGTTTGTAAACATGTGGACGTAGCCCAAGAGCGGTTACCCAACTGTCCTTGACCGTGGACACGGCTATTCGAATAGTTTTACACTCTGCAGAGGTTGCACACTTCACCCACAAGATCCGAGGAACTTCCGTGTCATCCACGACCCGCGGTACCTCAAGTACCCGGGGTAAGCACCCGATCACTATCTTTCCCTAGAAGACACTAACATGGAGTCCACTCGATTGGTAGTAACCCCCATGCCCATCATTTCACAACTTAAAAATTGTGGAGCCTTGCTCCCATATTCATCACATACCACTGGCACCGGGTACCAACGGTGTGTCCAGTGCCCCATAAAAATGTTCTTGGCCGCCCTACCTGGCACGACTCCGTCCCGAGAGAGAGCACCAACTCTCTCCCGTCACTAGTAATGCGGGCTCCAAGCTAGTATCTGCCTAGGTAATCAATAATGCCCTTTCCCATATAAGGGTAGAGTGGTTGCGCATGTAAGGTTGGAATAACGGTCGCAACTTAAACCAATCCATTTTTGAAAACAACACACACACTTGCCTCGGTACTCCACTTCGTCATCAAGTGGCTATCCAACTCATTGTCTCCCTCAGGCATAAGTGGCACCCGACGGGTTTTCGAAAGGTCCTTTCAAAATACTTTGTCTCCATCACCATGCATATTCCCATCCATTTTGCGTAGCACTACTTAGCATCCTATCTACTCCCACCGGCATAACCCTCATAAGGAGGTAGGGTCATGCACAATGCAAGTATCAACAAGGAGGAAATGAAGGCAACCCACCAAAGTGGCTACCCTCTCATCATGATTCCGATGCAACAATAATAAAGTGCTATATGAAATGCATAAAAAGGGTTTCATAGACATGGTCAAAGGGCTGCTTGCCTGGCTCAACAAGGTCTTCTGGGTCTTCAAATTCTTCTGGTCCAACTCCTTCGTCAGCAACGCAATCTATCGTCGCAAAATAATAACGAGAAAATAAGGCAATAATAAAACATAAAAACCAAAGTGCTCAGAAAAATGTCAATTTATTTTTGTAAAATACTAGGTGGAAAACTAAGAAGGGGAAAATTCCTAGTTTTGGGTTTGGAGTTGTATAATAGGAGAAATGGATTTTCAGAGGGGAATATAAATGCTCAAATTTGAATTTGAATTTGAACAGTGCAGAAAAGTTTGATGGATATTTATGAAAGTTACACCATTAAATAGGTGGGATTTTTAGAAAATTATGGGAGTTGGAATTATTGCATTTGGATTAATATTTAATCCTGTGGAATTTTTGCAATTTTCTAGAAAAAGAAAAAAGGGAAACAGCACTGTGCAACTGGGCTAGAAGGGCCACAGTGCAGCAGGCCCAGAGGGGATTCAGCCCGCGCAGGGCGGCCACGTCGAAGGCGTATTTGAAAAATACGCCTCCAGCCGACGCAGCGAACCGGTGCACGCGTGTGCGTGTTTAATCCTGACGGGTGGGGCCCACCCGTTAGTATGTGAGGCTGACTGACGGGCCCCGCGGCCGTCGTCTTCAACCTCGGTCAAAGAGGGGGGGCGAGCTCACCGGCGTCGCTGTGGTCAACGGCGAGGCAATCCGACCGCACTGGCTTGCTCAGGGCGGAGTCGCCGTTCGGGTGGAGGTGGAGGCGGTCGCCGGAGTGCAGGGGTTCGCCAGCGACGAGGTTCGCGGCGGAGGAGTGTCGGGCGTTGATGGCTCCGGCCGTTTCCAACTACAAGAGAGAGGGGAAACAGAGGGGAAATGATCAGGGAGGTGCGGAGGGTCCAGATCGAGAGAGAGGAGGGGCGGAGGGACCCGTACCCCGAGATCAACGTCGACCCGAGGCGGCGGAGCTCGAGCTCGATCTCGAGCTCGGGTGCTCCTGGAGGAGAGTGGAGGGCACAGGGGGCCTTTTTGGAGTAGGTGGGGGCGAGTGGTGGTGATTGGGAGGCTCGGGGAGGCCTTTAAGTAGGCGAGCCATGGCTCACCGTAGACCCATGCGCCGGCGAGGCTGTTGCCGTCGCTGCAAGCCACGGGGACTCACGTGGGCGTGTCCGGGGTGTTTGTAGGGGTGGTCTACGCCCAGAGGGAGGGAGAGAAGGAGCGGGGAAGCGTCAGGGCAGCGCACGTGTGAGCGTGCTCATTGGAGCTCTCGGGCGGCCATGGTGCGCGTGCGAGCAGGGGCAGGAGAGAGGGAAGGAGAAGGGGGCCGACCAGCTGCCTTGTCCCGGACGCCGAGGCGTCTCGCCGGGCATGCTGGGGAGGCCCGAGGTGGCCGGGTGTGCTTGGCAGGGGGTGGCTACAGTGCGGGAGCACACTGTAGCGCGCTCCAGAGCATGCAAATGGCCGGCATGCCATTTTTTTGGCAAAGTGGGCACGGCCAAGCATGTCTGGTAGCTGTAGGGAGGAGTAAAGAAAGGGGAGAGAGCATAGGATGCCATGGATGGCCATTGGAGTGAGGAGAGAAGAAGAAGAAGAAGAAGAGTGGAAATGGGTTGTACAGAGAGAGAAAGTGAGGGTTTCACCCCCAAATAATTGATCTGAGGTCTCGCCATTGCTAATGGAGGTATAAGGTGACTAAATTAAGCTCTGGTAAAAATTTGAGCTTACCAAGAATAGTGGAAGGGGTCAAAACAGTGGTTTTTGTAAAATGGCAAAAGGTGTTTGATAAGGGTTTGGGAAAGAAAATGAACTCCAATTGCCATGATACTTAATATGGTGGAATGACACTTAGAAATAGGGTGTGCCACCAAATTTGAGCTCATTTGGGCAAAGTAGCCAATGCAACTTTTGTAAACCCTAGAAATCAACAGAAAGGGGTTTGTGTAGATTTAGTCATGCAAAACCATTCTCCTTGATGCACCACTTGGTGTAGTGTCATCATTTGGTCATATGAACATCCTTACAAAAGTTGGGGTCAAGGAGAGAAAGTTGGTAGTACAAACTTGCTCAAATTTGGTTCTGAACAGAAAGGGTTATGGGGCATTTTGGTGGACCAAAATGACTTTATTGAAGTGAGGCTTTGCAAGATCATCACAATATGCATTTGTGACTTGCTGGATTTTTCATGGATTTTTATGAAAATAATTCCTGTGGAAATATTTCAAATCCTTGAAATGAGCAGAAATGGTTTTGCGAGGTTTTTCCCAATATTTTGAACATGACCATGTGTTGAAACTCTTATATATGGGAAATATATGTCCACTGAGTTTCCCTAAATTTTCTCAAATATTTTTAAAATAATAAAGTAATTTTTCCCTATTAAAGACCATTTCTGGCCTTAAGAAAAAGCCTTTAAATAAAATAGGAAAATAACTTTTAAAATTATATTTTTGGGATTTATGGGAATCCTATATCTAATAGGTTTCAAATATACCTTTTGAAATAGTTTTCATACCCCAAATCAGGTACTTGCAGTGCAACCCTCAATCCAGGGGTTTTTGGAAAACTAATTTTTGAAAATACTATTTGGCCAAATTATTTTTGTAAGAAAATACTATATTGCTCTATACACATGGCATGATCATTGGGCAGAAGTTTGGGGCAAGGAGATGAAGTATAGGGGGTGGAGTTGTGTTGACTTTAAAGAGCACTTGAAAAGCACAGATGGAAAACCAACTCCAAATAAAAGCCAAATAATGCAAAAGTTTTTGTTGGTCCAAATTTTCATGCTTTATTAATGCAAATGAAGAGTTACAAAATGCAGGGTGTGACATTCAATTTCTACATCATTGTCATTACTAGGTTGAGCATCATCATGAACATCATCATTAATATTTTCATTAGGTTCATGTTCATTACCAGATTGTGTTTCAGCATCAGACATAGATATATCATTTGGATTATCAGGTGGTTCAGCAATAGGTTCACTAGAAGTTTGCACAGTTCTATCATTTTGCGTTTTCTTCTTTTTAGAAGAACTAGGAACATCAATATTATTTCTCTGAGAATCTTGCTCGATTCTCTTAGGGTGGCCTTCAGGATATAAAGGTTCCTGAGTCATTCTACCAGTTCTAGTAGCCACTCTAACAACATAATCATTTTTCTTACTATTCATTTCATCAAGCACTTCTTTTTGAGCTTTAAGCACTTGTTCTACTTGCGTGGTAACCATAGAAGCATGTTTGCTAACAAGTTTAAGTTCACCTTTAATATTAGCCATATAATCACCCAATCGTCTAATCATATAAGCATTTTCTTTTAATTGTTTAGCAAAATAAGCATTGAAGTCGTCTTGCTTAAACATCAAGTTATCAAACTCATCCAAGCACTGACTAGCAATTTTAGTAGGAGGAACTTCAGGTTTATCATATCTATAGAGAGAATTTACCTTTACTACCTGTGTCGGGATATCGGGATCAGGAGGTTCTTCAATGAATAAAGAGTTGAGGTCATATGTTTCTTCATCAGGCGGTATATTAAGACCGTGTATTTCTTCAATAGGAGGTAAATTCTTAACGTCTTTAGCTTTAATACCTTTCTCTTTCATAGATTTCTTTGCCTCTTGCATATCTTCGGGACTGAGAAATAGAACACCTCTCTTCTTCAGAGTTGGTTTAGGAATAGGCTCAGTAATTGGAGTAGGAGCTAGCTCAGGAAGTGGCTCAGGGGGTGCCCAATTATTTTCATTTGTCAACATATTATTCAATAGAATTTCAGCTTCATCCGGTGTTCTTTCCCTAAAAAGAGAACCAGCACAACTATCCAGGTAATCTCTGGAAGTATCGGTTAGTCCATTATAAAAGATATCAAGTATTTCGGGTTTCTTAAGAGGATGATCAGGCAAAGCATTAAGTAACTTGAGAAGCCTCCCCCAAGCTTGTGGGAGACTCTCTTCTTTAATTTGCACAAAGTTGTATATTTCCCTCAAAGCAGCTGGTTTCTTATGAGTAGGGAAATATTTAGCAGAGAAGTAATAAATCATATCCTAGGGACTACGCACACAACTAGGATCAAGAGAATTAAACCATATCTTAGCATCACCCTTTAATGAGAACGGAAATATTTTGAGTATATAAAAGTAAGGCGATCTTTCATCATTAGTGAATAGGGCAGCTATATCATTTAACTTAGTAAGATGTGCCACAACAGTTTCAGATTCATAGCCATAAAATGGATCAGATTCCACCAAAGTAATTATATCAGGATCAACACAGAATTCATAATCCTTATCAGGAACACAAATAGGTGAAGTAGCAAAAGCAGGGTCGGGTTTCATTTTATCTCTAAGTGATTCTTTGTTCCATTTAACTAATAACCGCTTAAGCTCATATCTATCCCTGCAAGCTAAAATAGCGGCAGAAGATTCCATATCAAAAAGATAGCCCTCAGGAATAACAGGCATATTTTCATCATCTCTTTCATCATCGTATTCAGATTCAATAATTTCTTTTTCTCTAGCCCTAGCAATTTGTTCATCAAGAAATTCACCAAGGGGCACAGTAGTATCAGGCATAGAAGCAGTTTCATCATAAGTATCATGCATAGAAGAAGTGGCATCATCAATAACATGTGACATATCAGAACGAATAGCAGAAGCAGGTGTAGGTGTCGCAAACTTACTCATAACAGAAGGTGAATCAAGTGCAGAGCTAGATGGCAGTTCCTTACCTCCCCTCGTAGTTGAGGGATAGATCTTGGTTTTTGGATCTCTGAAGTTCTTCATAATGATAAGAAGATATAAATCCCAAGTGACTCAAAGAATAGAGCTATGTTCCCCGGCAACGGCGCCAAAAATTAGTCTTGATGACCCACAATTATAGGGGATCGCAACAGCTTTCGAGGGTAGAGTATTCAACCCAAATTTATTGATTCGACACAAGGGGAGCCAAAGAATATTCTCAAGTATTAGTAGCTGAGTTGTCAATTCAACCACACCTGGAAACTTAGTACCTGCAGAAAAGTGTTTAGTAGCAAAGTAATATGATAGTGGTGGTAGCGGCAACAAAAGTAAAGATAGCAAAAGTAATGTTTTTGGTATTTTGTAGTGATTGTAACAGTAGCAGCGGAAAGTAAATAAGCAAGAACCAGCATAGTAAACTCGTAGGCACCGGATCAGTGATGGATAATTATGCAGGACGCGGTTCATCATGTATCAGTCCTAACATAGGGTGACACAGAACTAGCTACAATTCATCAATGTAATGTAGGCATGTATTCCGTATATAGTCATACGCGCTTAAAAGAACTTGCATGACATCTTTTGTCCTGCCCTCCCGTGGCAGCGGGGTCCTATTGGAAACTAAGGGATATTAAGGCCTCCTTTTATAGAGAACCGGAACAAAGCATTAGCACAAAATGAATACATGAACTCCTCAAACTATGGTCATCACCGGGAGTGGTCCCGATTATTGTCACTTCGGGGTTGTCGGATCATAACACATAGTAGGTGACAATAGACTTGCAAGATAAGATCAAGAAATCACATATATTCATGAAATCATAATAGGTTCAGATACGAAATCATGGCACTCGGGCCCTAGTGACAAGCATTAAGCATAGCAAAGTCATAGCAACATCAATCTCAGAACATAGTGGATACTAGGGATCAAACCCTAACAAAACTAACTCGATTACATGATAAATCTCATCCAACCCATCACCGTCCAGCAAGCCTATAATGGAATTGCTCACGCACGGCGGTGAGCATCATGAAATTGGTGATGGAGGATGGTTGATGATGACGACGGCGACGAATCCCCCTTTCCGCAACCCCGAACGGACTCTAGATCAGCTCTCCCGAGAGGTTTTAGGGCTTGGCGGCGGCTCCGTATCGTAAAACACGATGATTTCTTCTCCCTGATTTTTTTCTCTCCGAAAGCAAATATATAGAGTTGGAGTTGGCGTCGGAGGGCATCCAAGGGGCCCACGAGGTAGGGGTGCCCTAGAGGGGGGCGCGCCCCCACCCTCGTGGACAGGGTGTGGGCCCCCTGGTCTTCATCTTTGGTGAGGATTTTTTATTATTTTTTCTAAGATGTTCTGTGGAGTTTCAGGTCATTCCGAGAATATTTGTTTTCTGCACATAAAACAACACCATGGCAATTCTACTGAAAACAGCGTCAGTCCGGGTTAGTTTCATTCAAATCATACAAGTTAGAGTCCAAAACAAGGGCAAAAGTGTTTGGAAAAGTAGATACGACGGAGACGTATCATCTGCCGCCGAGACTGACCTCAATCGGCAGGTGGCTAAGCTGAACGAGGATCTCGCCAAAGGCACCAAGGAGGTGGAGGCACTCAAGGAGGAAGCGCGGCAAACAGAGCTCCACTTGGCTGATATGCAGTCGCAGCTTTCTTCCAAGACCCAAAGCCTCGAGGCCGCCAACGACACCATCAAGATATGAAGGCCAGGATCGACACCTTGGAGAGTGCGGCAGAATCCATCGAGTCCCACCAGCAACTGATGTCCAAGGATCTGGACATCAGCAAACGTCTTCAGAAGGATGTAGAGAACAAGCTGAAGAATCAAATCGATATGGGCAACCTCTAGATCAAGAGCCTGATTGACATTGCAGAACGCCTTGGCGCCCAAGCTACGGTCATGAGCATGGACGGTCCAGTTTTCTCAGCCAGTAAGTAGGAGCTCCCGAGCGTCAAGATGGGGCTCTTCTTCAATAAGCTGGTCGATAAGCTAAAGGTGCATGAAGAGGGGAGGGCCAAGCTCTTTGCGACCGAGTCCTGGAAGCTTGCCCGCAACACCCTCTTCATGGTCTTGAGCAATATCGCCTGCCGCCACCCAGAGCTCGATCTTGATGACAGATTCAAGAAGCCGCCGGTGGGTGCCGTCGTCGCAGCCGCTGAGAAGAAAGCCGCTCTCCGCGCCGACAAGGTTCTTCGCGTTTAAGCTGTTCCTTCTGGCCACTATTGTTTCCACTAGGCCCTGTAATGGAACATGATGAATACTTCGCGTTTAGTTATCCTATCTCTAGTGTTTGCATGGAACAAATATTCTTAGTTGGCTCTTTAAATGCACGTTTATCCCTTTCAACCCTATATGCTTGCGTTCGTATGATCAATTCTTGTGCATGCTCTGGATGCCTGCCGATATCATATTGTTGTGCTTGCCGTAAGGGTCCGGCCCTTAATAGTCATCTTGGCCTGGATGCGTCTCGGCAGGTTTTTCCTAGGTGGCTCCCGACGCAGCCTCTCGACCTGCGAGCATGGCTCTAGATAGGACGATGGTGCGATCAAAGCAACTAACCAAGGTTCCATCGCATGAGGGGTTTAACTATACGAACGTTCACTAAGGTTTAAGGGATAAACGACTTCAAAGACTTGAAAGACATCAATAAGAGGTGATAACGCAAACTTAGCTTTTGTTTCGAGCCCTCCTTTTCCTCTATCATGCTGTGCTCCTTAGCGCGCCCGCGACACTTGGAGGAATAGAAGCCGATCAAGTGATTACTTCATTCCCGGCAGGGACCGACACGTATTCCTTGCGGCTGGCGGGCGTTGGGGCGCAATGTTGGGCTCCTCTAGTCCTCTTCCCCTTTCTTCCCTTTCCTTTTAAGTCAATCCAGCGGCTGCCATTGCGTGGACCATGCCAACGTAGGCAGCCTTGCCGAAATATGCTAGCCGGGGTGCCTATCAATGGACTCATACCAGCGCTTCGCCCAGGATTACCCCCTAATAGGGGAAATACTAGACCGAGCATCGTGCGGTAATCATTGACATCGACAACACCGAGGCTGAAGCAATTCGACTACTGACAAAGGAAAAGGACGGGGATAAGGGAGCCCACGCTCGCACATCTCGTGCCCCTTCTCCGGACGGTGCCCGCAACATGGGTACGCTGCACGGGCCGTCGGGGCGGGTCTATCGCCACCAGCGGCAACCTCCTCCATAGCCGTTACCACGGCGAGGCTTGGAGAGCGATAAAATGGCGCTGGGGCGGCCTCCGCTTCGCTTATGCGTCTTTGCGGGCGCCGCGGTCGATGCCGCCGTCGAAGACGAAGATGGCGAGGAAGCTGATGTGTTGTGCATGCTTTCAGGTTCGCGCAAGCGAGAGCCCCCCTACATGGCATGCCAAAGATGTCGCGGCATATCCGCGGCCACCTATGGGACCGGGAGGCCCCTTACTGGTTCGGCAGGGGGACGTCACGTTGGACAAAGAGTAGACCAGCGCACGGCAGCACGAGAGAGAGCACACAAGCAATTTACCCAGGTTCAGGCTGCCGCAAGGCGTAAAACCCTACTCCTGCTTTGGTGGATTGATGGTGGAATGGAAGTGGTGAAGCATAGTACACTTGCCCGGCAAGGGTTGCCTTAGGGCAGTAGCAACTACGCACGTATGGTCGTGTGGGTTCATCAACTTTCCAACCCTTTCTACGGTTGCCATGGGCCTCCTTTTATAGATTAAGGGGTCACCACAATGGCAAAGTAGCCATTATGCACTAATATGATAGCAAACAGTGCTATCATACCTAACTCTGCTGGCTGACAGGGCACATTAAATGCACCGCTTAGTGTCACATCACTGGTTGCCCGACAAGGCTTATCGGGCTATCAAGCCATGTCCACGCCTATTCTCTTGAGACATCGCAGGACGGGTGTCATCTGTGGGTTTCTTCTGTAGGAAATGGCTGCGGTGTGGCAAATGGCTACCACCTAATCATCTTGCGGCTTGACACCACATTGATCGATAGTGTGGGTCGTGCTGGGGTGGTTGGTGAGGTGGTTTTGCCTCCGCGAGCCTCGGCAGGTCCTGCTGGGGCGCCTCGGGCACCTGCTTCTGGGGGTGGCCTTGCCCCATGCCAGGCTCGCCTGTCCGGCAAGGGAGGCCCTTCTCTTGGTGATATCTTGCTTTTCTGGGTTGGCCTTAGTCTCTCTGAGCTACATGCTGGTTCTTTGAATCTCTTGACTTCTTGTATCCTGGCCTGGTCTTGGCTTGTCCATGCATGAGTCAGGGGAAAATGCATACCCCCGTATATTTTCCCTGACAACTTGGGTTTTAGGATTTTGATGCACAAGCAGTATTCCCACTTAGTACAGGTGAAGGCTAGCAAATAGGTTGAGAAGCGGCCAGCTAGAGAGCAAAAACGGTCATGAACATGCATTATGAATAATGCACATTGGATACTAGCATGAGTAGTATATGGACACCGTGAACATAAATATCATAGAGGCTATGTTGGTTTTGATTCAACTACATGCATGAACATGTACCAAGTCAAGCCACTTGAAACATTTAGAGGAGGATACCATATCATCATACCACATCACAATCACTTTAACGCAATGTTGACATCCAAGATAAATCATTATCCACTCCTAGATACTTAAGCATGGCATGAGAAACTGTAATCTCTAATTGTCATTGCAAACATGTTTGATCATAATAGGCTGAATCATGGATACTAGGTTAAACATATTTACAAAAACAGAACGAGTTGAGTTCATATATGTTTCTCCCTACCACAGCCAGTTCATCTAATATCGTCATTATTGCCTTTCACTTGCACGACAGAATGATATGAAAATAATAGTGCAAGGGTGTCGTGGACTAAGCTGGGATCTTCAAACATTTCATTCAAGAGGAGAAGACTAAGCAATTTGGGCTCTTTGTTAGATCAACAATAATGCATATGAGAGCCACTCAACATTTTCATCGCGGTCTTCTCCTTGGTACAACTCAATAAAAAGAAAAGAAATTCAGAGAAACACACTGAAATATTTTTGGAGTTTTTTAGTTTTTCTTGAAAGAAGCAAATTAAGGAAAGAAAAAAACAAGAAAAACTATTTACACGGGAGAGCTCCCAAGAAGCAAAAAGAAGAACTAGGAAATCTTTTTGGGTTTTATTTTAATACTACAACTAACTAAAAAAGAAAGAAAAACCGAAAAGAAACATTTTTTTGATTTTCTCAAAGTTTTTCAAACACACAAGAAGAAAGCGAGAAAATAAATCTAGCTTGGATAATACAATGAAAAAGTGTGGACACCGACAACTGGAATGAAATGTGTGAACATGAATGTAATGTCGGTGGAAATACGTACTCCCCCAAGCTTAGGCTTCTGGCCTAGCTTGGTAAATCACCATCCGTAGTAGCCATCCGGCCCCATCCCAAAGTGTTGTGGCGGTGGGACTTGAGTGTCCCACTCCTGAGGCTCCTCCTCTGCCACCGCCTGAGCGTTCCGGTAAGGAATGATGTCATCTAGCATGATCCTGTATTTGCCCCTAGCAATAGAATCAAACAAAGCAGGTGCATGCAACGGAATAATATCACAGGTATCCACACTGAAAACTAGGTTGTAAGGAACATTATTAATATTTTCCTCGCCATCAGTAAATTGTTGAGCTGCCATCGCCTTGGCAATCTAGGTAAACCTTAGGCAAACGAAGATCATGTTGGCGTATTTGAACATTAAAATGACTCGCTAAGTGAGTAGCGTAAATACCACCATGAATTTTGCCCTTGGTCCTATTAAGGTGCAAACGGCGTGCAATAATAGCCCCTAGGCTAAAGGTGTTATCTCCATATACTGCATGGTGTAAGACAGCAAAATCATAGGCACTAAGTGCACCAACCTTCTCTAGCAAGTAAACACTTCGTGATAAATAGAGCAAAATAATGCACAGAAGGAAACTACAAGCTAGTGGCGGTGACACTCGATACCCCTCTCTCATCTCCCACTGATAGAGTACGATAAAAGTCCTCAAACTCTGCAGGTGTAGGCTCTCTTATTTCCCCATCAAAGAGTACCAATCATATGTCACAAAAGTCAGTGAGTGGTATCTGGTGGTTTCAGCATATAAATTAAACTGCACCTCAGGGGGATTATTCCTACTCAGAAAATGAAAATTTTGCACAAAAGAATTTGTAAGGAGATGGTATTGTTCACACTCTACTATGATGAAGTCGATGAGCCCAACATTAGCAGCAAATTGTGTGAACTCTTGATGGATCCCAGCTCCATACATGAAGGGATTATGTGGCCATTCGCACGGCCGCAACTCCGCCCTTCTCCGAGTATGGAGGTCACTATCCAATGATTCCCTTGGAATTTTTTTGGAGGAAAACTTCCTAAAGAAACTCATCTTATTCTTATAAATAAAATTATGAAAATTTTAGTCCACAAAACTTTTGTCAACAAAACTTCACAAGATTGATAGCAACTACTCATAGATATGCATAGAGGCCATATCAAGCATTCAAACTACTTAGAACTCTAAGAATTCAACATGCAAGCTCATCTACAACAGCACCAAGAGTAGCTAATTATTCAAAATATAAACCACTAAAGCAAAAACTAATTGGAGTAATGGAGGAGTCACATACCAAGTAGCAATCCCCCAAAATAGTTTTGGAAATGGAGCTTCGAGCAAAGAGATCAAAATCCGCGGGTTTTTGAGCAAGAACAAAAGAGAGAGAGAGCAATGGTGATTTTTTCAGGAGGTAGGTGATGACATGGGCTAAAGAGATAAGTGAGGGGGCCCACGTGGGGACTACAACCCACCATGGCGCGCCTGGGGCTGTGATACGGCTTGAAGCTACGTCGGTATTTCCCCAAAGAGGAAGGGATGATGCAGCACAGCGACGGTAGGTATTTCAGTGATGAGACCAAGGTTATTGAACCAGTAGGAGAACCAAGAAACAATCCGTAAACGACACCTGCACACAAATAACAAATACTCACAACCCGACGTGTAAAAGGGGTTGTCAATCCCATTCGGGTAACGGTGCCACAAATTGGCAAACGGACATGAATAAATTGTAGTAGATTGATAGATCGAACGCCAAATAAAATAAATTGCAGCATGGTATTTTTGTGTTTTTTGTTTAATAGATCTGAAAATAAAAGGCAAAAAATAGATCGCAAAGGCAAATAATATGAGAAAGAGACCCGGGGCCGTAGGTTTCACTAGTGGCTTCTCTCGAGAAAAATAGCAAATGGCGGGTAAACAAATTACTGTTGGGCAATTGATAGAACTTCAAATAATCATGACGATATCCAGGCAATGATCATTATATAGGCATCACATCCAAGATTAGTAGACCGACTCCTGCCTGCATCTACTACTACTACTCCACACATCGACCGCTATCCAGCATGCATCTAGTGTATTAAGTTCATGGAGAAACGGAGTAATGCAATAAGAACGATGACATGATATAGACAAGATCTATTTATGTAGAAATTGACCCCGTCGTTTTATCCTTAGTAGCAATGATACATATGTGTCGGTTCCCCTTCTGTCACTAGGATCAAGCACCGTAAGATCGAACCCACTACAAAGCACATCTTCCCATTGCAAGATAAATAGATCAAGTTGGCCAAACAAAACCCAAATATCGGAGAAGAAATACGAGGCTATAAGCAATCATGCATATAAGAGATCAAAGAAACTCAAATAACTTTCACGGATAAAAATAGATAGATCTAATCATAAACTCAAAGTTCATCGGGTCCCAACAAACACACCGCAAAAAGAGTTACATCCACTACTGCAGGATGCTGCCAATGCGACACTACGATCAGAGACCCTTCAACGAAACTGTGTGTGATGCAATAATCACAAACGTTGGTGTAAAAAAACCGTCAAAAAAGGTGCAAAACGTTTGTGATGATGGATGCATCAAACACGGTTTGTATTTTAGTTGCGTGTGCAATGCAGGGCATACGGTTCAGTTCAATTAACTGTTTGCGATGAGGAGGAACAAAAGAAACGGTCAGCCAGATGGAGGTGTGTGCGATATATAGCATACGGTTCACTCAGATGAACTATTTGTGATTAGGCAACACAAAAAAACGGTCAGGCAGATCAAGGTGTGTGTGATATATGGCATGCGGTTCACTCGGATGAACTGTTTGTGTTGAGACAAGAGAATAGAAACGGTCAGCCAGATGAAGGTGTGTGCGATGTACAACATATGGTTCACTAACTGTTTTTGATTAGGCAACACAAAAGAAACAGTTAGCCAGATCAAGGTGTGTGCGATATATGGCATGCAGTTCACTTGGCCTTATCGTCAGTGTGTGACCTCTATGGGAACCGTTCGCTCCCCACTAGCCTCTTCTTGTACCGTGGCAACCGTCCACCGCCTCTTCGCCTTTCCCTCTCGATTTGGAACTGCTGTCGCACGCTCTTCCTCCCTCCATTTTCCTTCACCATTCCTTTTTCCATTGTGCGATCATCTTCTCCATGGAGAGAACAGGCCGGAAACAACCTCGTTATTCTTGCCCCGATCTGAAAGATGACGTGGTGGAGTAACTCATTGATCGGTGCGACGTCATCACCTCGGCTAGCATGGCAGGTTCATTCAAGACCATTCTCAACTCAACTAATAACATCATTAAAAGTAACCCAAGGGTCCATGAGCGGTTTGATCTCCCCTATCTTGTTCATCGTGACCCTGCTGACTGGCGCGGGGATGACAGAAGCGTCGCCTTGTGCAAGTTGATGCCGCTTCATAATGATACGTGTGATGTTAAGATGCCATCGCTTGAGGGCAAGGCTTGGGCAGATGCAAATGAAGATTGGGTTGTTTATATTGGGTACAACCGTGAGTGGGAACTTGTGAATGTGTACACTCGTCATCGGGTTCCACTTCCAAAAATCTCAGACTTCCTAGAGGTTGAGCACACAGATGATCTACGTGAGTTCAAATATGATCATGGTAACTGTCGTCTACGGAAGATAGCAATTTGTTGAGTTCCCAACCACTCTTGGGATTACAAAAACTATGAAGTTGTTGCCATCTTCGACAAGCTTGTTTCTTTCCTTACTTCCACGCCTCGATGGATATTGCTCAAAAATCAATTTCTGTACACGGATGAGTACTGTGATGCAATTCAATACGAGGGTCTTTTGTTTGCTGCCACGACTCGTGGCACTGTTTTTGCATGGAATCATCACGCTTTCGGTACGTTTGTTTTCCACCATAATTATAATTGTTTCATCCACATGCATGCGTGTTAGCTAGTTTCCCTTTACTAATTAATTAACCTTCTTATGTTTCCAAGGTCCTGTGAACATTCCACCACCTATACTTGAAAAAAATTATAACCAAGGGGGAGATGACGATGCTGATGATCACGAGCATGAGGACGAGCAGGACCCATATACTTTGTGGCGCCTGGTAACTTATTCCAATGGATCACCTCTTGTCTGTATATAGGGCACTACTAATGTTACTAAGGAAGCAGGTGTTGTCTCGCATGGTCGCACTCTCCGAACCTATTCCAACATCCATTGCAGGGTATTCGGGATGGATACTAGTGTACTAGCGCCAACACCTTGTCCCTGGTTCAGTATTGAAAGTGTTGGAGGAAACTCGCTCTTCCTTGGACAAAACTATCCAATGATGGTGGAAGGCGATCCAGCTGCTGTTGACACAACGTTACTACCATTCATGAGAAGCAACTGTATCTATACCTCGGTCATTGCTATGCTTCCCTACCATCGCACTATGGGTCCTGACATAGCCCGCTTCAGCCTGGAGGATCAGTCCTGCGTTGATCTCGAGATTGACAGTAGCTGGCCCTTCCCAGAGAATCACTTCTGGTTCAAAGCAAGTGTTTCCAACGCCGACGAGTGGTTGAGCTGAAGTTCATTTCATCTCATTGTTATTTTTTGTGTGAGAAAAACTTTACTTTACTAGAATGTTTTGTTGGAAATGATCTATAATCCAACGTGTATCCTCGTTGACATTGTGGGTTGATGACTTGTTGTATGTAATCAATGGTACATTTTCATATGTGTCCATCAACTCACGCCTGCTAGTGGTGTCCATATGAACAGTGCTAGTGATTTTAGTTGCAAAAATAAGATAGTGCTAGTGATTTTTAGCTGCATATTTTGACAAATTGCAGTGTTACAAGGTTGACAAATGGCAATATTACTAGATAAACAAAGGTCAATCTTTCCAGTTTGACAAATGGCAACATACCCAAAATGACAGATGAAAATCTTACCCAATTGTTTCTATGTGGTTGCACATGGGTCATGCAAAACAACCGTTTGTGTTGAAGGGGTGCAGAAATCCTGCTCGGCACATTTTCCCTTGGCTTCCTGGGGAAGCTGTCGGTTTGCATACGGGTGTTCTAACTAAAACGTTTGCGATGAGTGTTTCATATTTTAAAACCATTGATGTTTTTTTTCAAAACAAAATCGTTTGATAAGTCTGTATATTAAGAGAGAAAAATGCAAGTTCGTTCAAACCATATCTTTCACTCGGTCACACTGCGAATTTCTATTCATATGGTCGAGAATTCGAGATACAGTATTAAACCCCAAAAAAACTATTTCCGACGGTGGCGGAGGCGGCGTGCTACGCCGTCGTTGTCATCCTCCGGGACGCCATTATTGAAGTCTTCAAGGCAGCGCAAAATGGTCTTCACTTGTAAATCAAACATCATGTCATCACGCGATCGACGGGCGGGGCATGGGAGGATGGCAACTGGCGCCGCTGAGAGGTAGCGGTCCATGGTAGCGTCCCATGCCGCTGAGGGGGGCGCGCACGGGCACGGGCGCGGCGGGTGCAGCCAAACGGACGGGGACCGGCACCGCGGTGGGTGGAGGGGCGCGCACGGGCACGGGCGCAGCGGGTGCAGCCAAACGCATGGGGGCCGGCGCCACGGTGGGTGGAGGGGCACACATGGGCATGGGCACGGGCACTGGCAGTGGCATGTAGACGAACTCGCGCGGGTCCGCGGAGCCCTTGCTAACGCCCGCGGCTTCGAGCTCTGCAGTAGTGCTCGGCGACCAGCCCGTCGGTGCTACGGGGATGGTCGCTGGCGCCGGCGCGCGGATGGGAGCTGGGACAGGAGCATGGGCAGCAACCGCCGTGGCCAGCTCAATTTGGGCCATGTCCATGAGGCCCCATTCCTCCTTATTTTCTATCTCCTTCGGCTCGGAGTCGACTTCACCAAACTTGAAGACTAGTGGCAGATGATCATTCTGCGCCATGGCGTTGGTGGAGGTCTGCGGGAGGGAGGGGAATGGGAGGAAAACAGTAAGGCCGCCCGTATTAAACAGCGGCTCGGGCGCCATTAATGCAGAAGAAGGTGGGCGACCACAGAATTCAAAGGGCTCACTTCCTAGTGAGCCTGCGCAGCATACAACTCGCACGCTTCCCGGTGAGCCTGCGCATTGGAGGATAGCTTGCACGCCTCTCAGTCAGCCTGTGAACCGGACTCCGCTCGCACGCCTCCCATTCAGTCAAGGTCAAGTAGCTGTCCGCACGGAACCTCCTATAGCCATTAAAACAAAGACACATGGCATCACATGAATGGTTAACAGAACGCACACGATATGAATTATACAACCGTTTGAGATATTAAAGTGGCAGCTATTTTTACAAAATGCCTTTGTTGGCTGTTATTCGAGTGCGCCTTCTCTCAAAATGGACACGAAAAATACCACAGCTTGTCGGGTGCCATTCCATGAAAGCATGCCAAGTTTCATGAATTTCAGACGAGTTTTGGATTTAGTAGAATTTAAAAACAAAGTATCTCAACGTTTTGTCAGCAATCAACGGTGCCCTGGTGGTTGAAATTCATTCCAATTTCTTGCATGGGACCTAAGCATGCACCCAAGGACACAGATTTCAATTCTCAACCTATTTATATGCATTAGAGCATGTACATGTAGTTCAAATTTGAATTATGCACATAAATGCATTGAAAACTCGATTATTGCAAAAAATGTCCAAACGAACCCCGAAAAATTCCAAAAATTGACACAACACTACTGGTGTTCTATGTTGACATGAGAAAAAATTTGAAAGCAATAAGAGGCAATGGATATCATTTCGTCCCAAAAGGTGGGATGTTCCCGACCGAAACCATCACTCTTGTTGTGAGAAGCTCTGGTTTGTGAGAAGCATATCCCCAAACCTGCCCCAAATGGGACAAAAATTTACCACGGCATGTTGATGCCACTCCATGATAGCATGCCAAGTTTCCTGAATTTCGGACGAGCTTCGGATTTACTAGAATTTAAAAACCAGGTATCTAAATGTTCGTGGTCGAGTGACCGTGGGAGAGTGTTTGACATTCATTCCCATTTCTTGCATGGAACGTAAGCATGCACCCAAGGACACATATTGATTTTTCAAACAATTTATATGCATTAGAGCATGTGCATGTAGTTCAAATTTGAATTATGCACATAAATGCATTGAAAACTCAATTAATGCATAAAATGTCCAAATGAACCCCAAAAAATCCCAAAACTTGACACAACAATCATGTTGTTCTATGTTGACACGAGAAAAAAATTTGAAAGCAATAAGAGGCCATGGATATCGTTTCGTCCCTAAAGGTGGGACGTTCCCTACTGAAACCATCCGGCTTGTTGTGAGAAGCTCTGGTTTGTGAGAAGCATCCCCAAAGCTGCCCCAAATGGGACAAAAAATTTACCATGGCATGTTGATGCCGCTCCAAGATAGCATGCCAAGTTTCATGAATTTCGGACGAGCTTTGGATTTACTAGAATTTAAAAACCAGGTATCTCAATGTTTGTGGCCGAGTGACCGTGGCATGGTGCTTGACATTCATTCCCATTTCTTGCACGGGACCTAAGCATGCACCCAAGGACACAGATTTGATTTTTAAACCAATTTATATGCATTAGAGCATGTGCATGTAGTTCAATTTTGAATTATGCACATAAATGCATTGAAAACTCAATTAATGCATAAAAATGTCCAAACGAACCCCGAAAAATCCCAAAAATTGACACAACACTCTTGTTGTCTATGTTGACATGAGAAAAAATTTGAAAGCAATAAGTGGCAATGGATATCGTTTCGTCCCCAAAGGTGCGACGTTCCCTACCGAAACCATCTGGCGTGTTGTGAGAAGCTCTGGTTTGTGAGAAGCATGTCCCCAAACCTGCCCCAAATGGGACAAAAAAATTACCACGGCATGTTTATGCCACTCCATGATAGCATGCCAATTTTCATGATTTCGGACGAGCTTTGGATTTACTAGAATTTAAAAACCGGGTATCTCAATGTTTGCGGCCGAGTGACCGTGGCAGGGTGTTTGACATTCATTCCATTTCTTGCATGGGACCTAAGCATGCACCCAAGGACACATATTTGATTTTTCAACAAATTTATATGCATTAGAGCATGTGCATGTAGTTCGAATTTGAATTATGCACATAAATGCATTGAAAACTCAATTAATGCATAGAAATGTCCAAACAAACCCCGAAAAATCCCAAAAATTGACACAACACTCCTGTTGTTCTATGTTGACATGAGAAAAAAATTGAAAGCAATAAGAGGCAATGGATATCATTTCGTCCCCAAAGGTGGGACGTTCCCTACCGAAACCATCATGCTTGTTATGAGAAGCTCTGGTTTGTGAGAAGCATATACCCAAACCTGCCCCAAATAGGAAAAAAAATTACCACGGCATGTTGATGCCGCTCCATGATAGCATGCCAAGTTCCATGAATTTCAGACGCGTTTTGGATTTACTGGAATTTAAAAACAAGGTATCTCAATGTTTGCAGCCGAGTGACGGTGGCAGGGTGTTTGACATTCATTCCCATATCTTGCATGGGACCTAAGCATGCACTCAAGGACAAAGATTTGATTTTTCAACCAATTTATATGCACTGGAGCATGTGCATGTAGTTCAAATTTGAATTATGCACATAAATGCGTTGAAAACTCACTTAATGCATAAAAATGTCCAAATGAACCCTGAATAATTCCAATTCTTTTAGGACACGCATATAGTTGCATGTTCACTGCAGATAAACCGTGTGAGATGCAGCAAAAAATATCTTGGAGCACCATCGGAGTATAGTACACATACGACTTACGCCAGAAGGTGCAACGGCTACATTCCACAGCCCGCTCAGAATAAGGGACTGTGTCTGATGACACTTTGCGCTCCAGTTTTTTTGTTGCAGCGATTCCAAATTTTCAGCTTCCGCTGAAATATCTACCTCCCCGCCCCTCCCCCTTACCAAAAGCCACATTTCCCCTATTTCCGCCTTCCTTTCCAAGTTGAAACCTTCACTCCTTGCTTGCAGCGCAGCCTCCTCGCCGGCGACCTTCCTTCACGCTGCTCGGCCTCGCCTATCCAGGCAGGTAATCCACACCTGACCACCATCCTCCTCCTCCTTCCACATCCCACATGCCTCGACCGCCGGCGCGAGCGCGACACCTTCCACCCAAATCACTGACCCCTCCACCAAATAAGCGCCGGCCTAAGCCATGGTGCATGCAGTATAGCCAGGATCTCAAGGAGCATTTGGCAGCGGAGAAGCAAATCGTAGCCGCACGCACGAATGAGGTCACGATGGCTGCCATTCGTGCCGACCCCCAGATCTTGGAGGAGCACCTCGCCGTCGAGGCCACTGTTGGTGCCTCGCATACCGACGTCGCGACGCGGTTGGCTGCTTTAAACGATAGTTCGTGGTGTTTTCTCGAGGCCACCGTCGGTGCCTTCGACGAAGACTACGAGGTGTTTTCTCAGCATGCACGTGCTTACCTCATCTCAAGAGCCAGCAGGTTGGTGCCCAGAGCGGCTCAGGTAACTCACCACTACAACAAGGCCACCCACTATGCGGAGGCCTCGCCCTCTTCCATGTCCAAGGAGCCAATTGTCATCGATATTGCTGACAATGAGGAGTAGCTTGTCTTATTAGCTCACTATAAGACCCATGTTCAGTTTGCTAGCTACTGCCTTTCCTTAACAAATTCTAGTGAATTGTGTTATCTACTTTTACCATGCAATCTTCTTCTATAGTGTATATGTTCTATATGTCATGCAATGTGGTGTTCAGTTAACTGCTTGGTTCAATTCTGCAAATGTGATGTTCAATTCTTCAGGGTGCAATATTTCCAAGTTGTTAAGCATGCTTGGTTTGGTTAACTGTCTGGTCTTCTATTACGAGTATGTTATATTGTGCAATGTGGTGCTCAGTTAACGTTTGGTTCATTTGTTGTGGTGTTTAGTTAACTGCTTGGTTCAATTCTGCAATGCGATGTTCAATTGTTGTGGCTGCATGATGTTATTGTATACCATGTGAGAAATAAATCGAATTTGGCTGTACTAAATACATGAGAAACAAATAAAATTGCTATATTTCAAAGTCTTAAGCATGCTTGGTTTGGTTAATTGTCTGATCTTCTATTAGGAGTATGTTATATTGTGCAATGTGGTGCTCAGTTAACGTTTGGTTCTTTTGTTGTGGTGTTTAGTTAACTGCTTGGTTCAATTCTGCAATGCGATGTTCAATTGTTGTGGCTACATTCTGTTATTGTATACCATGTGAGGAATAAATCGAATTTAGCTGCACTTAATACACGAGAAACATATACAAGTGCTATATTTCCTAGTTCTTAATCATGCTTGGTTTGGATAAATGGGTTTTCCATGTGGCTTGAATTAATTTAATGAATCTGCAATGTGCTTATTTATCATCAACATATTTTACTAATAGCATGCGAACCCTTACTTAACCTGATGACTAACTACCTTATATGTGTTGCAGGGAAACAGTGGGAAGCACTGAGATTTACAAGATGGCACTAACTATTATACCTTGCCTTTTTTATTCCCTTGCCCCATTTCCAATATAGAGAAGATATTTATGCACATCCTTGTTTTCAGGGTTCACCGATGATTACCTCTCAAACCACCTCTGTGGTCAGGAGGCGAGGAAAGTTTTCATACAACACCCATGGTTCAATATTGAAGTGTTCCTGAAGAGGTCGAAGGATGGAAGGTCAATCATCCACAGGCACTGGCCTAAAGTTGCAAAGACCTTCAACACGAATGAAGGCTGAATATTCGCCTTCTGCTTTAGCAGTTTTCCAGATGAGATGCATCTCTCTATGTACCGTCTATGATGCTAATTTCGAAAGGTTGAAGATGTTGCATGTGAAACTTGCTGCTGGTGCAGTTGTGTAATGGGGTAGCTGAGTGCCGAAGCTATATCATGTTGTACTCCGATGTGTTTCAATTATGAAATCATGCTTCCTTAATATGGAAATGGAATATATTTTGTGCTTAATATGAATGTCAATTAGATTAGTAAATGGATTATTAATAATGGGGCAATTAGCCCGCTAATTGGCCAATTAGCTTGCTCATTGGGTTTTCCTATTGCAAACGATTATTGAGATAACACCGTGGGCGATGACCTCAGGCAACGCACACAGTTTCTAGGAATAAACCGTGTTGGATCAATGAACAATCACACACGACATTCTCTTGAAAACTATTTGCGTTACGCCAGCTTGCGCAAATGTTTTCCTTGGAGTGACTGTGTGGGATGTATATACAAACGGAAACATTGAGCGGGGACTGACTGTGTGGGATGTAATTATGACCAAAAACATTTTTTCCTGTATAATTGTATTTTTTAACACTATTGTACGCATAACCATATTTGGTCACTCGCCGGTCGCACACGACCTCATTTGGCCGGGCGTGTGTGCCAGGAGGGCATATCCCCGACGGTTTCTAGGTCATGTGGGAAGGACCCCCCTATCGGCCACACTCACAAGGTGACGGTTCCGAACACCATCGCAGAAAGGAGTTAAAAACCATTTGTATAGCACCGACGTGTACCAGTGATCATATGGATCTCCAAGAGACCATTGTATTGAGAATCAAACGAGAGAGAGGAAGCCATCTAGCTACTAACTATGGACCTAGAGGTCTACAAAGAACTACTCACGCATCATCGGAGAGGCACCAATGGAAGTGGTGAACCCCTCCGTGATGGTGTCTAGATTGGATCTGGTGGTTCTAGACTCTGTGGCGGCTGGAATTGATTTTTGTCGACTCCCCTAGGGTTTCTGGAATATTGCGGTATTTATAGAGTAAAGAGGTGGTCCGGGGGGCACCTGAGGTGGGCACAACCCACCAGGGCGCGCCTAGGCCTCCAAGTGCACCCTGGTGAGTTGTGCTCCCCTCGAAGCAGCCCCCAGGTGCTTCTTCGGCCCATTGGATGTCTTATGGTCCAAAAAATCCACAAAAAGTTTTGCTGCATTTGGACTCCGTTTGACATTGATTACCTACAATGTAAAAAACATGCAAAAAACACCAACTGGCACTTGGCACTATGTCAATAGGTTAGTACCAAAAAATGATATAAAATGACTATAAAATGATTATAAAACAACCAATAATGATAATATAACAACATGGAACAATAAAAATTATAGATACATTGGAGACGTATCAGGCTGCTGGCGCGCCCAGGTGGGTTGTGCCCACCTGGTGCACCCCCCTGTGATGTTATTTGCACTAAAAACTCAGAAACATTCAAAAAAAATCGTATTAAATTTTGAGGGCAATCTGAGCACTTTTATTTATGGGTCATTTTTTATTGCACGAGAAATCCATAAAATAGGATAAACATGGCATTTTATTTTATTTAACTAAGAAAAATAGAAAACAAAAGGTAAGGACAGAAGATAGTGCCTACTAAATTCATCAACTTCATACCTCTCAAAGATGATCTATTAATATGGTTGATCAAGTCTTATTAACAACCACCTTCGATTAGCATGAAACCGAAGAACTTTCGTAAAACATTAAGTTACCTCAACGGGAATATGCATGTCCCCAACAATAAGTATATCATATTTCTTTTTTGACAGTAGGTAGAGGTAGTTGAAAACTTCCAATAGTGATTGTAGGAGATTTTTCAATAACATTAATACCATTCACTTGGAATTGTTTCTTTGGAAAGTGCACCGTATGCTCATTACCATTGATATGAAAAGTGACCTCGCTTTTATTGCAATCAATAACAGCCCCTGCAGTATTCAAAAAGGGTCTACCAAGGATAATCGACATGTTGTCGTCCTCGGGCATCTCAAGTATAACAAAGTCTATTAAGATAGTAACATTTGCAACAACAACGGGCACATCCTCACAAATACTGATAGGTATGGTAGTTGATTTATTAGCCATTTGCAAAGATATTTCATTAGGTGTGACTTTATTCAAATCAAGTCTGTTGTGTAAAGAGAAAGGCATAACACTAACACCAGCTCCTAAATCACGCAAAGAGGTTTTAACATAGTTTCTTTTGATGGAGCAAGGTATAGTTGCTATTACCGGATCTCCAAGTTTTTTAGGTACTCCATCCTTAAAAGAATAATTATCAATCATGGTGGAGATTTCAGCTTCCAGTATTTTTCTTTTATTGGAGATGATGTCTTTCATGTATTTTGCATAAGGGGCCATCTTTAAAATATCAGTCAAGCGAGTGCGCAAAAAGACTGGCCTAAGCATTTCAGCAAAGTGTTCAAATTCTTCTTCATCTTTCTTCTTAGTTGATTTAGGTGGAAAGGGCATGGGTTTTTGAACCCATGGTTCTCTTTCTTTACCATGTTATCTTGCCACAGAGTCTTTTTTATCATATCTTTTATTTTTAGGTTGTGCGTTATCAAGATCAACAGCAGGTTCTATCTCACCATCATTATCTGGTTCTTTATCATTGTTTGGTTGAGTGTCTTCATGAACATCATCATTATATTTTTCATTATCGCTAGATGAATGTTCATTGCCAGATTGAGTTTCAGCATTAGAGATAGAAATATCATTACTATCTTCAGGAGGTTTTTCTATTTCAGGTTCACTAGGGGTAGGCAAAGTCCTATCATCTTTCTTCTTTTTATTTTAGAAGGACTAGGTGCACCAGTGTCAATTCTTTGAGAGTCTTGTTCAATTCTTTTAGGATAAACCTCGGGATAAAGTGGTTCCTGAGTCATTGTACCTCCTCTTGTTACTACTCTAATAGCATGGTCCTTCATGTTATTATTCATTTCATCAAGTAGTTCTCTTTGAGATTTGGCAACTTGTTCTAACTGAGTATGAACCATAGAAGCATGTTTTCCTACACCTCTAACATCATTAGAGATTCTAAATAACAATTCACTCAAGCGAGCAATCATATCAGAGTTGTATTTCCATTGTCTCATAACATTTTCATTGAAGTGATCTTTTTTTCTAATGTAGTTATCACACTCATAGAGGCACTGACTAGGATGCATATTATAAGCATTGTCCTTTTCATCAAATTTCATTAAAGATTTTACCTCTACCACCTTGGGTGGTGGCGTATCAAGTCCATATATTCCTTCAATAGGAGGTAAATTTTTGACATCTTCAGCTTTAATACCTTTTTCCTTCATACATTTGTTTGCCTCTTGCATATCTTCAGAACTGAGATATAAGATACCCCTCTTCTTCGGAGTGGGTTTAGGCGATGGTTCGGGAAGAGTCCAATCATCATAATTTTTTAATATGTTATTCAATAATTCCTCAACTTGTTCAATGGTTCGTTCCCTGAAAACTCAACCAGCACAACTATCTAGGAAGTCCCTAGAAGCATCGGTTAGTCTTTTATAGAAGATATCAAGTATTTATTTTTTCTTAAGTGGATGATTAGGCAATGCATTAAGCAGTTGGAGAAGCCTCCCCCAAGCTTGTGGGAGACTCTCTTCTTCAATTTGCACAAAGTTAAATATTTCCTGTAAGGCAGCTTGTTTATTATGAGCAAGAAAATATTTTTCAGAGAAGTAGTAAATCATTCCTGGGGACTACTCACACAACTAGGAGCAAGAGTATTGTACCATATCTTAGCATCACCCTTTAATGAGAACGGAAATAACTTGAGGATATAATAGTAGTGAATTTTGTCATCATGAGTGAAAAGGGTGGCTATATCATTCAACTTAGTAAGGAGTGCCACAACAGTTTCATTTTCATAACCATGGAAAGGCTCAGATTCAACCAAAGTCATTAACTCTGGTTCGAGAGATAATTCATAATCCTTATCATCAACAAACATAGGTGAAGTAGCAAACTTAGGATCACATTTCATTCTAGAATTTAAAGATTTTTCTTTCAGTTTGCATAATAATTTCTTAAGATCATCTCTATCATTGATCATCTTCGGGCGCTCCCAAGACACTGATGGTTTGGATATGTGATCTGAGTAGGCCTCTGGCCTTTTCGCACTGACCACCACGCGGTAATAAGTATGGGCACTCTGTGTCGTACGATTCTTTCGAAAGCTCACTGATGTCAGTGGTTTAGCAGCACGCACCCGGATGGTCCACATAAGCACCTGCTTTGTATAAAGATGTAGCCAGGGCAGATCACAGTCGTCCTTGCGACACGCAGGATTGCAAAGGACGATTGGTCCTTGACCCCTTCACATTTATTATGTAGACCGGCGTGTTGGCCTCTTTGTTGAGCCTAGGTAGGACTACGGCATGTTGATCAACCGAGGTTGGGCATGACCCAGGAAAGTGTGTTCGGCCGGAGTTAATCGAGCGTGTTGGGTAAGTTTGTGCACCCATAGTAATGGACACTCGGAGTTGTATCATGATCTATACAACTAGAACTGGATATTGGAGGCATGAAATGGATATGATGTCTCCGGTATTGCTTTCTCATAGGGAGTCGAGAAAGGATCTCCGGGCGATACTACAACATACTTGCTACTTGATAATATGCTAATCTGCACTCTTCTAATGATGCAAGATGCTTCAAGATGCTATTCTTCGATAGGCTATGCCTTCCCTCTATTCTGGCATTTCTGCAGTTCAGTCCAAAGATATAGCCACATTCCTTTGATACTGATGCATACTTAGTATAGATTTGATGTAAGTCTTGCGAGTACTTTGGATGAGTACTCATGATTTCTTTGCTATCACTTTTCCCCTATACCTGATTGCTGTGATCAGCTGATAGAGTCCAGGAGCCATCTTGCATTATCAATAACTACTACTACCCCCAGGGTGCCTACTTCTACGTGGAGGCCGTCCCCGACCAGGAGTAGTTAGGAGGCTCCCACGCAGGAGGCCTTGCATTTTCGATCGTTGTTGTTGTTGTTGTTTGTGCTAGCCTTCCTAAGGCAGACTCATGGATAATGACTTACACTTTACATTCATACATTCATTCCCAGTTGCTCTTGTTATCAAAAGATGCTCCGAAATACTCCCTGTTGTCCTGAGGATCCTTTGAGCTCATTGCCTTGAAGTTCATTACCGCAAGAAAGCCCTTATGGGTAATTCGTCACACTTAAAGGGGATCCGTTCATTCCCAGTTGTTCATGTGTTTCATAAAATTCTTCAAAATGTTATTCGATCTTCTAAAAATCCTCTATAGCCTATCGCTCTTGAAGCTCTTGCTTGCTTGCATTATGGTTAATTCCATATGTCTGGTAGTCTTCGTTGACATCCTTTGTCATTGTCATTTTGAGCCTTTGATTCGATATGTTTGTGAATGCTCACAATCATTGGTTGCAATTGGAATTCTTCCCTTTGGCTCAGACATCATTCGTACATAAGCTGGTTTTTGGCAAATCAAACCTTGATTGATTGCCCATCTAAGTCTGTTCAACTTACTCGTATTTGACCAGAGCATCTGATTCTGATACACCAATCTAGAAATCAAAGTTCCTTTGTATTTAAGCTTCAAACTATTCATATGTTTCTTTAATCTGATACCTTTGCATTCTTTCTTCTTCTGTTTGAGCACCGATACTCACATCAGCTCCGTTGTGGATCCCCAGATCCATTGTTGGATTATTATCCCGGTGTCCTTCATATTCAATCACCTTGTGAGTTCTTCCCTGGTATCCTTTGGTAAATTGTATCCTCTGCTTTTGACAACCATACTCTGCTATCGAGCTTGTGTTAACTACCCTTGAAGTTTGTGGTATATGTTCCTAAGATGCCCCGATGGGTTGAACCTATGCCTTCCCAAATCCATGTGAACCCAAAAGTTTTCACGAGTCTTAATCTTCTGGTGTTTCGCCAGAAAAATTTTCAATGCTACAACTTCTTTGAAAACAAGAAGTGAATGAAAAGTTGTGCGTTGGAGAAGTGGGAGTCGACCTTGAACTTTTTGTTCATGCACATGGACACGATGTAGATCTTATCGTGGAAGCTTCTCTTAAAATTAATTACCCCCCTTGGTGTAAGTTCATCTTATATCTGGGATTTGGTATTTCACACTCATAGTTCCAACCATATTGTTCATCGTTGATCCCACTTCTTGGATAAGTTATCAAGATCAACAACAGGTTCTCTCTCAACATCATTATTTGGTTCTTTTCATTGCTTGGTTGAGTGTCTTCATGAACATCGTCATTATATTTTTCATTATCGCAAGATGAATGTTCATTTCCATATTGAGTTTCAGCGTCAGAGATAGAAACATCTTTACTATCTTCAGGAGGTTTTTCTATTTCAGGTTCACTAGGGGTATGCAATGTCCTATCATGTTTCTTCTTCTTTTTCTTTTTAGACGGACTAGATGCACCAGTGTTAATTCTTTGATAGTCTTGTTCAATTCTTTTAGGATGACCCTCAGGATAAAGTGGTTCCTGAGTCATTCTACATCCTCTAGTTACTACTCTAATAGCATGGTCCTTCATGTTATTATTCGTTTCATCAAGCAGTTATCTTTGAGATTTGGCAACTTGTTATAATTGGGTATGAACCATAGAGGCATGTTTTCCTACACTTCTACATCATCAGAGATTCTAAATAACAAGTCACTCAAGCGAGCAATCATATCAGAGTTGTATTTCAATTGTATCATAACATTTTCATTGAAGTGATCCTTTTTTCTAATGTAGTTATCAAACTCATCAAGGCACTGACTAGGATGCATATTATAAGGATTATTGTAGCAACCCGACCCGAATGGATCAAGTCTCTGTGCTTAAGTGTCATCCCTGGATCGGTATGCTGAGACACACAGTACTCGAAGGATTTATAACAGAGGTAAATCACATGTATAAAGTAACGTAAATACTATTACCTCAATCCATATAGCGGAAGCAACAAGGTTGTGGATTCCCATCAACACCAACGGCAAAGTTGAGTGTAGAAATCGTAACCCTAACGTATCACTTACTCGTCGTAAGAAACCTGCAACATTAGACGTTGCAGCCCGAAACGGGTCAGTACATTGAATGCAATGGCAAATTCACACCATAGAGAAAAATGATGAACAATAGCTATCACTACATGCATATATGAATGGTGGAAAAGCTCTATGGTTATAATGTTTTTGCGAAAAGCCAATTTTTCCCTACTGCAAAGGAATAAATTTTATTTAACTATCATGGTGGTTGTTAAACATTGAGAATGGTTGACAGCATTCTCAATCCCAATTAAAAATAGTCATCAGTAACCCAACAATATTAATTTAGAAGTAACATGATGAGATCAACAGGATAATCCAAGAACTAGATACTCAAGATGTCCATAACCGGGGACACGGCTAATCATGATTAGTTTGTACACTCTGCAGAGGTTTGCGCACTTTTCCCCACAAGACTCGATCGCCTCCGTTGGATTTCGCGCACTACATGGTGTTTGAGAAACGGATGACCGAGGCACAGTCTTTCAGAAGCGCTAGCACCTTACGTTGGATAGACCGGTACACCTACTTTCCCCTACATCTGCTAGTCTACCCTGTAAGAATTCGCACGACATAATCAACTATGCCAGAGCCCATAATGGCTTGTGGCTGCACACGAAAGTTTCTAGTATGAATAATCTCATGATCCCTTTGAGCCTGGGTGGCGGTCCAAAAGAAAAACAGGCAAGTCCTGGATTACCCAAGTGCCTAAACACGCAATCCTAGAATAACCAGGTGCCTCAATCCACCCAGATGTATGTTTAAGTTGCCACCTTAAGTAAACCATTAATTAAAAATCTCACATCTGTCATGGATACTCTCAAAACCCAATCCACGTCTACGAGCATAGCATGGCAATGTAAGCATGACGTAATAGTAACTCCCAGGGGTTTGATAATAAACAGGTAATAGGTACTACCTCATCTACTTCCCATCCCACAATTTAATTAGATCCTAATCATGCAATGTGTGAGGATTGATCTAATGCAAGAAAAACTGGGTTGTAGAAAAGGTATGATCAAAGTGTGAACTTGCCTACAATGTTGATGAAGATGATTCACACTCAAAAATCTTGATAGCTCTACTCGTCACACTCCGGTCAGTCTATCGTAATCAAGCAATAGTAACCACACATAAGCTATCACTCAAAAGACAAGAAAGATCGAAGAAGTCGATTCAGAAAACATCAAAACCAAGCAAATAGCTCTTGCAACATAAAGCAATTTCTAACAGTACCAAAATTATGTGAATTTGTCCTTATCAGAAAATTTAGGTCAAGAGCTTCGATTTGCAACAAGAATCAACTCAAACGGAGTTACGGATAAAAAGATATGATCAAAAAAAGTTTGAATTCAAATCTGATCTAATTCAAATTTTAAAATTTTCAAAAACATGTTTGAGTTGGATTACTGTATAGAGGAGATCATAACGAAGAAGTGGGCGTTGGTTTCATTGGATTTGGGCAAACGAGTAACAAGTTATGGCTATTTGAAAAATCAGGGCCAAGCTGTTTTATGGAGAAAAAAAATAGCTACGGGCTAGGGTCTAATGTATAAATACGTAGACTAATTGATAATCTAATTATTTTATCATATTAGTCTAAAAATTAATAAACTATGGAGGTATAAGAAGAAGAAAAAATAAAGAAAGATACTTTTATGAGGCAGAGAAAAGACGACTTTGGAGAGAAGAGACAATTTCCAGAAGTTGCACCGGAGAGGAGAAATATATTTTTTTAAATGAATCTAGTCAAACCAAAATATTGATTTAACCTGAATCGGATGATTTTTGGAGGCTCTATAGGTCTATATTTATTGGTGGAAAAGAGGCTTAGGGGTCAAAGGCTAGGCAGTGTGGGACTAAACATAGACGAAAATATACGAAACAGAGAAGAAAAGAAGCAATGGGCCTAAAGGCCTTCGGCCGGTCGCGCGGTGCAGTTTTTTTTCTTTTTTTTTTCTTTTTTTGCCTTCGGCCGGCCGCGCGATGCAGTTTTTTTAACAATGCGATAAACTGAAAAACGGAAATAAAATAAAACTTTATACAGGCATATTATATATCAAAATTTTCAGAAAAAAATTTCTACGACATGAACATTTTCTAGCATTAAATAAAATACACACAAATTCTAATAATTCAAAGAGTGCCACTGGTCTAATAAAATCCAATAAAAATCATTTTAGAAATACCAAAATGAAATCAAATTTATTTCTTTCCAATTTTCTGTTGTAGGGAATCATGTTACCCTAATTTCCATATATTTTATTTTTGGAGAAAAATAATTTGAATAAAACTCAAATAACTCCAAATTGAAAATAAATTCAAAAGAATTTTGAATTTAATTCTTTGAAACTCCCAACTCATATTTCATATAATTTGAAGAAGTCATTTTATCTTCTCTCATGAAAATCATTGAGCTGCATGAAGTTTATGAATTGAAATATTTCCAAATGAAATTCAATTATTTTCAAATACCCTTTCATTTAATTTAAATGGAAGAAGTCATATCATCTTCGCTCAAGGGTTTTGTATTTGAAAATAATTTGAATTCACAAAGATCATAAATGAAAAATGAAAGTTTGGGAAAGTCCTTTTATTTCCTCTCATTTAACTTTCAAAAAGGTTTCGAATTTCTCTCAATTTCACGCAATCAACCAAACAATCAATCAAATCTATCTATTTATTATAACATTCCGAAATTTAGAATTTTGGGATGTTACAATTATCCTTTTCATCAAATTCCATTAAAGATTTTACCTCTACCACCTTGGGTGGTGGTGTAGCAAGTCCATGTATTTCTTTAATAGGAGGTAAATTTTTGACATCTTCAGCTTTAATACCTTTTTCCTTCATACATTTCTTTGCCTCTTGCATATCTTCGGGACTGAGATATAAGATACCCCTCTTCTTCGGGCTAGGTGTAAGCGATGGTTCGGGAAGAGTCCAATCATAATAATTTTTCGATATGTTATTCAATAATTCCTCAGCCTGTTCAATGGTTCGTCCCCTGAAAACACAACCAGCACAACTATCCAGGAAGTCCCTAGAAGCATCGGTTAGTCCATTATAGAAGATATCAAGTATTTCATTTTTCTTAAGTGGATGATTAGGCGAAGCATTAAGCAGTTGGAGAAGCCTCCCCAAGATTGTGGGAGACTCTCTTCTTCAATTTGCACAAAGTTAAGTATTTACTGTAAGGCAACTTGTTTCTCATGAGCAGGAAAATATTTTTCAGAGAAGTAGTAAATCATTCCTGGGGACTACACACACAACCGGGAGCAAGAGTATTGTACCATATCTTAGCATCACCCTTTAATGAGAATGGAAATACCTTGAGGATATAATAGTAGCGAATTTTATCATCATGAGTGAAAAGGGTGGCTATATCATTCAACTTAGTAAGGAGTGCCACAACAGTTTCATTTTCATAACCATGGAAAGGATCAGATTCAACCAAAGTAATTAACTCTGGGTCGACACAGAATTCATAATCCTTATCATCAACAAAGATAGGTGAAGTAGCAAACTTAGGATCACATTTCGTTCTAGAATTTAAAGATTTTTCTTTAAGTTTGCATAATAATTTCTTAAGATCATCTCTATCATTGCAAGCAAGAAAATATCTAGTTGTATCCTCATCCATAACATAACCTTCCGACATGTTAGGCAAATAATATCTAGGAGGACTAGGTCTAATAGGTGTTTCAAGATTTTCAGATTCAATCATTTCATCAGTTTCAGCATGCTCAATGTCTTTAGCTCTAGCAATTTGTTCATCAAGAAATTCACCTAGTGGCACATTATCATCAAGCAAGGTACTAGCATCATCATGAGTAGCATTCATAGAAGTAGCATTGTCAATAACATGTGACATATCAGGATTAATAGCATGTGGTGGTGTTACAAGTCTACTCAAAATAGAAGGTGAATCAAGTGCAAAACTAGATGGGAGTTCCTTACCTCCCCTCGTCTTAGAGGGAAATATCTTAGTTTTGGTATCCTTCAGATTCTTCATAGTGATAGATAAATAATAATCCCAAGTGACTCTACAAATATAGCTATGCTCCCCGACAACGGCGCCAGAAAAAGGTCTTGATAACCCACAAGTATAGGGGACCGCAACAGTTTTCGAGGGTAGAGTATTCAACCCAAATTTACAGATTCGACACAGGGGGAGGCAAAAAATGTTTGCAAGTATTAGCAGCTGAGTTGTCAATTCAACCACACCTGGAGATTAATTATCTACACAAAAGCGATCAGTACCACAGTAATATGATAGTGTTGATAGTATAGCAACAACAATAGTAACGGTAATAGTGATAGAAAATTTTGTAGCAAGTGTAACAGTAACAGTAGCAGTAGTAGCTTACCAAGATCAATATGTAGGAAATTTGTAGGCATTGGATCGGTGGATTTGTTGGATGATATTCATCAGATAACAATTATAACCTAGGGCGATACAAAACTAGCTCCAGTTCATAAATATAATGTAGGCATGTATTCCGTAAATAGTCATACGTGCTTATGCAAAGAACTTGCATGACATCTTTTGTCCTACCCTCCCGTGGCAGCGGGGTCCATCTGAAAATTAAGGGATATTAAGGCCTCCTTTTAATAGAGAACCGGAACAAAAGCATTAACACATAGTGAATACATTAACTCTTCAAACTACGGTCATCACTAGAAAGTATCCCGAATACTGTCACTCCGGGGTTTACGGATCATAACATGTAATAGGTGAATATGACTTGCAAGATCGGATCTAGAGCATAGATATAATGGTGATAACATAAACGGTTCAAATCTGAAATCATGGCACCCAGGCCCAAAGTGACAAGCCTTAAGCATGGCAAAGTCATATCAACATCAATCTCAGAACATAATGGATACTAGGGATCAAGCCCTAACAAAACTAACTCGATTACATGATGAATATCATCCAACTCCTCACCGACCAGCAAGCCTACGAAGGAATTACTCACTCCCGATGGGGAGCATCATGGAATTGGTGATCGAGAAGGGTTGGTGATGACAAAGATCGAAGATCCCCCTCTCCGGAGCCCCAAACGGACTCCAGATCCGGCCTCCCGATGAAGAACAGGAGGCGGCGGCGGCTCCGTATCGTGAAACGAGATAATTCTTCCTCACTCATTTTTTTCTAGAAAAATAGGTATTTATGGAGTCGTGATCAGGGTCTGCAGGGCCACCAGGTGGGCACAACCCACCTGGGCGCACCTGGAGGGGGCGCACCCTGGTGGGTTGTGCTCGCCCAGGGGGGCCCTCAAGTGGTTCATGGCTCCAGTATTTTTCTTTTATTTTGAAATAATTCTCCAAAAAGTTTCGCTCCAATCCGAGAACTTCTATTTCTGCACAAAAACAACACCATGGTAGTTCTGCTGAAAACAACATCAGTCCATGTTGGTTTCATTCAAATCATGCAAATTAGAGTCCAAAACAAGAGGAAAAGTGTTAGGAAAAGTCGATACAATGGAGACTTATCACGTGCAACACCTCAAGTGTGAACCTTCGAGGGTGATTACTCCAAGTTCACCTTGACGGTTACATCAAGTGGAATCCACTGAGGGTGATTCCTTGGATTCCCCCTTGGTGTTATGGCCATTTGGTTACTTTGACTTTACTCGGAACCATGTTGAAGTCAGTCGCCCCCGAGGGGTACCCGTGAGAGAAATGTGAAGTCGGGTTGACCGTGAGGGTACCCGCGAGTGATGTGAAGTCGGGTTGACCTGGAGGGTACCCGCGAGTGATGTGAAGTTGGTTTGACCTAGAGGTTACCCGCGAGATAACTACGCGGAACGGCCGGGCATTCTTAGCCCTTGCCGTAAGTCAGTGAGATGGGATGACGAGGCCATAAATGGTAGATCGTTGATCGTCTCCGCACGCTCCCAAGACACTAACGGTTTGGATATGTGATGCGAGTAGGCCTCTGGCATTTTTGCACTGACCACCATGCGGGAATAATTAAGGGCACTCTGCGTCATACAATTCTTCCGAAAGCTCAATGATGTCAGTGGTTTACCGGCACGCGCCCGGATGGTCCACGTAAGCATCTGCTTTCTATAAAGATGTAGCCAGGGCTGATCCCAGTCGTCCTTGCAATGCACATGATTGCAAAGGATGATTGGCCCATGACCCCTTCACATTTAGTATGTAGACCGGTGTGTTGGCCTCTTTGTTGAGCCTAGGTAGGACTACAACATGTCAATCAGCCGAGGTAGGGCATGACCCAGGAAAGTGTGTTCGGCTAAAGTTAATTGAGCATGTTGTGTAAGCTTGTGCACCCACGGTAACGGGCGCTCGGAGTTGTATCCTGATCTATACAACTAGAACTGGATACTGGAGACATGAAATGGATATGCTGGCTCCGGGATTGCTTTCTCGCATGGAGTCGAGAAAGGATCTCTGGGCGATACTACAACATACTTGCTATTTTATAATATGCTAATCTGCACTCTTCTAATGCTGCAATATGCTTCAAGATGCTAGTCTTTGATAGTGTTGGGGATATTACTACTAAGTATAAACCGGCAATGAGGGGGCGGATTATGCCCATAATGAGTTAGTCATGTTTGAAGCCCGTGAAGACAAGAAGTATGGGGCTTTACAAAGGACATCTAAACACAAAATCCCAGGGCCCAAAGGCGGATTAGGGCCCGTAGACATAAACCGCCATATGATATGTAACTTATGTTGTAAGGCAAGGAAAGGTAGAAACTGAGCCGGGCACGGTTATGAGCCGGCCTCGGGATTCTGTAAACCACCGGGCGTCAACCTGTGTATATAAAGGGACGACTCGGCGACGGTTCAGGGACAACAAACAATAATTGGAGAGCCAGGCAAGGTGGATTCGCTCCCTGGTCATTGAAACCCTAGCAATTCCATCACAACTAGAGTAGGCTTTTACCTTCATCGTAAGGGGCCGAACCAGTATAATTCCTTGTGTCCCTTGTCCACTTTAACCCCTTTAAGCTAATCCATCGTGATGCCTCCACGACTAAGTCCTTTCACTAGGACATCTGTCGTGACAAAACCACGACAGTTGGCGCCCACCGTGGGGCCATCGCATGATGGTTTCGAGCTCTTGAAGGGCAGCTTCGAAGGACTCAAGGGATGCGCTGTGGGCCGGATGATCAAGAGTCATCGCGGCAAGCTCTACATCGACGAAGCAGGCTGGGGCCCCGAGGCTGGCTCGATAGAGTACGGGTACCGGGTCCCCTTTGGCGGAATACACGTCTTCATTAGCAAGATCGTAGAACCAGGCCCTGAGCCGGACATCTGCACCAACATCGTCGAGACGGCTCAGCGTGCAAGACCTACCCGAGTTCAGCCTGCGGTAAAGCGTGCCTTCATGGGAGTCATCCATGGAGCAGAATCTGAGGATAGATCGGTATCTGGTGGCGAAACCGTCGTTTACTCCGATGACGAGTCTTCAACCGGAGAGACCAAGTCGTTGTATCAGCTGCATGATGGCCGGATTAGTGGCGGTTCCGATGGTGACAGTATTCCGGACCTCTCTCATCTGCCGAGCCGAGTTGCGATTTTCATGGCCGGTACGCAGTCGGTGCAGCACTCTTCTATCGCATCGTCAATGATTTCCGGCTCAGTAGCTGCAACACCCGCCAGGGCAGGAGGCCCCGCGCCAGCGTCGGTTCAGGTTTTGTCCGATTTATTTGACACTTTGGCAATGTTGCTGGCTGCTGAGGTTAATGCGGTGAATCAGGATCGGCATAACACGGAAATTGCATAGGTGAAGGATCAGAGAGCTCAAGCTAAGGTAGATCTGGCAGTAGAGAACACCAGGATGGCCATAGAGCAGGCCGAGTTAGAGGCACAGGCTTATTCATACAGCCGCGAGAGTATTCATTCCACCCCCCGTCCAATTCGGAGCTACAACAGGCATATTGATGAACCGGCTGTATCAAGCAGTGCATGAAACCGTAAGCCGCCGCGAGGGCATAACCCGGCGGGTGGCGGTGCTAATGCCCAGGATGTGGTGGATCACGGTCGAGCACGTCGAGAAGCTGAGTTAGCAGCGCAATACGCGGCTCGTCAGCTTACTACGGTTCGTCCGACCACTTAAGTGGAGCCACGTGTGGTTTTTAGTTCTTTGGGGGTGCCGTGTCTCAACCCAGCCTTACATAATGTGCGGCTACCCAAGGATTTCAAGGGTCCTCGTAAGGTGCCCAATTACACTGTCGATTTACCCTCGAATCATGGGTCGAGAGCTATGAGATGGCGATGGAGATGCTGGATGTGGATGATGCAGCATGTGCCAACTACTTCACCATGATGCTGGCAGGAACAACTCATACCTGGCTGAAAAGTTTACTAGCTAACTCCATTGGATCATGGACTAAGTTAAAAAGTCGGTTTATCCAGAATTTCAAAGATACATGTAAACAACCCATGTCAATTGTGGACCTAGCCACCTGTGTTCAAGAGGACGGGGAGTCTACAACCCATTGGGTAAAGCGAGTCTCCGCTATTTTGCATTCATCAGACCGCATCAATGTTGATACAGCAGTCTTGACGTTGGAAGGCAATTGCCAGTTTACTCCTTTGAAACTGAAGTTGGGAAGGCTCAAGAGTCATTGCAATGACATGGCAATGCTTATGGCAGCTCTGGTTAAGTATGTCGATTCAGATAGTACCAAGGACCCTGAGTCTGAGGATGAAAAGCCGGGGAAGGGAAAGAAGAATGGCAGTGCCAAGGGGCAGCAGCATAACCCGGCGGGTCATGGGAACAACAGTAAGCGCAAGACAGATAATAGCTTGGACTTTGTGGCTAACATCAACACTCAGGATAATGGTCAGTGCCGTAAGGGTAAACTGCCCCAGCGGGGTGGGGGATCAGGTCCCAATCTTGAGCGCCTATTAAACCAGCCTTGCCCAAAGCACGGATCGAAAGAAAGGCCAGCTACGCATCTTTGGAAAGATTGCTTCCTTATGCGGGAATTTAAAAATTCGAATCTTTTTCAATATGACCATGGACCGCTCGGTGGTTCAGGAGGCGGTTTTCATGGGCCGGGTTATGGTGGTGGGAGGTCCGGTTCAGGATTTCAAGGCAACCAAACCGTACCTGGCAATCAAGGCAGTCAGGGTAACTAGGGCGGCTATAATCATCAGGGAAATCAGCAACAACAACAATCGGGTTATCAGAGTAAGCCGAAGTAGCTGAATAGTGGGCAGTACCATCTCTTCACCACTAGTTTGTGTAAGCGTGATTAGAAGCTTCATAAAAGGGCAGTAAACTCCATTGAACCGACAGTGCCCCGTTACTTGCGCTGGTCTGAACAGCCCATTTTGTGGAGTCGAGAGGATCATCCACCCCGGGTTGATAATCCGGGTCATCTGGCCTTAGTGGTGGCACCTCAGGTTGGGGGTTGTAAGTTCACCAAGGTACTCATGGATGGATGGAGTAGTGTCAATATTCTTTACTATGAAACCTTCCGTCGCATGGGGTTGACAGATAAAACTCTTAAACCGTCGAACACCGTTTTTCATGGTGTGCTTCCTGGTAAATAGGTGTACCCAGTTGGCAAGATAGCTCTAAAGGTTGCTTTTGGAGATGATCATGATTAAAGATCAGAGACATTGACTTTTTAAGTGGTGAAAATCAAGAGTCCATATCATGCCCTGTTTGGACGACCGGCTTATGCTAAGTTCATGGCAAGGACCTGTTATGTTTATCTGCAGCTTAAGATGCCAGGTCATAACGGGACAATCACAGTACATGGGAGCAGGAAGATTGCTTTGGAATGTGAAGAAGGTGATGCGTCTTATGATGAGTCGGTTTGTGCAACGGAGGAGCTGAAGTTCTATAAGGACAATGTTGATCCGGCAGATATGACTTCTCTGAAAAAAGCCAACTACAGAGCATGATCCAGCTTTGAAGTTTAAATCAGCCAAGGAGACTAAGCTGGTTGACTTTGTTCCTGGAGATTCATCCAGGCAATTCAGCATCAGTGTTAACCTGGATCCGAAATAGGAAAGCGCGCTCATCGAGTTCATCCGTGAGAACCGGGACATCTTTGCATGGAAACCTTCTGATATGCCAGGTGTACCGAGGAACTCGCTAAGCACACTCTTAATATAGATCCTAAGTTTAAACCGGTCAGGCAGTTTCTTCGCCGCTTCAATGAAGAAAGGCGCAAGCCTATTGGTGAGGAGGTAGCCCGGCTTTTGGCAGCAGGGTTTATTGTGGAGGTCTGTCACCCTGAGTGGCTAGCTAATTCGGTGCTGGTACTTAATGCTGGGATCTACGGTAGGGTGAGTCGACTGCAAATTAAAATTTCCTACGCGCAGAACAACCAAGAACATGCTACGGGAGATGGATCACAGTTCGTTACCACTAGACGTGCAGTGCCGTGCAGCAGAAGAAGAGTTGGGGCAGCGCGTCCGCGTGGATCGTCTCCTCCTCGTCCCATCTCCCTCGTATAACAGGTGGTTGGTTCCCACATACAGGTTCGCCGAAGCGGCACAAGTGCACCGCCTCTAACGGTATTCACGCGTGCAGGAGGAACGTCGTGCGGCGGACTGCTAGGTCCGATCACACAACGGGCGGCAAGTGGAGGTGTCTATTCGCAGCACACGCAAACCCTAGTGACAGCGCCGAAGCGATCAACCCATGAGTGTGCCGCACCTCCACTATATATATAGGCGTCCGTCACGGGCTCAACACTTGGGCCTCGCATGGACCCTAAAGCCCATAAGTCTACTCGGCCACAATCCGAATACAGTTCGGATCACATCCGACCAGTGTCCTCGGATCCGATCTCGTAGGTTCCTTCCCTTAAGCGCGCGACCCCTTAGGTTCAAGTCGTCTTGGTTGCAGTTTGGATCACCTCCGAACGGCACGGTTGGTAGCGGCCTCTAGCAACGCATGCCGAACACCAAGCAGACTAGGAAGCTGGTTAGAGAACATGTACATCACACTTCCATTCCTTTTGCCACACGATATATGCTGTTGAGCTCAAGGCGAGTCTATCATCCTTGTGCTAACCCGACCTCTCTCTCGTTCCAGTGATGCCGACCACAAACCGGATTATCTCATAATCCTTGTCGCATGACCATGCTTATCCTGGTCGGATCACACGAGGGGCCCAGAGTATATCTCTCCTGGTCGGAGGGGCAAATCCCATCTTGCTCGACCACGTCTCGCAGCATGGTTCTGGACAAACCCGAAACCTACCTTCATAACTACCCAGTTACGGAGTAGCATTTGGTCGGCCCAAAGCAAGTCTGTCACAATCCCGAGTACATGTGTCAGCTCGGGTCTTAGGACATAGAACATATGTTGCACTAGAGACTCACATATGACATATCGCTGCGTCTCATAGTTGGGTCTGTCCGACTTGGACCTTATCTCGACTCGGATCCGACTACGTCGAATCCAAGTCCATATTATCCGGTTAGCATCCAATGCTCCATGGCTAGTGAGACCAAGCCATCGACCATGTCATATGCTAGTCTAGTTGGCTGCGCGTCCACACAGCCCTTTCAACTAGGGACCTTTTAGGATAGTCATCATACAATGCATAGTCCCACAAACAAGTCACGTACTTGCTGATACACATCATTGATAATGTCCGAGGACTATCTTTATACATAAACAGATAGGAAATATCATCATACATGATTGCCTCTAGGGCATATCTCCAACACTTAAGAAGAACGGCACTTGGCTTATGTGTATGGACTACACAGATCCGAACAAAGCTTGTCCAGCTGATGCCTTTGCTATCCCTTGTATTGATGAAATCATTGATGCTACGGCGGGTTGTGACCATTCGTGTTTTCTGTATGCTTATTCTTGTTATCATCAGATCAAAATGGCAGTTAAGGACCAGGAGAATACAACTTTTATAACTCCCTTTGGAGCCTTCTACTATGTATCTATGCCTTTTGGGCACAAGAGTGCCTAGGCGACTTATCAACGCTGTGTGTAGAATTGTCTTCATAATCAGATTGGGCGCAATGTTCATGCTTATGTGGATGATATTGTGGTGAAGTCCATAGAGGAGGAAACATTGATAGATGACTTGAAGGAGACTTTTGATAACCTCCGGGTTTATAAGATGATGCTTAATCTGGCTAAATGTGTCTTTGGTGTACCGGCAGGCAAGCTCTTGGGTTTTCTGGTGTCTAACAGGAGCATTGAAGCTAATCCGGAGAAGATCAAAGCTATTACGTCCCTGATTAAACCGGCGTGTATTAACGATGTTCAGTGTCTGGCGGGTCGTAAGCATTGAGCCGATTTATCAGCCGTTTGGGAGAAAAGGCAATCCCTCTGTATCAGATGATGAAGAAGACAGATCATTTCGTCTGGAGTGATGCGGACAATGAAGCCTTTGAGGGTTTAAAGCGGCAGCTAGCTGAGCCGCCTATCCTTGCTGCTCCTGTTGATAAAGAGCCCTTGTTGTTATATGTGGCTGCTAATGCCCGGGTTGTTAGTGTGGCTACTGTTGTGGAGCACAAGGAGGCCGGAAAGGAGTATCCGGTTCAACGGCCGGTTTATTATATCAGCGAGGTGCTTATTGAGTCCAAGAAGAGGTACCCACATTGGCAGAAACTGGTGTATGGCGTTTTCATGGCGAGCAGGAAGCTCAAGCACTATTTTCAGGGTCATCCTATCACTGTGGTCAGTTCTGCCCCCTTGGGGGATATCATCCAAAATAGGGAAGCAACTGGCTGGGTTTCCAGATGGGCCATTGAGCTTGGACCTCACTGGTTAAAATATATGCCTCGCACAGCAATCAAGTCCCAAGCACTTGTGGACTTCATCAATGACTGGACAGAGTTGCAGGCGCCGGAGGAAAAGTCGGATAACACTTATTGGACTATTCATTTTGAAGGGTCCAGACAATTGGAGGGCTCGGCGGCTGGAGTCGTATTAACTTCCCCACAAGGTGATAAGTTTTGTTATGTTCTCCGTTTAATGTTCCCTTGCACTAACAATGCAGTTGAATATGAGGCCTTGCTCCATGGTCTTTGGATGGCTAAGGAGATGAATTTAAGTCAGATTAAGTGCTTTGGTGACTCGGATCTGGTAGCTCAACAGGTGTCTGGCACTTGGGATTCCAAAGATCCGCTCATGGCGGCGTATCGACGAGAGGTGGACATAGTGGCTGGTCATTTCAAGGGTTATCAGGTTGACCATATAGACCGGCGAAAGAATAAAGCTGTGGACGCTTTAAGTCGCTTAGGCTCTCAACGTAAACCGGTGCCACCCAATGTTTTTCTGGATGTGCTACATAATCTGTCGGTCAAGCTACCTACAGAGGAGGATTTGGCTGTTCCTGACCCGGAGGCTCAGTTAGTGGCAGCTCCTCATGTTATCCCGGATTGGACGGTCCCATACTTGGCGTATATGAACTAGGGCAAGTTACCGGAGGACGAAACTTTGGCCAGGCAGATAATCCGGCGATCCAAGTCAATGACCATTATCAATGGGGAGTTGCATCATTGCAGTGTAACAGGGGCGTTTCAGTGTTGTGTATCTCCTCAAGAAGGCTGTGAGATTTTGCGTGAGATCCACGAAGGCGATTGTGGTCACCATGCCGGTTCAAAATCCTTGGTAGCTAAAGCTTTTCATCACGGCTTCTATTGGTTGACAGCTCATGCTGATGCTGAGGATTTGGTAAAGAGGTGTGATGGTTGTCAGAAGTTTGCACGCCGCGCTCATGTTCCGGCTCAAGAATTAAGGATGATTCCAATCACTTGGCCATTTGCAACTTGGGGGCTGGATATGGTTGGGCCCTTTAAGAGGTCCAAGGACAAGAAGACCCATCTTCTGGTGGCGATTGATAAGTTCACCAAGTGGGTGGATGCAGAACCAGTCAGTAAGTGTGATGCAGCTACAGCGGTTCAATTCATCAAAAAGGTGATCTTCCGTTTTGGTTTTCCACACAACATCATAACCGATAATGGTACTAATCTGTCCAAGGGTGCTATGGAAGAATTTTTTCAACGGGAGCACATCCGGCTTGACGTGTCATCAGTGGCTCACCCCCAATCTAATGGTCAAGCAGAGAGAGCCAATCAAGATATTTTGAGAGGCATCAAGCCCTGGCTTATGGTTCCTTTAAAGCGGACGCCGGGTTTTTGGGTGGAGGAGTTACCTTTTGTGTTATGGAGTATCAATACCACACCGAGCAGATCTACGGGTTACACACCTTTCTTCATGGTTTACGAAGAAGAGGCGGTTCTCCCTAGTGACATCCGTCATGACTCGCCCCGTCTGACGGCTTATATTCAAGCTGATAATGAGAAAGCACGTCAGGATTCACTAGACCTGTTAGATGAGGAGCGTGATCTCACAGTGGCACGATTGGCGATTTACCAGCAAGACCTGCGTCGTTATCACAGCCGCCGGGTTAAAACCAGAACTTTTCAAGAAGGCGATCTGGTGCTCCGAGTCATCCAGGATCAGACTGATATGCACAAGTTGTCCCCACCTTGGGAAGGACCCTTTGTGGTCAGCAAAAATCTGCACAACGGATCATACTACCTTATCGATGTTCGAGAGCACAAAGACTCACGTAAATTGGAGGAGGAGAGCCAACGGCCATGGAATATAGCTCATCTTCGGCCTTACTATACTTGAGCCACAGGTTCTTCTTCTGTACATTATTATGACAATGTATATATTATGATCAATATAATAAATCGGAGCCTCAGCTAAAGTGGGGTCTTTGTTGTTTTTATTACATCATGTGTGGTTACATGGGGGCTTCTGTTTATAAAGTGGAGTTCTATTTCCCATTGATCCGGCTTATAAAGTGTAACGCCCTCGATGCGGCTATATCTCCCACGTGTCGAGGCACGACTTAGAGGCATGACCGCATTGAAAGCAATGTCGAAAGTTAGGAAATCATCACACATCCCATGTACATAAATAATATAAAGGGGAGGTACATAGTTGGCTTACACTCGCCACGTCACATCAAAGTACATAAATAACATACATCATCCAAATACTCATGGCCCGACTACGGCGCCAAAATAAAAGACAACCCAACAAGCGACATAGGTCCCGATCACCCCAACTGGGCACCACTACTGATCATCAGGAAAAGACACATAGTAACGCTGAGAGTCCTCGTCGTACTCCCACTTGAGCTCAAGCGCGCCATCTGGAGCTGTATCATCTGTCCCTGCATCTGGTGTAATAGTAATCTGTGAGCCAGAGGGACTCAGCAATCTCGCACCCTCGTGATCAAGACTATTTAAGCTTAATAGGTAGGAAAGGGGTAATGTAAGTGGAGCTGCAGCAAGCGACTAGCATATATGGTGGCTAACTTATTCGCAAAAGAGAGCGAGAAGAGAAGGCAAAGCACGAGCGGGAAACTAGAGAGCAACCTGCGCAAACATAACTCCAACACCGTGTCCGCTTCCCGGACTCCGCCAAGAAGAGGCCATCACGGTAACACACTCAGTTGATTCATTTTAATTAATTAAGGTTCAAGTTATCTACAACCGGACATTAACAAATTCCCATCTGCCCATAACCGCGGGCCCGGCTTTCGAAAGATCAATCCCTGCAGGGGGTCCCAACTTAGCCCATAACAAGCTCTCACGGTCAACGAAGGAATAGACCTCCACCCAAGACACACCGATCAGACTCGGTATCTCGGTACAACAAGATGATTCGACAGGTCAAAACAAGTCCAGCAACACCACCCGCTGTGCCGACAAATCCCGATAGGAGCTGCACATATCTCGTTCTCAGGGCACACCGGATAAGCTAAGCGTACGGGAGCCAACGTAACCCAAGTTGCCAAGGGACGGCCCCGCACGGTGCTCTAGGGTGGACCAACACTCAGAGGAGCACTGGCCCGGGGGGGTTAAAATAAGATGACCCTCGGGCTCCGGAAACCCAAGGGAAAAAAGAGGCTAGGTGGCAAATGGTAAAACCAATGTTGGGCATTGCTGGAAAAGCTTTAATCAAGACGAATTATCGAGGGGTTCCCATTATAGCCCAACCGCGTAAGGGACGCAAAATCCGGGAACATAACACCGATATGACGGAAACTAGGGCGGCAAGAGTGGAACAGAACACTAGGCGAGAGGCCGAGCATTCCACCCTTTACCAAGTATATAGATGCATTAAGATAACATGGCAATATAATGATATCCCAACAAGTAAATAAATGTTCCAACAAGGAACGGCTCCAATCTTCACCTGCAACTAACAATGCTATAAGAGGGCTGAGCAAAGCCGTAACATAGCCAATCAACGGTTTGCTAGGACATGGTGGGTTAGAGGCTCAACATGGCAATTGGGAGGCTGACAAGCAAATGGTAGGCATCGTAGCATTGGCAAAGCAAAAGAGCGAGCAAACTAGCATAGCAAAGATAGTAGTGATTTCGAGGTATGATCATCTTGCATGCACAGTTGTCAGAGTTGACTGGATCCTCAAAAGCAAACTCAATGGGCTCCTCGTTAGTGAACTCGTCTCCCGGCTCTACCCAACAACACAGACAAGCAACAAGGATACAATCAACCACGTGCAAACTCAAGCAATAAGATGCAAAGATGGTATGCTATGCGGGATGCAAAATGCAAGACGTGACAGGAAATGCATGAACCTGGCCTCAACTTGGAAAACCAAGTGTGCCACTGGATAGAGGGGATGAAATCACTTGAAAACGATATAAAGATCATAGGAATCGGAGCTACGGTATGGAAATGGCAAGCGTTTTACGAAATGAACCGGTCTGCGATTTACAGCAAGTAGGCTCCTAAATGCAACGAAATGAACATGCTACAGCCACCAAACATGACAACAAAAGACATGGCAGGGATGTACACAAGATGCTTATCAAAACACTAGCACTGAGCCACAGCCAAATTCATCCATTAAGAGGTTCGAACAAGCATGGCAAAAACGCAAATGCATAACAGATTTCAGACTTAGTGAAATTAACACTAGTCTGAAATTTCAGACCACGATGCTCTCTTCGGAGCAGCAAAACAACATGATACACAACCTTATTATGACAAGTAAGAACATGGCATGGAGCTACTCAACAAGCTTAACAAAACACCCAAAGTAACCTGGGGCCAAAAGGGTTCACAAAATACTGTAACGAGCACACGAACATAGCTCACGCACAATCAGTTTTCAGACTTAGTGAAAACTGAGACATGCTGAAATTTAACTCACGAAGGCATGTAAACGAGCTCGATGCACTCACCATGGTGCAAGTCATAGCAAGGCAAGCATACATCCATAAACAAGGCACAAAATGCTAGCTAGACATGGCAAGAACAATGGCATAGCATGCATGGATCACTAACAATAGCATCGGCAAAATCGCAAACAAGTTGACGATCTGCCCAGATTTACCACGAAGCAAAAGTAGAGCTCGATTGACTCAAGCTAGAGCACTCCACATACGCAAACAAAGACATGGATGGATAGAGCATAACATGAATATCAAAACTCCCTTACTGATCATCCTCAAAAGAGGCACGGATCACTAGGAAACAAGCTGAACACATGGCATCATGAACTAAAATATCCCAGACTTAGTGAAATCCACTAAGTCCCTTAAAACAGAATTCTCAGGTGCCTCTCTTTGCAAGCTTGCACAAGTCACCGCACACATCCTAAAAATGCATAGGTGGCACCTCTGGAAAGAAGACAAAATGCTTAACAATTCATCCCAAAGACTCACAGGCATATCATGCACACAATAATCATGGCAAAAATGACAAAAGTCTATGATGAACTAACGGATCTGCAATTTAACTCACGAAGCCTCCTTCTAGCTGAAGTTTGGGCATCAAGATGAACTCAAATGAAAATGATGCAATGGAATGAAATGATGTATATGTCGAGGTGAAGATTTTGATATATTATATGCCCAAAACGGAGCTACGGATGCAGAGATATGGCAGGTCGAACTTAGCACAAAAATTAAGGGGGGGAGGGAAAAAGTCAACCGGATCTCAGATCTGGATCTGGCCGGCACTGTTCATCGGGCGCGCTTCCCGAGGATGGTCGGCGCCGGAGTCCCGTCGGAGGAGAGGCCGGAGTAGGGGAAGGAGAGGCCAGAGTAGGGGCTCGCCGGGGCGGCGACTTGGCGTGGTGGTGCGGCGGCGACTTCGAGGTGAGGCGGCGGTGGGAGGCGAGCCGCGGCAGCGTGGCGGCGCCGGCCGGCGATGGCGGCGTGGTGGCCGGCCGGGAAGAGGACGGCGGGGTGGTGTCCTTCGGGCGCGGCGCGGCGAGTGGCCCGGCCGGGCGCGGGAGCGGGCTGGAGATGGGCTCCCGCGGGCCGGCGGCTGGAAGGCGGCGGGGATGTGGTCCGGTGCCACGTGGCGGCGCGGGATTGGCGGCGGAGAAATGTCCGGTCGGGTCGGACGTGTCTGGCCGGCGCGAGGGGAAATTAGGGTTTCGCGGGGGAGAAGAGATCCGAAAAACGGGGGGTTTAAATAGGCATAGAGGGGGCTAGGAGAGTCCAAATGATGTGCGGTTTTCGGCCACGCGATCGTGATCGAACGCTCTAGGACATGGAGCAGAGTTTGGTGGGTTTTGGGCCAAATTGGAGGGGTGTTGGGCTGCAACACACACGAGGCCTTTTCGGTCCCTCGGTTAACCGTTGGAGTATCAAACGAAGTCCAAATGGTACGAAACTTGACAGGCGGTCTACCGGTAGTAAACCAAGGCCGCATGGCAAGTCTCGGTCCAATCCAGAAATGTTTAATCCCCACACACGAAAGAAAGCTAGAAATGGCCACCGGAGGAGAACGAAGCGCCGGAATGCAAAATGGACAACGGGGAAAATGCTCGAATGCATGAGATGAACATGTATGCAAATGCAATGCACGTGATGACATGATATGAGATGCATGAAAATGAAAACAACACACGGAGACAAGGACCCGAACCCAAGGAATAAATATAACTTAATGCCGGAAACGGCAAGAGTTGGAGTACAAATTGTGAAAGTTATATCTGGGGCGTTACAACACTCCACCACTACGAAAAGTTCTCGTCCCGAGATCTAGGACTGAAAGAACTCCGGGTACTCAGAACAGAGGTGATCCTCGCATTCCCAGGTAGCTTCACGGTTGGAATGGTGTGACCACTTGACTTTGAGAAATTTGATTGACTTGTTGCGAGTCCTGCGTTCTGTCTCTTCAAGGATTGCAACTGGGTGCTCACGATAGGCGAGATCTTCTTGGAGCTCAATGTCCTCGAAGTTGACGGTGCGTTCAGGCGTCTTGAAGCACTTTCAGAGTTGGGAGACATGGAACACATCATGAACATTTGCAAAGTTTGAAGGAAGCTCGAGTTGATAGGTGAGGTCGCCTCTCTTGTTGACAATCTTGAATGGTCCGACGTATCTAGGGGCAAGCTTCCCTTTGATACCGAAGCGACGAGTCCCTTTCATAGGAGAGACGCGGAGGTAAACATGATCTCCGATCTCGAAAGCCAAATCACGGTGCTTACTATCATAGTAGCTCTTCTGGAGGGATTGGGCTGCTTTGAGGTTATCACGAATGACCTTGCACATTTCTTCTGCCTCTGTGATTAAGTCATTACCCAGCAGTTGACGTTCACCAGTTTTAGACCAGTTGAGAGGGGTACGGCATTTCCTATTATACAGAATTTCAAATGGGGCCTTGCCCGAACTTGCTTGAAAAATGTTGTTGTATGAGAATTCAGCATAAGGAAGACAATCCTCCCACTTCATGCCGAAGGAGATCACACAAGCCCTGAGCATATCTTCAAGAATCTGGTTGACACGCTCGACTTGACCGCTTGTTTGAGGATGGAAAGCAGTGTTGAAGCGGATGTTGGTGCCCATGGCCTTCTGAAAAGAATCCCAAAACTTGGAGGTAAAGATGCTGCCACGGTCTAAAGATATCACTTGAGGAATACCGTGCAGAGAGACAGTTCGAGAGGTGTAGAGTTCCGCGAATTGAGCTGCAGTGATCGACTCTTTGATAGGCAGAAAGTGAGCCACTTTGGTGAGCTTGTCGATGACAACATAAAGTCTTCACATCCGAACAAAATGAACGAATGCACTTCTCTTGAAGTGGTCACATATTCCTAAATTGCGAAGCCACAAAGAATTATGTAGAAGAGGTAAATCAACAAGGGATGGAATCAACATATGACTTCGAAGCAACTCGAATACCACTACTCAAAATAAAACCAAGGATTGGCTTGCGAAATAAGCCGGAACAAACATATGATAGAGATTTCGTCCGAAGTTTTCGTGGTGGGACCTACACGGGCTCGATCGTACAACACCATCATGTACAAGGCAGTGCACATGACATACGAAGCGTCCCCGAGTCAGCATAGCCAAGGACTCTTTAAGACACAACGAGACCACTGTAAAATCGACCGTGAATAGGCGAACCACTAGACGTCGAACCCCACTTTCATATCATACATCTGTTGGAAAGATATCCTAAGAGCTACTAGAATTCCCACCTATGAAACTCCCGAAACTTTCCGGTTATGCAACCAGGTGTTGGGGATACAGGGGAAGCATAATATCTCACCCAAACTAGCAATACCTACATCCAGCTATATCCATCCTTCAACACATAACCAAGAAACCTTCGGAAACCATCTACCTCAACCTTCGAAAAGCATCCGTTATACAAGTTATGGCGATACTCCCGAACTTCTGCCCCAGTACTGGGTGGCGTCGAGGTTATCTCACCAACGAACTGCATAAAGGAGATTTTCAATGTCGACGAACATATCTCAAGTATTCCAGAATTGCAACGATAAAATTATGATGACAACACCTCAGAGCTCAACTCCCCGGGACACTTCCACTAAACCCCTGACAGGAGGCACCAAGACAGTATTCTCATCATAAGCCATCGGAACAAATCCAAGATACTCGCGTGATCCTAAAAACAATTTAGTGAAATTTGAGAAGAGAAGAGTCAAAACTCTACGTCAGGATGCCTTACCAGAGCGATGAGGAGACTGGGAAGTAAAAAGAATTCCTAAGCTCTCCGATATATAATTTCTAAATGACTCAAAACATTTTTCTAGACACAACTCGGCTGCTAAAAACGATCAAACAGTGGGGGCTCCTAAGGTCAGGGAAGGCTCTGATTACCAACTTGTAATGCCCTCGATGCGGCTATATCTCCCACGTGTCGAGGCACGACTTAGAGGCATAACCGCATTGAAAGCAATGTCGAAAGTTAGGAAATCATCACACATCCCATGTACATAAATAATATAAAGGGGAGGTACATAGTTGGCTTACACTCGCCACGTCACATCAAAGTACATAAATAACATACATCATCCAAACACTCATGGCCCGACTACGGCACCAAAATAAAAGACAACCCAACAAGCGACATAGGTCCCGATCACCCCAACTGGGCACCACTACTGATCATCAGGAAAAGACACATAGTAACGCTGGGAGTCCTCGTCGTACTCCCACTTGAGTTCAAGCGCGCCATCTGGAGCTGTATCATCTGTCCCTGCATCTGGTGTAATAGTAATCTGTGAGCCAGAGGGACTCAGCAATCTCGCACCCTCGTGATCAAGACTATTTAAGCTTAATAGGTAGGAAAGGGGTAATGTAAGTGGAGCTGCAGCAAGCGACTAGCATATATGGTGGCTAACTTATTCGCAAAAGAGAGCGAGAAGAGAAGGCAAAGCACGAGCGGGAAACTAGAGAGCAACCTGCGCAAACATAACTCCAACACCGTGTCCACTTCCCGGACTCCGCCGAGAAGAGGCCATCACGGTAACACACTTAGTTGATTCATTTTAATTAATTAAGGTTCAAGTTATCTACAACCGGACATTAACAAATTCCCATCTGCCCATAACCGCGGGCCCGGCTTTCGAAAGATCAATCCCTGCAGGGGGTCCCAACTTAGCCCATAACAAGCTCTCACGGTCAACGAAGGAATAGACCTCCACCCAAGACACACCGATCAGACTCGGTATCTCGGTACAACAAGATGATTCGACAGGTCAAAACAAGTCCAGCAACACCACCCGCTGTGCCGACAAATCCCGATAGGAGCTGCACATATCTCGTTCTCAGGGCACACCGGATAAGCTAAGCGTACGGGAGCCAACGTAACCCAAGTTGCCAAGGGACGGCCCCGCACGGTGCTCTAGGGTGGACCAACACTCAGAGGAGCACTGGCCCGGGGGGGTTAAAATAAGATGACCCTCGGGCTCCGGAAACCCAAGGGAAAAAAGAGGCTAGGTGGCAAATGGTAAAACCAATGTTGGGCATTGCTGGAAAAGCTTTAATCAAGACGAATTATCGAGGGGTTCCCATTATAGCCCAACCGCGTAAGGGACGCAAAATCCGGGAACATAACACCGATATGACGGAAACTAGGGCGGCAAGAGTGGAACAGAACACTAGGCGAGAGGCCGAGCATTCCACCCTTTACCAAGTATATAGATGCATTAAGATAACATGGCAATATAATGATATCCCAACAAGTAAATAAATGTTCCAACAAGGAACGGCTCCAATCTTCACCTGCAACTAACAATGCTATAAGAGGGCTGAGCAAAGCCGTAACATAGCCAATCAACGGTTTGCTAGGACATGGTGGGTTAGAGGCTCAACATGGCAATTGGGAGGCTGACAAGCAAATGGTAGGCATCGTAGCATTGGCAAAGCAAAAGAGCGAGCAAACTAGCATAGCAAAGATAGTAGTGATTTCGAGGTATGATCATCTTGCATGCACAGTTGTCAGAGTTGACTGGATCCTCAAAAGCAAACTCAATGGGCTCCTCGTTAGTGAACTCGTCTCCCGGCTCTACCCAACAACACAGACAAGCAACAAGGATACAATCAACCACGTGCAAACTCAAGCAATAAGATGCAAAGATGGTATGCTATGCGGGATGCGATGCGGGATGCAAAATGCAAGACGTGACAGGAAATGCATGAACCTGGCCTCAACTTGGAAAACCAAGTGTGCCACTGGATAGAGGGGATGAAATCACCTGAAAACGATATAAAGATCATAGGAATCGGAGCTACGGTATGGAAATGGCAAGCGTTTTACGAAATGAACCGGTCTACAATTTACAGCAAGTAGGCTCCTAAATGCAACGAAATGAACATGCTACAGCCACCAAACATGACAACAAAAGACATGGCAGGGATGTACACAAGATGCTTATCAAAACACTAGCACTGAGCCATAGCCAAGTTCATCCATTAAGAGGTTCGAACAAGCATGGCAAAAACGCAAATGCATAACAGATTTCAGACTTAGTGAAATTAACACTAGTCTGAAATTTCAGACCACGATGCTCTCTTCGGAGCAGCAAAACAACATGATACACAACCTTATTATGACAAGTAAGAACATGGCATGGAGCTACTCAACAAGCTTAACAAAACACCCAAAGTGACCTGGGGCCAAAAGGGTTCACAAAATACTGTAACGAGCACACGAACATAGCTCACGCACAATCAGTTTTCAGACTTAGTGAAAACTGAGACATGCTGAAATTTAACTCACGAAGGCATGTAAACGAGCTCGATGCACTCACCATGGTGCAAGTCATAGCAAGGCAAGCATACATCCATAAACAAGGCACAAAATGCTAGCTAGACATGGCAAGAACAATGGCATAGCATGCATGGATCACTAACAATAGCATCGGCAAAATCGCAAACAAGTTGACGATCTGCCCAGATTTACCACGAAGCAAAAGTAGAGCTCGATTGACTCAAGCTAGAGCACTCCACATACGCAAACAAAGACATGGATGGATAGAGCATAACATGAATATCAAAACTCCCTTACTGATCATCCTCAAAAGAGGCACGGATCACTAGGAAACAAGCTGAACACATGGCATCATGAACTAAAATATCCCAGACTTAGTGAAATCCACTAAGTCCCTGAAAACAGAATTCTCAGGTGCCTCTCTTTGCAAGCTTGCACAAGTCACCGCACACATCCTAAAAATGCATGGGTGGCACCTCTGGAAAGAAGACAAAATGCTTAACAATTCATCCCAAAGACTCACAGGCATATCATGCACACAATAATCATGGCAAAAATGACAAAAGTCTATGATGAACAAACGGATCTGCAATTTAACTCACGAAGCCTCCTTCTAGCAGCATTTTGGGCATCAAGATGAACTCAAATGAAAATGATGCAATGGAATGAAATGATGTACATGTCGAGGCGAAGATTTTGATATATTATATGCCCAAAACGGAGCTACGGATGCAGAGATATGGCAGGTCAAACTTAGCACAAAAATTAAGGGGGGGAGGGAAAAAGTCAACCGGATCTCAGATCTGGATCTGGCCGGCACTGTTCATCAGGCGCGCTTCCCGAGGATGGTCGGCGCCGGAGTCCCGTCGTAGGAGAGGCCGGAGTAGGGGAAGGAGAGGCCGGAGTAGGGGCTCGCCGGAGCGGTGACTTGGCGCGGTGGTGCGGCGGCGACTTCGAGGCGAGGCGGCGGTGGGAGGCGTGCCGCGGCGGCGTGGCGGCGCCGGCCGGCGATGGCGGCGCGGCGGCCGGCCGGGAAGAGGACGGCGGCGCGGTGTCCTTCGGGCGCGAGGCAGCGAGTGGCCCGGCCGGGCGCGGGAGCGGGCTGGAGATGGGCTCCCGCGGGCCGGCGGCTGGAAGGCGGCGGGGGTGTGGTCCGGTGCCACGTGGTGGCGCGGGATTGGCAGCGGAGAAATGTCCGGCCGGGTCGGACGTGTCCGGCCGGCGCGAGGGGAAATTAGGGTTTCGCGGCGGAGAAGAGATCCGAAAAACGGGGGGGGTTTAAATAGGCATAGAGGGGGCTAGGATAGTCCAAATGAGGTGCGGTTTTCGGCCACGCGATCGTGATCGAACGCTCTAGGACATGGAGCAGAGTTTGGTGGGTTTTGGGCCAAATTGGAGGGGTGTTGGGCTGCAACACACACGAGGCCTTTTCGGTCCCTCGGTTAACCGTTGGAGTATCAAACGAAGTCCAAATGGTACGAAACTTGACAGGCGGTCTACCGGTAGTAAACCAAGGCCGCATGGCAAGTCTCGGTCCAATCCGGAAATGTTTAATCCCCACACACGAAAGAAAGCTAGAAATGGGCACCGGAGGAGAACGAAGCGCCGGAATGCAAAACGGACAACGGGGAAAATGCTCGAATGCATGAGATGAACATGTATGCAAATGCAATGCACGTGATGACATGATATGAGATGCATGAAAACGAAAACAACTCACGGAGACAAGGACCCGAACCCGAGGAATAAATATAACTTAATGCCGGAAACGGCAAGAGTTGGAGTACAAATTGGGAAAGTTATATCTGGGGCGTTACATAAAGCCATATATATATAAAAAGTCACTTGGGGTCTTGGTCGTATTCGAACCATAGCTACACCTCTTGACCGGTATAAGGCCACCAGGGAAGTCACTTGGGGGCTTGGTTGTATTTGAACCATAGCTACACCTCTTGATCGGCTTAAGGCCAAAATGAAATTATGTGGGGCCAAAGAGAGTATTGCAAAAGCACAACTCAAACATAGGCACCCACTGAGCACATCTCAAAATATTGCCTGGGGGCTCTTTGCTTCTCAAAGAACAAAGACGTCTACACCCTTGTAATAGACTATCAAGCCAGGCTTGGAAGCCAGGTGTATTCACCTAAAACCCCGGGTTATCCTGCCTTTTTAAGTAAGCCACTCCGTCCAAGTAATCCTGGTATGACCCGCCGAATGTTTGACAAGTCAATCTCATAGACCCTGAACTTGTCAAAGTTAAAATGACGATTGGTTAATGTGAGGTCCGTCTTAAAAGGCTTTGTAAAATGGTTTAACTCAGTGGCCTGGCAGCCCATGAAAAGCCTTGATTTGGGCCTGGCAGCCCATGAAAAGCCTCGCATGTTCTTCTTATGTTTTATTTTGCCAAGTTTTTTCTCCTTTAATGAGGTTTATAATGTCTTCTGATAAATCGGTGTTTATTAATCCGGCTTGGCTTCCAACTATAAGTTGTCAGTACATGATCAGTTCAAAATACGGATCTTCTACATCAGCCCAAAAATACTTGGGCTACACTTCACTATCCTATTATTTTGCTGAAAAGAATAATTGTTTTCAGCAAGTGTAGCAGTACGCAGAAGGCTAAACCGGCCTATGGATCATGACTCGTCACCAGGTTGACTTGAAGGCTGTGGATCGTCTTGTGCTGGTGCATCCTCCTCTTCTCTACCCAGTGGCTGGAAGTCAATAGTTGCCCAATCGATTCCAGTTAAGGCTTGGAACACAGCTTCATCGCTTATAAGGTTGGAGGGGTCAACATCAGGGGCATAGGTGTGCTTACGAATTGGCGGAATAAGATCTTCTACATCATGTGTTGGCACAGGAAGTCTTTTATGATCAGAATCATAAACCGACTGATAATGAGAGAGATCTGTTTCTTCAGCCAAATTTACTCACTAAGGGGCGCATTTCCCTTGTCAACCTTTGAGGATCGTCATTGTTAAACTCTGAACCGTCCACCTTTACGCCAGGGTAGCCGCTGCCTATATCTGATGACTCAAGATCTGGTATCCATGCCTTAGCCCGGATTAGGGCAGTCAGCGCACCTGACCTTGCAGCTGATCTTTTTAATTCGTCCAACCGGGCAGGTAGTATTGACAGTTTTTCAAGGGTTTCCTTTATCAAAGTTGGAAGCGGTTTGTTATGAGCAGCAGTGCAAATGGCCCGTTGGGCTCCGGAATAAAACTGATCTATAAGAGTATAGGCAGCCTTCAGCTTCATCCGCATGTCAGAGCCCAGACGGGTAATGCGAGTTCCTGTATCATTGCGAGCATCAGTAAACCGGTAACTGATGAGATAATATATGTTGGAAACTTCAGGTGAGAGTACTTACCAAAAACAATAGCGGTCATGGCATTTATCTACCGCTTTAACCCGGTCAGCTCTTTGGCCACCGGCTTAAGGGCTGCTTCTGCGTCTTCAGCTCTCTTTTGTAATGTGGTTTTCTCTATGCCCCAATCTGCCCATTCCTTCTTAAAAGTTTCTTTCAGCTGCTCCATGGCTGTTAAGGCACTGGTTAGTTCCTCTTTGGCTTTGGAGGTTTCTGTTTGCTGGGATTTGATATTTTCTTGAAGATCAGCGGTTTGGGCTTCCTTTTTGCTCAGCTCAGCCTACACGAGACAGACATATCATGAGTTGGTAGTACATATTTGAAGTACCAAGCACATAACAAGGTATACACTTGGCACTTGGGGGCTAATGCCTATTTGCTGGATTATCAGAAATTTTTTACAAGTCCCAAGTACAATTAAAGTATTATTCTTGTCACTTGGGGGCTAATGTACATTTGCTCAAAGTAGCATTGGTCAAAGTTCTGGTTCAGCTTGGAAAGATAAACCTGCCTTGGAGGATAAGCATGCAGAGTTGAGATATTGCAAAGTCCCGGTTTAGATTGACATCATAAATCGGCCCTTGGGGGCTACTGGACCTGGTACTTGAAATTGGACATAAGAGAGAAACAGTTATGTAGTTACCTCATATCGCTCCTTCATCAGATCCACTAAACCGGCTTCATAGTCGCGGTTTGTGTACAGAAGGTTTAAAAAACCAGAATGAAGTTCTTGGGCGTTGAGGTGGGCGTAGCTTGACAAGTCTGTGCTCCACTTGCCTTTGCCCATAGCAGAAAGTTCCTCTTTGGCACTATGCTTTGATAATGCAATAGGATTACCAGGGGTGGTGTGGCCAACACCAGTAATTATAATATCATCTTCCTTGTCACCAACAGCCTTTACTAGAGTTGACGACTTATCAGCAGCCTTAGCTGGACTTGATGGTTTATCATCAGTTCGGACCGGGCTTGTCGGTTTATCAGCCTGTTGCATCAACTTCTACTTGTTCAACAACAAGGTCATGATCTTGACGTGGCAGATCATCAAGCATGGCGTCAGCATTTGTTCCTTCCGGTTCTAGAGTTCTCTCCGGTTCAATAACCACATTGTCATCAGACGGTTTATTTACCCGAGCTTTCTTGCTGGGTCTGGCCTTGGCTCGAAAAGGGAAAAATATAAAGGTTAGTATAAAACGCAAGTATAAAGCGTCAAAGATTAAAGGTTAAAGTGTTTACCCAGGAACAGTCTTAAGAGGAGGGAGTTGTGTCGGTGTTCTAGGAATGGGGGTCCCCAGACTTGCCTGCCTGCGGCCTGCGGCGTGGCTCAAAAGGGGGCCCAGCGCGGCCCATCTTCACCAACACAAACCCAAGACCCTCGCGAGGGGCCAAGCCTCGCGGGGCGGGCGACGCGAAGCTTCCTCGGGCACGGCCTCGTCAGGCTGGCTCACGAGGAGGCAGAGAGACCAAGGCGGGGTACCTCACGAGGTGCCCGTGACGCAAGCCATGATGACCAAGGGCACCAGGCGGGTGCCAGCCCGCGCAGTCTCCTCCTTTCCTCTTTGGTGCAAAGGGGGCAAGCGCAGCCGTGGAGTACTGAGGCATCAGGGGCCATTTCGGTGCAACGAGACCAAGATCAGGAGGACTACGAGACGGAGGTCATTATGGAGCCCGAGACGGCGTCATCACCAGAGCTTTGCGCAGGCGAAGGCTACTTTTGTCAGGATAGCTGATACTAGCTGTCCCCCTTCAAATTAGCCCGCCATTGTTGGCTCCCTTCCCGCTCGATATTTGGGAAGAGGACCCGGGCCTCTATAAATAGGACCAGCCACCCACAGAGCAAAGGGGGGTTGGAAGGAGGAGGCTCTTTAGAGAGGGGTTTCGATCAGAAAGAGAGAGAGAGAAAGGTGATTGAACTCCTCCCAGCAGTTCATCGCCCCAGCCAAGAACAGACCCTCGCGAGGCTATTCTTCCTTGTATTGTTCATCATCATCAGCCCAAGAGGCAATCCACCACACCACACACTAGAGTAGGGTATTACACCACAACGGTGGCCCGAACTAGTATAAACCCTGTGTCTCTTGTGTTGTTCTTTCCATAGTTTAGATCCTAGCGAGGCGGAGGGGTGCAGGTAGGTAGGAGGCGAAATCTCCGCGCGCACCCCAGTGTTCGAACCTCAAGGGTCTGCCGGAACCTGAAATCCAACATTTGGCGCGCCAGGTAGGGGTGCGCCGGGATTCGTCTTCCACCACCCCGTTCTCCTCAGACCATCACGCCCATGTCTGACGCTCGTCGGGCCCGCACCGAGCGCCGGGCCGCGCTCGCTTCCCGCGTCGCCCAGACGGCCCCTGTCGGCGGGCGTCCTCGCCGTTCCCCGTCACCTGTCGTCAACGCCGCCACCGGCCCGGCGGGCGACGAGCAGCAAGCATCGTCCCAACACCCGTCCGTGCGGCAAGACAGCCGCACCGCAACTCCCTCGCTCACCCCAGCTGGATCTTCGTCCCGCGCGCTCCGCGCGCCCATGGAGGCTCGGGCTGCACTCATCGCGGCAAACGAGCTCTTGCGCTACCGTCCCGTCGACGACGTCTACGAAGAATGGCTCGACCGCGTCGCCGAGCTCGTCCGCGCCGCAGGGGGTTCTCCTACGCCGTCCGTTCCGCTGCATCGCACCCCGCCCCATGCGGGCAATGAAGCTCCGGCGGCGCCCCGGCCGCCTCCTTCTCAGGAAGGCGCCATGGCTCCAAGGCGCGTGGCCCCTGGGCGGAACCCGCTCCGTCAGGTGCCAGCGCGGCAAGAGCAGAGCTGTCAAGAAGTCCCTCGCCCGCAAGAAGCTGCCCGGGCGCTCCCTGCTCCAGCACGTCGCGACCATGCTCCTGCTCCCGCGCGTCAAGACCCCGCGCTACTCCTAGCTGCAGCGTGTGGGGACATGCAAGACCAAGCTCCCCGTCATCAAAGGCCTCCTGTGGCCACAGCAGGCTGCCGCGCCTTCACCGCTGAGTTACGCAGTGTCGCGTGGCCCGGCAAGTTCAAGCCAGACTTGCCTCCTCGCTACGATGGCACGGCTGACCCTGCGGACTTCCTCCAGCTCTACGAGCTGGGCATCGAAGCTGCCAACGGAGACGAGAAGGTCATGGCGAACTAGTTCCCCATGGCACTCAAGGACGGGGCTCGTACCTGGCTCCTGAACCTGGCTCCAAGCACAATCTCCTCCTGGGACGAGATGCGCACCTGCTTCATCGCCAACTTCCAAGGCACTCGCGACCGGCCACCCGCCGTGAGCGACATGCACCGCATCAAGCAACAACCCGGGGAGACCCTGCAGAAGTACATCCAGCGCTTCAACAACGCACGCCCCAAGATTCCCAAGGTGACTGAGGAGGCCATCATCTTGGCCTTCTCCGATGGCGTGCGCGACGTCAAGATGAAGGAGGAGCTGGCGATGCGTGAATACCTATGCACTTCCTTGGAGCTGTTCAACCTGGCAACCAAGTGCGCCAGGGCCGAGGAAGGGCGTCTCTCCCTCCTCGAGATGCCTGCCGCAGACCCAGAAGAGAAGAAGCCCAAGGCCAAGGATGTGAAGCGCAAGGGGGCTGCCGTGCTCGCTGCAGAACCAGACACCAAGTGGGGCAGAGATCAGCCCGAACCTTCCAAGGGCAGCCGGTACTGTGTGTACCACGACCTCCACACCCACAACACCAACGAATGTCAAGAGCTCCGAGCCGTGCGAGAAGGAAGGATCGGCCGTCGCCTTGACCGCGGTGACCGGGGCTACGGTCGAGGAGGAGAAAGGAACACAGGATGCTGGAAGACCCTGGCCCGCGCCAAGGGTGGCGCGATCAACCTCGCGAGGATCGCTGGCAAGACCCGCCTCGCGAGGGAGGGTGGAGGGATCAGCCTCGCGAGGAAGACTGGAGGGATCAGCCTCGCGAGGATCGCCCGCAAGGCAACGCAGGCCTCCCACCGCTGCTGCCACAGCCAAGGAGAAATGAGGACCGCCAGCAGGACGAAGGGGCTGGGGGCTTCCAGGAGCCGCGCGCGATCGCCTGCATCCTGGGGGAGGCACAAGCCCCAGCCTCTCAGCGCATCTTCAAGCAGTTCGCCCGCGAAGTGAACGCAGTCCTCCCCGGGCTCGAAGCCACGCGCCCTCTCATGTGGTCGGCATGCTCCATCACGTTCAGCTCAGTAGATCAGCTCAAGTGTGTGGCTACAGCCAGAGTCCTCCCGATGCTTTGTTCCCCAATCGTCAGCAACGTGGTGGTCACCAAGACCCTCAACAATGGCGGGGCTGGGCTCAACGTCCTGTCTGTGGAGACATTCAACAACCTCCAAGTGCCCTAAAGCCAGCTTCAGCCAACCAAGCCTTTCTCCGGTATCACCGACGGCTCCACGGTCCCGATTGGGCAGGTCCGCCTCCCTGTCACCTTCGGGGCACGCGACAACTACCGCACCGAGCTCATCGACTTCGACGTCGCTCACATTCGCCTGCCGTACAACGCCATCCTTGGGTACCCAGCGGTGGCCAAGTTCATGGTCGTAACTCACCATGGCTACAACGTCCTCAAGATGCCGGGAAGCGGCGGAGTCATCACGGTGCCCTGTGAAGAGAAGGACGCGGTGTGTTCCCTGGAATGAGCCTTTCAGGCCGCGTCACTGGAAGACCCGGGTCGTGGAAGCAGGAGGCCTCCCGAGACCACCCCTAAGAAGAAGAAGACATCGTCCGGCCCGACCACTCAGGAGGCAGGCCCCTCTGGGCCCGCGCCTGCCCAGGGGGAACCTCCTTCCATCGCATAGGAAAGCGCGCCCAGCGCCCTCCTCAGGCAGGGCTCGGGGGCTCTCCCCTGGAGGGCCACCGACCTGGCTAGGGTCACAAGGGAGGCACTTGGGCACCACATGGAGGCGTGTTTCGAAGCACGTTTCCCTCAAGAAGGAGCAAGGCAAGGAGACCCAGACCCTCAGGAGTTCGTCAGCAAGGCCATTCAGGAGCTACAGGAGTCAAGAGTCATGAAAGGCGCCGCCGCCTACCAGCAGTGGCTCCCCATCCAGGCAAGGATGGTGGGTTGCGCGTCAGCATCGACGTACCAGGGCTCAACCGAGTTGCCTCTCTGGAGCGCCTCTGGCCCTCGCAAGTGGGTCGCTACGGAGGCCCACCCCACAGCTACGTCTGCATGCCTTACGGCTTGCCGAACGCGGCTGACACGTACCAGCGCCTCATGAGGGGCATCACGGAGGCACGAGAGGCCAGGCGTTCCACAGACCTGGCAGGGATGGAGATGGCCCGCGAGGAGCCGCTAGCGCCTTCGGAGCCTCCTAGGCCCCTGGGCCTGGGGGCTCGTGAGGATCGGCTCCCGCGGCCCACCGAGCCTGCTACACCAACGCTCCTTCGTCCTCAACATCATCAGGTGACATCTTTCGAGTTTTATTTCCATTTGGGAGCGCCCCCCCCCAAGGCTGCATTATTCCCAGGCCGCGTGGGTCCTTCCCTACGGCGTGTATCCCTTTTTTATTCCATGTTGTTATCTTACCTTGTTGGGGGCGCCCCTCGGGCTGCATGATCCCCAAGCCGCTCGGGCCAGGCCCAGCGGCATGTATCCCATTTGCATTTATTTCCGATTATGCGTTAGACCCACCATGCTTGATTATTTGATGCCGGTCCACGGCACCTCTTCTTCTCCATGCTGACCACTTGCACGTTAAAGGGGGGTACCTGAGCATCGCGACTCAGGGCTCTTAGTGGCTCTCCAGCCCTCACCTCTGGCCTTGTCCATGGCATCGCGACCTGGCATACTTGCGACGGCTGAGACCAGCTTGAGGGCCGGGACCTGAGGATGTAGAGTGCCGACATCTAACCAAATTTGCAGGGACACATCACAAGATAAGGCCCAGTGCCAGGCGCAACCCGCCTAGAGGTAGGGCCCCGTGAGTCCCGCGCTGTCACGGGTGCCCAGATACACCTCACCAGGCCCTACCGTGCCAGCCACGTGTCAGGGCGGGGCTGTACACGCCCCGGGGGCTCCTCCCGGAGGGGGCCCCCCTCCCACGTACTAGTGGAAGCACCATGCTCCGTGCTGGCTGACGACACTGCCGAGGAGTGGCTATGCCCGTACGCATACGGAAGCACTATGCTCCGCGCTGGTGATAAACAACTGAGGGTGGCCCCCGGGCCGCATCAACCTCAGGGAGCCCAGAGCTCAGTGTCTAGCCTCATCGTAACGCCTCCCCTCGGGAGTGCCGCGCGAGGGGGCTGGGCACGGGGGCTGCGCCTGGGTCACACCCAGACGCACGCCGCCCAGCTAGGTCCCCCCGGGCCTGGTTCGTCGCGCGTCTCTCCCCGAGCGGAGCCAAGGTACGAAGGCTGTTTGAGCGTCAAGGGGGACTCCTGAGCATCACGACTCAGGAGCCTAACTGGTCACGTAGCCCCTCACTCCGTGGCCCCGTCCCGGTTTGCGGTCGGGACCAACGCTGGGTGAGGCACGCGCGCGGCCGGGCTCTACAGACGTAGAATGTTAGATCCACCCGCGTCACACCTCCCTACTTGCTGTTCGTGCGCAAAGGGCGACTCCTGAGCATCACGACTCAGGAGCCTAACTTGTCACGTGGCCCCTCACTCCTTGGCCCCGTCCTGGTTTCCGGTCGGGACCAACGCTGGGTGAGGCATGCGCGGGGTCGGGCTCTGCCGGTGTAGAACATAAGCAAGTAGGAAGGAAAAGCGCAAATTTCAAGAAATTCAAAAGAAAATATTACAGTCCACACTGTTATCTCAATGCCAAATGCAAGTTTAAACGCCTCCCCGAGGCATGATACATGTGCAGGAGTTAAAGGCAGGACAGGAGCCGCGACGGAGTCACTTGTCGGCGGTGGAGCAGCGCGGATTGGGTATGCCTCACGGAGCAGTGGGGTCGGTAGCGCCTTGCCTCGGCTTGGTGCTGAAGGCCTGGAACTTCCCCAGCAGGGCCTCTACACGACCCTTCACGGCCTCGGCAGCGGCAGCGGCACGCTCGTCGCTCACTGGCTCCAGCAGGCTGTCGAGGCCAACACTGGGATCGTGAAGGTAGATGTGGGTGAGGACCCGCGTCAGTGCTGCATAAGACAGGACACGCGCCTCGGCCTTGGCCGTGGGGCCAAGGCCAAGAGCGACATCTTCAAGAGCGTGAACCAGGAAAGGAAGCAGCTTGGCGGGGCCATCCTCGGCGCCAGCCAGTGGGCTCTCCAGGCCGCTGTCGTAAAGCGTCCTCACTAAGGAGCGAGCCCTCGCCTCCATCTTCGTGAAGGCCACGCGGTCCTTGGCAAGAACCAGGGCCTCATCGTCCATCTTGGCCTTCCTCGCCCCCAGCTCCTGCTCCAGCACGCCTAGGCGGTCGCGGCGTTTCCTGAGCTTGATCTCCCTCTCCTTGACAGCCGCCTCGCGAGCCTTCACGCCTCCTTCCTGCTCTTGGCGAAGGCGGACCTCATTCGCGAGCTGGTCCCGCAAATCTTGCAGTTCGCCCTCCAGCGCCTTGCAACGTCCACAGACGTCGACCACCTCCCCCAGGGCTGCGTCACGAGCAGCCTTTGCCTCAAGGATAGCCTGCTTCTCCTCGTCGCATGCCATCGAGGCCTGGACCAGCGCCGCCCGAATCGAAGCGTCGGAGCGAACCCATCTTGAAGCATGCTCCAAGCGCCCGGCCACCAAGCGGGGGTCGGCGCCAAGAAGATCCTGCCGCAGTCGGTCCAGCTCAACAATAGCACGATCCAGAATGGCAGAAGGAGTCGGAGAGACAGCAGCCGGTGGAGTAGGAGGAGAAGGCGGCAGCGCTGCCACAGCGTCCTGAGGTGGAGTCTGCCGCACCCCGACAGCTGTAGTGGCGGCGGCAGGCAAGAGCACCTCGGGAGCCACTTGGGCCGTGGGGGCTGAGCTCGCCCCAGCCGACTCAGCCAGGCCTCGCGAGGATGACCGGGCAGGGGAAGCCTGTGCATCGCGGTCACCCTCCTTCGCAGGCAGAGGCGCTGCCACGGATGGAACCTCGGGAGCTCCCTTCCGCTTCTTTGCTGCGGGCGCCAGCCTATCCAAGGGATGCGGACGTCAAGCCTCAGAAGCAGAGTAAGAAATAAAGACAAGAATCGAACGCTTACGGGTCATCGCCAGTGAGCTCAAGCGGCCTCCGGCCAAATTTGAAGCCTGAAAGCCGGCTGGAAGGGTCAACCTCGGGAAGCTTGGTGGCGGAAGGTGCGCCTGCGGTCCGCCCCGGGAGCGGGGCAAACCCGCGGGAGATCAACCCGGTCCTGTCCTTCTTTGGGATCGGGGGCGAGCTCCCGCCATCCTGCTCGTCATTGTCCTTGTCGTCGTCTTCGTCATCATCGCTCGGAGAGAGGCGGAGAACATGGGACCTACGCCGGGGGAGGGGAGCCCTCGACTCTCCGTCAGTCGCCTCGGAGTCAGGCCCTTTTCCCCGCTCCCCTCCTTCCTCCTCTTCGCTGGACTCATCAGAGGGCACGTCCACCGGTTCCTCAGGAGTTTCCATGGGCACGGGCCCATCCCCGTTGAAAACGGGCAAGGACTCCACTACCTGCTCCCAGTCGTCGTAGAGGAACAAGGGCGCAGGAGCGCCCGCCAACCTCGCCACATTGCCCCCGACCAGAGATTGGAGAACCGCAGCCAGGTCTCTGTCGGCCAAGGCCGTGGGGCTCGGACGGGGCCTCCACATTGGAAGTGAGTACTGCCGAAGCGGAGCCAGCTGGTGCTCCAAGAACTCCCTCAGCAGCGACGCGCCGGTCAGCTTCGCCGCTGCCATGTCGGTCGGCCTCAGATCCGCGTCCATCTTCTCCAACACCAGTTTCGCGCGGGGGTCCGCGAGCTCCGCTCGACCCCAATCGCTGGAGCTCGTGGGCTGCTCTATGGGCAAGATCAACCGAGGGTGGATGCGCCCAGCATCCACCAAGACCCACTTGCTCCTGAAGCCCTCGATCCTTTTCCCGGGGTTCGAAATGGCAATGGCGCCACCGTATGCGACGAAGCTCGCGCATGCGGAAGTAGTACCACGAGAGGTCCGGAGGTAGAAGTAGTGGCGCAGCAAGGCCACTGAGGGCTGCACCCCTACGTGAGCCTCGCAGTCATAGGCGAAGATTGCTAGGAGAAGGACGAAGTTGGGGTGGAGATGCAGGGCTTGTAGCTTATAGTGGCGGAGGACAAAGAAGAAGAACTCGGAGAAGGGAGGCACCAGGCCAGCAGCAATGGCACTTACGAAGAGCGGATAGAAGGTGCTCCTTTGACCCTCAGGGGTGGCGGAGCCGGCTTTAAACACCTTCGCCCCGTTGATGCCCCGCGCCGTCACCATCCGGCGCAACCGGGCAAGGCTCGCCTCCAACACATTCGGCGGGTCCAGGGCAAACAAGTACCAAGCTACGGCCGGGGGCTGACGAGGCGCCATGGCTTCGTAGGTCACACGGTCGGAGTGGATCTGGAAATTTTGGAGGAAGGAAGGAGAGGCGCAAGAAAGGGGATCTGAGCAGCAACCGGGGAAAGCAAGAAGCAAAGCCTAGGTGGATGCCGCTATCATCTCGCGCGGTTGCTAGGGCGCCCACGTCCAACCAACCGCCACGCGGCGCCCAAGGCCGCAGGCTGTTAGGGCCCACGGCGCTTCACTCTTGCCCTTCCGCCTCCCTGCACGGCCAAGTCCGGGCGCGCCTTGGGCCTGGGGGCTACTGTTGGCGTTCTGGGAACGGGGGTCCCCAAACTTGCCTGCCTGCGACCTACGGCATGGCTCAAAAGGGGGCCCAACGCGGCCCATCTTCACCAACACAAACCCAAGACCCTCGCGAGGGGCCAAGCCTCGCGGGGCGGATGACGCGGAGCTTCCTCAAGCACGGCCTCGTCAGGCTGGCTCACGAGGAGGCGAAGAGACCAAGGTGGGGTACCTCACGAGGTGCCCGTGACGCAAGCCATGACGACCAAGGGCGCCAGGCGGGTGCCAGCCCACGCAGTGTCCTCCTTTCCTCTTTGGTGCAAAGGGGCAAGCGCAGCCGTGGAGTACTGAGGCATCAGGCAAAGGTTGCCATTTCGGTGCAACAAGACCAAGACTAGGAGGACTACGAGACGGAGGTCATCGTGGAGCCCGAGACGGCGTCATCACCGGAGCTTTGCGTAGGCGAAGACTACTTTTGTCAGGATAGCTGATACTAGCTGTCCCCCTTCAAATTAGCCCGCCATTGTTGGCTCCCTTCCCACTCGATATTTGGGAAGAGGACCATGGCCTCTATAAATAGGACCAGCCACCCACAGAGCAAAGGGGGGTTGGAAGGAGGAGGCTCTTTAGAGAGGGGTTTCGATCAGAAAGAGAGAGAGAGAGAGAGAGAGAGAGAGAGAGAGAGAGAGAGAGAGAAAGGTGAATGAACTCCTCCCAACAGTTCATCGCCCCAGCCAAGAACAGACCCTCGCGAGGCTGTTCTTCCTTGTATTGTTCATCATCATCAGCCCAAGAGGCAATCCACCACACCACACACTGGAATAGGGTATTACACCACAACGTTGGCCCGAACCAGTATAAACCATGTGTCTCTTGTGTTGTTCTTTCCATAGTTTAGATCCTAGCAAGGCGGAGGGGTGCGGGTAGGTAGGAGGATAAATCTCCGCGCGCACCCCAGTGTTCGAACCTCAAGGGTCTGCCGGAACCCGAAATCCAACAAGTTGTGTGGCCCTTGATTCGCCAGAGGATGAATGAGGCGTCCCCTGACAATTTGAATCGGATGGATTAAGAGGTTGTCGTAAATAACCGGCCTTGGGATAAGAAGGATCGGAAGTGTGTGGGACCTCAGATTGACGTCTCTGAACCAGAGTATTCGATAAATCGGCTGAAGTGACTACTTGGCCGTTGTGCCAGGTTGTGCGGCGAGCTTCGTGTTGCTGCTTCTTCAAAAGAAAGTGTGGGTCTAAGTGGGCTAGGGGGTGAGAAAATCTTACTTTCCGGATTGCTTGACAGATTTTTTGTGTTGGCAAAGGGTCTGAACCAGAGGAAAGGATAATTACCTCTGCGTCATTGGCTTGGCTGCCTTTAGTTCATCTTGATAATAATCTGTTGGGGAACGCAGTAATTTCAAAAAAATTCCTACGCACACGCAAGATCATGGTGATGCACAGCAACGAGAGGGGAGAGTGTTGTCTATGTACCAACGCAGACCGACTGCGGAAGCGATCACACAACATAGAGGAAGTAGTCGTACGTCTTCTTCCCGATCCGACCGATCCAAGCACCGTTACTCCGGCACCTCCGAGTTCTTAGCACACGTTCAGCTCGATGGCGTTCCTCGGGCTCCGATCCAGCAAAGCGTCGAGGAAGAGTTCCGTCAGCACGACGGCGTGATGACGATCTTGATGTACTACCGACGCAGGGCTTCGCCTAAGCACTACAACGGTACGATCGAGGTGGAATTTGGTGGCAGGGGGCACCGCACACGGCTAAGGAACGATCTCAAGGATCAAGTTCTGTGTCTATGGGGTGCCCCCTGCCCCCGTATATAAAGGACCAGGGGCAAGGGGGTCGGCCGGCTAGGAGGGAGGCGCAGGGAGGAGTCCCACTCCTACCGGGAGTAGGACTCCTTCCCCCAAATCCTATTCCTAATAGGACTCTTCGGGAGAAAGAGAAGAGAGGGGGGCCGGCCCCTTCTCCTAGTCCTAATAGGACTAGGGAAGGGGGGTTCGGCCGGCTAGCCTGTGGGCTGCCCCTTTTCTCTTTTCCACTAAGGCCCAATAGGCCCATTTGCCTCCCGGGTGGTTCCGGTAACCCTCCCGGTAATCCGGTAAAATCCCGATTTCACCCGGAACACTTCCGGTGCCCAAACATAGGCTTCCAATATATCAATCTTTACGTCTCGACCATTTCGAGACTCCTCGTCATGTCCGTGATCTCATCCGGGACTCCGAACAACCTTCGGTACATCAAAATGCATAAACTCATAATAACTGTCATCGTAACTTTAAGCGTGCGGACCCTACGGTTCGAGAACAATGTAGACATGACCGAGACACGTCTCTGGTCAATAACCAATAGCGGGACCTGGATGCCCATATTGGCTCCTACACATTCTACGAAGATCTTTATCGGTCAGACCGCATAACAACATACGTTGTTCCCTTTGTCATCGGTATGTTACTTGCCCGAGATTCGATCGTCGGTATCCAATACCTAGTTCAATCTCGTTACCGGCAAGTCTCTTTACTCGTTCCGTAATACATCATCTCACAACTAACATATTAGTTGCAGTGCTTGCAAGGCTTATGTGATGTGCATTACCGAGAGGGCCCAGAGATACCTCTCCGACAATCGGAGTGACAAACCCTAATCTCGAAATACGCCAACCCAACATCTACCATTGGAGACACCTGTAGTACTCCTTTATAATCACCCAGTTACGTTGTGACGTTTGGTAGTACCCAAAGTGTTCCTCCGGTAAACGGGAGTTGCATAATCTCATAGTTATAGGAACATGTATAAGTCATGAAGAAAGCAATAGCAACATACTAAACGATCGGGTGCTAAGCTAATGGAATGGGTCATGTCAATCAGATCATTCTACTAATGATGTGACCTCGTTAATCAAATAACAACTCCTTGTTCATGGTTCGGAAACATAACCATCTTTGATTAACGAGCTAGTCAAGTAGAGGCATACTAGTGACACTCTGTTGGTCTATGTATTCACACATGTATTATGTTTCCGGTTAATACAATTCTAGCATGAATAATAAACTTTTATCATGATATAAGGAAATAAATAATAACTTTATTATTGCCTCTAGGGCATATTTCCTTCAGTCTCCCACTTGCACTAGAGTCAATAATCTAGATTACACTGTAATGATTCTAACACCCATGGAGCCTTGGTGCTGATCATGTTTTGCTCGTGGAAGAGGCTTAGTCAACGGGTCTGCAACATTCAGATCCGTATGTATCTTGCAAATCTCTATGTCTCCCACCTGGACTAAATCCCGGATGGAGTTGAAGCGTCTCTTGATGTGTTTGGTTCTTTTGTGAAATCTGGATTCCTTTGCCAAGGCAATTGCACCAGTATTGTCACAGAAGATTTTCATTGGACCCGATGCACTAGGTACGACACCTAGATCGGATATGAACTCCTTCATCCAGACTCCTTCGTTTGCTGCTTCCGAAGCAGCTATGTACTCCGCTTCACATGTAGATCCTGCTACGACGCTTTGTTTAGAACTGCACCACCTGACAGCTCCACCATTTAAAGTAAACACGTATCCGGTTTGCGATTTAGAATCGTCCGGATCAGTGTCAAAGCTTGCATCAACGTAACCTCTTACGGTGAGCTCTTTGTCACCTCCATATACGAGAAACATATCCTTAGTCCTTTTCAGGTATTTCAGGATGTTCTTGACCGCTGTCCAGTGATCCATTCCTGGATTACTTTGGTACCTCCCTGCTAAACTTATAGCAAGGCACACATCAGGTCTGGTACACAGCATTGCATACATGATAGAGCCTATGGCTGAAGCATAGGGAACATCTTTCATTTTCTCTCTATCTTCTGCAGTGGTCGGGCATTGAGTCTTACTCAATTTCATACCTTGTAACACAGGCAAGAACCCTTTCTTTGCTTGATCCATTTTGAATTTCTTCAAAATCTTGTCCAGGTATGTGCTTTGTGAAAGTCCAATTAAGCGTCTTGATCTATCTCTATAGATCTTTATGCCTAATATGTAAACAGCTTCCCCGAGGTCTTTCATCGAAAAACTTTTATTCAAATATCCCTTTATGCTATCCAGAAATTCTATATCATTTCCAATTAGCAATATGTCATCCACATATAATATCAGAAATGCTACAGAGCTCCCACTCACTTTCTTGTAAATACAGGCTTCTCCAAAAGTCTGTATAAAGCCAAATGCTTTGATCACACTATCAAAGCGTTTATTCCAACTCCGAGATGCTTGCACCAGTCCATAAATGGATCGCTGGAGTTTGCATACTTTGTTAGCTCCTTTTGGATCGACAAAACCTTCTGGTTGTACCATATACAACTCTTCTTCCAGAAATCCATTCAGGAATGCAGTTTTGACATCCATCTGCCATATTTCATAATCATAAAATGCGGCAATTGCTAACATAATTCTGACGGACTTAAGCATCGCTACGGGTGAGAAAGTCTCATCGTAGTCAACCCCTTGAACTTGTCGAAAACCTTTTGCGACAAGTCGAGCTTTATAGACAGTAACATTACCGTCAGCGTCAGTCTTTTTCTTGAAGATCCATTTATTCTCAATTGCTTGCCGATCATCGGGCAAGTCAACCAAAGTCCATACTTTGTTCTCATACATGGATCCCATCTCAGATTTCATGGCCTCAAGCCACTTTGCGGAATCTGGGCTCACCATCGCTTCTTCATAGTTCGTAGGTTCATCATGATCTAGCATCATGACTTCCAGAACTGGATTACCATACCACTCTGGTGCGGATCTCACTCTGGTTGATCTATGTGGTTCAGTAGTATCTTGTTCTGAAGCTTCATGATCATCATCATTAGCTTCCTCACTGATTGGCATAGGTGTCGCAGAAACAGTTTTCTGTGATGTACTATTTTCCAATAAGGGAGCAGGTACAGTTACCTCGTCAAGTTCTACTTTCCTCTCACTCACTTCTTTCGAGAGAAACTCCTTCTCTAGAAATGATCCATTCTTAGCAACGAATGTCTTGCCTTCGAATCTGTGATAGAAGGTATACCCAACAGTTTCCTTTGGGTATCCTATGAAGACACATTTCTCCGCTTTGGGTTCGAGCTTATCAGGTTGAAGCTTTTTCACATAAGCATCGCAGCCCCAAACTTTAAGAAACGACAACTTTGGTTTCTTGCCAAACCATAGTTCATAAGGCGTCGTCTCAACGGATTTTGATGGTGCCCTATTTAATGTGAATGCGGCCGTCTCTAAAGCATAACCCCAAAACGATAGCGGTAAATCAGTAAGAGACATCATGGATCGCACCATATCTAGTAAAGTGCGATTACGACGTTCGGACACACCATTACGCTGTGGTGTTCCGGGTGGCGTGAGTTGCGAAACTATTCCACAATTTTTCAAATGTACACCAAACTCGTAACTCAAATATTCTCCTCCACGATCAGATCGTAGAAATTTTATTTTCTTGTTACGATGATTTTCAACTTCACTCTGAAATTCCTTGAACTTTTCAAATGTTTCAGACTTATGTTTCGTTAAGTAGATATACCCATATCTGCTTAAATCATCTGTGAAGGTGAGAAAATAACGATATCCGCCGCGAGCCTCAATATTCATCGGACCACATACATCGGTATGTATGATTTCCAACAAATCTGTTGCTCTCTCTATAGTACCGGAGAACGGTGTTTTAGTCATCTTGCCTATGAGGCACGGTTCGCAAGTACCAAGTGATTCATAATCAAGTGGTTCCAAAAGCCCATCAGTATGGAGTTTCTTCATGCGTTTTACACCGATATGACCTAAACGGCAGTGCCACAAATAAGTTGCACTATCATTATTAACTTTGCATCTTTTGGCTTCTACATTATGAATATGTGTATTACTATCTTCGAGATTCAACAAGAATAGACCACTCTTCAAAGGTGCATGACCATAAAAGATATTATTCATATAAATAGAACAACCATTATTCTCTGATTTAAATGAATAACCGTCTCGCATTAAACAAGATCCAGATATAATGTTCATGCTCAACGCTGGCACCAAATAACAATTATTTAGGTCTAATATTAATCCCGAAGGTAGATGTAGAGGTAGCGTGCCGACCGCGATCACATCGACTTTGGAACCGTTTCCCACGCGCATCGTCACCTCGTCCTTTGCTAGTGTCCGCTTATTCCGTAGTCCCTGTTTCGAGTTGCAAATATTAGCAACAGAACCAGTGCTACTGCGAGCTCTAGTAAGGTACACATCAATAACATGTATATCACATATACCTTTGCTTCAGTTTGCCATCCTTCTTATCCGCCAAATACTTGGGGCAGTTCCGCTTCCAGTGACCAGTCTGCTTGCAGTAGAAGCACTCAGTTTCAGGCTTAGGTCCAGACTTGGGTTTCTTCTCTTGAGCAGCAACTTGCTTGCTGTTCTTCTTGAAGTTTCCCTTCTTCTTCCCTTTACCCTTTTTCTTGAAACTAGTGGTCTTGCTAACCATCAACACTTGATGCTCCTTCTTGATTTCTACCTCCGCAGCTTTTAGCATTGCGAAGAGCTCGGGAATAGTCTTGTTCATCCCTTGCATATTATAGTTCATCACGAAGCTCTTGTAGCTTGGTGGCAGTGATTGGAGAATTCTGTCAATGACGCAATCATCTGGAAGATTAACTCCCATCTGAATCAAGTGATTATTATACCCGGACATTTTGAGTATATGCTCACTAACAGAACTGTTCTCCTCCATCTTGCAGCTATAGAACTTATTGGAGACTTCATATCTCTCAATTCGGGCATTTGCTTGAAATATTAACTTCAACTCCTGGAACATCTCATATGCTCCATGACATTCAAAACGTCGTTGAAGTCCCGATTCTAAGCCGTAAAGCATGGCACACTGAACTATCGAGTAGTCATCAGCTTTGCTCTGCCAGACGTTCATAACATCTGGCGTTGCTCCAGCAGTAGGCCTGTCACCCAGCGGTGCTTCCAGGACGTAATTCTTCTGTGCAGCAATGAGGATAATCCTCAGGTTACGGACCCAGTCCGTGTAATTGCTACCATCATCTTTCAACTTTGCTTTCTCAAGGAATGCATTAAAATTCAATGGAACAATAGCACGAGCCATCTATCTACAAGCAACATAAACAAGCAAGATACTATCAGGTACTAAGTTCATGATAAGTTTAAGTTCAGTTAATCAAATTACTTAGGAACTCCCACTTAGATAGACATCCCTCTAATCCTCTAAGTGATCACGTGATCCAAATCAACTAAACCATAACCGATCATCACGTGAGATGGAGTAGTTTTCAATGGTGAACATCGTCATGTTGATCATATCTACTATATGATTCACGCTCGACCTTTCGGTCTCTGTGTTCCGAGGCCATATCTGCATATGCTAGGCTCGTCAAGTTTAACCTGAGTATTCTGCGTGTGCAAAACTGGCTTGCACCCGTTGTAGATTGACGTAGAGCTTATCACACCCGATCATCACGTGGTGTCTGGGCATAACGAACTTTGGCAACGGTGCATACTCAGGGAGAACACTTCTTGATAATTTAGTGAGAGATCATCTTATAATGCTACCGTCAATCAAAGCAAGATAAGATGCATAAAAGGATAAACATCACATGCAATCAATATAAGTGATATGATATGGCCATCATCATCTTGTGCTTGTGATCTCCATCTCCGAAGCACCGTGATGATCACCAACGTCACCGGCGCGACACCTTGATCTCCATCGTAGCATCGTTGTTGTCTCGCCAATCTTATGCTTCCACGACTATTACTACCGTTTAGTAATCTAGTAAAGCATTACATCGCGATTGCATTGCATACAATAAAGCGACAACCATATGGCTCCTGCCAGTTGCCGATAACTTAGTTACAAAACATGATCATCTCATACAATAAAATCAGCATCATGCCTTGACCATATCACATCACAACATACCCTGCAAAAACAAGTTAGACGTCCTCTACTTTGTTGTTGCAAGTTTTACGTGGCTACTACGGGCTTAAGTAAGAACTCATCTCACCTACGCATCAAAACCACAACGATAGTTCGTCAAATAGACTCCGTTTTAACCTTCTCAAGGACCGGGCGTAGTCACACTTGGTTCAACTAAAGTTGGAGAGACAGTCTTCCGCAAGCCATCTATGTGCAAAGCACGTCGAGGGAACCGGTCTCGCGTAAGAGTACGCGTAAGGTTGGTCCGGATCGTCTCAACCAACAATACCGCCGAACCAAAGTATGACATGCTGGTAGGCAGTATGACTTGTATCGCCCATAACTCACTTGTGTTCTACTCGTGCATATAACATCAAACCATAAAACCTAGGCTCGGATGCCACTGTTGGGGAACGCAGTAATTTCAAAAAAATTCCTACGCACACGCAAGATCATGGTGATGCACAGCAACGAGAGGGGAGAGTGTTGTCTACGTACCAACGCAGACCGACTGCGGAAGCGATCACACAACATAGAGGAAGTAGTCGTACGTCTTCTTCCCGATCCGACCGATCCAAGCACCGTTACTCCGGCACCTCCGAGTTCTTAGCACACGTTCAGCTCGATGACGTTCCTCGGGCTCCGATCCAGCAAAGCGTCGAGGAAGAGTTCCGTCAGCACGACGGCGTGATGACGATCTTGATGTACTACCGACGCAGGGCTTCGCCTAAGCACTACAACGGTACGATCGAGGTGGAATTTGGTGGCAGGGGGCACCGCACACGGCTAAGGAACGATCTCAAGGATCAAGTTGTGTGTCTATGGGGTGCCCCCTGCCCCCGTATATAAAGGACCAGGGGCAAGGGGGTCGGCCGGCTAGGAGGGAGGCGCAGGGAGGAGTCCCACTCCTACCGGGAGTAGGACTCCTTCCCCCAAATCCTATTCCTAATAGGACTCTTCGGGAGAAAGAGAAGAGAGGGGGGCCGGCCCCTTCTCCTAGTCCTAATAGGACTAGGGAAGGGGGGTTCGGCTGGCTAGCCTGTGGGCTGCCCCTTCTCTCTTTTCCACTAAGGCCCAATAGGCCCATTTGCCTCCCGGGGGGTTCCGGTAACCCTCCCGGTAATCCTGTAAAATCCCGATTTCACCCGGAACACTTCCGGTGCCCAAACATAGGCTTCCAATATATCAATCTTTACGTCTCGACCATTTCGAGACTCCTCGTCATGTCCGTGATCTCATCCGGGACTCCGAACAACCTTCGGTACATCAAAATGCATAAACTCATAATAACTGTCATCGTAACTTTAAGCGTGCGGACCCTACGGTTCGAGAACAATGTAGACATGACCGAGACACGTCTCCGGTCAATAACCAATAGCGGGACCTGGATGCCCATATTGGCTCCTACACATTCTACGAAGATCTTTATCGGTCAGACCGCATAACAACATACGTTGTTCCCTTTGTCATCGGTATGTTACTTGCCCGAGATTCGATCGTCGGTATCCAATACCTAGTTCAATCTCGTTACCGGCAAGTCTCTTTACTCGTTCCGTAATACATCATCTCACAACTAACATATTAGTTGCAGTGCTTGCAAGGCTTATGTGATGTGCATTACCGAGAGGGCCCAGAGATACCTCTCCGACAATCGGAGTGACAAACCCTAATCTCGAAATACGCCAACCCAACATCTACCATTGGAGACACCTGTAGTACTCCTTTATAATCACCCAGTTATGTTGTGACGTTTGGTAGTACCCAAAGTGTTCCTCCGGTAAACGGGAGTTGCATAATCTCATAGTTATAGGAACATGTATAAGTCATGAAGAAAGCAATAGCAACATACTAAACGATCGGGTGCTAAGCTAATGGAATGGGTCATGTCAATCAGATCATTCTACTAATGATGTGACCTCGTTAATAAAATAACAACTCCTTGTTCATGGTTAGGAAACATAACCATCTTTGATTAACGAGCTAGTCAAGTAGAGGCATACTAGTGACACTCTGTTGGTCTATGTATTCACACATGTATTATGTTTCCGGTTAATACAATTCTAGCATGAATAATAAACTTTTATCATGATATAAGGAAATAAATAATAACTTTATTATTGCCTCTAGGGCATATTTCCTTCATAATCATTGTCAATGAGGTGTATGAAAAACGAGCCAAGAGAGTCAAGTTCTACCTCTGAATCCAGATTATCCGGGTCATCATCAATGTTAGGTTCAGAGGGTTCGGCAGTTTTGTTCTTGGCAGCTCTTTTAGTAACCTTGGTCTTGGGGTGTTCAGCTAGGCCTTCCCTCTATTCTAGCATTTCTGCAGTTCAGTCCAAAGATATAGCCACATTCCTTTGATACTGATGCATACTTAGTATAGATCTAATGTAAGTCTTGCGAGTACTTTGGATGAGTACTCACGGTTGCTTTGCTATCCCTTTTCCCCTATACCTGATTGCTGCGATCAGATGACAGAGTTCAGGAGCCAGCTCACATTATCGACTACTACTTCCCCGAGGGTGCCTACTACTACATGCAGGCCGCCGACAACCAGGAGTAGTTAGGAGGCTCCCAGGCAGGAGGCCTTGAACAACGATCGTTGTTGTTGTTTGTGCTAGCCTTCGTAAGGCAGACTCATGGATAATGACTTACACTTTACATTCATTCCCAATTGCTCTTGTTATTAAAAGATGCTTCAAAATACTCCCCGTTGCCCGAGGATCACAGTTGCTATTGCAAGACCCTTGTCACCCATCTTGGGATAAATGGTACGAATGACACACTGAAAGATAATGTAGAAAGGAGAGCGCCAAATGGAGACTTTGTTCAGACCCTTCTGTTTCTCCTCATTAGTCATTTCATCTATGGGTTTGAGAAGATCCACACAAACCTCAGTGCCCTTGGGCCTATGGTTGGGGTCATCCTTATTAATTTTGAAGCCAGTGTCAGGAAAACCAAGGGCAGCAACAAATTGAGAATAAGAAGACGTAAGCATGGTGTCGGAGGTCATCCAAGTGACAATGTTATTTGGACCAAAGGAACATGTGGCTTAGAATTGATGAATGGCAGCTTGGCTAAAATCTTGCTGAAATGCAAACGGAGCAGCAAGATTTGACGACTTGATGAGCTCAATAGCCCCCGGATATTTGACCGGATGATCTCGCAAGAAATGATACCTAATATCAATGTGCTTGGTGCGTGTATGATCTTTGGGATTCTCAGCAGTATTGATGGCACTTTCATTATCACATAGAAGAGGCACATGTCTATAGGTGATCCCGTAATCCTTCAAAGTTTACCTCATCCATAGTAATTGAGTTGCACAGCTAGTGGTTGCAATGTATTCAGCTTCGGCGGTGGAAAGAGGAACACAATTTTGTTTCTTCGAGGACCAACTTACCAAGGAGCGTCTAAGAAATTGATATGCACCGGAGGTGGACTTATGATCCACTTTGTCTCCAGCCCAATCCGCATCCGTGTACCTAATAAGATCAAACTTAGCATCCTTGGGGTACCATAGACCCAACTTTGGGGTGTGAACAAGGTATCTAAGAATATGCTTAACCGCCTTATGATGACTTTCCCTAGGGAAAGCTTGAAATCTAGCACACGTGCATACACTGGACATGATGTCTGGTCTAGATGCACAAGGATAAAGCAATGAACCAATCATAGAGCGGTAAATAGATGGGTCAAAAGGGATACCATTTGTATCTTCAGTGAGTACAATTTTGGTTGGCATGGGTGTCTTACATGGACTAGCATCTGCCAAACCTCTCTAGGATGTCCTTGAGGTATTTTGCTTGAGACATGAAAATTCCTTCTTGAAATTGTCAAATTTGGAATCCGAGAAAGAACTTCAAATCCGCATTGAGTGACATTTCAAAATTCTTGGTCATGGAGGTCGCAAACTTCTTGCACAAATGAATGTTAGGAGAACCAAAAATGATATCATCTACATAGATTTGGCATAAGATCAAATCACCCTTGTCCCTCTTAGTAAAAAGAGTGGGATCGATCACCCCTCTCACAAAACCATCATCGAGTAAAAACTTCTTAAGATGATCATACCAAGCACGAGGTGCTTGTTTGAGGCCATACAAAGCCTTATGAAGTTTATATACATAGTCTTTGTGATCGGGATCAATGAACCCGGGTGATTGTGATACATATACTTCTTCTTGTAGAGGACCTTTAAGGAAAGCACTCTTCACATCCATTTGATGTAATGTAAAACCATTGAAAGCAGCATAAGCAAGTAAGATGCGAATAGATTCAAGACGGGCAACGGGGGCAAAGGTCTCACCAAAGTCCAAACCTTCAACTTGTGAGTACCCTTGTGCCACTAACCTTGCCTTGTTACGGATGATTACACCATTCTCATCTTGCTTGTTCTTGAAAATCCATTTTGTTCCAATGACATTGTGCTTGTAGTTGGCCTCTCGACTAATGACCACACTTGGTTGCGTTCAAAACTGTTCAACTCTTCTTGCATAGCAACGAGCCAATCATTGTCCGTCAATGCATCTTGTACCTTGAGAGGCTCAACACTAGAAACAAATGAGAAGTGAGTACAAAATTTTGTCAAATGTTTACGCGTGACTCTACCTTTTGATATGTCGGTGAGAATTTTGTCAACATCAACACGACCGTCCTCGAGGCATGATGGAGGTTAGAGTTTCGCGAGGTTCAACTTCATGTCCATCATCCACATCCTCAACATATGGATCATTAATGTGTGGGTGAAGATCTTCTACTTCATATTGCATTTGTTGAGGTTCATCATCAATGATTGCACTTTCTTGTTCTTTCCCTTGAAGATGATCTTGTTCTTGAAGATTATCATGAAGAGAGACTTGATCATCGTCTTGTACTTGGACTAAGGGCATTGGTTGAGCAGTAGGAGCTTGTGGTGGTATGGGTGTTGAAGTAGTTTGATGATGTGTGAAGCTTCCAACTTCTTCTTCATCATCATGAGGTTCTTGTTCCATTGGAAGAAGTGCACCAACACCCGTGGTCAAAATAGCTTGAGAAGATTCTTCTTCACCTACATCACTTAGTTCAACTTGCACCCCATGGGAGCCATTAAATTCATCAAACACCACGTCAGAAGTTTCTACAACACATCCATTGGATTTGTTGTAGACACTATAGGCATGAGAGTTCAATCCATAGCCAACAAATATGCCCTCAATTGTTTTGGATTTCATTTTCCTAACCGTTCCCTTTTGTTGAGGATGAAATATTTGCACCCAGATACTCGAAAGTACTTGACATTTGGCTTGTTCCCAGTTAGGAGCTCATATGGAGTCTTTTCCAATATTGTGCGGAGGAAGAGCTGGTTTGATGCATGGCATGCAGTGTTGACAGCCTCGGCCCAAAAACTATGTGGCAACTTGCATTCGTCCAACATGGACCTTGCCATCTCCACAAGTGTACGGTTCTTCCTTTCGGCTACACCATTTTGCTGAGGAGTGTCTGGAGCTGAATATTGATGCTCAATCCCTTCATCACTAAGAAATTCTTCCAAGGTGTAGTTCTTGAACTCAGAACCATTATCACTTCTTATTGCCAAGATTTCTTTGTCAAACTTGCGATGTGCTTGCTTGGCAAAATCGATGAAGGTGATCTTCGTCTCGTCCTTGGACTTGAGAAAAAACACCCATGTATATCTTAAGTAATCATCAACAATGACATGTCCATACTTTTTCCCACCAAGACTATCCCATGAAGGAGGCCCAAAAAGATCCACATGAAGGAGCTCCAAAGGCCTTGAAGTAGTCACGATATTCTTGGGTGGGTGCTTTAATTAATGTTGCTTCCCGGCTATGCATGCACTACACACACAATCTTTCTCAAAAGAGACATTGGTTAGTCCAAGGATGTGATTACCCTTTAAAAGATCTTGAAGATTTCTCATGCCGACATGGGCTAGCTGGCGATGCCATAGCCACCCCTTGTCAGCCTTGGCCATTAGACAAGTTGCATGGAATGTGTTCTCTTTCGAGAAATCAACCGTGTAAAGGTTGCCATCCAACTCTCCAACAAAGGCCACTTTGAGAGTATCTCTCTTAAAGACTTTCACATCCGTTAGTCCAAAGAGTGTATCATAACCAACAGAAGCCAATTGGCGAATAGAAAGCAAATGATATTTAAGGGATTGAACAAGCATGACATTTGCAAGAGACATGTCATTTGTGATAGCCACCTTGCCCAACCCGAGTACCTGTCCTTTTGATCCTCCAGCAAACATAATGATCATTAATGGCTACTCATTAATGGTTGAATAGCTTCCATGAAATCATAGAGCAATTTGCTATCTCCGGTCATATGATTGGTACATCCACTATTAGTCACCCATTTTACTCCACCAGAGAAAGCAACCTATACACAATTATGACTTGGTTAGAGGCACCCATTTTGCAATGGGACCTCTCAAGTTAGTCACAAGGGCCTTAGGGACCCAAATAGCATAGAATCGGAATGCATTTCGAGGACCAACAAATTTTGCATAAAATTCTCCATCCTTAGTCTTACGAAGTACATAGGATGGAGGCATCAACTCTTTTGGCTTGTTGAGAGTGGGCATGTCCCTTGTGGCCTTCCCACTAACAACCTTACCTTTCTCCTTGTGCCCTTCTCGTACAAATGTTTCTTTTAGAGGGGTGGTGCACTTTTGAGAAGACGTCTTCTTCTTGCTTGTGCTTGGGTCAAACCCGAGCCCCTCTTTGGCAAACAGCTCATTGTGTTGGCTCAATACCTCATTAAGGTTCTTTTGTTCTTGAGCGCATGTCATGAGACATTTCTCGATTTGAGCCTTGAGAAAGCGATTCTCGTCAAGAATAGATGCTAGATCACTACTAGAGTTAATAGTACAACCATCAACATCGATAATAGGAGAAGTGAAACACCCACAATGCGGTTATATCTCCCACGTGTCGGGGCACGACTTAGAGGCATAGACGCATGGTAGGTTTGTCGCAAGAGGGGTAATCTTCACACAATCCCATGTACTGAATAAGAAAGGGATAAAGAGTTGGCTTACAATCGCCACTTCACACAAATACAAGTTAAACATACATCACCCAAAATACAATCAAGGTCCGACTACGGAACCAAAATAAAAGAAGACAACCCCAAATGCTAGATCCCCGATCGTCCCGACTGGGCTCCACTACTGATCAAAAGGAAACGAAACAACACAACGAACAAGATCTTCATCGAGCTCCCACTTGAGCTAGATTGCATCACTTGCACTGGTATCATCGGCACCTGCAACTGTTAGGAAGTATCTGTGAGTCACGAGGACTCAGCAATCTCACACCCGCGAGATGAAGACTATTTAAGCTTATGGGTAGGAAAGGGTAGTGAGGTGGAGATGTAGCAAGCACTAGCATATATGGTGACTAACATACGCAAATAAGAGCGAGAAGAGAAGCAACGCAACGATCGAGAAGCTAGAAGTGATCAAGAAGTGATCCTGAAGCTACTTACGTTCAAACATAACACAAGAACCGTGTTCACTTCCTGGACTCCGCCGGAAAGAGACCATCACGGCTACACACGCGGTTGATGCATTTTAATTAAGTTAAGTGTCAAGTTCTCTACAACCGGATATTAACAAATTCCCATCTGCCCATAACCACGGGCACGGCTTTCGAAAGTTCAAAACCCTGTAGGGGTGTCCCAACTTAGCCCATCACAAGCTCTCATGGTCAACGAAGGATATTCCTTCTCCCAGGAAGACCCGATCAGACTCGGAATCCCGGTTACAAGACATTTCGACAATGGTAAAACAAGACCAGCAAAGCCGCCCGAATGTGCTGACAAATCCCAGGTGGCGCTGCAAGGGGCTCTAGTTTGGACCAACACTCAGAGGAGCACTGGCCCGGGGGGGGTTAAAATAAAGATGACCCTCGGGCACCGGAAACCCGAGGGAAAAAGGCTTAGGTGGCAAAAGGTAAAACCAAGGTTGGGCCTTGTTGGAGGAGTTTTATTCAAAGCGAACTATCAAGGGGTTCCCATAAAACCAACCGTGTAAGTAATGCAAAATCAAGGAACATAAAACCGGTATGATGGAAACTAGGGCGGCAAGATTGGAACAAAACACCAGGCATAAGGCCGAGCCTTCCACGCTTTACCAAGTATATAGATGCATTAATTAAAATAAGAGATATTATGATATCCCAACATATCCATGTTCCAAACATGGAACAAACTTCAGCTTCACCTGCAACTAGCAACGCTATAAGAGGGGCTGAGCAAAGCAGTAACATAGCCAAACAACGGTTTGCTAGGAAAGGTGGGTTAGAGGCTTGACATGGCAATATGGGAGGCATGATATAGCAAGTGGTAGGTATCGCGACATAGCAATAGAGCAAGCAACTTGCAAGTAAAGATATAAGTAATTTCGAGGGTATGGTCATCTAGCCTGAGATCCCTGAAGGAAGAAGAACGAGTCCATGAAGAAGACAAACGAACGAAGTCGAACGAATCCTCACAAACGCGACGTTATCGGAACTAACCCGAAGAAGCAACACCAAAAAGAAGCAAACAACATGGTAAACAACCATCACATAAACATGGCATGATGCACAAACAAGTATGATGCATGTATGGTTTAATGAGGCATGGCATGGCAAAGTGCACAAGCAAAAACTACAAGTTAAGTGGAGCTCAATATATAGCGGAGTTACATATTGATGAAACACCACATTTAATTATTTAGTTCTTTCCCGTTTAAACTACTCAACAAAATTAAATGTTGTTTAAACATGGCAAGAGGTGGAGCATAAGTAAACTAAACATTTAGGCAAGTTTAAATGAGGCCGGAAATAAAAACAACCATTCCGGAAAATCCCCATGTGCATTTAGCAGTTTAATGCAAACAACAATTTTAAACATTCTTGATGCTGTTAATCATGATGTGGATGACATATGCAAGTTTATGCAAGTTTTATGAAAATGTTGATAAGAGCATTATATGAAGCATTTGTCGCCATGGCGGAAGGAAAAGGGTGCCACGGCGGCGAAACGGAAATGTTACCATGGCAACATTCTGGTGATCCGGCAACTCAATTGAGATGCTGGTGCAAAGGAGCAAGTGTGGGTGCGCAAAACGTGAAAGAGTGACGGGGAGTGATCCTAGATACCGGGTGTCCCACATGTCGGTGGTAAGGCAACGAGGAATTCGCAAAGAGCAACTCGGTCACGGTGCAACCACGATCATCTCATACATCACATCACAAGCATTCGATCTCGGACGGACATCTCGGGGTTATACCTTCGAAACATGCAAATGTGATGGTTCTCGTTCGTTGCAAAGTAGAGGAAGTAGAGGTTCCCGGAACGTTCGTAGTGGAGGTAGTCGTACACGGCGACGGTAGTTGTACACGGGTCTTCGGCCATGGAAGTAGTCGTACAACGTTTTCGTAGAGGTTCGGGGTCACGACACGGAACTTGACGTCCACAGGTTCTTTGCTGGTCGACGGTAGTGGTTCACGTTTTGTAGCCTTTCGAGTCATCGATGGAAGAACTTGTCACATCATCGAGCGTAGTCCACCTTGGCGTATCCGTGTGTAGGGGTACTTGACGTCGTGGTACTTGGCGATTTCGGAGACAGCAAAAGACGAACTTAGCGATTTCGTTGACCTGGTACTCGGCATATTCCCTATTCGGTGACCGTTGGACTTGGCGTCAACAACAACAGGGGCACGATGTAGGGACTTGGCGCGATGCAGGGGTGACGGCCGCGGGACTTGGCCATGGTATAGTGGCTCCAATGAACACACTAGGGCCAGCACGGAGGCCTCCATGGCCGGTGGCCATGACGAGCAGAGGCGTCGGCTGTAGCACAGGGGCGCGTGAAGGGGCGGCTGGAGCCGCGAACGAAGCAGAGGAAGGGAGGTCGGCACGGATGCAGGGCCTCGCTGGTGACCTGCTGGTCGGGCACGAGGAAGGAGACGCGCGGAGGAGGGGCCCTCGGACTTGAGCGGCGGCGGAAGTTGGTGGTGCTCGCGGGGAAGTGGTCCTGATGCTCCGGTGGCGCACGCCGGCGCAGGGCAGCGATGAGGTCCTGCGGGCACCGAGGCCAGAAAGCGGGGACGAGGTGCTCGGGCGCCAAGAGGTGAGCGCGGACGACGAGGACGGGGCCATCCATGGCGCAGCGGCGGGAGCTCTGGCCTGGGTGGTCGCCAGCGACGAGGTTTGTCGAGGGAAGTAGCGAGGTGGAGGGGCACTCGGGAACGGGAAGGAGAGGGAATGGTGCTCCCGAGGGAGAGGGTGAGATGGGGATTGGGGACGATCCAGATCAGGACAGTGGCTGGCGGCGGCAGGGAACGAGGAGGAGATCGACGGGTGAGGGGGTGTAGCGGCTGGGCCTTAGGTCGGCTAGGTCAAGCAGGGCGCCGGCTGGGCTGCAGGCTCTCTTCTCTCTCTCACTCTCTTCTCTTAACCATTAAGAGAAAAGAAAAAATAGATAGAAGAAGAAAAATATAAAGAGAGGGTTAGGGATGGAATTTGGGCATGGGGGTTATATTCCCGGACTCACAGGAATGTGTATGATCCAAGAAAAATGGAGTGGGCATGATTAAAAGATGTAATTCAAACTCATTTGAATTTAATTCAAATGGGTTTGAACTAGGATTTGGTTAGAAGTGTCCAAAAATGTTCGGATTTTTGGTTGAGCTCCAGAATAAGATGATAGAATCTATGGCAAGGTTGGAGACCAAGAATTAAGATAGCAAAGGCATTGGGATATTTTGCAAGTGTGTTTATGGGTGATTCCAAATTATTGGAATATAATTTATATAGCTCCCTAAAATATTGGGAGAATATGTTTTAAAGAAAAATCACCATAGTGAATATCCCTCGATTTTAAATAGATCAAAAGATCTATGCTATTTATTTAGTTGAGTTTTATGAAATGTAATGACATGATGACATGATGCAATGCAAATAATTAGAGCAAGAAATAAAACACACGACGAAACTCGGAATAGCTGGAAGTCTTCTGGAGCGTCGGTCTCGGGGTGTCACAACACTCCACCACTACAAGAGGATCTTGTCCCGAGATCTAGGATGGCACTGGAGGGAAACGGAAGAGGAAGAGAAGGGGTAAAACTAAATTGCTTCTTTGACAAACGAGTGAAACCAAAAAACCTTGAAAGGTTGAACAAATTGTAAGAAAGAATACAACAAAGATGAACAAAGTTGAAAACACTCTATTAGAAAAGAGGAACAAGGAACCTTACTAGAGCCTTGTAGGTTGAAAGACATAAGAAAAAGGGTTGCAATGGACAAGAAGTACATGCAAGCACTCCGGTAGAAATGAGATGTACAAGGAACGATAAGGACCAATTACGACAACACTCCGGTTGGAAATGGAAGGTAAAAAATATGAGCTTGGCAAAATGAAAGCACTTGGATGAGACTCTGGTTAAAAGAGGAATGATAGACAGAACCCTCTGGTTGAAACAAGATAGAGAAGGAATAAGAATGGTATAATTTGAACAGCACTCCGACTGTAAATGGAAGGAATTGAAGATGAGCTTGATAAGATGAGAAGATACTTGATGAAATCAACAACACACTACCTCCGGAACTATTGAAAGAATGGCACAAGGGGTAAGAAAGAATTCAGACAGCACTCCGGTTGAGAAGGGAGGAACCACTTGACAGGATGGGAAGAACTTGAAAAGAAGGCACGACACTCCGGTTAAAATGGATAAGTAAGGAAAGGAACACGATCCTCACCATTTGAGATGATGGGAGAAAAGAGCAACATCGCAATGCCTCCGGAAGAAATGAAAGAATGGAATGGAATGAACGAAGGTAAACAAGATCTTGAGAGAGCACGTGTCGGTGTCAAAACCGGCGGATCTCGGGTAGGGGGTCCCGAACTGTGCGTCTAAGGAAGATGGTAACAGGAGACAGGGGACGCGATGTTTACCCAGGTTCGGGCCCTCTTGAAGGAGGTAATACCCTACATCCTGCTTGATTGTTCTTGATGATATGAGTATTACAAGAGTTAATCTACCACGAGATCGTAGAGGCTAAACCCTAGAAGCTAGCCTATGGTATGATTGTATGTTCTCCTACGGACTAAACCCTCCGGTTTATATAGACACCGGAGGGGGCTAGGGTTACACAGAGTCGGTTACAAGGGAGGAGATCTACATATCATACCATAGGCTAGCTTCTAGGGTTTAGCCTCTACGATCTCGTGGTAGATCAACTCTTGTAATACTCATATCATCAAAAACAATCAAGCAGGACGTAGGGTATTACCTCCTTCAAGAGGGACCGAACCTGGGTAAACATCGTGTCCCCTGTCTCCTGTTACCATCCGCCTTAGACGCACAGTTCGGGACCCCCTACCAAAGATCAGCCGGTTTTGACATTGACATTGGTGCTTTAATTGAGATTTCCACTGTGCCGTCACCATAAGGCTCGATGGCTCCATCGATCATCGGTAACGATGCAGTCCAGGGTGAGGTTTTCCTTCCCGGATAGATCTTTGTACTCGGCGGCTTCGCACTGCGGGCCAATTCGCTTGGCCATCTGGATCAGATCGAGAGCTACGCCCTGGCCATCAGGTCAGGTTCGGAAACTTAAACTACACTACCGACATCCACGGAGACTTGATCTTCGACGGATTCGAGCCCATGTCAGGTGCGCCGCACAATCACGACGAGCATGACGTAACTCTGTCGTTGGATAGTGTTCGGGAGATCACATCTGCAACTACTCCGGCCTTCAATCCGGAGCAAATTGCGCCATCCAAGGACGGAGAGATAGACCCCGCCATGGAGGCCGCACTCTCAGTGGCGATGGAGCCGGATACCGACTTCACCCCTTATGAGAGCCGTGTTGCCGAACCACTAGATTCGTCTCCGGCCACGGACTCCGAGCTGCCTGCATCCGTGCCTATCGAATCCAACTGGGCGCCGATAATGGAGTTCACCTCCGCAGATATCTTTCAGCACTCGCCTTTCGGCGATGTGCTAAAATCATTATGGTCTCTCTCCTTGTCAGGAGAACCTTGGCTGAACTATGTCCGTCTAGAATGGGATGCGGACGACGAAGAAATTCGCTGCCCACCCACCACCCACTTAGTAGCCACTGTCGACGCCTTAACCGAGATGCTCGACTTCGACTCTGAAGACATCGACGGCATGGACGAAGATGCAGGAGGCGAACAGGAACCAGTGCCCACAGGGCGCCGGACAGCCACTTCATCACATGACATATACATGGTGGATACACCCAAAGAAGGCAATGGCGAAGAGACAGTGGAGGATGGGCCCTCCAAGAAGCAACCCAAGCGCCGACGTCAGCGGCGCCGCTCTAAGTCCCGCCATAGCAAAAACAACGATAACAACGCAAGAGAAAATAACACTCCAGTCGACTCTAGAGGAAACTACGACCACATTGCCCCGGCGGCAGAGCACGATGAAGCTGCAAACGGCGAACATAGTACGGATCCGACATCCGAACACGGCGACGCCGAGGATAAACCTCATCAAACCCCCTCTGGGGAGGAAAACAGTCTGGACGAAGATGCACACATCATCCCGGAAACGCACTTGGAGCAAGAGAACCTCCGCAGAAGGTTTATTGCCACAGCGAGGAGTCTGAAGAAGCAGAAGCAAAGGCTTAAGGCCGCACAAAATATGCTCAACAGCGGGTGGAACAAAGTGCTCGAAAATGAAGAAAAGTATGGTGGAAGTTACCATACAAAGAGCTATCCAAAGCGCAAGCTATTACCTGAATTCGACGATGAGGCCTTAGAGCCCACAGAGCCGAAAAATGAAACGACCAACCGGCCGGAGCAACCACCTTGTGACCGCGATAGAGCGGCTAACAAGGTCGCACATAAGTCAACATACGATCTACGTGAGGACTTGCGCCAAAAATCTGGAACGACCAAATCCATCTATGGATCTAGGAAGCGCGCTCCGGCACAAAATCAAAACCGAATACTACAACCGTCCGAACGCCATGGTACATCCAAATACAGGGGTGCCGCACACCCCTTATGTTTCACTGATGAGGTGCTGGACCACGAATTCCCAGAAGGATTCAAACCAGTGAACATAGAGGTGTACGATGGGACCACGGACCCTGGGGTGTGGATTGAGGACTTTATCCTCCATATCCATGTGGCTCGTGGAGACGATCTCCATGCCATCAAATACTTGCCCCTCAAGCTTAAAGGACCAGCTCGGTACTGGCTGAAAAGCCTCCCCCAAAACTCAATTGGAAGTTGGGAGGAGCTCGAGGACGCTTTTCGGGCTAATTTTCAAGGGACCTATGTCCGACCTCCGGATGCAGACGATTTAAGTCATATAATTCAACAGCCCGGGGAGTCCGCCCGAAAGCTTTGGAACAAGTTTCTCACTAAGAAGAACCAAATCATCGACTGTCCGGACGCCGAAGCCTTAGCATCTTTCAAACACAGCGTCCGAGACGAATGGCTCGCCAGACACCTCGGCCAAGAAAAACCGAGAACAATGGCAGCCCAGACAAGCCTCATGACCCGCTTTTGCGCGGGCGAAGATAGTTGGTTAGCCCGCAGTAGCACCAGCGACCCAAGCACATCCGAAGTCAGGGATGGCAATGGAAAACCATGACGCAATAAAAACAAGCGTCGAAATAAAGAAGATAGCCTAGATAATACGGCGGTAAACGCCGGATTCAGGGGCTCTCAACCAGGTCAGCAGAAAAAGCCTTTCAAAGACAGCAGAGATGGACCGTCTGGCCTAAACAGGATTCTAGACAAACTATGTCAAATTCATGGCACCCCTGATAAACCTGCAAATCACACCCACGGAGAATGCTGGGTCTTCAAGTAGGCCGGTAAGCTAAACGCCGAACACAAGGGGGAGGCACCAAGCGAAGACGAGGACGAACCTCGCCAGCAAAGCACTAGAGGACAGAAAAAATTCCCACCAGAGGTTAAAGCAGTAAACATGATCCATGTGACGAAGAGGAGAAGCAAACATGCACTCCGAGACACACGCGCCATAGAGCCAGTCACCCCTAGGTTCAACCCCTGGTTGGCCTGCCCGATCACTTTTGATCGCGGGGATCACACGACAAGCATCCGGCACGAAGGATTGGCTGCCTTGGTGTTAGACCCAATAATAAACGGATACCATCTCACACGAGTCCTCATGGACGGTGGCAGTGGTCTAAATCTGACATATCAGGACACAGTCCGCAAAATGGGGATAGACCCGACAAAAATAAGCCATAGTAATACTACCTTCAAGGGAGTAATACCAGGCCTAGAGGCCCGCTGTACGGGCTCTCTATTACTAGAGGTTGTATTCGGTTCTCCGGACAACTTCCGAAGCGAAAGGTTAACTTTCTACATAGCTCCATTCTGAAGTGGCCATCAAGCACTACTCGGAAGAACGGCTTTCGCTCGTTTTAATGCAATACCGCATTACGCTTCTCTCAAGCTTAAGATGCCCGGTCCATGTGGCACCATCATAGTTAGCGGAAATACATAGCGTTCTCTATGCGCAAAAGAATGTACAGCTGCTTTAACAGCCGAGCACTAGACGGCCTCACCAACCAGGAAAAATGACAGGTCGTCAAGACCACGGACATGGTTAGACGAGTCCGGTGCACCACTACATATACATGAGACTGGTTTGATGGTCAAACCCTCATAGACGGTACCAGGGGCTTCCCGCGTGTAATCAGGGCTAGTCCGGCTCAACTTGACTTACCTTGATTTTTAATGGTTTATTGGTAATAACCAATTTTCTGGCATGGCAACTTTCACCTAAGTTCTTCTCTTTTACAGATGATAACCGTGCTACACCCGTCCAGGACACGGCACAACGGAGACACAGGCGCAGACGTGCAGCAGGGACCCACTTCAAGGTTTCTTTTCAGATTAAGACCCAGCGTAAACCTTTTTTACTGTCTCTTATTGTTCACATCCTTCGGATACTCAATACAACCGAGAAGGATGCTGAAGTTATTGGCATGTGGCCACGTCAGGATATTGCATGTACCTGGACACTCGGGGTTTATTATTAAGGGCATTTTTCAGCCCGGCATATGTTATAAAGACCGAATACCTTAGGGAGTGTTCGGCGTGGTGAGTTTGGCCTTATATGCATCAGCTCCGAATCATGTCTTTGGTCAAATGTTGGGTTTGCCCGGCTCCCATGTTTTGGTACCTTACGTTCCGCTATATCGACTAAGGTAGCACTGGGAGAACTACTGCGATTGTGCAATGGTTCATCCGGATGAGCACCTCAGTAGAGAAAGCCGAAAACTGACTGTCATGATAAAGCGCGAGACTGGTCAACCACTCGATGACTCAGCGGAATCTTCGGAATTCCTCCGCATTAATGAAGGGTCGTTTCCCGGTTATGTACGTACGCGCCCCATATTTGGACAAGCGCAGAAGTACCAGGGGCTATATAGTAGCCCCACCGTCAAACTCCTATGGCTAAGTGAAAGTGTTAGAGCAATATAGTCCGATTGCCTCGTTTGCTGCGCTACCACCTCCTTCATGGACCAAGACGTTGGATCAAGTGTGAATACACGTTTTTTGCGAACACCCCCGCATTATATGCGTGGGGGCGGAAGCCGACGACTGCAAACTTTTAGGTTATATACATATATACATAAGCGGCCACACAGGAGGCATCATAATACTTTCAGGCAAAAGTATAAACACAGCCTTGATAACTCAAAAAAACATTGTTTTTACAATGGGAGTACATGTCACTAGAACATAATATTCTTCGAGCACTGAGCCTCTATCGAACGAGCGCCTTCAAGGACTTCTTCAAAGTAGTGCTCGGCAGCCACTCGGCCCACGGCCGAACCCTGTGTTGCAATACTGGTGGCCCCCATCTCTGCCCAGTATGTCTTGACACGGGCAAAGGCCATCTGCGCACCCACTATGCACGCCGACCTCTTCATAGCATCGATGTGCGACACAGCACCAAGGAATTGTTGCACTAAACTAAAGTAACTATTCGGCATTGGCCCTCCCGGCCACAGATGATCCACAACAGACCTCATGGCAAGTCCGACAACCTATGGAGCTCGGCCCACTTGGCCATTCGCTCATTTAACAGCAGCGGACGCACTGGAGCATGGAACTGTGACCAGAATAGCTTTTCCACTTCCCGATCTTTTTGATGCTTGAAGTACTCGGCCGCATCAGCAGCACTTGCTGCCAAATCCATGTAGGCGTCTGCAGAACTCCATAGTTGATCAAGAGGAGCATACTTCGGATCCCAGAACCTAGTCCGCAACAAGAAGGGCTTCCCAGCCATGATATCCGCAGCTTGATGCGGCTCCTCCTTCGTTGCTCTGATTTTAGAGCGGGCTTCCTTGGCTGCTACCATGGCCTTCTCCAGGTCCGTCGCCTTCGCTTAGCTTTCTTTTTCAAGAAGCTGGTAACGGTCAGCGGCATCTTTCAACTGAACGGCCATCTTGGCTATTCTTTCCTTGCTCTGCCAATGCGCGGCCTGTTCGGCCCTCAGCTCTTCGACCGCCTTTAGAGCGGCCGCATCGCTATTCCTTGCTTGTTCCTTGGCTCGGGCAAGCTCCGCCCGAAGGGTCTCCACGGTGGCAGCTCCATCTGCAGTCACAACATATTAAAGATACCGGCATCATGCTCCTCTTACTATGTGTTGATCACCGGAGAAATCACTTACCTGGTGCCTCGTCAAGCCGCTTGTTGACAAGAACGATGTCGGCATCTGCCGCATCAAGTTGCCGCTTTAGCTCGGCAAACCCATCAATCCGGCTAGCCACCTACACATAAAGGCAGTCTGGTTATTACCTGGGACTATGATCCTCTGTTCGCCGCTGTTTTCGACGGCAACCAGAGTCTCAGGGGCTACTATCTGCATAGGGCACACCTAACGTGTGCGGTACTGTCAAAAACATACACTATTTCACACACCTCAAAGCCTTTCAGCAGACTCATAAAAGCTTCATGCAATCCGCTTTCAGCGGATGAAATCCTTTCAACTACCGTACCCATTAGCATACGATGCACTTCTGAGATGGCCGCTTGCTCCAGAAGATCCTTCATTGCGTCCGACCGCACACTATACGGTTCCGGACTCTTTCTGTTGCTCTCTTTAGGAGCCGAATACGGAGGACTCCGGGTGGCCAAAGGATTACCCTATGGCCTTGGCGGATCAGGAGAGACCCTCCACGATGACACTTCAGGGTCGCCCGCCTCATGAGGCGGGCTGGTCGGGGGAGGTGTTTCGCTCTCCATCATCTCCGGAAGAAGATCCCCCCAAGAGGAACTCTGTCGAGAAGGGCTACGATCCGAACTACAAGATATAAGCTTCGGTTATTGTCTTCAGAAGTAAGGTAGGATATTTTCACTATTAAGTACTTTTTGATTACTTACAGCTCCATAGAGGGTTGATCCCCTTGTGGACATTGTGCGGTAAGAATGCCCTCCGAGGCAGGACCCTCTGGCGAAGATTTCTTCCCCCATTTGGAAACCTCTATTTCCGGATCTTCAGAGGTGGTCCACTTCCTTCCTCGAGGAGAGGGAACGTCAGATTCTTCTCCCTGGTTATCCTCCTTCACGGAGGTGCTAGTGCCCCCGGTTCGGACGAGTAGTGAGTGAGGCCCGCTTTCGGCCTCTTTATTCGCCCCTTTATCTTCCTTTGAGGACACCTGATAAGGCGCTGGCTCGAGCATCCTGTCTAGCACTGGATTGGCCAAGCCTTTGGGAAGGGGGGCCGAACACCTGATCATCTTTGCCTTTGTTATCCAGTCCTGGTCAAAGAGCGACTTTTTAGAATGATGTCATGATAAATAAAAGGATAGTATATTCGGCCGTGGGATTACTTGCTTGGGTATCAGGGCAGTTACAGCTCACACCCGCATCCTCGGTGGTGTCCGGACACTCTATTTGGGGTCCGAAGAACAACTTGTACATCTCTTCGAGCGTCATGCCGAGGAAGTTTGAATAGTTCGTGTCGGCGTTCTGGGAATGGGGGTCCCCAGACTTGCCTGCCTGCGGCCTGCGGCGTGGCTCAAAGGGGGGCCCAGCACGGCCCATCTTCACCAACACAGACCCAAGACCCTCGCGAGGGGCCAAGCCTCGCGGGGCGGACGACGCGGAGCTTCCTCAGGCACGGCCTCACCAGGCTAGCTCGCGAAGAGGCGGAGAGATCAAGGCGGGGTACCTCATGAGGTGCCCGTGACGCAAGCCATGACGACCCAGGGCGCCAAGCAGGTGCCAGCCCGCGCAGTGTCCTCCTTTCCTCTTTGCTGCAAAGGGGGCAAGCGCAGCCACAAAGTATCGAGGCATCAGGCAAAGGTTGCCATTTCGGTGCAACAAGACCAAGACCAGGAGGACTGCAAGACAGAGGTCACCGTGCAGCCCAAGACGGCGTCACCACCAGAGCTTTGTGCAGGCGAAGACTACTTTTGTCAGGATAGCTGGTACTGGCTGTCCCCTTTCAAATTAGCCCGCCATTTTTGGCTCCCTTCCCGCTCGATATTTGGGAAGAGGACCAGGGCCTCTATAAATAGGACCAGCCACCCACAGAAAGAGGAGAGTTTTAGAGAGGGGTTTTGGAGCAGCCAGAGAGAGAGAAGGGTGGCTGAACTCCTCCCAGCAGTTCAGCACCCCAGCCAAGAACAGACCCTCGCGAGGCTGTTCTTCCTTGTACTGTTCATCTTTATCATCCCAAGAGGCAATCCACCACACCACACACTGGAGTAGGGTATTACACCACAACGGTGGCCCGAACCAGTATAAACCTTGTGTCTTTTATGCTGTTCTTTCCATAGCTTAGATCTTAGCGAGGCGGTGGGGTGCAGGTAGGTAGGAGGCGAAATCTCTGCGCGCACCCTAGTGTTCGAACCTCAAGGGTCTGCCGGAACCCAAAATCCGACATTTGGCGCGCCAGGTAGGGGTGCGCCGGAATCCACCTTCTACCGCTTTGTGCCCCGTCGCGTCGTCATCACCATGTCCGGCGACCAGGCGGGCAACCCAGATCCATGGGCGGCGTGGCCCGCCCGCACAGAGCCGCTCACCTCGGGCGACCCCGTGCCCCGGGCAGCTCGCGGTTCGCAGGGCGCTGCGAGCCGCGGGCGACGCGGACAGGCTTCGACAGCTCTCACACCATGGCAGGCGCGGTTGGCAGCAAGGGCCTCCAATCACGCCGCGACCACGACACCGTACACCCGCCGGGAGCAGGCGAACTCAAGGGCCGCGCTCACGGTGGCCCGGGAGCTGCTGCAGTGCAGACTGCTAGAGGGCGGCCGCGACGTGCTGCTGTAGCGGGTGGCAGAGCTCCTGGGCTTCGCCGCCTCGGGGGCTCACCCCTTCTGCACCCAGCTCCCATCTCCAACCCAGGGCGGCCCGCGCGGAGGCTCCACGCATGCCCGCGGGCTCCAAGGCTACTCCGACGCCAGCGAGGCTGTCAGCACCGGACCGGCGGCGGCGCTGCCCCTGCTCCCGGTCCGCGAAGAAGGACTCGACGTGACCCACGGCCCCATTGGACAGCCGCACTGCCACCCCACGGTAGGCGCGTCAGGCAGAACCGCGTGGCACGCGGAGCACTACGGCGTGGCCTTCGGGATGACGGCGCCAGAGGAATGCGTGCCTCTCATGATGGACCAAGGACACCCTCCTAAGGGCGAACAAGGCTCGCTCCTCAGCCCAAGCTGGGGGGACGAGGCGCCAGAAGTTGAGCCCTTCCAGGAGTCCCGGGACGGTCCCACTGGGCACGCTGGAGGCAATGATTATCGGGTACCGCTAATTCTTCAGCAGGCATACGCTAACCATGGATCGCAGGAGGTGCAGGTCGCCACAGCGAGCAGCTGCCCCACTCCCACAGTGCCCTACCCCTCGGGAGGAGGGCGCAGGGGGCTGCAGGAGAGGGTCGGGATCCGAGATCACCACCGCGGCGTTCGGAGCAAGGTGTCCTCAGGAGGTAGGCCCTCCGCTGGGGAGGTGCCTCAGGGCCTGCCCCCGGCGGAGGACCCGTGGTCGTCGGGGGAACCGCTGGCGACCGCTCTACCCCATCAGCGGCGTCCTAGTTTCCGGTCGTCGTCGATGGCACTAGAGTGTGGCGCAAGGTGGGGCCCTCATCTGGCGATATGAAGCAAGGCTGGTACCTGTGAAGAAGGCCCAGTGCCTATGAAGCTCGCCGCCCCGTGACACTCTCACGTAATAATGAGTGGGGATGTACACGCCCCGGAGTCTCAGGGGTGCCGGCCTCAGGCCCTGGGGCTCCCTCCCATGCCAAGTGGCAGCACTTAGCTCCGCGCTGGTGAGAAGACGTCCAAGACTAGATTAGGTGCCGGACGCAGCCTTTTGTCTACTTTCGTTGCTTTTCCCTTTGGATGTCGCTTTCCTCCGCTGGATTCAAGTTGGATTCGAATTTGAGATTTGCGTGTGTTCGAGGAAGGGGTGCTTAGTCTCGTTCGAGCAATTTCTCGCATTTTGGTTACCACTTCGCCTCAGCTGCCTCCCCTCGTGAGCCCCTCGCGAGCCGGGTCAGGCCTAGCTTGCGCGCAGCCCAGACTGCCGCCGCCGCGTCCTCTCAGGAGGGTGTTTTACTATAGATCCTACGGATTAAATCAGGGGACACTCGGGACACCACGGCCTCCCACGGGCTACCTCGGGGCCAGCACGGGACCAAGGTAAACTAGCCGACCAGCGCGTCGCTTAAGCCAGCCACTTGGCGCGGGTGCATGGGCAATGTAGCGTCTACTGATACGATGAACAAAAGTTTTACATGAGGGGCTCCCCCTCCAAAATGCTCTCTGTCGGTGTAATGGGACACGGATACCCCGAAGACGACGAGATGATATTTAAGGACATTGGGGCTAGCAAAGCCCCTCAGTCCAACTGTCGGCCGCCGACTACACCACCCGGCCGGCTACCGACTGCCGGCCGCCGACTACGCCACCCGGCCGGCTACCGACTGCCGGCCGCCGACTACGCCACCCGGCCGGCTACCGACTGCCGGCCGCCGACTACGCCAACCAGTCGGCTGCCGACTGCTGCCCGACCCGACATCGACGAGACAACCGTACTGCGGTGCCATCATCTACAGTGTACCATGTCCCCTGGGTACTGATTTATAAAGTATCCCAGGGGACAAAGCATGGCATGTGCCATGCCACTAGCCATGCCTACTTGGCTTGGCATGTAAGCTACCCAAGGTAGCTTACATCCAACGCCACCACCCACATAGCTTACATGGTAAGCCAACTCCCACTATAAATACCACCACACATCCATCCATCCAGGGGGATGGCCTCTCACGCCCACACACAAGCTAGCAAGCAAGCTAGCTTTCCATCCATCCATCACATGAGCCCACACATACGGCCATTAGCACGGCCGGCCACTAGACACCTGGTATAAGCATTTACCAGATCAGATGCCTATGGCACTGATCTCAGATACAGCTCCAGGAGCACTTTGTACTGCCCAATGTTTACCTCAGATACATACTCAGACATGCAGGAGTAGGGGTATTATCTCTCCGGAGAGCCCCGAACCTGGGTAAACCACCGCGTGCTACTTGCATACCCGCTCCCGGTCCTATCAGCAGCAGTCCTACCCACACACTAAGCCCTTGTGGCATCTGTCGACTCGCAAGCACGCCGTGAGAAATACCATGACAGTTGGCGCCCACCGTGGGGCGGTACTATGCTACCGCGCTGCTGCTGGTTTCGCTGTCCGGGCGGGACCATCTTCGCCATCGCCGCCGCGGCGTTGCGCCGTCCCTCCGGTAGCGCTCGGGGGTTCGACTTTGACCCGTCCCCAGAGCGGCCGTGCGGGACGACGCGTCCTCGCCGTCGGCTTTGCCATCTTCATCATCGCCAACGCAGCACCGGCCGGCCGCCCGTGCGCGCGCCGCGCGCGGTGCCTCGGTTCGGTCGGTCGCGTCCATCCACGCGGTTTCGGTCCTCCACATTTCGTCTATGCTAGCTAGCTAGACGCGAGTCAAACCACGGCCAGGCATTGCCCATACACTTCTCAGATGCAGGTCGGACACGACTTGTACTCAAGCCAGACAATGGTTACGCACTGGCTAACCAGCGCCGCTCCGCTCTAGCCGCTGTGCTGCTCTGCTCCGCTGCGCGTCCATCTACACGCGCGAGCACGCACCAGCGAACCCCGGCCGCCCCCGCGGACCTGCTCCGCCCGCTCGCCGCCTGGCGCCTCCCAGCTCCGCCGACCCCGCTTGCCGCCTTGCTTAGCTGGCTTCCTCCCGCGCCGGCTGCTGGCCTCCCGCGCCGGGTCCGGCCCCCGCGCCCGCCGGCTTGCTGCTCCAGCCGGCGGCCGGCTTCCGCCCGCTCCCTGGCCTGCCGGCTTAGCCGCGCCGGTTGCTCCGCCTGCCCGCCTGCACCCCACCCTGCCGGCTGCAAGCTGAAGAACGAAGAGGCCTGGCTCGAGAAACAGAGAAAAGTTGGACCCGGCTGTGCAAAAAAAGAGAGAGAGAGAGAGGGAGCCGGCTGTCCAAGCCAAAGGCCGGGTGCCCACCCGGCTGTGCAAAAAAAAAGAAGATGCCTGCGTTGACTACAGTCCAGCCGACTGCTCTAATCAACAGCCTGCGTCGCCGCTCGGCCGGCTGTTTCGTCTGCCCGCTTTGCCACCCGGACGCCCGACGAGCTGGTCCGGCTGCGCATGGTCGGCTGACGAGAAAAAGAAGAAGACAAGGTAGTCGCCGGAAGATCCGGCCCGACTGCTCAGCAGTCGGCCCGAATCTCGGGGGCTACACCCAGCGGGTGCGCTGACGCGCCCCCGCGAGAGAAGAGAAGACAAAGTAGTTGCCGGAAGATCTGGCCCGACTGCTCAGCAGTCGGCCCGAATCTCGGGGGCTACACCCAGCGGGTGCGCTGACGCGCCCCCGCGAGAAAGAAGACAAGACAGCTGCCGGAAGATCCGGCCCGACTGCTCAGCAGTCGGCCCTACACCCAGCAGGTGCGCCGGCGCACTCCGCGAGCGCCGAGTCGCGCCGGCTATCTTCGACGACCGCGACTACGCGAAAATCAATGTGAGCTTCTCACCCGCATGTTTTTGCACTACGCAAGCACGGATAACCCCGAGCTTTGCTCGGGGGCTGCCTCCGCATTTTATTACAGTAGCATCACTGTTTGCCCCGACGCCAGCCAGAGTTGGCCCGGGGCCTGGCCGCTTGGCCTGAGACGTTAGTTCCCGCAGACGGCTTAGTACCGTGCGCGGTACCAAAGGCCCACTCTTAGTCACAGACCGCAGAGCGGCTGCCGACTAGCAAGAGTGAACGCTGGAGGCCACCCACGCGAAAAACGGCCGGGAAGAAAAACGTTCGGGTGACCCGACCGTTTTCCTTTTACAAGTATCTACTCGGTTGAATCTGCTCCCAGACTCTGAGTACTGTACACTCCACTTCGCGGCCCACTCTCAGCCACAGACCGCAGAGCGGCTGTCCGGCAAGCAAGAGCCCGGGCCAAAAAGTGGAGGGAACACGAAAAAGATTAAGGGGGCTCGGACGAAACCGAGTTGGCACCCTCCGCATAAAACTTGCAATGATAAAAGCAAGCATTCGATATATCTGCATAGACTAACTCTGTCCTTTTTTATGATTATTTTCATGAACATTTGCCAAAAAACCTCCGCCCAACTTTGCCAAGTTGCCCGGAGGCTCGGGGGCTACTGTCGGTGTAATGGGACACGGATACCCCGAAGACGACGAGATGATATTTCAAGACATCGGGGCTAGCAAAGCCCCTCAGTCCGACTGCCGGCCGCCGACTACGCCACCCGGCCGGCTACCGACTGCCGGCCGCCGACTACGCCACCCGGCCGGCTACCGACTGCCGGCCGCCGACTACGCCAACTAGTCGGCTGCCGACTGCTGCCCGACCCGACATCGACGAGACAACTGTACTGCGGTGCCATCATCTACAGTGTACCGTGTCCCCTGGGTACTGATTTATAAAGTATCCCAGGGGACAAGCATGGCATGTGCCATGGCACTAGCCATGCCTACTTGGCTTGGCATGTAAGCTACCCAAGGTAGCTTACATCCAACGCCACCACCCACATAGCTTACATGGTAAGCCAACTCCCACATAAATACCACCACACATCCATCCATCCAGGGGGATGGCCTCTCACGCCCACACACAAGCTAGCAAGCAAGCTAGCTTTCCATCCATCCATCACATGAGCCCACACATACGGCCATTAGCACGGCCGGCCACTAGACACCTGGTATAAGCATTTACCAGATCAGATGCCTATGGCACTGATCTCAGATACAGCTCCAGGAGCACTTTGTACTGCCCGATGTATACCTCAGATACATACTCAGACATGCAGGAGTAGGGGTATTATCTCTCCGGAGAGCCCCGAACCTGGGTAAACCACCGCGTGCTACTCGCATACCCGCTCCCGGTCCTATCAGCAGCAGTCCTACCCACACACTAAGCCCTTGTGGCATCTGTCGACTCACAAGCACCCCGTGAGAAATACCACGACACTCTCACAGTCATCAGGTCAAAACCTGAGTTCTATTCATGCAGGGTAAGGAAGCAGGAACGATGCACAATCAGTCGGACGAATCCCCCAATGCGTCCTCACGAGCACCACCCGAGCCGTTGCTGGCGTCGCTGAACTCGCCATCGCTGCCCGCGTCGCCGCCAGCGGCATCAGGACCGTTCACCGCGCCGCCCTCGTCGGCAGCCACGATCACGCCGTCGTTGTCCGAAGCAAAGGCCCTGATAAGAGCATCCACATTGTCTTCCACCCAGTGCGCCAGATCGCCTCAGACGGCCTGGGGGACTGGGGCGATGGCGGCGTCGAAATCGAAGTGGGGGTCCATGTTCCGGAGATGGCTGAAGACGCGAGAAAAGGCGCGCCCGAGCAAGGCGCGGCTCCTCTCCTCCATCAACCTGTCAGCCCTGACCGACCGCGCCTCCAGCTGCGTCACCACATCAGTGAAGAACTGAAGATTGCCGGCGTAGTTGACTGCGTGCGGCTCGCCAACGACCGCCTCGCAGATGTTGCCCAAGGCTGCGTTGGCCCTCTTCCGGAGCGTGGTGAGCATGGGACCGTGCTCATGCTCCAGGATCCGCCGCTGACGTATCTCGTCCACATCCTGGCGTGCGACGGCCTCAGCCTCCTCCACCCGCTTGCGAAGAAGGAGCACCTCGGCCTAGGAGGAGGTTAACTCACCTTGCGCCACCTCAAGGGCGGCCCGGAAAGCGTCGGCCCGCCGAGTCACCTCCTCCAGCTTGGCCCTCAAGGCAGCAGTCCTGCCTTCAGCCTCGGCCCGGATCAACCCTAGCTTCTCTTCGAACTCGTGCTCGAGGTTCAAATGCATCATCGCCACCCGACGTCCGACCTCCTCCAGGACACGGGCTTCCTGTGCGGCGACATCATCCTCCGCCTGCATCACCAAGCGCTCCCTCGTCTCCAGACGCTCGTACTCGCGGGTACGTTCGGCGGCTTCCAGCCAGTGCCTCCTCATGCTTCTGGAGCTCTGCTGAGTCGCCAGAGGCCACCTTCATCGACGCGAGGGCTTCCTCGCGCAGCTCCACCTGCTCCTCCAATGAGTGGCACCAGGCCAGGAGCTCCCGAGCCCGCTCTTCCACCGCCTTTTGCCGCCGGTCGGCTTCCCGGGCCTCCTCAGCGGCCCAAGATCGGGCCTCCCGAGAGGCCACAAGCGACGCCTTGGCCTCTGCATCGTCAAGATCGCGCTGACGGCGCGCAAGGGCGATGGCGCCCTCCAGCTCGCGCCTCTCTGCAGCCAGGCGCAGGCCCTCGGCCTCAAGGCGCGCGTCTTCGTCAGCAAGCGCCTCACCAAGCAGGCTCACCACGTCAGCCGCCCTTTGAAGGAATCCTTGGCGGAGAGCGCGACGCTCCCGAGCACGCTCGAGCACGTCTTCCACACCATCATCTGCCCCAAGCAAGCGCCGGGAGCCACGAATTGGCACTCCCCCTCCAGGCTGGGGGCTGGCACCCTCGCGACGGCCGGGCACGCCGCGCCAAAAGCCTGGCCTGGAGCCAGCCCATCCCCAGGAGAAGAGCGCAGGGAGCGCCTCAGCCAATCGCAGTCCACGACCAGGCGAGAAGCCCACGGCAGGCTGGCTATGCCATGAGAAGGCCCGTGAAAGAGGATCGTGAGGTGCGCAGGGCCATGATACGCCTCGGGGCGGTTCGTCTCTTCGATCGCCCTCACCACAAGGGCTCCGCTGCTCGGAGCGCTCGAGGACGATGGAGGGGGCGAAGCCAAGGGGGATGGCTCCTCAGCTGTCTCCGCAAGCTCGGCTGGAAGGGGCCTGCGGAGCAAGGGTCAGTAAAAGTAACAGAAGGATCGGGAGCTGGGAAAGGAGAAGGCTTACTCATCAGTGGCGAAGTACTTCCTACGCTTCAGTAGGCGACAAGGGTAATCGTCGCCCAGGGCCTCCCTTCTCTTCCGGAGAGCCTCAAAGTCCACGCGGAAGCGCCCCAAGAGTTGGGCGCATGGATCAACCTGCGACGAAGACGGAGCGTCAAGGCGATCTGCGGCAGGGGCGCCTGCCTGATGTGTGCTGCCAATCGCCTCCCCAAGAGAAGCAGCTGGAGCCTCAGGGGCCCCAGTCGCAGGCACTGAGGGCCGCTGCTCGTCACCCTCAGCCTTAGCGGCACAGGCACCAAGAGCTGCTCCCTCATGAGCATCTCTCGGCGCTTTCACGCCGCCGGAAGCCCCCTCGGCCTCTGGCGCCTCATGCCTCCCTGCTCCGCCGCTTGAGGAAGAGTCGCCTTGGCCAACTGGAAGGGCAATCACCATCACCGGGTTCTCGCGAGGTCCCTGGAGGCCGGCGGGGCACGGCCCCCACTCATCAAAGACAGGCATCTGCTTCACAAAATCGCCCCTGCTCTAGCAGAGGTACAACAAGGCCCCTCCCGGCTGGACGCTGCCGGGGTTGGGGTCCCCAGTCAGGGTCAAGAGCGCCGTCCTCAGCACCTCAGGAGCCAGGTCCTCTTCCTGGAGCCTCATACGATCCTCGCGCCCACTGAAGGCCCACATCTAGCGAGAGTGGCGTTGGAGAGGAGCAACACGGCGTAGCAGGAACTCCTTCACCACCTTGGGCGCTGTCACGCCAAGCGACCTCAAGAACACGAAGCGGTGCCAGACGAAGACGAGCCGGGGGCTCTCAAGCGTCTCCTGGCTCCAGCCCGAATTGGGGACAGTAGGCGAAGTTGGCTCTGATAGCAGGCGGCTGGGCACCCCTGCGTCCACATAAAGCCACCGCTCGCGGAACCCAACCGCGGGCAGGGGGAGCTTGAAGTCAATCCCAGAGGCCGCAGTCTCAGACGCGGCAACGAAGCTCACGCACGCCCAGCATTGGGTAGGGTCGGCAAGGTGCAGCGAGAAGAAGTGGCGCAGCAAGGCAACCGAAGGAAGGATGCCCACCATAGCTTCGCAAACAAAGGCGAAGACCGAAAGGAGGGTGATGGATTCAGGACCCAGATGCATCATGTGGATCTGATAGTGGAAAAGCACGGCATTGAAGAAATCAGAAAAGGGAGGAACCAGACGCACCCACAGGGCGTCGGCAAAATACGGGACCTCGGTGACTATCCTGTCGATGGAGAAGTGGGACGCGGGCCAGGCCGTCGTCCTCCCGCATTCATTGAAGATGGTGGCCAGAGCCGAGCTGACCTTGCCCAAGCCCTCGGCGGGGGCCGCCAACGGCAGCGGGCAAGGTGGAGACATGGGTTTCTTCCCTCTTTCCTTCTTTGTCGGAGCCATGGCGATGGGAAGGGGGGAAGGTTCAAGATCGGGTTGAAAACAGAAGCCGGAGTTCGAGCAGAGGAAGGACAAAGGGCACTCGAGCAACAGAAAGGGGAACGGCTGTGTACTACTACGAGTCCGCCTAGCATGGCGCAAAATAAGGAGGGCGTGGGGGAACAATGCCGTCCACGTCCAATCAACCGCCACGCGGCGCCCAAGGCCGTGAGCTGTTAGGGCCCGCGACACTTCGCTCTTGCCCTTCCGCCTCCCTACACGGCCAAGCCCGGGCGCGCCTTGGGCCCGGGGGCTACTGTCGGCGTTCTGGGAACGGGGGTCCCCAGACTTGCCTGCCTGCGGCCTGCGGTGTGGCTCAAAGGGGGGCCCAGCACGGCCCATCTTCACCAACACAGACCCAAGACCCTCGCGAGGGGCCAAGCCTCGTGGGGCGGACGACGCGGAGCTATCTCAGGCACGGCCTCATCAGGCTGGCTCGCGAGGAGGCGGAGAGATCAAGGCGGGGTACCTCACAAGGTGCCCGTGACGCAAGCCATGACGACCCAGGACGCCAGGCAGGTGCCAGCCCACGCAGTGTCCTCCTTTCCTCTTTGGTGCAAAGGGGGCAAGCGCAACCGCGGAGTACCAAGGCATCAGGCAAAGGTTGCCATTTCGGTGCAACAAGACCAAGATCAGGAGGACTGCAAGACGGAGGTCACCATGGAGCCCAAGACGGCGTCATCACCAGAGCTTTGTGCAGGCGAAGACTACTTTTGTCAGGATAGCTGGTACTAGCTGTCCCCTTTCAAATTAGCCCGCCATTGTTGGCTCCCTTCCCGCTCGATATTTGGGAAGAGGACCAGGGCCTCTATAAATAGGACCAGCCACCCACAGAAAGAGGAGGGTTTTAGAGAGGGGTTTTGGAGCAGCCAGAGAGAGAGAAGGGTGACTGAACTCCTACCCACTCCTGGCGAACTCTTCGAAGAAGGCTGCCAACTCCATGCTGAAGCAATTGAGAGCATATTCCAGCGACCTGAGCCAAATATGAGTCAGATGCTCTCAATGATGAAGCCATTGCCTCTTGATGCACCTTATCCGACTGAGTTCTTCGTTGCAGACTTAGAGTACCTGCCCAGAACTATATATCACATCGTCAGGCGGACTCTATGGCCCATTAAGGGGCACTCTCCATATGCCAAGGTTGAAGGTGCCATGAAGACTCTCATCTTCTGTATCCTGCATGGCAAATGCTTCAACGCACAGGATCTCTTTATACGCCAACTTGCAGCGTCTGGCTCAGATCTCTTTGGTTTGAAGATTTATGCTCCTTGGGTTATGAGGCTGATCAAGCTTCACTCTACTATCTCCTATCAGCCCTCAGCCCGCAACCATAGGATCTTCTTACCCGATGTGGACACCTCTGCTGAAGCAATATATCCTGAGCCTGCCAAGCAACCATTAAGTCTTCAGAATGCAGAACACCAGAGCTTCACTCAGAATGATGAAGGTGTTGAAGCCATCTCAAGAGTGTATCCAATGGCTGGCACCACACGTGCCCCTGCATCAACTGAAGCCACTGACAGCACAGCTGCACAGAGACCCAAGAAACGCGCTCGTACACTCAATGACCGAGAACTTCTTGTGGCTCTTCACCAAAAGCAAGATAGGCATCACGACTGGCTCAAAAGGCAGATGAGAAGTATCATGCAAGACGTCAATCGCATCAGAAATCTGGCCACCAAGAATGCATTCGTCGCACATGAAACCTGTCGCCGCACTTGGAAAGGCCTCACCATGATGTGCACTGACGCTGAACTTCAAGTGGATGGCTTCAGAGAGAGATTCAAGTTTGACTCCACACCCCCCAGAAGAGCTGTGCTGCGCGGAACTCCGTCCCTTGAAGATTCAGAGTTCTCTTCCTCTGCTGCCACCGTGACTGGAAGAATCATTGAGGAAGAAGACGACGCTACATCACCACCACCTTCTTCAGCGCGTGTTGACCCTACACCAAGCTCTTCAGCACCACCAAACGCCTCCACCGACCCTGCTGCGCCTGGGAACGCGTAGAAAACTCTATGTCTTCAAACCTTTTTGGTCATCACTGACAAAAGGGGGAGAAGCATATGATGTTTATAGTCTTCAAGCGGGTCAATAATATGGGTGGGTGCTTTATATTTTGCTACATTTTGCTTCGTGCTTACAACTCTCGTTTTGCTACATTTGGTTCTTTGAGTTGTAACACTTAAACTTGATGGTCGTCTGCTACTTGTTTGCCACTATGTTTTTGCAAAGATAAATTCCACATGTACGACGATAATTTCCGCACTTATATCATTTCGCAGACGTCCATTTTTCATTATGCATGTCATTCTCTTCATATACCTTTACATGCATGGTGGATTGTCATCATAAGTTGAAGTGGATTCCCACAAGTACAACCTGCCATGTGCATTTGCGTTCCAGAAGCAAATTACTTATATGCACATGTTCAGGGGGAGCCCTTGCAGCTTATGAAGACAATTCCTTTACAATTTCACAAATTATATTCCCCGTTGAAAACTTCAACTAGTTTGTCATCAATCACCAAAAAGGGGGAGATTGTAAGTGCATCTAGTGCCACCCCTAGTTGGTTTTGGAGTATTGACGACAAACCTAGTTGAGGGACTAATGCGTTTGTGAGAATTGCAGGATAACACAGGTAGAAGTCCCTCATTGATTTGGTTTAGCTACCAGAGATGACCCCTAAAAATGTACGAAGACATTGAAGACAATGGTGGTTTATGAAGACATTCATATTGAAGACAATGACATGTGAAGACTCCCTATGAAGCTTATGGAACTCGAAGACTTAGATCCTTCGTAGTTTTACTTCATTCATGTTGTGTCATAGGCACCACCATACTGTTAAGTGGGGTCCAAGAGAACCAGTCAGGATGACTGAAGTAATGCCTAATTCAAATCCTATGTCTTCGAGTGAAGACAATGAGAGAAAATCTTGTCCAGAGTCAGACAAGTCAGCTTTGCTTGTAGCCCAAGTAAAGTTGCCGTGTGAGTTCGAAATTCGACCGCTGATACACGTGTCAGTTCCTTAGTGACCCAGGGTCATTTCGGACAAATCAGGTCGGGTTGCCAAGTGGCTATAAATAGTCCACCCCTACAACCATAAACGGTTGGCTGCTCAGATTTCAGTGCACGGCTTTTGTCGTTTGAGAGCAACCCACCTCGAAGGCTTTGAGAGAAAATCCCTAGCGAGGAGAAAAGCCCTAACCACCCAGAGCCAGAGTAATTGGGCATCACTTAAGTCTTCTTGTCTGAGTGATCTGAACACTTATTACACTTGGGGACTGTGCATCCTCCAGCCGGTTAGGCGTCGCGTTGTCACGGAGTATCGAGGCATCAGGCAAAGGTTTCCATTCGGTGCAACAAGACCAAGATCAGGAGGACTGCAAGACGGAGGTCACCATGGAGCCCAAGACGGTGTCATCACCAGAGCTTTGTGCAGGCGAAGACTACTTTTGTCAGGATAGCTGGTACTGGCTGTCCCCTTTCAAATTAGCCCGCCATTGTTGGCTCCCTTCCCGCTCGATATTTGGGAAGAGGACCAGGGCCTCTATAAATAGGACCAGACACCCACAGAAAGAGGAGAGTTTTAGAGAGGGGTTTTGGAGCAGCCAGAGAGAGAGAAGGGTCACTGAACTCCTACCAGCAGTTCAGCGCCCCAGCCAAGAACAGACCCTCGTGAGGCTGTTCTTCCTTGTACTGTTCATCATCATCAGCCCAAGAGGCAATCCGCCACACCACACACTGGAGTAGGGTATTACACCACAACGGTGCCCGAACCAGTATAAACCTTGTGTCTTTTGTGCTGTTCTTTCCATAGCTTAGATCTTAGCGAGGCGGAGGGGTGAAGGTAGGTAGGAGGCGAAATCTCCGTGCGCACCCTAGTGTTCGAACCTCAAGGGTCTGCCGGAACCCGAAATCCGACAGTTCGCGGTCCTTGCTGACCCATGACGTCAGTTGTGGTGGGGGGCTGAGTGAAAGGCTGGGGCGGCTACCCACTTGGCACTTCGGGGAGCTATGATATAAAACCACTCCCACTGCCACAAACTGGACACCTCTGGGAAGGAACCTTCTGGCCATGGAGCATCAGCGCTTTTGCTTATTACGGCACCTCCGCACTCTGCGTGCCGCCCCTTAATCATCTTCAGCTTCACATTGAAGGTCTTGAGCCACAGGCCGAAGTGTGGGGTAATGCGGAGGAAGGCCTCACACATGATGATGAACGACGAGATGTGAAGAAGGGAATTCGGGGCCAGATCATGGAAATCCAGCCCATAATAGAACATGAGCCCCCTAACAAAGGGATCCAGAGCGAGGCCTAGCCCTCGGAGGAAGTGAGAGATCAACACAACACTCTCATTGGGTTCCGGAGTGGGGATGACCTGCCCTCGGGCGGGCATCCTGTGCGAGATTTTGGCGGTCAGATACCTGGCCTCTCTCAACTTCTTGATGTCCTCCTCTGTGACAGAGGAAGGCATCCACCGACCTTGGAGGTTGGATCCGGACATAGGTGAAGGTCTGAAGCGCCTGACCTAAGCCTTGGGTGTTGGAACTCGAGGCAGGGGAAGGATTCGATTGAGCGCGAGAGGAAAAAAGGACAGGCCTTGGCCTCTTTATAAAGAGGGTGAATATCAAGCGTCCTCCTCGTGGCCGTTTTGGACTTGCCTAAAATCGAGGAGTCATACCAACGGGCACAAGTGGGTTACCCATGTCCGTATTGATGAGAATCCCATAATAAAGGGGGACATGATCTCTGCTTAGACAAGACGTGTCAAGAAAACCGCCTAGCAATATGTGCAGTGCTGGTTGGGAAAAATGGTTCGGATAATGACTGCGCCATGACATGATGTCATGATGTCAACGTGTCAACAGATTAGATTTGTGGAAATATTATTCTCTCTACGGTGGTATGTGGAACTTGTTTTGAAGAGTCGGACACTATTCTTGTGTTCAAAATCTTCTATGGAGTATTTGGAGGAGGAACCCGCCTTGCAATGCCGAAGACAAAACTGCGCGCCGGACTCATCGTCATTGAAGCCTGGTTCAGGGGCTACTGAGGGAGTCCTGAATTAGGGGGTCTCCGGACAGCCGGACTATATCCTTTGGTCGGACTGTCGGACTATGAAGATACAAGATTGAAGACTTCGTCCCGTGTCCGGATGGGACTTTCCTTGGTGTAGAAGGCAAGCTTGGCAATACGGATATGTAGATCTCCTCCTAACCGACTCTGTGTAACCCTAGCCTCCTCCGGTGTCTATATAAACCAGAGGGTTTAGTCCGTAGGAGAACATACAATCATACCATAGGCTAGCTTCTAGGGTTTAGCCTCGACGATCTCATGGTAGATCAACTCTTGTAATACTCATATCATCAAGAACAATCAAGCAGGACGTAGGGTATTACCTCCTTCTAGAGGTGTAAGTGCATCTAGTGCCACCCCTAGTTGGTTTTGGAGTATTGACGACAAACCTAGTTGAGGGACTAATGCGTTTCTGAGAATTGCAGGATAACACAGGTAGAAGTCCCTCATTGATTTGGTTTAGCTACCAGAGATGACCCCTAAAAATGTACGAAGACATTGAAGACAATGGTGGTTTATGAAGACATTCATATTGAAGACAATGACATGTGAAGACTCCCTATGAAGCTTATGGAACTCGAAGACTTAGATCCTTCGTAGTTTTACTTCATTCATGTTGTGTCATAGGAACCACCGTACTGTTAAGTGGGGTCCAAGAGAACCAGTCAGGATGACTAAAGTGATGCCTAATTCAAATCCTATGTCTTCGAGTGAAGACAATGAGAGAAAATCTTGTCCAGAGTCAGACAAGTCAGCTTTGCTTGTAGCCCAAGTAAAGTTGCCGTGTGAGTTCGAAATTCGACCGTTGATACACGTGTCAGTTCCTTAGTGACCCAGGGTCATTTCGAACAAATCAGGTCGGGTTGCCAAGTGGCTATAATAGTCCACCCCTACAACCATAAACGGTTGGCTGCTCAGATTTTAGTGCACGGCTTTTGTCGTTTGAGAGCAACCCACCTCGAAGCCTTTGAGAGAAAATCCCTAGCGAGGAGAAAAGCCCTAACCACCCAGAGCCAGAGTAATTGGGCATCACTTAAGTCTTCTTGTCTGAGTGATCTGAAGACTTATTAGACTTGGGGACTGTGCATCCTCCAGCCGGTTAGGCGTTGCGTTCTGAGCATCCAAGAGAAATTGTGGATTGCCGGTGAACGAAGTCTGTGAAGGTTTGGGAGTCTACCTTGAAGACTTACCAGAGTGATTGGGCGAGGTTTGTGTGACCTTAGCTCAAGGAGAAAACGGTGAGGACTGGGTGTCCTGAGCTGCGTGTTCAGGACTGGGTGTCCTTTGGTTTAAATACCTAGCCGCTCCAACCAGACGTACAGTTGTCACAGCAACTGGAACTGGTCCAACAAATCATTGTCTTCAGCGTGTCACTGGTTTCATCTTCACCTCCCTTTACTTACCATTACACATTGTGAAGCCATTGCATGCTTGCTTTATCTTCTGTCTTCACAACTTGACTGCATGATTTGTTTGGCTTCATAACTTCTTCCTACCTGATCCTTATTACACTGAAGCTGTTTGTCACTGTGCTTTCACTATATTGTATACTTGACCATGGCTTGCCATGTGTAATCTAACTTCCGCTACATAGTGATAGGCTTGTCCATTCTGTTTGTCTTCATAACTTCCACGTTTTGAAGACTTTCATAAAAATCGCCTATTCACCCCCCCCCCCTCTAGTCGATATAACGCACTTTCAATTCGTATTAGAGCAAGGTGCTCCCTTGTTCTGTGTGATTCGGTTTAACCACCTGGAGTTTTAGCTATGTCGACTGCAGGGATAATTAAAGTCTCCGCTGCATGCCCCGTCTTCGATGGAACTGAATATCCCTACTTGAAGAATAAGATGCGCATGCATCTTGAAGCCATTGACGTCGACCTATGGTATGTCGTCGAAAACAGCGTTCCCAAGGCTAGAGAAGGTGTCACTGCTGCCGATGTCAAGAAGTTCACTCAACTGGACTCTACTGCCAAGAATATCATCTGTGGTCATCTGACCAAGGGACAGTACGGCCGTGTAAGTGCCTTGAAGACATCCAAGCTGGTCTGGGACTGGCTCTCCAAAGTCAATGAAGGCATCTCAACCCAGAGAGATCAGAGAATCAGTGTTCTTCGCAATCTCTTCAACCGCTTCAAGCGAAATGACAATGAGAATGTCCAGCACACATTTGACCGGCTCACTAACATCACAAATGAGCTTCAAGCCCTTGGTGCCACTGATATCACCAAACATGAAATCGTCAAGACGCTGCTGAGATCACTTCACAGTTCGTTTGACATCCTAGCCCTGATGATTCAAGAACGTCCAGATTTCAAGACACTCGATCCGTCTGACATACTTGAGAGGATCAACACACATGAGTTTCAGCTTTCTGAGAAAAGAGATATCTACGGTCCAAACTATGGGCGAACTCGTGCCTTGAAGGCAAAAGCTGTGTCCTCATCTGAAGATGAATCTCACAGCTGTTCTGATGATCCTGAAGACATCGGACGGGAACTTGCAATGCTAGTGAAGAAGTTCCAGAAATTCACCAAGAAGAAAGGCTTCAGAAATTCTTCACGATCAAGCTCAAGGAATGATGAAGCATCTGCTCATGACTACAAGAAGAAAACATGTCACAAGTGCAAGAAAACTGGACACTTCATCTCTGAGTGTCCACAGTGGGACAATGAGAGCAGAAAGAAGAAGAAGAGCAAGGAATATGACTCCAACGACAAGAAGAAGAAATACTCAAAGTCTTCTTCCAAGTCTTCCTCAAAGTCTTCATCACACAAGAAGAGCTCAACTGGCAAGGCTCGTGCGTTTGTTGGCAAGGAAATGGATTCAGAGGAGGAGTCCGCTTCTGAGGACGCAGAGGTGGAGTCTGAGGAGGAGTCTGATTCTGGCAACAGCCTACGTCGCCAAGTCCATCTTCAACACTGAAGACAATGACTTCATCACCAACACCGATGCAAATGACAAGGACGACTCTACTCCTACCTACTGCTTCATGGCACGCGGTGCCAAGGTAAACACACGCACTACTCACTATCAAACATCCAGTGACGATGACTCTGATTGTGATTCAAAACCCAGCTACAAAACACTTGCTAAAATTGCAACTGAACAACAAAAGGCCATGGAACATATTCAAAAACTGTTAGACAGAAGCGATGATCTGTTGGGTGCTGAAATGACTCGTTCTGAATCCTTAATTGAAGACATAAAAAATCTTCATGTTAAGTATCAGGAACTCGAAGATCGTCTTGAGACTCTCTCAGCTACTCATGAAAAGCTTTCCTATGATTATCTTTAAAAGAAGCAAGATCTTGAGAAGTTGAGAGCGGATCATGAAGATCTTCAAAAGGAAAACGAGTCACTTCAAGCCGAACAGATCAGTTCTGCTCAGGAAGGATTTGAACCACCATGCCTTAAATGCATTGAGCGTGATAATGCTACTTCTGTTGCTGAATGTTCCACTGCTACTGCTGTTGCAATATCTTCAACTGTTGAAGTGGTAACTAACCCCTCTGCTGAGGATACCACTGCTATTGCTGATGAGAATGCTAGGTTGAAGACATTACTTGAAACAGGGATGTACAAAAGTCTCAAAGGACATCAGACATTATGTGATGTCCTCAAGAAGCAGATTCTAAACCGAAACCCTAGGAAAGAGGGTGTTGGGTTCGTGAGGAAAATTAATGCAGATGGATCTTACTGGAAACCTGAGCAGTACCCCAAAACCACATGGGTTGCTGCAAAGGAATCCTCAGCAGATCCATCCAATCTATCCGGCTTCACTTGTGCTGATCCTATTATCATTGATGAATCCTTTGATGCAAACTATAAACTGTTTAAAAATCAGAATGGTGAAGTATTTTCCAGGTACATTGGTACTAACTGCAGGAATGGACCGCCTATGAAGAAGATCTGGGTTCCAAAAACGTGTCTGGAGAATCTTCCTGTGAATGTCCTCATGACACCTCACATGAAGAAGACAAACCTCAGACCAAAGGCTTCATACAGGCAGAGGACTCACCTGAGTCGCACTAACGCAAATGTTTTGCAGGGAAACCATACTCAGGCATATGAGAGCGGTTCTTCAAACCGTCATGCTCATATGACCAAGAACTATTCTGCCTATTCTTATGAGTACTATTGCCCGCCTGCTAGACTGTTTTCCAGGGCTCCAAAGCCAAAATTCTCAGATGTTGCACTTAGACTTATTGCTTCTAAGCCACCCTTGAAGATGTGGGTGGTTAAGAAAGCTTAACTCTCTTTTCCAGGGAAAGGTCTCCAGCAGAAAACCAAAATCTTCTGACGCTATTGCTGGGGACCTTAAAAATCTTGTGGGGCGCAAGATCAAATGCCCGAATGGCATCACTATGTATTTCGTACCTGAATTGCATGCTACTCTCCCTACTAGTCCTAACCTGGATCTAAGTTTTCATAACCCACTGGTTCGTCAAATGTTTTTGCTTCACAATACTCTTCGTGAAGCCTATCCCCCTAACTGCACTGTAGGGTACGACACCAGCGACTTCAGAGTCTTCAGAATGGATTATTGACAGTGGGTGTACAAATCACATGACTGGCAAACGAAGTCTCTTTACGGACTCAACCTTACGTCCATCTGACAAGAGCCACATCACATTTGCTGACACTGGTAAAAGCAAGGTATTGGGTCTAGGTAGAGTTGCAATCTCAAAGGATCAACACATGGATAAAGTCATGTTTGTTGAATCCCTTGGCTTCAACTTAATGTCTGTCTCAATGCTTTGCGATTTGAACATGATTGTAATCTTTGGAAAATATCGTTGCCTGGTACTAATGGAATCTGACAAGTCTCTAGTGTTTGAAGGGTATCGGAAAGATGATTTGTACGTGGTAGATTTCTCAGTAGGGCCACAGCTTGCAGTATGTCTTCTCGCAAAGGCTTCAGAATGCTGGCTTTGGCATCGGAGGCTTGGGCATGCTGGCATGAGGAACTTCCACACCCTTGCAAAGAAGAAGCATGGCATAGGCATCGAGGGCGTCAAGTTCAAGAAAGATCACTTACGCGGTGCCTGTGAAGCAGGGAAGATGACAAGGGCAAAACATCCTTCGAAGACAATCATGACCACTACTCAACCCTTCGAACTGCTTCACATGGATCTCTTTGGTCCCACTCACTACTCAACTTTTTCCACTACTGCTTGCCTCTACGGCTTTGTCATTGTTGATGATTACTCTAGATATACTTGGGTGCACATAATCCTTTACAAGACTGAAGTGCAGGATGTCTTCAAACGCTTCGCAAATCGGGCTATGAACAATTATGGCGCCAAGATAAAGCACATCAGAAGTGACAATGGCACTGAATTCAAGAACACTGGCCTTGACACATATCTTGATACATTGGGCATCACTCATGAATTCTCAGCTCCGTACACGCCACAGCAGAATGGCATCGTCGAACGCAAGAACAGAACACTCATTAAGATGGCTAGAACAATGCTAGATGAGTACAAGACTCCAAGAAAATTCTGGACTAAAGCCATTGACACTGCATGCCATACAATCAACCGTGTTTATCTTCACAAGCTTCTGAACAAGACATCTTATGAACTTCTAACTGGCAAGAAGCCAAATGTCAGTTACTTCAGAGTATTTGGCTCAAGATGCTGGATCAAGGACCCTCACCACACCTCAAAATTTGCACCAAAAGCACATGAGGGCTTTATGCTTGGATATGGAAAGGATTCGCACTCCTACAGAGTCTTCAATCTCTTTCACTACAAAGTTGTTGAAACAGTGGATGTGCGGTTCGATGAGACCAATGGGTCACAAAGAGAGCAACTGCCAGATGTGCTAGATGAAGTTCCAGCCAGTGAATCAATCAAGCTAATGGGAACTGGAGAAATTATACCTTCTGAAGCTCATCCTGAAGAAGAACTTATCGTCTCAGCACCTGATCCACATGAAGACAATGCTCAGCCTGAAGACATTCCTCCCCACGACAACATAGATCAGCAAGAGCAAAGTCTTCGACCCATACATCCTCGTGTTGCCAATGAAGTGCAGATTGACAGAATAATTGATAGCATCAATGCACCTGGTCCACTGACTCGTTCAAGGGCAACTCAACTGGCAAATTTCTGTGGACACTTCGCATTCGTTTCAATCACAGAACCCAAGAAAGTTGAAGAAGCTTTTATGGAACCTGAGTGGATTCAAGCTATGCAAGAAGAGCTTCAATAGTTTGAGCTGAACAATGTATGGGAATTTGTTAAGCGTCCTGATCCACGGAAGCATAACATAATAGGCACCAAATGGATATACCGCAACAAGCAAGATGAGCATGGTCAAGTCGTCAGAAACAAGGCTCGTCTTGTTGCTCAAGGATATACTCAAGTGGAAGGCATTGACTTCGATGAAACATTTGCTCCTGTGGCCAGACTTGAAGCCATCCGTATACTGCTGGCTTATGCAAATCATCACAACATAATTCTGTATCAAATGGATGTGAAGAGTGCCTTTCTCAATGGCAAAATTGAAGAAGAAGTGTATGTTGCACAACCACCTGGGTTTGAAGATCCAAAACATCCTGACATGGTTTACAAGCTTAATAAGGCACTATATGGCCTCAAACAAGCCCCTCGGGCCTGGTATGATACACTCAAATACTTCCTGAAGAGCAAAGGCTTCATACCTGGTTCCCTAGATCCCACTCTCTTCACGAAGACATATGATGGTGAACTGTTTGTGTGCCAAATATATGTGGATGACATTATCTTCGGCTGCACCAATCAGAAGTACAGTCAGGAGTTCGGATATATGATGCAAGAACAATATCAGATGTCTATGATGGGGGAGCTGAAATTCTTCCTCGGTCTTCAGATACGGCAACAACGCAATGGAATCTTCATATCTCAAGAGAAGTATCTCAAAGATTGCCTGAAGAAGTTCGGTATGCAAGACTGCAAAGGTTTCACAACACCAATGCCAGCCAAACATCATCTGGGTCCTGACGACAATGGTAAAGAGTTCGATCAAAAGGTATACCGCTCCATGATTGGTTCTTTGCTTTATTTATGTGCATCTAGGCCAGATATTATGCTTAGTGTTTGCATGTGTGCTCGATTCTAAGCAACACCAAAGGAGTCGCATCACTTAGCTGTGAAGCGAATTCTTCGATATTTGGCTCACACCCCAACTCTAGGGTTATGGTATCCAAAGGGCTCAGAGTTTGATCTGGTTGGATTTTCGGATGCTGATTACGCTGGTGACAAGGTTGATCGGAAGTCCACATCAGGCACATGTCATTTTCTGGGCCGATCACTTGTATGTTGGTCTTCAAAGAAGCAGAACTGTGTATCTCTCTCCACTGCTGAATCTGAATACATTGCTGCTGGATCCTGCTGTGCTCAGCTTCTATGGATGAAGCAAACCCTCAAGGATTATGGCATTCATCTGAAGCAAGTGCCACTTTACTGCGACAACGAAAGCGCCATCAAGATCGCCAACAACCCAGTTCAGCACTCGAAGACAAAGCACATTGAAATTCGTCATCATTTTCTCAGAGATCATGTTGCAAAGGAATATATTGATATCATACACGTCAACACTGAAGAGCAATTGGCAGATATCTTCACCAAGCCCTTGGATGAGAAGAGATTTTGCAAGTTATGGTGTGAGCTAAATATCTTGGAATCCTCAAATGTCCTGTGATCAGGCACACATCCTAACACTTATGCATGTTGATGACTTAGATGTGCAACACACGAAGTAACGTATATCTTCAATCAATGAAGACATACATTCTAAGTGTGAATACATTAACATGGAATTTGACTTCGGAGCGCCACGATAATTGTGCGCCGTGTCTGGGTCTAATACTTCCTATACGGTGGGTAACGCCACCACCAAATTTTCTGCTTGAAGTGTTTCACTCATGGTGTTACATTTGCTATGTCTTCACATTTGGTTTGGCTTCAATCTCAACATGTCTTCATGATTATCTTCACTATGTTGAGTATATATATGTACTGGTGTTCTGTCCTCAACAGCATTCACTTATAGCTATGTCTTCTTGTTTGAATCTTTTGAACTAAGTGAATGTGATCGGACCCTAACCTCTCCATGCTTCCTACCTCAAACTCTATCTCTCCAAGTCATATGCATTCTATTGAAACTGTCGAATGTCTTCACTGCATCCTTGTCAGCTGAAGACACAAAGACAAACTTTGAAACTGTTTTCAATACTTTTCCATCAAAAAGAAATCCGGAGAAGTAGGAACGACACCCAACAAACAAGGCGTACGTGGGATGTGGAACTGCCCCCACAATACCGCATGATGGCCACGTGCTGATCAGATGCGAATCGCCAGGGGCACCTGAGTAATAGCGCAGTGCCGCCCCTATCCCTATAAATACATGATTCACTGCGGTCATTATCTCTTCTTCCACCCTCGCACGAACCCTAGTGCCACCGCTAGCTCTCAACGACGCCGGCGATGAAGTGCTTCACTACCGCAACCTCTCCGACGCCGTTTTCACGCCGACTGCGTACATCGGTCTCTCCGCCGTCGCCGTAGGTGTCTTCCGTCGCCAAGTTAGGGCACGGAGGATCGAAATGCTCGGCCTCAACTCCCACTTCGTCTAGCAGTTCCAAGTGTGGTAAATAAAACCTCTTTTTATAGCCTCTTTTGATCCTATAGTTCGGTCACTTTCTGCCATAAGAAGTTTCTATTCACACAAGTCACATCTCTCTCAATCTGCATCTCATAACTTGCCTAGTATATTCAGTTGTGCTTCATGAAGTAGTTAGATTCCTCACTTGTACTGATCTATGGGTTCGTACAAATCTGGAACCAACTTCTTTTCTATAAAGTGAATGTCTTCGCATGATGAGGTCAATATCTTCTAAACTGATTTGTCTTCAAAATCTTCTGAGAATGCATATGACCTCTTCCCCTTCCCTCGCACCTTAATGCTGTCACAGGTACATGTCCGTGGGAGAATCTTTTGGTTCTCATAGTCTGCATTCATTTGCAGAGTTCTTACAACATCACATCAATTCTCCTAAAGCCAGTTCTTGTTGGTCAAGCAAAAGGAAGCATTTGAAGACTTTGAACATCTTGAAGCCTTCCAAGTTAAGCTTCATGGCAGCAGAAAAACCAGCAAGGAAGGGAGGCAGACAGAGACGTGGTGAAACGTCTAAAGATCTGCCTGATGACTTGGCAGAAGTGTACAAAACTGATCCTGAAGAGAGCTATGGTCAGCGCAAGACACAAATCCAATGGATTCGAAGATATTGGGCAGAGCAGTGGTTCCAATACCGCTTCGTCACTAAGGAAATGCAGAAAAGTGCGCCATCAAGAAACCGTGGGGAGACGTATTATACAAAAATCTCGTACCCCGGTCCAGAGACGAAGCCATTGCTCAAGGCTTCTATCCATGCATGGTCAGAGGACCACAGCCAGCTGAAGCACATCCGTCATCACTTCTCTGGTGTCGCGATGACACTCTGTTCAAGCGCAACTTCCAATTTGCTCAGAACTCTGCGAAGCAAAACAAGAAGGAGTTGGGGTTGGACTTCAACCCTGGTCCCTCTAAACCAAGGGCGGATGGCACACGCGACGCCAATCCCAATATCATCGGGCCGTATGCCAATCTCGAAGGCCTCATCACTCGCATTCTAGTCCAAGGGACTGCCGTGAATGACCCTCCAACAGACACTGAGTCTGATGACGCTCTTGCTGCACCGAAGCCGGAGCAGACGAAGAAGCCAAAAGCTTCAAAGCCAGCCGCTTCTCCCAAAATCTCCAGAGCGAAGCCATTGGCAACTGCACCTCCTGAAGCAAGTGTGCAGTCTGAAGACTTATCACGAGTCTCCAAGCCCCAAGAAGCCAAGAAGCCTCAGCCACACACAGGCAAAGAGCTCACAGCTGCTGCCATTCTGCGCAGCGAGACCATTGATCTGTCCAGTGATGAAGATCTTGGCGATGACGCTCTTGAGCAGCTCATCAAGAGCAAGGAGGAGGCTGAAATCTTCAACAATCTGCCTCTGTTTGATGCAGCAATCATCCACAACTTCATCGATGAGTGGTTTGATACACCCAATATCAGCTTCGATGATCTGCAGCTGCCCATTGGCCTCAGCGTCGCCTTCCAAGGTGCTATTGCTTCAGAACTTGCAATTGCCCAGCGCATTGTTGAACTGAAGCAGAAGATTGATTTTGAAAAGGCTCAGTTCAAGCAGAATATGGCCAAGCTCGGCGTCCAAGAAGTCAAGGACTTCAAGGTCATGTTGCACGAGTTGAAGGAAAACTTTCTGAAGAAACGTGCCGAAGCTCAGGGTTCGCGGGAGCGAATGAAGACTCTGGCTGATCGTTGTGTGCAGGCCTACAATGAGGCCGAGAAGCGCAAGGCACTTGGGCGTCCCGGCATCGACCCCAGGATGGCCGCGAAGAAAAAGAAGAAGCCCGCTGTAGCTGAACAAGAGGCACCAAGGCAAGAAGCTGTTCCGATTGTCTTCCCCACTGCTAAGACTGGCTCGAAGCCAAAGCACCGGTCAACCGCTTCAGAGCTCAAGAAGACACAGACAGCCGAAGCTGAAGCAAGGAAGAGGAAACACCCTGAAGCCTCTCCTTCTGACCCCACCATCAAGAAGCGCAAGACCAAGAAATCTCGGGCTGCTCCCACAGAGCCCTTGATAGTCGAACCCCTCTTCGTCCGCTATCCTGATGAAGATCGTCAGTTGATAGTGCATGAGCCTGCTTTCACAGAGGCTCCGCACGCTGAAGACATTCCAGCAGCCGACCCCAACGCTGCTGAAGACATTGGTCTCCAAGACAATGTACAAGGTGATGCAGCCCTTCCTCAGCTTGACACAAGCGAAATGATCAGCATTGGTCGTCCATTGACACCAATCACACAAGATGCATCATGGGCAGATCGCCCACAGGAGGAAGAGAATGAGCCCCAACCCACTGCAACTCCACCGGCGTCGCCTACATTCCGTAGGCTTCGCAAAGGGCCAAGGGCTCAGGCTGCTGACGACACTCCGGCTGCATCAGCCAAAGAACATGAAGAACCTCAAGCTCCATCTCCCCCGCACCAACAAGAAGCAGTCTTCAAGGAGAACGTACCTGGATCCATCCCTCTCACTACACGTGTTGAGGCTGAAAACCTTGAGACTGCCGCCACCAACACTGAAGCAATTGTGGAGCCCTTCCCACCAACAGCTTCAAGAGACACTGAAGCTACTGCATCTGAACCTTCTGTGCCTGAGTCTGCTGCCGGTCCACAATTCAACTATCATGTTGCGCAGAGGCCCCAGGTCCAGAAGTCGATCCCACGACTGCCAAGGTTCCCAGGTCCTGCATCAGCTCCTGGCTCCTTTAATGTCAATAGCTTCAGGGCAGATAACACGTTCTTCAACAGCTCCAAGAACCCTTATTCAAGGGAACGGATTGTATCAGATAGGTTCTGGAGCTACCCACAGCGCAGCTACTATTCATGCATCCTATACAACCAAGGCCGTATCTTTCCTCACCAGCGCCTTGAGGTTGAAGCTGTTGCTGGTCTGCCTGGTCTGGAAGAAGCACTGGATTGCTTCAAGCAAGTGGGTCTGCTACCGTTTATCACCGATGAAGAGCACTAGAATGAAGAGCTTCTGCTCTAGTTCTATGCCACACTGCATATCAAAGGCTACAACAAAGATCCGAAGACTTGGGTCCTGGAGTGGATGACCGGCAATGTCCATCATGAAGCCAATGCATTCGATATCATTGAGCTTACCGGCCTACCCACTCCTGGCGAACTCTTCGAAGAAGGCTGCCAACTCCATGCTGAAGCAATTGAGAGCATATTCCAGCGACCTGAGCCAAATATGAGTCAGATGCTCTCAATGATGAAGCCATTGCCTCTTGATGCACCTTATCCGACTGAGTTCTTCGTTGCAGACTTAGAGTACCTGCCCAGAACTATATATCACATCGTCAGGCGGACTCTATGGCCCATTAAGGGGCACTCTCCATATGCCAAGGTTGAAGGTGCCATGAAGACTCTCATCTTCTGTATCCTGCATGGCAAATGCTTCAACGCACAGGATCTCTTTATACGCCAACTTGCAGCGTCTGGCTCAGATCTCTTTGGTTTGAAGATTTATGCTCCTTGGGTTATGAGGCTGATCAAGCTTCACTCTACTATCTCCTATCAGCCCTCAGCCCGCAACCATAGGATCTTCTTACCCGATGTGGACACCTCTGCTGAAGCAATATATCCTGAGCCTGCCAAGCAACCATTAAGTCTTCAGAATGCAGAACACCAGAGCTTCACTCAGAATGATGAAGGTGTTGAAGCCATCTCAAGAGTGTATCCAATGGCTGGCACCACACGTGCCCCTGCATCAACTGAAGCCACTGACAGCACAGCTGCACAGAGACCCAAGAAACGCGCTCGTACACTCAATGACCGAGAACTTCTTGTGGCTCTTCACCAAAAGCAAGATAGGCATCACGACTGGCTCAAAAGGCAGATGAGAAGTATCATGCAAGACGTCAATCGCATCAGAAATCTGGCCACCAAGAATGCATTCGTCGCACATGAAACCTATCGCCGCACTTGGAAAGGCCTCACCATGATGTGCACTGACGCTGAACTTCAAGTGGATGGCTTCAGAGAGAGATTCAAGTTTGACTCCACACCCCCCAGAAGAGCTGTGCTGCGCGGAACTCCGTCCCTTGAAGATTCAGAGTTCTCTTCCTCTGCTGCCACCGTGACTGGAAGAATCATTGAGGAAGAAGACGACGCTACATCACCACCACCTTCTTCAGCGCGCGTTGACCCTACACGAAGCTCTTCAGCACCACCAAACGCCTCCACCGACCCTGCTGCGCCTGGGAACGCGTAGAAAACTCTATGTCTTCAAACCTTTTTGGTCATCACTGACAAAAGGGGGAGAAGCATATGATGTTTATAGTCTTCAAGCAGGTCAATAATATGGGTGGGTGCTTTATATTTTGCTACATTTTGCTTCGTGCTTACAACTCTCGTTTTGCTACATTTGGTTCTTTGAGTTGTAACACTTAAACTTGATGGTCGTCTGCTACTTGTTTGCCACTATGTTTTTGCAAAGATAAATTCCACATGTACGACGATAATTTCCGCACTTATATCATTTCGCAGACGTCCATTTTTCATTATGCATGTCATTCTCTTCATATACCTTTACATGCATGGTGGATTGTCATCATAAGTTGAAGTGGATTCCCACAAGTACAACCTGCCATGTGCATTTGCGTTCCAGAAGCAAATTACTTATATGCACATCTTCAGGGGGAGCCCTTGCAGCTTATGAAGACAATTCCTTTACAATTTCACAAATTATATTCCCCGTTGAAAACTTCAACTAGTTTGTCATCAATCACCAAAAAGGGGGAGATTGTAAGTGCATCTAGTGCCACCCCTAGTTGGTTTTGGAGTATTGACGACAAACCTAGTTGAGGGACTAATGCGTTTGTGAGAATTGCAGGATAACACAGGTAGAAGTCCCTCATTGATTTGGTTTAGCTACCAGAGATGACCCCTAAAAATGTACGAAGACATTGAAGACAATGGTGGTTTATGAAGACATTCATATTGAAGACAATGACATGTGAAGACTCCCTATGAAGCTTATGGAACTCGAAGACTTAGATCCTTCGTAGTTTTACTTCATTCGTGTTGTGTCATAGGAACCACCGTACTGTTAAGTGGGGTCCAAGAGAACCAGTCAGGATGACTGAAGTGATGCCTAATTCAAATCCTATGTCTTCGAGTGAAGACAATGAGAGAAAATCTTGTCCAGAGTCAGACAAGTCAGCTTTGCTTGTAGCCCAAGTAAAGTTGCCGTGTGAGTTCGAAATTCGACCGCTGATACACGTGTCAGTTCCTTAGTGACCCAGGGTCATTTCGGACAAATCAGGTCGGGTTGCCAAGTGGCTATAAATAGTCCACCCCTACAACCATAAACGGTTGGCTGCTCAGATTTCAGTGCACGGCTTTTGTCATTTGAGAGCAACCCACCTGGAAGCCTTTGAGAGGAAATCCCTAGCGAGGAGAAAAGCCCTAACCACCCAGAGCCAGAGTAATTGGGCATCACTTAAGTCTTCTTGTCTGAGTGATCTGAAGACTTATTACACTTGGGGACTGTGCATCCTCCAGCCGGTTAGGCGTCGCGTTGTCGCGTAGTACCGAGGCATCAGGCAAAGGTTGCCATTCGGTGCAACAAGACCAAGATCAGGAGGATTGCAAGACGGAGGTCACCGTGGAGCCCAAGACGGTGTCATCACCAGAGCTTTGTGCAGGCGAAGACTACTTTTGTCAGGATAGCTGGTACTGGCTGTCCCCTTTCAAATTAGCCCGCCATTGTTGGCTCCCTTCCCGCTCGATATTTGGGAAGAGGACCAGGGCCTCTATAAATAGGACCAGCCACCCACAGAAAGAGGAGAGTTTTAGAGAGGGGTTTTGGAGCAGCCAGAGAGAGAGAAGGGTGACTGAACTCCTACCAGCAGTTCAGCGCCCCAGTCAAGAACAGACCCTCGTGAGGCTGTTCTTCCTTGTACTGTTCATCATCATCAGCCCAAGAGGCAATCCGCCACACCACACACTGGAGTAGGGTATTACACCACAACGGTGCCCGAACCAGTATAAACCTTGTGTCTTTTGTGCTGTTCTTTCCATAGCTTAGATCTTAGCGAGGCGGAGGGGTGAAGGTAGGTAGGAGGCGAAATCTCCGTGCGCACCCTAGTGTTCGAACCTCAAGGGTCTGCCGGAACCCGAAATCCGACAGTTCGCGGTCCTTCCGGGTTGAATTCCCACATAAGGAGGGGTCGACGTTTGCAAGGCTGGACTCGACGAACTAGCATGACTTGCATTACCATAACCAAGCTGACGTCTCTCTCAAGGAGATCTCGGATGTGACTCTGCAATATCGGCACATCATTTACTGGACCCCAGTTCAGCCCCTTGCTGACCCATGACGTCAGTTGTGGTGGGGGGCTGAGTGAAAGGCTGGGGCGGCTACCCACTTGGCACTTCGAGGAGCTATGATATAAAACCACTCCCGCTGCCACAAACTGGACACCTCTGGGAAGGAACCTTCTGGCCATGGAGCATCAGCGCTTTTGCTTATTACGGCACCTCCGCACTCTGCGTGCCGCCCCTTAATCATCTTCGACTTCACATTGAAGGTCTTGAGCCACAGGCCGAAGTGTGGGGTAATGCGGAGGAAGGCCTCACACATGATGATGAACGACGAGATGTGAAGAAGGGAATTCGGGGCCAGATCATGGAAATCCAGCCCATAATAGAACATGAGCCCCCTAACAAAGGGATCCAGAGCGAGGCCTAGCCCTCGGAGGATGCGAGAGATGAACACAACACTCTCATTGGGTTCCGGAGTGGGGATGACCTGCCCTCGGGCGGGCAGCCTGTGTGAGATTTTGGCGGTCAGATACCTGGCCTCTCTCAACTTCTTGATGTCCTCCTCTGTGACAGAGGAAGGCATCCACCGACCTTGGAGGTTGGATCCGGGCATAGGTGAAGGTCTGAAGCGCCTGACCTAAGCCTTGGGTGTTGGAACTCGAGGCAGGGGAAGGATTCGATTGAGCGCGAGAGGGAAAAAGGACAGGCCTTGGCCTCTTTATAAAGAGGGTGAATATCAAGCGTCCTCCTCGTGGCCGTTTTGGACTTGCCTAAAATCGAGGAGTCATACCAACGGGCACGAGTGGGTTACCCACATCCGTATTGATGAGAATCCCATAATAAAGGGGGACATGATCTCTGCTTCGACAAGACGTGTCAAGAAAACCGCCTAGCAATATGTGCAGTGCTGGTTGGGAAAAATGGTTCGGATAATGACTGCGCCATGACATGATGTCGTGATGTCAACGTGTCAACAGATTAGATTTGGGGAAATATTATTCTCTCTACGGTGGTATGTGGAACTTGTTTTGCAGAGTCGGACACTATTCTTGTGTTCAAAATCTTCTATGGAGTATTTGGAGGAGGAACCCGCCTTGCAATGCCGAAGACAAAACTGCGTGCCGGACTCATCGTCATTGAAGCCTGGTTCAGGGGCTACTGAGGGAGTCCTGAATTAGGGGGTCTCCGGACAGCCGGACTATATCCTTTGGCCGGACTGTTGGACTATGAAGATACAAGATTGAAGACTTCGTCCCGTGTCCGGATGGTACTTTCCTTGGTGTAGAAGGCAAGCTTGGCAATACGGATATGTAGATCTCCTCCTAACCGACTCTGTGTAACCCTAGCCTCCTCCAGTGTCTATATAAACCAAAGGGTTTAGTCCGTAGGAGAACATACAATCATACCATAGGCTAGCTTCTAGGGTTTAGCCTCGACGATCTCATGGTAGATCAACTCTTGTAATACTCATATCATCAAGAACAATCAAGCAGGACGTAGGGTATTACCTCCTTCAAGAGGTCTAAGTGCATCTAGTGCCACCCCTAGTTGGTTTTGGAGTATTGACGACAAACCTAGTTGAGGGACTAATGCGTTTGTGAGAATTGCAGGATAACACAGGTAGAAGTCCCTCATTGATTTAGTTTAGCTACCAGAGATGACCCCTAAAAATGTACGAAGACATTGAAGACAATGGTGGTTTATGAAGACATTCATATTGAAGACAATGACATGTGAAGACTCCCTATGAAGCTTATGGAACTCGAAGACTTAGATCCTTCATAGTTTTACTTCATTCATGTTGTGTCATAGGAACCACCATACTGTTAAGTGGGGTCCAAGAGAACCAGTCAGGATGACTGAAGTGATGCCTAATTCAAATCCTATGTCTTCGAGTGAAGACAATGAGAGAAAATCTTGTCCAGAGTCAGACAAGTCAGCTTTTCTTGTAGCCCAAGCAAAGTTGCCGTGTGAGTTCGAAATTCGACCGTTGATACACGTGTCAGTTCCTTAGTGACCCAGGGTCATTTCGAACAAATCAGGTTGGGTTGCCAAGTGGCTATAATAGTCCACCCCTACAACCATAAACGGTTGGCTGCTCAGATTTTTGTGCACGGCTTTTGTCGTTTGAGAGCAACCCACCTCGAAGCCTTTGAGAGAAAATCCCTAGCGAGGAGAAAAGCCCTAACCACCCAGAGCCAGAGTAATTGGGCATCACTTAAGTCTTCTTGTCTGAGTGATCTGAAGACTTATTACACTTGGGGACTGTGCATCCTCCAGCCGGTTAGGCGTTGCGTTCTGAGCATCCAAGAGAAATTGTGGATTGCCGGTGAACGAAGTCTGTGAAGGTTTGGGAGTCTACCTTGAAGACTTACCAGAGTGATTGGGCGAGGTTTGTGTGACCTTAGCTCAAGGAGAAAACGGTGAGGACTGGGTGTCCTAAGCTGCGTGTTCATGACTGGGTGTCCGGGACTGTGTGTCCTTTGGTTTAAATACCTAGCCGCTCCAACCAGACGTACAGTTGTCACAGCAACTGGAACTGGTCCAACAAATCATTGTCTTCAGCGTGTCACTGGTTTCATCTTCACCTCCCTTTACTTACCATTACACATTGTGAAGCCATTGCATGCTTGCTTTATCTTTTGTCTTCACAACTTGACTGCATGATTTGTTTGGCTTCATAACTTCTTCCTACCTGATCCTTATTACACTGAAGTTGTTTGTCACTGTGCTTTCACTATATTGTATACTTGACCATGGCTTGCCGTGTGTAATCTAACTTCCGCTGCATAGTGATAGGCTTGTCCATTCTGTTTGTCTTCATAACTTCCACGTTTTGAAGACTTTCATAAAAATCGCCTATTCACCCCCCCCCCTCTAGTCGATATAACGCACTTTCAATTCGTATCAGAGCAAGGTGCTCCCTTGTTCTGTGTGATTCGGTTTAACCACCTGGAGTTTTAGCTATGTCGACTGCAGGGATAATTAAAGTCTCCGCTGCATGCCCCGTCTTCGATGGAACTGAATATCCCTACTTGAAGAATAAGATGCGCATGCATCTTGAAGCCATTGACGTCGACCTATGGTATGTCGTCGAAAACGGCATTCCCAATGCTAGAGAAGGTGTCACTGCTGCCGATGTCAAGAAATTCACTCAACTGGACTCTACTGCCAAGAATATCATCTGTGGTCATCTGACCAAGGGACAGTACGGCCGTGTAAGTGCCTTGAAGACATCCAAGCTGGTCTGGGACTGGCTCTCCAAAGTCAATGAAGGCATCTCAACCCAGAGAGATCAGAGAATCAGTGTTCTTCGCAATCTCTTCAACCGCTTCAAGCGAAATGACAATGAGAATGTCCAGCACACATTTGACCGGCTCACTAACATCACAAATGAGCTTCAAGCCCTTGGCGCCACTGATATCACCAAACATGAAATCGTCAAGACGCTGCTGAGATCACTTGACAGTTTGTTTGACATCCTAGCCCTGATGATTCAAGAACGTCCAGATTTCAAGACACTCGATCCGTCTGACATACTTGAGAGGCTCAACACACATGAGTTTCAGCTTTCTGAGAATAGAGATATCTACGGTCCAAACTATGGGCGAACTCGTGCCTTGAAGGCAAAAGCTGTGTCCTCATCTGAAGATGAATCTCACAGCTGTTCTGATGATCCTGAAGACATCGGACGGGAACTTGCAATGCTAGTGAAGAAGTTCCAGAAATTCACCAAGAAGAAAGGCTTCAGAAAGTCTTCACGATCAAGCTCAAGGAATGATGAAGCATCTGCTCATGACTATAAGAAGAAAACATGTCACAAGTGCAAGAAAACTGGACACTTCATCTCTGAGTGTCCACAATGGGACAATGAGAGCAGAAAGAAGAAGAAGAGCAAGGAATATGAATCCGACGACAAGAAGAAGAAATACTCAAAGTCTTCTTCCAAGTCTTCCTCAAAGTCTTCATCACACTAGAAGAGCTCAACTGGCAAGGCTCGTGCGTTTGTTGGCAAGGAAATGGATTCAGAGGAGGAGTCCGCTTCTGAGGACGCAGAGGTGGAGTCTGAGGAGGAGTCTGATTCTGGCAACAGCCTACGTCGCCAAGTCCATCTTCAACACTGAAGACAATGACTTCATCACCAACACCGATGCAAATGACAAGGACGACTCTACTCCTACCTACTGCTTCATGGCACGCGGTGCCAAGGTAAACACACGCACTACTCACTATCAAACATCCAGTGACGATGACTCTGATTGTGATTCAAAACCCAGCTACAAAACACTTGCTAAAATTGCAACTGAACAACAAAAGGCCATGGAACATATTCAAAAACTGTTAGACAGAAGCGATGATCTGTTGGGTGCTGAAATGACTCGTTCTGAATCCTTAATTGAAGACATAAAAAATCTTCATGTTAAGTATCAGGAACTCGAAGATTGTCTTGAGACTCTCTCAACTACTCATGAAAAGCTTTCCTATGATTATCTTTAAAAGAAGCAAGATCTTGAGAAGTTGAGAGCGGATCATGAAGATCTTCAAAAGGAAAACGAGTCACTTCGAGCCGAACAGATCAGTTCTGCTCAGGAAGGATTTGAACCACCATGCCTTAAATGCATTGAGCGTGATAATGCTACTTCTGTTGCTGAATGTTCCACTGCTACTGCTGTTGCAATATCTTCAACTGTTGAAGTGGTAACTAACCCCTCTGCTGAGGATACCACTGCTATTGCTGATGAGAATGCTAGGTTGAAGACATTGCTTGAAACAGGGATGTACAAAAGTCTCAAAGGACATCAGACATTATGTGATGTCCTCAAGAAGCAGATTCTAAACCGAAACCCTAGGAAAGAAGGTGTTGGGTTCGTGAGGAAAATTAATGCAGATGGATCTTACTGGAAACCTGAGCAGTACCCCAAAACCACATGGGTTGCTGCAAAGGAATCCTCAGCAGATCCATCCAATCTATCCGGCTTCACTTGTGCTGATCCTATTATCATTGATGAATCCTTTGATGCAAACTATAAACTGTTTAAAAATCAGAATGGTGAATCCTTTGATGCAAACTATAAACTATAAATTGATGAATCCTATTATCCGGCTTCACTTGTCTGAGTGATCTGAAGACTTATTACACTTGGGGACTGTGCATCCTCCAGCCGGTTAGGCGTCGCGTTCTGAGCATCCAAGAGAAATTGTGGATTGCCGGTGAACGAAGTCTGTGAAGGTTTGGGAGTCTACCTTGAAGACTTACCAGAGTGATTGGGCGAGGTCTGTGTGACCTTAGCTCAAGGAGAAAACGGTGAGGACTGGGTGTCCTGAGCTGCGTGTTCAGGACTGGGTGTCCGGGACTGTGTGTCCTTTGGTTTAAATACCTAGCCACTCCAACCAGACGTACAGTTGTCACAGCAACTGGAACAGGTCCAACAAATCATTGTCTTCAGTGTGTCACTGGTTTCATCTTCACCTCCCTTTACTTACCATTACACATTGTGAAGCCATTGCATGCTTGCTTTATCTTTTGTCTTCACAACTTGACTGCATGATTTGTTTGGCTTCATAACTTCTTCCTACCTGATCCTTATTACACTGAAGCTGTTTGTCACTGTGCTTTCACTATATTGTATACTTGACCATGGCTTGCCGTGTGTAATCTAACTTCCGCTGCATAGTGATAGGCTTGTCCATTCTGTTTGTCTTCATAACTTCCACGTTTTGAAGACTTTCATAAAAATTGCCTATTCACCCCCCCTCTAGTCGATATAACGCACTTTCAAGAGGGCCTGAACCTGGGTAAACATCATGTCCCCTGTCTCCTGTTACCATCCGCCTTAGACGCATAGTTCGGGACCCCCTACCTGAGATCCGCCAGTTTTGACACCGACAACACGCTTACAACAAATGCTAGAACGGAGTTGTTGGATTATCAATAGCGAAAGGATAAGATTGATATGGGCTTATGGAATACATCTCAAAATTATAAGGTGACAACCTTCCACTCACGGGAAAAGATTGGATTGATATGAACAAGGAGACGAGAAACTTATTTCACCAGGAGGATAAATGAAAAACTTGGGTCATTTATAAGCACCATAAATAGCAGTAATCCTTAGGGAAAGCTTTAGGTGAAATATAACCCAATGTAACTCCAATGAAGAGATTGATGGATTGAAAAGATGTCTTGAGCGAAGAGAAAATGATGGATTTTTTATATGTCACTCTTGAAAACTTGTGAATCATGAAACACGAAGGGAAATTATCAAGAATAACATAACACCACCTCAAAAGATAAGGTAGAAAGAATTGCACATCGGAATACAAGATGAAGAATGCTTGAGCTCCTTTGAAAAGAATCTCGATGAACACTTCGAGAAGGAATTAAATCCTTGATGAGCCGTCATGTAGAGCCTCCCTGAAGAACTCCGGTAATAAAAAGGATAACGAAAAGAAAGAGAAATTGAAAACACAAGGTGGAGCCTTGCGATGATTTAGATGGAGCTTCGCGGCGAGATAAAGCGGAAGACCTGAAACTCCAGAAAATAAAGATGAACAAAAGAAATCAAGAATTTTGATGAACCTCCAGAATAAGGAATTGAATTTACTCAATGAAACAAGAATAAGAATTACATTATGCTTATCCTTCACCAATTTAAATTGATGACAAGCAACGGATTTGGCATGCTACTTATTCTCGTAGATAGGATTAAGAGAGATATAGCGCAAACTTGAGAAGGTCTTGATGGATCCGCCGGTGGGGTTTGGAAACAACGAATGAATTGATATGATACTAAGAGAAGAGGAAAACTTGAATGAACCACCGTAAAGATTGAAAATGAAAGTAGCAAAGGCAACATTCACCAGGAAGAATTTGAAAATGAAAGAAGATACTTGAGGGGATTTAGATACCTGAGAACGAAGAGATCATGAACTGATTAGAGGATATTCGATCGATGCACCGGTAAGATTTGAAGAATGAGAGCTGAAAGCTAAAACGAATAATTCTGAGATGATGGGCTCCGGAGGAAAGAAATGAAAACAACTCATGAAATGCTCCGGATGGATGAAAATAATTCTCACAATCAAAATAATTATGAGAGGATGGCATCAAGCTTGAACTGAGAATCCTCGAGAGAAGGCACAAGATTTAAGAGAAATTCTTCTTAGGTCTTCAAATGTTGAGAATGATGATAATATACACCACCATGAATTGTTGAGACACTCCGGAATGATTAAAAGAGGAAAGGTTGGGCCAAAGATGAGAACAATTTGAAAACAATCTTGGAGAAGGCATTTGGCTGATGATAATTCATTCTTACGTCAAGCTTTGAAATGAATTTGAGAATAAATTTGGAAAAATTAGAAAAGTCAGGTAAGATCCTCGGAAAAGACCTGTGGGTTATGGTCCCACTCAAAAAAATACATCTTCAAACAATTACTTGGAAGGGAGATTGCACCGGTTGATTTAAATGGCTTGAAAGAGATAACAACCTCGAGATATGTTGAACAAATTAGCAATGGAAACACGAATCTTCTAAGATGTCTTCAGCACTCCGGAACAATTGAATAGCAAGAAGTGGAAGATTAAGAGGTGCACCGACATGAGAAAGCATTTAAAACGAGGAAAAGGGATAAGATCAACACCAAAAGCTTGAATTGAATCCACCGGAGAAGAAAAGAATGAAGAATGATGAACTTGAAGCTCCGTTAGAATCTTCCTGATAATCACCGGATAAGAACATTGAAAGAAAAGAATGGAGAAACTTCCCATCAATAAAAGGATACTTGATTAACAGATCTGAGTCCTTGAAGAGAAAGGGTGTGAGGGCGGGAAAAACAAAGACAACTTGGAACGGATGAAACAAACACCATGAGAAAACTTAGAGTTGATCTTGCGGATGTTGAAAATGGTCGGATCCACTTGAAGAGAAACACACCGGTTGGAAAGAATTAACATGTCAATCTTGATGATCAAGAAGGATTAGCACTCCCATAGAAATATGAGAACACCATTAGGAAAAGTATGGAATCAACACTTGACATTGAAGCAACTCAAATACCACAACTGAAAACAAAACAAAGAATTGGCTTGTAGAATAAGCCGGAACAAACATATGATAGACACCATATCGTATCATGTGTCTGTTGGAAAGATTATTCTAGGAGCTACTTGAATTCCAACTTATAAACTCCCGAAACTTTCTGGTTATGCAATCAGGTGTCGGGGATACAGGGGAAGCATAATATCTCACCCAAAACTAGCAAATCCTACATCCAGCTGTATCCATCCTTCAACACATAACCAAGAAACCTTCGGAAATCATTTACCCCAACCTTCGGAAATCATTTACCTCAACCTTTGAAAAGCATCCGTTATACAAGTTATGGCAATACTCTCGAACTCCCGCCCTAGTACTAGGTGGCATCGAGGTTATCTCACAAAAAACTGCATAAAAGAGATTTTCAATGTCGGCGAACTCAGGTATTCCAGAACTACAACGATAAAATTGTGACGACAACACCTCGAAGCTCAACTCCCCGGGACACTGCCCCAACCCCTAAATGCCAGGAGGCACCAAGAACAATGTTCTCGTCACAAAACCATCGGAACGATTCCAAGATACTCGCGTGATCCTAAAAAAATTCATGAAATTTGAGGAGAGAAGAGTCAAAACTCTACGTGAGGAGGCCTCACCAGAGCGACGAAGGGACTGAGGAGTAAAAAGAATCCTACTCTCCGATATATATAATCCTATAAGACTCAAAACATTTTTCTAGACTCAACAATGTCAGCAATTTGATCAAGCAGGGGGCTCCTAAGTCGGGGAAGGCTCTGATTACCAACTTGAAACACCCACAATGCGGCTATATCTCCCACGTGTCGGGGCACGACTTAGAGGCATAGCCGCATGGTAGGTTTGTCGCAAGAGGGGTAATCTTCACATAATCCCATGTACTAAATAAGAAAGGGATAAAGAGTTGGCTTACAATTGCCAAATCACACAAATACAAGTTAAACATACATCACCCAGAATACAATCAAGGTCCGACTATGGAACCAAAATAAAAGAAGACAACCCCAAATGCTAGATCCCCGATCGTCCCGACTGGGCTCAACTACTTATCGAAAGGAAACAAAATAACACAACAAACAAGATCTTCATCGAGCTCCCACTTGAGCTGGATTGCGTCACCTGCACTAGTATCATCGGCACCTGCAACTGTTTGGAAGTATCTATGAGTCACGAGGACTCAGCAATCTCACACCCGCGAGATCAAGACTACTTAAGCTTATGGGTCGGAAAGGGTAGTGAGGTGGAGCTGCAGCAAGCACTAGCATATATGGTGACTGACATACGCAAATAAGAGCGAGAAGAGAAGCAACGCAACAGTCGAGAAGCTAGAAGTGATCAAGAAGTGATCCTGAAGCTACTTACGTTCAAACATAACACAAGAACCGTGTTCACTTCCCGGACTCCGCCGGAAAGAAACCATCACGGCTACACACACGGTTGATGCATTTTAATTAAGTTAAGTGTCAAGTTCTCTACAACCGGATATTAACAAATTCCCATCTGCCCATAACCGCGGGCACGGCTTTTGAAAGTTCAAAACCCTGCAGGGGTGTCCCAACTTAGCCCATCACAAGCTCTCACGGTCAACGAAGGATATTACTTCTCCCAGGAAGACCCGACCAGACTCGGAATCCCGATTACAAGACATTTCGACAATGGTAAAACAAGACCAGCAAAGCCGCCCGAATGTGCCGACAAATCCTGATAGGAGCTACACATATCTCGTTCTCAGGGCACACCGGATGAGCAGTCCATACAACTAAAACCAAATCTCAAGTTTCCCCGAGGTGGCGCTGCAATGGGCTCTAGTTTGGACCAACACTCAGAGGAGCACTGGCCCGGGGGGGTTAATATAAAGATGACCCTCGGGCTCCCAAAACCCGAGGGAAAAAGGCTTAGGTGGCAAAAGGTAAAACCAAGGTTGGGCCTTGCTGGAGGAGTTTTATTCAAAGTGAATTGTCAAGGGGTTCCCATAACACCCAACCGTGTAAGGAACACAAAATCAAGGAACATAACACCGGTATGATGGAAACTAGGGCGGCAAGAGTGGAACAAAACACCAGGCATAAGGCCGAGCCTTCCACCCTTTACCAAGTACATAGATGCATTAATTAAAATAAGAGATATTGTGATATCCCAACATATCCATGTTCCAAACATGGAACAAACTTCAGCTTCACCTGCAACTAGCAATGCTATAAGAGGGGCTGAGCAAAGCGGTGAGATAGCCAAACAACGGTTTGCTAGGAAAGGTGGGTTAGAGGCTTGACATGGCAATATGGGAGGCATGATATAGCAAGTGGTAGGTATCGCGGCATAGCAATAGAGCGAGCAACTAGCAAGCAAAGATAGAAGTGATTTCGAGGGTATGGTCATCTTGCCTGAGATCCCGCAAGGAAGAAGAGCGAGTCCATGAAGAAGACAAACGAACGAAGTCGAACGAATCCTCACAAACGCGACGTTATTGGAACTAACCCGAAGAAGCAACACCGGAAAGAAGCAAACAACATGGTAAACAACCATCACATAAACATGGCATGATGCATAAACAAGTATGATGCATGTCCGGCTTAATGAGGCATGGCATGGCAAAGTGCACAAGCAAAAACTACAAGTTAAGTGGAGCTCAATATGTAGCGGAGTTGCATATTGACGAAACACCACATTTAATTATTTAGTTCTCTCCCATTTAAACTAATCAACAAAATTAAATGTTGTTTAAACATGACAAGAGGTGGAGCATAAGTAAACTAAACATTTAGGCAAGTTTAAACGAGGCCGGAAATAACAACAACCATTCCGGAAAATCCCCATGTGCATTTAGCAGTTTAATGCAAACAACAATTTTAAACATTCTTGATGTTGTTAATCATGATGCGGATGACATATGCAAGTTTATGCAAGTTTTATGAAAATGTTGATAAGAGCATTATATGAAGCATTTGTCACCATGGCGGAAGGAAAAGGGTGACACGGCGGCGAAACGGAAATGTTACCATGGCAACATTCTGGTGATCTGGCAACTCAATTGAGATGCTGGTGCAAAGGAACAAGTGTGGGTGCGCGAAACGTGCAAGAGTGATGGGGAGTGATCCCGGATACCGGGTGTCCCACATGTCGGTGGCAAGGCAACGAGGAATTCGCAAAGAGCAACTCGGTCACGGTGCAACCATGATCATCTCATACATCACATCACAAGCATTCGATCTCGGACGGTCGTCTCGGGGTTATACCTTCGAAGCGTGCAAACGTGACGGTTCTCGTACGGTGCAAAGTAGAGGAAGTAGACGTTCCCGGGACGTTCGTAGTGGAGGTAGTCGTACACTGCGACGATAGTTGTACACGGGTCTTCGGCCATGGAAGTAGTCGTACAACGTTTTTGTAGAGGTTCGGGGTCACGACATGGAACTTGACGTCCATGGGTTCTTTGCGGGTCGACTGTAGTGGTTTACGTTTTGTAGCCGTTCGAGCTATCGGTGGAAGAAGTTGTCACATCATTGAGCATAGTCCACCTTGGCGTATCCGTGTGTACGGGTACTTGACGTCGTGGTACTTGGGGATTTCGGAGACAGCGAAAGACGAACTTGGCGATTTCGTTGACCTGGTACTCGGCACATTCCCTGTTCGGTGACTGTTGGACTTGGCGTCAACAACAACAGGGCATGACGCAGGGACTTGCCGCGATGCAGGGGCGACGGCCACGGGACTTAGCCATGGTACAGTGGCTCCAACGAACACACCAGGGCCAGCACGGAGGCCTCCATGGCCGGCGGCCATGACGAGCAGAGGCGTCGGCTGTAGCATAGGGGCGCGTGAAGGGGCGGCTAGAGCCGCGAACGAAGCAGAGAAAGGAAGGTTGGCATGGATGCGGGCCCTCGCTGGTGACCTACTGGTCGGGCGCGAGGAAGGAGATGCGCGGTGGCAGGGCCCTCGGACTTGAGCGGCGGCGGAGGTTGGTGGTGCTCGCGGGGAAGTGGTCCTGATGCTCCGGTGGCGCACGCTGGCGCGGGGCAGCGATGAGGTATTGCGGGCACAGAGGCCAGAAAGCAGGGACGAGGTCCTCAGGCGCCAAGAGGTGAGCATGGACGACGAGGACGGGGCCATCCATGGCGCAGCGGTGGGAGCTCTGGCCTGGGTGGTCGCCAACGACGAGGTTCGTCGAGGGAAGTAGCGAGGTGGAGGGGTGCTCGGGAACGGGAAGGAGAGGGAAAGGTTCTCGCGAGGGAGAGGGTGAGATGGGGATTAGGGACGATCCAGATCGGGACAGTGGCTGGCGGCGGCCGGGAACGCGGAGGAGATCGACGGGTGAGGGGGTGTAGTGGCTGGGCCTCGGGTCGGCTAGGTCAAGCAGGGCGCCGGTTGGGCTGCAGGCTCTCTTCTCTCTCTCACTCTCTTCTCTTAACCATTAAGTGAAAAGAAAAAATAGATAGAAGAAGAAAAATATAAAGAGAGGGTTAGGGATGGAATTTGGTCCTGGGGGTTATATTCCCGGACTCACAGGAATGTGTATGATCCAAGAAAAATGGAGTGGGCATGATTGAAAGATGTAATTCAAACTTATTTGAATTTAATTCAAATGAGTTTGAACTAGGATTTGGTTTTAGAAGTGTCCAAAAATGTTCGGATTTTTGGTGGAGCTCCGGAATAAGATGATAGAATTTTAAGGTTGGAGACCAAGAATTAAGATAGCAAATGCATTGGGATATTTTGCAAGTGTGTTTATGGGTGATTCCAAATTATTGGAATATAATTTATATAGCTCCCTAAAATATTGGGAGAATATGTTTTAAAGAGAAATCACCATAGTGAATATCCCCCGATTTTAAATAGATCAAAAGATCTATGCAATTTATTTAGTTGAGTTTTATGAAATGAAATGACATGATGACATGATGCAATGCAAATAATTAGAGCAAGATATAAAACACACAACAAAACTCGGAATAGCTGGAAGTCTTCTAGAGCGTCGGTCTCGGGGCGTCACAAGAAGAGTAAGCCTTGGCCAGAGTTTCAAGATAAGTAAGCTTGAGCGTCTCAAAACAATTTGTAAGAAGGGTGAGCTCTTCTTCCTTAGTCTTGAGGGACACAGATATGAGCTCACAATCCTTAGAGAGAGAAGCATGAGACTTCACAAGCTTACTTTTATCATTCATCAACTCTTCACAAGAGTCCTTAGCCTTTTTCAAGGAGGCAAGATATTTAGCATGAACATCAATGTTTGCAACAATTTTCAATCATAGTTCATCATTTCCTGCTTCCTCATATTGGACTTTCCGCTCAAGGATTTCACATTTTTCCTTTTCCTCAGCTACGAGGGTTTCGAGTTCCTTAATGGTGACGGTGTGCTTATCCACCATCTCCATAAGCATATGAAACATAGTGAGAATCTTTCCTTTGAGGGAGCACATTACCTTGTTTAATTTAGCAAACATGGGGCATCTATATCATTAACATCATAATTATCCTCCGCATCAAGGTACTCATCACTAGGAGTAGGAGCAGTGAAGAGAGGAGGATTTGACCGTGGGGTTACCTTGACCTTGTTAGGAGAGTTTTGGTCCTCTTCATCTTCTACCACGGCCTTTGCCATTAGGCACTTGTGAACGTTGCCCTTGTAGTCTTTCATATAGTTGTAGGTGACAACATCACCACTCTTGTTGACTAGCCTCAAAGTGTTTTGAGAATATTGAGCAACTCTGGCAACACCACTAACATCATTCAAATGAGATTCTTCATGAGCAACCATTGTTTTCCCATCTCTCTTCTTGAGCTTTGAGTTCAAAGGGTTTCGCAACTTCTTCTTCGGAAAGGTCTTGGGAAACTTTGTTTTATCTTCTCTCTTCTCATAGGGGCAATCGTTGGAGAAGTGGTTGGCTTCTTCATAGTTGTAACATTTTCTCACTTTCTTCTTCTGGAATCTTCCCTTGAATTTTCCCATACTAAACTTATTGACAAAGAGGTCAATGTCTTCGTATGAAGGACTCTCGTCGGAGTCAATCTCATCACCGTCTTCATCCTCATCATCTTCTTCTTCTTCACTTTGCTCTTCTTCATATACATGCTTGGCCTTCAAAGCAAGATTGATTTTTGATGTTGAGGTACCATGCATGGCAACATGTTTTGTAGCATTTGCCTTTGACTCTTCAAATAGTTGGAAAGTAGATATGATGTCATATGGACTCATTTCCTTGAATCCATGGTGTTGTCTTATGTCCCACACCATTTGGTGATGATACAGAGCAAGAGCATGGAGCAACTTACCCACGAGAAATCGCTTGGTCAAGTTGAATCCATCTTGTGTCTTATCACACTCACATGACTCAATGTCAGCGGTGAGAGTCATGAGATGCTCAAGGAGTTGCTTGGGAGATTCACCTTTCTCCATACAAAAGTTTTGCAATTGTCCCTTGGCAATTTCATGTTGAGCAAGCTGGAGAGTGGAGGTACCGGTCTTGGTCCTCACAATGCTATCCCATAATTCCTTGGCACTTGTGATACGTATGTATGGTCTCCTTTGCTTGTCAGTCATACCTCTCCTTATGCACATGGTTGTTGTGTCATTGAGATTCTTGTCATATACCTTTCTTGGAGTAAGATTCTTCGGGTTAACCGCTTGGTAGCCATACTCCAAGATCTCCAACATCTCATCATTTCCATATCGAAGATGATCCTGCATAGCAACTCTCCACAAAGCAAAATCGGTAGTGTCATCAAGTAAATGAGGTTTTCCTTGAGGGTTATACTTTGGTTTCTCTATTTGGGGTCTTGCATAAAGCCAAGGAACACTGGGAGTGTTCATTACTAGGAGGTTGTTGGACAAGTGAAGGAGTAGGCATAGCTGGCCTCGAGGCCGCACCACCAGAAAGTGGTGCAAGCGTCGAGGTTAGTGTGGCTAGTCTCATTTGGACCAAGGCCTCAAGAGAAGCATCATGCTCCTCCTTTTGCTTAGCAAGCGCCCGTTCCGGATCCTCAGAAGTGAAGGACTTGCCTTCTGTGGAAGCCACGCCAGTATTCTTCGGATCCGCAACAAGGGAAATCCCATCGGGGTTCATCTCGCTCTAGGGCGGTTAAGCCACAAGAATAGATCACGAGGCTCTGATACCAATTGAAAGCATCGAGATGAACCTAGAGGGGGTGAATAGGTACAATTACATATTTTAATTATTACTTAGCAATTTTAGGCAATAATGCGGAATATGAAAGTGAGCCTAAAAATTGCAAGTATGATGCTAAGAGCTAAGCAGGGTAAACAAGTAACACCACTATGTGAGTAAGCAAGCACAATATGATGTAAGTAAGGACTAAGAGACAAGTAAGCACAAGTAGAGAGTTAGAGTTAGGAATAACCGCAACTCCGAGAAACGAGGATGTTTGCCGATGTTCACTTCCTTGGAGGGAAGCTATGTCACCGTTAGAGAGGTGGATGTTACCATGAAGGCACACCAATGCCACGAAGGCTCACCCTATTCTCCCTTTGATACAACACCACGAAGGAATTTCTCAACCACTAGTGGTAGACCTTGGCATGATCTCCAAACCCTCACAAACTTTTCGGGGGTAATCACAATAATCGATTCCTCTTCGAATGACTCCTACCGCCTAGGAGTCTCCAACCTCCAAGAGTACCAAGAACGTTGGGAAATGCTCAAGAACTTGCACAAATCACGAATTCCTTTGGTGAGAAGAAGGGGAAGGAGTGGATCTATCACTTGATTGGAGAACTTCTCTCAAATGTCCCAAATCCCTTGGGGATCTAGGATTTGGTGTAGGGGATCAAGAGAGGGAGTGAAATGTGTTCTTGGAAAGCTCAAAGTGAATGGTCAACCTTATCCCGTGGAGGAAGGAGGCTATATATAGTAGTAGTGTAAAAACTGACCGTTGAGCCACCTAATGTACTGGAGTTGTCAGACGTCCGGTGAGTACCGGATGTCCGGTGGCACAGATTGGACCGGACGTCCGGCCAGGGTGTCGGTCGTCCGGTCGCTGGGAATCCTACCAGGCCACGGAGTACCATGAGACACACAGCCATCGGACGTCCGAAATGTGCCGGTCGTCCAGTGACCGGTCGTCCGGTAAGGACCGGAAATCCGTTAATAAATGTTCTTTTGAGGTTGTACCAGATTTCCGGAGGGGAACACACGTCCAGTGACCAGTCGTCCAGAGAGGACCGGATTTCTGCTCTTTACTTTCTGTGAAGATGCACCTGACATCCGTAGAGAGTCAGATGCCCGATCGGCTATGAGGGGTCGAACATCCGTAGAATTTCGGATGTCTGGTGATAACATAGCACAGAAGCTCAGGATCACACCAGACTTTTGTGCACAAGGTAGTGGAAGAACTAGAGATGAAACAGAGATGATGTGAGAGGATACTTTGTAGGTTTTGAGCAAGTATTTCATGAAATCCGATGATCCCTTCTTAATAGTGCGGGATCCCTATACTCAAGAACAAACCGAAAAAGAGCCAAAGCTATTTTCTTGTATCTCTGCTCTTGAGTGATATATATTTGTCCGTAGTCATGATCCACACACGGCCCTTGAGACTTAGTCCTGAGATATACTTGATAAACATGATTAGTCCCCTATATGCATGTTTCATCAACATCAAAATAAGATTAAGGGCATGATTGCACTTTCACCTGCGAGCAGGAAAATGGTTCTCTTCGTCCCTCGCCCTTGGTACCAACGTTGTTGCCAACATAACTGCAGGCTATCCTATACATTCCTTGCTATCATGGCAGTGCAAGACGTCAGCACCCTTTTCTACTTTTAACCCACATGGTGGGCCCATAACCCACATTTCCACATGATCGAAACCTGACTCTCCTATACATCCCTGTTTCCAAAGTTAGTCCTCACACTTGGATTCGTATGTAGATCACGAGCCACCTTCCTAGAGATGATCTTCTATAGTATCAGACGCAATATTTATTTTTGTTGCTCTGAACCCCTTTCACCTTCTAATTAGGCACTGAACGATTGCCTGCCTGCTCGAAACTTCTCATGGTACCTTGTTACTTTACTCTTGATATTTTCGTAAGTTTCAATTCAAGATTTACTTTCCACCACCTTCCCTGATGTTATCTACCAGATATGCAATCGTGTAGAGGTTCGTTCTTTCGAAGTTAACCCTTATCCTTTTCGTAAGTATGTTGGATTTCCTGAAGAAAGAATGACAACTTCATCAAGATGACCTGAAGTAGAAAATAAATACATCGACGAAAAGGATCAACTACTTCGGGAAGAGTAACCAAGAACTAGAAGGCTCATTAGAATGTCATAACCAATTCTTTCACCCAAACTCTACACTTTAAAATCTCGGGATGAGATTTCTTATAGTGGAGGAGATTTGTAACACCCCTAGTGGTTAGCTACAGTAACCTCACCCTAATGATGCCATGTCACCAGGCTTGCTAAGCTTAATTGCCACATGATAGAAATCAAAGTCAAATTCAAATTCAAATTTCAAGTTAAAAAAAGTATTTCTTCAAACATGCAAACAAAATAGTTCATATTTTTTTAATTAAACACTAAGTATATGTCATGATGGAACCAACCTATTTATGCCCATGGAAATTATTGAGTGGTTTAGCAGCAATTTATTTAACCTTTTCATTTTCAAGAACAATGTTTAAATCTTTCAAAATTTCCCCAAACTTTGTGGGCATGAGCCAAATATTGTATCTTAATTGTATACTAGGTATCACATTTTACAAAAATCATTTATTAGCAAAATAAAATAGAAAATGGAAAAGAAAAAGTAAAATAAAAAATGAAAGAAGAGACCTAATCTACTAGCCCTAGTGGCCACACACAGCCCGACCCAGCTCCAACTCTCCTACTACAGGAGGAGACAAGGTTGTCGCGGCGGCCATCCGCCGGCAATGGCCGTACGTGCTGGCCATCGCTCCCCCTGCCCGCCTACTAGTCGCCCCGAGGCCGTCCTTGCCGCCCCGAATCCTAGCTCGCCCCCTCCTTGCTCTCGCCCCTCCTCCACGCCCCCCCCCCTGCTTCGGTCGTCGCGGTCCCCATCGCTGGAGCTCGTCGTCGATCTCATCACCATCAAGCCGTCCCTGAACGTCTCCGGCTTCCCCGAGACCTCCCTCGCTCTCCGCTGTGAGCCTCCTCCTTCGTCCCCCTCTTTCTCCACCTCAAACTGCTCCTGGCCGAGCAGCCCCTGGACCACGCCCCAAGCCGCGCTCCCGCACGCCCCTGGCCGCCCTGTCTGCGCTCGCCTCATCCCGCACACGCGCCCTGCGCCGCCGCTCAACCGCGTGCTGCTGCTTCCCCATCATTGCTGCACGCTCGCGCCCGGCCAGGCCGCTCCTTACCTTTCCCGCCCGAGTTTTGCCTATCGTTCCTCATTGTACGGCCCTTTGCTTGGTGCTCGCATGGTCGCTCCCATGCGCCCTGCTCACCCAGCCAAGACCTCGCGTGTGCTGCCTACACAAGGCCGCATCCCCGTCGTGACCCGCGCCGTCCGTGCACGCCCGCCACGTCGAAGGTCGCGCCCGATGCTAGCCCCACCCCCACCATGGTCGTGACCCCCCACTGCCACTTCTGGCTCCACAACCACCACTGTAGGCTTCCCCGGAGTAGGCCGGTGGATGAGCGCTGTCGTGCCTGGCTTAGCGCCGGCTTTAACCACTGGCATGGCCAGCTTAAATAACCCCTAATCCACTGCTAACCTCACTGACTCTAGGTCCCACATCCCAAATTAAATACCAAAAATGGTTTAGCTGCACTTTGTGACATATGGGCCCCCTCTGTTAAATAAATGATACGTCCATTTTGTATCATGCTTTTATATCGATATTTATTGCATTATGGGCTGTTATTACACATTATGTCACAATACTTATGCCTATTCTCTCTTATTTTACAAGATTTACATAAAGAGGGAGAATGCCGGCAGCTGGGATTCTGGGCTGGAAAAGGAGCAAATATTAGAGACCTATTCTGCACAGCTCCAAAAGTCCTGAAACTTCACAGAAGATGTTTTCCAAATATATAAAAAAATATTGAGAGCAAGAACTTCACCAGGGGGGCCACACCCTGCCCACGAGGGTGGGGGCGCGCCCTACCCCCGTGGGCACGCCCCCTACCTCGTGGGCCCCCTGGTGGCCCTCCAGTGGCCATCTTCTGCTATATGGAGTCTTTTGATGGGAAAAAATCATAAGCAATCTTCTCAGATGAAACTCTGCCGCCACAAGGCGGAACCTTGGCGGAACCAATCTAGGGCTCTCGCGGAGCTGTTCTGCCGGGGAAACTTCCCTCCCGGAGGGGGAAATCATTGTCATCATCATCACCAACGCTCCTCTCATCGGGAGAGGGAAATCTCCATCAACATCTTAATCAGCACCATCTCATCTCAAAACCCTAGTTCATCTCTTGTATCCAATTCTTGTCTCCAAGTCCGGGATTGGTGCTAGTAGGTTGCTAGTAGTGTTAATTACTCCTTGTAGTTGATGCTAGTTGGTTTAATTGGTGGAAGATCATATGTTCAGATCCTAAATGCATATTAATACCCCTCTGATTATGATCATGTTTATGCTTTGTGAGTATTTACTTTTGTTCCTGAGGACATGGGAGAAGTCTTGCTATTAGTAGTCATGTGAATTTGGTATTCGTTCGATATTTTGATGAGATGTATGTTGTCTCTCCTCTAGTGGTGTTATGTGAACGTCGACTACATGACACTTCACCATTATTTGGGCCTGGAGGAAGGCATTGGGAAGTAATAAGTAGATGACGGGTTGCTAGAGTGACAGAAGCTTAAACCCTAGTTTATGCGTTGCTTCGTAAGGGGCTGATTTGGATCCATATGTTTCATGCTATGGTTAGGTTTACCTTAACACTTTTGTTGTAGTTGCGGATGCTTGCAATAGAGGTTAATCATAACTGGGATTCTTGTCCAAGTAAGGGTAGTACCCAAGCACCGGTCTACCCACATACTAAATTAACAAAGTACCAAACGTGAATCATATGAACGTGATAAAAACTAGCTTGACAATATTCACATGTGTCCTCGGGAGCGCTTTACATCATATAAGAGTTTGTCCAGGCCTGTCTTTTGCTACAAAAAGGATTGGGCCACCTTGCTACACCTTATTTACTTTTGTTACTTGTTGCTCGTTACAAATTATCTTATCACAAAACGATCTGTTACCACTTATTTCAGTACTTGCAGAGAATACCTTGCTGGAAACCGCTTATCATTTCCTTCTGCTCCTCGTTGGGTTCGACACTCTTACTTACCGACAGGACTACGATAGATCCCCTATACTTGTGGGTCATCAAGACTCTTTTCTGGCGCCGTTGCTGGGGAGTGAAGCGCCTTTGGTAGGTGGAATTTGGTAAGGAAAAATTTATATAGTGTGCTCAAATTTACTGTCACTTGTTACCATGGAAAGTAATCCTCTGAGGGGCTTGTTCGGGGTAGCTTCACCCCGACCAGTAGAGCAAAGAGTTGCTCCTCAACCTACTGAACCTACTGAAAATGAAAATGAAAATGAAAATGCTTGCTTTGAAGTTCCTTCGGGTATGATAGAAAAACTGCTAGCTAATCCTTTTTTAGGAGATGGAACAAAACATCCTGATGAACATCTGATATATGTGGATGAAGTTTGTGGATTATTTAAGCTTGCAGGTGTACCCGGAGATGTTGTTAAGAAGAAGGTATTCCCTTTATCTTTGAGGGGAGATGCATCGACATGGTATAGGCTATGTGATGATATGAGGTCTTGGAATTACAAATGATTGAAATTGGAATTTCATCAGAAGTTTTATCCTATGCATCTTGTTCATCGTGGTCGCAATTATATATATAATTTTGGCCTCGCAAAGGAGAAAGCACCGCTCAATCTTGGTGGAGGCTTAAATCAATGTTATATTCATGCCCCAATCATGAGCTCTCAAGAGGAATGATTATTCAAAAAATTTATGCTCGGCTTTCTGGTAACAATCGCACCATGCTTGATACTTCTTGTGCTGGCTCTTTTATGATGAAGACTATTGAATTCAAATGGGATTTATTGGAAAGAATTAAACGCAACTCTGAAGATTGGGACCTCGACAATGGTAAGGAGTCAGGTATGACACCTAGTTTTGATTATGTTAAATCTTTTATGGATACCGATATTTTTCGTAAATTTAGCACTAAATATGGACTTTACCCTGAGATAGTAGCTTCTTTCTGTGAATCTTTTGCTGCTTATGTTGATCTCCCCAAGGAGAAGTGGTTTAAATATCATCCTCCCATAGAAGTAAAAGTAGCTGCACCTATTAAAGTTGAAGAAAATACTATCACTTATAATGATCCTATTGTTCCTACTTCTTATGTTGAGAAACCACCTTTCCCTGTTAGGATAAAGGACCATGCTAAAGCTTCAACTGTAGTTCGTAAAAGAAATATTAAAACATATACGCCTCCTGAACAAGTTAAAGTTGGACCTAATATTGCTATTGTTAAAGATCTCTTGGCTGATAATGTAGATGGGCATGTTATTTATTTCTGTAATGAAATTGCTAGAATTGTTAAACACTGTGCTAAAGATAAACCTAGACTTGTGGTAGGCATGCCTATTATTTCTGTTAAAATAGAAGATCATTGTTATCATGCCTTATGTGATATGGGTGCTAGTTCTAGTGCAATACCTTATTCTTTATACCAAGAAGTTATGCATGATATTGCACCTGCTGAGATGGAAGGTATTGATGTCACAATTAAACTTGCCAATAGAGATACTATTTCACCAATGGGAATTGTTAGAGATGTTGAAGTCTTGTGTGGGAAAACTAAATATCCTGCCGATTTTCTTGTTCTTGGTTCCCCACAAGATAGCTTTTGTCCCATTATATTTGGTAGACCCTTCTTAAATACTGTTAATGCTACCGTAGTTGCAAAAGAGACTCATGAATTTAATTTTCCTAAATTTAGTAGACAACACCGTGAAGAAGAATTACCTAGTAAGGATGAAATTATTGGTCTTGCTTCTATTGCCATACCTCCTAGTGATCCTTTAGCACAATACTTGCTAGACCATGAAAATGATATGTTTTTGAATGAAAGAAGGGAATTAGATGAAGTATTCTTTAAACAGGATATATGCAAAAAGATACTGAGCTTGGAGCAGGAGATCGAGGACCTAAGGGACCAAAATTCGGTCCTCAAGCGCAAATTAAGGAAGAAGCCTACGCCATCAACAAAATCACCACCGTCTCCACCAACAAAGAAGAATTGAGTATCTGGTATGGGCACTCCACTTGGCAACTGCCAAGCTTGGGGGAGTGCCCCGGTATCGTATCACCATCATTTTACCTTTACCATTTTTCTTAATTCGATCCTTTTGGTAATATCTTGATCTATTAGAATAAAAGTTCTTAGTATGATCTAGTCGTGAGTTTTGCTTTATTATCCTTCTATGTAATCGAGTCTATGAGCTATATAATAAAGATTAGTATTGAGTCAAGGGCTTGATTACTTGCCATGATCCTAAGTGAATAAAAGAAAAGAGAAAGAAATAAAAAGAAACAAAGAGATCATGTTAGTCTTATGGAGAGTAATGAGCTCACATAGAAAGAGTATGATGAATAAAAGTTGTTGAGGGTTGACAAACACAGTTTTGGTCATCGTTGCAATTAATAGGAAGTAATAAAGAAAGAGAGGTCTTCACATATAAATATACTATCTTGGACATCTTTTATGATTGTGAGCACTCATTAAAATATGACATGCTAAAGAGTTGACATTGGACAAGAAAGACAACGTAATGGGTTATGTTTTCTTACATCTGAGATGAACCATATTGTCTTGGATCTTCCAACATGATGAGCTTGCCTTTCCCCCTCATGCTAGCCAAATTCATTGCACCAAGTAGAGATACTACTTGTGCTTACAAATACCCTTAAACCAGTCTTGCCATAAGAGTCCACCATATCTACCTATGGATTGAGTAAGATCCATCAAGTAAGTTGTCATCGGTGCAAGCAATAAAAATTGCTCTTTAAATATGTATGATTGATTGGTGTGGAGGAAATAAGCTTTATACGATCGTGTGATATGGAAGTAATAAAAGCGACAGACTGCATAATAAAGGTCCATATCACAAGGGGCAATATAAAGTGACGTTCTTTCGCATTAAGATTTTGTGCATCCAACCATAAAAGAGAATGACAACATCTACTTCCCTATACGAAGGGCCTATCTTTTACTTCTATCTCCTACATTGCATAAGAGTCATGGTGATTTTCACCTTTCCTTTTTACACTTTATTCCTTTGGCAAGCACAGTATGTTGGAAAGATCTTGGTATGTATGGCTAATTGGATGTGAGTTTTCATGAACTATTACTGTTGACATTACCCTTGAGGTAAAACGTTGGGAGGCAAAACTATAAGCCCCTATCTTTCTCTATGTCCAATTAAAACTCCATACCCATAAGTATTGCGTGAGTGTCAGCAATTGTGAAAGATTATATGATAGTTGAGTATGTGGACTTGCTGAAAAGCTCTTATACATTGACTCTTTCCTATGTTATGATAAATTGCAATTGCTTCAATGACTGAGATTGTAGTTTGTTAGTTTTCAATGAAGTTTAAGATTCATACTTGATATTGTGATTGAATTATTACTCTAGCATTAGAGATCATATGACAAGAATTATACAAGTTGTCATTCTAAGAATGATCATGATGCCCTCATGTCCGTATTTTATTTTTAACGAAACCTCTATCTCTAAAACATGTGGACATATTTTTCGATTTCGGCTTTTCGCTTGAGGACAAGCGAGGTCTAAGCTTGGGGGAGTTGATACATCCATTTTGCATCATGCTTTTATATCGATATTTATTGCATTATGGGCTGTTATTACACATTATGTCACAATACTTATGCCTATTCTCTCTTATTTTACAAGGTTTACATAAAGAGGGAGAATGCCGGCAGCTGGGATTCTGGGCTGGAAAAGGAGCAAATATTAGAGACCTATTCTGCACAGCTCCAAAAGTCCTGAAACTTCACGGAAGATGTTTTCCAAATATATCAAAAATATTGAGAGCAAGAACTTCACCATGGGGGCCACACCCTGCCCACGAGGGTGGGGGGTACGCCCTACCCCCTTGGGCGCGCCCCCTGGTGGCCCTATGGTGGCCATCTTCTGCTATATGGAGTCTTTCGATGGGAAAAAATCATAAGCCATCTTCTCGGACGAAACTCCGCCGCCATGAGGCGGAACAAATCTAGGGCTCTGGCAGAGCTATTCTGCCGAGGAAACTTCCCTCCCGGAGGGGGAAATCATCGCCATCGTCATCACCAACGCTCCTCTGATCGGGAGAGGGCAATCTCCATCAACATCTTCATCAGCACCATCTCATCTCAAAACCCTAGTTCGTCTCTTGTATCCAATTCTTGTCTCCAAGTCCGGGATTGGTGCTAGTAGGTTGCTAGTAGTGTTAATTACTCCTTGTAGTTGATGCTAGTTGGTTTAATTGGTGGAAGATCATATGTTCAGATCCTATATGCATATTAATACCCCTCTGATTATGAACATGTTTATGCTTTGTGAGTAGTTACTTCTGTTCCTGAGGACATGGGAGAAGTATTGCTATTAGTAGTCATGTGAATTTGGTATTCGTTCGATATTTTGATGAGATGTATGTTGTCTCACCTCTAGTGGTGTTATGTGAACATTGACTACATGACACTTCACCATTATCTGGGCCTAGAGGAAGGCATTGGGAAGTAATAAGTAGATGATGGGTTGCTAGAGTGACAGAAGCTTAAACCCTAGTTTATGTGTTGCTTCGTAAGGGGTTGATTTGGATCCATATGTTTCATGCTATGGTTAGGTTTACCTTAATACTTTTGTTGTAGTTGCGGATGCTTGCAATAGAGGTTAATCATAAGTGGGATGCTTGTCCAAGTAAGGGCAGTACCCAAGCACCGGTCTACCCACATACCAAATTATCAAAGTACCGAACGCGAATCATATGAACATGATGAAAACTAGCTTGACGATATTCCCATGTGTCCTCGGGAGCGCTTTACATCATATAAGAGTTTGTCCAGGCTTGTCCTTTGCTACAAAAAGGATTGGGCCACCTTGCTGCACCTTATTTACTTTTGTTACTTGTTGCTCGTTACAAATTATCTTATCAGAAAACTATCTGTTACCACTTATTTCAGTACTTGCAGAGAATACCTTGCTGGAAACTGCTTATCATTTCCTTCCGCTCCTCGTTGGGTTCGACACTCTTACTTATCGAAAGGACTACGATAGATCCCCTATACTTGTGGGTCATCAATAAAGTGTTCTTAAAGTATGGGTCAATAACAACTGGGTCCCGCTGGACCCAGCTGACCAGTCAACTACTGACTAGGCAGTTGACTGGGCCCATCTGTCATCCTCTCTGGATAATCACCCACTGGGTACACATAGCCTTTTACTTTTTATTTTTTCAATTGGTTTAAATTCCAGTAATTCAGAATATTAATAAAAAATTGAAAATTCATATAAAATAAACGGTAACTCAGATGAAAATAATTTATGTATGAAAGGTGATCAAAAAAAGAAGACGAATCCGAATATGCCATCCACATACCTGCCACATGCCCCCAACACTGCAAACATGGAACCCTCCCTTCGGTTCGTCTGTCCGATAAATGCCGAAAGCCGGGAAAACATTCCCAGATGTTTTCCCACTTCGTCTGTAACGTGTAGCACTGCGTTAGGTCACCCCTAGTACAGTATTGCCATGCCATGCTTTGTGATGCATTTGATTGCTATGTTATTTATTGTGTTCCCCCTCTATTACTTCTTTTCCGGTAGATCCTGAGACTATTGTTGACCCGGTGAGCGACTACTTCACCGTCGTGGGTTTGTATCTATCTGCAGAGCTTCCAGGCAAGCAAAAACCCCTTGATCACTCCTATAACGCCATTCATTCTCTCTCATGCTTGAATTAGATTTTGCTATTATGGTTCGTTTGTACATATTTTGATGCATATCCTGCTTTTGTAATCTGCTATTGTTACCTACCTGCTTATCATGTATGCTTAGTATAGGTTAGTGATACATATCCAACGTATCTATAATTTTGATTGTTCCATGTTGTTATATTATCATTCTTGGATGTTTTACAAGCATTTTATAGTCATTTTATATCATTTTTTGGTACTAACATATTGACATAGTGGCCAGTGCTAGTTGTTGTTTTCTACATGTTTTTTACATCGCAGGAAATCAATATCAAACGAAGTCCAAACCAGCGAAACTTTGTGTTGATTTTTTTGGACCAGAAAACATCCAGTGGGCCAAAGAAGTACCGAAGAGGGAGCATGAGGTGAGCACAAGACACCAGGGCGTGCCTAGAGGCCTAGACGCACCCTGGTGGGTTGTGCCCACCTCGGTGGCCTCCCGCACCGCCTCTTTGCTCTACAAATACCCCAATATTCCAGAAACCCTAGGGGACTGGACGAAAATCAATTACAGCTGCCACAAGTTCTAGAACCACCAGATCCAATCTAGACACCATCACGGAGGGGTTCATCAGGTCTATTGGTGCCTCTCCAATAATGCGTGAGTAGTTCTTTGTAGACCTACGGGTCCATAGTTAGTAGCTAGATTGCTTCCTCTCTCTCTCTCTCTCTCTCTCTCTCTCTCTCTCTCTCTTGATTCTCAATACAATGGTCTCTTGGAGATCCATATGATGTAACTCTTTTTGCGGTGTGTTTGTTGGGATCCGATGAACTTTGAGTTTATGATCAGATCTATCTTTTTATCCATGAAAGTTATTTGAGTCTTCTTTGATCTCTTATATGCATGAATTCTTATAGCCTCATATTTCTTCTCCGATATTTGGGTTTTGTTTGGCCCACTTGATCTATTTATCTTACAATGGGAAGAGGTGCTTTGTAATGGGTTCGATCTTATGGTGCTTGATCCCAGTGACAGAAGGGGAACCGACACGTATGTATCATTGCTATTAAGGATAACAACATGGGGTATATTTCTACATAAACAGATCTTGTCTACATCATGTCATCGTTCTTATTGCATTACTCCATTTTCCATGAACTTAATACACTAGATGCATGTTGGATAGCGGTCGATGTGTGGAGTAATAGTAGTAGATGCAGTCAGGAGTCGGTCTACTAATCTTGGATGTGATGCATATATAATGATCATTGCCTGGATATCATCATGATTATTTGAAGTTTTATCAATTGCCCAACAGTAATTCTTTTACCTACCGTCTGCTATTTTTCTTTAGAGAAGCCACTAGTGAAATCTATGGCCCCCGGGTCTCCTATTTATCATATTTGCCTTTGCGATCTATTTTTATTTGCTTTTATTTCAGATCTGTATTTCCAAAAACCCAAAAATACCTTGCTGCAATTTTTATTTATTTTATTGTATTCCGTGTTTCCGCGAGATCTATTTATCCAATCTACTACAATTTGACCTATCTTTTTACCCGTGAGGGATTGACAACCCCTCTCTTACGTCGGGTTGCAAGTATTTGTTCTTTGTGTGCAGGAGCTGTTTACGTGGTGTTGCGTGGTTCTCTTACTGGTTCAATAACCTTGGTCTCATCACTGAGGGAAATACCTATCGTTGTTGTGCTGCATCATCTCTTCCTCTTTGCAGAAATATCGACGTAGTTCAAGCAAACATCAAAAGGATTTTCGGGCGCCGTTGTCAGGGAGACATCATCAACATCTACCAGGTTCCTAATCACAAATATCATCTCCTTGCAATTTACAATATTTGCCATGTGCCCCTCGTTTTCCTCTCCGTCACTTCACAAAAATTTGCCGTTTTATTCGCCTTCTTTTTCGTTTGCCCTTTTTCTCGTCAGATCTGTTTTTGTGTAGTACATTCTTGTTTGCGTAGTCATGATGCCTCAAACAAAATATTATGATGTTCCTTACCCCAATATTTTGCTTGAAATTGAGAAAAGTACTAAGGAATATATGACTACACAATTTGAGCATAATAAGTATTTTACCGAGGAACTTAAGGAGCACTCCGTTGTGCTAGATGCTATAACAAAACAACTTGATGATATTAGTAGGGAAGTTTGCAATGTCCAATCTAAGTATGCTTTTGCCGAAAGTTTGCTAGGTAAAATATCCGATGCACAAGCTACCCTAGTAAACCGAATGGCCGCTAAGCCAATCTCTCTAAAAGATAAAAATGATGAAGATCTTACAATGATTGGTGTTTCTTCTATTGATTCCTTGTTTAGTAAAATTAAGATTGATGAAAAGGGGACTGAAGAAGAGTCAACTTTAGTTAGAAGGCGTCCCAATAATTCGGAGGGTGAAAATCTTGTTGAGAAAATTGATAAAAGTGGGTTGAAGAGGTCAAAACTTTAACTAGTGATGTGCCCACTCTTTTGGATTACAAAGAGTTTAGTTATGATAGTTGCTCTTTGATTGATTGTATTTCTTTGTTGTAATCCATGATAAATTCACCCCGTGCTTATGAACAAAATAAAGCTTTCACTAAACATATTGTTGATGCTATGATGAAAGCTTTAGAAGAAAAGTTGGAATTAGAATTTTTAATTACTAGAAAATTACATGATGAATGGGAACCTACTATCAAAGTCAAGATTAAAAATTATGAGTGTTTTGCTTTATGTGATTTGGGTGCTAGTCTTTCTACAATTCTGAAATCTTTATGTCATGTGCTTGGTCTTACCGATATTGAAGAATGTTCTTTAAATTTGCACTTAGCGGATTCTACTATTAAAAAGCCTATGGGAAGAATTAATGATGTTATTATTCTTTCAAATAGGAATTATGTGCCCATAGATTTTATTGTTCTTGATATTGATTGCAATCTGTCTTGTCCAATTATTCTTGGTAGACCGTTTTTACGCACTATTGGTGCCATGATTGATATGAAAGAAGGCAATATTAAATTTCAATTTCCACAAAGGAAGGGTATGGAACACTCCCTAGAACAAGAATTAGGCCGCCAGATGAATCAATCATGAGGGCATCATATGGATCTAGAAACAAAGATGACAATACTTAGATCCTTCCTTTATGCCTAGCTAGGGGCGTAAAACGATAGCACTTGTTGGGAGGCAACTCAATGAATAAAAGTTATTTTTGTCTTTTGCTTTCTGTTCTTGAGTGTTTGCACAATTATGCTACTGTTATGATTTTTTTAGTTAGTGTTTTTGCTAAGCAAAGCATTTAGGATCTTCTTGGGTGATACTTGTTTTGATCTTGCTGAAAAGCAAAAACTTTTGTGCTCACAAAAATATTTTTCACTTTTAACAGAAGAGCGATAAAATACTGATTATTCTTGAAGTAGATTGGTATAAAAATTTCTCAGGTTGTCCTAATTTTTTAGAATTTTTGGAGTAACAACGGTATTCGAAATATCCAGATTGCTACAGATTGTTCTGTTTTTGACAGATTCTGTTTTCTTTGCGTTGTGTGCTTGTTTTGATAATTCTATGGTTTTCTTTGAAGAGTTTTTGCCATAGAAAAGTTGGAATACAGTAGATATAATGCAAGAATAAAATGTGAATGGGTTTGCTATAGTACTTATAGTAGTGATTTGCTTTCTTATACTAACAGATCTCACGAAGGTTTTGTTGAGTTTTGTGTGATTGAAGTTTTCAAGTTTTGGGTGATGTTACGATGGATGAAGGAATAAGGAGTAAGAAGAGCCTAAGCTTGGGGATGCCCATGGCATCCCAAGATATTATCCAAAGAGAAGCAAGCAACTAAGCTTGGGGATGCCCGAGTGGCATCCCCTCTTTCTTCTAACGACCATCAGTGTTTTACTCGAAGCTATATTTTTTCTGTCACATACTATTAGTTTTTCTTGGAGAGTCTTGTATGATATGAGTCTTTGCTTGACTTGCTTTTTGTTTTAAGTCATGAATCCTTGCTGGACACACCTATTTGAGAGAGCCAAAATTATGCCATGACTTGTAAGAATTGCTCTCTATGCTTCACTTAAATCCTTATGAGCTATGGAATTCCTCTAGTGCTTCACTTATATCTTTTTTAGCACGGTGTGCTTTAGTATTTTTGAAGAAATTCTCTCATGCTTCACTTAGATTTATTTGAGAGTTAGTAAATTTTTTAAGAAATTTTCTCTTGCTTCACTTAAATTAATTTGAGAGAAAGAAATATTATGCTCATGATCTTCACTTATATTTGTTTGAGCTCATCAAAAGCAACACATGAAAATTAGTTGCAAAGTGGTACATATCCAAGAAGGATATAATAAAAACTGTCATGAAGATCATTGGACAAAATAAACTTGATTCCTTGTAATAGTTTTGAGATATGATGATGTGATATGTGAGTCATGTTGATGAGTAATTGTGCTTTAGTAAGAATATTGGTGTTAAGGTTTGTGATTCCATATGCATTCGTGGAAGTCAATAGTTATGCAATGAAATTACATCCTACTTGTGGTGCATTATTCGGTGTTAATTATGCTTAATGCTTTCTTATGAGATTTTTCGTTTCTTGGTTGGTCGCTTCTCAATCTTTTGCTAGCCTTCATTTTGCACTAAGTATGATCACTACTTGTGCATCCAAAATCCTTTAAACCAGTTTTGCCACATGAGTCCACCATACCTACCTCTATGCATATTCTTTTGCCATCCTAAGAAAATTTGTATGTGCCATCTCTAATTTTCAAAATAAATTTCAATTTTTTGTGTTCGTACCGCTCATGAAACGGTAGGGGGTGGCTAATATATTTCCATGCTAGATATGTTATTCTCATGATGAGTGTTTATTCACTTGTCATTGCACGAGAGTAAAGCAAAGGTATTAGGGATGCCCAGTCCCAAAATGAAAAATAAATTTACTTTATGTTGTCAAATAATAAATTCCTTAGAAAGTGTTGGTATGGAAGGCAGCCGTGGATATGGCTAGCCATGGAAAGTGAAAGTATGGTTGAAAAAGGAATAAACTTTAATTTCTGTTTGGGAACCGCCTATGATATATCTAGCATGGAAAGTATTGGGAACTAATCGATCATTCTCGTTGACAGGAAAAGCATGCCTCCCAAAATGTTTTTATCTCTATCTTTTTCGCTTTGAGCTCTAGCACCTCTACACATCCCTACTTCCCTTCGCGAAGGGCCTTTCTTTTACTTTATGCAATTTTTATTTTTATTTGAGTCTCCATCCTCTCTTATAAAGCACCAACTAAGGGGCACTATGATCATACTTGAGCATTGGGTGTAGCCAATATGCGAGTGTGTTTCATGAATGGGTCAATGATTGAGCATGATGGGCTAGGGATAACTTATTTTAGCGTTGATATTTTGAAAGACATGGTTTCTTGTTGATATGCTTGAGTATTTAAGTCCTCATGTCAGAACAAGACTATTGCTTTGAACCATATAAAAGTCCAAATGTCCATGCTACAAAGAAAATAATATGAGATGAACATGTTAGGCAGCATTCGACATCAAAAATTCTGTCTTTATGATTTACCTACTCGAGGATGAGTAGGAATTAAGCTTGGGGATTCTGATACGTCTCCAACGTATCTATAGTTTTTGATTGTTCCATGTTGTTATATTACCATTCTTGGATGTTTTAGAAGCATTTTATAGTCATTTTATATCATTTTCTGGTACTAACATATTGACATAGTGCCCAGTGCCAGTTGTTGTTTTCTGCATATTTTTTACATCGCGAGAAATCAATATCAAACAGGGTCCAAATGCAGCAAAACTTTTTGTGGATTTTTTTGGACCAGAAGACATCTAGTGGGCCAAAGAAGTACCGAAGAGGGAGCCTGGGGTGAGCACAAGACACTAGGGCGCGCCTGGAGTCCCAGGCGCACACTGGTGGGTTGTGCCCACCTCGGTGGCCTCCCGCACCGCCTCTTTGCTCTATAAATACCCCAATTTTCCAAAAATCCTAGGGGAGTGGACGAAAATCAATTCTAGCCACCACAAGTTCCAAAACCACCAGATCCAATCTAGACACCATCATGGAGGGGTTCATCATGTCCATTGGTGCCTCTCCGATGATGCGTGAGTAGTTCTTTGTAGACCTACGGGTCCATAGTTAGTAGCTAGATAGTTTCCTCTCTCTATCTTTTGATTCTCAATACAATGGTCTCTTGGAGATCCATATGATGTAACTCTTTTTGTAGTGTGTTTGTTGGGATTCGATGAACTTTGAGTTTATAATCAGATCTATCTTTTTATCCATGAAAGTTATTTGAGTTTTATTTGATCTCTTGTATGCATGATTGCTTATAGCCTTGTATTTCTTCTCCGATATTTGGGTTTTGTTTTGCCAACTTGATCTATTTATCTTGAAATTGGAAGAGGTGCTTTGTAATGGGTTCGATCTTATGGTGCTTGATCCCAGTGACAGAAGAGGAACCGACACATATGTATCGTTGTTATTAAGGATAACAAGATGGGGTCTATTTCTACATAAATAGATCTTGTCTACATCATGTCATCGTTCTTATTGCATTACTCCGTTTTCCATGAACTTAATACACTAGATGCATGCTGGATAGCGGTCGATGTGTGGAGTAATAGTAGTAGATGCAGGCAGGGGTCGGTCTAGTAATCTTGGATGTGATGCCTATATAAAGATCATTGCCTGGATATCATCATGATTATTTGAAGTTTTATCAATTGCCCAACAGTAATTCGTTTACCCACCATTTGCTATTTTTCTCGAGAGAAGCCACTAGTGAAATCTACGGCCCTCAGGTCTCTTCTTTATCATATTTGCCTTTGCGATCTATTTTTATTTGCTCTTATTTTCAGATGTATATTTCCAAAAACCCAAAAATACCTTGCTGCAATTTTTATTTATTTATTTTATCTTGTTTTCCTGCGAGATCTATTTATCCAATCTACTACAACTTTGCCTATATTTTTACCCGTGAGGGATTGACAACCCGTCTCTTACGGGGGGTTGCAAGTATTTGTTCTTTGTGTGCAGGAGCTATTTACGTGGTGTTGTGTGGTTCTCCTACTGGTTCGATAACCTTGGTCTCATCACTGAGGTAAATACCTATCATTGTTGTGCTGCATCATCCCTTCCTCTTTGGGGAAATACCAACGTAGTTCAAGCAAACATTAGTTCGTTAGTGATCCACCAGTGACCCCTCACCTTGTCCATGTCGCCCCCACTTTATCATTGATGACTCGATCAACGTGATCGACGTCCTGAGCCCGACACATCACCGCGCACCCCCTTAGTTGATGACTCTAGAGAGGTACTATCGAGTGTCGAGGATGATACCTCGTATAGCACTTTTGATGAGATCTCTATAGTGTAGCTAATTGGTCGTGGTCTACACAAGGTGATTCCTCCTTCACCACTCCTGATAACGACTCTATCGTGCAACACCTCAAGTGTGAACCTTCAAGGGTGATTCCTCCAAGTTCACCTTGACGGCTACATGAAGTGGAATCCATCGAGGGTGATTCGTCAGATTCTCCCTTGGTGTTATGGACATTCGGTTACTTTGACTTTACCCTAGAACCATGATGAAGTCGGTCGGCCCCGAGGGGTACCCACGAGAGAAGTGTGAAGTTGGGTTTGAAGGAAATATGCCCTAGAGGCAATAATAAAGTTGTTATTTATATTTCCTTACATCATGATAAATGTTTATTATTCATGCTAGAATTGTATTAACCGGAAACTTAGTGCATGTGTGAATACATAGACAAACAGAGTGTCACTAGTATGCCTCTACTTGACTAGCTCGTTAATCAAAGATGGTTAAGTTTCCTAGCCATGGACAAAGAGTTGTCATTTGATGAATGGGATCATATCATTAGAGAATGATGTGATTGACTTGACCCATCTGTTATCTTAGCATGTTGATCGTCTAGTTTACTGATATTGCTTTCTCCATAACTTATATATGTTCCTATGACTATGAGATTTTGCAACTCCCTAGTACTGGAGGAACACTTAGTGTGCTATAAAATGTCACTATGTAACTGGGTGACTATAAATATGCTCTATAGGTGCCTTCGATGGTCTTTGTTGAGTTGGCATAGATCGAGATTAGGATTTGTCACTCCGTATATCGAAGAGGTATCTCTAGGCCCTCTCGGTAATGCACATCACTACAAGCCTTGCAAGCAATGTGACTAATGAGTTAGTCACAGGATGTTGCATTACGGAATGAGTAAAGAGACTTGCCGGTAACGAGATTGAACTAGGTATTGAGATGCCGATGATCGAATCTCGGGCAAGCAACATACCGATGACAAAGGGAACAACGTATGTTGTTATGCGGTTTGACCGATAAAGATCTTCGTAGAATATGTAGGAACCAATATGAGCATCCAGGTTCCGCTATTGGCTATTGAACATAGATGAGTCTCGGTCATGTCTACATAGTTCTCGAACCCGTAGGGTCCGCATGCTTAACGTTCGGTGACTATCGGTATTATGAGTTTTTGTGTTTTGATGTACCGAAGGTAGTTTGGAGTCTCGGATGTGATCACGGGCATGACGGGGAGTCTCGAAATGGTCGAGACATAAAGATCGATATATTGGAAGCCTATGTTTGGACATCGGAATGGTTTCGGGTGAGTTCGGGCATATACCGGAGTACCGAGAGGTTACCGGAACCCCCCGAGAAGTATATGGGCCTTATTGGGCCATAGTGGGAGAGAGGAGAAGAGAGCCTATGAGGGGGTGCCCCCCAAGCCCAATCCGAATTGGGAAGGGGGCCGGACCCCCTTTCCTTCCCCCCTCTCTCCCCCTTCCTTCCTCTCCTAATCCAACTAGGGAAGGGGGGAATCCTACTCCCGGTGGGAGTAGGAGTCCCTTGGGCGCGCCATAGAGGGCCGGCCCCTCCCCCTCCTCCACTCCTTTATATACGGGGTAGGGGGCACCCCATAGACACACAAGTTGACAATTGTCTTAGCCGTGTGCGGTGCCGCCCTCCACCATAATCCACCTTGGTCATATCATTGCGGTGCTTAGGCGAAGCCCTATTCCGCTAGCTTCATCATCACCGTCATCACGCTGTCGTGCTGACGAAACTCTCCCTCGACACTCAGCTGGATCTAGAGTTCGCGGGACGTCACCGAGCTGAACGTGTGCAGATTGCGGAGGTGTCGTACCTTTGGTGCAAGGATCGGTCGAATCGTGAAGACGTACGACTACATCAACCTCGTTGTCATAACGCTTCCGCTTACGGTCTACGAGGGTACGTAAACAACACTCTCCCCTCTCGTTGATATGCATCACCTAGATGGATATTGCGTGTGCATAGGATCTTTTTAAAATTACTGCGTTCCCCAACAGGGTTGTAACATCCCAAATTTTCAATTTGGAATGTTATACATTAGATCATCGTGCATAGCATATTTTCTTGCATTTTGGTCGATCCTAGAAATTTCACGCAACTCAAGGACCCTCGGAGAGAGTTGGAGATTTCGTTATTTTCATATTTGAGTTTTCTCAAATTCTGAAAAGAGGATCATTTGATTTTATTTATTTCATCTTCAATTATTTTCCCAATATCAAAAATATGAGAGAGGGGAATAATATGACTTTCCCAAATTTAGGAAAAATGAAGATTTAATAAAAAAATCAAATTTTGGATTTTTCCGGATTTTAGTTGCATTTTATTTGGATTAGGGAAAAAATGCGTGTTTTCAAAATTTGCATCTAGGCCCCGAGAAAAGTTCATTTTGTTCGACTCATTTTTAGGAGTCGGGGAAAATTTACTTTGGGAGTTTTGGAGTTCGTTTAGATTTTCTTTTCTTTGTTTTTTTTCTGCGCGCATATCTATTTAAAAAAAAGTCGCAGCACCCCGCCTGGGCCAAGGCCCAGCCGGCCCCTCCTCGCGCGCAGCCCCGCCGCCGCCCGCGCCGAGTCCGAGCAGGACTCCAGCGCGCCGCCGCCGCCTTTGCTTGCCCCCTCCCCCCCCCCCCTTTAAATACCAAGCACCCCCCTCTCCTCCCCACACCGCCGCCCCACAGCAGCAGCAGCAGCAGCCGCCGCCGCCGCCCAACGCCGCCGCCTGCCACCTAGCCCCACTCGCCGGAGCCCCTCGCCGAGGTAGCCCCACGCCGCGCCATCCCTCCCCTCGGTTCGGTTTTTTTAAATAAATTAAAAAAACCGTTCCGGTTTCTTTTCGTTTCGTTGTTTCGGTTTTCTTCCGAAACCCTAGATCGGTTTTTCGTTTGCTTTCGGTTTAGTTGTTTAGCGACCGTTCGCCGGACCGTTCGTCCTAATGAACGTGATCACCGGTTAATCTCGGTTAACGAACGTCCGTTCGTTTAACCGTTCGTCATTTCTTTTTCGTCGGATTTATTCCGCGATTTTAGATCCGATCTTCGTTCTAGTCTATCTTCTCGCTCGTTTATCGGAATCAGGTGATTCAAGCGCCTGGAGTTTCGTTTCGAAACCGCCGTTCCGACTAATCAACTTAAATAAGTTTTGCTACTGTAAAATTTGACCTAGTTTCAACTTGCTAGAACCGAGTTGTTTTCTTCCGCCGTTGGTTTTCCGTTGCTTTGTTCGGTTCTTTCTCTCTTTGCAACCGGAGTTCTTAAGTTGAACTTTCTGGTTCGATTTCTTGTTCGAGTTTTACCTGTGCATTAGATGAGTACTTATTGTATGCTTGTTGTTTGTCTGCGATAGATTCCCCGGAGTGCGCCGCCTGTTACTTCAAATCTCTAGGTCTCGCGGATCATCAGCAAGGCAAGTAACACTTTGATCATACCTTTTCTACAACCCAGTTTTATTGCATTAGATCCATCCTCACACATTGCATGATTAGGATCTAATTAAATTGTGGGATGGGAAGTAGATGAGGTAGTACCTATTACCTGTTTATTATGAAACCTTTGGGAGTTACTTCTACATTTGCTTATTATGCCATGCTATGCTAGTAGACGTGGATTGGGTGAGTGATATCCATGACAGATGTGAGTTTGATAATTTTAAGGGTTTATCTAAGATGGCAACTTAAACACACATCTGGGTGGATTGAGGCACCTGGTTTCTATCAGGACTTGCCTGTTTTTCTTTTGGACCGCCACCCAGACTCAAAGGGATCATAAGATCTTTCATGCTAGAAACTTCCGTGTGCAGCCACAAGCCATTATGGGCTCTGGCATAGTTGATTAAGCGGTGTGAACTCTTACAGGGTAGACTAGCAGATGTAGGGGAAAGTAGGTGTACCGGTCTATCCATCGTAAGGTGCTAGTGCTTCTGAAAGACTGTGTCTCGGTCATCCATTTCTCAAACACCTTGTAGTGCGAGAAATCCAACGGAGGCAATCGAGTCTTGTGGGGAAAAGTGTGCAAACCTCTGCAGAGTGTAATAAACTAATCATGATTAGCCGTGTCCCCGGTTATGGACATCTTGAGTATCTAGTACTTGAATATCGTGTGAATCTCATCATGTTACTTCTAATTAATATTGTTGGGTTTTAATTGTTCACTTAATTGGGATCGGAATGCTGTCAACCATTCTCGATGTTCAACTACCATGATAGTTAAATAAATTCATTCCTTTGTAGTAGGGAAAAACTGGCTTGACGCAAAAATGTAACCATAGAGCTTTCCACCAGCCATACATGCATGTAGTATAGCTCATTACTGTTCATTACTCTCTATGTGTTACCTTGCCAGCATATTCCATGTGCTGACCCGTTTTCGGGCTGCAACTTTCATGTTGCAGACTTTTCAGACGACGAGTAAGGTGTTTTTAGGTCGTGGTTCTATACTCAGTGATGCCGTTGGAGTTGATGGACCCATTTATCTTCCAAGTCTTTCGCTGTTATCGATATTAGATGGCCTTAAGCCATATTTATTGTAATAAGTCTCTGTTGAGACACCGATGTAATAAGTGTGTTATTGCTACTCTGCTATAAATCCTTCGAAGTACTGTGTGGTGTCAGCATTACTGATCCAGGGATGACACCGGAGCACAGAGACTTGATCCATTCGGGTCGGGTCGCTACAGAGATGGTATCAGAGCACACGCTGACTGTAGGACACGACCACTAAGTTAAAGCCATAGATCACTATTCTCTCCTCATTTTCTAACTCCTCATCTTTTCTACTCTTTTAGGATGACGGACGCGAAGGTTAAGTACACTCAACCGGATGAAGGCACACCTTTTGGATTTCACTTGAAGGAAGTCACCAAGTACCTGAACATTGGACTACCAAGCTTCACCGGGACCTTCAACGCCACTCTGCCTGAAGAGGAGCGCTGGAAGATTCGAGCTCATGTTCCGGGAAGGACATTCGCGCCAATCACGAAGCCCATAGATAGTGTTTTCAATGCACCAACCTGGAGTCTGGGAAAGAGCATGGCAGCTCATATCACCATAGGACGCATTGGAGAAGTTTATCAAGAAGACCTCAAGGACACTATCTACCAGATTTGCGGATGCCGAGATGAACAATGGGAGTTAGTCAGCACCAAGAAGGATAGATCCATTGCAGCATTCATCCAGGAGTTAAACCAGCACATTCGACGCCACGAGAACCAGATGTGCAATGATATGATAGAGTTGAAGAATGCGAAGGCTAGGATCATCGAGCTAGAAGGAGAACTGAAGGCCACACGCAAGGACTACATGGACGAAATCGTAGTTCTAGCAAGGCACAATGGCGATCTTAAGCAAGAGATTGAAGAATTCAAGGGGAAGTTAGCATCCAGGAAGGAAGACATGTACGTCGCATGTCCGGACAATTACATCATTCTCGACGACACCGATTCGGATCCAAGTGAACCCGACTTTGAAGATGAAGCTGGAGCAGACATCATGGAGTCTTCCACCGATTCAAATTTCTAGATGACCACCAAATATTAGTAGTATTTTCCCCATGTATACACTATAGTTCGAGCACTTTTTGTGATAGTTCTAGACCGTTTGTATGCCCTTGTTTGATTGAATGAAGTGATTTTGTGTGCATTTTCTCATGTGCATTGGGGTAGTGTTTTCTCTTTAGACCTCACTCTATTCTTAAACCTCATCTTTTCTAAACCTGCAGATGCCTCCAAGACGTGACAATGGATTTCCACCGGAACTCACTCAGTTGATCCAGCAGCAGAATCTATTGATGCAATTGTTAGTCCAAAATCAGCAAAACAACAACAACAACCCACCCCCACCACCGCCACCTGTTGACCACTTAGCCCGTTTCCTTAGGCTGAATCCGCCGGTGTTTTCTAGTAGCACCGAGCCAATAGTAGCAGACGATTGGCTCCGCAAGATAGGAAGGGAGTTGACCACTGCAGGATGCACAGATGGTGAGAAAGTGAAGTTTGCCGCACATCAGCTTGACGGACCTGCGGCAGCATGGTGAGAGAATTTCACAGCCACTTACCCAGTTGACACTGTCACATGGGATCAGTTTCAGCAAGCTTTTTGCACTGCCCATGTTTCGGCAGGAGCTATGGCCATGAAGAAGCGTGAGTTTCGCAACTTACGCCAAGGAGGAAGGACGGTTGGCCAGTACGTTGACAACTTCAGCAAGTTAGCATGTTATGCCCCAGATGACGTTGCTACGGATGCAGCTAAGCAGGAAAAGTTTCTGGAAGGATTGCATGATGAGCTAAGCATGCATTTGATGGTAGCAAGTTTCAACAACTACCAGGAGTTGGTAGATCGGCCCATCAAGATTGAAGGGAAGCAACAGCAGATCGAGAACCGCAATAGGAAGTATGGACAGGGGAAGTATAACTCTAGAGCCCAGCAGAAGCCCAGTTTTACCCCTAAACCGGGAATTCAGTTTCAGCATACCCATGGAGGAGGTAGTTCGCAGAACCATAATCGCCACAAGAATGGTAATGGGAATGGAGGAAGCAACGGCCAGAATCGGACCATCCCATCAACCCCAGCCAAGAGAGATCTGAGTCAAGTCACCTATTTCAAGTGTTCCAAGACCGGACATTATGCTAATGAATGTCCTCAAGGCCAGAATGGAAATGGCAATGGAAGCTCAGGGAAGAAGCCGAACCCTTTCAATAGGGGACAGGTGAACCACGTTAACGCGGAGGAGGTTGAAGATCAGCCTGATGCAGTAATCGGTAAGTTTTTGGTTAAGTCATTTACCGCACTCGTTCTTTTCGATACTGGTGCATCGCATTCATACATATCAAGGGGATTTGTGGAAAAATATAGCCTGCCCACTAGGATTCTTAAAACACCTATGCTAGTAAGCTCGCCAGGAGCAGAGTACATGGCCAGACAAGGATGTTTTCAAGTGCCATTAAGCATAGGAAGGCATGTTTTCCCAACGGATTTAATCATTCTGGAATCCCAAGGTCTGGATGTAATTCTCGGTATAGATTGGCTGTCGATGTATGGAGGAAACATCGATTGCGCCAGTAAGACAATTTTGCTCACAACGCCAGAAGGAAGAAGGATCAAGTATGTATCCCGGCATGTGGCAAATAGGACACAAGTAAATTGCCTAACAGGAGTTGTGCAGGAGGAAGTACTAGTGGTAAAGGATTTTCCTGATGTATTTCCAGAAGAGTTGCCAGGCATGCCACCGGATAGAGACATTGAGTTTTTGATTGAGCTTTTGCCAGGCACTGGGCCAATATCAAAGAGACCGTACAGGATGCCAGCAAAAGATTTGGTAGAAATTAAGAATTAGATTAAGGAGTTACTGGAGAAAGGTTACATACGCCCAAGTTCTTCGCCTTGGGGATCACCCGTACTTCTAGTGGAGAAGAAGGATGGATCATTATGGATGGTTGTTGATTACCGTGGATTAAACGAAGTAACAATCAAAAACAAGTACCCACTGCCAATGATTAATGATCTGTTTGATCGTTTGCAAGGAGCTAAAGTGTTTTCCAAGATCGATTTGCGATCGGGATACCATCAGTTGAAGATTCGAGAACAGGATATTCCCAAGACAGCTTTTACCACAAGATACGGATTGTACGAATATACCGTTATGTCATTTGGACTGACTAACGCGCCTGCCTATTTTATGAACCTGATGGAGAAGGTATTTATGGAGTTTTTGGATAAGTTCGTCGTAGTGTTCATTGATGACATTCTGATTTTCTCAAAGAATAAAGAAGAGCATAAGGAACATTTGCATTTGGTTTTGGAGAAACTAAGAGAACATCAGTTATATGCCAAATTTAGTAAATGTGAGTTTTGGTTGAAGGAAGTAGGATTCCTCGGACACGTTATATCCGGAGAAGGGATAGCAATTGACCCCACAAAGGTTGAGACCGTAACCGAATGGGAAGCACCAACGACAGTTGGAGAGATCCGGAGTTTTCTTGGACTCGCAGGATACTACCGGAGATTCATTGAGAACTTTTCAAAGATTGCAAAGCCTATGACGGAGTTGTTGAAGAAGGATACTAAGTTCAAATGGACTGAGGAGTGTGAGGCTAGTTTCTAGGAGTTGAAGAAACGTTTGGTTACCTCACCAGTATTGATTTTGCCAGATCAGACCAAGGATTATGAGGTGTATTGCGACGCTTCACGTCGAGGACTTGGAGCAGTGCTTATGCAGGAAGGGAGAGTTGTTTCGTATGCTTCGCGACAACTGAAGCCTCATGAGTTGAATTATGCCACACATGATTTGGAGTTAGCAGCCGTAGTGCATGCATTGAAGACATGGAGACATTTCCTCATTGGAAATCATTGTGAGGTGTACACGGATCACAAGAGTTTGAAGTACATTTTCATGCAGAAGGAGTTGAACCTCAGACAAAGGAGATGGTTGGAGCTCATCAAGAATTATGATATGAGATTGCATTACCATCCCGGAAAAGCTAATGTAGTAGCTGACGCATTGAGCCGTAAGAGCCATGTCAATACATTAATAACGGAGGAAATACCCAAGGAGTTATCAGAAAACCTTCGTGAACTAAGTTTAGAGATAGTTTCGAAAGGCTATATAGCAGCATTGGAGATTCAGTCAACATTGATGGATAAAATCAGAGAGGCTCAGAAATCTGACAAGGAAATTGCTTCTATAAAGGAGAAACTAAGCAAAGGAAAAGCAAAGGGATTTCGTGAGGATGAGCACGATACCCTATGGTTTGAGGACCGTGTTTATGTGCCAAATGACCTAGAGATCAGGAAGTTGATTCTGCAAGAGGCACATGATTCACCCTATTCGATTCACCCAGGAAATACCAAGATGTATTTGGATTTAAAGGAAACATTCTGGTGGACCGGAATGAAGAAGGATATAGCAGCATATGTAGCAGTTTATGATGTGTGTCATAGAGTGAAGGCAGAGCATCAGAAGCCAGCCGGATTGTTACAACCATTGCCGATACCAGAATGGAAGTGGGATAAGATAGGCATGGATTTTATCACAGGACTACCCAGGACGAAGGCAGGCTATGACTCGATATGGGTAGTAGTTGATCGTTTGCCGAAGGTAGCACATTTCATTCCAGTTAAGACTACTTACACCAGTGCTAAGTTGGCAAAGATATACATGACTAGGATCATTTGTTTGCATGGAGTTTCGTGGAGTATTGTATCAGATAGAGGAACCCAATTTTACCACAAAGTTTTGGAATCAGTTGCATGAAACTTTGGGAACCAGGCTAGAGTTCAGCACCACTTTTCATCCGCAGACAGATGGACATACCAAGAGAGTCAATCAGATTTTGGAAGATATGCTGAGAGCTTGTGCACTAGATTATGTATCTAGTTGGGACGATAACTTGCCGTATGCGGAATTTTCCTATAACAACAGTTACCAAACCAGTTTGCAGATGGCACCTTTCGAAGCTTTATACGGAAGGAGGTGCAGGACACCGTTGTCATGGGACGAAGTTGGAGACCGTCAGTTGTTTGGACCCGATTTGATTAAAGAGTCTGAACAGAAGGTGAAATTGATTCGCGATAGGATCAAGGTAGCCCAGTCCAGGCAGAAGAGCTACGCAGATTCTAAACGCAAGGAGACAGTCTATGAAATCGGAGACAGAGTTTATCTCCGAGTATCCCCACTACGAGGAGTTAAGCGCTTTGGAGTTAAGGGAAAATTAGCACCATGTTTCGTTGGACCGTATAAGATCTTGCAACGTATGGGAGAAGTCGCTTATAAGTTGGAATTACCAGAGGGACTGTCCGGAGTTCATGATGTATTCCATGTTTCTCAGCTGAAGAAATGTCACGCCGAGATGGCAGAGGTACCACTAAGAGATACAGTGCCGCTTGAAGCGATTCAGTTGAAGGACGACTTAACGTATGAGGAGAAACCAGTCAAGATTCTCTAATTTGCCAGCAGAGTTACCCGCAGCAAGGTTATCAAGTTTTGTAAAGTTCAGTGGAACCACCACTCCGAGGATGAAGCCACCTGGGAGAGAGAAGAAGATTTGCTCAAGGACCACCCTCACCTATTTTCCAGCCAACCCGAATCTCGAGGGCGAGATTCATCTTAAGGGGGGTAGGTTTGTAACATCCCAAATTTTCAATTTGGAATGTTATACATTAGATCATCGTGCATAGCATATTTTCTTGCATTTTGGTCGATCCTAGAAATTTCACGCAACTCAAGGACCCTCGGAGAGAGTTGGAGATTTTGTTATTTTCATATTTGAGTTTTCTCAAATTCTGAAAAGAGGATCATTTGATTTTATTTATTTCATCTTCAATTATTTTCCCAATATCAAAAATATGAGAGAGGGGAATAATATGACTTCCCCAAATTTAGGAAAAATGAAGATTTAATAAAAAAAATCAAATTTTGGATTTTTCTGGATTTTAGTTGCATTTTATTTGGATTAGGGAAAAATGCGTGTTTTCAAAATTTGCATCTAGGCCCCGAGAAAAGTTCATTTTGTTCGACTCATTTTTAGGAGTCAGGGAAAATTTACTTTGGGAGTTTTGGAGTTCGTTTAGATTTTCTTTTCTTTGTTTTTTTTCTGCGCGCGTATCTATTTAAAAAAAAAAGTCGCAGCGCCCCGCCTGGGCCAAGGCCCAGCCGGCCCCTCCTCGCGCGCAGCCCCGCCGCCGCCCGCGCCGAGTACGAGCAGGACTCCAGCGCGCCGCCGCCGCCGCCTTTGCATGCCCCCTCCCCCAAGTCTCCCTCCCCCCCTTTAAATACCAAGCACACCCCCCCCCCTCTCCTCCCCACACCGCCGCCCCGCAGCAGTAGCAGCCGCCGCCCCCGCCTGCCACTGTCGCCGCCGCCGCCTGCCCGCGCCGCCGACTGCCACCGCCGCCGCCCAACGCCGCCGCCCGCCGCCTAGCCCCGCTCGCTGGAGCCCCTCGTGAAGGTAGCCCCGCGCCACGCCATCCCTCCCCTCGGTTCGGTTTTAAAAAAAACCGTTCTGGTTTCTTTTCGTTTCGTTGTTTCGGTTTTCTTCTGAAACCCTAGATCGGTTTTTTGTTTGCTTTCGGTTTAGTTGTTTAGCGACCGTTCGCCGGACCGTTCGTCCTAACGAACGTGATCACCGGTTAATCTCGGTAAACGAACATCCGTTCGTTTAACCATTCGTCGTTTCTTTTTCGTCGGATTTATTCCGCGATTTTCTGATCGCGATTTCAGATCCGATCTTCGTTCTAGTCTATCTTCTCGCTCGTTTATCGGAATCAGGTGATTCAAGCGCCTGGAGTTTCGTTTCGAAACCGCCGTTCCGACTAATCAACTTAAATAAGTTTTGCTAGTGTAAAATTTGACCTAGTTTCAACTTGCTAGAACTGAGTTGTTTTCTTCCGCCGTTGGTTTTCCGTTGCTTTGTTCGGTTCTTTCTCTCTTTGCAACCGGAGTTCTTAAGTTGAACTTTCTGGTTCGATTTCTTGTTCGAGTTTTACCTGTGCATTAGATGAGTACTTATTGTATGCTTGTTGTTTGTCTGCGATAGATTACCCGGAGTGCACCGCCTGTTACTTCGAATCTCTAGGTCTCGCGGATCATCAGCAAGGCAAGTAACACTTTGATCATACCTTTTCTACAACCCAGTTTTATTGCATTAGATCCATCCTCACACATTGCATGATTAGGATCTAATTAAATTGTGGGATGGGAAGTAGATGAGGTAGTAGCTATTACCTGTTTATTATGAAACCTTTGGGAGTTACTTCTACGTTTGCTTATTATGCCATGCTATGCTAGTAGACGTGGATTGGGTGAGTGATATCCATGACAGATGCGAGTTTGATAATTTTAAGGGTTTATCTAAGATGGCAACTTAAACACACATCTGGGTGGATTGAGGCACCTGGTTTCTATCAGGACTTGCCTGTTTTTCTTTTCGACTGCCACCCAGACTCAAAGGGATCATAAGATCTTTCATGCTAGAAACTTCCGTGTGCAGCCACAAGCCATTATGGGCTCTGGCATAGTTGATTAAGCGGTGCGAACTCTTACAGGGTAGACTAGCAGATGTAGGGGAAAGTAGGTGTACCGGTCTATCCATCATAAGGTGCTAGTGCTTCTGAAAGACTGTGTCTCGGTCATCCGTTTCTCAAACACCTTGTAGTGTGAGAAATCCAACGGAGGCGATCGAGTCTTGTGGGGAAAAGTGCGCAAACCTCTGCAGAGTGTAATAAACTAATCATGATTAGCCGTGTCCCCGGTTATGGACATCTTGAGTATCTAGTACTTGAATATCGTGTGAATCTCATCATGTTACTTCTAATTAATATTGTTGGGTTTTAATTGTTCACTTAACTAGGATCGGAATGCTGTCAACCATTCTCGATGTTCAACTACCATGATAGTTAAATAAATTCATTCCTTTGTAGTAGGGAAAAACTGGCTTTACGCAAAAATGTAACCATAGAGCTTTCCACCAGCCATACATGCATGTAGTATAGCTCATTACTGTTCATTACTCTCTATGTGTTACCTTGCCAGCATATTCCATGTGCTGACCCGTTTTCGGGCTGCAACTTTCATGTTGCAGACTTTTCAGACGACGAGTAAGGTGTTTTTAGGTCGTGGTTCTATACTCAGTGATGCCGTTGGAGTTGATGGACCCATTTATCTTCCAAGTCTTCCGCTGTTATCGATATTAGATGGCTTTAAGCCATATTTATTGTAATAAGTCTCTGTTGAGACACCGATGTAATAAGTGTGTGATTGCTACTCTGCTATAAATCCTTCGAAGTACTGTGTGGTGTCAGCATTACTGATCCATGGATGACACCGGAGCACGGAGACTTGATCCATTCGGGTCGGGTCGCTACAAGGGCTGACCATGAGGGTACCCGCAAGTGATGTGAAGTCCGGTTAACCTGGAGGGTACGCGCGAGTGATGTGAAGTTGGGTTGACCTGGAGGGTACCCGTGAGATAACTACGCGGCAAGGCCGGGCATTCTTAGCCCTTGCCGCAAGTCTGTGAGACAGACCGACAGGACCACAGATGATGGATCATTGATCGTCTCCGCGTGCTCCCAAGAAACTAACGGTTTCGATATGTGATCCAAGTAGGCCTCTGGCCTTTTCACACTGACCACCACGCGGAAATAAGTATGGTGATACGTCTCCAACGTATCTATAATTTTTGATTGCTCCATGCTATATTATCTACTATTTTGGGCAATATTGGGCTTTATTATCCACTTTTATATTACTTTCGGGACTAACCTATTAACCGAAGGCCCAGCCCAGATTTGTTGTTTTTTCCCTATTTCAGTGTTTCAAAGAAAAGGAATATCAAACGGAGTTGAAACGGAACGAAATCAACTAGAGAAGTTATTTTTGGAAGGAAACCTACCGGATAGACTTGGACCCTACGTCAGAAGATGAAGGAGGAGCTCACGAGGGTAGGGGGCGCGCCCACCCCCTGGGGCGCGCCCCCCTGCCTCGTGCCCCCCCCCCCTTCGGTCCACCGACGTACCTCCTGCACCCATATATACCTACATAACCTAAAACTTCCAGAATGGAGATTAGATCGGGAGTTCCGCCGCCAGAAGCCTCCATAGCCACCAAAAGCCAATCTAGACCCATTCTGGCACCCTGCCGGAGGGGGCAATCCCTCTCCGGTGGCCATCTTCATCATCCCGGTGCTCTCCATGACGAGGAGGGAGTAGTTCTCCCTCGGGGCTGAGGGTATGTACCAGTAGCTATGTGTTTGATCTCTCTCTCTCTCGTGTTCTTGAGACGATACGATCTTGATGTATCGCGAGCTTTGCTATTATAGTTGGATCCTATGTTTCTCCTCACCCTCTTCTCTCTTGTAATGAATTGAGTTTCCCCTTTGAAGTAATCTTATCGGATTGAGTCTTTAAAGATTTGAGAACACTTGATGTATGTCTTGGTGATCAACTTGCGGGTTTCGTGACATTGGGAACCTATGCATAGGGGTTGGCACACGTTTTCGTCGTGATTCTCCGGTAGAAACTTTGGGGCACTCTTTGAGGTCCTTTCTGTTGGTTGAATAGATGAATCTAAGATTGTGTGACGCATATCGTATAATCATACCCACGGATACTTGAGGTGACATTGGAGTATCTAGGTGACATTAGGGTTTTGGTTGATTTGTGTCTTAAGGTGTTATTCTAGTACGAACTCTAGGGCTGTTTGTGACACTTATAGGAATAGCCCAACGGATTGATTGGAAAGAATAACTTTGAGGTGGTTTCGTACCCTACCATAATCTCTTCGTTCGTTCTCCGCTATTAGTGACTTTGGAGTGACTCTTTGTTGCATGTTGAGGGATAGTTTTATGATCCAATTATGTTAGTATTGTTGAGAGGACTTACACTAGTGAAAGTATGAACCCTAGGCCTTGTTTCCTATCATTGCAATACCATTTACGCTCACTTTTATCACTTGCTACCTTGCTGTTTTTATTATTTCAGATTACAAATACCTTTATCTACCATCCATATACCACTTGTATCACCATCTCTTCGCCGAACTAGTGCACCTATACAATTTACCATTGTATTGGGTGTGTTGGGGACACAAGAGACTCTTTGTTATTTGGTTGCAGGGTTGCTTGAGAGAGACCATCTTCATCCTACGCCTCCTACGGATTGATAAACCTTAGGTCATCCACTTGAGGGAAATTTGCTATTGTCCTACAAACCTCTGCACCTGGAGGCCCAACAACGTCTACAAGAAGAAGGTTGTGTAGTAGACATCAAGCTCTTTTTTGGCGCCGTTGCCGGGGAGGTGAGTGCTTGAAGGTATATCTTTAGATCTTGCAATCAAGTCTTTTAGTTTCTTGTTTTATCACTAGTTTAGTTTATAAAAGAAAACTATAAAAAATGGAATTGAGTTTGTCTCATACGCTTCACCTTTTTAATATCTTTCGTGAGTATGATGGAAAGGATAATTGTGCTCAAGTGCTAGAAGAAGACATCTATAAAATGTTTGGCACTAAATATTTGAATGAAGAGCATGATTGCAATGTTGTTAGTATGAATTCCTTGAATATCCATGATGCTAATGATATGCAAAGCCACAAGCTTGGGGAAGCTATGTTTGATGAAGATGATATTTTTTTGTCCCCCAAGTTTTGATGAGCAAATTTACTATGATGAAAGCATGCCTCCTATCTATGATTATTATTGTGATGACACGTATTCTTTAAAGAATAATGATAACCATGAAACTTGTCATCTTGATCTTAATTTTCAATCACATGATAGTTATTTTGTTGAGTTCGCTCCCACTATTATTCATGAGAAGAAATTTACTTGTGTGGAGAGTAGTAATTTTTCTATGCTTGTAGATCATGAAAAGAATGCTTTGTGTGCTGGTTATATTGTTGAATTCATTCATGATGCTACTGAAAATTATTATGAGGGAGGAACATATGCTTGTAGGAATTGCAATAATATCAAGTGTCCTCTCTATGTGCTTAAAACTTTGAAGTTATGCTTGTGTTACCTTCCTATGCAAGATGATTCTTGTTCCCACAAGTTGTTTGCTCACAAAATCCCTATGCATAGGAAGTGGGTTAGGCTTAATTGTTCTAGTCATATTCTTCAAGATGCTCTCTTTATGTTACAATTCTTATCTTTTATGTGAGCATCGTTGAAATCATCATGCCTAGCTAGGGGCGTTAAACAATGGCGCTTGTTGGGAGGCAACCCAACTTTATTTTTGTTCCTTGCTTTTTGCTCCTGTTTAGTAATAAATAATTCATCTAGCCTCTGTTTGGATGTGGTTTTATGCTTTTAATTAGTGTTTGTGCCAAGTAGAACCTTTGGGAAGACTTTGGGAAGTCTTGTTGATCATGCTGTAAAAAACAGAAACTTTAGCGCTCACGAGAATTGCTTCCATTTTTTATTTGGAGAGTGCTATTTAGTTAAATCTTTTTGCATATGATTAATAGATAAATTCCTCAGGTCCAGCAATTTATTTGAGAATTGTATGAGTTACAGAAGTATACGTTTGATCCACATTACTACAGACTGTTCTGTTTTTGACAGATTCTGTTTATCATGTGTCGTTTACTTATTTTGATGAATCTATGGCTAGTAAAAGAGTTTATAAACCATAGAGAATTTGGAATACAGTAGGTTTAACACCAATATAAATAAATAATTAGTTCATTACAGTACCTTGAAGTGGTGATTTATTTTCTTATACTAACGGAGTTTACGAGTTTTCTGTTAAGTTTTGTGTTGTGAAGTTTTCAAGTTTTGGGTAAGGATTCGATGGACTATGGAATAAGGAGTGGAAAGAGCCTAAGCTTGGGTATGCCCAAGGCACCCCAAGGTAATATTCAAGGATAGCCAAGAGCCTAAGCTTGGGGATGCCCGGAAGGCATCCCCTCTTTCGTCTTCGTTCATCGGTAACTTTACTTCGGGCTATATTTTTATTCACCACATGATATGTGTTTTGCTTGGAGCGTCAATTTATTTTGTTAGGATTTTCTTGCTGTTATTTAGAACAATGTTTTGCATCTTTTATTTCAATAAAAGTGGCATTGATAGCCTTTACTATGCCTATGTTACAAGTATACATGTTGCTGTTTGAAAACAGAAAGTTTACCGCTGTTGCAATAATTCCCTAGAAAATTCAGAATGTGATAAAATGTTGAAACCTTTTGAATATTAAGATATTATAAATTTACTACAGTGCGAATTTTATTTCATAATTTTTGGAGCTAGGTAAGTATGGATGTTGCAGCATTCTTTACAGACTATCCTGTTTACGCAGATTGCTGCTATGTTTGCATTGTTTGCATATGTTTGCTTCTTTAATGATTCTATTTGAGGATAGGACTATTAAATATGCAGAGGCATTTAGTATGCAATGTTGAATAATAATTTTAGTGATTTTCTACAGTAGAGTATGATAAGGTTTTTGCAATGGTTTATACTAACTTATCTCACGAGTCCTTGTTGAGTTTTGTGTGGATGAAGCTTTTGAGATTTAGGGAGACCGTGATATGAGAGGAATTAAGGAGACACAAAAGCTCAAGCTTGGGGATGCCCAAGGCATCCCAAGATAATATTTCAAGAAGTCTCAAGCGTCTAAACTTGGGGATGCCCCGGTTGGCATCCCACCTTTCTTCTTCAACAACTATCGGTTAGTTTCGGTTGATCCTAAGTTTTTGCTTCTTCACATGATGTTTGCCATTCTTAGAATGTCATTTTATTTTGCTTTGCTTTCTGTTTGAATAAAATATCAAGATCTGAAATTATTTAATGTTAGAGAGTCTTCACATACTTGCATAATTATTCAACTACTCATTGATCTTCACTTATATCTTTCGGAGTAGTTTGTCGTTTGCTCTAGTGCTTCACTTATATCTTTTAGAGCATGGTGGTAGTTTTATTTTGAAGAAATAGATGAATTCTCATGCTTCACTTATATTATTTTGAGAGTCTTAAATAGCATGGTAATTTGCTTAAAATCCTAATATGCTAGGTATCCAAGGTTAGTAAAATTTTCTTATGAGTGTTTTGAATACTAAGAAAAGTTTGATGCTTGATGATTGTTTTGAGATATGGAGGTAATAATATCAAAGTCGTGCTAGTTGAGTAGTTGTGAAATTTAGAAATGCTTGTGTTGAAGTTTGCAAGTCCCGTAGCATGCACGTATGGTCAACGTTATGTAAAAAATTTTAAACATGAGGTGTTATTTGATTGTCTTCCTTATGAGTGGCGGTCAGGGACGAGCGATGGTCTTTTCCTACCAATCTATCCCCCTAGGATCATGCGCGTAGTGCCGAGGTTTTTGATGACTTGTAGATTTTTGCAATAAGTATGTGAGTTCTTTATGACTAATGTTGAGTCCATGGATTATACGCACTCTCACCCTTCCATCCTTGCTAGCCTCTTCGGTACCGTGCATTGCCCTTTCTCACATTGAGAGTTGGCGCAAACTTCGCCGGTGCATCCCGTGATATGATACGCTCTGTCACACATAAACCTCCTTATATCTTCCTCAAAATAGCCACCATACCTACCTATTATGGCACTTCCATATCCATTCCCAGATATATTTGAAGGAAATATGCCCTAGAGGCAATAATAAAGATATTATTTATTTCCTTATATCATGATAAAAATTTATTATTCATGCTAGAATTGTATTAATCGGAAACATAATACATGTGTGAATACATAGACAAACAGAGTGTCACTAGTATGCCTCTACTTGACTAGCTCGTTAATCAAAGATGGTTATGTTTCCTAACCATGGATAAAGAGATGTCATTTGATTAACGGGATCACATCATTGGTTGAATGATCTGATTGACATGACCCATTCCATTAGCTTAGCACCCGATCGTTTAGTATGTTGCTATTGCTTTCTTCATGACTTATACATGTTCCGATGACTATGAGATTATGTAACTCCCGTGTGCCGGAGGAACACTTTGTGTGCTACCAAACGTCACAACGTAACTGGGTGATTATAAAGGTGCTCTACAGGTGCCTCCAAAGGTGCATGTTGGGTTGACGTATTTCGAGATTAGGATTTGTCACTCCGATCGTGGGAGAGGTATCTCTGGGCCCTCTCGGTAATGCACATCACTTAAGCCTTGCAAGCATTGCAACTAATGAGTTAGTTGCGGGATGATGTATTACGGAATGAGTAAAGAGACTTGCCGGTAACGAGACTGAACTAGGTATTGGATACCGACGATCGAATCTCGGGCAAGTAAAATACCGATGACAAAGGGAACAACGTATGTTGTTATGCGGTCTGACCGATAAAGATCTTCGTAGAATATGTAGGAACCAATATAAGCATCCAGGTTCCGTTATTGGTTATTGACCGAAGACCTGTCTCGGTCATGTCTACATTGTTCTCGAACCGTAGGGTCCGCACGCTTAACGTTACGATGATAGTTTCATTATGAGTTTATGTGTTTTGATGTACCGAAGGTTGTTCGGAGTCCCGGATGTGATCATGGACATGACGAGGAGTCTCGAAATGGTCGAGACATAAAGATCGATATATTGGAAGCCTATATTTGGATATCAGAATCGTTCCGGGTGAAATCGAGATTTTACCGGAGTACCAGGGGGTTACCGGAACCCCCCCGGGGGTTATTGGGCCTACATGGGCCCTAAGGGAGAAGAGGAAAGGAGGCAAGAGGTGGCCGCGCGCCCCTCCCCTCCCTAGTCCGAATAGGACAAGGAGAGGGGGGCGGCGCCCCCCCTTTCCTTTCCCTCTTCCTCCTCTTTCCCCCCTTCTCCTTCTCCAACTAGGAAAGAAGGGAGTCCTACTCCCAGTGGGAGTAGGACTCCCCCTTGGCGCGCCCCTCCTTGGCCGGCCGCCCCCTCCCCTTGGCTCCTTTATATACGGGGGCAGGGGGCACCCTAGAACACACAAGTTGATCTTTGTGATCGTTCCTTAGCCGTGTGCGGTGCCCCCCTCCACGATATTACACCTCGGTCATATTGTAGCGGTGCTTAGGCGAAGCCCTGCGACGGTTGAACATCAAGATCGTCACCACGCCGTCGTGCTGACAGAACTCCTCCCCGAAGCTTTGCTGGATCGGAGCCCGGGGAGTGTCATCGAGCTGAACGTGTGCCAAGAACTTGGAGGTGCCGGAGTAACGGTGCTTGGATCGGTTGGACCGGGAAGACGTACGACTACTCCTGTACGTTGCGTCAACGCTTCCGCTTCGGTCTACGAGGGCACGTAGACAACACTCTCCTCTCTCGTTGCTATGCATCACCATGATCTTGCGTGTGCGTAGGAATTTTTTTGAAATTACTACGTTCCCCAATAGTGGCATCCGAGCCTAGGTTATATGGTTTGATGTTATATGCACGAGTAGAACACAAGTGAGTTCTGGGCGATATAAGTCATACTGCTTACCAGCATGTCATACTTTGGTTCGGCGATATTGTTGGATGAAGCGGCCCAGACAGACATTACGCGTACGCTTATGCGAGACTGGTTCTACCGCCGTGCTTTGCACACAGGTGGCTGGCGGGTGTCAGTTTCTCCAACTTTAGTTGAACCGAGTGTGGCTACGCCCAGTCCTTGCGAAGGTTAAAACAGCACCAACTTGACAAACTATCATTGTGGTTTTGATGCGTAGGTAAGATTGGTTCTTGCTTAAGCCCGTAGCAGCCACGTAAAATTGCAACAACAAAGTAGAGGACGTCTAACTTGTTTTTGCAGGGCATGTTGTGATGTGATATGGTCAAGACATGATGCTAAATTTTATTTTATGAGATGATCATGTTTTGTAACCGAGTTATCGGCAACTGGCAGGAGCCATATGGTTGTCGCTCTATTGTATGCAATGCAATCGCGCTGTAATGCTTTACTTTATCACTAAGCGGTAGCGATAGTCGTGGAAGCATAAGATTGGCGAGACGACAACGATACTACGATGGAGATCAAGGTGTCGCGCCGGTGACGATGGTGATCACGACGGTGCTTCGGAGATGGAGATCACAAGCACAAGATGATGATGGCCATATCATATCACTTATATTGATTGCATGTGATGTTTATCTTTTATGCATCTTATCTTGCTTTGATTGACGGTAGCATTATAAGATGATCTCTCACTAAATTATCAAGAAGTGTTCTCCCTGAGTATGCACCGTTGCGAAAGTTCTTCGTGCTGAGACACCACGTGATGATCGGGTGTGATAGGCTCTACGTTCAAATACAACGGGTGCAAAACAGTTGCACACGCGGAATACTCAGGTTATACTTGACGAGCCAAGCATATACAGATATGGCCTCGGAACATGGAGACCGAAAGATCGAGCGTGAATCATATAGTAGATATGATCAACATAGTGATGTTCACAAATGAAACTACTCCATCTCACGTGATGATCGGACATGGTTTAGTTGATTTGGATCACGTAACCACTTAGAGGATTAGAGGGATGTCTATCTAAGTGAGAGTTCTTAAGTAATATGATTAATTGAACCTAAATTTATCATGAACTTAGTACCTGATTGTAGCTTGCTTATGTATGTTTGATTGTAGATAGATGGCCCGTGCTGTTGTTCCGTTGAATTTTAATGTGTTCCTTGAGAAAGCAAAGTTGAAAGATGATGGTAGCAATTACACGGACTGGGTCCATAACTTGAGGATTATCCTCATTGCTGCACAGAAGAATTACGTCCTGGAAGCACCGCTGGGTGCCAGGCCTGCTACAGGAGCCACACCAGATGTTATGAACGTCTGGCAAAGCAAAGCTGATGACTACTCGATAGTTCAATGTGCCATGCTTTACGGCTTAGAATCGGGACTTCAACGACGTTTTGAACGTCATGGGGCATATGAGATGTTCCAGGAGTTGAAGTTAATATTTCAAGCAAATGCCCGGATTGAGAGATATGAAGTCTCCAATAAATTCTATAGCTGCAAGATGGAGGAGAACAGTTCTGTCAGTGAGCAAATACTCAAAATGTTTGGGTATAATAATCACTTGATTCAAATGGGAGTTAATCTTCTAGATGATTGCGTCATTGACAGAATTCTCCAATCACTACCACCAAGCTACAAGAGCTTCGTGATGAACTATAATATGCAAGGGATGAATAAGACTATTCCCGAGCTCTTTGCAATGCTGAAAGCTGCGGAAGTAGAAATCAAGAAGGAGCATCAAGTGTTGATGGTCAACAAGACCACTAGTTTCAAGAAAAGGGGAAAAGGGAAGAAGAAGGGGAACTTCAAGAAGAACAGGAAGCAAGTTGCTGCTTAAGAGAAGAAACCCAAGTCTGGACCTAAGCCTGAAACTGAGTGCTTCTACTGCAAGCAGACTGGTCACTGGAAGCGGAACTGCCCCAAGTATTTGGCGGATAAGAAGGATGGCAAGGTGAACAAAGGTATATGTGATATACATGTTATTGATGTGTACCTTACTAATGCTCGCAGTAGCACCTGGGTATTTGATACTGGTTCTGTTGCTAATATTTGCAACTCGAAACAGGGACTACGGATTAAGCGAAGATTGGCTAAGGACGAGGTGACGATGCGCGTAGGAAACGGTTCCAAAGTCGATGTGATCGCAGTCGGCACGCTACCTCTACATCTACCTTCGGGATTAATGTTAGACCTAAATAATTGTTATTTGGTGCCAGCGTTAAGCATGAACAATATATCTGGATCTTGTTTGATGCGAGACGGTTATTCATTTAAATCAGATAATAATGGTTGTTCTATTTATATGAGTAATATCTTCTATGGTCATGCACCCTTGAAGAGTGGTCTATTCTTATTGAATCTCGATAGTAGTGACACACATATTCATAATGTTGAAGCCAAAAGACACAGAGTTGATAATGATGGTGCAACTTATTTGTGGCACTGCCGTTTAGGTCATATCGGTGTAAAGCGCATGAAGAAACTCCATACTGATGGACTTTTGGAACCACTTGATTATGAATCACTCGGTACTTGCGAACCGTGCCTCATGGGCAAGATGACTAAAACACCATTCTCCGGTACTATGGAGAGAGCAACAGATTTCTTGGAAATCATACATACAGATGTATGTGGTCCGATGAATATTGAGGCTCGTGGCGGATATCGTTATTTTCTCACCTTCATAGATGACTTAAGCAGATATGGGTATATCTACTTAATGAAACATAAGTCTGAAACATTTGAAAAGTTCAAAGAATTTCAGAGTGAAGTTGAAAATCATCGTAACAAGAAAATAAAGTTTCTACGATCTGATCGTGGAGGAGAATATTTGAGTTACGAGTTTGGTGTACATTTGAAACAATGCAGAATAGTTTCGCAACTCACGCCACCCGGAACACCACAGCGTAATGGTGTGTCCGAACGTCGTAATCGTACTTTACTAGATATGTTGCGATCTATGATGTCTCTTACTGATTTACCGCTATCGTTTTGGGGTTATGCTTTAGAGACGGTTGCATTCACATTAAATAGGGCACCATCAAAATCCGTTGAGACGACGCCTTATGAACTATGGTTTGGCAAGAAACCAAAGTTGTCGTTTCTGAAAGTTTGGGTCTGCGATGCTTATGTGAAAAAGCTTCAACCTGATAAGCTCGAACCCAAATCGGAGAAATGTGTCTTCATAGGATATTCAAAGGAGACTATTGGATACACCTTCTATCACAGATCCGAAGGCAAGACTTTTGTTGCTAAGTTCGGAAACTTTCTGGAGAAGGAGTTTCTCTCGAAAGATGTGAGTGGGAGGAAAGTAGAACTTGACGAGGTAACTGTACCTGCTCCCTTATTGGAAAGTAGTACATCACAGAAACCTGTTTCTGCGACACCTACACCAATTAGTGAGGAAACTAATGATAATGATCATGAAACTTCAGGACAAGATACTACTGAACCTCATAGATCAACCAGATTAAGATCCGCGCCAGAGTGGTACAGTAATCCTATTCTGGAAGTCATGCTGCTAGATCATGATGAACCTACGAACTATGAAGAAGCGATGGTGAGCCCAGATTCCGCAAAATGGCTTGAAGCCATGAAATCTGAGATGGGATCCATGTATGAGAACAAAGTATGGACTTTGGTTGACTTGCCCAATGATGAGCAAGCAATTGAGAATAAATGGATCTTCAAGAAGAAGACTGACGCTGACGGTAATATTACTGTCTACAAAGCTTGACTTGTCGCAAAAGGTTTTCGACAAGTTCAAGGGGTTGACTACGATGAGACCTTCTCACCCGTAGCGATGCATAAGTCTGTCTGAATCATGTTAGCAATTGCCGCATTTTATGATTATGAAATTTGGCAGATGGATGTCAAAACTGCGTTCCTGAATGGATTTCTGGAAGAAGAGTTGTATATGATGCAACCGGAAGGTTTTGTCGATCCAAAGGGAGCTAATAAAGTGTGCAAGCTCCAGCGATCCATTTATGGACTAGTGCAAGCCTCTCGGAGTTGGAATAAACGCTTTGATAGTGTGATCAAAGCATTTGGTTTTGTACAGACTTTCGGAGAAGCCTGTATTTACAAGAAAGTGAGTGGGAGCTCTGTAGCATTTCTGATATTATATGTGGATGACATATTACTGATTGGAAATGATATAGAATTTCAGGATAGCTGTAACGCCCCATATGTAACTTTCCCAATTTGTACTCCAACTCTTGCCGTTTCCGGCAGTAAGTTATATTTATTCCTTGGGTTCGGGTCTTTGTCTCCGTGTGTTGTTTTCGTTTTCGTGCATCTCATATCATGTCATCACGTGCATTGCATTTGCATACATGTTCATCTCATGCATTCGAGCATTTTCCCCGTTGTCTGTTTTGCATTCCGGCGCTTCATTCTCCTCCGGTGGCCATTTCTAGCTTTCTTTCGTGTGTGGGGATTAAACATTTCCGGATTGGACCGAGACTTGCCATGCGTCCTTGGTTTACTACCGGTAGACCGCCTGTCAAGTTTCTGGTCATTTGGACTTCGTTTGATACTCCAACGGTTAACCGAGGGACCGAAAAGGCCTCGTGTGTGTGCAGCCCGACACCCCTCCAATTTGGCCCAAAACCCACCAAACTCTGCTCCATCGTCTCGGTCGTTCGATCACGGTCGTGTGGGCGAAAACCGCACCTCATTTGGACTCTCCTAGCTCCCTCTATGCCTATATATATAGACCCCCTCCTCCAAATTCGCGGATCCCCTCCTCAAACCCTAAAAAAATCCTCCTCGCGCCGGCCGGACACGTCCGTCCCCGGCCGGACGCGTCCGCCCGTCCACCGCCACCAATCGCCGCCCGCCACGTGTCACCGCCATCCCGCCGCCGCCGCCGGCCCGCGGAGGCCCGCGCCCGGCCCCCACGCCGCGCTCCCGGGCCAGAGGCGCGCCGACCCCGCCGCCTCTTTCTTCCCCGACTCCGGCACCGCCCGCCGCCTTCGCCACCGGCCGGCGCCGCCACACCACCGCGCCGGGGCTCCGCCGCCTCGCCTCCTCCGGTGCTCTGCGCCACCGCGGGACGCCGCCGCCGCGCGCCACCAGCTCGCCCGCGCCGCCCTCTCCTCGGATCCGCTCGCCGTCGTGGAGCCCGACGCCGGCGACCTCGCCTCCGCCGGCCGCCGCCCTCGGCTTCCGCGCCCGCCGCCCCAATGAACAGTGCACCGCGTGCCGCTACAGTGCCCCTCGCCCGGATCTGGATCTCGGTTGACCTCCTCTCCCCCGAAACCCTAATTCCCAGTTTTTTATGCATTCTTTGTCGCATCATAACTTTGCACCCGTGGTTCCGTTTTGGGCATATGATATATCAAAATCTTCGTCTCGACGAGTACATCATTTAATTCCATTGCATCATTTGCATTTGAGTTCATCTTGGTGCCCAAAATGCTATTAGAAGGAGGCATCATGAGTTAAATTGCAGATCCGTTAGCTCTACATTGACTTTTGTCATTTTTGCCATGATTATTGTGTGCATGATATGCCTGTGCCCCTTTGGGATGAATTGTTAAGCATGTTGTCTTCTTTCCAGAGGTGCCTCCCATCATTTTTAGGATGTGTGTGTTGCCTTGTGCAAGCTTGCAAAGAGGGGTACCTGAGAAAGTTGTTCCTTATACCTCTCGCCAGTTGAAGCCTAATGAGAAGAACTACCCTACTCATGATCTTGAGTTGGCGGCAGTTGTGCATGCATTGTTGACTTGGAGACATCTTCTATTGGGAAGAAAAGTGGACATTTTCACTGATCACAAGAGTCTCAAGTACATCTTCACTCAGCCTAATCTCAACCTCAGGCAGACTCAATGGGTCGAAATGATTCAAGAGTACAATCCGAGTATCGAGTATACTCCAGGCAAGGCTAATGTGATTGCTGACGCTTTGAGCAGAAAAGCATATTGCAACAGTCTGATTCTCAAGCCTTATCAACCCGAGCTTTGTGAAGCTTTCCGCAAACTTAATTTGCAAGTTGTTCCCCAAGGTTTCCTCGCCAACCTTCAAGTCTCTCCTACCTTGGAAGACCAGATTCGCCAAGCCCAGCTTCTTGATGCTATGGTGAAAAAGGTGAAGATCGGTATTGCAAAGAGTCAGTCCAAGTACAAGTGCTACCGACTTGATGACAAGGACACTCTCTTCTTCGAGGATCGAATTGTTGTGCCCAAAGGTGAACTTCGTAAAGTGATCATGAATGAGGCTCACAACTCTCTCCTCTCCATCCACCCTGGGAGCACGAAGATGTATCAAGATCTGAAGCAAACCTATTGGTGGACTCGAATGAAGCGTGAGATCGCTCAATTCATGAATGAATGTGATGTCTGCAGAAGAGTGAAGGCAGAACACCAAAGGCCAGCAGGTCTCCTCCAACCTCTTGCCATTCCAGAATGGAAGTTTGACCACATTGAAATGGACTTCGTGACTGGGTTTCCAAAGTCCAAGCGTGGCAATGATGCTATATTCGTTGACATCGACAAGCTCACCAAAGTGGCTCATTTCCTGCCTATCAAAGAGTCAATCACTGCAGCTCAATTGGCGGAGCTCTACACCTCTCGAATTGTCTCTCTGCACGGTATTCCTCAAGTGATATCTTCAGACCGTGGCAGCATCTTTACCTCCAAGTTTTGGGATTCTTTTCAGAAGGCCATGGGCACCAACATTCGCTTCAGCACTGCTTTCCATCCTCAAACAAGCGGTCAAGTCGAGCGTGTCAACCAGATTCTTGAAGATATGCTCAGGGCTTGTGTTATCTCCTTCGGCATGAAGTGGGAGGATTGTCTTCCTTATGCTGAATTCTCATACAACAACAGTTTTCAAGCAAGTTCGGGCAAGGCCCCTTTTGAAATTCTGTATGGTAGGAAGTGCCGTACACCTCTCAACTGGTCTGAAACCGGTGAACGTCAGCTGCTGGGTAATGACCTGATCACAGAGGCAGAAGAAATGTGCGAGGTCATTCGTGATAACCTCAAAGCAGCCCAATCCCGCCAGAAGAGCTACTATGATAGTAAGCACCGTGATTTGGCTTTCGAGATCGGAGATCATGTTTACCTCCGCGTCTCTCCTATGAAAGGGACTCATCGCTTCGGTATCAAAGGGAAGCTTGCCCCCAGATACGTCGGGCCTTTCAAGATTGTCAGCAAGAGAGGCGACCTCGCCTATCAACTCAAGCTTCCTGCCAACTTTGCCAATGTTCATGATGTGTTCCATGTCTCCCAACTCCGTAAGTGCTTCAAGACGCCTGAACGCACCGTCAAATTCGAGGACATTGAGCTCCAAGAAGATCTCTCCTATCGTGAGCACCCAGTTGCAATCCTTGAAGAGACTGAACGCAGAACTCGCAACAAGTCAATCAAATTTCTCAAAGTCAAGTGGTCACACCATTCCGACCGTGAAGCTACCTGGGAACGCGAGGATCACCTCCGTTCTGAGTACCCGGAGTTCTTTCAGTCCTAGATCTCGGGACGAGATCTTTTCGTAGTGGTGGAGTGTTGTAACGCCCCATATGTAACTTTCCCAATTTGTACTCCAACTCTTGCCGTTTCCGGCAGTAAGTTATATTTATTCCTCGGGTTTGGGTCTTTGTCTCCGTGTGTTGTTTTCGTTTTCGTGCATCTCATATCATGTCATCACGTGCATTGCATTTGCATACATGTTCATCTCATGCATTCGAGCATTTTCCCCGCTGTCCGTTTTGCATTCCGGCGCTTCGTTCTCCTCCGGTGGCCATTTCTAGCTTTCTTTCGTGTGTGGGGATTAAACATTTCCGGATTCGACCGAGACTTGCCATGCGGCCTTGGTTTACTACCGGTAGACCACCTGTCAAGTTTCGGGTCATTTGGACTTCGTTTGATACTCCAATGGTTAACCGAGGGACCGAAAAGGCCTCGTGTGTGTGCAGCCCAACACCCCACCAATTTGGCCCAAAACCCACCAAACTCTGCTCCATCGTCTCGGTCGTTCGATCACGATCGTGTAGGCGAAAACCGCACCTCATTTGGACTCTCCTAGCTCCCTCTATGCCTATATATATAGACCCCCTCCTCCAAATTCGCGGATCCCCTCCTCAAACCCTAAAAAAATCCTCCTCGCGCCGGCCGGACACGTCCGTCCCCGGCCGGAGCGTCCGCCCGTCCACCGCCACCAATCGCCGCCCGCCACGTGTCACCGCCATCCCGCCGCCGCCGCCGGCCCGCGGAGGCCCGCGCCCGGCCCCCGCGCCGCGCTCCCGGGCCAGAGGCGCGCCGACCCCGCCGCCTCTTTCTTCCCCGACTCCGGCACCGCCCGCCGCCTTCGCCACCGGCCGGCGCCGCCACACCACCGCGCCGGGGCCCCGCCGCCTCGCCTCCTCCGGTGCTCCGCGCCACCGCGGGCCGCCGCCGCCGCGCGCCACCAGCTCGCCCGCGCCGCCCTCTCCTCGGATCCGCTCGCCGTCGTGGAGCCCGACGCCGGCGACCTCGCCTCCGACGGCCGCAGCCCTCGGCTTCCGCGCCCGCCGCCCCGGTGAACAGTACACCGCGTGCCGCTACAGTACCCCTCGCCCGGATCTGGATCTGGGTTGACCTCCTCTCCCCCGAAACCCTAATTCCCAGTTTTTTATGCATTCTTTGTCGCATCATAACTTTGCACCCGTGGCTCCGTTTTGGGCATATGATATATCAAAATCTTCGTCTCGACGAGTACATCATTTCATTCCATTGCATCATTTGCATTTGAGTTCATCTCGGTGCCCAAAATGCTGTTAGAAGGAGGCATCATGAGTTAAATTGCAGATCCGTTAGCTCTACATTGACTTTTGTTATTTTTGCCATGATTATTGTGTGCATGATATGCCTGTGCCCCTTTGGGATGAATTGTTAGGCATGTTGTCTTCTTTCCAGAGGTGCCTCCCATGCATTTTTAGGATGTGTGTGTTGCCTTGTGCAAGCTTGCAAAGAGGGGTACCTGAGATTGTTGATTTCAGGGACTTAGTGAAAATCACTAAGTCTGGGATGTTTTAGTTCATGATGCTATATGTCCAGCTTGTTTCCTAGTGATCGGTGCCACTTTTGAGGATGATCAGTAAGAGTGATTTGTTATGCTTGTTGTGCTTAATCCATCCATGGCTTTACTTGTTATGTTGGAGCACCCTAGGTTGACTCAATCGAGCTCAACTTTTGCATAGTTGTTAATTTGGGCAGATCGTGAACTCTTTTGCGATTTTGGTGGTGTTGTTGCTAGTGATCCATGCATGCTATGCCATTGTTCTTTCCATGTCTAGCTATCATTTTGTGCCTTCTTAATGGATATATGCTTGCCTGAAATACCTGAAAAGGACTAAGGATATGTTTCTCGTATATGGAGGTGACAAAGAGCTCACCGTAACAGGTTACGTTGATGCAAGCTTTGACACTGATCCGGACGATTCTAAATCGCAAACCGGATACGTGTTTACTTTAAACGGTGGAGCTGTCAGTTGGTGCAGTTCTAAACAAAGCGTCGTAGCGGGATCTACATGTGAAGCGGAGTACATAGCTGCTTCGGAAGCAGCGAACGAAGGAGTCTGGATGAAGGAGTTCATATCCGATCTAGGTGTCATACCCAGTGCATCGGGTCCAATGAAAATCTTTTGTGACAATACTGGTGCAATTGCGTTGGCGGAGGAATCCAGATTTCACAAGAGAACCAATCTCATCAAAAGACGCTTCAATTCCATCCGGGATCTAGTCCAGGTGGGAGACATAGAGATTTGCAAGATACATACGGATCTGAATGTAGCAGACCCGTTGACTAAGCCTCTTCCATGAGCAAAACATGATCAGCACCAAGGCTCCATGGGTGTTAGAATCATTACTGTGTAATCTAGATTATTGACTCTAGTGCAAGTGGGAGACTGAAGGAAATATGCCCTAGAGGCAATAATAAAGTTATTATTTATTTCCTTATATCATGATAAATGTTTATTATTCATCCTAGAATTGTATTAACCGGAAACATAATACATGCGTGAATACATAGACAAACAGAGTGTCACTAGTATGCCTCTACTTGACTAGCTCGTTAATCAAAGATGGTTATGTTTCCTAACCATGGACAAAGAGTTCTTATTTGATTAACGGGATCACATCATTGGATGAATGATCTGATTGACATGACCCATTCCATTAGCTTAGCACCCGATCATTTAGTATGTTGCTATTGCTTTCTTCATGACTTATACATGTTCCTATGACTATGAGATTATGTAACTCCCGTGTGCCGGAGGAACACTTTGTGTGCTACCAAACATCACAACGTAACTGGGTGATTATAAAGGTGCTCTACAGGTGTCTCCAAAGGTGCATGTTGGGTTGACGTATTTCGAGATTAGGATTTGTCACTCCGATCGTCGGAGAGGTATCTCTGGGCCCTCTCGGTAATGCACATCACTTAAGCCTTGCAAGCATTGCAACTAATGAGTTAGTTGCGGGATGATGTATTACGGAACGAGTAAAGAGACTTGCCGGTAACGAGATTGAACTAGGTATTGGATACCGACGATCGAATCTCAGGCAAGTAACATACCGATGACAAAGGGAACAACGTATGTTGTTATGCGGTCTAACCGATAAAGATCTTCGTAGAATATGTAGGAACCAATATGAGCATCTAGGTTCCGCTATTGGTTATTGACCGGAGACGTGTCTCGGTCATGTCTACATTGTTCTCAAACCGTATGGTCTGGACGCTTAACGTTACGATGAGAGTTTCATTATGAGTTTATGTGTTTTGATGTACCGAAGGTTGTTCAGAGTCCCGGATGTGATCATGGACATGACGAGGAGTCTCGAAATGGTCGAGACATAAAGATCGATATATTGTAAGCCTATATTTGGATATCGGAATCGTTCCGGGTGAAATCGGGATTTTACCGGAGTACCGGGGGGTTACCGGAACCCCCCCGGGGGTTATTGGGCCTACATGGGCCCTAAGGGAGAAGAGGAAAGGAGGCAAGAGGTGGCCGCGCGCCCCTCCCCTCCCTAGTCCGAATAGGACAAGGAGAGGGGGCGGCGCCCCCCTTTCCTTTCCCACTTCCTCCTCTTTCCCCCTTCTCCTTCTCCAACTAGGAAAGAAGGGAGTCCTACTCCCAGTGGGAGTAGGACTCCCCCTTGGCGCGCCCCTCCTTGGCCGGCCGCCCCCTCCCCTTGGCTCCTTTATATACGGGGGCAGGGGGCACCCTAGAACACACAAGTTGATCTTCGTGATCGTTCCTTAGCTGTGTGCGGTGCCCCCCTCCACGATATTACACCTCGGTCATATTGTAGCGGTGCTTAGGCGAAGCCCTACGACGGTTGAACATCAAGATCGTCACCACGCCGTCGTGCTGACAGAACTCCTCCCCGGAGCTTTGCTGGATCGGAGCCCGGGGAGCGTCATCGAGCTGAACGTGTGCCAAGAACTCGGAGGTGCCGGAGTAACGGTGCTTGGATCGGTTGGACCAGGAAGACGTACGACTACTTCCTCTACGTTGCGTCAACGCTTCCGCTTCGGTCTACGAGGGTACGTAGACAACACTCTCCCCTCTCGTTGCTATGCATCACCATGATCTTGCGTGTGCGTAGGAAATTTTTTGAAATTACTACGTTCCCCAACAATATTGTCATGCAACTTTCCACCATTCCGTTCATCATGACACATTCATCATTGTCATATTGCTTAGCATGATCATGTAGTTGACATAGTATTTGTGGGAAAGCCACCGTTCATAATTCTTTCATACTTGTCACTCTTGATTCATTGCATATCCCGGTACACCGCCGGAGGCATTCATATAGAGTCATACTTTGTTCTAGTATCGAGTTGTAATCATTGAGTTATAAATAAATAGAAGTGTGATGATCATCATTAATAGAGCATTGTCCCAAAAAAAAGGCCAAAAAAGGAAGGCCAAATAAAAAAAAGAGAAAGGCCAAAAAAAGAAAGGCCAAATAAAAAAAGGGGACAATGCTACTATCCTTTTCCCACACTTGTGCTTCAAAGTAGCACCATGATCTTTATGATAGAGAGTCTCTTGTTTTGTCACTTCCATATACTAGTGGGAATTTTTCATTATAGAACTTGGCTTGTATATTCCAACAATGGGCCTTCTCAAGTGCCCTAGGTCTTCGTGAGCAAGCAAGTTGGATGCACACCCACTAGTTTCTTTTGTTGAGCTTTCATACATTTATAGATCTAGTGCATCCGTTGCATGGCAATCCCTACTCCTCGCATTAACATCAATTGATGGGCATCTCCATAGCCCATTGATTAGCCTCGTTGATGTGAGACTTTCTCCTTTTTTGTCTTCTCCACATAACCCCCTCATTATTCTATTCCACCCATAGTGCTATATCCATGGCTCGCGCTCATGTATTGGTGAAAGTTTATAGGTTTGAGATTACTAAAGTACGTAACAATTGATTGGCTTGTCATCGGGGTTGTGCATGATGAGAGCATTCTTGTGTGACGAAAATGGAGCATGACTAAACTATATGATTTTGTAGGGATGAACTTTCTTTGGCCATGTTATTTTGAGAAGACATAATTGCTTAGTTAGTATGCTTGAAGTATTATTATTTTTATGTCAATATGAACTTTTGTCTTGAATCTTTCGGATCTGAATATTCATATAACAAGTAAGAAGAATTACATTGAAATTATGCCAACTAGCATTCCACATCAAAAATTATCTTTTTTATCATTTACCTACTCGAGGACGAGCAGGAATTAAGCTTGGGGATGCTTGATACGTCTCCAAAGTATCTATAATTTTTGATTGCTGCATGCTATATTATCTACTGTTTTGGGCAATATTGGGCTTTATTATCCACTTTTATATTACTTTCGGGACTAACCTATTAACCGGAGGCCAAGCCCAGATTTGCTGTTTTTGCCTATTTCAGTGTTTCGAAGAAAAGGAATATCAAACGGAGTCGAAACGGAACGAAATCAACTGGAGTAGTTATTTTTGGAAGGAAACCTACCGGATAGACTTGGACCCTACGTCAGAAGATGAAGGAGGAGCTCACGAGGGTAGGGGCGCGCCCCCTGCCTCGTGGCCCCCCTTCAGTCCACCGACGTACCTCCTGCACCCATATATACCTACATAACCTAAAACTTCCAGAACGGAGATTAGATCGGGAGTTCCGCCGCCATAAGCCTCCGTAGCCACCAAAAGCCAATCTAGACCCGTTCCGGCACCCTGTCGGAGGGGGCAATCCCTCTCCGGTGGCCATCTTCATCATCCCGGTGCTCTCCATGACGAGGAGGGAGTAGTTCTCCCTCGGGCTGAGGGTATGTACCAGTAGCTATGTGTTTGATCTCTCTCTCTCTCTCTCGTGTTCTTGAGACGATATGATCTTGATGTATCGCGAGCTTTGCTGTTATAGTTGGATCCTACGTTTCTCCTCCCCCTCTTCTCTCTTGTAATGAATTGAATTTCCCCTTTGAAGTAATCTTATCGGATTGAGTCTTTAAAGATTTGAGAACACTTGATGTATGTCTTGGTGATCAACTTGTGGGTGTCGTGACATTGGGAGCCTATGCATAGGGGTTGGCACACGTTTTCGTCGTGATTCTCCAGTAGAAACTTTGGGGCACTCTTTGAGGTCCTTTGTGTTGGTTGAATAGATGAATCTGAGATTGTGTGACGCATATCGTATAATCATACCCACAGATACTTGAGGTGACATTGGAGTATCTAGGTGACATTAGGGTTTTGGTTGATTTGTGTCTTAAGGTGTTATTCTAGTACGAACTCTAGGGTTGTTTGTGACACTTATAGGAATAGCCCAACAGATTGATTGGAAAGAATAACTTTGAGGTGGTTTCGTACCCTACCATAATCTCTTCGTTCGTTCTCCGCTATTAGTGACTTTGGAGTGACTCTTTGTTGCATGTTGAGGGATAGTTTTATGATCTAATTATGTTAGTATTGTTGAGAGGACTTACACTAGTGAAAGTATGAACCCTAGGCCTTGTTTCCTATCATTGCAATACCGTTTGCGCTCACTTTTATCACTTGCTACCTTGCTGTTTTTATTATTTCAGATTACAAATACCTTTATCTACCATCCATATACCACTTGTATCACCATCTCTTCGCGGAACTAGTGCACCTATACAATTTACCATTGTATTGGGTGTGTTGGGGACACAAGAGACTCTTTTTTATTTGGTTGCAGGGTTGCTTGAGAGAGACCATCTTCATCCTACGCCTCCTACGGATTGATAAATCTTAGGTCATCCACTTCAGGGAAATTTGCTACTGTCCTACAAACCTCTGCACTTGGAGGCCCAACAATGTCTACAAGAAGAAGGTTGTGTAGTAGACATCATATGGGCACTCTGCGTTGTACGATTCTTTTGATAGCTCAGTGACGTCAGCTGTTTAGCGGCACGCGCTCGGATGGTCCGCATAAGCACATGCTTTATATAAAGATGTAGCCAGGACCAATCTTGGTCATCCTCTCAACGCGCAAGATTGCAAAGCACGATTGTCCCATGAACCCTTCGCATTTAGGATGTAGACTGGTGTGTTGGCCTCTTTGTTGAGCCTAGGTAGGACTACGTTGTGTCAATCAGCCGAGGCCGGGCATGACCCAAGAAAGTGTGTTTGGCCGGAGTTAATTGAGCGTGTTGGGTAAGTCTGTGCACCCATGTAGGGAAGTTAATCTATTCAAATAGTCGTGTATGCGGTAACAGACGCTCGGAGTTGTATCCTGATCTATACAACTAGAACCGGATACTGGAGACATGAAATGGATATGATGGCTCCGAGAAAGGATCTCTAGGCGATACTACAATATACTTGCTACTTTATAATATGCTAATTTGCACTCTTCTAATGCTGCAAGATGCTTCAAGATGCTAGTCTTTGATAGGCTAGGCCTTCCCTCTATTTTGGCATTTCTGCAGTTCAATCCAAAGATATAGCCCCATTTCTTTGATACCGATGCATACTTAATATAGATATGATGTAAGTCTTGCGAGTACGTTGGATGAGTACTCACGGTTGCTTTGCTACCCCTTTTCCCCTATACCTGATTGTTGTGATCAGATGACGGAGTCCAGCAGCCAGCTAGACACCACTGACGACTACTACTACCACGAGGGTGCCTACTACTACATGGAGGCCGTCGACGACCAGGAGTAGTTAGGAGGCTCCCAGGCAGGAGGCCTTGCCTTTTCGATCGTTGTTGTTGGTTTTGCTAGCCTTCCTAAGGAAGACTTGTTTACCTTATGTCTGTACTCAGATATTGTTGCTTCACTGACTCGTTTGTATTTGAGCTTATGTATTCGAGCCCTCGAGGCCCCCGTCTTGTAATATAAAGCTTGTATGACTTTAATTTGTGTCTAGAGTTGTGTTGTGATATTTTCCCATCAGTCTCTGATCTTGATCGCACATTTGCATGTATGATTAGTGCACGATTAAGTCGGGGCGTCACGCCCCCCCCCCCACTCACACACACACCTAAAGCTCCTATGACTAAGTGTATGTTTTAGCCCTAAAGGTCTTATTGCCTTCTTTCCACCGATATAACCGCCTCTGGGCACCGACACATCGGTTAAGTTGCAATCAGTAAAGGAACACACCGGAAGTAGTTTCTACTAAGGGGCGGAAGCTGACGACTGCCAACTACACATTTCAATGGTCACGGTCAAGTAAAAATAACAAGACAAGCATAAAGTAGCAAAGGCATTCCTTCTAATTAACAAGGAGCTTATCGTTTTTACACTTATAGCTCGGCATTCGAAGGAGATAATAAATGGAGAGTCTAATCAAGATCTTCTAGAATTGACTCCCTTTTACACTTCTTCCCGTATATCTGAGCAGCTGGAATAACCTTCCCGAAGTACTTGTCCTATTGAACCCGCTGGTTGTTCCTCTCAGGGCCCTCCAAGGCGAGCGGCTCCAACTTCAACTTGGGATAGTGGGCCTAGACGGCTACAAACACACAGCCTTGAAGAGGTCCTCCATGGCCGACTTCATCGCCCGCTGCAGCTTCGCCAACTACTTAAATTGGTTCCCGAGGATAGGAGCGTCGTCTGGCTCCTTGAATTGCAGTCAGAAGGACTTCTGCTCGGGCGCATCTTCGCGTGAGCTAACGTACTGGCATACATCATCCATGCTTCACGGGAGGTCTGAGAAGGCGCCTAATAAACGCCAATTTTGCGTCAACTTGGGAAAGGCTTGCTGGCCCAATACACACCATAGTAAGTATGGTTTACCCATGGCTATCTCGGTCGCCTGTTGTAGTTCCTCCTTCGCAGCATTTTCTCGGGGGCGGCTTCTTGATGCTCCGCGACGAGCTTCTTGAGCTCGGAAGCGTCTTCTTCCATAGAGGTCTTCAAAGCACAGCGTTTAGTGAAAATGACCTCCAAATCTTCCTCCACCTTAGAGATCTGAGATTGGGCAACTTGCCGAGTCTTTTGCTCCTCAGTAAGGGCCTCGATGCTCTTCTGCACCACAACCTTCTGCTGCTCAGCCTTAGCCCGAGCCTTTTCGAGCTTGGCCTACAAGTTGGCTAGATCCTTCTCGGCCACTGCATAGTTCAGAATGCAAAATTAATTAGACATAAATCTATTGAGAAGATGAACCCACAAACTATGTATGGACTTCTCACCTTGTCCTTTCACCGTCCCTTGCTAGAGTTGAAGAGTATCCTCCTTGGATTGCGCAAGTTGGCGCTTTAACTCCTCCAACTCTGATAAGTTGGAGGTGGCATAAGAGGTGGAAACTTGCACACACAAAACGCGGAAGTAGGTAAGGTACCAGATTCAAATTAGATTATATTCTCTCGTCGGCTCTTTTAAGCCGACAAGAGTCTCGGGGGCTATTGCATATTCGTGTTTGTTTAAAATCAAAGCAGCACGCTATGTATCGACCCTCAAGCCAGTTTGGTTAACTGACTTAAGGCTTGGGAGCTACTGTAATTGCGCTTTCGAGTAAAACTTTGAAACATTATTTGAAGTCTACGAAAGATGCCTCGGCATCCTCCTTGAGGGATACTAGATATAGAGTGTATTATCCAAACCATACATAGACTACTAAAATGCTCAAACAAGAATAAATTTGTTACCTCAAAGCCTTTCCCGAGGACGAGGAATGCCTTTGGGATCCCAACCTCGGTAGAGCGAAACTGGATAAATGTCATACCCAGTAGGGAGCGATGGTCGGGAAGGAGGGAGGCGTTGTTCAAAGTGGACTCCATCACCTGATAGTGCTCCAACAGCTCGGCCACTTCATGGCCAAGCACTGGAGGCGTTCTCTTCGGTACCCAATCCTCGGTTGACGGAGGAGGGGCGTCCCCTCATAGTCCCATGGCTGTTGAATCACGCGGACTGAAGAAGTTGGGCAGCTCAGCACCAAGTCTTTGTGACCAAAGGGGGATTGGTTGCCCTAGTCCTCGGTAGTCATCTCCTCGACCAAGGTTTGAACCTCGGGCATGGAGACACCAATCTCCCCTCCTGCGTCGGTGCTGGGGGAGTAGGGTGCAACATTGCTACTTCTTGAGCTTGCGTTGGTTTTTCCATTGAAGAGGAAAGGGTGATGCAGTAAAGTAGAGATAAGTATTTCCATCAGTTAAGAACCAAGGTATCAATCTAGTAGGAGATACAAGAAATTCTCCAATATAAGCACCTACACAAACAATCAAACACTTGCACCCAATGCGATAAAGGGGTTGTCAATCCCTTCAAGTTCACTTGCAAAGGTGAGATCTGAGAGAGATAGATATAAAAGATTACTAAAACGTAAAACAAAATAAAAGTAAATAAATTGCAGCAAGATATTTTTGGTATTTTAGGGTTATAGATCTGAAAATATATGATGGAAAAATAGACCCGGGGCCATAGGTTTCACTAGAGGCTTCTCACTTGAAGGCAAATAATACGGTGGGTGAACAAATTACTGTCGAGCAATTGATAGAAAAGCGCAAAGTTATGACGATATCCAAGGCAATGATTATGCATATAGGCATCACGTTCATGTCAAGTAGACTGAAACGATTCTGCATCTACTACTATTACTCCACACATCGATCGCTATCCAGCATGCATCTAGAGTATTAAGTTCATAAGAATGGGGTAACGCCTTAAGTAAGATGACATGATGTAGAGGGATAAACTCAAGCAATATGATGAAAACCCCATCTTTTTACCCTTGATGGCAACAATACAAATACGTGCCTCGCTACCCCTACTTTGTTACTGGGTAAGGACACCGCAAGATTGAACCCAAAACTAAGCACCTCTCCCATTGCAATAAGAACCAATCAAGTTGGCCAAACCAAACTTATAATTCGAAGAGAAATACAAAGATATCAAATCATGCATATAAGAATTCAGAGAAGATTCAAATAATATTCATAGATAATCTGATCATAAATCCACAATTCATCGGATCTCGACAAACACACCACAAAAGAAGATTACATCGGATAGATCTCCAAGAACATCGAGGAGAACATGGTATTGAGAATGAAAGAGAGAGAAGAAGCCATCTAGCTACTTAATATGAACCCGTAGGTCTGTGGTAAACTACTCATGCTTCATTGGAAGGGCAATAGAGTTAGTGTAGAAGCCCTCCGTGATCGAATCCCCCTCCGACGGGGTGTTGGAAAAGGTCCCAAGATGGGATCTCACGGGTACAGAAGGTTACGGCGGCAGAAAAGTATTTTGGTGGATGCTTCTAGTTGTTTGGGAATATTTCTGAATTTATAGGCCAAGAATTAGGGTTGGAGGACTACCGGGGGGCATAAGCCAGGGCCCCCCCCTATTATGCACCCTGAGGGCTTGTGGAGTCCTGGGGACTCTTCTGACTTCCTCCTCAAGTCCTACATGTGTCTTCGGGTCCAAGAAAAATCATTGTAAAGTTTTATTATGTTTGGACTCCGTGTTATATTCCTTTTCTGTAAAACTCAAAAATAAGGAAAAAACAGAAACTGGCACTGGGCTCTAGGTTAATAAGTTAGTCAAAAATAATATAAAATAGCATATTAATGCATATAAAACATCAAAAATAGATAATATAATAGCATGGAACAATAAAAAATTATAGATACGTTGGAGACATATCAGGCATCCCCAAGCTTAGTTCATGCTCGTCCTCGAGTAGGTAAATGATAAAAACATAATTTTTGATGTGGAATGCTAGCTAACATATTTATCCATGTAATTTTCTTTATTGTGGCATGAATATTCAGATCCATAAGATTCAAAACAAAAGTTTAATATTGACATAAAAACAATAATACTTCAAGCATACTAATAAAATAAACATGTCTTCCCAAAATAACATGGCCAAAGAAAGTTATCCCTACAAAATCATATAGTCTGGCTATGCTCCATCTTCATCACATAAAGTATTAAATCATGAACAACCCTGATGACAAGCCAAGCAATTGTTTCATACTTTTGATGTTCTCAAACCTTTTCAACTTTCACACAATACATGAGCATGAGCCATGGATATAGCACTATGGATGGAATAGAATATGGTGGTTGTGGAGAAGACAAAAAAGAAGGAGATAGTCTCACATCAACTAGGCGTATCAACGAGCTATGGAGATTCCCATCAATAGATATCAATGTGAGTGAGTAGGGATTGCCATGTAACGGATGCACTAGAGCTATAAGTTTATAAAAGCTCAAAAGGAAACTAAGTGGGTGTGCATGCAACAAGCTTGCTCATGAAGACCTAGGGAAATTTGAGGAAGCCCATCATTGGAATATACAAGCCAAGTTCAATAATGAAAAATTCCCACTAGTATATGAAAGTGACAACGTATATGAAAGTGACAACGTAGGAGACTTTCTGTCATGAAGATCATGGTGCTACTTTGAAGCACAAGTGTGGAAAAAGGATAGTAGCATTGCCCCTTCTCTCTTTTCTCTCTTTTTTGGTGGGCTTCTTTGGCCTCTTTTATTTTTTGCAAAGTCCGGAGACTCATCCCAACTTGTGAGGGAATCGTGGCTTCCTTCATCCTTTCCTCACATGGTACAATGCTCTAATAATGATGATCATCACACTTTTATTTACTTACAACTCAAGAATTACAACTCGATACTTAGAACAAAATATGACTCTATATGAATGCCTCCGGCAGTGTACCGGGATGTGCAATGATCTAGCGTAGCAAATGACATCAAAAATATACAAACCATGAAAACAGCATGCTAGCTATCTTACGATCATGCAAAGCAATATGACAATGATGGTGCGTGTCATAATAAACGGAATGGTGGAAGTTGCATGGCAGTATATCTCGGAATGGCTATGGAAATGCCATAATAGGTAGGTATGGTGGCTGTTTTGAGGAAGGGTAAATGGTGGGTATAATGCACCAGCAAAAGTTGTGTGGTACTAGAGAGGTTAGCAATGATGGAAGGGTGAGAGTGCGTATAATCCATGGAATCAACATTAGTCATAAAAAACTCACATACTTATTGCAAAAAATTATTAGTTATCGAAAAAAGTAATAGACACATGCTCCTAGGGGGATATATTGGTAGGAAAAGACCATCGCTCGTCCCCGACCGCCACTCATAAGGAAGACAATCAATAAATAAATCATGCTCCGACTTCATCGCATAACGGTTCACCATACGTGCATGCTACGGGAATCACAAACTTTAAGACAAATATTTCTACCAATCTAGAATTACTCACTAGCATGACTATAATATCACCATCTTTATATCTCAAAACAATCATAAGGAATCAAACTTCTCATAGTTTTCAATGCTCTTTATATGAAAGTTTTTATTATATCCCTCTTGGATGCCCATCATATTAGGACTAAATTAATAGCCAAAGCAAATTACCATGCATTGTAGAGACTCTCAAAATAATATTAGTGAAGCATGAGATTTCAACAATTTCTATAAAATAAAACTACTGTTGTGCTCTAAAAAGATATAAGTGAAGCACTAGAACAAAATTGCCTAGCTCAAAAGATATAAGTAAAGCACATAGAGTATTCTAATAAACCACGATTCATGCGTGTCCCTCTCAAAAGGTATGTACGGAAAGGATGATTGTGGCAAACTAAAAAGCAAAGACTCATATCATACAAGACGCTCCAAGCAAAACACATATCATGTGGTGAATAAAAATATGGCCTCAAGTAAATTTAGCGATGGATGAAGATGAAAGAGGGGATGCCATCCGGGGCATCCCCAAGCTTAGATGCTTGGTTATCCTTGAATATTACCTTGGGGTGCCTTGGGAATCCCCAAGGTTAAACTCTTGCTGAAGGAAATATGCCCTAGAGGCAATAATAAAGTTATTATTTATTTCCTTATATCATGATAAATGTTTATTATTCATGCTAGAATTGTATTAACCGGAAACATAATACATGTGTGAATACATAGACAAACAGAGTGTCACTAGTATGCCTCTACTTGACTAGCTCGTTAATCAAAGATGGTTATGTTTCCTAACCATGAACAAAGAGTTGTTATTTGATTAACGAGGTCACATCATTAGTTGAATGATCTGATTGACATGACCCATTTCATTAGCTTAGCACCCGATCGTTTAGTATGTTGCTATTGCTTTCTTCATGACTTATACATGTTCCTATGACTATGAGATTATGCAACTCCCGTTTGCCGGAGGAACACTTTGGGTACTACCAAACGTCACAACGTAACTGGGTGATTATAAAGGAGTACTACAGGTGTCTCCAATGGTAGATGTTGGGTTGGCGTATTTTGAGATTAGAATTTGTCACTCCGATTGTCGGAGAGGTATCTCTGGGCCCTCTCGGTAATACACATCACATAAGCCTTGCAAGCATTATAACTAAGATGTTAGTTGTGAGATGATGTATTATGGAACGAGTAAAGAGACTTGCCAGTAACGAGATTGAACTAGGTATTGGATACCGACGATCGAATCTCGGGCAAGTAACATACCGATGACAAAGGGAACAACGTATGTTGTTATGCGGTCTGACCGATAAAGATCTTCGTAGAATATGTAGGAGCCAATATGGGCATCCAGGTCCCGCTATTGGTTATTGACCGGAGACGTGTCTCGGTCATGTCTACATTGTTCTCGAACCGTAGGGTCCGCACGCTTAACGTTACGATGACAGTTATTATGAGTTTATGCATTTTGATGTACCGAAGGTTGTTCGGAGTCCCGGATGTGATCACGGACATGATGAGGAGTCTCGAAATGGTCGAGACATAAAGATTGATATATTGGAAGCCTATGTTTGGACACCGGAAGTGTTCCGGGTGAAATCGGGATTTTACCGGAATACCGGGAGGGTTGCCGGAACCCCCCGGGAGCCAAATGGGCCTACATGGGCCTTAGTGGAAAGGTGAAAGGGGCTGCCATGGAGGGCTGCGTGCCTCCCCCCTCCCCTAGTCCTATTAGGACTAGGAGAGGTGGCCGGCCACCTCTCTCTCTCTCTTTCCCCCTTGGAGTCCTAGTTGGAATAGGATTGGAGGGGGGAGTCCTACTCCCGGTAGGAGTAGGACTCCTCCTGCGCCTCCCTCCTTGGCCGGCCAGCCCCTCCCCTTGGATCCTTTATATACGGGGGCAGGGGGCACCTCTAGACACAAAAGTTGATCCTTGAGATCGTTCCTTAGCCGTGTGCGGTGCCCCCTGCCACCAAATTCCACCTCGATCATACCGTTGTAGTGCTTAGGCGAAGCCCTGCGTCGGTAGTACATCAAGATCGTCGCCACGCCGTCGTGCTGACGGAACTCTTCCTCGACGCTTTGCTGGATCGGAGCCCGAGGATCGTCATCGAGCTGAATGTGTGCTAAGAACTCGGAGGTGCCGGAGTAACGGTGCTTGGATGGGTCGGATCGGGAAGACGTACGACTACTTCCTCTACGTTGTGTGATCGCTTCCGCAGTCGGTCTGCGTTGGTACGTAGACAACACTCTCCCCTCTCGTTGCTATGCATCACCATATTCTTGCGTGTGCGTAGGAAATTTTTTGAAATTACTACGTTCCCCAACAGTGGCATCCGAGCCTAGGTTTTATGGTTTGATGTTATTTGCACGAGTAGAACACAAGTGAGTTGTGGGCGATACAAGTCATACTGCCTACCAGCATGTCATACTTTGGTTCGGCGGTATTGTTGGACGAGACGACCCGGACCAACCTTACGCGTACGCTTACGCGAGACCGGTTCCCTCGACGTGCTTTGCACATAGATGGCTTGCGTGCGACTGTCTCTCCAACTTTAGTTGAACCGAGTGTGGCTACGCCCGGTCCTTGAGAAGGTTAAAATGGAGTCTATTTGACAAACTATCGTTGTGGTTTTGATGCGTAGGTGAGATGAGTTCTTGCTTCAGCCCGTAGCAGCCACGTAAAACTTGCAACAACAAAGTAGAGGACGTCTAACTTGTTTTTGCAGGGCATGTTGTGATGTGATATGGTCAAGGCATGATGCTGATTTTATTGTATGATATGATCATGTTTTGTAACCAAGTTATCGGCAACTGGTAGGAGCCATATGGTTGTCGCTTTATTGTATGCAATGCAATCGCGATGTAACGCTTTACTTTATTGCTAAGCGGTAGTGATAGTCGTGGAAGCATAAGATTGGCGAGACGACAACGATGCTACGATGGAGATCAAGGTGTCGCGCCGGTGACGATGGTGATCATGACGGTGCTTCGGAGATGGAGATCACAAGCACAAGATGATGATGGCCATATCATATCACTTATATTGATTGCATGTGATGTTTATCTTTTATGCATCTTATCTTGCTTTAATTGACGGTAGCATTATAAGATGATCTCTCACTAAATTATCAAGAAGTGTTCTCCCTGAGTATGCACCGTTGCCAAAGTTCATCGTGCCCAGACACCACGTGATGATCGGGTGTGATAAGCTCTACGTCCATCTACAACGGGTGCAAGCCAGTTTTGCACACGCAGAATACTCAGGTTAAACTTGACGAGCCTAGCATATGCAGATATGGCCTCGGAACACAGAGACCGAAAGGTCGAGCGTGAATCATATAGTAGATATGATCAACATGACGATGTTCACCATTGAAAACTACTCCATCTCACATGATGATCGGTTATGGTTTAGTTGATTTGGATCACGTGATCACTTAGAGGATTAGAGGGATGTCTATCTAAGTGGGAGTTCCTAAGTAATTTGATTAACTGAACTTAAACTTATCATGAACTTAGTACCTGATAGTATCTTGCTTGTTTATATTGATTGTAGATAGATGGCTTGTGCTGTTGTTCCGTTGAATTTTAATGCGTTCCTTGAGAAAGCAAAGTTGAAAGATGATGGTAGCAATTACACGGACTGGGTCCGTAACCTGAGGATTATCCTCATTGCTGCACAGAAGAATTACGTCCTGGAAGCACCGCTGGGTGCCAGGCCTGCTGCTGGAGCAACACCAGATGTTATGAACGTCTGGCAGAGCAAAGCTGATGACTACTCGATAGTTCAGTGTGCCATGCTTTACGGCTTAGAATCGGGACTTCAACGATGTTTTGAACGTCATGGAGCATATGAGATGTTCCAGGAGTTGAAGTTAATATTTCAAGCAAATGCCCGAATTGAGAGATATGAAGTCTCCAATAAGTTCTATAGCTGCAAGATGGAGGAGAACAGTTCTGTCAGTGAGCATATACTCAAAATGTCTGGGTATAATAATCACTTGATTCAGATGGGAGTTAATCTTCCAGATGATTGCGTCATTGACAGAATTCTCCAATCACTGCCACCAAGCTACAAGAGCTTCGTGATGAACTATAATATTCAAGGGATGAACAAGACTATTCCCGAGCTCTTCGCAGTGCTAAAAGCTGCGGAGGTAGAAATCAAGAAGGAGCATCAAGTGTTGATGGTCAACAAGACCACTAGTTTCAAGAAAAAGGGCAAAGCGAAGAAGAAGGGGAACTTCAAGAAGAACAGCAAGCAAGTTGCTGCTCAGGAGAAGAAACCCAAGTCTGGACCTAAGCCTGAAACTGAGTGCTTCTACTGCAAGCAGACTGGTCACTGGAAGCGGAACTGCCCCAAGTATTTGGCGGATAAGAAGGATGGCAAGGTGAACAAAGGTATATGTGATATACATGTTATTGATGTGTACCTTACTAGAGCTCGCAGTAGCACCTGGGTATTTGATATTTGTTCTGTTGCTAATATTTGCAACTCGAAACAGGGACTACGGAATAAGCGGACACTAGCAAAGGACGAGGTGACGATGCGCGTGGGAAACGGTTCCAAAGTCAATGTGATCGCGGTCGGCATGCTACCTCTACATCTACCTTCGGGATTAATATTAGACCTAAATAATTGTTATTTGGTGCCAGCGTTGAGCATGAACATTATATCTGGATCTTGTTTAATGCGAGACGGTTATTCATTTAAATCAGAGAATAATGGTTGTTCTATTTATATGAGTAATATCTTTTATGGTCATGCACCTTTGAAGAGTGGTCTATTCTTGTTAAATCTCGATAGTAGTGATACACATATTCATAATGTAGAAGCCAAAAGATGCAGAGTTGATAATGATAGTGCAACTTATTTGTGGCACTGCCGTTTAGGTCATATCGGTGTAAAGCGCATGAAGAAACTCCATACTGATGGACTTTTGGAACCACTTGATTATGAATCACTTGGTACTTGCGAACCGTGCCTCATGGGCAAGATGACTAAAACACCGTTCTCCGGTACTATGGAGAAAGCAACAGATTTGTTGGAAATCATACATACAGATGTATGTGGTCCGATGAATGTTGAGGCTCGTGGTGGATATCGTTATTTTCTCACCTTCACAGATGACTTAAGCAGATATGGGTATATCTACTTAATGAAACATAAGTCTGAAACATTTGAAAAGTACAAAGAATTTCAGAGTGAAGTTGAAAATCATCGTAACAAGAAAATAAAGTTTCTACGATCCGATCATGGAGGAGAATATTTGAGTTACGAGTTTGGTGTACATTTGAAAAATTGTGGAATAGTTTGGCAACTCACGCCACCCGGAACACCACAGCGTAATGGTGTGTCCGAACGTCGTAATCGTACTTTACTAGATATGGTGCGATCTATGATGTCTCTTACTGATTTACCGCTATCGTTTTGGGGATACGCTCTAGAGACGGCCGCATTCACGTTAAATAGGGCACCATCAAAATCCGTTGAGACGACACCTTATGAACTATGGTTTGGCAAGAAACCAAAGTTGTCATTTCTGAAAGTTTGGGGCTGCGATGCTTATGTGAAAAAGCTTCAACATGATAAGCTCGAACCCAAAGCGGAGAAATGTGTCTTCATAGGATACCCAATGGAGACTGTTGGGTACACCTTCTATCACAGATCCGAAGGCAAGACATTCATTGCTAAGAATGGATCATTTCTAGAGAAGGAGTTTCTCTCGAAAGAAGTGAGTGGGAGGAAAGTTGAACTTGACGAGGTAACTGTACCTGCTCCCTTATTGGAAAATAGTACATCGCAGAAAACTGTTTCTGCGACACCTATACCAATTAGTGAGGAAGCTAATGATGATGATCATGAAACTTCAGGACAAGATACTACTGAACCACGTAGATCAACCAGAGTGAGATCCGCACCAGAGTGGTATGGTAATCCAATTCTGGAAGTCATGCTACTAGATCATGATGAACCTATGAACTATGAAGAAGCGATGGTGAGCCCATATTCCGCAAAGTGGCTTGAGGCCATGAAATCTGAGATGGGATCCATGTATGAGAACAAAGTATGGACTTTGGTTGACTTGCCCGATGATCGGCAAGCAATTGAGAATAAATGGATCTTCAAGAAAAAGACTGACGCTGACGGTAATATTACTGTCTATAAAGCTCGACTTGTCGCAAAAGGTTTTCGACAAGTTCAAGGGGTTGACTATGATGAGACCTTCTCACCCGTAGTGATGCTTAAGTCCGTCAGAATCATGTTAGCAATTGCCGCATTTTATGGTTATGAAATATGGCAGATGGCTGTCAAAACTGCATTCCTGAATGGATTTCTAGAAGAAGAGTTGTATATGATGCAACCAGAAGGTTTTGTCGATCGAAAGGGAGCTAACAAAGTGTGCAAACTCCAGCGATCCATTTATGGACTGGTGCAAGCATCTCGGAGTTGGAATAAACGCTTTGATAGTGTGATCAAAGCATTTGGCTTTATACAGACTTTTGGAGAAGCCTGTATTTACAAGAAAGTGAGTGGGAGCTCTGTAGCATTTCTGATATTATATGTGGATGACATATTGCTGATTGGAAATGATATAGAATTTCTGGATAGCATAAAGGAATGCTTGAATAAAAGTTTTTCGATGAAAGACCTCGGGGAAGCTGCTTACATGTTAGGCATAAAGATCTATAGAGATAGATCAAGACGCTTAATTGGACTTTCACAAAGCACATACCTTGACAAGATTTTGAAGAAGTTCAAAATGGATCAAGCAAAGAAAGGGTTCTTGCCTGTGTTACAAGGTGTGAAGTTGAGTCAGACTCAATGCCCGACCACTGCAGAAGATAGAGAGAAAATGAAAGATGTTCCCTATGCTTCAGCCATAGGCTCTATCATGTATGCAATGCTGTGTACCAGACCTGATGTGTGCCTTGCTATAAGTTTAGCAGGGAGGTACCAAAGTAATCCAGGAGTGGATCACTGGACAGCGGTCAAGAACATCCTGAAATACCTGAAAAGGACTAAGGATATGTTTCTCGTATATGGAGGTGACAAAGAGCTCACCATAACAGGTTACGTTGATGCAAGCTTTGACACTGATCCGGACGATTCTAAATCGCAAACCGGATACGTGTTTACTTTAAACGGTGGAGCTGTCAGTTGGTGCAGTTCTAAACAAAGCGTCGTAGCGGGATCTACATGTGAAGCGGAGTACATAGCTGCTTCGGAAGCAGCGAACGAAGGAGTCTGGATGAAGGAGTTCATATCCGATCTAGGTGTCATACCTAGTGCATCGGGTCCAATGAAAATCTTTTGTGACAATACTGGTGCAATTGCTTTGGCAAAGGAATCCAGATTTCACAAAAGGACCAAACACATCAAGAGACGCTTCAACTCCATCCGGGATCTAGTCCAGGTGGGAGACATAGAGATTTGCAAGATACATACGGATCTGAATGTTGCAGACCCGTTGACTAAGCCTCTTCCACGAGCAAAACATGATCAGGACCAAGGCTCCATGGGTGTTAGAATCATTACTGTGTAATCTAGATTATTGACTCTAGTGCAAGTGGGAGACTGAAGGAAATATGCCCTAGAGGCAATAATAAAGTTATTATTTATTTCCTTATATCATGATAAATGTTTATTATTCATGCTAGAATTGTATTAACCGGAAACATAATACATGTGTGAATACATAGACAAACAGAGTGTGACTAGTATGCCTCTACTTGACTAGCTCGTTAATCAAAGATGGTTATGTTGGGGAACGTAGTAATTTCGAAAATTTTCCTATGCACACGCAAGATCATGGTGATGCATAGCAACGAGGGGGAGAGTATTGTCTACGTACCAACGCAGACCGACTGCGGAAGCGATCTCACAACATAGAGGAACTAGTCGTACGTCTTCTTCCCGATCCGACCGATCCAAGCACCGTTACTCCGGCACCTCCGAGTTCTTAGCACACGTTCAGCTCGATGACGATCCTCGGGCTCCGATCCAGCAAAGCGTCGAGGAAGAGTTCCGTCAGCACAACGGCGTGGTGACGATCTTGATGTACTACCGACGCAGGGCTTCGCCTAAGCACTACAACGGTATGATCGAGGTGGAATTTGGTGGCAGGGGGCACCGCACACGGCTAAGGAACGATCTCAAGGATCAACTTATGTGTCTTGGGGTGTCCCCTGCCCCCGTATATAAAGGTTGGAGGGAGGGGGGCTGGCCGGCCAAAGAGAGGGAGGCGCAGGAGGAGTCCTACTCCTACCGGGAGTAGGACTCCCCCCTCCAATCCTAGTCCAACTAGGAATCCTTTAAAGGAGAGAGAGAGAGAGAGGTGGCCGGCCCCTCTCCTAGTCCTAATAGGACTAGGGAGAGGGGGGGAGGCGCAGCCCTATGTGGGCTGCCCTCTCACCTTTCCACTAAGGCCCATGTTGGCCCATTTGGCTCCCAGGGGGTTCCGGTAACCCTCCCGGTAATCCGGTAAAATCCCGGTTTCACCCGGAACACTTCCGATGTCCAAACATAGGCTTCCAATATATCAATCTTTACGTCTCGACCATTTTGAGACTCCTCATCATGTCCGTGATCTCATCCGGGACTCCGAACAACCTTCGGTACATCAAAATGCATAAACTCATAATAACTGTCATCGTAACGTTAAGCGTGCGGACCCTACGGTTCGAGAACAATGTAGACATGACCGAGACACGTCTCCGGTCAATAACCAATAGCGGGACCTGGATGCCCATATTGGCTCCTACATATTCTACGAAGATCTTTATCGGTCAGACCGCATAACAACATACATTGTTCCCTTTGTCATCGGTATGTTACTTGCCCGAGATTCGATCGTCGGTATGCAATACCTAGTTCAATCTCGTTACTGGCAAGTCTCTTTACTCGTTCCATAATACATCATCTGACAACTAACATATTAGTTGCAGTGCTTGCAAGGCTTATGTGATGTGCATTACCGAGAGGGCCCAGAGATACCTCTCCGACACTCGGAGTGACAAACCCTAATCTCGAAATACGCCAACCCAACATCTACCATTGGAGACACCTGTAGTACTCCTTTATAATCGCCCAGTTACGTTGTGACGTTTGGTAGTACCCAAAGTGTTCCTCCGGTAAACGGGAGTTGCATAATCTCATAGTTATAGGAACATGTATAAGTCATGAAGAAAGCAATAGCAACATACTAAACGATCGGGTGCTAAGCTAATGGAATGGGTCATGTCAATCAGATCATTCAACTAATGATGTGACCTCGTTAATCAAATAACAACTCTTTGTTCATGGTTAGGAAACATAACCATCTTTGATTAACGAGCTAGTCAAGTAGAGGCATACTAGTGACACTCTGTTTGTCTATGTATTCACACATGTATTATGTTTCCGGTTAATACAATTCTAGCATGAATAATAAACATTTATCATGATATAAGGAAATAAATAATAACTTTATTATTGCCTCTAGGGCATATTTCCTTCAGTCTCCCACTTGCACTAGAGTCAATAATCTAGATCACATCACCATGTGATTAACATCAATAGTTCACATCATCATGTCATTAACACCCATAGTTCACATCGCCATGTGACCAACACCCAAAGGGTTTACTAGATTCAGTAATCTAGTTCACATCGCTATGTGATTAACACCCAAAGAGTACTAAGGTGTGATCATGTTTTGCTTGTGAGAGAATCTTAGTCAACGGGTCTGCCACATTTAGATCCGTAAGTATTTTGCAAAATTCTTTGTCTATAATGCTCTGCACAGAGCTACTCTAGCTAATTGCTCCCACTTTCAATATGTATCTAGACCGAGACTTAGAGTCATCTAGATTAGTGTCAAAACTTGCATCGGCGTAACCCTTTACGACGAACCTTTTTATCACGTCCATAATCGAGAAACATATCCTTATTTCACTAAGGATAATTCGGACCGCTGTCCAGTGATCTACTCCTAGATCACTATTGTACTCCCTTGCCAAATCAGTGCAGGGTATACAATAGATCTGGTATACAGCATGACATACTTTATAGAACCTATGGCCAAGGCATAGGGAATGACTTTCATTCTCTTTCTATCTTCTGCCGTGGTCGGGCTTTGAGTCTTACTCAACTTCACACCTTATAATACAGGCAAGAACTCTTTCTTTGACTGCTCCATTTTGAACTACTTCAAAATCTTTGTCAAGGTATGTACTCATTGAAAGAACTTATCAAGCGTCTTGATCTATCTCTATAGATCTTGAAGCTTAATATGTAAGCAGCTTCACCGAAGTCTTTCTTTGAAAAACTCCTTTCAAACACTCCTTTATGCTTTACAGAATAATTCTACATTATTTCCGATCAACAATATGTCAATCACATATACTTATCAGAAATGCTGTAGTGCTCCCACTCACTTTCTTGTAAATACAGGCTTCACCGCAAGTCTGTATAAAACTATATGCTTTGATCAACTTATCAAAGCGTATATTCCAACTTCGAGATGCTTGCACCAGTCCACAGATGGATCGCTGGTGCTTGCACATTTTGTTAGCACCTTTCGGATTGACAAAACCTTCTGTTGCATCATATACAACTCTTCTTTAATAAATCCATTAAGGAATGCAGTTTTGTTTATCCATTTGCCAGATTTCATAAAATGCGGCAATTGCTAACATGATTCGGACAGATTTAAGCATAGATACGAGTGAGAAAAACTCATCGTAGTCAACACTTTGAACTTGTCGAAAACCTTTTTCGACAATTCTAGCTTTGTAGATAGTAACACTACTATCAGCGTCCGTCTTCCTCTTGAAGATCCATTTATTCTCAATTGCTTGCCGATCATCGGGCAAGTCAACCAAAGTCCATACTTTGTTCTCATACATGGATCCCATCTCAGATTTCATGGCCTCAAGCCACTTTGCGGAATCTAGGCTCACCATCGCTTCTTCATAGTTCGTAGGTTCATCATGATCTAGTAGCATGACTTCCAGAATTGGATTACCATACCACTCTGGTGCGGATCTCACTCTGGTTGATCTACGTGGTTCAGTAGTATCTTGTCCTGAAGTTTCATGATCATCATCATTAGCTTCCTCACTAATTGGTATAGGTGTCGCAGAAACAGTTTTATGTGATGTACTATTTTCCAATAAGGGAGCAGGTACAGTTACCTCGTCAAGTTCTACTTTCCTCCCACTCACTTCTTTCGAGAGAAACTCCTTCTCCAGAAAGTTTCCGAATTTTAGCAACAAAAAGTCTTGCCTTCGGATCTGTGATAGAAGGTGTATCCAATAGTTTCCTTTGGATATCCTATGAAGACGCACTTCTCCGATTTGAGTTTGAGCTTATCAGGATGAAACTTTTTCATATAAGTATCGCAACCCCAAACTTTAAGAAACGACAACTTTGGTTTCTTGCTAAACCATAGTTCAGATTGTGTCGTCTCAACGGATTTAGATGGTGCCCTATTTAACGTGAATGCAGCTGTCTCTAATGCATAACCCCAAAATGATAGTGGTAGATCGGTAAGATACATCATAGATTGCACTATATCCAATAAAGTACGGTTATGACGTTTGGACACACCATTATGTTGTGGTGTTCCAGGTGGCGTGCGTAGTGAAACTATTTCACATTGTTTTTAACTGAAGACCAAACTCGTAACTCAAATATTTGTCTCCGCGATCAGATCGTAGAAACTTTATTTTCTTGTCACGATGATTTTTCACTTCACTCTGAAATTCTTTGAACTTTTCAAATGTTTCAGACTTATGTTTCATCAAGTAGATATACTCATATCTGCTTAAATCATCTGTGAAGATCAGAAAATAATGATACCTGTCGCGAGCCTCAATATTCATCGGACCACATACATCAGTATGTATGATTTCCAACAAAACTGTTGCTCGCTCCATTGTTCCGAAGAACGGCTTTTTAGTCATCTTGCCCAAAAGGCATGGTTTGCAAGCATCAAGTGATTCATAATCAAGTGATTCCGAAAGCCCATCAACATGGAGTTTCTTCATGCGCTTTATACCAATATGACCTAAACGGAAGTGCCACAAATAAGTTGCGCTATCATTATTAACTTTGCATCTTTTGGTTTCAATATGTGTATCACTACGATCGAGATCCAACGAACTTGTTTCATTGGGTGTATGACCATCGAAGGTTTTATTCATGTAAACAGAACAACAATTATTCTCTGACTTTAATGAATAACCGTATTGCAATAAACATGATCAAATCATATTCATGCTCAACGCAAAAACCAAATAACACTTATTTAGGTTCAACACTAATCCCAAAATTATAGGGAGTGTGCGATGATGATCATATCAATCTTGGAACTACTTCCAACACACATCGTCACTTCACCCTTAACTAGTCTCTGTTTATTCTGCAACTCCTGTTTCGAGTTACTACTCTTAGCAACTGAACTAGCATCAAATACTGAGGGGTTGCTATAAACACTAGTAAAGTACACATCAATAACATGTATATCAAATATACTTATGTTCACTTTGCCATCCTTCTTATCCGCCAATCACTTGGGGTAGTTCCGCTTCCAGTGACCAGTCCCTTTGCAGTAGAATCACTTAGTCTCAGGCTTAGGATCAGACTTGGGCTTCTTCACTTGAGCAGCAACTTTCTTGCCGTTCTTCTTGAAGTTCCCCTTCTTCCCTTTGCCCTTTTCTTGAAACTAGTGGTCTTGTCAACCATCAACACTTGATGTTTTTCTTGATTTCTACCTTCGTTGATTTCAGCATCACGAAGAGCTTGGGAGTTGTTTCCGTTATCCCTTGCATATTATAGTTCATCACGAAGTTCTACTAACTTAGTGATGATGACTAGAGAATTCTGTCAATCACTATCTTATCTGGAAGATTAACTCCCACTTGATTCAAGCGATTGTAGCACCCAGACAATCTAAGCACATGCTCACTAGTTGAGCGATTCTCCTCCATCTTTTAGCTATAGAACTTGCTGGAGACTTCATGTCTCTCAACTCGGGTATTTGCTTGAAATATTAACTTCAACTCCTGGAACATCTCATATGGTCCATGACGTTCAAAACGTCTTTGAAGTCCCGATTCTAAGCCGTTAAGCATGGTGCACTAAACTATCAAGTAGTCATCATATTGAGCTAGCCAAACATTCATAACGTCTACATCTGCTCCTGCAATAGGTCTGTCACCTAGCGGTGCATCAAGGACATAATTCTTCTGTGCAGCAATGAGGATAAACCTCAGATCACGGATCCAATCCGCATCATTGCTACTAACATCTTTCAACACAATTTTCTCTAGGAACATATCAAAATAAACACAGGGAAGCAACAACGCGAGCTATTGATCTACAACATGATTTGCAAAATACTACCAGGACTAAGTTCATGATAAATTTAAGTTCAATTTAATCATATTACTTAAGAACTCCCACTTAGATAGACATCCCTCTAATCCTCTAAGTGATCACGTGATCCAAATCAACTAAACCATAACCGATCATCACGTGAGATGGAGTAGTTTTCAATGGTGAACATCGTTATGTTGATCATATCTACTATATGATTCACGCTCGACCTTTCGGTCTCCGTGTTCCGAGGCCATATCTGCATATGCTAGGCTCGTCAAGTTTAACCTGAGTATTCTGCGTGTGCAAAACTGGCTTGCACCCGTTGTAGATGGACGTAGAGCTTATCACACCCGATCATCACGTGGTGTCTGGGCACGACGAACTTTGGCAACGGTGCATACTCAGGGAGAACACTTCTTGATAATTTAGTGAGAGATCATCTTATAATGCTACCGTCAATCAAAGCAAGATAAGATGCATAAAAGGATAAACATCACATGCAATCAATATAAGTGATATGATATGGCCATCATCATCTTGTGCTTGTGATCTCCATCTCCGAAGCACCATCATGATCACCATCGTCACCGGCGCGCCACCTTGATCTCCATCGTAGCATCGTTGTCGTCTCGCCAATCTTATGCTTCCACGACTATCACTACCGCTTAGTAATAAAGTAAAGCATTACATCGCGATTGCATTGCATACAATAAGGCGACAACCATATGGCTCCTGCCAGTTGCTGATAACTCGGTTACAAAACATGATCATCTCATACAATAAAATCAGCATCATGCCTTGACCATATCACATCACAACATGCCCTGCAAAAACAAGTTAGACGTCCTCTACTTTGTTGTTGCAAGTTTTACGTGGCTGCTACGGGCTTAAGTAAGAACTCATCTCACCTACGCATCAAAACCACAACGATAGTTCGTCAAATAGACTCCGTTTTAACCTTCTCAAGGACCGGGCGTAGTCACACTTGGTTCAACTAAAGTTGGAGAGACAGTCTTCCGCAAGCCATCTATGTGCAAAGCACGTCGAGGGAACCGGTCTCGCGTAAGAGTACGCGTAAGGTTGGTCCGGATCGTCTCTCCCAACAATACCGCCGAACCAAAGTATGACATGCTGGTAGGCAGTATGACTTGTATCGCCCACAACTCACTTGTGTTCTACTCGTGCAAATAACATCAAACCATAAAACCTGGCTCGGATGCCACTGTTGGGGAACGTAGTAATTTCAAAAAAATTCCTACGCACACGCAAGATCATGGTGATGCATAGCAACGAGGGGGAGAGTATTGTCTACGTACCAACGCAGACCGACTGCGGAAGCGATCTCACAACGTAGAGGAAGTAGTCGTACGTCTTCTTCCCGATCCGACCGATCCAAGCACCGTTACTCTGGCACCTCCGAGTTCTTAGCACACGTTCAGCTCGATGACGATCCTCGGGCTCCGATCCAGCAAAGCGTCGAGGAAGAGTTCCGTCAGCACAACGGCGTGGTGACGATCTTGATGTACTACCGACGCAGGGCTTCGCCTAAGCACTACAACGGTATGATCGAGGTGGAATTTGGTGGCAGGGGGCACCGCACACGGCTAAGGAACGATCTCAAGGATCAACTTGTGTGTCTTGGGGTGTCCCCTGCCCCCGTATATAAAGGTTGGAGGGAGGGGGGCTGGCCAGCCAAAGAGAGGGAGGCGCAGGAGGAGTCCTACTCCTACCGGGAGTAGGACTCCCCCCTCCAATCCTAGTCCAACTAGGAATCCTTTAAAGGAGAGAGAGAGAGGTGGCCGGCCCCTCTCCTAGTCCTAATAGGACTAGGGAGAGGGGGGAGGCGCAGCCCTATGTGGGCTGCCCTCTCACCTTTCCACTAAGGCCCATGTTGGCCCATTTGGCTCCCGGGGGGTTCCGGTAACCCTCCCGGTAATCCGGTAAAATCCCGATTTCACCCGGAACACTTCCGATGTCCAAACATATGCTTCCAATATATCAATCTTTACGTCTCGACCATTTCGAGACTCCTCGTCATGTCCGTGATCTCATCCGGGACTCCTAACAACCTTCGGTACATCAAAATGCATAAACTCATAATAACTGTCATCGTAACGTTAAGCGTGCGGACCCTACGGTTCGAGAACAATGTAGACATGACCGAGACACGTCTCCAGTCAATAACCAATAGCGGGACCTGTATGCCCATATTGGCTCCTACATATTCTACGAAGATCTTTATCGGTCAGACCGCATAACAACATACGTTGTTCCCTTTGTCATCGGTATGTTACTTGCCCGAGATTCGATCGTCAGTATCCAATACCTAGTTCAATCTCGTTACTGGCAAGTCTCTTTACTCGTTCCGTAATACATCATCTGACAACTAACATATTAGTTGCAGTGCTTGCAAGGCTTATGTGATGTGCATTACCGAGAGGGCCCAGAGATACCTCTCCGACACTCGGAGTGACAAACCCTAATCTCGAAATACGCCAACCCAACATCTACCATTGGAGACACCTGTAGTACTCCTTTATAATCACCCAGTTACGTTGTGACGTTTGGTAGTACCCAAAGTGTTCCTCCGGTAAACGGGAGTTGCATAATCTCATAGTTATAGGAACATGTATAAGTCATGAAGAAAGCAATAGCAACATACTAAACGATCGGGTGCTAAGCTAATGGAATGGGTCATGTCAATTAGATCATTCAACTAATGATGTGACCTCGTTAATCAAATAACAACTCTTTGTTCATGATTAGGAAACATAACCATCTTTGATTAACGAGCTAGTCAAGTAGAGGCATACTAGTGACACTCTGTTTGTCTATGTACTCACACATGTATTATGTTTCCGGTTAATACAATTCTAGCATGAATAATAAACATTTATCATGATATAAGGAAATAAATAATAACTTTATTATTGCCTCTAGGGCATATTTCCTTCAGGTTATGTTTCCTAACCATGAACAAAGAGTTGTTATTTGATTAACGAGGTCACATCATTAGTTGAATGATCTGATTGACATGACCCATTTCATTAGCTTAGCACCCGATCGTTTAGTATGTTGCTATTGCTTTCTTCATGACTTATACATGTTCCTATGACTATGAGATTATGCAACTCCCGTTTGCCGGAGGAACACTTTGGGTACTACCAAACGTCACAACGTAACTGGGTGATTATAAAGGAGTACTACAGGTGTCTCCAATGGTAGATGTTGGGTTGGCGTATTTCGAGATTAGAATTTGTCACTCCGATTGTCGGAGAGGTATCTCTGGGCCCTCTCGGTAATACACATCACATAAGCCTTGCAAGCATTATAACTAAGATGTTAGTTGTGAGATGATGTATTACGGAACGAGTAAAGAGACTTGCCAGTAACGAGATTGAACTAGGTATTGGATACCGACGATCGAATCTCGGGCAAGTAACATACCGATGACAAAGGGAACAACGTATGTTGTTATGCGGTCTGACCGATAAAGATCTTCGTAGAATATGTAGGAGCCAATATGGGCATCCAGGTCCCGCTATTGGTTATTGACCGGAGACGTGTCTCGGTCATGTCTACATTGTTCTCGAACCATAGGGTCCGCACGCTTAACGTTACGATGACAGTTATTATGAGTTTATGCATTTTGATGTACCGAAGGTTGTTCGGAGTCCCGGATGTGATCACGGACATGACGAGGAGTCTCGAAATGGTCGAGACATAAAGATTGATATATTGGAAGCCTATGTTTGGACACCGGAAGTGTTCCGGGTGAAATCGGGATTTTACCGGAATACCGGGAGGGTTACTGGAACCCCCCGGGAGCCAAATGGGCCTACATGGGCCTTAGTGGAAAGGTGAAAGGGGCTGCCATGGAGGGCTGCGCGCCTCCCCCCTCCCCTAGTCCTATTAGGACTAGGAGAGGTGGCCGGCCACCTCTCTCTCTCTTTCCCCCTTGGAGTCCTAGTTGGAATAGGATTGGAGGGGGGGTCCTACTCCCGGTAGGAGTAGGACTCCTCCTGCGCCTCCCTCCTTGGCCGGCCAGCCCCTCCCCTTGGATCCTTTATATATGGGGGCAGGGGGCACCTCTAGACACACAAGTTGATCCTTGAGATCGTTCCTTAGCCGTGTGCGGTGCCCCCTGCCACCAAATTCCACCTCGATCATACCGTTGTAGTGCTTAGGCGAAGCCCTGCGTCGGTAGTACATCAAGATCGTCGCCACGCCGTCGTGCTGACGGAACTCTTCCTCGATGCTTTGCTGGATCAGAGCCCGAGGATCGTCATCGAGCTGAACGTGTGCTAAGAACTCGGAGGTGCCGGAGTAACGGTGCTTGGATCGGTCGGATCGGGAAGACGTACGACTACTTCCTCTACGTTGTGTGATCGCTTCCGCAGTCGGTCTGCGTTGGTACGTAGACAACACTCTCCCCTCTCGTTGCTATGCATCACCATGATCTTGCGTGTGCGTAGGAAAATTTTTGAAATTACTACGTTCCCCAACACTTGCCACTCCTAATTCCATGGTCCATCAAATCTTTACTCGAAACTTGAAAACTTCACAACACAAAACTCAACAGAAAACTCATCAGACCCGTTAGTATAAGAAAATAAATCACCACTTTTGGTACTCTTGTGAACTCATTCATTATTTATATTTGTGTAATATCTATTGCATTCCAACTTCTCCATGGTTCATACCCCCCGATACTACCCATTGATTCATCAAAATAAGCAAACAACACATAGAAAATAGAATCTATCAAAAACAGAACAGTCTGTAGCAATCTGTAAACTTCGAATACTTCTGTAATACCAAAAATTCTGAAAAAATAGGAAAACAGAGGCAATTTGTATATCAATCTTATTCAAAACGAATCAGTATTTTATCGCTCTTCTCTGAATAATGAAAATTATTATACTGGGCGCAAAAGTTTCTTTTTTTCAGCAAGATCAAATCAACTATCATCATAAGCCACCCCAAAGGTCTTACTTGGCACAAACACTAATTAAAACACCAAAAATACATATAACCAGAGGCAAGATAATAAATTTATTGCAAAACAGAAAAAAAAATAAACAAAAAAATTGGGTTGCCTCCCAACAAGCACTATTGTTTAACGCCCCTAGCTAGGCAAAAAACATAGATCTAGGTATTGTCATCTTTGGTATTAAATCCATAAGTAGACCTCATAATTGATTCATATGGCAACTTAATTCTCTTTCTAGGAAAGTGTTCCACGCCTTTCCTTAATGGAAATTGAAATCTAATGTTTCCTTCTTTCATATCAATAATTGCACCAATAGTTCTAAGGAAAGGTCTACCAAGAATAATAGGGCATGTAGGATTGCAATCTATATCAAGCACAATAAAATCTATGGGCACATAATTCCTATTTGAAACGATAAGAGCATCATTAATCCTTCCCATAGGTTTTTTTAAAAGTGGAATCCACAAGATGCAAATTCAAAGAGCAATCATCAAATTCACGGAAACCTAGCACATCACATAAAGTTTTCGGAATCGTGGAAACGCTAGTACCCAAATCACACAAAGCATGGCACTCATAATCCTTAATTTTAATCTTAATTGTAGGTTCCCACTCATCATAAATCTTTCTAGGGATAGAAACTTCCAACTCAAGTTTTTCTTCAAAAGATTTCATCATAGTATCAATGATATGTTTAGTAAAAGCTTCATTTTGATTATAAGCATGAGGAGAATTCAACATGGATTGCAACAAGGAAATACAATCTATCAAAGAACAATTATCGTAATTAAAATCCTTGAAATCCAAAAGAGTGGGTTCATTGCTACTTAAAGTTTTGATCTCTCCAATCCCACTTTTATCAATTTTTGCATCAAGATCTATAAACTCCGAATCATTGGGACACCTTCTAGCTAAAGTTGACTCATCTCCAGTACCATCTTTATCAATATTTATATTAGAAAACAAATATTCAATAGGAGTCACATCAATCACTTTAAGATCTTCATCAATATTATCATCACAAGAAATCGAAGAACACGCTTTTACAAACCAATCTCGCTTAGCACGCATCCTAGTGGTTCTTTCTTCACATTCATCAATTAGAGATTCTCATAGCCTTTAGAGACTCATTAATATCATGCTTGGGTGGAATAGATCTAATATTGAAAGAATCAATCTCAAGAGAAATTCTATCCATGTTCCTAGCCAAATTATCAATCTTAAGCAATTTTTCTTCAACCATAGCATTAACATTCTTTTGAGAACTAATAAATTCTTTAATATTGTTCTCAATATCAGAGGTCATCTTATTATAATTTACATAAGAATTGTTGTAGGAATTACCATAATTATTAGGGGAAATACTAGGAAAAGGCCTAGGGTTGAAATTACCTCTATACGCGTTATTGCCAAAATTGTTCCTACCAACAAAATTCATATCCATAGATTCATTATTATTATCAATAAATGTAGACAAAGGCATATCATTAGGATCAATAGGAGCACTCTTACTAGCAAACAATTTCATAAGTTCATCCATCTTTCCACTCAAAACATTAATTTCTTCAATCGCGTGCACTTTTTTACTAGTAGAGGATCTTTCGTATGCCATTGAGAGTAATTAGCCATGATATTATCTAGGATTTTGGTAGCTTATCCTAATGTGATTTCCATAAAAGTACCTCCCATGTCCGAATCTAAAAGATTTCTAGAAGCAAAATTCAATCTGGCATAAAAAATTGTATGATCATCCATAAACTTAAACCATGAGTAGGGCAATTTCTTATCATCAATTTCATCCCCTCCCAAGATTGTGCAACATGTTCATGATCAAGTTGCTTAAAATTAATTATATCATTCCTAAGGGAGCTGATCTTAGCGGGAGGAAAATATTTGGAAATAAAAGCATCTTTACACTTATTCAATGAATCAATACTATTTGTAGGCAAAGATGAAAAGCAAGTTTTAGCACGATCTCGTAGTGAGAACGAAAATAGCTTTAATTTAACAATATCATTATCCACATCTTTCTTCTTTTTCATATCACACAACTCAATGAAAGTATTTAGATGGGATGCGGCATCTTCTCTAGGAAGGCCGGAAAATTGTTCTTTCATAACAAGATTAAGCAAAGCGGCATTAATTTCATAAGATTCCGCACTAGTGGTGGGAGCAATTGAAGTACTAATAAAATCATTATTATTAGTATTGGAAAAATCACACAACTTGGTATTCTCTTGAGTCATTGTGACAAAGCAAGCAATCTAGCACACGAGCAGCCAAAAAGCAAACGAAAAGACGAACGGAAGAAGGGCGAATAAAAAGGAAAATATTTTTGCATTTTTCTGAAATCGTTTTAGAAGTGGGGGAGAGGAAAACAAGAGGAAAATGGCAAATAATGTAGTGCAAGAGATGAGAGTTTATGATAGGTACTTGGTAGGCTTGATGTATACCTCCCCGGCAACGGCGCCAGAAATTCTTCCTGCTACTTCTTGAGCTTGCTTTGGTTTTTCCCTTGAATAGGAAAGGGTGATGCAACAAAGTAGAGATAAGTATTTCCATCAGTTAAGAACCAAGGTATCAATCCAATAGGAGATACAAGCAAGTCTCCAATATATGCACCTACACAAACAATCAAACACTTGCACCCAACGCGATAAAGGGGTTGTCAGTCCCTTCACGGTCACTTGCAAAGGTGAGATATGATAGAGATAGATATAAAAGATTACTAAAACGTAAAACAAAATAGAAGTAAATAAATTGCAGCAAGATATTTTTGGAATTTTTTGTTTATAGATCTAAAAATATATGATGGAAAAATAGACCCGGGGGCCATAGGTTCCACTAGAGGCGTCTCTCTTCAAGGCAAATAATACGGTGGGTGAACAAATTACTATCAAGCAATTGGTAGAAAAGAGCAAAGTTATGACGATATCCAAAGCAATGATTATGCATATATGCATCACGTCCATGTCAAGTAGACCGAAATGATTCTGCATCTACTACTATTACTCCACACATCGCCCACTATCCAGCATGCATCTAAAGTATTAAGTTCATAAGAACGGAGTAACGCCTTAAGTAAGATGACATGATGTAGAGGGATAAACTCAAGCAATATGATGAAAACTCATATTTTTACCCTTGATGACAACAATACAAATACGTGCCTCGCTACCCCTACTTTGTCACTAGGTGAGGACACCGAAAGATTGAACCCAAAACTAAGCACCTCTCCCATTGCAATAAGAACCAATCAAGTTGGCCAAACCAAACAAATAATTTGAAGAGAAATACGAAGATATGAAAACTTGCATATAAGAATTCAGAGAAGATTCAAATAATATTCATAGATAATCTGATCATAAATCCACAATTCATCGGATCTCGACAAACACACCGCAAAAGAAGATTACATCGGATAGATCTCCAAGAACATCAAGGAGAACATGGTATTGAGGATCAAAGAGAGAGAAGAAACCATCTAGCTACTTGTTATGGACTCGTAGGTCTGTAGTAAACTACTCATGCTTCATTGGAAGGGCAATAGAGTTGATGTAGAAGCCTGACGTGATCAAATCCCCCTCCGGCAGGGTGCCGGAAAAGGTCCCAAGATGGGATCTCACGGGTACAGAAGGTTACGGCAGCAAAATAGTGTTTTGGTGGACGCTTCTGGTCGTTTGGGAATATTTCTGAATCTATAGGCCAAGAATTAGGGTTGGAGGACTCCCGGGGGCCCACAAGCTAGGGGCGCCCCCCTAGGGTGCACCCTGAGGGCTTGTGGAGTCCTCAGGACTCTTCTGACTTCCTCCTCAAGTCCTACGTGTGTCTTCTGGTCCAAGAAAAATCATCGTAAAGTTTTATTCCGTTTGGACTCCTTTTGATATTCCTTTTTGGTAGAACTCAAAAACAAGGAAAAACAGAAACAGGCACTGGGCTCTGGGTTAATAAGTTAGTCCCAAAAATAATATAAAATAGCATATTAATGCATATAAAACATCCAAAGCAGATAATATAATAGCATAGAACAATAAAAATTTATAGATACGTTGGAGAGGTATCAAACGTCACCTCCTCGAACCCAGTTTGAGTCGGGGTAGGGGATTAGGCACCGACTCAGAGGAGCTCAAGGCCATTGAGGGCCTTGGAACACCCTTACCGGAGTCTTCCTTGCCCGGCATATCATGTGGGACTCTACAAGAAATGAGGAATATGAAGTTTATGATTTAGTCGCCTTACTGATCGGAGTAAGTATGTAAAACTACTCACCTGTGGGCAGATGGATGGTCACGAGGACGAGTCCTCGAAGGATCCTGAGCTGATTTTCTCAACTGGTGCCGATGATTGGCCTGTCGGGATCGCATGGGCTTTTCTTGGACGCTTGTAGATCCGAGGAGGAGCCAACTCCTCGACATCCTCGAATGTCACCCTCTCCCTCTTCCCACCTTGGGAGGAGTGGACCCTGCTGGATTCTTCCCATTGGTCGGAGCTGGAGTTGGACTCCAAGTCCTGCTGGCTCTCTTGAAGAACATCCAAGGTACTACCTCGGATGGTCAGGTTCCTTGCCCTGGTATTCTTTGTCCCCCTCTTCTTTTTGGTCATGACTGAGACCTCATAGGAGTCTTCGGCCAGCAACCCCTCAAGCATAATATTCATGGGTTCTTCCTATTGAGGTGTTGGGCACTTGATCGCCTGGGCGCGTTTGCGCCAATCCTGCAAAGTCGAAACATCTAAAGACGACCATTCCATTAAAGGATGTAATGGAAGCTTAAGTAGTAGATTAACGCGTTAAACATAAATTTTACTTCGGTGGTGAGGCATTCTTGACCGTAGCCGATGTCATCCTTCTCAGTCTAGAACTTGTTTTCCTTGGTTTTTAATAGGATCTTCAACATCCCGCCTAGGTCCTTTCCTCAGAAAAAGTTTCGGAATACCGTGTCCTCACCCCTTGGTGTATACCTCCATCATGGAGATGCACGGGCTTGACGGGGATGGACCCCACAATGGAGCATCACGTGGATCATCCACCGGAGTAACGCCCCCATCGACGATGGCCTTCACTCGGTTCTGGAGCTCGACCACCTCCTCCTGGTTCCCCCAATCAAGGGCCTTGGAGGTCCAAGAGTGCAGCCTCCTCAGATGTGCGACTGAGAAAGCAGGTACCCCCTCCTGGCCCCCTAATGACATGTTGGTCACATAGAACCATTCTGATCCTGCCACGGCTTCACCATCTCAATGAATTTACCTTTCGGCCAAGAGATGGTGTTGAGATTGCTAATCATGGTGCCTCTGCACTCCATCAGTTTGAGGCCGTTGCTTTGCAGTTTGACACAGAACAGCTTCAGCCAAAGCTCAAAGTGGGGCTCGATGCGGAGGAAGGCCTCGCAAAAAGTAATAAAGGTGGCTGGGGATGGAGTTGGGGGTAGATGGTGGAATTGGAGCTTGTAAAAATACAATAGGCCAAGGGTGGATGGAAAATCCCAGTCCTCAGATGAGGTGGGAGACAAACACAACCCACTCGCCCTCCCGAGGATCTCAAATCTGGGAGGCCGAGCAGATCTCACTACCAACAAGGGGGTGACATTTGACCACTCCCTGAGGAGGGAGGTAGCCGCTTGCCTGTAGCTCTGTAATGTTCCCCATCGTGATAATGCAGGGCATCCATAGCCCTCTCTTGCTTGCTGCCTTCTCCTCGGTCGCCTGAGCGGTGGTACCTTTCCCCATGCCGACCATCTTTGGAAGATGGTGGGGACGGGTTTTTGGATAGGGGGAAGTGGTGTGAGTCATGGGTATCCTGGTGTTGGAGCTTGGGAGTTTGGAGTGATGGATCAAAGGAGGAAGCATGCGGTGAATTGGATTCACCCATTCCCTTCTTATAGCCCGGTAACAATACCAAGGGGAACCACACCGCACAATTAATCCGCCAGTTCCTGATACAACATGTAGTCACGGCTCAAGGGATCTTGTTTATGATGTTGCCAAAAATCTGGAGCATGATCCCTTTATCGATGGGATGTGAATGGAAACGGCCTTGAGCCGTGGTAAATTCGGCTTAATGACTATGGATGGGACCTCTCGGTTCACAGTAAGAGGTGGTGGTTCAAATTTTGGCAAGTCGTGGTATAAACCAATTGGCCCACTACTCTCACATGACAATCATTTGTCATTAATCTAAAGGTGTCTTTGGATCCAATAAAGAAATACACTATTTTCATAAAGGGCCTTGTTAAAAGACACCATGATTACCTAGAGTATATCATTACTCGGGTTTACCCATGAATGCAGTAAAAGAGGAAGCCGAACATGGAAGGATAGAGAGGGCTTTGGATCCTGAGGATTCCTCAAATATGGAGTCTATTTGGAAGATCGAACTCGCCTATGAAACTGAAGACCCGAAGAATAAGTTGTATCGAGGAGTCATTCACGGTCCTCGGCTTGAAGACTAGTTCAAGGGCTATTGAAGGTGTCCTGAATGAGGAGATACTCACCACATCAGCCTGTCATTCATGGGTCGGGCCGAGGACCACCAACAACCAAAGAATGGGCCATGTAAGCTATGGCTCTTGGCGTACTCAAGATAAAATCCTTCGAAGACATAGCGTATACTTAAAGGCATATTCAAATATTTGGCATGTTTATCTCTAGATGCAACTGACCCATGTGTAACCCTAGGTACCCCTCGATCCCTATATAAGCCGATGGTTTTTGTCTATAGGGGCGAGGTTAGATTCATTCATACGATCTCCAGGTAGATCATCCTGTACTTTGTACCCATCCACAATCAATACAATACAAGCAGGACGTAGCATTTACCTCTTCAGGCTCAAACCTGGGTAAATATTGTGTCTCTCTACTTCTTGTTACCATCAAGACAAGATCACCAGCTCGGGACCCCCTACCCGAGATCTGCCTGATTTAGCTCTGACACCGGGGCGGATTGCGGGCTTCGACATGGAGGACACCATAGAAGAGTTCATGGTCGCCCAAGTAGCGGACATGTAGGAGTAGCAGACCATTCTAGAGTCCATCCAGGATGAGGCCTATGTCGATACCAATCGTCGATTCATCTGATAAGAATGGGCAGCAACCGACTAGACACGGAGGCCGATGCGGAGGAGCCACGGGAGATGGAGTTACAACTGCCGCCAGAGCCAGGCACGAAGATCGTGGGCATCTCCGATGAGGGCTAGGGTAATGTAGATTATATGATCTATGTAGTACGTAAGTTTTCCTATTTTGCATGATTTGTATGGATTTAAGGTTTCAAGTATAAGGTATCAAATTTCAGGTGTGGCCGGTCATTTTCGCGAACACGCCCAGGGCGGGTCCATGGGCGTTTGATGGCCCGGATTTGCTGTTTGCGGATGTAGATGCCAATACTCAGTTTGTGTGTGTGCATTATGTGACGTCCAATATTTGCCTAAAAACATGTTGTTGATAATCCCCAAGTGCAGGGAATCATCATAGCAATTCCCAAAGGTGATAGTGATAAGTATGGAGCGTCGAACCCACAAGGAGCTAAAGGTAAGATCAATATTCTCTCAAGTCCTATCTGCCACTGATACGACTCTACGTACACCGAACGTTTGCTTCCAACTAGAAACGAGAAATAAAACTACGTTGTGGGTATGAAGAGGATAACTTTGCATGATATCGGAGAGCCAAAATATGAAAGTAAGTGATGTTATCATAAAGTTAGAATATATTACTAAATATTATAAATAGCGAGTGTGGAATAATGATGGGTCGGTGTGCGGAATTATCCTAGGCAATCGTTAACAAGACCAGTGGTCGTCATTGCAATTTCATATCAGGGAGAGGCATAAGCTAACATACTTGCTCTTCTTGGATCATATGCACTTATGATTGGAACTCTAGCAAGCATCCGCAACTACTAAAGATCATTAAGGTAAAACCCAACCATAGCATTAAAGCATCAAGTCGCATTTATCCCATACGCAACAACCCCCTTACTCGGGTTTATGATTTTGTCACTCAAGCAACCCACTATAAGCGAATCATGAACGTATTGCAATACCCTACAGCGGGAATCCCTCACACTTGCGCGACACGGAGGGCACAATAGGAGAGCACCAAAAAAACATACAACTCATACCAATCTAGATCATCAATCCACCCAAAGACAAAGGATATCTACTCAAAACATCATAGGATGGCAACACATCATTGGATAATAATATGTGGCATAAAGAACCATGTTCAAGTAGGGATTACAGCGGGGCGCGGGAGAGTGGACCGCGTAAAAGAGATGAGGATGGTGATGATGACGGTAATGTTGATGAAGACGATCACCGCGGCGATGATTCCCCTCCCGATGGCACTCCGGTGCCATCGAGAGAGGAGGAGGAGAGGTTCTCCCCCTTGTGCTTCCTCCTCCATGGCCTCCCCCTGGATGGGGAGAGGTTCTCCCTCTGGTCATTGGCCTTCATGGTGATGATGGCCCCTCCGGGATCCTCCTCCATAGCCTCCGGTGATGATGGCCCCCTCCGGCAGGGTGCCAGAGAGGGCCTAGATTGATTTCTCGTGGCTACAGAGGCTTGCGGCGGCGAAACTTCTGATCTAGGTTATTTTCAGGAGGTTTGGGAATTTATAGGAGAGGTTGGCGTCGAGGACAAGTTAGGGGGCCCCACGGGAAGTCCATGAGGCACAGGGGTGCGCCCCAGGGGGGTGGGCGTGACCCCCACCTTCGTGAGGCCCACGGGACTCCCCTCCGGTAGATTTTTGTTCCAGTATTTTTTATATTTTACAGAAAAATTCTCCGTTGATTTTCATCACATTCCAAGAACTTTTATTTCTACAAAAAAAACACCACGGTAGTTCTGCTGAAAAAAGCGCCAGCCCGGATTAGTTCTAATCAAATCATACCAAAATCATATAAAACTATTTTAAACTTGGCATGAATACTTCATAAATTATAGATACGTAGGAGACGCATCAGTTGTCGAATATGGGACACCATTCGCATCCCTCGATTCCTTCTTTTCTCAGCAGTCCGACCAAGATCTAACACTCCACAAGCATCTATTCTGGACAAATTGCCCTAAAAAATATTCCGGGAAAAACCAGCTTCCACTTAAATGCCCAAGCTGACAATATGTACTTTTTTAATCACGACGACGATCTCGATCAATCTGATGCCTCTAGTAGCGCCACGTTGTCCTCTCCCCCTTATTTCACACCGTGTGCTCATTTCGTTCAATCTCATACAAATTTACTTCTAAGGTCCCACTATCAATGACTATTTGTTGGCTATAATTATTTGACACCTTCGTCCCCGAACCCCGTGTCGCTCCCCATGGGTGAGGGGCAGCAAACCTAACCCTAGCCGCCAGGCCTCCGCCACCACCACTTCCTTCTCACTGCCGCCTTGTCGGTGGGAAAGCCCACGTGGCCACCAAGGATGGCAGTGGAGGGACATCTTCCATTGGTTGCTTCTTCTAGTCGTTTGGGTGTGTATGTTCTAGCTTAGCATGGTTGCCTTGTGTTGCTTCGATGGCTTTCCAGGGGTCATGTTTAGATGCAATGCATGCTGCATCAGGTCAATTCAGGTGTGCATATGTTTCCTCGCCCCTCCCCCTAGCCTATTGTCTCGGTCTTTACTTGCTAGATTTGGTGGAGGTTCTATCAGATCTGGTGGGGGTTCTACCAGATCTGGCGGAGGTTCTGCCAGATTTGGCAGTTCTTCCTCCTTGTGGCTCGTCTCCGGCTAGTAGTGAGTGGGATTCCGTCGTTTGATTTTCCTCCCCGTTGATTCTGCCGCTGATTTGGTCATTAATTGTCAGCTCGTCTCTCGTCGCTAGTGAATTTTTAATTTGGTAATTGGTCACTTATGCTTGAAGTCTTCTTGTTTGTGATGGTATAGATGCCATTTTCTGTTTGATATCTTCCTCAGATCATGCGGCAATTCCCGATTCAGGTCATCGGTCGTGATGGTTTTCATCACTGGTACTTTCTTGTGCTCTTGCTCCCCACCATTTGGTTCTTGTCCACCTCCTCTGCCCCTCTTCTATGGCTTTGGTAAAGTCCGATCTTGTAGCATTGGAATGGCCATGGATTTTGCAAGAAGTGTTGTCTTATGGTTGGTTGTTGTTTGGTCCTTATGGTGCTTGTCTACCTAAGTCATTGTCGCCGTAGGTCATCGTGGGTGTTTAGGTCGTGTTGTAGTTGACCAGTGTCCAGGCTCTTGCATCAGATGTTTATCGCTTTTCATGTTGTATGACATACTTTTGCTCTACCTTAGGTTGGGTTTGGTCATATCTTGCTTGTGGATCTTGATCCTTAGGTTGTTTAGATTCTTCCTTTTGGGTTGTGCCTCTTTGGTGTTGTATGGTACGCACCTTCTTTGCCAATGTATCATTTTCCTCTCATAATGAATTGACATGTAGCTCTCCTGCTAGTTCAGGAAAAATGATTATATGACTTAGCTTACTTCATTTTGGTATCAAAATAAAAGAATCATAGAATTCTGCAGTCTTCCATTAGAAGGATTCTTATAAACTTTTTTCATGGAACTCCCGATCTAAAGTCTCAAATATGGTATAAGCAACTCTAGAGGGTGTTACAACTTCAACAAGATCTATGTGGGCCTCGTTTGGAGCCACTCCTATAAATTCATTTTTGTGTAGAATTAGGTTGTCTAGTTTCTAACCATATATTGTAAAACACATTGACACACTCAATAAATTTGGAAATTTTAACAAGGTTTCTCTTCATATGGCATTATAGCCATTTGGCCAGGTTCCATTGCAAAAGATGTAACGGTACAAAGTTTAACCAATCAAGAAGTGGCCGACCCAAGATTGGGGAAAACAAGGGTTATTGTCAGGTTATTCAACGGAGCAAGCTACCTCACCTACTCATCACTAGCGACTGCAAAGCTATCAAGCATTGTCATCGTCCTCGCCCTGGCTAACCTCAATCTCCGAGTCCGCCATTAAAACCAAGTAAGTTCTTGCTTCAAACCACACCTTTGACAAGATTCCTTCTCTAAAATTACACTCAATCTATCACAATTATCTTAGCCAAGCCAAAGCATAGCTAAGAATTTTCCTGGGCTTAGATCTTAAAGGTAAATTCCAAATTGAGTTTTCTAGATTGCTAAAATCATGCGTTTTTTTAACTATGTTAGCCTTAATTAAACAATAGCCATGTTTGTTGCAAGAGATGGGATTAGAATGTCAGGAGGATGTTCACGTCATTCCTTTGAAAGTTTCTCTTTATAACTTGCTCGAGCTAGTGAATGTGCAACAACATTGCTCTCTCGGGCACAATGTGCAATCGTTGCCTTGCCAAAAGAACTCAACAATGTAGTGAAATCATCGATCACCATTGACCCCGAAGCACGGCACTCTGAAGGATCTAGGATGGCATGCACAATCTCCATTCAGTCATATTCTACCACCACCGAGTAAAATCCTCAACTCATCTACCAAGCACAGCCCCTCGAACAACATGAAAGCCTCCATCAAGGCATCCATGGAGAACTCCTAATGTGAACAATATGCAGTAATGAACTTCTCATTTGAGTCCCAAAGCAAAGCTCCCGCCGCACCAGACTCCGGATGGAAGCTAGCATCAACATTCAGTTTTATAGTTCGTGAAGTCAGTCCAATCCACTTCATTTGCCTCGTTGGTTCCTTTACCTATGTTGCTAACGCATTCACCACAATCCCCTTGATGCTTAAAGCCTATCGTACAGGGGGCATTTTTACCTCATGGGTGATTTGCAACAATCCCACTAGATGTACCATCATGCCACCATGATACTACGAATTACATTACAATTGGGATGCCCATTCCTGCTGGGAGCTCAACACATACCAACTCTTCAAGGATCGTTCCCTAGATAGCTCTTGAACAACAACTGATTCAGTATAGTCCCTAAGACCAGGTTCCTCCCACACCTCCGTAGCTCTGTCACAAATAAAAACCATGTGCCAGAGATCCTCCCGATCAGTACAACAGACTGTATAGGCAACTGGAGTTTAATACGTTGATTCGCCAACGTCCAACACCAGGGAACTATGTCGCGCAAAACCCTTCAGTTGAAAATATGAACTTTCGAGGATACATGTCTTCCCCAGAAAAACTCCCAAACCAGATGTGGACCCATCCTTCCTTATCCCACATTAAGTATGGCCCTCGATCTATATTTTTTTCCTCCAAGCCACATGGTGAAGCATCTTGACTTGGTAAATTGCCATGCAATAAAGTTTGATTGACCATGTGAAGGTAGAGGGATTTGAAGAATTATCACAACGTCAACTGGCCAAAATTATCCTCGATCATTTTCTCATCCTAGTTCCCTAAAATTGGATCAATTAAGTCATGAATTGTCTGTAACAAACACCGCCCCCATGAGTAATTATCTTGTGATCATGGCTCATTGGGGTCCATCGTCCTTCCAAAAATTAATCGTCGCACCATCTCTAGGTCGCCATTAGCTCCATGCTTAAGAGTTTTCAAACCAAATAGAATGCTCCGCCATGTGTATGACGATTTGTTCTTCAACATAGCCTTACATAAGTCCTAATCCAGGTAATACTTAGCTTGAAGACCTAAGAACATGGTGATTATGGTTCAAACAATAATCTCCAACACTGTTTTGCTAGCATTGCTTTTTTGAAACAATGTAAGTCTTCAAACCGCATGCCACCTTTATTTTTTGGAACACACATTTTCCACCGCGCCTTCCAATGCAGTTTTCGTTTACCTTGAGTGCCACCCCCACCAGAATCTAGCAATAGCATCACACACAGCCTGACATGTATTCTTCGAGATATTAAAAACAGTTAGCATAGACCAGGATTGCCTATGCAACTACCTTCAGAAGTATCTCTTTCCAACTAAAAGATAACACCCCCCCCCCCCCACAGCGAAGAGATAACATCTTTGATAGCCAACCATTGTTAAGTGCCCAGACTCTATCAAAAAGATGTTGGAAGCAATCACTACGGTCAAAATGGTGGTAATCTCAAATATTTATCAGTCAATGCCTCTGAGCCAGTGTCAAGCTATGCACATACCTCATCTCTTAGGGCTGGAAAAAAATAATGGTCTTTGCATTGCGGACCAACTACCCAAAGCTTGCACGATACATATCTAGAGCATTCGGGAGTGTCGTGGCATTCGACGCATCCACTCTCATCAAGATTAGGAAGTCATAAGCAAATAACAAGCGTGAAACTGATGGTGCACTACAGCACACCCTAAGCCCTTGGATACCGCCAATCTCCTCCTCATGTGCTAGAAAACTAAATAAAACCCTCACCACAAAATCAAGAACAGGCAAGGCGATAGGGGATCCCCTTGCCTAAGCCCCCTCATAGGGGTAAATATATATGTTTTATTTGAATTGAACTAAACCCTGTAATGAGCCCATCATACTCTTCAATGATCATCGGCTGGTGCCTGAACAACCACTGTCCTCATGCATTGCAATATTCCACTTACCAAAGCATAGAAACTCAGTTATGATTATGTAGTCATCCAAGGGCCTGAATTTGACCTGCTTTGAGCACCCCCCCCCCCCAGGCCACTTGCAAGGCGGTGAAAAGCATCGTATGGCTGAAGGAAGCTCAGACACAAACCCTAAGAATCATCGCCCAAAGCATCTCACATGTGGGCGTTCCGATTAGTCCCAAGAGATCCACCACCTCCCTTTCCTCTTCCGTGATCTCCATCCTTTGGAGAAGAGCATCATCTTTGTTGCTGGGTTAGGTCCTATGTTCTTTGTCGAGGCTTTCGCTGTCCCGCTACCCCTGAATTCGATGTTGCCGATAGAGATGCGGCCAAGGTGACGCACACTCGCCGTGTGCGAAGATTTTCTAACCCTAGGGCACTACTCCGACATAGGAGAGGACGGGATGTCCTTCCCTAGATTGGCTATGGTGGATTCATGCAAGGTCGCCACAACGCATGAGAAACCTAGGTTGCTAGGGGGCCAGCCATGATCATCACCTCCGCCACGGGATTGAACTTGCAATCGTGCATTTCTATTATCGGGATTGTTAAATCTCAGTCCATGCTATATTCTCGAGATCCTACGCGAAGATCCATGCAAAAAAAATCTTTGAATTTCTCTCTCTTTCTTTTTTATATTTTCGGTTACTTGACTGAGAATTGGTTAAATCTCAGTTGAGTTGACTCCACGCCCTTCTAATATTTGCCGCTCCTAACCGTTCACGCAACCTCCGCGGATGCTCTAAACTAATCTAAAAATGCTCTAAGCTGCTTAACATCGCACTTATACAATAGAAAAGAAAATCAGAATACCAAAAACCATTCAGACTTCAATACGACGAAAACCACCAGGGGTAAGGTACTAAGGTAACACTGCTACTGCTGCTAGTATAAACTGGGGCAACCATCCCTCCCAATAATCAGCCATGCAATTGCATCTTTAGCTACAAAATTACACATGTGACTGCATGCTTCGACTTCCTAGCTACATGTAACACGGTTCCAACTCCAAAAAAAGAAAAGTATCCACGGTTTTGCGGAATTCCCTACTGTTGCGGCGGCCCTCCCGCGTTTCCCTCCGCCCCGCCCTCCGGCGCGCGCGCGGCCACCGCCGCCGACACCGCGGCGTCGTACCCGTCCGCCGATGCCGCGGCGAACTCGGCCATGGCGCCGGTGACGGCTCCCAAGCCGGCGCACAGCACGCGCCCCGCCATGCCCTCCATGCCCGCGGCAGCTCCCGAGCACACCGACCCGACGCCGGCCACGAAGAAGTCCAGCCCGTCCATCACCCGCGCCTCCGACGCCGCTTCGACGGCGAGCCCCCACTCCATGCACACTAGGAATGCCGGCGGCACCGTGCGCGGCGTGGCGGCGTCCGCGCCAATGCCCAGGCAGCGTCGTGCCCAGGCGGCCAGGGCGCGCGCGTATGCTCGCTGCGCCGACAACCAGGCGTCCAGGGCTCCGCGCCAGGCTCGCACCTCACACTCGAGCGCAACGGCTGCGGGAGGCGGCGGCGTCGCCTCTGGGGGGCCGAGAGCCACGGTGGTCGCCGCCGACGCGCGGTGTTGGAGGAAGAGAAGCTTGGCGTCGTCGATGGTCCGCTTCTGAGCCTCGTGGCGCTCAGCCATGGCTCGCCACATCCGCGACAGTCTGCACAATGCAACAACAGCTCTGTTATTATCAAAGGCTACGATCAGGCAAGATCCCTTAAATTCACGTGCATTCCTACATCAGCATGCCTACTATGATCAATAACCCAACAGCTATTCACCCTTTGTTTGCTGAAAATTTTAGCGATATCATATCATTAGTAAATTCCAAGTATATGAACTGCGACATTTTAAACTCTTGCTTGATTGGACTATGCCCATTGTTTGACCAGTTAACATATTATTTATGAAACGTTGGCTTATAAAAATTGTACTAAGTTCTCAATGGTGAGCAGAAGCATACCCTTGGATAAGCTCCATAAGTTGAGGGTGCAACTCCTCGTCTCTTAGAACTTCAATTCTTCTTGATATTGACTGAACAGTTTGTATTGACACCTTCATCCGAGTTTGTAAACTTCTCAAAGCTGAACGAGTCTTATCGACAGAAGAAGGCTCCTCCCCTTTCACATCCTGGCTCCGCAAATGTGCCATCCTCTTCTCATACTCAAGTCTTAATCGCTCACCCACCTACAAGTGACAAAGGCATGACTTCCGCTAGTCGGTTCTACTGATCTGTTGGTATAGGTTCGTGAGGGTGACAAAGATCGTACCTTCACTTCTTTGTATAATTTCTTCTCCCATGTATACAGTCTATCCAGAGTGGAGTGATGACTTCCAGACATTGCGCTGCAAGATTCTTCAGAGTAACAGCTGCTTGTATCATTGTCAAAAAGATCATCTATTGAGCCAGAGGAAGCAAGAAGGAAACGGGAAGATGATGATCGAATTGATGCAGATCGCAAAAGTGCGACTGGGTTTAGCATCTTTACTGCATTAAAAAAATCATGAGGAAGTTCAGCGACTGAAATCTGAAACATTTTAAATAATAACTTCAGTATTGGTTTATAAAAGTGGTACCAGAAAGATCATTTGAGGTTGAGTATTGAGCTCGACTTGCCTCCAGCATCCGTGAGACTTCCTGAGCAGCGCTACAGATCCCCAAGAACTGACTGTCAATATCTTTCATAGCCTCGACCAAACTCGTTGGCCTTCGGTTCAGATACACAGTGAAACCTGGGGTTTCTTCTGCATTTGCTACTTTGTTCCTCATTAGTTCTTTCTGATGTGCCTTGATCTCATGGTCTACTGCATTTCGGGGCTCGGATGAGCCTGCGCATTGAACACCTTTGGATTGATGTCCCTTTTGTTCTTGCTTGACATTGACTTCCGATTTTCCTGGGCGAGCCTCGTTAGAAGCCATACATCTTTGGTCATCTGAATGCTCACATTCATCAGATTCTTCTTCTTCATCATCATCCTCATCAGATTCTTCTTCATCATCATCCTCCTCCCCCTCCCCCTCCCCCTCTTTGTTGTGCATTTGTTCATGTTTTTGACATTCATCATCTTCCTCTTCGAGTTCTGGGATTCCTTCCTCCTCTCTTACCCGCTGTAACCGTGCCAATTCATCGTCAGTGACCACATTGTCATAGCTACTCCGAGGGCGCGGGTACGGATAGCTGTCCAGCGACGAGAATGGATTCCAGAAGGAGTCCCACGGTGATGATTCTGGTTCCTGGGGTGATGAGGGTGGGTAGTTTGGCCTGTCATGAGATGCGTAATAAGATGTCCTCCTTGGATCCTGGGGTGGAGCAGGTGGATAGCTTTGCCTGTCATAAGGTGGCGTGTAATAAGAGGAATTCCTCACTGGCTCCTGGGGTGATGGAGGTACGTAGTTTGGCCTCTCATAAGGTGGCATGTAATAAGAATTCCTCACTGGCTCCTGGGGTGATGGAGCATAAGGTGGCATGTAATAAGAATTCTTCACTGGATCCTGGGCTGATGAAGGTACGTAGTTTGGCCTGTCATAAGGTGGCATGTAATGAGCATTCCTCACTGGTTCCTGCGGTGATGGAGCTACATAGCTTGGCCTGTCATAAGGTGGCATGTAATAAGCATTCCTCACTGGTTCCTGGGGTGATGGAGCTACATAGCTTGGCCTGTCATAAGGTGTATAGTGAGAAGATGGCCTCATCGGTGAGGAATTGGCTGGGAAGAATCTATCTGTGCCACCATAGCCATCCACAGGGTAATGTGACTCAACACGGATTGTTTCCACGGGCCGTGGAGCCTCTTCAACTGACACTGATGGGTTTGGTCCTGACATCAAGTACTTCGCGACATGAACAGTCCTCTTCTCATACGAACCATAAGGAAGGCCGAGCATCTCTGGCTTCTGTTGCTTGACAGGAGAAATGAATGGGTCAAAAATGAGCTCGTGCCGATCATCTCCAGCAACGAACCGCTGCAGGGCCATCGAGACACATTTCATGGATTCGATGTAGGCGATATGAGAGGACGCAAAACGATTGCGCTGATCCAGTGCCTGCTTGATGAAGTCCCTCCTGTCCCGGCACATCTTGACAGCCTCCTCATCTTCCAATCGGGAAGCAGCACATCCCATGTCTCCAGAGCCTTGTGTTTTCAGGAATATGTCATGCCCGGGCCAGAACTTCGGAGTCTTAACATGTCAAAACACAAAAAAGGAATGCGACAGGTAAGTTTCAGCTCCAATAAACCAAGTATCATGTGTACGTGCAGAAATTACCTGATACTGTACAGTGGTCAATTGTTGGCAACCTGTGCATTGCAGCTCAAGCCAATGAATTGGAAGATGATTCGTACCAACCTACAATCAGGCAAATTTCTGACATTTCAGAAGCGAATTCCATACATTTATTCAGTAGCAAATTCCAAACATTTCAGAAGCATGAGCGATCAAATTGTGTATCAAAAGGGAACTCAGAGACAGGCTAATCACCAGCAACAGGCAATCAATCAGGAGTGTTGAGATTGACTACTTGGGATCAAACATGAAATGCAGCTACTTCTCACAAGACCCAAAAAATTCTCTTCTCAAAAGACAGCGAGAGCTACAAACACCACAGAAAGACGTCCCTTTGGAAATGAAATACCCCACTGACAAAACATACCCTACACATTTTTCGGTTAGCTAGCAGCGACATTCCTTCCTCCTAAACGAGGGCTAAAAAAGCAAGAAAGTTAGGAATGTGACCCTTGGCCCAGCAAGACATAAACGGTCCTACTGCCTACTTGCGTAATCATGGCCACGGGAAACTGGAATTCAGTCCAGTACACTGAAGATATAAGGATTCAGTTCAGTAAACTGGAATTCAGTTCAGTACACTGAAGGTAACAGAGCCAGGACGGTGCTGGGTAAAACTAATGAAACATTGGAATTCGAAACAGCATTTTTTTTGTGCAGTTAAATCAGCACAAACAACGATCTTTTACCGTCCACAAATCACAAGCAGCCAGAAAAACACAATGCAAAGATATCTTGAAGGTGAAATGAGGGGTCAGCCTCTGAAGAAGTGCGCAACTGTACACCGCAGGCAAACAGAAGTGTTGGCCCTGGATGGACTGATTTTCCGATGCTTAAGCAGTTGGCAAAGGTTAAAAAAATGCTGTAACAAGAAGAAAATTACAAGAAAGCTCTGAAGATGATGATGGGTAATAATAACACTTGTCTCTTGGTAAACTGCCCACAAGGGAAAGAGTACTACTAGTAGTTCCAATCCCCCAACCAAATGCTCAATCGCTCTTGCCAACCTGCGAGTGGAACCACGGAAGGGAATGGAAAAATTAAGAATTTGCTGGACAGGACAAAGAACAGGCGCATCAGTGCTCGTTGCATCTTGCTTAACCAGGGCACGGAACAGATGGATAAATTACGGACCCCAACCAAAAACACAACGCTTGCAGGGCAAGGCAATCCTCGCTCTGAAATTTTCAGAACCAGATGAAGCAAGGAGAATTGAAGGGGAAATAAAAATATATAGATAAAATTCATGGACCAGATACTGAAACGAGAAGGTGCATTAGACTACCTCCGCTATCCGCTACAGAACCGAAAGAAACTAGAAGACGGTATCTGATTCTGATGCACGAGGGGGAAGGCGGAGACGACGAAATCTCGCGTAAAAAAGAAGAGAACATCAAAACTGTCGCAGTAAAAAAAAGAAGAGAACAGAGCACCACAGCTGTAACAGCAATAATCAAACAAGAAACGGCCGCTGAATTCCCGTCTGGCCACATTAAAGAGCAGGCGAAATAAAAAATCGTATGGGAAAAGATCAGGCGCACAGTACAGGAACACATCATTCTGAAGTGTGGGCGAAGCAAAGACAGGGGAAAACAGAGAGAGGGATGCAGAGGGAGGGGGGGGGGGGAGAGGAAACCAGGGGCATACGCATACTACTAGATAGATACGTACATGTTCTTGGAGCGCTCAAAGAGGGGAATCACGAAATTCTCTCTCTAGGGACGAAGAACATCTCTCTCTCTCTCTCGCACACAAAACACGCACACAGCACTTTCTCTCTCTACTTTGGCCCCAGGACAGGAGAAACCTCTCATCCAACCGCATCAATGGCCAACATTAAACAAAACAAAAGGGAAGGTGGGGACAAAAGGAGGGCAGGGCAATGCGAACCTACACAAGAAGAGATTAAAAATAGGATCAGGTGAGGGAGGTCTATACCTGTTACCTGGGATTGAGGTTGAAGGAGGACCTTCTCAAACCCCTTGGGTGGGTGTGTACAAGAACAACAAGGGGTCGAAGGAAGATTTGTGGGGAGGGAGAGAGAGAGAGAGGAGTGTGGGTGGCAGTGGCAGTGGCAGTGGCAGAGGGGGGAAGAGAGAGAAGAGAGGCGAGGGGAGGGGCAACAACGGTCAAAAGACTCCAAAGGGGGGGAGGTCACCGAAGGAGGAGGGGAGAGAAAAGCGGGGGCGGACGGGTGGATGAATTGGGGTATGACCCTACGCTTGCTGTTATTTCCCAATAATGCCCTACTCATTCATTTTCCTCTTTTTTTAGCCCTGCTGCCCATTTATTCTCTGCCATTTTATGGAAAAAAAATTGGGCTCTCAGTGGTACTGGTAGGTTTGTTTGTGCACTTGAGGAAACTTCCGGCTCGGAGAACCGTCTTTTCTCACACAAGAATTTTCACATTTTTGTTACTTGTTACAGAGAGAGGAGGTGGGGGTTGGGGTTGTTTTTTTACTGAAAACTTGTGACGAGTGCGAAAACTCATGGCGTTTGGAGGCATGCAATGCGACAGCACCTGTGGCGCTACGCAAATTAGGAACTGAAGTATGACCGTGACGATGGGTTTTGGATCCTTGCGAGGGAGTGGGGGTATCCGGATACCCCTGCGATATCTCCAGGCTTCAATTCAATGCATTAGTGGGAGATTTGGTGTCATGGGTGTAGGAAATTGGGTCGGCCATGCAAATTAAATTCCAGCAAATCGAAGAGTTCTGTGATTCATGCAAATTAAATTCTTGCGAATCGAATAGCTCTATGATTCATGCAAATTAAATTCTTGCGAATCAAAGAGCTCTATGATTCATGCAAATTAAATTCTTGCGAATCAAAGAGTACCATGTTTTGGTTCATGCCAAACAAACGAAGCTTCTCGCTTAAGTATTAGTGTAGTAGTACTGTATATGGTGGTCAAGTCGGTTCATGCATGCATGCCGCTCTGCACGCCTCACGCTTCTCGCGTTCCCTAGCTAACCAGGCGAGGATTCAGTTGTGGTTGTGCCAACAAAACAAAAAAAAACTCACAAGCGCCATCTTTTTTTTGTTGAGAAAACTCACAAACGCCATCTAAGAGCATCTACAGCCGGACTCGGCAAATCCGCCCCTTATATGCACGCGGGCGCGTTCGCCGGCCCCTCGTATGTTGCATCGCACATCCATATACCTCAAATTCCGATCCTCGCACGTCGATCATGCGATACAAATTGTTCGAATTCAAAAGTTCAAAACAAAGCAAATTTAATCGTAGTTCAACAAACCGGACATGCTAAAATGAAATCAATATCCGTGACGGATGGCCTCGAATCATTGGGCGAGCATCTGCTCCGAGCGGAATGTGTCGTGCTGCAGGCGGAATGTGTCCTGCTCGTCTTACTCCGCCTACATCCGTGCCTCAGCCGCCCTCGCCGCCTCGTACTCTCTATGTTCATTGATCTCCTTCTTGTCCGCAAGCCACTCCTTCGTATGCTCATCCAAGAGGGGTCCGTCCACCAACATAATTCTCGCATCCTTCGCGTCTCGTGCAAGTTGCAACCTATTTCGGTCCCACTCCATTCTTTCCTTTTGCGCACCCAACATGAGTTTGTACCTCTCCTCCTTGTTCTCCCTCTCCAAAAAAAATGCCCGACCATATGGACGACATTTTTGTAGCTTCGACGTTATGGGAGGCACGTGCCTTCTCTCACTTGTTTCCCATGACTTGGCAGTTATCCTTTGGCACGTTGGCTTTTTCATTCGTCACGACAACATCGTCATTTCATCGTCCAACCCAATTGATTGGTTCATGGTTGGAGTTGCCGGTGCCCATGCTCATCTGCGCCCGAACGAGCTGCGGCGAGTCACATACGTCGACCAGCGGCACCTGCGTGAGCGGAAAGCTCTTCGGGGTGGGCCAGCGGGCCATCGAATCCTCCTCTGTCCCAATGGAGGCGGAAGGCATAATCTGCGTCGGCGCTCGGATGGAAGGGGTTGAGGATCCGGGTGCGGCGGAGGAGACAGCTGCTCCACCATGTCCGAACCTCCCTCTGTCGCCGCCTCCCTCTCTCGTTCCGGCGTCGCCGCAACTTCCGGGCGACGTTCTTCGCCTTGCAAGTCGTAGCCAACAAAAGGACCCCGCTAACAGACGAGGCGGACTGTGTCTCCGTCACGGCTGTCTGGGTCGGGCTGGACGACCTGGACGACATCTTCGGTGGTGGACCGGGATCGGTGGTGAGGATTGGGAGCAAGGGTGAAGGACGACGAGACTCCGGGCGCGGGAAAGATTAGAGGGCGGTTGAAGGAGGAGAAAGGATTTAATGGATTTGATGCAATTTACGGTGAAGTCGGGCTGTCGGGTCCGACACGGCGGGCGGGCCCGAACGACCCATATCTGCCCAATATTTAGGCTAGATATGAGGGATGCCGGGCAGTCCGGGCATTTGATGCCCGTTTAAGGAGTTTGTTTGGGTGAAAAAATCGTGATCGATCAATGATCCAACGGCCCTCCCGAACATATAAGACGGGTGTGCGGGCGCCCAGCTCTAGATGGTGTAAGGGCATCTCCAGCCGCGCCCCCAGGAAGGCCTCCCCAGGCGTTTTTCTTGCGCCAGCGCCGAAAAATCGGCCCAGTCGCGCCCCAGGAGCCCGATTTTCGCCGGCCTGGACCGAAAACAGCGCCGGCGGACCCAGGCCGAACCCGGCGCGCTGGCGGGCGCCCGGGGGCGCCGGGCGAACTTTTTTGGCGCGAAAAAGCCGCGGGGCCTCCGCGTCAGCGACACGGCTCTCTTCTCGCCCCTTCGTCATCCTCATCGCCTCGTTTCCCGCAGCGAATCAATGCCAAAGCTGCCGCGCTGCCGCGCCGGTCAGCCTACGCCATTGATGCCTCACGGACGGCGCAGTGAAGGCCGGACGACGCGCGTCCCTCGCCCTCCCTCGCCCGCCACGCGTACACACGGCGGCCACGCGTACGGGCGGCGTCTTGGCCTATATAAGACGCGCACCAGCGTGCTCGGCGATCACACTCTCTCGCCGCCGTCCCTCCCTCTCCTCTCTCTCGCCGTCGTCGTTCCTCCCTCTCCTCTCTCTCGCCGTCTCCACCCATGGCCGAGCGCTTCCCTGGTGACGGCGCGGCGGCGAACGGCTTCGGCCGCCGCCATCTCCACGAAGACGAGGCTCGCCTCCTTTACGAGGCCGGGTACCCGGTCCCGCCGGACATGCGGGTGCCCGGCGCGTGGAGAATCAGCGCCGGCGGCGTGCCGGTGCCACCACCACCCACCGGGGCGGCGCGGCGTGCGGAGATCACACGCATCCGCGCGTCCCTGCCGCGGGCGGCGAGGGAGGGGCCACGGTACATCCCCGACGGCCCTCTCTGGGAGTCGTACTTCCGCCGTCGTCATGCCGAGCAGCTCGAGGCCACCAACGGCGTCGTGCCCTCCGGCAGGCTCAACTCCAATGGTCGGCGCCGGTGGTGGGGCGTGCCCGGGCGCACGTTGGAGGCCGTCCTCGAGTACATCGAGGGCGGCAACACGCCGCGCCTTGAGTACCCCGATCCCCCATCCTTCTTACGCCGCCGGGGAAGCTCCTGGACCCCGAGGCGCATGGAGACCGGGGGTCCTCCTCGTCGTCCGGCGGCTCGCCCTGCCTCCGCCCCGCCAAGCCGGAGCCCCAGGGCACGCCGGTCAGTGCCCGCACGCGCAGCTCCGGCGTCCGCATCGGCGCCAACGCCTCCCCGCCAACCGGCCGCTTCGTCCTCGTCAAGCCCAAGCCGGAGCGCGGCCTCCCCGCGGAGTACGAGGAGATAGCCCGGCGCGGCATCTCCGACGAGGACGCCCTGCGGTGGGCGCGGGACGACTACCTCCGCGACGAGATGGTCCGGCAGCGCCGGGCCCTGGAGGAGATCGCCGCCCGCAAGCGTGGGCGCGAGGATGAGCACGGCGTCGTGGTCCTCGACAGAGACGACGACGACGCCCCCGGACCGTCCAACCCGCCGCACCAACCGGGGGAGGGATGCAGCAGGGACGGCGGAGGCGCAGGCAGGGCCGGCGACGACGACGATGACGGCGGCGGCGGCGGCGGCGACTACACGCGGTTCTACCGCCTCCTCGGCATGTAGGCGGCAAGGCGGGCGGCGAGGGAGACGGCGGGGGTAGCCCGCGGAAATTTTTTTCTTCTTTTGTAAAATACGTTTAAGTTTGAACGAACTCGCCAATATTTGCGTCAAATTTCAGTCGTGTTTACGTCGTATTTGAAATTTTTTTTAAACGTGGACGCCGCGACTGGGAAACATCACGCCCTCAGTGCGCGGTTAAGTACCGGCGCGCCCTCAGGAGGCGATTTTTTGCCCCTCCTGAGGGGCCAACGGGCTAGAGATGCCCTAAGACTCTAACAAACACTTCCAAGTGCAAACCAAAAGAAACCGGCCTGATCATCTCCTCCTGCACGTCAATGGATTATTCTGACCAGGGAAAGAAAATAAAGTAATTAATGTAGTAGCACTGCATGTGCCACCTGGCAGCCATGCATGCGTACGCATGCGCAAGGTGTGAACCCCACACGCAATTTTGGCCTTGGAAAAATTAAATTAAATTACGGTGGAAAAGCAAGACCGACCCAAGAGAATAGAATAGGATGCCCATCTTTCTTTTGTGGCTTACTCAATTTCAGATGAAGGTTCGTTTATGCCCATGCACTAACTGGTGGCTTGGCTTGCACCAGTAATTTTTTTTCAGCATATAAAAGAATAATAATCTTCTAGTCCATGTGTTCGTTGTTCTACCATCTACTACACCACGGTGCATCTATCTAACTATGCTTTGTAGCAATAACACCGAAAGTAAGAAAAGAATATCACGGCATGGACGCCGCGCCGTCCTCTCCACGTAGACGGTATCAGCCTATCAGTATCAGGTGGAGGCCGAACCCGGCGACGGCGACGGCGACAAGAAGGTTCCGTACGTGTGCTCATGGTTAAAAACGAAGTTTGTTTTCTCACCCGGGACGCTTGCGACATGACACGACACATGATATTTCTTCTGCCAAAGAAGAACATTTCCTCTCTTTTTTCACCCCCCAAAGCGGCTTGGAAAGTCTCTTCCATCGTATGGACGGGAACGAAGATGGAGAAGGAGAAGAGCGTGCATGGGAATTTTCAAAAAAGATAAAGCGCGGTTTGTTAGCATGCATCTGCATGCCTGTCTCAGAAGAGCAACCAAGAAAAGCAAAAGAGGTGAAAGATTCCTCCGCATGTCCTCGCTCCTTCCGAGCCTTTATCTTGCCCTAGCATGCTTTTAGATTGGTGCCTGCCCGTTCGTCCAAAACCCCTGCCCCTGCCTATAGGTCGACAAGCAAACTGTGATCCTTATTTGTCTTTTACTATAATCTTTTTCCCAAAAGGAAACTTGGCAAGATCAAAATGCTGCTGGCTGAAAGATGGCCTTACTTTTCACCCGGTTTTCTCACTCAAAGACAGCCTTTTCGATCAGTTATTATTATCTCCCATGATCATTACAGAACTGTGCATGCAGATGAATGGCCATGCGTCTTCAGATAGTAGTAATATATAGATCATCCCAGCGCAAATTGAGAACGCAAACAGCAAAACAAATATAGTCTTTCAGAACTGTCCGTCTAATAACTCTGAAGCTGGAATTTTTAGGTGGTTATTAACTGAAGAGACGCCGCTATACATGGAAATGCCACAAAATGTGCATGCTAAACCAGACAAACAAGGTCTTTACCTGGCATGAGAACCTTTTATTTTAATATGTGTGTGCCCATTTCTTGCTTGAAAAGAAAAGAGAACAAATAATAAGACAATATAACAGTCCTTCATCTCACACCAGCACTTGGCTAGATCACTCTGGCCAGTTTAGAGTAGAAGCTGAGAAATGACAAGCGCAACAAGCCACCGCACGCTTTCCCCCAAAGCCTCGCGGATCGCCCGAACAAGAAGACATGATTGCCAGAAACATGGCCAAATGTGTCCTCCCAGCTAGTTAACTAATCGATTTACTGCCGCTAGACCCACAGCACAACAGGGCAGAACCAGCCCTTAATCAAATGCCCAGCCCCGAGGACGCAGCAAGAATCTCAGCCTGCTCTTTCCATCAGTGCAACGTGGGCCAATCCATCACAGTTGAAATATAAAAAGAGGAAAAGAAAGACTGGAATTATCTGCGAGGGCAACTAGTAGGAGTGCAGTGTCCAATCCACACACATGCGTCCTTGCTGTAGCCTCCTCGGTCAATTTGCCATCCATTGGATCGGGCTCGCTCGCTTTTCCTCTAACAGCGGCTTTCGCGTTGAAAATGCAGTTTACCAGTGAGTACAGTACTGTACTGGGCTGGACTGGGCATGCATTTTTGTAAGATCGGCTGGGGTAAATGATCAAGAAAACCCTGCAGAAGAGAAAAGCTGACGGTAAACTATTTTCTACTCCCCCCATTAGTGAGACCAGGGCTCGCACCTGCACGGGTTTATGATGGCCTTGTGTTGGCACTGTGCCTCCGGCGAGTAGAGTAGATCTGCTGCTCATGTTATACTGCGTGTACTGTTGCACACTGTATCTGTGTGTGTCGTACTGGCCTAGTTGGACTGCAAGCTGGACTGACTGGTGCACGCACAAGTCACTCACTGCCAGTGATGCCAGTAAGTCCAAGGCTTCAGGTACGGCTGCTCGTGGCATGGCTGCAAGGACTACGATCCAAAATGAGTTCATCTGTACTTCTCCACTCCATGTCCTGTATTTGGTTTACACTTTTTTCTCATGCATGTTACCTACCAAAACGGCCGTTTCATGAAATCAAACCACCTGCATTTCTTCCTTCCCTCTGAGGAGAAATAGAAACCGTGTTCGCTCTGTTCCTGGTGAAAACTGTAGAGCAACTAGTACCATAAGAAAGGATCGAACTAGTAAAGTGTCTCTGCTCTCTCTGTCAGTCAGCACTCAGCACTGAAGAATGGCTGCTCCTGCCTTCATCACATGACCTGTTGCATCCAGTTGGTACGTGGGAGTACATGGCAAGCCCTGCATTACACCGAGGAATTCCATTAAGGCTACTGTTGGAAGATGCCATCGCCGTCAGATGCGGCTCTCGAGGAAAGTCTCAACAAAGTTTCCAAATGGGATCGGCAGGTAAAGAGTAATGCTAGTGTGACAGTGTCAATGTCAATGTGGTCCATGGAGGGAGAGAGAGAGAGAGAGAGAGAGAGAGAGAGAGAGAGAGAGAGAGAGAGATGTGAATCTGCACGCACAGTGAAGTTTTATGGCACATGAATCGCAGGGCACAGTGAAGGATCAGTTTGCTTACACTGCATGCATGCATGCAGCGCAGGCAGGCACACACACACAGCCGCATTGATGACCCCCACCATTGAAGGCCGTGGCAGCAGGAATTTGGTGGTAGCCATTTGCTGCCTTCATGAGCTTTGGCTGATGCTGGTTCTGGCTGTGATGATGCGCGGCACATTTTAGGGCCTCTTTGATTCACAGGATTTCGAAAATATAGGAATAGAAAAAGTATAGGATTGCAATGGCATGTCAACTTGAATCCTATAGGATTAGCAAAGAGTGTTTGATGCTACATGAAAAACAAAGGAATTGTAAAAGGAGGTTGGAATGGATGTTACATTTCCTATGAAATGTAGTGCAAAAGATTCCATAGAATAAATTCCTATGAAATCCAATCTTATGAATCAAAGGGCCGACATAGGAAAAATTCCTAAGGATTTCAATCCTTCAAAAATCTTAAAGAATTCCTTTGAATCAAACGAGCCCTTAGCTTCGCTTGCAAAAGAGGCCCACCATTCAGCTGAGAAACTAGCTTGCGGGGGTCCAGCACAGCTCTGGTCCCAAGCCCCAACATGAGACAAGCCTTCTTCATGTGCCAATACCTGCATATGCAGCTGAATTTTTTTTCCATTCACAGCTTGCAACGGTGTCCGGAATTTACCAGATGTTTATTTCTGAATTTACCAGCTGGTTTCCATAGGCTGTTGCCATGCTGCATAAAAACCCCAAACTAATGCAGAGCAACAGAACTGGATTGGAATGGAACACCAATCTCTTTTTAGGTGCTAGGGTACTACACTTGACTTTAGTATAAACATTCCAGCCTAAGATGTACATATATCGGCCCAGGAAGCAGCCATGCTCGCTTGCTCTGCGAAGGGGCCAAACGAACGAACACTAACTAGCATATGTCTGCCAAAGGAAATGCGTCAGCAGGGGAAGAGGATAGGGCATCCATCCCGCCGCAGCTTGTTGTCGGAGAGGTCCAGCTTGCTCATCTTCTCCTCGCACCACAGCAGCTGCTCCTTGCTCAGCTTGGCCATTCTCAGCACCCTCGACACCACTTTGATGTCCGTCAGGGCAAACAGCAGCTGCACTTCCTCCATTGTGGTCGGCCAGGTCTTGCTCTTCCATCCCTTCTTCTTCTTGAACAGCTCTTTCACCTTCATCTCCTTCTGCGGATTTGGAGATATATATATGCATTAGAAAGCAAAAAACAGTATCAAGTGAATGCTTCGACTGCACATATGCTGAAGGCAACTACCATACCCGTAAAGATATGCTTCAAAAGTTCATTTCATGCTCAATGAATGTCACTGGTGCATTAGGAAAAATGCATTCTACTGATAGGTGGATTCTAATAGTATTATCATTCAACAAAGAGATCATATATTTAACCAACACAATGAAAGGTAGAGACAAGGAACCGAAAAAATACCCGGTGATAAACTGGACTGATTTTTAAGCCTTATTAGGACAAGAGTTATTAAGCCTAACCTTATCCAGAGAGGATTGAACTTGCTGAATCGAACTTCCAGTATGGCCATGAACGCCCATGAGGACACTGCTCTTTTTCTTGTCCTTCTTCAGGAAAACACGAAAAGTTAAGATACACTCCTCTAATAATTTCATGAGGTCAGGTGCCAAGATTGGTTCCGTCTGGTCTTCAGCATTATCTTTCCCGTCTGCAACTGAATAGACAAAAAAGGAACGAAAAGCAATGACATATCAAAATGTGTATAGCAGCAAGTATACAGAGAGATGCCAAAAGTATGTTATACAAGCAGTGGTAGGAGGGTACTGTGACAGTCAGGATGCAAAGATAGAAAAAAATAGCTCTAAAATATAAGCACAACATAACAGACAAAAGCTTACTTCTCCATATCAAGGAAACGAAACTACGATGCAGCAAAAATAGAAACATTAAGAGTATTGCACTCAGGACTTGCCTTACTGGATGATCAAATTAAAATCAGATCAAAGAATTTTCTACGGGATTTTACACACATTGCACATAAGCACATTACATCAGTAAGAATCTATCGCTCATTTAGCAAAAGCATTATATGGAAGTAAAATACTTTGTTCCAACTAACACATTAGCTGCAGCATCTACTTAATAGAACTTTTAACCAAGTCCTGCAGCCAGTCCAGACTGACAAAATTCTTGGAATTTATATGCAATCAATGAGGAAGTTCATGGGCATGGCAACTGACAAATCTTAAATTTGCAGGTACAGCTCCTAAACTTCTCTTGGCCACTTAGTCATACGCTGAGCATATATATGGATCTTAAAAGTAGGCAACATGTGGCTCTTAGGGTTCAAGTGTTTCCATCTTCCAAGTTATTGAATGATGTTACAAAACTGACTGGCCACAGATGAATGCGAAACAGAAAAGAACCCAGATTCACCAACCGTACATTATCAACCATTAATGGTGCCACAGTGTACAGAAGATTTAATTGGCTTGTAGCATGTGCATTATGTGTACGCCATTCAATGATAATCTACTTACTGTCCTATTCACCTAGTACTAGCCAAAGAGAACCACACTCAAAATAACGCAAAGGGACCCAGTATGATCTCATTTGATATGACAAATACAATCCATGTGTGTATAAGTATAAACAAGATGTCTGAGATCTACCAACCATTCCCCTACAACATAGTAAAGCTTAACAATTTCCACCATGATTAAGACTGTAGGGGAAGTAAGAATAACTGAAGCTGTTGCAAATTAGCTAGACATATTTCCATGTATACAACAGCATACACATAGCAATTATCAACAGTAGGAATCATGCAGCCTCACAACAATATGAGAATTATCTCGCTACCCACATTGTCTCGTACAAGCATGAGCTTTATAACGCCATTTTTTCAGATACAACTTCCTGGATATCAACATGGCTCCCAAAGTGATCTTTCAGTAAATTCCACTGTACTATATTTATAACAAATGAAATTTTAGAGTTACTTCTCAAGACCGAATTTACGCCCGTCGCAAACAATACCAAATGACAGTGTATGTTATTCATGTATCCAAACTAAACAGTTGAACAGATATTGGGAGCCAAATTTTGACTGAGCGAAACCCCAAACTGCATCCATTTGGGCTAGAGGAAGTGCTAGGAAACAATTATAACCATATACCAATATTCTTATGGTGGTAAGGTGTCCCAAGGCAAGCACTGACCACCTTGATGCCTAAGCGCCTAAGGTGGTTAAAATTCTATGGTGTTGCCTAAGCGTCCAAAGCGGGATGCCTTAGAAACAATGCCATATGCACCTTCTTATTTGAAAATAAGTGGCATTTGAAACCGAAACTATTAGGCATGCTTTCACCGTAAGTGACATTTAAGATATGACCTATTCACTGAAACATCCAAGCTGTTACTCTAGTATCGACTATACCAACAAATGCACATCAGAACAGTGTTAGATCATATTGGACATCTGAGTTGTTCTCCGTCTTAGTTTACTTACTCATACCCAATGTATCCACAAACCATTGTGTGCATTCACTGCCGGTATTTTCAAAATACATCTTTCTGTTACATCTTAGTACCACGTTCATGTACGAAAGGGCAATACCAGCCTACATAATCAGATAGAATGTACTTACTAATGTACTCCCTGTAAAGAAATATAAGATCATTTAGATCACTAAGAAAAAAAAACAATTTGATATAAGATGTATCGGTAAAAACAGAGTTCATCTTTCAGGTACATGACAAAATAAAAACCAATACAGCAAACAAGTAAAATTGTCATGATGTCACAACATACTATATATAGTATCTTCAATGCTATTCATTCCCACGCCGTCAGGGTAGCTATCAAACTCCTTGGTGAAAGTGAAATGAATGACCTCGCTCTTGTCTCAGTCCAGAGCTCACAGGAGTCCCGTCAATGGCCTTATGAGATTCACATGGACCATTCGGTGGCTCCAAAACGTGCACAAAGTCAGCATGAAACAAGCTGGACCCAGTATGGAGATTGGGTGAGTCTGCAAAGCTGGTAGGCAGGGGACCTTACAAGTAGATTTGAAAGAGACAAAACAAACTGAGCTAACAAAGTGCAACGAGGGGAGAGGGTAATGTGGCGCAACTAGAGCCATCGAATCGAGATTGTGGGCAGAGATTAGAAATTATAGATTGTCAACTTTGGCATTTAAGTGGAAGCTAGCTTTGATCGCCCCTGCAGCATTAGATCTTGGAGGGACGGCTGAGAAAAGGAAGGCTCGAAGGATATTAGTGTTGTCCCATATTGGAAGTTCCGTGTGCAGTACGAACCCTATAAGTCCAAATCCCGATGGTTTTGGACGTATCTATGGCGACATCCACCCCTGCAATAAGGAATCCTCAATCATACCCACCCCCGATCCAGATCCCAGTCATCTAGTTTCGTCACACGGTCCCTGCCTCATGGATGGTTTACGCCTTGTGTCAAGTAAACATAGGCAGTAGTACTTCTAAATCTGCAATGTACTTATGTCTTGTGATGTATTCCAATGGCAAACAATTATATAATGCACATAGTCGATCATGATGTGTATTTACGACTGTTAGAGCTTGTCACTGCCCACTACATATCTCAGAACTCAGAAGGCTAAGTGTGGTTTGTTGGTTGTCACTGTATGATCCATCAGAACTAAGAATAAGACACTGATTCTTGACCAAGCAAAAAATGACAGCTATTACAACAAGTTGCAATGTGGCAATGCAAATAGATTAAATAACAAATCAAATAAGTTGCCACAAGGACTCAAGAGTTGATTGCACTAGCATCAGTAGTGAATTTCATTGTCAAATGATAGGATACATTTGTGTTAAAAAATGCAATAACTATAATCCAAGTGTCGTACCTTGAAAAGTGGGAACCTGAAGCAATTTCGACAAGGAGCTCCGAGAACGTGCATATATCTCAAAACGTGAACCTTGCTCAAATGGTTCATTCTCAACAAATCTCTGCAACAGAACCTGAAACTGCTGAAATGCTTGAGCAGCACAGCTATAGGTGGTGGGATTCTCCGGCTGTGCTGCCAGTATCAGACTCAGGTGCATGTAGGTACAATGAATAGCCTCCCAGCTTAAAGAAACCTGTGCAACATAAGCAGTCTCGAGTATTTGGTAAGGGTCATCCTCGCTCTGCTGCTGCTGAAGATTCTCACAGTCCTCCTGAAGCTCATCCCTCCTTTTGAATGATAGACTGCGCAAGGTTGATGCCAATTTTGATGCTGATCTAGGCGACTTTTTTGAGATGTTGAATGACCCTGGGAAATTTGTTTATCAACCATTAGAAAGTTGAAAGGAACGGTTTGTGGATTATCTGCACTTACAGAATAGCAAACAAATTGTCTTATTTGATTTCACACGTGCATAAGAGAAGCATATTACACAAGAAAGAGGAGGTGCAACCCTCAAGTTTCCTCAAGTCCCAAATAACAATCACATAAGCAGCAACACATGCAGATAAGAAATAGTACACGCTTTAATGACATTCCAAAGAGTTATGTGTACACGACATGTTTTTTTAAGTACAAGGAGAAAGACAACAAAAGTTTTATGGAGGCAACCTACACTCGGCACCAAAAGGTGAAAATCATGAAATTGCTCAAACAATAGAACTGTTGGAGATGACAACTGCTGTCATACCAAATGATAACCGTCGGCTAGCATAAGAATCTATATATGGTTGACCATCAAAGCTCGTAAGATGCTCAGTCACCATGTAGATTTTCAGAATCTATCATGTAAAGCAACAAAAAAAGCTGGTGCACAGTACTGGATGGGCTAATTAATGAAGTTATGTAAAAAATGAAGAGCGATAACTGACATGGTACTTCAAGACTAACGTGGCCAGCCAGATAGCAGCAACAAAATAGAACACATTGTGTGGGATTCTAAGGATAGAAGATGTCAATTCTGTCTGCTATTTCACATAGAGTGCAGATAGCAGATGCCAATTTGGGTGCTGATTTAGGCGACCTTGTCAAGATGTTGAATGACCCTGAGAAGTTTGTTATCAACCATTTGAAAGTTGAAAGGTGTGGTTTATAGATTATCTGCACTCTAGAGAGTAGTAAACAAATCATCTAATTTCATAAGATTTTATACACACATAAGAGAAGCGTATTACGCAAGAAAGGGGACGTGTCATCCTCAAGTTCCAACTAACAATCTGATAAGCAGCAACACATGCAGAAAAGAAACGGTATGTGCTTTAGCGACGTTTGAAAGAGTTACTTATGAGTATGCAACAAATTTTTGGAGTGGAGAACGACGACAAAAGTTTTATGGAGGCACACACTCAGCACCAAAAAGTGAAAATCATGAAATTGTTCAAACAATAGATCTGTCGAAGATGACAACATACCAAATGATAACCGTCAGTTAGCACAAGAATCTATCTGTGGCTGATCATCACAGCTCATATGATGCTCAGTCACCATGTAGATTTATAGCATCTATCATATACCCCCCCCCCCCCCCCCCCCAAAAAAAAACGATGGTGCACACTTCTGGATGGGCTAAATAATGCAGTTGTGTGACAAAAATAGAGCGATAACTGAAATGTTGCTTTGAGACTAATATGGCAGACCAGATAGCAGCAAAGTAAAACACATTGTGTGGCATTCAACTCAACATGCAAAAACTATAAGCACCCATACAAAAGACTACAACGTGCTATATTTTTCACCGTGTAGATTTTTAGACCCAAAGTGGTCGGACCCTTCCCCAGACCCTGCGCAAGCGGGAGCTACATGCACTGGGGCTGCCCTTTTTTTTAGATTTTTAGAACCTACCATATACCAAAAAAACAAAATCGATGGTGTGCACTTCTAGGTGGATAAAATAGTGCCGTTATGTAGGAAATGAAGACTGAAATGTTGCTTCGAAACTAATATGGTCAGTCAGATAGCAGCAACAAAGTAAAACACATTGCGTGGCAATGTGGCATTCAAGTCAACACGCAACAACTCTAAGCACCCATACAAGAAACTACAATGTGCTATATTTTTCACCTGAATCCTTAAAGATCTGTGTAATCGTCTTATCAAACACCACCATTCTCTGAGAGTACTTATCATAGAGCGAGTCGAAGCCACATAGCGGGAACCCTTCGCCGACGTCGGACTCCATCCACTCCCTGGAGCTACTCCCTTCCTCTTCCTCCTCCCCGTCCTCATCCTCCTCCACCTCAGCATTCTCCTCCTCCGGGATGAGCACCATGAAGGTGTTCTTCCTCATCTCCTTGAGCCGCCGCTTCACCTCGTTGGTGATGAAATCGTCGTCCTCGTCCTCCTCTTCCTCACCAACCTCCTCTCCTCCATTGGCCACACCAGCCCCTCCCCCATTGGCCACACCAGCCCCTGCGGCCGCCTCAGGATTCTGCTCGGAGATGTCGCCCTGGGAAGCCACATTCCCTCCGTTGGCGTCCTCGTCGCACTCCAAGGCCTCTCCCTCACGCTTGGAGCCCTTCCGGGCCTTGCCGAACTTCTTGAGCTTGAAGAAATCCATGAGCCGGGAGCTCCTAAAGCCGAAACCCGAAGATTCTCCCCTCCCCCCTTCGCCTTTCCCCGGTTGGTCCAAAGGCTGCGCTCCCTTTCGCCTCCCCTGCAAGCAGCACGAGAATCGCCCGGTGCGTCAAAGGACCGACAGGGACCGGAGAATAAAACGAAAGGGACAGGACAGGAACAGGACAGGGGCGCCTCGCTAGAAGAACCCTAGCGGATCAGCGGCGCCGCCCGGGAATACCTCGCGGAATGGAACGATCTGCGGCCTGGGCTCGCGGGATCGGCCGGTGGAGAGCAGCGGGGGCTGAGAAACGAGATCGACGGGCCGGACCGCGGAGAGAAAAACGGCTGCGCGGCGTCGCCGGGCCGGGCCTCCCTCACGCCGGCGACCTCTCCCCCGCGATTCGACCGCCGTCTGCTGCAGGGGCTGCGCCGCCTGCTGGTTCAGACTCCGCTGCTGCTGCCTCTCCTCGTGATCCTCGTCGTCACACTCTCTCGCCTCGTGAGGGGAGGGGAGGGGAGGTTTAGGGGGGGCGGCGGGTTTGGGGCTTGAACTGACACGGCGCGTCGCCGACCACTTTTTGGCCTCTCTCGGCCACGGAGTTTAACCAAGGGGGGTTGGGAGGGGTTTAGGCGGCGCCGTTTGAATCAGGTGAGGGATTTTACCGCTTTACGGCTTGATTAGGATGGTCAAAGCCAGAGGTGGATCGAAGACCGAGCTGAATGGTACGATGCCTGTCGTAGTCTCGTCCGCGCGATTATAATAGTGATGGACGAGGACTGGCAAAGTTTCTGACCCTGCAGATGGGACCCTAAACCTGCCTTTTCTTTTTTCATTCACGAAGGAATCATGGGATCTCTTTTTTGTTTTTGAGGGATTTCACGGGGTCAATCCTATTTGGTCCTTCACACGCTGGTTACAACTGTTTCCTGCAAACTGGCGCGTGCAGCGCGTTAGTTGAGCTCGGCCCATTACCCTTTTATTTTTGTTAGCAATCCTGCACTGCTTGTGTTTCGATAAATTCCAGAAAAAGTTGCTGGGCACGGGATCGAACTCGCGACCTCGTGGAATCTTTCTTCGTTTTCCTATTTACTTGTTCGTCACTTCGTTTTATTCTTTTTCTTGTTTTTCTATTTCTTTTCCCTTTTCTTTTTTTCTTCCTAAAATGCATGGTTTTTCAGTTCGTGAACTTCTCTTCGAAACCGATGAACTTTTCTTTTCAAATATAATGATCTTTTTTCGAATTGATGTTTTTTTTTGCAAAATCGATACTTTTTTCAAATTGAATGAACCTTTTTCAAAATTGATGATTTATTATTTCAAAATCAGTAAAAAAAATTCAAATTCGATGAACTTTTCTTCAAAAGCGGTGAGTTTTTTTAAATCCAATGATTTTTTTGAAAATTGATGAACTTTTCAAATTGAATGAACTTTTTTTCAAAATTGATAACTTATTTTTTTCAAAATCGGTGAACTCTTTTTAAATTTGTTGAACTTTTCTTCAAAATCGGTGAATTGTTTTTCAAATCCGATGAACTTATTTCAGATTCATTTGGAGCTATTTTCTAACTGACTCATTGACATAAGAGATTGGATGCGATGCGCCAGTCACTCGTACTACAGCGGACAAAGGTCACCAGCAAACAGTCACAATGGAACCTGGCACTACTGTTTGCCCTAAGGGCCAACCCACCTTTTCAGACAAATAGACACATGACATCACTGTATTTTTTAAAAAAATAAGAACTTTTTTCAAAATCAATGAACTTTTATGAAATTCATGAACATTTTTAGAAATTTAACGAACTGTTTTCATTAAATAAAATAGACATTTTCCAAATTGTTTTCAAATAACTTAAAAATCTAAGTGGTACAGTAAATGGTTGAGTAATAAATAGCGTGGTTGCATTAGTTCTAATACAATTCGCGTTGCTTTTGTTCACTAGCATTCCGGTGGTGTAGTGGTTTAGCTAAGCAGCGACAGGGTCGTGTGGTGTGAGATCGATTTCCCATGGCGCAAATTTTTGTCGTGGTCTTTTCGCGAACATTCCTTGGCCGCGCTTAACAAGCCCACAGGTGATGTCTACAGCGCCAAATAGGTTCATGATGTTGGCGGCTTGGCTTGAAGGGTTTGCGTGCTGCTTTTTTTAGGCAAATGGTGTGTGTTGCTGGACCGCTACAATAGGAGCCCGGCTCACTTGAGGGATAGAGTGTCATAAGTTCGACATGTTTAAGCAAGATTCTTTAAGAAAACATTTTTTTAACAAAATCTGAAAATATATGACCCAAAACATATTTTTCAAAAATATGACCCGGTCTCCATTATTATCAACACTTGCATCATATGTTGGGGAACGTAGTAATTTCAAAAAAATCCTACGCACACGCAAAATCATGGTGATGCATAGCAACGAGAGGGTGTCTACGTACCCTCGTAGACCGAAAGCGGAAGCATTTATCAACACGGTTGATGTAGTCGTACACCTTCACGATCCGTCCCGATCAAGTACCGAACGTACGGCACCTCCACGTTCAGCACACGTTCAGCTCGATGACGTCCTCGCCTTCTTGATCCAACAAGAGGGGAGAAGTAGTAGATGAGTTCCGGCAGCACGACGGCGTGATAACGGTGTTGGTGAAGAACAATTTCCGCAAGGCTTCGCCTAAGCACTACGAAAACTATGACGGAGGATAAACTAGAGGGGACGGGGTTGCCGGCACACGGCTTGGTGTTTCTTAATATGTCTTAGGTGCTAGCCCTACCCCTCTATTTATAAGTTGAGCCTTGGGGTCGAAATTTGGAGTAAAAGCCTCCACAAAATCGGTTTAAACCCGAAAGGCAAGAGTCCTTCTCGGACTCCAGGGCCAGACGCCAGGGTTCTCGGCATCTGGACCCGGACCCTGGCGTCTGGACCCAGACGCCAGGGACCCTGGCGTCTGGCCCCGGGACTCCGCAAAACTTTCTTTTGCTCTTTCCAAAAACCTTGTGGGCTTTCCCCTTTGGTTCAAATAAAGTGTTCTCGTACCCAAACATTTAGGGAAACATTCGGAACCCCTTCCGGTGAATTCCGGAACCCTTTCGGAGACCAAACACTATTATCCTATATATCAAACTTTATCTCTGGACCATTCCGGAGTTCCTCGTCATGTCCGTGATCTTATCCGGAACTCCGAACAACATTCGGTCACCAACATACATAACTCATATAATACTATATCGTCAACGAACGTTTAAGCGTGCGGACCCTACGGGTTCGAGAACTATGTAGACATGACCGAGGCACTTCTCTGGTCAATAACCAATAGCGGAACCTGGATGCCCATATTGGCTCCTACATATTCTACGAAGATCTTTATCGATCGAACCGCATAACAACATACCTTGTTCCCTTTGTCATATGTATGTTACGTGCCCGCCATTCGATCATCGGTATCTCAATACCTAGTTCAATCTCGTTACCGGCAAGTCTCTTTACTCGTTCCGTAATGCATCATCCCGTAACTAACTCATTAGTCACATTGCTTGCAAGGCTTATAATGATGTGCATTACCGAGAGGGCCCAGAGTGATAAATCCTAATCTCGATCTATGCCAACTCAACAAGTACCATTGGAGACACTTGTAGAGCACCTTTATAATCACCTAGTTACGTTGTGACGTTTGGTAGCACACAAAGTGTTCCTCTGGTATTCGGGAGTTGCATAATCTCATAGTCATAGGAACATGTATAAGTCATGAAGAAAGCAATATCAGTAAACTAAACGATCAAGTGCTAAGCTAACGGAATGGGTCAAGTCAATCACATCATTCTCCTAATGATGTGACCCCGTTTATCAAATGACAACTCATGTCTATGGCTAGGAAACTTAACCATCTTTGATCAACGAGCTAGTCAAGTAGAGGCATACTAGTGACATTTAGTTTGTCTATATATTCACACATGTACTAATTTTCTGGTTAATACAATTCTAGCATGAATAATAAACATTTATCATGATATAAGGAAATATAAATAACAACTTTATTATTGCCTCTAGGGCATATTTCCTTCAGTCTCCCACTTGCAATAGAGTCAATAATCTAGTTCACATCGCCATGTGATTTAACACCAATAGTTCACATCACCATGTGATTAACACCCATAATTCACATCGCCATGTGACCAACACTCAAAGGGTTTACTAGAGTCAGTAATCTAGTTCACATCGCCATGTGATTAACACCCAAAGAGTACTAAGGTGTGATCATGTTTTGCTTGTGAGAGAAGTTTAGTCAACGGGTCTGCCAAATTCAGATCCGTATGTGTTTTGCAAATTTCTATGTCTGCAATACTCTGCACGGAGCTACTTTAGCTAATTGCTCCCACTTTCAATATGTTTCTAGATCGAGACTTAGAGTCATCCAGATCGGTGTCAAAGCTTCCATCGACGTAACTCTTTACGACGAACTCTTTGTCACCTCCATAACCGAGAAACATTTCCTTATTCCACTAAGGATAATTTTGACTGCTGTCCAGTGATCTACTCCTAGATCACTATTGTACTCTCTTGATAAACTCAGTGTAGGGTATACAATATATCTGGTACAGGAACTGGTTCGTAGTTCGTAGGTTCGCCTTGGTCAAGTAACATGACCTCCAGAATAGGATTACCGTACCACTCTGGTGCGGATCTTATTCTGGTTGACTTACGAGGTTCGGTAGTAACTTGATCTGAAGTTTCCTGATCAACATCATTAGCTTCCTCACTAATCGGTGTAGGTGTCACAGGAACTGGTTTCTGTGATGAACTACTTTCCAATAAGGGAGCAGGTATAGTTACCTCATCAAGTTCTACTTTCCTCCCACTCACTTATTTCGAGAGAAACTCCTTCTCTAGAAAGGATTCATTCTTAGCAACGAATGTTTTGCCTTCGGATCTGTGATAGAAGGTGTACCCAACAGTTTCCTTTGGGTATCCTATGAAGACACATTTCTCCGATTTGGGTTCGAGCTTATCAGGTTGAAGCCTTTTCACATAAGCATCGCAGCCCCAAACTTTAAGAAATGACAACTTTGGTTTCTTGCCAAACCACAGTTCATACGGTGTCGTCTCAACAGATTTAGATGGTGCCCCTTTTAAAGTGAATGCAGCTGTCTCTAATGCATAACCCCAAAACGATAGTGGTAAATCGGTAAGAAACATCATAGATTGCACTATATCCAATAAAGTACGGTTATGATGTTCGGACACACCATTATGCTGTGGTGTTCCAGGTGGCGCGAATTTGTGAAACTATTCCACATTGTTTTAATTGAAGACCAAACTCGTAACTCAAATATTTGTCTCCGCGATCAGATCGTAGAAACTTTATTTTCTTGTCACGATGATTTTCCACTTCACTCTGAAATTCTTTGAACTTTTCAAATGTTTCAGACTTATGTTTCATCAAGTAGATATACCCATATCTGCTCAAATCATCTGTGAAGGTCAGAAAATAACGATACCCGCCGCGAGCCTCAACACTCATCGGACCGCATACATCTGTATGTATTATTTCCAATAAGTCAGCTGCTCGCTCCATTGTTCCAGAGAACGGAGTCTTAGTCATCTTGCCCACGAGGCATGGTTTGCCAGCATCAAGTGATTCATAATCAAGTGATTCCAAAAGCCCATCAGCATGGAGTTTCTTCATGCGCTTTACACCAATATGACCTAAACGGCAGTGCCACAAATAAGTTGCACTATCATTATCAACTTTGCATCTTTTGGTTTCAATATTATGAATATGTGTATCACTACAATCGAGATCCAACAAACCATTTTCATTGGGTGTATGACCATAGAAGGTTTTATTCATGTAAACAGAACAACAATTATTCTCTAATTTAAATGAATAACTATATTGCAATAAACATGACCAAATCATATTCATGCTCAATGCAAACACCAAATAACATTTATTTAGGTTCAACACTAATCCCAAAAGTATAGGGAGCGTGCGATGATGATCATATCATTCTTGGAACTGCTTCCAACACACATCGTCACTTCACCCTTAACTAGTTTCTGTTCATTCTGTAACTTCTGTTTCGAGTTACTACTCTTAGCAACTGAACTAGTATCAAATACCGCGGGGTTGCTATAAACACTAGTAAAGTATACATCAATAACATGTATATCAAATATAGCTTTGTTCACTTTGCCATCCTTTTTATCCACCAAGTATCCAGGGTAGTTCCACTTCGAGTGACCATTTTCATTGCAGTAGAAGCACTCAGTCTCAGGCTTAGGTCCAGACTTGGGCTTATTCACTTGAGCAACAACTTGCTTGCCGTTCTTCTTGAAGTTCCCCTTTCTATCCCTTTGCCCTTTTCCTGAAACTAGTGGTCTTGTTAACCATCAACACTTGATGCTCTTTCTTGATTTCTAACTTCGTCGATTTCAGCATCGCGAAGAGCTCGGGAATTAGTTTCGTCATCCCTTGCATATTATAGTTCATCACTAAGTTCTATAACTTGGTGATAGTGACTAGAGAACTTTATCAATTACTATCTTATCTGTAAGATTAACTCCCACTTGATTCAAGCAATTGTAGTACCCAGACAATCTGAGCACATGCTCACTGGTTGAGCAATTCTCCTCCATCTTGTAGGCAAAGTACTGTCAGAGGTCTCATACCTCTCGACACGGGCATGAGTATGAAATACTAATTTCAACTCTTAGAACATCTTATATGCTCCGTGGCGTTCAAAACATTTTTGAAATCCCGGTTCTAAGCCGTAAAGAATGGTGCACTAAACTATCAAGTAGTCATCATACCGAGCTTTGTCAAACGTTCATAAACGTCTGTATATGCTCCTGCAATAGGTCCGTGTAGGATCGAAAGTATGTCTAGGGGGTGATTAGACTACTTGACCAAATAAAACTTATCCTTTTCCCAATTTTAGTTTTTGGAAGATTTTAGCAACTTTGGACAAGTCAAGCAATCTTAACACAATTCAAGCAAGCATGCAAAGAGTATATGAGCAGCGGAAAGTAAAGCATGCAACTTGCAAGAATGTAAAGGGAAGGGTTTGGAGGATTCAAATGCAATAGGAGACACGGATGTTTTTGTCGTGGTTCCAATAGGTGGTGCTATCGTACATCCACGTTGATGGAGACTTCAACCCACGAAGGGTAACGGCTACGCGAGTCCATGGAGGGCTCCACCCACGAAGGGTCCACGAAGAAGCAACCTTGTCTATCCCACCATGGTCGTCGCCCACGAAGGACTTGCCTCACTAGCGGTAGATCTTCACGAAGTAGGCGATCTCCTTGCCCTTACAAACTCCTTGGTTCAACTCCACAATCTTGTCGGAGGCTCCCAAGTGACACCTAGCCAATCTAGGACACCACTCTCCAAGAAGTAACAAATGGTGTGTTGATGATGAACTCCTTGCTCTTGTGCTTCAAATGATAGTCTCCCCAACAATCAACTCTCTCTCACAGGATATGTATTTGGTGGAAAGAAGATTTGAGTGGAAAGCAACTTGGGGAAGGCTAGAGATCAAGATTCTTATGGTAAGAATGGAATATCTTGGCCTCAACACAAGTGTAGGTGGTTCTCTCTCAGAAAAAGGTAAGTTGGAAGTGTAGGTTCATTCTAATGGCTCCCTCCATGAATGAAGAGGAGGTGGAGGGGTATATATAGCCTCCACATAAAATCTAACCGTTACACACAACTTGCCAATCTCGGTGGGATCGAATTCATAAACTCGGTCGGACAGATTCAGCAAATCTAGTGACCGTTAGGATTTTCGATGGGACCGACATGCAACTCGGTAGGACCGATATGGTTAGGGTTAGGGCATAACGTAATCTCGGTGAGACCGATTACACAAACTCGGTGAGACCGATTTTGGTAATAAGCTAACCAGAGAGTTGGTCAGGTAAACTCGGTTGGACCGATTCGCTCATTTCGGTGAGACCGAAATGTTACGAAAGGGAAACAAAGAGTTTACATTGCAATCTCGGTGGGTGTCGTGGTTCTAAGTCTGACAGTGAGGTAGGGGGGTGTGTATGGAGAGGCTAGACCTTAGCTATTGGGAAGTTGTAAGCACGCAAGGTTTACGAGTTCAGGCCCTTCTCGGAGGAAGTAACAGCCCTACGTCTCGGTGCCCGGAGGCGGTCGATTGGATTATGCGTGTGTAGATAACAAGGGTGCGAACCCTTCATACTGAGGAGGGGGGTGGCTTATATAGAGTTCGCCGGCCCTCTCCTGCCCTCAGTAATGCAGGGTTTAAGGTACATTTAAGGTGGGGCGTTACTGGTAACGCCCCTAATAAAGTGCTATAATAACCATAACGACTACTTAATAGCCGACTGTTTGCCTGCGGAGTAACTTTAGGTCTTCTGGCTTCATGGTCGAGTGGTTGTTCTTTGGTCGAGTGTCTTGACCCCGTCGAGTGGGATGCCTTCCAGTTGTTTGAGAGGTGACTCATTCTAGGGATGTCCTTGGGTAGGGCTTTTTAGGACGGGTCCGTGCCCCTACCCTAGGTACATAGCTTCATCATTAGCCCCCGAATGGATCGAGGCTAGAGTGAGAAAAGGGTTGGTGACCTTTCCGACTGATTCTTCGGGTTATATGAGTGCTTCGTTCTGGGTCGACCGTCACGGATGACGTCATCAACCTCTTTCAGTCGCCTTGATCCATTCCAGGCCTTTCGTCGAGTGGATTTCTTTACCTGTGATGTACCGAGCGCCGGTGCATGCGGGGTTTTCTGTTTTGACAAGTTGTTCTGCAGCCAGCGGATATTACGGGATTCGGATTTTTTGGGAAGCGCGCGGAACGGGGGCGGCCGCAGTAATCGGAAGTGACAATGCGAAGGCTCCTCGATCTCCGCGTCGCCTTTTTCGCCACGTACTGCGCGCGCGCCTGCCGCGGGATTTGACTGGATAGCCTGGGCCTACTGGTCAGCCACTCAGAAGCGGTCCCTTATAAGTTGCCGGCTCGGAGTCCCCCAACAGTGCGTGTGCTCTTCTCTTCTCCTTCTTCCTCTCTTTCTTCGTAACCTCTTCCGCTGCCTTCGCTCTCGCCCAACCACCGAAAACCTGTTCGAGATCTCGCCGGCGACGATGGTGAAGGGCAAGACGACTGCTCTGGAAGGGGAAGAAGTCTGCGCGCGGCGGATCTTCCTCCAGGACGGCCCTACCCAAAGGTTGGATCCAGGGCGACTGGATGCCATCGGTGCTCCGGCAGGAGGATCTCGACGACATGGTCGAGGGGGGAGCCATTCCCCACAAAGCCGCGCGTCTTCCGGGGGAGAGATCGAACCTCAACCTCGCGACGGTGAGTGCGTGCTCCTGGCCACTCACATCGACCGAGGGTTTTCTCTGCCGCCCCATCCTTTCTTCCGAAACTTCTTGAACTTCTTTGGAGCGCAGCTCCATCACTTTACCCCAAACTCCATTGTCTACCTCGCTGCTTTCATTTCTATGTGTGAGGCGTTCCTGGGTTGCTGCCCACACTGGGGGCTTTTCAAGCACATTTTTACTTGTCGCTCTCAGTCGGTCAAGAAGGCCAAGTCGAGTGATGAGAAGATGCAAGTGATCCAGTTGTGTGGGGGCTTGGCGATCCAAACGAGGGGGGAGAGCTGTTTCCCATCCATCACTTTCCCGGAGTCGGTCCGAGGTTGGCAGGCAACTTGGTTCTACTGCCAGGACCAGGTGACTCCAGGGCAGTCGACTGGTCTCCCACCTTTCTCTCTCGACCGAGCCGAAAAACCTGCTTCTCTGAAGGTGACGCCGGAAGAAAAAGCCCAGGTCAAGGTGCTGGCGGGTCGAGTGGTTGAACTTGTCCGCGAGGGTGTGACGGGAATGGATCTGCTGGAAGTCTTCCTCAAGAGGCGAATCCAACCGCTCCAGGCTCGTGACCACCCGATGTGGCTATACTCTGGCCTCGAGGACACCACTCGGATCCACCCGGAGGAGGTCACCGACGAGATGTTGGAGGGGTGGCTGTCGAGCATCACGGGGAACAAGGACAACCCCCGAGGAGCCAGGAGGGTCATTCCGCTCGACAATTCATAGGAGGTTGACCAGGTGTGTCTTTATGCTCCCAACTGAAATCTTCATTTTCTTCGTTGGTCTTCTTTTGGGTAGGTCGATTGACTTTCGTTTTGTCTGCTGCTTTCCAGGCGACCACTGTGATGTACTCGACGCCCAACGGGGCACAGGGGTCGACTGAGGAAGGGGAAGGGAGCGGAGGCGAGAGCGGGGATGACCAAGGCGAGTGCGAGTCTGATGGTGAAGGAGAGGGAGGTGATGACATCTTCTCCAGCGAAGAGGAGGAGGAGGAGGTCGAACCCCCCCGCCCGGAGAGGCGATCCAAGCTCGCGCACGACCCGGCGCAAGAACGTGGCAAGGCGACTGCCTCCGTTGGGCCGTCGTCAAAACGCCCCCGGACTTCTTCTCCAACACCGACTGGAAAGGTCTCCAAGCAACCACGCACGACGCTGTCCAAGCCGCCCAAGGCTCTGCCCAAGATGAAGATAGCCGTCCCTACCATTTCCGGGTAATAAAGCTTGTTTTCCTTTGTCGATTGTGAACGGATCCTTTGTCGATTCATCGAGCCAACAGGCTGACTTTTCGAGATTTGCAGCGCTGCTACCTCTGAGGTCTCTGCCAAGGACGCCGACCAAGAGATGGGGGACGCTGTTACCTCCAACCCTGGTACGATTACTGACGTTCTGTTTTTGAGTCGACTGGTCCTTTCTTGCAGTTCCGGTCGATTGAATGTTTCCCTTGCAGCTCCTCCTCATGTTATCGACCTCCCGGATGACGACGACAACGAACCACTGAGGATGAGGAGGAACAAGAGGTCGTCGGCCGACAGGACTCCCCAGCCTACTCCGGCGGCTGAGACCGTGGCTCGGGATGGTGGCGACGCCCCTCGGGCTTCTGTGTCTTTTGCCAACCCTTTGTCGAGTGCGCGGCCTTCGGCGTCGACTGCAGATCCATCCTCGCTTTTTGCCGCGTATCCCGTCCCTGAGGACGAAGTGGCTGCTGCAAAGGAGGCTATACGCCAAGCGGGGGTCATGATGGAGCAGGTGAAGATGGCTCGGGAGGCCAGCCAGGCAGCCTATGACGCGAGTTCGGCGCTTCAGAGCAACGTCCAGGTCAGTCGACTTGACACTTGATCGTTTGAAGAGTCTTTCCCCCTTTTTTGAAGATCTTTGTATCTGTACACCCACTGGGTGTGTTTCCTTCTTGGACTAGTGGGGGCACGCTGAGTGCACCCACTAGGTGTAGTCCCCGAGACTACGGTGGACTGCTGGCAGTCGACTGTAGTCTTTACATTGTGTTTCTGTATCTGTATTTCTTTTCTTGGTCTGGTCAGGTCACGTCGAATGGAGCTGTATCCGGTCGACTGCGGACAGTCAACTTTTCGCTTTTTTTTGAACCAGTGGGGGCACGCTGAGTGCACCCACTGGGTGTAGTCCCCGAGACTACTGTCGAATGTTTTTGACTCGGCTGTAGTCTTAAAAACGTTATCTTTTTCTCTCAGTTACTCGGAAGCAACTTATCTTGGATGTCCGTCGACTGATTTTTCCTTTTGCAGAAATCCTGCGAACTTGCATCTCGCTATACTGAGTCGGAGAAGCAGCGGATTCAACTGACCCTTGATCTGGAGCTGGCCAGAACAGAGCTGCAGAAGGTCAGAGACGGCGTTGCTGGTAAGACGACTTTGTCGACTGGTTTTGTTTTTAGGCTTGAGTATCCTTTTGCTGTTTCCGAGCCAATCATCGTTTCTTTTGCAGGAGAACTAAGCGAGGCCCTGGCGAAGAAGGATCGGGACTTGGCTGCTGCCCACAAGGAGGCTAATGACAAGATTGCTCTGGCTGAACAAAAGCTGGCTTCGGTCAGCCAAATAGAAGATGAGAATACCAGGCTGAAGACCGCTCTGAATGAAGCCAACAGGGAGTGCACACGTTGGAAGAAGGAGAACCTCTCCCTGGGCAAGCAGATGGAAGGCGTCGCTCGTAGGAGGGACGGCCTGGAGAGCTACTTGAGGAGCCTCGCCAAGAAGTTGTACATCAAGCTTGAAGGTGCACATTCAATTCCGACTGGTTTTTCTTTTTGTGTCGACTCAGTCTATGAAAATTGACTTATCCTTGGATCGTGTATGCAGAGTTTTGCCAGAACTTTGAGGAGGAGACTGGGCGGATTGAAACGGGTTTGGATCCAATCAACTCTCCGATGAATGACGATGCTGCCATGAATCTACTCCGACTGGAATCTCGTATTAACGGCATCGTGGATTACTTGGCTCGGCTGAAGGTTGCCATGTCGCGGATCGACCCGACACTTTGGCCAGAGTCTACGCTCCAGAACGACCTCGAGTCTCTGATGACTCGACTCGACGGAATCCCTGACCGAGTGCAGGAGTGGAAGAAGTCTTCTGCTCGGTGCGGCGCTGATGTGGCTCTGTCTCTAGTCCGCGTCCATTGCAAGGAGGCGCGAGAAGAGAAGCTGGCCGCCATCCAAGTCGCAAATACCAAGAGGCACAGCTTTCAAGATTTCATGGAGACCTTTATTGCTGCTGCCACCCGTATTGCGGACGGAATCGACTTGGATGAGTTCGTCGCCCCTGCCAGTCCTCCACCTGAGGAATGAAAAACTTTTATGCTTCTCCTTAAATTTGCCTCAGAATGCTGAGTGGATTTGTAACCATTTAAACTCTGCCGAGCCGAGGGCTCGAGTACTTTGATTTGAGGTCTAGGACCTTTTAGGCTTTATCCGAACTTGATTTCTTGCTGAATATCTTCGCGGTTTTGATCTGTCGTGTGAAACTTTGGTCTTGCATTTAGACGAGTGCTGGACTGCAGCTAAGTCCCCGAATGGGAGGATTGCTCTCCAGTCGGTAGGATATTTTCAAACTTAGGCGAGTGCTTGACTGCAGCTAAGCTTCCGAGTGGGAGAACTTAGGCGAGTACTGGACTGCAGCTAAGCCCCCGAGTGGGAGGATTGCTCTCCACTCGGTAGGATTTTTTCAAACTTAGGCGAGTGTTTGACTGCAGCTAAGCTTCCGAGCGGGAAAACTTAGGCGAGTACTGGACTGCAGCTAAGCCCCCGAGTGGGAGGTTTGTTCTCCACTCGGTAGGATTTTTCAAACTTAGGCGAGTGCTTGACTGCAGCTAAGCTTCCGAGTGGGAGAACTTAGGCGAGTACTGGACCGCAGCTAAGCCCCCGAGTGGGAGGTTTGCTCTCCACTCAGTAGGATTTCTTAAACACTTAGGCGAGTGCTCGACTGCAGCTAAGCTTCCGAGTGGGAGAACTTAGGAGAGTACTGGACTACAGCTAAGCCCCCGAGTGGGAGGTTTGTTCTCCACTCGGTAGGATTTTTCAAACTTAGGCGAGTGCTTGACTGCAGCTAAGCTTCCGAGTGGGAGAACTTAGGTGAGTACTGGACTGCAGCTAAGCCCTCAAGTGGGAGGATTGCTCTCCACTCGGTAGGATTTTTTCAAACTTAGGCGAGTGCTTGACTGCAGCTAAGCTTCCGAGTGGGAGAACTTAGGCGAGTACTGGACCGCAGCTAAGCCCCCGAGTGGGAGGTTTGCTCTCCACTCGGTAGGATTTTTCAAACTTAGGCGAGTGCTCGACTGTAGCTAAGCTTCCGAGTGGGAGAACTTAGGCGAGTACTGAACTGCAGCTAAGCCTCTGAGTGGGAGGTTTGCTCTCCACTCGGTAGGATTTTTTAAACACTTAGGCGAGTGCTCGACTGCAGCTAAGCTTCCGAGTGGGAGAACTTAGGCGAGTACTGGACCGCAGCTAAGCCCCCGAGTGGGAGGTTTGCTCTCCACTCGGTAGGATTTTTTCAAACTTAGGCGAGTGCTTGACTGCAGCTAAGCTTCTGAGTGGGAGAACTTAGGCGAGTACTGGACCGTAGCTAAGCCCCCGAGTGGGAGGTTTGCTCTCCACTCGATAGGATTTTTCAAACTTAGGCAAGTGCTCGACTGTAGCTAAGCTTCCGAGTGGGAGAACTTAGGCGAGTACTGAACTGCAGCTAAGCCTCTGAGTGGGAGGTTTGCTCTCCACTCGGTAGGATTTTTTAAACACTTAGGCGAGTGCTCGACTGCAGCTAAGCTTCCGAGTGGGAGAACTTAGGCGAGTACTAGACCGCAGCTAAGCCCCCGAGTGGGAGGTTTGCTCTCCACTCGGTAGGATTTTTTCAAACTTAGGCGAGTGCTCGACTGCAGCTAAGCTTCCGCGTGGGAGAACTTAGGCGAGTACTGGACTGCAGCTAAGCCCCCGAGTGGGAGGTTTGTTCTCCACTCGGTAGGATTTTTCAAACTTAGGCGAGTGCTTGACTGCAGCTAAGCTTCCGAGTGGGAGAACTTAGGCGAGTACTGGACTGCAGCTAAGCCCTCGTGTGGGAGGATTGCTCTCCATTCAGTAGGATTTTTTCAAACTTAGGCGAGTGCTTGACTGCAGCTAAGCTTCCGAGTGGGAGAACTTAGGCGAGTACTGGACTGCAGCTAAGCCCCTGAGTGGGAGGATTGCTCTCCACTCGGTAGGATTTTTTCAAACTTAGGCGAAATGGATTCGCAGCCAAGTCACCCACTGGGGGGTTTTGTATGCAAACAAAGTGACAGCAATTATTGGAACACTCTTGTCTTTGATAAAAATGAACTGTAGAAATTATTTTTTCTTATTACATCTCATCTAAGGGAGAACTCAGGTGTAAAAGGGGCGGAGCAGTTCTGCATTCCAAGCTCGTGGCTCGTCGATCTGGCGATCAACATTGTAGAGGTGGTACGCTCCATTGTGGACTCTGGTGACTATGAAGGGGCCTTCCCAAGTAGGAGCAAGCTTGTGTGGCTTCTGTTGATCCACTCGGAGGACCAGATCTCCTTCTTGGAAGGCTCAACTTTTCACATTCCGGGCGTGAAAACGGCGCAAGTCTTGCTGATAAATGGTCGATCTGATCATGGCCATCTCCCTTTCTTCTTCTAAGAGGTCGACTGCGTCTTGCCGGGCCTGTTTTGCTTCATCTTCGGTGTAGAGTTCAACTCGGGGTGCATTATGAAGAAGATCACTTGGCAGGACTGCTTCGGCTCCATAAACCAGAAAGAATGGAGTTCTTCCCGTCGACCGGTTAGGGGTGGTCCTTAATCCCCACAGAACTAACGGAAGCTCGTCGACCCAAGCGCCTGCCGCGTGCTTGAGATCGCGCATCAATCGAGGCTTTAGTCCTTTGAGAATCAGACCATTTGCTCTCTCAGCTTGTCCATTCGACTGGGGATGGGCGACCGATGCGTAGTCGACTCGTGTGCCTTGAGAGGCGCAAAAAGCTCTGAACTTGTCTGAATCAAAGTTTGACCCGTTATCAGTGATGATGCTATGCAGGACTCCATATCTGAATGTTAACCCTCTGACGAAACTGATAGCAGTGCAAGCATCGAGATTCTTGATGGGCTTAGCTTCGATCCATTTGGTAAATTTGTCGACTGCTACAAGCACATGAGTGAATCCACTCCTGCCCGTTCTTAGTGGACCAACCATGTCCAATCCCCAGACGGCAAAGGGCCAGACGAGTGGAATGGTCTTCAGGGCTGATGCAGGCTTGTGCGACATGTTGGAGTAGAACTGGCACCCTTCACACTTGTCGACTATCTCTTTTGCCATCTCATTTGCTCTTGGCCAGTAAAATCCAGCTCGGTATGCTTTAGCCACAATAGTCCGAGAGGACGCATGGTGACCACAGGTCCCCGAGTGGATATCATTAAGGATTATCTGACCCTCTTCTGGTGTTATGCATTTCTGACCGACTCCAGTCGCGCTCTCTCTATACAGCTGTCCCCTTATGACTGTGAAGGCCTTGGATCGGCGGACGATCTGTCGAGCCTCCTCCTCGTCTTCCGGGAGTTCTTTCCTTAGGATATACGCGATGTACGGTATTGTCCAGTCAGGGGTGATTGCCAAGACTTCCATGATTAGGTCGACCACTACAGGTACTTCAACTTCAGTCGGATCTGTGGCACTTTTCGGCTGCGGGGCTTCTTCTGTGAAAGGATCCTCTTGGACTGACGGCGAGTGAATGTGTTCCAAGAACACGTTGTTGGGAATGGATTCTCTCTTGGAGCCTATCTTTGCCAAATCGTCAGCTGCCTGATTTTTCAGTCGGGGGATGTGATGAAGCTCTAACCCCTCGAATTTCTTTTCTAGCTTTCGCACTGCATTGCAATACCCAGTCATTGCCGGACTCCTGACGTCCCACTCCTTCATCACTTGATTAACCACCAAATCTGAGTCGCCATAGACCATGAGGCGACGGACGCCGAGTGAAATGGCCATGCGCAACCCATACAAAAGTGCTTCATATTCTGCTTCGTTATTGGAAGAATCGAAGTGAATCTGGAGAACATATCTGAGCTTATCTCCTCGGGGGGAGACTAGGACTACTCCCGCACCCGAACCATTCAGCATCTTGGATCCATCGAAGAACATGGTCCAGTGCTCTGAGTGAACTTGAGTCGGAAGTTGCTGTTCAATCCACTCGGCGATGAAATCCGCGATTGCTTGGGACTTGATAGCCTTCTTTGCTTCAAACTTGATATCTAAGGGAAGGAGTTCAATCGCCCATTTGGCCACTCGACCAGTTGCGTCTCTGTTATGCAGGATCTCTGATAGTGGGGCGTCGCTGACGACTGTAATGGAGTGGTCAGAGAAGTAATGTGCAACTTTCTTCGTGGTCATATAAATCCCGTATACAAGCTTCTGGTAGTGAGGGTATCTTTGTTTTGAAGGAGTCAAAACTTCAGACACATAATATACTAGGCGTTGAACTTTGAAGGCCTTTCCTTCCTCTTCCCGCTCGACCATAAATACTGTACTGACAACTTGTCCTGTGGCTACAATGTAAAGCACCAGAGGCTCTTTGCTGATTGGGGCAGCAAGCACCGGCTGGGTGGAGAGCAGAGCTTTGAGCTCTGCAAACGCTGCATCAGCTTCTGGAGTCCACTCGAACTTGTCAGACTTCTTCATCAGTCGGTAAAGAGGCAACGCCTTTTCACCAAGCCGAGAAATAAATCGACTTAAAGCGGCCAGGCAGCCTGTAAGCTTTTGGACATCGTGCACGCGTACAGGACGCTTCATCCGGAGTATGGTGCCAATTTTTTCAGGATTGGCGTCGATCCCCCGTTCGGAAACGAGAAAACCGAGTAACTTTCCACCTGGAACCCCGAAAGTGCACTTTGATGGATTGAGCTTAATATCGTACCTCCTGAGGTTGGCAAAGGTTTCAGCAAGGTCAGCCCATAGGTCGGAACCTTTCCGGGACTTGACCACAATATCATCCATGTATGCCTCCACATTTCGACTGATTTGAGTGAGTAAACACTTCTGAATCATTCTCATGAATGTGGCTCCGGCGTTCTTGAGGCCGAACGGCATGGTGATGTAACAGAAGCATCCGAATGGAGTGATGAAAGCTGTTTTTATCTCGTCGGGCCCATACAGACGGATCTGATGGTACCCGGAATAGGCATCTAGAAAAGACAATCTCTCGCACCCCGCAGTTGAGTCGACTATTTGGTCAATGCGAGGGAGAGGAAAATGATCTTTCGGGCAGGCCCGATTGATATGTTTGAAATCAATGCACATGCGGAGTGACTTGTCCTTCTTGGGGACCATGACGACATTGGCGAGCCACTCGGAGTGGTAAATCTCTCGGATGAACTCAGCTGCCAAGAGCCGAGCCACCTCCTCGCCAATGGCTTGCTTCTTCCGGACGGCGGACCGTCGAAGATGTTCCTTCACGGGCTTGAATTTTGGGTCGACTCGCAGACGGTGCTCAGCCAGCCCCCTGGGAACTCCAGGCATGTCAGAGGGTTTCCATGTGAAGATGTCCCAGTTCTCACGGAGGAGCTGGATGAGCGCTTCTTCCTATTTGGAGTCGAGCGTCGTCGAGATGTGAGTTGGAGCAGCGTCGGGGTCGGTCGGGTGAATGTGGACTGTCTTTGTTTCACCAGCTGACTGAAAAGCTGGCTCGGAGGCAGGCTTCTTAGCTCGCAGCAATTCGCTCGGATCGGCAGTCTTTTGGTACTCTTTCAGCTCGACCACTGCCATCTGAGCATCAGCGATCTTTGATCCCTTCTGAAAACACTCTTTTGCTTTCTTCCGGTTGCCCGTAACAGTGATCACACCCTTTGGGCTAGGCATCTTCAATTTAAGATACACGTAACATGGTCGAGCCATGAAGCGTGCGTAAGCTGGCCTGCCCAAAATGGCGTGATAAGCACTCTGGAAGTCCACAACCTCAAATGTCAACTTTTCCTTGCGGTAATTCTTTGAATCACCAAAAACCACATCAAGAGCAATCTGGCCGAGTGACTCGGCTTTCTTCCCAGGAATGACTCCGTGGAAGCTCATGTTACTGGTACTAAGTCTGGACATCGGAATGCCCATTCCTTTCAAAGTTTCAGCATACAGTATGTTCAGGCCGCTACCGCCATCCATCAGGACTTTGGTCAATCGAGTGCCTTCGACAACTGGGTCGACCACCAAAGCTTGCCTCCCTGGGGTGGCAATGTGCGTCGGGTGATCAGACTGGTCGAATGTGATGGCGGTCTGAGACCACTTCAGGTAACTGGGTGTTGCCGGAGCAACCATGTTTACCTCACGGTTAATGACTTTCAGTCGACTTTTGCTTTCGACATCAGCAAAAATCATCAAGGTGGAATTGACTTGGGGGTATCCATCGTCACTATCATCCTTGTCCTCAACTCTGTCTGGCTCCTTTTCCTTATCCTTGGGCTGCTTGCCTTGAAACTGCTGGATCAGGAGCCGGCACTGTCGAGTGGTATGCTTTGGGAAAATAAAATTACCCTCTTCATCTTTCTTGGTGTGGATGTGACATGGCAGGTCCAAAACATCATTCCCATCCTGATCCTTAACTTTCTTGGGCTTCCAGGTGCCCTTGGGTTTCCCCTTGAAGTTTCCCTGGGCCACGGCCAGGGCCTCCCCAGGGGCGGCTGGCTCGGCCTTCCGCTTCTGCTTCCGACTGGAGTTTCCTCCGGTTTCTTGGGCGACTGATTTGAGTTTGCCACTTCGGAGTTGGTCTTCGTCTTCACCATTAGCATACTTGGTGGCAATCTCCATCATCCGATTCAGAGACATCTCTCCAGTTCGACCGAACTTCAGATTCAACTCTCTGTATTTAACGCCTTCCTTGAAAGCGCAAACTGCTTGATGGTCTGGCACGTTCTCAACTGAGTGGTGCAGTGTGATCCACCTCTGGATGTATTCCCTCAGTGTTTCATTCAGCTTCTGTACGCAAGACCGCAACTCTGTAAGGCCTGCGGGTCGCTTGCATGTTCCTTCGAAGGTTGTGATAAACACTCGGGCGAGGTCCTCCCAAGTGTAAATGCTGCCGGGTGCCAACTGATTCAGCCATGCTCTGGCTGAGCCTTCCAACATGAGAGGCAAATGCTTCATGGCCACCTCATCATTGCCACCGCCAATTTGCACAGCCACTCGGTAATCTTCGAGCCATGTGTCGGGCTTGGATTCGCCGGTGAACTTGCTGACTCCAGTCGCCAGCCTGAAGTTGGGAGGAATCACCGCGGCCCTGATGGCTCGACTGAAACATTCTGGCCCCGAAGCATGTGCCCTGCTGCCGGTGGGCGCATCTCTGTTGTGGCCCTCTTGATGAGCCCTATTCCTGTCCACCAAACCTTGAACGAGGATGGATCTCGCGTCAAAGCCTGGGTCCCTGGGGTCGACTGGAATCCTCTGCCCAACATTATGGGGGCGCCTGTCATCTCGATGTCGAGGTGCATATGACCCACTCCTCGGGGGAGGGGATGGCACTCGACGTCGATCATCACGGTCGGGTCGGTGATCATACTGCTCATTTCTCTTGTACTGATCGTGCCGGTCCCCACGTCCCTCACGCCTCGGGGGTGATCTCGGGCTGTGAGCCGACTGGACTGTTTCTGTTGCAACGGATCGACTGTGGATCCTGTTCCGCGACTGAGAGACGGCGGAATTTTGATTTCCCGCCGCTCGGAGCAATGCTCTGATCTGCAACAAGCCCCTGCCAGCCTCTGACTGGGAGGGCTGAATTGACTCCGCTATGCGGGCCGCGGCGGCCAAATTCTGAACTGGAGTTCGGTATACCTGCGGCGGCGGGAAGAGCTGACGTCGACTGGATTCAGGAGCTTGCTGTCGTCAACTGGACTTGGGAGCTCGCTGACGCGCTTGCTCGTCGAGTATTCGCTGCAGATTTTCCAGCCGAGTGCGCTCGGCCAGGTTAGCCAAGCACGCGTCCTCCAAGGCCCGGGCCTCGGGGGTTTCTCCAACAATAGGAGTGTGGAGCGTGTCCATGTTCCGGCGGCGAAGCTCCTCTCGCTGCAATGACGTGAGAGGCTCAGGGAGGTACTCGTCGTGGGGATGTGACGGATCGCCCCTCTCGGCACCACCATTAGCGCGATGGAATCCGGGAGGACTGTGTGTCCCCTCGACCGCCAGAACCTCAGCTAAAGGGTCGCTGCTATCGCACTCGGATGCGGTCTCCGCGGAGCCAGTCGAACAGGCCGCAGAGGGATTCGTCGGGCTCGATTGCCGTGACTTGTGGGGCCGCCGACTGGCGGGCCACGGCGTGCCTCACCCACCGCTGGAGTCTCGACCGACCTGAGCGCTTGCGCTGGTGGGAGACGGGGCGGGGAAGCGACACAGGGGCCGACCGATATTGGGTCGACGGCTGCTGCAGGAGGACGCCACGAATGCACGCGCGGAAGTGCGTCGCACCGCGGACGGGGAGCGCGTCGATGTCGAGCGGCGCCTCCTGGAGCCAGGCGGAGTCGTCGGTGATGAAGGTGAGCGCGCCGAGACGGATCTCGCGGCCCTCTACCAAAACTACACAGGAAACCATGATCAAATGGATCGGAAAAATCGCAACTTCTCCAATTAGGCGCTAAGACTAATGCCCCACGGTGGGCGCCAACTGTCGTGGTTCTAAGTCTGACAGTGAGGTAGGGGGGTGTGTATGGAGAGGCTAGACCTTAGCTATTGGGAAGTTGTAAGCACGCAAGGTTTACGAGTTCAGGCCCTTCTCGAAGGAAGTAACAGCCCTACGTCTCGGTGCCCGGAGGCGGTCGATTGGATTATGCGTGTGTAGATAACAAGGGTGCGAACCCTTCATTCTGAGGAGGGGGGTGGCTTATATAGAGTTCGCCGGCCCTCTCCTGCCCTCAGTAATGCAGGGTTTAAGGTACATTTAAGGTGGGGCGTTACTGGTAACGCCCCTAATAAAGTGCTATAATAACCATAACGACTACTTAATAGCCGACCGTTTGCCTGCGGAGTAACTTTAGGTCTTCTGGCTTCATGGTCGAGTGGTTGTTCTTTGGTCGAGTGTCTTGACCCCGTCGAGTGGGATGCCTTCCAGTTGTTTGAGAGGTGACTCATTCTAGGGATGTCCTTGGGTAGGGCTTTTTAGGACGGGTCCGTGCCCCTACCCTAGGTACATAGCTTCATCAGTGGGACCGATCGCTCATCTTGGTGGGACCGAAACGTTATGAAGGGAAACAAAGAGATTACAATCCCATCTCGGTGAGACCGAGATCCCTATCGGTGAGACTGATTTGCCTAGGGTTTGTGGCAGTGGCTATGACATCTGAACTCGGTGGCACCGGATAGAAAGAATCGGTGGGGCCGAGTTTGACTTTTGGTTTAGGTCATATGTGGATGTGAGAAAGTAGTTGAGGGCTTTGGAGCATATCACTAAGCATTTTGAGCAAGAGCCTCATTAAGCAACACCTCATCCCTCCTTGATAGTATTGGCTTTTCCTATAGACTCAATGTGATATTGGATCACTAAAATAGAAAATGTAGAGTCTTGAGCTTTGAGCTTGAGCTAATCCTTTTGTCGTTAGAATTTTGAGGGGTCCACTTTTCTCATCCATGCCATGCCAATCATTGAGCTTTCCTGAAATATTAATCTTGAAATAGCATTAGCTCAATGAGCTATATGTTGTTAGGAATTACCAAAACCACCAAGGGATAGTTACACTTTCAATCTCCCCCTTTTTGGTAATTGATGACAACATATAGATCAAAGCTTCGATAAATGATAATAAGAATGAAAAACATTGTCGCTTTGAGAAGTATGTGAAAAGCAAGAGCTCCCCCTAAATTTGTGCATAATTTAAGATTTGCTTTGGGCTGCAAATGCACAACGAGTTAGGATCATGGGTTACTCTTCCATGTCACATACATCTTGGTGGAGCACTCAAAATGATAATAATTAAATACATGCACTCATCACCAAGCAAAGTGAATGATCATATGGGGATATAAAAGGATAATGTCATCCAACAAGCATTAAGGTAGCATATGATCAAACACATGATCATCCAAGTATCACACAAAAGCATAAAGTATCTCAAACAAGCAAATAACAAAGTTCAACCACCAAAAAAACAAGAGAGAACAAAGAGCAACACTCTCTCTCAAAGCCTATGATCTATACATTTTCTCCCCCTTTGGCAACAAGTTGCCAAAACTTCATAAAAATGCATAGTGCTAGATCGACTCTCAGGCTTGGTCTTCAGGTAGTGGTGTAGATAAGACTCCAAGGACGAAGGCATCAGTTGATGTAGATGGAGCTGGTGGAGTGGGTGCTGGAGCTGGTGGCATTGAAGCTGTAGCTGGTGTAGATGAAGTTGCTCTGGTGTCTGTAACTGGCACTACAACAGATCTTTGTCCTCTGGGCACTATAGCAAATGGTAGACTTGCCCTTCTTCTCATGCACTTCATCCTGAAGTTGCTCAACAACTAACTGTATCTCAGTGACCTTCACATCTAAATCATAGAACTTCTGCTCCATGATCCTCTCCAAGCTCTCCTGGTTTTGAGTCAGGGTGGCCAATCCCTTCTCAATCCTCAGAGTGGAGGCAATCAAGTAGCCAAGCTGATCTTGCTTGCTCTTCAGAAGATACTGAGATGCCTCATCAGTGGTTGGCATCTTTGCAGCCTTTTCAGTCCTTGCCTTCTCCCTCTTTGCTTGTGCTTGCACAGAAGATGGTTCATTCTCATCCATTACCACAGTGTTGTCCTCAAAGTCTGGGTAGATGGGCATATGTTCCTTGTCCAAGAGATATGTGCCAGTGCCCATCTTGGAGTTGATTAGCTCCTGGATCTATGGGGCATACCCACAACTTCTCTTCTGATCTGCAGTTGTTCTCTTTATAGTTTCCACAATTAGGCTCATGACTTTGAACTTTTGAGGCACATCAAATATGTGAAGCAGGTTAATTGCATGGCCTCTGATCATCTTGTGATCACCTGACTTTGGCAATAGAGTGTGCCTGAGGATCCAGTTGATTGTTGGCAAACCTGACAGAAGGTAATGTACTGATCCAAATTTGTGTGTCTCAAGAGCAGCATATGGGATCTCTCTGTACATATGTGCCATGGTGTTGTGATCCTTCTTCTTCTTGGCATAGACATCCAAGTCATCTTCATTCTCCTTAGGAGCATTGATCAATTTTGCCCATTCTTCAACTGTTGACTGGTACCTAGTACCTTCAGACATCCAGACAATCCATCCATCTGGGTAGAAATGAGTTGTGGAATAGAACTGCATAATAAGCTCATCATTCCACTTTGTGAGCTTCCGCCCAACAAAGTCCTCTACTCCACAAGACTTGAAACTATCATAGACTCCAGGATAGTGTTCTTCATTTTCCCTGATGTACTCCCAGTCCACCCATCTCATATCACATACTATAGGCTTCTTGTTAAGCAACACTGTCTCATAGAAGTCCTGTTGTTCCTTTGTATGGAACCTGTAGTCCACAACAGTTCTTCTCCTGACTGCATAGGGATTAGTCAATCTCCACTGTCTGAGTCCTGCACCCTTCCCGAGCTTCATGTCCTCAGCTACTGGATGAGCATCATTGTGATCTGGAATTCTGGGCTTCAACTTCCTCAAGACATGTGACTCATCATCTTCTTCTTCTATAGCAGCTTCAGGCACTGGGGCCTTGTTCTTCTCTACAGCTGGAATATTCCTTGTACTCCTCTTGGGTGCAGCTTTGGGTTTCAGAGCAGCTGCCTTGGGAGCTTATTTGGGCTTAGATGGAGCAGCCCCTGATCTTATAGCATCTCCCACAAGCTTTTGAGCTTTAGGTGCTGGTGTAGCAACCTCTTCCTCTTCCTCTTCCATCATTGAGGGCTTCCCAATTACTCTGGTCATGGTCTTCTTGACCCTTTCTTTCCTTTTCTTCTCTGCCACAACCTGTTCTTTGGGTGCAGATCCCAAAGTTTCTTGAGTGGATGTTCTGGCCTTTGACATAGGAACTCTCTTGGCAGGAACCTTTGTCCTCATTCCTGGCTTAGTGGCAGCAGCTGTGCCATATTCCTTTTTCAAAACTTTCTTCTTTGAGGTGGCCTCTTCCTCAACAGCCACATAGTCCTCATCCTCAGAATCTGAGGTTCTCTTCTTTCTGGCCCTGGTGGCTGCCTTAGGCAAGTTGCTGGGTGTACTCCTGCTTCCCTCATCATAGCTGCTAGAGGGACTAGTGCCCTCACTCATGTGAACTTGCTCCTCAGACTTGTTCTGACTGTCACTCTGATCTGACATGATGCAAACACTGACAGCACACCCTGTGAATAGATATAGATGAGATAGATTGGATGAGCATCACAAAGTACAAAGGTTTTTGCAAAAGAATGAGTTAAAAACTTAGTTTTAGTTTTCCACAGAAAGCATTTCGGATCTACCGATTTGAAAACTCGGTGATACGGAAGCAACTTTTGGAACCTAAACTAGTGAACTCGGTCAGACCGAGTCATAGTTCGGTGGCACCGAGACTGCTAGGGTTTCACAAAGAATTGAACTCGGTCACACCGATTTGCAATTCTCGGTCAGACCGAGAATCACATGTGCAATAGCCTTGTCCAAACTGGTGGAACCAATTTCAACAACTCGGTTGGTCCGAGATGATTTCGGTGGAAACCTAACCCTAAATTTTCAATCCACAACTAAACTACGGACTGATTTCGCTGGATAGAGTGATCTCAATCGTGGCAAGATACATGGCAAAACAATGTGCTAGGAATCGGAGTGAGATTAGCACAAGGATCAAGTCCATACCCTAGGTGCGGCGATGGACCTGCTACGGCGGCAACAGTGGAGACGATTTCAAATGACGGCGGCGGAGACCAGCGGCGGGAGGCAGCTGGCGATGAGGAGGATGATCCGGAGACCCAGGAGGCAGAGCAGGCCGAGCGCGGGCGAAGGGGTTCGGAGAATTTTCCAAATTTTGGCCCGGGGATATATATATCCTAACCCTATCGGCGTGACCGAGTGGAACACTCGGTGGCACCGAGATGCATAACTGCAAGCATTTACTGCAACTCGATGTGACCGAAAAGTTCAAATCGGTTGCACCGAGATTGAAAACCTAGATCGACTTAGTGATCTCAATATGACCAAAATGGATGAATCGGTCAGACCGAAACGCACAAAGAAGTTTTGGAAGTTTAAGTCTATGACGAATCGGGGACTCCGAGTGCTCCTCACACAGAGTGGTTCGAATCTGACTTGATCAAACTTTGTGATGTAGCATGAATAGAGTTTGAGACAAGAAAAGCATAGATAGCTAGAGAAGGTTCTTAGGCATTTTTGTCCATCCACTCAGCAAAAGAAAAAGGAACCAAACAATCAAAACAACAAGTGGATGTCCTCGAATGAGTAAATTATGCAACCAACATGCTCACACAATAAAATGGCAAATGAAATATGTGGCAAAGCATGCACAACCAATTCTAGCATCTATCAAGCAATTGGCGATGACTAGGTCATCTATATATGAGTATATTGACTTAGGAGTCAAATGAAAACATTTGATCATAGGTCATACTCATTGTTTAAGCACAAGTGGGGTTACCACTTTTACATAGAGCGTTGTTGTGTTCACACCATTAGAGTTGCTTTAGCTCAATTCTCAGAGTAAAGCTCCCCCTAGATGTGAGATCCCCCTAAGAGGGATGAACTAACCTTGGGTTTTGTCGATGATGACTTCATGTAGGTGTTGAAGATGTGGATGCTCAATGTTGATGTAGATCATTTGGAGCAATCCTTTGGAGTGAGTTGCACATTCAATACCTACACGGGTTAGTCCCACAAGGAACAAACAAGGATATCCATAGACATAGAGTGATGCACACACAAGATGATGTCTATGATAGCATTAGGTTATCTTGTCCCTTGTCTTACCAACAAGAGGGTTTGTGACTCCTTGAACTAGTGCAAGATGTGGAAGTTGATTGCACTTGTTCTTGCCAAAATGATAAGAGTGAAGTATGTTGGCGGAGTCACCCTCAAGAACTCTTTAGTTCTTCTTCTTCTAGATCCACATCATCTTGATGGGAATCCTTGGAGTTGTAGTCGTACTTGATGAAGTGGAACTTGATGTAGTCTTGGGAACCCACTTGACCAAGGCCTTGGGTGCTTCTTCAAATGCATCAATTTCCTCTTGAAGCTTATCCTTGCCTTTTTGCTCGTGGTCTTGTGGTGGAAGATCATCTTGAGCTTGTGTCCCTTTGAAGGAAGTAGGATCATACTTCTTTTGTTGAGGAACAAACTTCGTCTTGGGGTATTGATCTTCTTCCCACTCAACTCCATTGGCATTGAACTTTCGTTCAGAACCAACACCTTGGTTCTTCCGGTGCCTTCCTTGCTTGCATACAATTTCCTCGAATTGCTTACTCCCTACAAGGCTCTTGTAAACACCTTCCTCTATAATTCCCTTCAATAAGCTATTTTCTTGCTCAAGTGTAACTTGGCTAAGAGAATCATTAGTGGAATCAAGAGAACTACTAGAAGTAACAACATTGGATTTAGCATGATTATTGTTACTACTAGAGGAAGAATCTTTCTTGTTCTTGTTACTAGACTTGGCTTGAGGCATGTAAGTGGATAAGAGTAAACGCTTGGCAATGTAAGAAGAACTTTTCTTGCGAAGATCATCATTAATTGCCTTTAAGAACTCATGCTCTTGCTCAAGGTTGAGCTTTTCAAAACGTAATTTCTCATGAGTCCTTCAAAGTTCTCGATGATCTCCTAAGATAGTTTCATGAGCTAACTTAAGAGTGTTTAGTTGTTTAGTTAGAGACTCAATCTTCTCCTTATCATTGTCATTCGTTTTATCTTGATTAGTATGATTAATTGAAGTTTCATCATAGTATTCATCACTAGAGTTGTCAACAAGTAAATCATCATCACCTAACAAGTCATCTTCATCACTAATGAAATCAACATACTCGGGGTGTGATACCTTTGGGCCTTTAGCCATGAAGCATCTTCCAAGTCCTTCATTTGGTGAATCAAATATGTCGTAGGAGTTGGTTGACACAAGTGCTAGACTGGCAACACCTTCATCTTGAGTATATTCGGAGTCGGAGTGATAGCTTCTCTTGGAGTGATTGTCAGAGTCGGAGCCGGATACCCATTCACCAACATGAGCTTGATGTCTTCATTTTGTGTAGCTCCTTGATGACTTCTCCTTCCTTTCCGAATCCTTGCTTCTCCGGGATGTTCTTCGTTCATAACGATCATCTCTACTCCTTCTCTCTCTTGATGGTGATTCTTCTCTTCTACTTCTTCTTTTTGGAGAATCTTCTCTTCTCTTGTAGGGTGCCGTACACTCATTGGAATAGTGTCTAGGTCTTCCACAATTGTAGCAATTTCGCTCTCGACTAGAAGATCTTTTGTCATTGTAGGACCTTGACTTGGAACTTCTCTCATTGCTTCTACTCTTGTAGAACTTGTTGAAGTTCTTCACCATTAGGCTCAATTATTCATTGAAGGTTTGTTTCCCACTTGATGATGTGGGAGCTTCACATGAGGCTTTGTAAGCACCACTTGACTTGTTATGGAGCTCCTCCTTATCCTTGAGTGACATCTCATGAGCAACAATTCTTCCAATGACTTCTGTTGGCTTGAGATCTTTGTAATTGGGCATCATTTGGATCAATGTGCATACGGTATCATATTTTCCGTCCAACGCTCTTAGGATCTTCTTGATGATGAATTTGTCAGTCATCTCTTCACTTCCTAAGTCGGCGATCTCATTTGTGATAAGAGCAAGCCTAGAGTACATCTCAGCGACACCTTCACCATCCTTCATTTTGAACTTGTCAAGCTGACTTTGAAGCACATCCAACTTGGATTCCTTGACGGAGTTGGTACCTTCATGCATATCAAGCAAAGTATCCCAAATTTCCTTTGCATTCTCAAGACGGCTGATTTTGCTGAATTCTTCGGGGCACAATCCATTGAAGAGGATATCACAAGCTTGAGCATTGTATTGCAGCATCTTCAACTCTTCCGCGGTAGCTTCACGGTTCAGTTCTCTCCCATCAAAGAATTCACCTTGCAAGCTGATGTCTACTACACAACCTTCTTCTTGTAGACGTTGTTGGGCCTCCAAGTGCAGAGGTTTGCAGCACAGTAGCAAATTTCCCTCAAGTGGATGACCTAAGGTTTATCAATCCGTAGGAGGCGTAGGATCAAGATGGTCTCTCTCAAGCAACCCTGCAACCAAATAACAAAGAGTCTCTTGTGTCCCCAACACACCCAATACAATGGTAAATTGTATAGGTGCACTAGTTCGGCGAAGAGATGGTGATACAAGTGGTATATGTGGATAGTAGATAAAGGTATTTGTAATATGAAATTATAAAAACAGCAAGGTAACTAATGATAAAAGTGAGCGTAAACGGTATTGCAATGTGTTGAAACAAGGCCTAGGGTTCATACTTTCGCTAGTGCAAGTTCCCTCAACAATAATAGCATAGTTGGATCACATAACTATCCCTCAACATGCAACAAAGAGTCACTCCAAAGTCACTAATAGCGGAGAACAAACGAAGAGATTATGGTAGGGTACGAAACCACCTCAAAGTTATTCTTTCCAATCAATCCGTTGGGCTATTCCTATAAGTGTCACAAACAGCCCTAGAGTTCGTACTAGAATAACACCTTAAGACACAAATCAACCAAAACTCTAATGTCACCTAGATACTCCAATGTCACCTCAAGTATCCGTGGGTATGATTATACGATATGCGTCACACAATCTCAGATTCATCTATTCAACCAACACATAGGACCTCAAAGAGTGCCCCAAAGTTCTACCGCAGAATCACGACGAAAACGTGTGCCAACCCCTATGCATAGGTTCATGGGTGGAACCCGCAAGTTGATCACCAAAACATACATCAAGTGAATCACGTGATATCCCATTGTCACCACAGATACGCATGTTAAGACATACATCAAGTGTTCTCAAATCTTTAAAGACTCAATCCAATAAGATAACTTCAAAGGGGAAACCCAATCCATTACAAGAGAGTAGAGGGGGAGAAGAAACATAAGATCCAACTATAATAGCAAAGCTCGCGATACATCAAGATCGTACCACCTCAAGAACACGAGAGAGAGACAGAGAGAGAGATCAAACACATAGCTACTGGTACATACCCTCAGCCCCGAGGGAGAACTACTCCCTCCACGTCATGGAGAGCACCGGGATGATGAAGATGGCCACAGGAGAGGGATTTCCCCCTCCGGTAGGGTGCCGGAACAGGTCTAGATTGGTTTTCTGTGGCTACGGAGACTTCTAGTGGCAGAACTTGTAGGATCGAAAGTATGTCTAGAGGGGGGGTGATTAGACTACTTGACCAAATAAAAATTTAACCTTTTCCCAATTTTAGTTCTTGGCAGATTTTAGCTATTTTAGGACAAGTCAAGCAATCATCACACAATTCAAGCAAGCATGCAAAGAGTATATTGGCAGCGGAAAGTAAAGCATGCGTCTTGCAAGAATGTAAAGGGAAGGGTTTGGAGAATTCAAACGCAATTGGAGACACGGATGTTTTTCCCGTGGTTCGGATAGGTGGTGCTATCCTACATCCACGTTGATGGAGACTTCAACCCACGAAGGGTAATGGTTGCGCGAGTCCACGGAGGGCTCCACCCACGAAGGGTCCACGAAGTAGCAACCTTGTCTATTCCACCATGGCCATCGCCCACGAAGGACTTGCCTCACTAGCAGTAGATCTTCACGAAGTAGGCGATCTCCTTGCCCTTACAAACTCCTTGGTTCAACTCCACAATCTTGTCGGAGGCTCCCAAGTGATACCTAGCCAATCTAGGAGACACCACTCTCCAAGAAGTAACAAATGGTGTGTTGATGATGAACTCCTTGCTCTTGTGCTTCAAATGATAGTCTCCCCAACACTCAACTCTCTCTCATAGGATTTGGATCTGGTGGAAAGAAGATTTGAGTGGAAAGCAACTTGGGGAAGGCTAGAGATCAAGATTCATATGGTAGGAATGGAATGTCTTGGTCTCAACACATGAGTAGGTGGTTCTCTCTCAGAACATATGAGTTGGAATGGTGTATGTGTTCTGATGGCTCTCTCCTTGAATGAAGAGGAGGTGGAGGGGTATATATAGCCTCCACACAAAATCCAACCGTTACACACAATCTACCAATCTCGGTGGTACCGAATCAATAAACTCGGCCAGACCGAAAAGGTAAACCTAGTGACCGTTAGAGATTTTCGGTGGGACTAACATGCAACTCGGTAGGACCGATTCTGTTAGGGTTTGGGCATAACATAATCTCGGTGAGACCGATTACACAAACTCGGTGAGACCAAGTTTGGTAATAAGCTAACCAGAGAGTTGGTCAGGCAAACTCGGTGGGACCGATTTGCTCTTTCGGTGAGACCGAAAAGTTACAAAAGGGAAACACAGAGTTTACATTGCAATCTCGGTGGGACCGATTCGCTCTTTCGGTGAGACCGAAAAGTTACGAAAGGGAAACAGAGAGTTTGCAACCCCATCTCGGTGAGACCGAGATCCCTATCGGTAGGACCGAATTGCTAGGGTTTGGCAGTGGGTTATGACAAGTGAAACTCGGTGGCGCCGGATAGAAAGAATCGGTATGACCGAGTTTGGCTTAGGGTTTAGGTCATTTGCGGATATGGGAAAGTAGCTGAGGATTTTGGAGCATATCATTAAGCACATGAAGCAAGAGGCTCATTAAGCAACACCTCATCCCTCCTTGATAGAATTGGCTTTTCCTAAAGACTCAATGTGATCTTGGATCACTAAAATATAAAATGAAGAGTCTTGAGCTTTTGAGCTTGAGCCAATCCTTTGTCCTTAGCATTTTGAGGGTTCCACTTTCACATCCATGCCATGCCAATCATTGAGCTTTCCTGAAATAATCATCTTGAAATAGCATTAGCTCAATGAGCTATATGTTGTTATGAATTACCAAAACCACCTAGGGATAGTTGCACTTTAAATCTCCCCCTTTTTGGTAATTGATGACAACATATAGATCAAAGCTTCGACAAATGATAATACACATGAAATATATCGTCGCTTTGAGAAGTATGTGACAAGTAAGAGCTCCCCCTAAATTTGTGCATATTTAAAATTTGCTTTGGACTGCAAATGCACAAAGAGTTAGAGTCATGGGTTACTCTTCCATGTCACATACATCTTGGTGGAGCGCTTAAAATGATAAGAATGAAATACATGCACTCATCACCAAGAATAGTGAGTGACCACATAAGATAGATAGGATGATAATATTAAGCAAGCATTAAGTGTAGCTTATGATCAAACACATGATCATCGATGTCTCACACAGATAATGACGTAGTATCTCACACAAAAGCAAACGAAGTTCGAAAAACCACGAAATAAAACAAGAGAGAATAAAAGCAACACTCTCTCTCGAAGCCTATGATCTATACATTTTCTCCCCCTTTGGCAACAAGTTACCAAAAAGTTCCTAGAAAATGCATAGTGCTAAGTCGACACTCAGGCTTGATCTTCAGGTGGTGGTGGAGTCCGGATCACTCCAAGGACGAAGGCTTCCGTAGATGCTGAAGTAGACGCTGGAGCTGAAGTAGATGGTGGAGTTGGAGCTGATGCTGCGGTTGGAGCTGAGGCGGTTGCTCTTGTGTCAGGAACTGGCACTTCAGACGACCTCGGAGCTCGGGGCACTCTAGCAAAGGCATCAGTTGTAGTCTTGCCTCTCCTCTCCTGCATGTCATCCTAGAGCTGCTCCACTGCAGACTGAATCTCTGTCACTTTGACATCCAAGTCATAGAACTTTTGTTCCATGATCCTCTCTAAGCTTGCCTGGTTTTGAGTTAGGGTGGCTAGTCCTTGCTCAATCCGCAGGGTGGATGCAATCAAGTAACCAAGCTGCTCTTGTTTGGTTTTTAGGAAATACTCAGATGCCTCCGCTTGAGTAGGCATCTTGGCAGCTTTCTCCTTCCTAGCCTTCTCCTTCTTGGCTTGTGCTTGGGCAGATGATGGCTCATTCTCAGTCATGACCACTTGATTATCTTCAAAGTCCGGACGAATAGGCAGGTGTTCCTTGTCCAACAGGTATATGCCCGTGCCCATCTTGGAGTTGATGAGCTGTTGAATCTGCGGGGCATATCCACAGCTCCTCTTCTAGTCTGCTGCTGTCCTCTTAATGGTCTCTACCATTAGGCTCATCACCTTGAATTTCTGAGGCACGTCAAAGATATGAAGCAAGTTGATAGCGTGGCCTCTGATCATCTTGTGATCTCCAGACTTGGGCAATAAGGTGTGCCTCAGTATCCAATTGATAGTGGGCAGCCCTGATAGAAGATAATGTACTGAGCCAAACTTGAAAGTGTCAAGTGCTTCATTTGGAATCTCCTTGTACATGTTGGACATAGAGTTGTGGTCCATCTTCTTCTTGGCATAAACGTCCAAGTCATCTGCTTGCTCCTCTGGGGCATTTATCAGCTGAGCCCATTCAGCAACTGTGGACTGGTACCTCGTACCCTCTGACATCCAAACTATCCTACCATCTGGATAAAAATGGGCTGTGGAGTAGAACTGCATGATGAGTTCCTCGTTCCACTTTATGAGCTTCTGCCCAACAAAGTCCTCTACTCCACACGCCTTGAAGCTGTCCTGCACTCCAGGGTAGTACTCCTCGTTATCCTTGATGTATTGCCAATCGACCCATCTCATGTCACAAACAATGGGCTTCTTGTCTAGCAGCACTGTCTCATAGAAATCTTGCTGCTCCTTGGTGTGAAACCTGTAGTCAACTGCAGTCCTTCTCCTTGAAGCATACGGGTCTGCTTCTCTCCACTTCCGGAGCCTTGAATCTCTCCTGAGTTTCATATCCTCAGCCACAGGATGAGCATCGTTGTGGTCTGGGATCTTGGGCTTGAGCTTTCTAAGGACATTCTCTTCTTCTTCTTCTGCAGCTTCAGGCACTGGGGCCTTGTTCTTCTCAGCAGCTGGGATGCTTCTTGTATTCCTCTTTGGCTTGGGCTTTGGAGCTGGCTTGGCCTTGGAAGCAGCCGCCCCTGATCTTATGGCATCACCCATCAGCTTGGGTGCCTTTGGTGCTGGTGCAGCCACCTCTTCTTCTTCCTCCTCATCTTCCATGATGGAAGCTTTGCCAAGCACTCTGGCTACAGTTTTCTTTACCCTTTCTTTCCTCTTCTTGCCCTCAGCAGCAACTGGCTCAATGGGAGTGGGCTTCTCAGTTGAAGCTCTAGCCTTTGACATAGGCTGCTTGCCTGCTGGCCTTTTGAACTTCAACCCTGGCTTTGTACCCTATGCTGGCTCAACTCTCTTGGAGGTTGCTTCCTCTTCTGCCACATAATCCTCATCTTCTGAGTCTGAGGTTCTCTTCTTTCTCTGTCTTGTGGCAGCTTTAGGCAGATTGCTGGGGGTGCTCCTGCTGCCATCATCTGAGGAACTTGAGGGACTAGTGCCCTCACTCAGCTGCACTTGCTGTTCTGACAGGTTCTGGCTATCACTTTGGTCTGACATGATGCAAACTCTGACTGCTGACCCTGTGAATAGGTTATAAATGAGATAGAGTAGATGAGCATCACAAAATGCAGAGATTTTTGCAAAAGAATAATTCAAAAACTTAGTTTTAGTTTCCCACAGAAAGCATCTCGGATCTACCGATTTCTAAACTCGGTGATACCGAAGCAGTTTTGGAACCTAAACTAGTGAACTCGGTCAGACCGAGTCACAGTTCGGTGGCATCAAGACTGCTAGGGTTTCACAGAATTCCAAAATTGGTCACACCGATAAGTAATTCTTGGTCAGACCGAGTCTCACTTGTGCAATGGCATAAGCCAAATCGGTGGGACCAAGTTTTTCAACTCGGTGGGTCCGAGATGGTTTCGGCGGAAACCTAACCCTAAAATTTTCGAATTAAACCTAATCTACGAGTTCATTGACTAGATAGGAGTTTATCAAACGTGGCAAGAATCATGATGATCACAATGTGCTAGGAATCGGATTGGAGAATAGCACAAAGATCGAGTCCATACCCTAGTTCGGCGGAGACTCGCTATGGCGGCAACGGCGGGGTAGAATTCCCGTTGACGGCGACGGAGACCAGCGACAGGAGGCTGCTGGCGGCGAGGAGACGATCCGGAGACCAAGTTGGCAGAGCAGGCTATCGCGCGGGCGAAGGGGTTCGGAGAAATTTCCAAATTTTTGCCTGTGACTATATATAGCCCGACCCTGTCGGTGTGACCGAGTGGAACAACTCGGTGGCACCGAGATGCATAACTGCGAGCAGTTACTGCAACTCAGTGTGACCGAAAAGTTCAAATCGGTTGCACCGAGATCGAAAACCTAGATCAACTTAATGATCTCGGTAGAACCGAAAGTGGGGAATCGGTCCGACCGAGAATCACAAAGAGGTTTTGGAAGTTTAAGTCTATGACGAATCGGGGACTCCGGGCGCTCCTCACACAGAGTGGTTCGAATCTGACTTGATCAAATTTTGTGATGTAGCATGAATACAGTTTGAGACGAGAAAAGCATAGATAGCTAGAGGAGGTTCTTAGGCATTCTTGTTCATCCACTTGGCAAAAGAAAATAAAGCCAAACAATCAAAACAACAAGTGGATGTCCTCGAATGAGTAAAATATGCAACCAACATGCTCACACAATAATATGGCAAATGAAATATGTGACAAAGCATGCACAACCAATTCTAGCATCTATCAAGCAATTTGCGATGACTAGGTCATCTATATATGAGTATATTGACTAAGGAGTCAAGTGAGAACACTTGATCATAGGTCATACTCATCGTTTAAGCTCAAGTAGGGTTACCACTTTTACATAAAGCATTGTTGTGTTCACATCTTTAGAGTTGCTTTAGCTCAAGTCTTAGAGTAAAGCTCCCCCTAGATGTGATATTCCCCCTAAGAGGGATGAACTAACCTTGGGTTTTGTCGATGATGACATCATATAGATGTTGAAGACGTGGATGCTCAATGTTGATGTAGATCACTTGGAGCTATCCATTTGAGTGAATTGCACTTTCAATACCTACATGGGTTAGTCCCACAAGGAACAAACAAGGATATCCATAGACATAGAGTGATGCACACACAAGATGATGTCCATGAAAACTTTTAGGTTACCTTGTCCCTTGTCTTACCAACAAGAGGGTTTGTGACTCCTTGAACTAGTGCAATATGTGGAAGTTGATTGCACTTGTTCTTGCCAAAATGATAAGAGTGAAGTATGTTGGCGGAGTCACCCTCAAGAACTCTCTAGTTCTTCTTCTTTTGGATCCACATCATCTTGATGGGAATCCTTGGAGTTGTAGTCGTACTTGATGAAGTGGAACTTGAAGTAGTCTTGGGAATCCACTTGACTAAGGTCTTAGGAGCTTCTTCAAATGCATCAATTTCCTCTTGAAGCTTGTCCTTGCCTTTTTGCTTGTAGTCTTGTGGTGGAAGATCATCTTGAGCTTGTATCCCCTTGAAGGAAGTATCATACTTCTCTTGTTGAGGAACAAACTTTGTCTTGGGGTATTGATCTTCTTCCCACTCAACTCCATTGGCATTGAACTTTCGTTCAAAACCAACACCTTGATTCTTCCGGTGCATTCCTTGCTTGCGCTCAATTTCCTTGAATTGCTTACTCCCGGCAAGGCTTTTGTACACTCCTTTCTCTATAATTCCCTTCAATAAGCTATTTTCTTGCTCAAGTGTAACTTGGCTAAGAGAATCATTAGTGGAATCAAGAGAACTACTAGAAGCAACAATATTGGATTTAGCATGATCATTGTCACCACTAGAGGAAGAATCTTTCTTGTTCTTGTTACTAGACTTGACTTGAGGCATGTAAGTGGATAAGAGTAAATGCTTGGCAATGTAAGAAGAACTTTTCTTGCGGAGATCATCATTGATTGCTTTTAAAAACTCATGCTCTTGCTCAAGGTTGAGCTTTTCAAAGCGTAATTTCTCATGAGCTCTTAAAAGTTCTCGATGATCTTCGAAGATGGTTTCATGAGCTAACTTATGAGTGTTTAGTTCTTTAGTTAGAGCCTCAATATTCTCCTTATCATTGTCATTCGTTTTATCTTGATTAGCATGATTAATTGACGTTTCATCATAGTATTCATCTCTAGAGTTGTCAACAAGCAAATCATCATCACCTAACAAGTCATCTTCATCACTATTAAAATCAACATACTCGGGGTGTGTTACCTTAGGACCTTTGGCCATGAAGCATCTTCCAATTCCTTCATTTGGTGAGTCAAATATGTCATAGGAGTTGGATGACACAAGTGCTAGACCGGCAACACCTTCATCTTGAGTATCTTCGGAGTCGGAGTGATAACTTCTCTCGGAGTGGCTGTCAGAGTCGGAGTCGGATACCCATTCACCAACATGAGCTTGATGTCTTCGTTTTGTGTAGCTCCTTGATGATTTTTCCTTCCTTTTCGAATCCTTGCTTCTCCGTGAGTATCTTCGTTCATAACGATCATCTCTACTCCTTCTCTCTCTTGGTGGTGAATCTTTGCTTCTTCTCTTTGGAGAATCTTCTCTTCTCTTGTAGGGAGCCGTACACTCATTTGAATAGTGTCCAGGTCTTCCACAATTGTAGCAGTTTCTCTCTCGACTAGAAGATCTTTTGTCATTGTAGGAACTTGACTTGAAGCTTCTATCTTTGCTTCTACTCTTGTAGAACTTGTTGAAGTTCTTCACCATTAAGCTCAATTCTTCGTTGAAGCTTTGTTTCTCACTTGATGATGTAGGGGCTTCACATGAGGCTTTGTAGGCACCACTTGATTTGTTGTGAAGTTCCTCTTTATCCTTAAGTGACATCTCATGAGCAACAATTCTTCCAATCACTTCCGTTGGCTTGAGATCTTTGTAATTGGGCATCATTTGGATCAATGTGCACACGGTATCATATTTTCCATCCAAGGCTCTTAGAATCTTCTTGATGATGAATCTATCGGTCATCTCTTCACTTCCTAAGCCGGCAATCTCATTTGTGATGAGAGCAAGCCTAGAGTACATTTCAGCGACACCTTCACCATCCTTCATTTTGAACTTGTCAAGTTGACTTTGAAGCACATCCAACTTGGATTCCTTGACGGAGTCGGTACCTTCGTGCATATCAATCAAAGTGTCCCAAATTTCCTTTGCATTCTCAAGACGGCTGATTTTGTTGAATTCTTCGGGGCATAATTCGTTGAAGAGAATATCACAAGCTTGAGCATTGTATTGCAACATCTTCAATTCATCTGCGGTAGCTTCACGGTTTGGTTCTTTCCCATCAAAGAAGTCACCTTGCAAACCAACACACACAATAGCCCAAACGGCGGGGTTATGTCCAAGAATATGCATTTTCATTTTATGCTTCCAACTAGCAAAATTAGTACCATCAAAGTAAGGACCTCTACGGTGATAATTTCCCTCGCTAGACGCCATACTCTCCTAGGTTGTGAAACCAAGGCTATGACCACCAAAAGCTATGGAGATCAAAGCAAATGGAGACCAAGGCTCTGATACCACTTGTAGGATCGAAAGTATGTCTAGAGGGGGGGGGGGGTGATTAGACTACTTGACCAAATAAAAACTTAACCTTTTCCCAATTTTAGTTCTTGGAAGATTTTAGCTATTTTAGGACAAGTCAAGCAATCATCACACAATTCAAGCAAGCATGCAAAGAGTATGTTGGCAGCGGAAAGTAAAGCATGCATCTTGCAAGAATGTAAAGGGAAGGGTTTGGAGAATTCAAACGCAATTGGAGACACGGATGTTTTTCCCGTGGTTCGGATAGGTGGTGCTATCCTACATCCACGTTGATGGAGACTTCAACCCACGAAGGGTAACGGTTGCGCGAGTCCATGGAGGGCTCCACCCACGAAGGGTCCACGAAGTAGCAACCTTGTCTATTCCACCATGGCCATCGCCCATGAAGGACTTGCCTCACTAGCGGTAGATCTTCACGAAGTAGGCGATCTCCTTGCCCTTGCAAACTCCTTGGTTCAACTCCACAATCTTGTCGGAGGCTCCCAAGTGACACCTAGCCAATCTAGGAGACACCACTCTCCAAGAAGTAACAAATGGTGTGTTGATGATGAACTCCTTGCTCTTGTGCTTCAAATGATAGTCTCCCCAACACTCAACTCTCTCTTATAGGATTTGGATCTGGTGGAAAGAAGATTTGAGTGGAAAGCAACTTGGGGAAGGCTAGAGATCAAGATTCATATGGTAGGAATGGAATGTCTTGGTCTCAACACATGAGTAGGTGGTTCTCTCTCAGAACATATGAGTTGGAATGGTGTATGTGTTCTGATGGCTCTCTCCTTGAATGAAGAGGAGGTGGAGGGGTATATATAGCCTCCACCCAAAATCCAACCGTTACACACAATCTACCAATCTCGGTGGGACCGAATCAATAAACTCGGTCAGACCGAAAAGGTAAACCTAGTGACCGTTAGAGATTTTCGATGGGACTGACATGCAACTCGGTAGGACCGATTCTGTTAGGGTTTGGGTATAACGTAATCTCGGTGAGACCGATTACACAAACTCGGTGAGACCGAGTTTGGTAATAAGCTAACCAGAGAGTTGGTCAGGCAAACTCGGTGGGACCGATTTGCTCTTTCGGTGAGACCGAAAAGTTACAAAAGGGAAACACAGAGTTTACATTGCAATCTCGGTGGGACCGATTAGCTCTTTCGGTGAGACCGAAAAGTTACGAAAGGGAAACAGAGAGTTTGCAACCCCATCTCGGTGAGACCGAGATCCCTATCGGTAGGACCGAATTGCTAGGGTTTGGCAGTGGCTTATGACAAGTGAAACTCGGTGGCGCCGGATAGAAAGAATCGGTATGACCGAGTTTGGCTTAGGGTTTAGGTCATTTGTGGATATGGGAAAGTAGCTGAGGATTTTGGAGCATATCATTAAGCACATGAAGCAAGAGGCTCATTAAGCAACACCTCATCCCTCCTTGATAGTATTGGCTTTTCCTAAAGACTCAATGTGATCTTGGATCACTAAAATATAAAATGAAGAGTCTTGAGCTTTTGAGCTTGAGCCAATCCTTTGTCCTTAGCATTTTGAGGGTTCCACTTTCACATCCATGCCATGCCAATCATTGAGCTTTCCTGAAATAATCATCTTGAAATAGCATTAGCTCAATGAGCTATATGTTGTTATGAATTACCAAAACCACCTAGGGATAGTTGCACTTTCAGAACTCCTGATCTATTGTGCTCTCGGATGTTTCTAGGGTATATGGAGATATATAGACGGAAGAAGTACGTCAGGGGGGCCACGAGGGGCCCATGAGGGTGGAGGGCGCGCCTAGGGGGGGTGGGCGCGCCCCTACCTCGTGGCCTCCTCGAAGCTTCCCTTACATGCACTTCAAGTCTTCTGGGCTTCTTTCCTTCCAAAAATGGGTTCCGTGAAGTTTCAGGTCAATTGGACTCCGTTCGCTTTTCCTTTTCTTTGAAACCCTAAAATAAGGTAAAAACAGAAACTGGCACTGGGCTCTGGGTTAATAGGTTAGTCCCAAAAAATGATATAAAAGTGTATAATAAAGCCCATAAACATCCAAAACAGTAGATAATATAGCATGGAGCAATCAAAAATTATAGATACGTTGGAGACGTATCAGCATCCCCAAGCTTAATTCCTGCTTGTCCTCGAGTAGGTAAATGATAAAAACAGAAATTTTGATGCGGAGTGCTACTTGGCATAATTTCAGTGTAATTCTTCTTAATTGCGGCATGAATATTCAGATCCATAAGATTCAAGACAAAAGTTTAATATTGACATAAAAATGATAATACTTCAAGCATACTAACTAAGCAATTATGTCTTCTCAAAATAACATGGCCAAAGAAAGTTCATCCCTACAAAATCATATAGTTTAGTCATGCTCCATTTTCGTCACACAAGAATGCTCTCATCATGCACAACCCCGATGACAAGCCAAGCAATTGTTTCATACTTTAGTAATCTCAAACCTATAAACTTTCACGCAATACATGAGCGCGAGCCATGGATATAGCACCATGGGTGGAATAGAATATTGAGGGGGTTATGTGAAGAAGACAAAAAGGAGAAAGTCTCACATCAACGAGGCTAATCAATGAGCTATGGAGATGCCCATCGACTGATGTTAATGTAAGGAGTAGGGATTGCCATGCAACGGATGCACTAGAGCTATAAATGTATGAAAGCTCAACCAAAGAAACTAAGTGGGTGTGCATCCAACTTGCTTGCTCACGAAGACCTAGGGCACTTGAGGAGGCCCATTGTTGGAATATACAAGCCAAGTTCTATAATGAAAATTCCCACTAGTATATGAAAGTGACAAAACAAGAGACTCTCTATCATGAGGATTATGGTGCTACTTTGAAGCACAAGTGTGGCAAAGGATAGTAGCATTGTCCCTTCTCTCTTTTTCTCTCATTATTTTTTATTTGGCCTTTCTTTTTTATGGCCTTTCTTTTTTATGGCCTATCTCTTTTCTATTTTTTGGTCCTTCTCTTTTTTATGGACTTTCTCTTTTTTTATAATTCCTCACTTGGGACAATGCTCTAGAAAATGATGATCATCACACTTCTATTTATTTACAACTCAATGATTACAACTCGATACTAGAACAAGATATGACTCTATATGAATGCCTCCGGTGGTGTACCGGGATTGCGATGAATCAAGTGTGACATGTATGAAGAATTATGATCGGTGGCTTTGCCACAAATACGATGTCAACTACATGATCATGCAAAGCAATATGACAATGATGAATGTGTCATGACAAACTGAATGGTGGAAAGTTGCATGGCAATATATCTCGGAATGGCTATGGAAATGCCATAATAGGTAGGTATGGTGGCTGTTTTGAGGAAGATATAAGGAGGTTTATGTGTGATAGAGTGTATCATATCATGAGGTTTGGATGCACCGGCAAAGTTTGCGCCAACTCTCAATGTGAGAAAGGGCAATGCATGGTACTGAAGAGGCTAGCAAGGATGGAAGGGTGAGAGTGCGTATAATCCATGGACTCAACATTAGTCATAAATAACTCACACACTTATTGCAAAAATCTACAAGTCATCAAAAACCTCGGCACTACGCGCATGCTCCTAGGGGGATAGATTGGTAGGAAAAGACCATCGCTCGTCCCCGACCGCCACTCATAAGGAAGACAATCAAATAACACCTCATGTTTCAAATTTGTTACATAACGTTTACCATACGTGCATGCTACGGGACTTGCAAACTTCAACACAAGAATTTCTCAAATTCACAACTAATCAACTAGCACGACTTTGATATTATTACCTCCATATCTCAAAACAATCATCAAGCATCAAACTTCTCTTAGTATTCAACACACTCATAAGAAAGTTTTTATTATATCCATCTTGGATGCCTAGCATATTAGGATTATTTAAGCAAATTACCATGCTATTTAAGACTCTCAAAATAATCTAAGTGAAGCATGAGAGTTCATCTATTTCTTCAAAATAAAACTACCACCATGCTCTAAAATATATAAGTGAAGCACTAGAGCAAATGACAAACTACTCCGAAAGATATAAGTGAAGATTAATGAGTAGTCGAATAATTATGCAACTATGTGAAGACTCTCCCATTTAATAATTTCAAACCTTTATACTTTATTTAAACAGAAATCAAAACAAAATAAAATAAAATGACGCTCCAAGCAAAACACATATCATGTGGCGAATAAAAATATAGCTCCAAGTAAAGTTACCGATGAACGAAGACGAAAGAGGGGATGCCTTCCGGGGAATCCCCAAGCTTAGGCTCTTGGCTATCCTTGAATATTACCTTGGGGTGACTTGGGAATCCCCAAGCTTAGGCTCTTGCCACTCCTTATTCCATAGTCCATCGAATCCTTACCCAAAACTTGAAAACTTCAAAACACAAAACTTAACAGAAAACTCATAAGCTCCGTTAGTATAAGAAAATAAATCACCACTTCAAGGTACTGTATTGAACTCATTCTTTATTTATATTGGTGTTAAACCTACTGTATTCCAACTTCTTTATGGTTTATAAACTCTTTTACTAGCCATAGATTCATCAAAATAAGTAAACAACACATGAAAAACAGAATCTGCCAAAAACAGAACAGTCTGTAGTAATCTGGATCAAACGTATACTTCTGGAACTCATAAAATTCTCAAATAAATTGCTGGACCTGAGGAATTTATCTATTAATCATATGAAAAAATAATTAACTAAATAGCACTCTCCAAATAAACATGGCAGCAATTCTCGTGAGCGCTAAAGTTTCTGTTTTTTACAGCATGGTCAACAAGACTCTCCCCAAGTCTTCCGAAAGGTTCTACTTGGCACAAACACTAATTAAAAGCATAAAACCACATCTAAACAGAGGCTAGATGAATTATTTATTACTAAACAGGAGCAAAAATCAAGGAGCAAAAATAAAATTGGGTTGCCTCCCAACAAGCGCTATCGTTTAACACCCCTAGCTAGGCATGATGATTTCAATGATGCTCACATAAATGATAAGAATTGAAACATAAAGAGAGCATCATGAAGAATATGACTAGCACATTTAAGTCTAACATACTTCCTATGCATAGGGATTTTGTGAGGAAACAACTTGTGGGAACAAGAATCAACTTGCATAGGAAGGTAAAACAAGCATAACTTCAAAACTTTAAGCACATAGAGAGGAAACTTGATATTATTGCAATTCCTACAAGCATATGTTCCTCCCTCATAATAATTTTCAGTAGTATCATGAAGGAATTCAACAATATAACCAGCATCTAAAGCATTCTTTTCATGATCTACAAGCATAGAATTTTTATTACTCTCCACATAAGCAAATTTCTTCTCATGAATAATAGTAGGAGCAAACTCAACAAAATAACTATCATGTGATTGAAAATTAAGATCAAGCTAACAAGTTTCATGGTTATTATTATTCTTTAAATCATACGTGTCATCACAATAATCATCATAGATAGGAGGCATGCTTTCATCATAGTAAATTTGCTCATCAAAGCTTGGGGGACAAAAAAATATCATCTTCATCAAAAATAGCTTCCCCAAGCTTGTGGCTGTGCATATCGTTAGCATCATGGATATTCAAGGAATTCATACTAACAACATTGCAATCATGCTCATCATTCAAATATTTAGTGCCAAACATTTTATAGATTTCTTCTTCTAGCACTTGAGCACAATTTTCCTTTCCATCATACTTACGAAAGATATTAAAAAGGTGAAGCGTATGAGACAAACTCAATTCCATTTTTTATAGATTTCTTTTATAAACTAAACTAGTGATAAAACAAGAAACTAAAAGACTCGATTGCAAGATCTAAAGATATACCTTCAAGCACTCACCTCCCCGGCAACGGCGCCAAAAAAGAGCTTGATGTCTACTACACAACCTTCTTCTTGTAGACGTTGTTGGGCCTCCAAGTGCAGAGGTTTGTAGGACAATAGCAAATTTCCCTCAAGTGGATGACCTAAGGTTTATCAATCCGTAGGAGGCATAGGATGAAGATGGTCTCTCTCAAGCAACCCTGCAACCAAATAACAAAGAGTCTCTTGTGTCCCCAACACACCCAATACAATGGTAAATTGTATAGGTGCACTAGTTCGGCGAAGAGATGGTGATACAAGTGGTATATGGATGGTAGATAAAGGTATTTGTAATCTGAAATAATAAAAACAGCAAGGTAGCAAGTGATAAAAGTGAGCGCAAACGGTATTGCAATGATAGGAAACAAGGCCTAGGTTCATACTTTCACTAGTGTAAGTCCTCTCAACAATACTAACATAATTGGATCATAAAACTATCCCTCAACATGCAACAAAGAGTCACTCCAAAGTCACTAATAGCGGAGAACAAATGAAGATATTATGGTAGGGTACAAAACCACCTCAAAGTTATTCTTTCCAATCAATCCGTTGGGCTATTCCTATAAGTGTCACAGACAGCCCTAGAGTTCGTACTAGAATAACACCTTAAGACACAAATCAACCAAAACCCTAATGTCACCTAGATACTCCAATGTCACCTCAAGTATCTGTGGGTATGATTATACGATATGCGTCACACAATCTCAGATTCATTTATTCAACCAACACATAGGACCTCAAAGAGTGCCCCAAAGTTCTACCAGAGAATCACGACGAAAACGTGTGCCAACCCCTATGCATAAGTTCATGGGCGGAACCCGCAAGTTGATCACCAAAACATACATCAAGTGAATCACGTGATATCCCATTGTCACCACAGATACGCACAACAAGACATACATCAAGTGTTCTCAAATCTTTAAAGACTCAATCCGATAAGATAGCTTCAAAGGGGAAACCCAATCCATTACAAGAGAGTAGAGGGGGAGAAGAAACATAAGATCCAACTATAATAGCAAAGCTCACGATATGTCAAGATCGTACCACCTCAAGAACACGAGAGAGAGATAGAGAGAGATCAAACACATAGCTACTGGTACATACCCTCAGCCCCGAGGGAGAACTACTCCCTCCTCGTCATGGAGAGCACCGGGATGATGAAGATGGCCACCAGAGAGGGATTGCCCCCTCCGGCAGGGTGCCGAAACGGTCTAGATTGGTTTTCGGTGGCTATGGAGACTTCAAGCGATGAAACTCCCGATCTATTGTTCTCTCGGATGTTTTTAGGGTATATGGTGATATATAGGCGGAAGAAGTACGTCAGGGGGCCACGAGGGGCCCACGAGGGTGGAGGGCGCGCCTAGGGGGGGGGGGGGGTGGTGGGCGCGCCCCCTACCTCGTGGCCTCCTTGAAGCTTCCCTTACGTGCACTTCAAGTCTTCTGGGCTTCTTTCCTTCCAAAAATGGGTTCCGTGAAGTTTCAGGTCAATTGGACTCTGTTTGGTTTTCCTTTTCTTTGAAACCCTAAAACAAGGTAAAAACAGAAACTAGCACTGGGCTCTGGGTTAATAGGTTAGTCCCAGAAAATGATATAAAAGTGTATAATAAAGCCCACAAACATCCAAAAGATAATATAGCATGGAGCAATCAAAAATTATAGATACATTGGAGACGTATCACAAGCCAATATACACAATAGCCCATACGGCGGGGTTATGTCCAAGAATATGCATTTTCATCTTATGCTTCCAACTAGCAAAATTAGTACCATCAAAGTAAGGACCTCTACGGTGGTAATTTCCCTCGCTAGACGCCATACTCTCCTAGGTTGTGAAACCAAGGCTATGACTACCAAAAGCTATGGAAATCAAAGCAAATGGAGACCAAAGCTTTGATACCACTTGTAGGATCGAAAGTATGTCTAGAGGGGGGGGGGTGATTAGACTACTTGACCAAATAAAACTTATCCTTTTCCCAATTTTAGTTCTTGGCAGATTTTAGCAACTTTGGACAAGTCAAGCAATCTTAACACAATTCAAGCAAGCATGCAAAGAGTATATGAGCAGCGGAAAGTAAAGCATGCAACTTGCAAGAATGTAAAGGGAAGGGTTTGGAGGATTCAAACGCAATAGGAGACACGGATGTTTTTGTCGTGGTTCCGATAGGTGGTGCTATCGTACATCCATGTTGATGGAGACTTCAACCCACGAAGGTAACGGCTGCGCGAGTCCATGGAGGGCTCCAACCCATGAAGGGTCCACGAAGAAGCAACCTTGTCTATCCCACCATGGCCGTCGCCCATGAAGGACTTGCCTCACTAGCGGTAGATCTTCACGAAGTAGGCGATCTCCTTGCCCTTACAAACTCCTTGGTTCAACTCCACAATCTTGTCAGAGGCTCCCAAGTGACACCTAGACAATCTAGGAGACACCACTCTCCAAGAAGTAACAAATGGTGTGTTGATGATGAACTCCTTGCTCTTGTGCTTCAAATGATAGTATCCCCAACACTCAACTCTCTCTCACATGATATGGATTTGGTGGAAAGAAGATTTGAGTGTAAAGCAACTTGGGGAAGGCTAGAGATCAAGATTCATATGGTAAGAATGGAATATCTTGGACTCAACACAAGTGTAGGTGGTTCTCTCTCAAAAAAAGGTAAGTTGGAAGTGTAGGTTCGTACTGATGGCTCTCTCCACGAATGAAGAGGAGGTGGAGGGGTATATATAGCCTCCACACAAAATCTAACCGTTACACACAACTTGCCAATCTCGGTGGGATCGAATTGATAAACTCTTTCGGACCGATTCAACAAATCTAGTGACCATTAGGATTTTCGGTGGGACCGACATGCAACTCGGTAGGACCGATATGGTTAGGGTTAGGGCATAACGTAATCTCGGTGAGACCGATTACACAAACTTGGTGAGATCGATTTTGGTAATAAGCTAACCAGAGAGTTGGTCAGGTAAACTCGATGGGACCGATTCGCTCATTTCGGTGAGACCAAAATGTTACGAAAGGGAAACAGAGAGTTTACATTGCAATCTCGGTGGGACCGATCGCTCATCTCGGTGGGACCGAAACTTTACGAAGGGAAATAGAGAGATTACAATCCCATCTCGGTGAGACCGAGATCCCTATCGATGAGACCGATTTGCCTAGGGTTTGTGGCAGTGGCTATGACATCTGAACTCGGTGGCGCCGGATAGAAAGAATCGGTGGGGCCGAGTTTGACTTTTGGTTTAGGTCATATGTGGATGTGAGAAAGTAGTTGAGGGCTTTGGAGCATATCACTAAGCATTTTGAGCAAGAGCCTCATTAAGCAACACCTCATCCCTCCTTGATAGTATTGGCTTTTCCTATAGACTCAATGTGATCTTGGATCACTAAAATAGAAAATGTAGAGTCTTGAGCTTTGAGCTTGAGCTAATCCTTTTGTCCTTAGCATTTTGAGGGGTCCACTTTTCTCATCCATGCCATGCCAATCATTGAGCTTTCCTAAAATATTAATCTTGAAATAGCATTAGCTCAATGAGCTATATGTTGTTAGGAATTACTGAAACCACCTAGGCATAGTTGCACTTTCAGTCCGTCACCTAGCGGTGCATCAAGGACATACTTCTATGCAACAATGAGGAAAATCCTCAGATCACGGACCAAGTCCGCATTATTGCTACTATTATCTTTCAACTTATATTTCTCTAGGAACATATAAAAAATAAACGGGGAGCTACATTGCGAGCTATTGATCTACAACATAGATATGCTAATACTTCCAGGACTAAGTTCATGATAAATTAAGGTTCAGTTAATCAAATTATTAAAGAACTCCCACTTAGATAGACATCCCTCTAATCATCTAAGTGATCACATGGTCCATATCAACTAAACCATGCCCGATCATCACGTGATATGGAGTAGTTTTCAATGGTGAACATCAATATGTTGATCATATCTTCTATATGATTCACGCTCGACCTTTCAGTCTCCAGTGTTCCGAGGCCATTTTTGCATATGCTAGGCTCGTCAAGTTTAACCCGAGTATTCTGCATGTGCAAAACTGGCTTGCACCCGTTGTATGTGAATGTAGAGCTTATCACACCCGATCATCACGTGGTGTCTCGGCACAACGAACTTTTGCAATGGTGCATACTCAGGGAGAACACTTGAACCTTGAAATTTAGTGAGAGATCATCTTATAATGCTACCGTCGATCTAAGCAAAATAAGATGCATAAAAGATAAACATCACATGCATTCAATATGAGTGATATGATATGGCCATCATCATCTTGTGCTTGTGATCTCCATCCCCAAAGCACCGTCATGATCACCATCGTCACCGGCACGACACCTTGATCTCCATCGTAGCATCATTGTCGTCTCGCCAACTATTGCTTCTATGGCTATCGCTACCACTTAGTGATAAAGTAAAGCAATTATAGGGTGATTGCATTGCATACAATAAAGCGACAACCATATGGCTCCTGCCAGTTGCCAATAACTCGGTTACAAAACATGATCATCTCATATAATAAAATATAGCATCATGTCTTGACCATATCACATCACAACGTGCCCTGCAAAAAAAAGTTAGACATCCTCTACTTTGTTGTTGCAAGTTTTACGTGGCTGCTACGGGCTTCTAGCAAGAACCGTTCTTACCTACGCATCAAAACCACAACGTGGTATAGTGATTGCTTTTTGATCTTCAGAAAGAACCCTCTTCATTGAAACCAGTTCAACTAAAGTTGGAGAAACAGACACCCACTAGCCACCTGTGTGCGAAGCACGTCGGTAGAACCAGTCTCGCGTAAGCATACACAATGTCGGTCTGAGCCGCTTCATCCAACAATGCCGCTAAACTAAGTAACAACTACTAACGGCAAGCAATATGTATATACACACGCCCACAACTCCTTTGTGTTCTACTCGTGCAAATAACATCTACGTATAAACCTGGCTCGGATGCCACTGTTGGGGAACGTAGTAATTTCAAAAAAATTCCTACGCACACACAAGATCATGGTGATGCATAGCAACGAGAGGGGAGAGTATGTCTACGTACCCTTGTATACCAAAAGCGGAAGCGTTTATCAACGTGGTTGATGTAGTCGTACACCTTCACGATCTGTCCCGATCAAGTACCGAACGTACGACACCTTTGCGTTCAGCACACATTCAGCTCGATGACGTCCTTGCCTTCTTGATCCAGCAAGAGGGGCAAAGTAGTAGATGAGTTCCGGCAGCACGATGGCGTGATGACGGTGTTGGTGAAGAACAATTTCCGTAGGGCTTCGCCTAAGCACTATGAAAACTATGACGGAGGATAAACTAGAGGGGATGGGGTTGCCGGCACACGGCTTGGTGTTTCTTAATGTGTCTTAGGTGCTAGCCCTACCCCTCTATTTATATGTTGATCCTGGGGGTCGAAACTTGGAGTAAAAGCCTCCACAAAGTCAGTTTAACCCGAAAGGCAAGAGTCCTTCTCGGACTCCAGGGCCAGACGCTAGGGTTCCCGGCGTCTGGACCCACACGCCAGGGACCCTAGCGTGTGGCCCCTGGACTCCGCAAAACTTCCTTTTGCGCTTTCCAAGAACCTTGCGGGCTTTCGCCTTTGGCCCAAATAAAGTGTTCTCGTACCCAAACATTTCGGGGAACATCCGGAACCCCTTCTGGAACCCTTCCGGAGACCAAACACTATTATCCTATATATCAAACTTTATCTCCTTACCATTCCGGAGTTCCTCGTCATGTCCGTGATCTTATCTGGAACTCCGAACAACATTTGGTCACCAACATACATAACTCATATAATACTATATCGTCAACGAATGTTTAAGCGTGCGGACCCTATGGGTTCAAGAACTATGTAGACATGACCGAGACACTTCTCTGGTTAATAACCAATAGCGGAACCTGGATGCCCATATTGTCTCCTACATATTCTACAGAGATCTTTATCAGTCAAACCGCATAACAACATACGTTGTTCCCTTTGTCATCAGTATGTTACTTGCCCGAGATTCGGTCGTCGGTATCTCAATACCAAGTTCAATCTCATTACCGGCAAGTCTCTTTACTTGTTCCGTAATGCATCGTCCCATAACTAACTCATTAGTCACATTGCTTGCAAGGCTTATAGTAATGTGCATTACCGAGAGAGCCCAGATATACCTCTCCGATAATCAGAGTGACAAATCCTAATCTTGATCTATGCCAACTCAACAAGTACCATTGGAGACATGTAACACCCACGATGCGGCTATATCTCCCACGTGTCGGAGCACGACTTAGAGGCATAACTGCATTGTAGGCATGTTGCAAGAGGGGTAATCTTTACACATCCCATGTACTGAATAAGAAGGAGGTACAGAGTTGGCTTACAATCGCCACTTCACACAATAACATAAATATAGCATTACAATCATCCAGATACAATCAAGGTCCGACTACGGAACCAAAATAAAGACAACCCCAAATGCATAAGATCCCCGATCGTCCCAATTGGGCTCCACTACTAATCGTTTGGAAAGGAAACATAGTATCGGTCTGAGTCCTCATCAAACTCCCACTTGAGCTTAGTCGCATCTCCTGGAACGGTATCATCGGCACCTGCACCTGGTTTTGGAAGTAATCTGTGAGTCACGGGGACTCAGCAATCTCACGCCCTCGCGATCAAGACTATTTAAGCTTATGGGTAGGAAAAGGTAGTGAGGTGGAGCTGCAACAAGCACTAAGCATATATGGTGGCTAACTTACGCAAATGAGAGCGAGAAGAGAAGAAAAACACGGTCGTGAACTCGAAATGATCAAGAAGTGATCCTGAAACTACTTACGTTCAAGCATAACTCCAACACCGTGTTCACTTCCCGGACCCCGCCGAGAAGAGACCATCACGGCTACACACGCGGTTGATGCATTTTAATTAAGTTAAGTGTCAAGTTCTCTACAACCGGACATTAACAAATTCCCATCTGCCCATAACCGCGGGCACGACTTTCGAAAGTTCAAAACCCTGCAGGGGTGTCCCAACTTAGCCCATCACAAGCTCTCACGGTCAACGAAGGATATTCCTTCTCCCAGGAAGACCCGATCAGACTCGGAATCCCGGTTACAAGACATTTCGACAATGGTAAAACAAGACCAGCAAAGCCGCCCAGATGTGCCGATAAATCCCGATAGGAGCTGCACATATCTCGTTCTCAGGGCACACCGGATGAGCAAGACGTCGGGTTGGCATAAACCCTGGTTACCCAGGGGGTGCCGGACATTGCTCAGGTTGGACCAACACTTAGAGAAGCACTGCCGGAGTGGGGGGGGGGGGTTAAAATAAAGATGACCCTTGAGTCTGCAGAACCCAAGGGAAAAAGGCTAGGTGGCAAATGGTAAAACCAATGTTTGGTCTTGCTGGAGGAGTTTTATTCAAGGCGAGCTGTCAAGGGGTTCCCATTATAACCCAACCGCGTAAGGAATGCAAAATCAAGGAACATAACACCGGTATGACGGAAACTAGGGCGGCAAGAGTGGAACAGAACACCAGGCATAAGGCCGAGCCTTCCACCCTTTACCAAGTATATAGATGCATTAATAAAAATAAGAGATATTGTGATATCCCAACAATATCCATGTTCCAACAAGAAACAAGCTTCAGCTTCACCTGCAACTAACAACGCTATAAGAGGGGCTGAGCAAAGCGGTAACATAGCCAAACAACGGTTTGCTAGGAAAGGTGGGTTAGAGGCTTGACATGGCAATATGGGAGGCATGATATAGCAAGTGGTAGGTATCGAGGCATAGGCATAGAAAAAGAGCGAGTAACTAGCAAGCAAAGATAGAAGTGATTTCGAGGGTATGGTCATCTTGCCTGACCCGCAAGGAAGAAGAACGAGTCCATGAAGAAGACCAACGGACGAAGTCGAACGAATCCTCACAAACGCAACGTTATCGGAACCAACCCAAAGAAGCAACACCGGAAAGAAGCAAACAACATAGTAAACAACCATCACCTCAACATGGCATGATGCACAACCCAGTATGATGCATGTCCGGTTTAATGAAGCATGGCATGGCAAAGTGCAACAAACAACACTACAAATTAAGTGGAGCTCAATATGCAACGGAGTTGCATATTGAAGAAAACACCACATGACTTATTTAGTCCTCTCTCGTTTATGTACCCAACAATATTAAATGTTGATTAACATGGCAAGGGGTGAAGTAAATGAAAACTACCTATCTAGGCAAGTTTAAATGAGGCCGGAACAACAAACAACAAGTCTGGAAACTCCTCATGTGCATTTTTTTAGGTTTGGTACTGTTCTGCCCTAAACCAAAATTTAGAGTTGTTAAACATGCAAAGTAAAGCCACCATGATAATCTAGGCATTTTTCTACCCCATTTACATATAAAGTTTGTTAAGTTTGGAGCTACGGTTATTTAGTTATGAATTAAAGTATTTTAGCATGGCATATGAGCAAAATTAATCAAACAACATTTTAAACATGTTAAACATGGATGAAAGTTGGATAATATGAATCTACACAAAATTCTAAACATTTTTAATATTTAGAACATTTTAATCCGGTGCACGGATGATGAGTTATTAAATGCACGAACATGGAGGGTTTTTCTACAAATCTGTAAAACACTGGGTAATAGCTAAATTTGTCCCGAGGAAAAAAAATACTATATGGGCCGAATCTTGTTGGCCCAATAGGAAGAGGGGATCTGGAGGGCGGCTCACATCGGGCCTTGGCCCGACTAGTGGAGAGGGGAGGCCGGCAGGGGCGCGCAGCTGGGCCTGCTAGCCCTGCGCTCGGTCAACACGTGCGAGACAAGCTGCTGCTGTTCTCGTTCCTAAAGAAACAGAAACAAGAGCAGAACCATGGCAATGGAGAAGACAACGACAAGGGTCTTGGCGACAGGGTCGACGGAACCGGCCGGAACAGGAGAAACTGAGTGCGGGGAGGTGCCTGGGTTCAAATCCGGCAAGGGGAGTCACGGATTGGAGCTCGGAACGGTTGGCGCACGATGAGCTCTTGCAGGACACGGGCACGAGAAAGGGTCAGGGAGGAAGAGAGGAAAAGAGAAGGAGGAGCAAGGGCGCACGGCGACCTGCGGAGCTCTAGCGAGGTCCACGCTGGATGAGGTCCGCAGCGAGGCGTCAGGGTCGAGCAGGAGGAGGCTCTAGTTCTCCTCCCGAGGCTGCGGTCGCTCAAGCGAAGCGGCGGTGGTGGTCTTGGCGAAGCAGGGAACTCCGGGACGAGCGAGACGCGGGAATGGACGGCGCAAACTCCTCGGGGCTCTGACGACGCAGATGAGGCAGGGGAGGTCGACTCGGGGTTGCGGGCACGGGGCGACTCGGCCTCGGGAACCAGAGGAGGTGTGTCCGAGGACAGGCTCATGGTCGCGAGGAGACGAGGACGACGAGGCGAGGTGGACCGTGGGGAGGTCGGGGACGGCGGGGCCCTCGGGCGATGGCGCGTGGCCGGCTTGCAGGTCGCCGAAGTGGCCAGGCGAGGAGGAGGTTGCGGGATTGGGTGGATCGAGGGGAGGAGGAGGTTGGCCCGATGCTGAAAACGAGGGAGGTGGTCGGGATTGGCTGGGAATGGGTGTATGGATATGGGACGACCCCGATGGGGATGGTGAGTGGGTGGCGGTGGCGGACGAGAGGGATTTGGTGGATGGGACAATGTCCCTAGATTTTAGGGTTTGCCCTGTATATATAGCAAGCCGATTAGGTTTAGGGGTAAAAGGTCCCTCCGATCTTAATCGGACGGTCCCGAATAAATAGGCTAGGGAGATCAAATAATAAAACAGAGATGTTTTGTAGATGTTTGGGGATGATCCGTATCCAACGGTGATGACTGCCCGGGTCGGGTCCGGGACAACTTTCGGACGCGCGCGAGGAGGGCTGCGGGCTGACAAGAGAGTTTAGGTAGGGCCTGACGGTGAGTGGTAGTGGGCTGTGCAAAAGGCCTCAGGCTGAGAGAAGAGAAAAGAGAGAGGCCCGGCGACTGTTTCCGGAGACCGAAAACGTTCGACGATAGACCGGCTATATTGCCGCTATAGTTATCCGTTGGGGCGTCAAATGGACTTCGAATGCGATGAAACTTGGCAGGCGGCCTACCTACAACATAACAACATCGCACGCCAACTTTCAACCCATTCCGAGAACATTTTTCCGACCACTTATAAAATAATATTTCGGACGTGCTGCGGGCGCGTGCAAGTGTGTCTGGGCTCAGAACGGACAACGGACGGAACGAGGAGACCGGGACGGATGCAAGTTTCGAAAACATGATGATGCAATGCGGATGATGAACATGACAAGATGCAACACGCAAGCGAAAGACATGGCAACAACGGCGAATAACTGGAAGACACCTGGAGCAACGGTCTCGGGGCGTTACAACACTCCACCACTACGAAAGGATCTCGTCCCGAGATCTAGGATGGCACCGGAGGGAAAAATGGAAGAGAAAGAGAAGAGGTAAAACTAAGTTGCTTCTTTGACAAACGAGTGAGACCAAAGAACCTTGAGAGGCTGAACAAATTGAAAGAAAGAATGCAACGGAAATGAACGAAGTTGAAAGCACTCCGTTAAGAAAGAGGAATAAGAAAGAACCGATTCGGGTAGCACTCCGGTAGAACAGAGATGAAAGACTTGATAAGATGAAATAACTTGAGCAGAGGACACAACACTCCGGTTAAATGGATAAACCAAGAAAAGAACATGATCCTGACAAAACAAGAAGATGGGTTGAAGAGAGCAACATCACAATGCCTCCAGAACAAAAGTAAGATGGAATGGAATGAACGAGGAAACAAGATCTTGAGAGAGCATGCTTACAACAAATGCTGGAATGGAGTTGTTGGATTATCAACAACGAAAAGCAAAAACTTGATATGGTCTTATGGAATACATCTCAAAATTATGAGGTGACAACCTGCCACTCATGGAAAAATATTGGATTGATAAGAACAAGGAGACGAGAAACTATTTCACCGGGAGGATAAAAGAAGAACCTGGGTCATTTATAAGCACCATAAATAGCAACAATCCTCAGGGAAGGCTTTAGGTGAAACATGACACAAGATAACTCCAACAAAGAGGTTGTTTGGTTGAAAAGATGTCTTGAGCGAAGAGAAAATGATGGATTTAGATATGTCACTCTTGAAAAACTTGTGAATCGTGAAACACGAAGGGAAAATTATTAACAATGATATAACACCACCTCAAAAGATAAGGTCGGAAGAATTGCACTCCGAAATGCAAGAAGAAGTATACTTGAAGTACAGCTTGGCGGATCATAGCTTCGAGAGATATCTTGGAGAACAATGAAGAATGAAAAGAATCCTTGACGAACCACCATGTAGCCTCCATGAAGAACTTCAGTAATAAGGATGATAAAAGAAAGAGAAGTTGAAAAGAACTCTGGGAGAAGCCTTGCAATGATCTAGATGGAGCTTCACGAAAGAAAAGATGAATAACTAGAAACCGATAATTGATATCATGAACGAACTCCGAAAAAGAAAGATGAAGCATCTCGAACTGAGAATGTGATATGAAGGACAACTTTGAAAAACAGGAATTGAATTTACTCGATGAAACAAGAATAGAATCACATTATGCTTATCCTTCACCAATTTAAATTGATGAGAAGCAACAGATTTGGCACACTACTTATTCTCGTAGAAAGGATTAAGATATATATATAGCGTCAACTTGAGAAGGTCTTCCATGAATCACCGGTTGGGTTGAAACAATGAATAAATTGATATGATAAACGAAGGAAGAAAATCTTGGAAGAACCACCGTAAGAATTAAAAACAATCAAGGAAAAGATAGCGAAACACCGAGAAGAATTAGCACATGAACGAAGATGCTTGAGGGGATTTTGATACAAGTGAACGAAAAGATCACGAGCTGATTAGAGAAAACTTGAATGATGCACCGGTAAGGTTTGGAGAACAATAAGATGGATACTCGATTAAGAAATCTGAGTCCTTGAAGAAAAAGGGAGGGAGGGTGGGAAAAACAAAGACACTTGGAGACGGATGAAAACAAACACCGTTGAGAAAGCTTTGAGTTGATCTTGCGAATGTTGAAAAGATTGGATCCACCTGAAGAGAAAACGCTGGTTAAAAAGGATTTATATGACAATCTCGATTATCATGAAGGATTAGTATTCACATAGGAGTGTGATAACACCACATAGGAAAGGTATGGAATCAACACTTGACATTGAAGCAACTCGAATACCACAACTCAAAACAAAAACAAGGATTGGCTTGCAGAATAAGCCGGAACAAACATATGATAGAGATTTTGTCCGAATTTTTCATGGTGGGGCCCACACGGGCTCGATCGTATAGCACCGTCATGTACAAGGCAGTGCACATGACATACGAAGTGTCCCCGAGTTAGCATAGCCAAGGACTCTTTAAGGCACATCGAGACCACTATAAAACCAACCGTGGATAGGCGGACCACTAGACGTCGAACCCCAATCTCATATCATACACCTGTCGGAAAGGTATCCTAAGAGCTACTTGAATTCCCACTTATAAACTCCCGAAACTTTCGGGTTATGCAATCAGGTGTTGGGGATACAGGGGAAGCATAATATCTCACCCAAAACTAGCAAATCCTACATCCAGCTGTATCCATCCTTCAACACATAACCTAGAAACCTTCGAAAATATTTTACCTCGTTCTTCGAAAAGCATCCATTATACGAGTTATGGCAATACTCCCGAACTCCCGCCCCAGTACTGGGTGGCGTCGAGGTTATCTCACCAACAACTGCATAAAAGAGATTTTTGATGTCGGCGAACTTAGGTATTCTAGAACTGCAACGATAAAATTGTGACGACAACACCTCGGAGCTCAAATCCCCGGGACACTGCCACAACCCCTAAATGTCAGGAGGCACCAAGAACAATGTTCTCGTCACAAAACCATCGGATCGATTCCAAGATACCCGCGTGATCCTAATTTTTTTAGTGAAATTTGAGAAGAGAAGAGTCAAAACTCTACGTCAGGATGCCTCACCAGAGCGACGAAGGGAACGAGGAGTAAAAAGAATCCTACTCTCCGATATATATAATCCTAAAAGACTCAAATTTTTTTCTAGACTCAACAACACCAGCGATTCGATCAAGCAGGGGCTCCTAAGTCGGGGAAGGCTCTGATTACCAACTTGTAACACCCACGATGCGGCTATATCTCCCACGTGTCGGAGCACGACTTAGAGGCATAACCGCATTGTAGGCATGTCGCAAGAGGGGTAATCTTTACACATCCCATGTACTGAATAAGAAGGAGGTAGAGTTGGTTTACAATCGCCACTTCACACAATAACATAAATATAGCATTACAATCATCCAGATACAATCAAGGTCCGACTACGGAACCGAAATAAAGACAACCCCAAATGCATAAGATCCCCGATCGCCCCAACTGGGCTCCACTACTGATCGTCTGGAAAGGAAACGTAGTATCAGCCTGAGTCCTCATCGAACTCCCACTTGAGCTCAGTCGCATCTCCTGGAACGGTATCATCGGCACCTGCATCTGGTTTTGGAAGTAATCTGTGAGTCACGGGGACTCAGCAATCTCACGCCCTCACGATCAAGACTATTTAAGCTTATGGGTAGGAAAAGGGTAGTGAGGTGGAGCTGCAGCAAGCACTCAGCATATATGGTGGCTAACTTACACAAGAGAGCGAGAAGAGAAGCAAAACACGGTCGTGAACTCGAAATGATCAAGAAGTGATCCTGAAACTACTTACGTTCAAGCATAACTCCAACACCGTGTTCACTTCCCAGACCCCGCCGAGAAGAGACTATCACGGCTACACACGCGGTTGATGCATTTTAATTAAGTTAAGCGTCAAGTTCTCTACAACCGGACATTAACAAATTCTCATCTGCCCATAACCACGGGCACGGCTTTCGAAAGTTCAAAACCCTGCAGGGGTGTCCCAACTTAGCCCATCACAAGCTCTCACGATCAACGAAGGATATTCCTTCTCCTAGGAAGACCCGATCAGACTCAGAATCCCGGTTAAAAGACATTTCGACAATGGTAAAACAAGACCAGCAAAGCCACCCAGATGTGCCAACAAATCCCGATAGGAGCTGCACATATCTCGTTCTCAGGGCACACCGGATGAGCAAGACGTCGGGTTGGCATAAACCCTGGTTGCCCAGGGGGCGCCGGACATTGCTCAGGTTGGACCAACACTTAGAGAAGCACTGGCCCCCGGGGGGGGGGGGGGTTAAAATAAAGATGACCCTTGAGTCTGCAGAACCCAAGGGAAAAGGCTAGGTGGCAAATGGTAAAACCAATGTTGGGCCCTGCTGGAGGAGTTTTATTCAAGGAGAACTGTCAAGGGGTTCCCATTATAACCCAACCGCGTAAGGAACACAAAATCAAGGAACATAACACCGGTATGACAGAAACTAGGGCGGCAAGAGTGGAACAAAATACCAGGCATAAGGCCGAGCCTTCCACCCTTTACCAAGTATATAGATGCATTAATAAAAATAAGGGATATTGTGATATCCCAACAATATCCATGTTCCAACAAGGAATAAGCTTCAGCTTCACCTGGAACTAACAACTCTATAAGAGGGGCTGAGCAAAGCGGTAACATAGTGTAACACCCATGATGCGGCTATATCTCCCACGTGTTGAAGCACGACTTAGAGGCATAACTGCATTGTAAGCAATGTCGCAAGTGAGGTAATCTTCACACAACCCATGTAATAAATAAGGAAAAGAGGTACATAGTTGGCTTACACTCGCCACGTCACACAATAGCATAAATAACATTACATTCATCCAGATACAATCAAGGTCCGACTACCGAACCAAAATAAAGAACAACCCCAAATGCGACAAAGTTCCCGATCGCCCCAACTGGGCACCACTACTGATCGTCTGGAAAGGAAATGTAGTATCGTCCCGAGTCCTCATCGAACTCCCACTTGAGCTCAATCGAATCTCCTGGAGCGGTATCATCGGTCCCTGCATCTGGTTTTGAAGTAATCTGTGAGTCGCGGGGACTCAACAATCTCACACCCTCGCGATCAAGACTATTTAAGCTTTTAGGAAGGGTAAAGGAATGAGGTGGAGCTGCAGCAAGAGACTAGCATCTATGGTGGCTAACATACGCAAAGAGAGTGAGAAGAGAAGGCAAAGGCACGGTCGATAAACTATGATCAAGAGGTGATCCTAGAACAACCTACGATCAAACATAACTCGAGACCGTGTTCTCTTCCCGGACTCCGCCGTAAAGAGACCATCATGGCCACACACTCAGTTGATTCATTTTAATTAAGTTAAGATTAAGGTTTTCCACAACCGGACATTAACAAATTCCCATCTGCCCATAACTGCGGGCAGGGCTTTCGAAATTTCAAATCCCTGCAGGGGTGTCCCAACTTAGCCCATCACAAGCTCTCACAGTCACCAAAGGATATTCCTTCTCCCAAGACAACCCGATCAGACTCGGAATCCCGGTTACAAGACATTTCGACAATGGTAAAACTAAACCAGCAAAGCCACCCGAATGTGCCGACAAATCCCGATAGGAGCTGCACATATCTCGTTCTTAGGGCACATCGGATGAGCCAGACGCCGGGTAGGCCAGCCCAGAGTTGCCCCTGGTAGCCCCGGACATTGCTCAGGTTGGACCAACACTTAGAGAAGCTCTGGCCCAGGGGGGGGGGGGGGGGTTAAAATAAAGATGACCCTTGAGTCCGCGAAACCCAAGGGAAAAAAGCTGGGTGGCAAATGGTAAAACCAAGGTTGGGCAATGCTGGATGAGTTTTATTCAAGGCGAACTGTCAAGGGGTTCCCATTATAACCCAACCATGTAAGGAACGCAAAATCAAGGAACATAACACCGGTATGATGGAAACTAGGGTGGCAAGAGTGGAACAAAACACCAGGCATAAGGCCGAGCCTTCCACCCTTTACCAAGTATATAGGTGCATTAAAATAGACAAGATATATATAATGATATCCCAACAATAAACATGTTCCAACAAGGAACAAACTCCAATCTTCACCTGCAACTAGCAACGCTATAAGAGGGGCTGAGCAAAGCGGTAACATAGCCAAACAATGGTTTGCTAGGACAAGGAGAGTTAGAGGTTTGACATGGCAATATGGGAGGCATGTTAAGCAAGTTGTAGGTATCGTAGCATAGGCATAGCAAAAGAGCGAGCATCTAGCAAGCAAAGATAGAAGTGATTTCGAGGGTATGGTCATCTTGCCTGCAAAGTTCTCCGAGTTGACGTTAGCTTGATCCTCGTAAACGTACTCAACGGGCTCCTTGATCACGTACTCATCTCCCGGCTCTACCCAAAGCAAGAACACAAACAAGAGGGGAACACAATCAACCACGTGCAATGCACAATCAACATGATGCAAAACATGTCATGATATGCGGGATGCGATATGCGATGCACATGCTTGTTTCGGAAAGGAATGATTGAACCTGGCCTCAACATGGAAATCCAAGAGTTCCACTAGAAAGAGGAGTTGATTTCGGTCTAAATCGATATAAAGATCACGGGAATCGGATGCACGGTTTGCAAATGGCAAGGAAAACAAATATGGCACTGGTCTGCGATTAACAGCACGAGACCATCTAAATGCATCAAGAACAACATGCTACAACACTCTAACATAGCAACAAAATACATGGCAGGGATCCACTCAAGATGCTTGACAAAAGATGAACACCGAGCTACGGCTAATTCACACAATATCAGGTTCAAACAAGCATGGCAAAAGTGCAAAAGATAACAGGTTACAGACTTTGTGAAATTAACAACATGTCAGGAATTTAACATCAGGAAGCAATGTTCAAAGCAAGCTAACGACATGCTACAGGAACATATCATGGCAAAGCAAGGCATGGCATGAAGCTACTCAAAGCATACAACAAAAGTCCCTTACTGACCATAAGCCAAAAGGGATCAGAAAATGCAGTGGCAACCATGTGAACATAGCAATTATCGTTAACAGATTCAGACTTAGTAGAAAACTGGAACATGGCAAAACAGATATTAAGTAGGCATGTTTACGAGCTCGATGCACTCACCACAAGGCATTGCATGACAAACTAAGCATACACCCAGCAAGTAGACATGGCATAGAAGCTAAACATGGAAAGAACAACAACATAGCATGCATGGATCAACTACAACAAGCTCGGCAAAAATGCTTATCACGTAAACATTCTGCCAGGAACATTTTATAGCAAAAGTAGAGCTCGATTGACTCAAGCTAGGGGGCTCCATAAATGCAAACAAAGACATGGATGGATAGAGCACCACAATATCTACAAAACATCCTTACTGATCATGCTCAAAAGAGGCATGGATCCCTCTGTAGCAACATGAATACATGGCATAAACATATTGACAGGACAAAGACTTAGAATATTTCCAAGTCCCTGAAATCAGCAACATTAAGAGGGCTACTTTGCATGCTTGTGCTAGCCACCACAGAGATCGCAAAAATACATGGCATACACCCCTGTAAAGATGGCGTGGCATACTTCGAAACTCATGTAGAGCTCAAGATCATAGGAGGCACACATCAATCATGGCAAAAATGACAAATGTCCAATTACTGATATGAAACTGAAACTAACAGAAACTAGCACTCTTCCAACAGCATTTAGGGCATCAAGATGAGCTCAAATGAACATGATGCAATGAGATGAAACGAAGTACTCGTCGAGACGAACAGTTTGATATGCTACATGCCCAAAATGGAGCCACGGATATAGAGTTATGATGCGATGAAATTATGCAAAAATTACTGGGAGAGGGGGAAAAAGTCAACCCCGGCTCGGGTTTGCTGTAGCACGGATCCAGATCCGGATCGGCCGGGCGCGAACTTCGAGGTTCACCGGCCGGAGTTACTATAGCTGGCCGGAGTTCGTCGCGGCCGGAGGAGGACGCCGGAGAGGGAGGAGGACACGGTAGCGCGGCCGCGGCGCACGGCGCCGACGAGTGAGGGCGGCGAGGCGGAGTAGCGAGCCGAGGCGGCGGCGCGGGGTGGTCGCCGGCGCGGCGCGGCGAGGCCCGGGCGCGCGGCTGCGGGAACGGGCCGCGGGGGCTCACCGCGGGCTTCGGCGGGCCGGAGGAGAGAGAAGACGGCGGTGGCTGATGTGGCGGCGGACGATTGGCGAAGACGGAGTGTGTCCGGCGCGCCCGGACGTGTCCGGCGCGCTGAAGGACGAGGGGAGCTAGGGTTAGGGTGGGTTGGATCCGGAATTTCGGGGGAAGGCCTTTTTATAGGTAGAAGGAGCTAGGAGGCTCCAAATTGAGGACGGTTTGCGGCCACGCAATCATGATCGAATGGCCTAGATGATGGTAGGGGTTTAGGTGGGTTTTGGGCCACTTTGGAGGGGTGTTGGGCTGCAACACACACGAGGCCTTTTTGGTCCCCTGGTTAACCGTTGGAGTATCAAACGAAGTCCAAATGTCATGAAACTTGACAGGCGGTCTACCAGTAGTAAAACAAGGCCGCATGACAAGTCTCGGTCCAATCCGAGAATGTTTAATACCCGCACACGAAAAGAGGTAGAAAGGGACACCAGAGGACATAGGAGCGCCGGAATGCAAAATGGACAACAGGGAAAATGCTCGGATGCATGAGACGAACACGTATGCAAATGCAATGCACATGATGACATGATATGAGAAGCATGACAAAGACAAAACACACGAAGAAAAAAACCCGACAATGAGGAAATATCATAACTTAGTGCCGGAAATGGCAAGAGTTGGAATACAAATATGGCAAGTTACATACGGGGTGTTACAACACTCCACCACTATGAAAGGATCTCATTCCGAGATCTAGGACTGGAAAAACTCCGGGTACTCAGAACGGAGGTGGTCCTCGTGTTCCCAGGTGGCTTCATGGTCGAAATGATGTGACCACTTGACTTTCAGGAATTTGATAGACTTGTTGCAAGTCTTGCGCTCAGCTTCTTCAAGAATAGCAACTAGGTGCTCACGATAAGACATGTCTTCTTGGAGGCCAATCTCTTCGAAGTTGACAGTGCGGTCAGGAGTCTTGAAACAATTGCGGAGTTGAGACACGTGAAACACGTCATGCACGTTTGCAAAGTTGGAGGGAAGCTCAAGTTGATAGGCGAGATCGCCTCTTTTACCAATGATCTTGAAAGGACCCACGTATCTAGGGGCAAGCTTCCCTTTGATACTGAAGCAATGAGTACCTTTCATTGGAGAGACGCAGAGGTAGACATGATCTCCGATCTCAAAAGCCAAGTCACGATGTTTGCTATCATAGTAACTCTTCTGGCGCGATTGCGTGGCTTTGAGATTATCACGAATGACTATGCACATTTCTTCTGCCTCTGTGATCAAGTCATTGCCAAGAAGTTGGCGTTCACCAGTCTTTGACCAGTTAAGAGGAGTACACCACTTTCTACCATAGAGAATCTCGAATGGGGCCTTGCCCGAACTCGCTTGAAAGCTGTTGTTGTAGGAGAACTCGACATATGGAAGACAATCTTCCCACTTCATATCGAAAGAGATGAAGCAAGCCCTAAGCGTATCTTCAAGAATTTGATTTACTTGCTCGACTTGGCCACTGGTTTGAGGATGAAAAGCTATGTTGAAGTGAATGCTGGTGCCCATAGCCTTCTGGAAAGAATCCCAGAACTTAGAGGTAAAGATGGTGCCACGATCTGAAGATATCAACTGCGGAATGCCGTGTAGAGAGACAATCCTGGAGGTATATAGCTCTGCCAACTGAGCTGCTGTGATAGATTCTTTGATAGGAAGAAGATGAGCCACTTTAGTGAGCTTGTCGATGACAACGAAGATAACATCATTGCCACGCTTGGACTTTGGAAATCCAGTCACAAAGTCCATCTCAATATGGTTAAACTTCCATTCTGGAATGGCAAGAGGTTGGAGGAGACCAGCTGGTCATTGGTGTTCTGCTTTCACTCTTCTGCAGACATCACATTCATTCACGAACTGAGCAATCTCGCGCTTCATTCGAGTCCACCAATATGACTGCTTGAGGTCCTGGTACATCTTTGTACTTCCAGGATGGATAGAAAGGAGTGAATTGTGAGCCTCGTTCATAATGACTTTACGAAGGTCACCTTTAGGCACAACAATGCGATCCTCGAAGAATAGAGTATCCTTGTCATCAAGACGATAGCACTTGTACTTGGGTTGACTCTTGGCAATCCCAATCTTCACCTTCTTCACCATAGCATCGAGTAGTTGAGCCTCGCGAATCTGATCTTCCAAAGTAGGAGAGACTTGGAGGTTGGCAAGGAATCCTTGAGGAACAACTTGGAGATTGAGTTTGCGGAAAGCTTCACAAAGCTCTGGTTGGTAAGGCTTGAGAATCAAACTGTTGTAGTAAGCCTTCCTGCTCAACACGTCAGCAATTACATTGGCCTTGCCTAGAGTATATTCGATACTCGGATTATACTCTTGAATCATCTCAACCCAACGAGTCTGCCTGAGGTTGAGGTTTGGCTGAGTGAAGATGTACTTGAGACTCTTGTGATCAGTGAGGATGTCCACTTTCCTTCCCAACAAGAGATGTCTCCATGTTAAAAGAGCATGGACAACCGCCGCCAACTCAAGGTCATGAGTGGGGTAGTTCTTTTCGTTGGGCTTCAACTGGCGAGAGGTATAGGCCACAACTTTCTTCTCTTGCATCAACACTGCACCAAGACCTTGGAGGGAAGCATCACAGAAAACCTCGAATGGTTTTGATTCATCAGGAGGAGTCAGAACTGGAGCAGTGACTAACTTCTCTTTCAGGGTGTTGAAAGCGATGTCACATTCAGGCGACCAGACGTACTTCACATGCTTTTGGAAAAGGTTGGAAAGAGGCTTCACGATCTTAGAGGAGTTCTCAACGAACCTTCGACAATAGCTTGCGAGCCCAAGGAAGCTGCGGAGTTGCTTCACATTCTGAGGTGGTTCCCAATTCACAATTGCAGACACCTTCTCAGGATTAACAGCTATGCCCTTGGCAGAGATGATATTCCCAAGGTAGAGAACCTCATCGAGCCAAAACTCGTACTTTGAAAACTTCGCATAGAACTGATGTTCTCTGAGTTTATCTAGCACCAATCTCAAGTGCTTGGCATGATCCTCCTTGTTCTTGGAAAAGATCAAAATGTCATCGAGGTAGACCAAGACGAAGTCATTTGTGTAGGCGTTGAAGATGAAGTTCATCATGCGAGAGAATGTGGAGGAGCGTTGACAAGGCCAAAAGACATGACAGTGTATTCATATGAACCATAGCTTGTTCTGAATGCTGTCTTGGGGATATCTTCTTCACGAATGCGAATCTGATGATAGCCCATACGGAGATCAAGCTTGGAGAATACTTGAGCACCTTTGAGCTGTTCGAAAAGCTCATTGATGTTTGGAAGTGGGTACTTGTTCTTTATGGTCTTCTTGTTCAATGGACGGTAGTCGACACAAAGTCGGTCCGTTCCATCCTTGTTCTTGATGAAAAGAACACCACAACCCCATGGAGAAGAACTTGGTCGGATGTGACCCATACATTCTTGAATATCGAGTTGCTTCTTCAGCTCCTTCAACTCTTCAGGTCCAAGCTTGTAAGGACGTTTGCAAACAGGTTCCGTGCCAGGCTCAAGATCTATGATGAATTCAACTGGCCGGTGCGGAGGCATTCCTGGAAGCTCTTCTGGAAAGACATCTTGATACTCACAAATGACTGGAATCTGAGAGATGGCATCCATATCGCCCTTCTCGTTGAGAGAAAACAGTCGGATGGTATCATCACAAGCGGCAAAGACGATTACATCCTCAGACAAATGTGTCAATTGAATCTGCCTGGCACCACAATCAAGCTGAGCCTTGTGCTTAGAAAGCCAGTCCCTTCCAAGAATAAGATCAATATCCGAGTTACCAAGGACCACTGGAGAGGACAGAAACTTATAGTCGCCCAACGTGATAGTAACATCTGGGATCATAGAGCTTGCATTCATGAATTTACCTGGAGAAACAACTGATAACTGTCGAGGCGAATCTTGGAAAGGCAACTCATGCTTAGATGCAAATGGTCTTGAAATGAAACAATGCGATGCACCAGTGTCAAAAAGAACTTTTGCAGGAATGTCGTTAATAGGAAGGTTACCCATTATCACAACTGACGAGTCCTCTGCCCAAGCTGCGTTCATCAAGTTGAACTTTGCAGACTTGGGGTTATGCTTGACCACTACGGTGCTGGCAGATCTCATAGGAGGAGGCGGAGGAAGACGCCTCTGATTGAAGCATTTGTTGGCATAGTGACCCTTATGCTGACACTTGTTGCACGTTACCTCCGAGAGTGGATGGTGATACGGAGCACTTGATCTTGGAGCATGAGATGACGTCTTGTTCTGAAAGCCTGGGTTGGGTGGGTGGGAAGATCCATTGCCACCTTTGCTCTTCTGCTGATAAGGCTGACGGAACGTAGGAGGAGGAGGCAACCAATACTTTTGCTACTTAGTTACCACCTGAGTTGAGGAAGAAGGAGTTGCATCCCTGACTCGTTTCTTGGAAGCATCGCACTTGAGCTGAGCAGTCTCTTGTTTTAGTGTCATGTTGTAAAACTCATTGTACTTCTACGGCTCAAACAACACGAGAGCTAGTTGGAGATCTTCTCCGAGGCCACCTCTGAACTGATAAATCATGCTCTTCTCATCAGGGACGTCTTGCTTAGCAAAACGGGCTAGCTTCTGGAACATGATGTTGTATTGGTAAATAGACAAGCTGCCTTGCTTCAGGTTGCGGAATTCCTCACGCTTGCTCTCAACAACACTCTGAGGAATGTGGTGAGCTTTGAAGTCTTGACGAAATTCATCCCAGGTAATCACACAACCTCCTCTGGAACCTTTGTACTGTTGATACCACTCCGCAGCTTGGTCTTTGAGTTGGAACAAAGCAAACTTGACAAAGTCCTCAGGCCTGACGTTGCTGCACTCGAAATGCTTGCAGATATCCATGAGCCAATCATCAGTGTCTGTTGCCTTGACACAGTTGCTGAAAGTCTTTGGCTGGTTTGCGAGGAACTGGTTGAGTGTAGCAAACTGATTCTGAAAGTTGCCATGGCCATGATTCCCTTGGTTGCGCTCTTGCAAGAGTTGCATAAGCATCTGCGTGTTTGCATTGGTAGCGGCCATCACAACTTTCCATGCCTCTGGAGGTGGAGGTGGTGGTGGCGGTTCAGGATTCTGACGCGTTGGAGGAGCCATCCTGAAGAGGGTGACATCCGTTAGCATCTTGATAGACATATATTCAAGCTGAATCAAATGGATCAAAATTGCAACATATAGTCTTAACATCCAAACAAAATGAACGAATGCATTCCAATTGAAATGGTTACACTTCCATAAATTGAGAAGCCACTTAGATAGAGGTAGATGAATAAAACAACAAGGTACGGACAAGAACAAATACTTGGTGAGGATTACCCAATCACAAACCAAATATCCGCGGAAGAAATACTAGAGCTACATGAATTCCCACCTATGAAACTCCCGAACCTTTCCCGGTTATGCAATCAGGTGTTGGGGATACAGGGGAAGCATAATATCTCACCCAAAGCTAGCAAATCCTACATCCAGCTGTATCCATCCTTCAACACATAACCAAGAAACCTTTGGAAATCATTTACCTCAACCTTCGAAAAGCATCCGTTATACGAGTTATGGCGATACTCCCGAACTCCCGCCCCAGTACTGGGTGGCGTCGAGGTTATCTCACCAACAACTGCATAAAAGAGATTTTCGATGTCGGTGAAACTCAGGTATTCCAGAATAGCAACGATAAAATTGTGACGACAACACCTCGGAGCTCAACTCCCCGGGACACTGCCACAACCCCTAAATGTTAGGAGGCACCAAGAACAATGTTCTCGTCACAAAACCATCAGAACGATTCCAAGATACCCGCATGATCCTAATTTTTTTAGTGAAATTTGAGAAGAGAAGAGTCAAAACTCTACGCCAGGATGCCTCACCAGAGCGACGAAGGGACTGAGGAGTAAAAGAATCCTACTCTCCGATATATATAATCCTAAATGACTCAAAACATTTTTCTAGACTCAACAACGCCAACGATTCGATCAAGCAGGGGGCTCCTAAGGTCGGGGAAGGCTCTGATTACCAACTTGTAACACCCATGATGCGGCTATATCTCCCACGTGTCGAAGCACGACTTAGAGGCATAACCGCATTGTAAGCAATGTCACAAGTGAGGTAATCTTCACACAACCCATGTAATAAATAAGGAAAAGAGGTACATAGTTGGCTTACACTCGCCACGTCACACAATAGCATAAATAACATTACATTCATCCAGATACAATCAAGGTCAGACTACAGAACCAAAATAAAGAACAACCCCAAATGCGACAAAGTTCCCGATCGCCCCAACTGGGCACCACTACTGATCGTCTGGAAAGGAAACGTAGTATCGTCCTGAGTCCTCATCGAACTTCCACTTGAGCTCAGTCGAATCTCCTGGAGCGGTATCATTGGTCCATGCATCTGGTTTTGAAGTAATCTGTGAGTCACGGGGACTCAACAATCTCACACGCTCGCGATCAAGACTATTTAAGCTTTTAGGAAGGGTAAAGGAATGAGGTGGAGCTGCAGCAAGCGACTAGCATCTATGGTGGCTAACATACGCAAAGAGAGCGAGAAGAGAAGGCAAAGACACGGTCGATAAACTATGATCAAGAGGTGATCCTAGAACAACCTACGATCAAACATAACTTGAGACCGCGTTCTCTTCTCGGACTCCGACGAAAAGAACCATCACGGCCACACACTCAATTGATTCATTTTAATTAAGTTAAGATTAAGGTTTTCTACAACCGGACATTTACAAATTCCCATATGCCCATAACCGCGGGCATGACTTTCGAAAGTTCAAATCCCTGCAGGGGTGTTCCAACTTAGCCCATCACAAGCTCTCACGGTCACCGAAGGATATTCCTTCTCCCATGACAACCCGATCAGACTCAGAATCCCGGTTACAAGACATATCGACAATGGTAAAACTAAACCGGCAAAGCCACCCGAATGTGCCGACAAATCCCGATAGGAGCTGCACATATCTCGTTCTACGGGCACATCAAATGAACCAGACGTCGGGTAGGCCAACCTAGAGTTGCCCCTGGTAGCCCCGGACATCGCTCATGTTGGACCAACACTTAGAGAAGCACTGGCCCAGGGGGGGGGTTAAAATAAAGATGACCCATGAGTCCGCAAAACCCAAGGGAAAAAGGCTGGGTGGCAAATGGTAAGACCAAGGTTGGGCAATGCTGGAGGAGTTTTATTCAAGGCGAACTATCAAGGGGTTCCCATTATAACCCAACCGTGTAAGGAACGCAAAATCAAGGAACATAACACCGGTATGATGGAAACTAGGGCGGCAAGAGTGGAACAAAACACCAGGCATAAGGCCGAGCCTTCCACACTTTACCAAGTATATAGGTGCATTAAAATAGACAAGATATATATAATGATATCCCAACAATAAACATGTTCCAACAAGGAACAAACTCCAATCTTCACCTTCAACTAGCAACGTATAAGAGGGGCTGAGCAAAGCGGTAACATAGCCAAACAACGGTTTGCTAGGACAAGGAGGGTTCGAGGTTTGACATGGCAATATGGGAGGCATGCTAAGCAAGTGGTAGGTATCATAGCATAAGCATAGCAAAAGAGTGAGCATCTAGCAAGCAAAGATAGAAGTGATTTCGAGGGTATGGTCATCTTGCCTGCAAAGTTCTCCGAGTTGACGTTAGCTTGATCCTCGTAAATGTACTCAACGGGCTCCTCGATCACGTACTCATCTCCCGGCTCTACCCAAAGCAAGAACACAAACAAAAGGGGAACACAATCAACCACGTAAATGCACAATCAACATGATGCAAAACATGTCATGATATGCGGGATGCGATATGCGATGCATATGCTTGTTTCGGAAAGGAATGATTGAACCTGGCCTCAACATGGAAATCCAAGAGTGCCACTGGAAAGAGGAGTTGATTTCGATCAAAATCGATATAAAGATGACCGGAATCGGATGCACGGTTTGCAAATGGCAAGCAAAACAAATATGGCACCGGTCTACGATTAACAGCACGAGGCCATCTAAATGCATCAAGAACAACATGCTACATCACTCTAACATAGCAACAAAATACATGGCAGGGATCCACTCAAGATGCTTGACAAAAGATGAACACTGAGCTACGGCTAATTCACACAATATCAGGTTCAAACAAGCATGGCAAAAGTGCAAAAGATAACAGGTTACATACTTAGTGAAATTAACAACATGTCAGGAATTTAACATCAGGAAGCAATGTTCAGAGCAAGGTAACGACATGCTACAGGAACATATCATGGCAAAGCAAGGCATGACATGAAGCTACTCAAAGCATACAACAAAAGTCCCTTACTGACCATAAGCCAAAAGAGATCAGAAAATACAATGGCAACCATGTGAACATAGCAATTATCGTTAACAGATGTCAGGACCCCGATTCCAAGTCACATCGATCTAGCCGGTAACACCTCATATCACTTTGCGGCCTCACGCACGGTATTCCCACGGGTGTCGCCTTACCATGGCCCGAGACCGTTTGCGCCTCTTGGCTCACGTATATGATAGTGTTGCAAGCATCCATATGACAGAGAACCCAGGCCGACATGGCTAGTCATGAATCCAAAGCGGCACTAACTTACGGGGACAGGCATACATGAATCAACATCGAGCACGTCGGTCAGCAGCGTGCGAATTAGGGCTGTAGCACTGGGCTAACAGGACTCCGGTGAACCGGGCTGTAGCAGGCAAGGCAGGACTCCGGATGTCACCGCGTGACATTTCCCCGATGGGACACACACAGGAATGACGTGAATCACATGCCGGCCAGTCAAGTGTTCCGGAGCAGTAGTGCTGGGCTAGCAGGACTCCGGTGAACCGGGCTGTAGCGGACTACTATGGCTCATGGGAGCACTAGACTACATTTCCCCATAAGAGAGGCTGCCAAGGATAAACAACTAGATTGTCAGATCCCACACATACCAAGCATTTCAATCATACACACAATATGCTCGATATGTGTAAATACAACATGGCATCACAACATAACTCTACGACTCAAGTATTTATCCATTAGGCTCCGAGGAGCGAGATATTACAAACATGGGTCTCATGACCCAACAATCATAGCATAAAAATCAAAGCACATGCGGAAGCTTAACATGTCTGAGTACAGACATCTACAAATGAAAAAGGCTGAGAAGCCTGACTATCTACCAGATCCTGCCGAGGGCACAAGATGGTAGCTGAGGTAACAAGCTAAACGTCGAAGTCCACACGGAACTACTAGCGAGACTGACGTCTCTCTGCAAAAACATAAAATAGGCAAACGTTAGTACAAATGTACCCAGCAAGACTTACATCAGAACTAACTACATATGCATCGACATCAACAAGGGGGGGGGGGGGTGGTGGAGTTTAACTGCAGCAAGCCAGCTTTGACTCGGTGGCTATCCTGAACTACGACTGCAAGTAACTCTTTTGAGGTGGCGCACACGCATCCACATATTCACCATATCAATACACCACTATGGATCCGCTCCCGTCTCCCTACGAGAACGCCATCCATAGCACTCATGCTTATCTTGCGCATTTTAGAGTATCCACTTTCACTTGTCTATGAACTGTTATAGGCAACCCAGAAGTCCTTTACCGCGGTCACGGCTATTCGATAGATGATGTTAACCCTGCAGGGGTGTACTTCTTCACACACGCTCTCGCCACTTACCACCATGTACACGTCGTGTATCTCGGCAACCTTCAAGCGGAAGCCTGGCGAGGGAGTCGGCCACGACCTGACTAACCACGCAAGTCTCTAGTCCAGGTTTATCGCCTATTCGGGTTCCATCCGCGAGGAGATCCGGCCGGAGTTTCGCTCACAGCCCCAAACGATGTGTGCAGGGTTCCCGAGACACCAAATGGGCGCCCGGTACACCGTGCCATGGTGTATCTACCGCATTATAGCCCACCACTAGGGTCAGCGCTACGCACGGCCGCCAACACATATCCTATAAACACCAGAAACTAGTTGCAACCCTTGGTCAGAGGACTAGGGCAGTTAATAAGTCGAGAGGGTCAATTAAGGATCCCAATGAGTGGTAGTAGCTGTTCATGGATCACAAACACAGAACTCAGTTCCTGAGGACGGTTTCAATGAGACAACCCACCATGTACTCCTACATGGCCTCTCACCGCTACCTTTACCAAATCGTGTTCACACACTTAGCTCACACATAGTAGGATGTAACGCCCAGAGACCGATGTGCCAGGTGTCGTTCAGTTATTCGCTGTTGTGGTGTTGTCATTGCTTGCATGTCATGCATTGCATATCATGTCATCATGTGCTTTTCATTTGCATACGTGTTCGTCTCGTGCATCCGAGTATTTTCCCCGTTGCCCGTTTTGCAATCCGGCGCTTCGTTCTCCTCCGGTGGTCATTTCTACCTTTCTTTCATGTGTGGGGATTAAAAATTTCCGGATTGGACCGAGACTTGTCATGCGGCCTTGGTTTACTACCGGTAGACCGCCTGTCAAGTTTCGTATCATTTGGACTTCGTTTGATACTCCAACGGTTAACCGAGGGACCGAAAAGGCCTAGTGTGTGTTGCAGCCAAACACCCCTCCAATTTGGCCCAAAACCCACCCAACTCTGCTCCATCATCTAGAGCGTTCGATCACGATCGCGCGGCCAAAAACCGCACCTCATTTGGACTCTCCTAGCCCCACTTATGCCTATAAATAGCCCCCCCGTTTTCGGATCATCTCCCCCTCTCGAAACCCTAAAAATCGGATCCACCGCGCACCGGACGTGTCCGGCCGCGCCAGACTTTGTCCGCTCTGCCGCCGCACCTATCCACCATCGCCACGTATCACCCAGCCACCCCACCGCCGCCAGCCCGCCAGGCCCATCCCCGGCCCCCGTGCCGCCTTGCCCGGGCCGCCGCCTCTTCGCCCGAGCGCCGCCGTCTCCCTCCTCCATCCCCGCGCCCGGTGGCCGGAGCCGCCCCGCCACTCGACGCCGCCGCCGCCGCGCGCCATTGCCGCCTCGCCGCTCCGGCCGGTGGCTGCCGCCCCGCGCTCGCCGTCCCCGCCGCCAAGTACCTTGCCACCCCGGACCACCGCCACCTCCGGCGCCGACCTCGCCGCCCGTCGACCCCGGCAAGTTCCCCGGCAAGTTCCTCCACATTCCGGCCGCCACGAGCCACTATTCCGGCAAACCCCGGCGATCTCCCCGGGAAGCGTGCTGGATCTGAGATCTAACGGATTCGGTTGACTTTTTATCGCGAACCCTAATTTTTTTGTGCATACTTTGACCAGTGATATCTCCGCATTCGTAGCTCCGATTTGGACATATATTATATCAAAATGTTCGTCTCGACGAGTACATCATTTCATTCCATTGCATCGTTTGCATTTGAGTTCATCTTGATGCCCGAAATGCTGCTAGAAGGAGGCTTCGTGAGTTAATTGTCAGATCTGCTAGTTCATCTTAGACTTTTGTCATTTTTGCCATGATTATTGTGTGCATGATATGCCTGTGAGTCCTTCATATGTTTTGTTAAGCATCTTGTTATCTTTCCAGAGGTGCAAACCATGCATTTTTGTGATGTGTGTGGTGACTCGTGCAAGCTTGCAAAGTGAGGCACCCGGTAAATCTGTTTTCAGGGACTTAGTGGATTTCACTAAGTCTGGGATTATTTAGTTCATGATGCCATATGTTCTTGCTGTTTCATAGTGATTCGTGCCTCTTTTGAGGATGATCAGTTAAGGAGTTTTGTTAATCTTGTTAAGCTCTATCCATCCATGTCTTTGTTTGCACATATGGAGTACTCTAACTTGAGTCAATCGAGCTCTACTTTTGCTTCATGGTAAATCTGGGCAGATCGTCAACTTGTTTGCGATTTTGCCGATGTTATTATAGTTGATCCGTGCATGCTATGCCTTTGTTCTTGCCATGTCTAGCTAGCATTTTGTGCCTTCTTAATGGATGTATGCTTGCCTTGCCATGACTTGCACCTTAGTGAGTGCATCGAGCTCGTTTACATGCCTTCGTGAGTTATGTTTCAGGAAGTCTCAGTTTTCACTAAGTCTGAAAACTGATTGTGTTTTAGCTATGTTCGTGTGCTTGTTAGTATATTTTGTCTTCCCTTTTGGCCCCAGGTCACTTGGGGACTTTTGTTAAGCTTGTTGAGTAGCTCCATGCCATGTTCTTACTTATCATAATCAGGTCATGTATCATGTTGGTTTGCTGCTCCGAAGAGAGCTTCGTGATCTGAAATTCCAGACAAGTGTTAATTTCACTAAGTCTGAAATCTGTTTTGCATTTGCGTTTTTGCCATGCTTGTTTGAACCTCTTAATGGATGAATTGGCCATGGCTCAGTGCTAGTGTTTTGTTAAGCATCTTGAATGCTTCCCTGCCATGTACTTTGTTGTCATGTTTGAGTGCTGTAGAATGTTCATCTCATTGCATTTAGATGCCTACTTGCTGTAAATCGCAGACCGGTGTCATTCTTAAAACGCTTGCCATTTCCAAACCGTAACTCCGATTCCGGCGTTCTTTATATCGTTTTCAAGCGATTTCATCCCATCTTTCCAGTGGAGCATTTGGTTTTCCATGTTGAGGCCAGGTTCATGCATTTCCTGTCATATCTTGCATTTTGCATACCACATCGCATCCCGCATCTCGCATATCATACCATGTTCATGTGTGGTTTGTTTACTATGTTGTGTGCTTCTTTTCCGATGTTGCTCCTTCGGGTTGGTTCCGGTAACGTCGCGTTTGTGAGGATCCGTTCGACTATGTCCGTTTGTCTTCTTCATTGACTCGTTCTTCTTCCTTGCGGGATTTCAGGCAAGATGATCATACCCTTGAAATCACTACTATCTTTGCTTTGCTAGATGCTCGCTCTTTTGCTGGCCTATGCTGCGATACCTACCACTTTCTTATCATGCCTCCGACTTGGTTGAACCAAGCCTCTAACCCACCTTGTCCTAGCAAACCGTTGTTTGGCTATGTTACCGCTTTGCTCAGCCCCTCTTATAGCGTTGTTAGTTGCAGGTGAAGATTGGAGTTTGTTCCTTGTTGGAACACGGAGATGTGGTTCCTTGTTGGAACATGTTTACTTGTTGGGATATCATAATATATCTTATTTAATTAATGCATCTATATACTTGGTAAAGGGTGGAAGGCTCGGCCTTATGCCTGGTGTTTTGTTCCACTCTTGCCGCCCTAGTTTCCGTCATATCGGTGTTATGTTCCCGGATTTTGCGTCCCTTACACGGTTAGGCTATAATGGGAACCCCTTGACAGTTCGCCTTAAGTAAAGCTCTTCCAGCAATGCCCAACATTGGTTTAACCATTCGCCACCTAGCCTTTTCTTTCCCTTGAGTCGGCCGGCTCAAGGGTCATTGTTATTTTACCCCCCCGGGCCTGTGCTCCTCTGAGTGTTGGTCCAAACTAGAGTCCTGTGCAACGCCCCCTCGGGGAAACTCTAGGTTTGGTTTTAGTTGTATGGAGAGCTCATCTGAGTGTGCCCTGAGAAAGAGATATGCGCAGCTCCTATCGCGATTTGTCGGCACATTCGGGCGGTGTTGCTGGTTTAGTTTTACCCTATCGAAATGTCTTGTTGTGCCGGGATACCGAGTCTGATCGGAATGTCTCGGGTGGAGGTCTATTCCTTCGTTGACCGTGAGAGCTTGTGATGGGCTAAGTTGGGACACCCCTGCAGGGATTTGAACTTTCAAAAGCCGTGCCCGCGGTTATGGGCAGATGGGAATTTGTTAACGTCCGGTTGTAGAAAACCTGAAGTCTACCTTAATTAAAATGAATCAACCGCGTGTGTAACCGTGATGGTCTCTTTCCGGCGGAGTCTGGGAAGTGAACACGGTTGTTGGAGTTATGCTTGACGTAGGTAGTCCAGGATCACTTCTTGATCATACTTTTATCGACCGTGCTTTGCCTTCTCTTCTCGCTCTCATTTGCGTATGTTAGCCACCATATATGCTAGTCGCTTGCTGCAGCTCTACCTCATACCTTTACCTTACCCATAAGCTTAAATAGTCTTGATCACGAGGGTGCGAGGTTGCTGAGTCCCCGTGGCTCACAGATACTTCCAAAACCAGCTTGCAGGTGCCGATGAGTCCGTGCCGGTGATGCAACCAAGCTCAGGAGGAGCTTGATGAAGACCTTGTCCTTTATGTTGTTTCGTTCTAGTCGATCAGTAGTGGAGCCCAGTTGGGGTCGATCGGGGCCTTTGTCGCATTTGGGGTTCTTCTTTTGTTTTGGTTCCGTAGTCGGACCTTGATTGTATCTGGATGATGTAATGCTTGATTCATGTAATTGTGTGAAGTGGCGATTGTAAGCAAACTATGTATCTTTTCCCTTTATGTATTACATGGGTTGTGTGAAGATTACCTCACTTGCGACATTGCTTTCAATGCGGTTATGCCTCTAAGTCGTGCTTCGACACGTGGGAGATATAGCCGCATCGAGGGCGTTACAAGTTGGTAATCAGAGCCTTCCCCGACCTTAGGAGCCCCACTAATTGATTGTTTTTAGCTGCCGAGTTGTGTCTAGAAAAATGTTTTGAGTCTTTAGGAATTATATATCGGAGAGTTAGGAATTCTTTTTACTCCCCAGTCTCCTCATCACTCTGGTAAGGCATCCTGACGTAGAGTTTTGACTATTCTCTTCTCAAATTTCACTAAATTTTTTTAGGATCACGCGGGTATCTTGGAATCGTTCCGATGGTTTTATGATGAGAACATTGTCTTGGTGCCTCCTGTCAGGGGTTTAGTGGAAGTGTCCCGAGGAGTTGAGCTCTGAGGTGTTGTCATCACAATTTTATCGTTGCAGTTCTGGAATACCTGAGTTTAGTACGCCGACATCGAAAAATCTCTTTTATGCAGTTCATTGGTGAGATAACCTCGACGCCACCCAGTACTGGGGCGGGAGTTCGGGAGTATCGCCATAACTTGTATAACGGATGCTTTTTGAAGGTTGAGGTTGATGATTTCCGAAGGTTTCTTGGTTATGTATTGAAGGATGGATACAGCTTGATGTAGGATTTGCTAGTTTGGGTGGGATATTATGCTTCCCCTGTATCCCCAACACCTGATTGCATAACTGGGAAAATTTCGGGAGTTTCATAGGTGGGAATTCAAGTAGCTCTTAGGACATCTTTTCGACAGATGTATGATATGAAATTGGGGTTCGACGTCTGGTGGTCCTCCTATCCACGGTTGATTTTACAGTGGTCTCGTTGTGTCTTAAAGAGTCCTTGGCTATGCCGAATCGGGGACGCTTCGTATGTCATGTGCACTGCCTTGTACATGATGGTGCTGTACGATCGAGCCCGTGTAGGCCCCACCACGAAAACTTCGGACGAAATTTCGATCATATGTTTGTTCTGGCTTATTCTGCAAGCCAATCCTTTGTTTTGTTTTGAGTTGTGGTATTCGAGTTGCTTCGAAGTCAAATGTTGATTCCATACCTTCCCAAGTGGTGTTCTCATACTCCGATGTGAATACTAATCCCTCTTGATCATCGATATTGTGTTGTCAATCCTTTTCAACCGGCGTGTTTCTCTTCAAGTGGATCCGACCATTTCAACTTCTGCAAGATCAATTATCAGTTATTCTCAACGGTGTTTGTTCCATCCGTCTCCAAGTTGCCTTTGTTTTTCCCTCCCACCCACCCTTTTTCTTCAAGGATTCAGATTTCTTAATCAAGTATCCATCTTATTGATGTGAAGTCTTTCCATTCTTTTCCGTCAATGTTCTTATCCGGTGATTCTCATGAAGATTCTAACAGAGCTTCAAGTTTATCATTCTTTGTTCTTTTATCTTCTCCGGTGGATTCAAGTCAAGCCTTCAGTGTTGATCATATCCTTTCCTCGTTTCAGAAGCCTTATCATACCGGTGCTCATCATATTCATTCATTTCTCGCTATTCAATTATTCCGGAGTGCTCAAGATATCTCGAAGATTCGTGTTTCCACTCTGCTTTCGTAATCCTTTCAAGATATTTTGAGCTCCTATCCTATTCAAGCCATTTAATTCAACCGGTGCTTTCTCTCTTGTAAATCGTTCTACGGTGTTTCTCTTGAGTGGGCCCTAACCCACAGGTCTTTTCCCAGGATCTTACCTGACTCTTCTAATTTTTACCGAAGCTATTCTCAAATCTTTTAAAGTTTGACGTAAGAATGAATTATCATCAGTCAAATGTCTTTCTCCAAGATCTCTCACTTTCTTTTCATCATTGGCTCAACCTCTTCGCTTTTGATTCTTCCAGAGTGCCTAAATAATTCTTGGTGTTGTTTCTCGTCATCATTCTCAACATTTAAAGACCGAAGAAGATTTTTCTCTCAATCTTGCTCCATTATCTTCAAGATTCGTGATTCTAGCTTGTTGCTATCCTCTCATAATTATTTGCGATTGGGAGATATTCTTTTCAACCATCTGGAGTAATTCAGAAGTCTTTTTAGTTTGATTCTCCGAAGGCCATTATTTCGGGATTATTCATTCTCAGCTTTCAGTTATCATTCTCCAATTTTACCGGTGCATCAAGTGATCTCTAATCAGCTCGTGATCTCTTCGCTCTCATGTATCTAATTTCTCTCAAGCGTCTTCGTTCATTTGCTTAATTCTTTATGATGTGTCTTCATGTTTTAATCGTTCTTTTCAATTCTTACGGTGGTTCGTTCAAGAGTTTTTTCTTCCTTCGTGTATCATATCTATGCATTCGTGCTTTTCAAATTCTACCGGTGGATCGTTGAAGAATTTCTCAAGTTGCACTATATCCATCTTAATCCTTTCTACGAGAATAAGTAATATGTCAAATCCGTTGATTGTCATCAATTTAATTGGTGAAGGATATGCATAACATAATTCTTATTCTTGTTCATCCAAGTGATTAATTCCTTATTCCGGAGGTTCATCAAAATTCTCTGTTTCATTTGTTTCATCTTCTCTTTTGCCCGGAGTTCCAACCTCTTTCAATTATATGACCACGGAGATTCATCTAAATCATTACAAGGTTTCACCTTGTGTTTCCAACTTCTCTTTCTTTTCGTTATCCTTTTGTTTACCGGAGTTATTCATGGATGTTCTACATGACGATTCATCAAGGATTTAATTCCTTCTCAAAGTTTTCATCGACATTCCTGTCTAAGAAGCTCAAGCATTCTTCTTCTTGCAATCCGGAGTGCAATTTTCTTCTACCATATCATTGGAGGTGGTATTATGTCATTCTTGATAATTTCCCTTCGTGCTTCGTGTTTCACAAGTTATCAAGATGAGGTATTTTAAATCCACAAATCTCTTCGTTGGAGTTGTCTTGTGTCATATTTTCACCTAAAGCCTTCCCGAAGGATTGTTGCTATCTATGGTGCTTATAATGACCCAAGTTCTTAATTTATCCTCCCGGTGAAATAAGTTTCTCGTCTCCTTGTTCTTTTCAATCCAATTCTTTTCCCATGAGTGGCAGGTTGTCACCTAATAATTTGAGATGTATTCCATAAGACCATATCAAGATTATCCTTTTCGTTGTGGGTTTTCCCAACAACTCCGTTCGACCCTTCTCCTTAAGATGCCTTTTCAAGCCCTTTTGTAGCAGAAGTTGGCTTTTTCTTCTACATTCTTTTGTCTCAATTATCCTTATCCTATTCTTTCTCCCGGAGGTCTATTGTTGTTGCTCTTCTCAACCCATCATCTCGTTTGTCTAAGATCATGTTCTTTTCATGATTGCCCATTTTACCGGAGCGTTGCCCTCTTTTCAAGTTCTATCACCTTACCAAGTTCTTATGCAATTATTTTTCATTTCAACCGGAGTGCTGCCTGAATTTGGTCTTCCTTGATCCCTTTCTTTAACCGGAGTGTTGTCGTATTTGACCTTTATTGTTCCTTGTTCTCCTTTTCTAACGGAGTGTTTTCAACTTCATTCATCTCCGTTGTATTCTTTTCTCGATATGGCTTAACCTTTTTCAAGGTTCTTTGGTCTCACTCGTTTGTCAAAGAAGCAACTTAGTTTTACCGTTTCTCTTTCTCTTCCGTTTTCCCTCCGGTGCCATTCTAGATCTCGGGACGAGATCCTCTCGTAGTGGTGGAGTGTTGTAACGCCCCGAGACCGATGTGCCAGGTGTTGTTCAGTTATTCGCTATTGTGGTGTTGTCATTGCTTGCGTGTCATGCATTGCATATCATGTCATCATGTGCTTTTCATTTGCATATGTGTTCGTCTCATGCATCCGAGTATTTTCCCCGTTGTCCGTTTTGCAATCCGGCGCTTCGTTCTCCTCCGGTGGTCATTTCTACCTTTCTTTCATGTGTGGGGATTAAACATTTCCGGATTGGACCAAGACTTGTCATGCAGCCTTGGTTTACTACCGGTAGACCGCCTGTCAAGTTTCGTATCATTTGGACTTCGTTTGATACTCCAACGGTTAACCGAGGGACCGAAAAGGCCTCGTGTGTGTTGCAGCCCAACACCCCTCCAATTTGGCCCAAAACCCACCCAACTCTGCTCCATCATCTAGAGCGTTCGATCATGATCGCGTGGCCGAAAACCGCACCTCATTTGGACTCTCCTAGCTCCACTTATGCCTATAAATAGCCCCCCCGTTTTCGGATCATCTCCCCCTCTCGAAACCCTAAAAATCGGATCCGCCGCGCACCGGACGTGTCCGGCCGCGCCGGACTTTGTCCGCTCCGCCGCCGCGCCTATCCATCGCCACCACGTGTCACCCAGCCGCCCCACCGCCGCCGGCCCGCCAGGCCCATCCCTGGCCCCCGCGCCGCCTCGCCCGGGCCGCCGCCTCTTCGCCCGAGCACCGCCGTCTCCCTCCTCCGTCCCCGCGCCCGGTGGCCGGAGCCGCCCCGCCACTCGACGCCGCCGCGCGCCATTGCCGCCTCGCCGCTCCGGCCGATGGCCGCCGCCCCGCGCTCGCCATCCCCGCCGCCAAGTACCTCGCCGCCCCGGACCACCGCCTCCTCCGGCGCCGACCTCGCCGCCCGTCGACGCCGGCAAGTTCCCCGGCGAGTTCCTCCACATTCCGGCCGCCACGAGCCACTATTCCGGCGAACCCCGGCGATCTCCTCGGGAAGCATGCTAGATCTGAGATCTAACGGATTCGGTTGACTTTTTATCCCCGAACCCTAATTTTTTTGTGCATACTTTGACCAGTGATATCTCCGCAGCCGTAGCTCCGATTTGGACATATAGTATATCAAAATGTTCGTGTCGACGAGTACATCATTTCATTCCATCGCATCATTTGCATTTGAGTTCATCTTGATGCCCGAAATGCTGCTAGAAGGAGGCTTTGTGAGTTAATTGTCAGATCTGCTAGTTCATCTTAGACTTTTGTCATTTTTGCCATGATTGTTGTGTGCATGATATGCCTGTGAGTCCTTATATGTTTTGTTAAGCATATTGTTATCTTTCCATAGGTGCAACCCATGCATTTTTGTGATGTGTGTGGTAACTCGTGCAAGCTTGCAAAGTGAGGTACCCGGTAAATCTGTTTTCAGGGACTTAGTGGATTTCACTAAGTCTGGGATTATTTAGTTCATGATGCCATATGTTCTTGCTGTTTCCTAGTGATCCGTGCCTCTTTTGATGATGATCAGTTAAGGAGTTTTGTTAATATTGTTAAGCTCTATCCATCCATGTCTTTTTTTGCACATATGGAGTACTCTAACTTGAGTCAATCGAGCTCTACTTTTGCTTCGTGGTAAATCTGGGCAGATCGTCAACTTGTTTGCGATTTTGCCGATGTTATTGTAGTTGATCCGTGCATGCTATGCCTTTGTTCTTGCCATGTATAGCTAGAAGTTTGTGCCTTCTTAATGGATGTATGCTTGCCTTGCCATGACTTGCACTGTAGTGAGTGCATCGAGCTCGTTTACATGCCTTCGTGAGTTATGTTTCAGCAAGTCTCAGTTTTCACCAAGTCTGAAAACTGATTGTGTTTTAGCTATGTTCGTGTGCTTGTTAGTATATTTTGTGTTCCCTTTTGGCCCAGGTCACTTGGGGACTTTTGTTAAGCTTGTTGAGTAGCTCCATGCCATGTTCTTACTTATCATAATCAGGTCATGTATCATGTTGGTTTGCTGCTCCGAAGAGAGCTTCGTGATCTGAAATTCTAGACAAGTGTTAATTTCACTAAGTCTGAAATCTGTTTTGCATTTGCGTTTTTGCCATGCTTGTTTGAACCTCTTAATGGATGAATTGGCCGTGGCTCAGTGCTAGTGTTTTGTTAAGCATCTTGAATGCTTCCCTGCCATGTATTTTGTTGTCATGTTTGAGTGCTGTAGCATGTTCATCTCATTGCATTTAGATGCCTACTTGCTGTAAATCGCAGACCGGTGTCATTCTTAAAACGCTTGCCATTTCCAAACCGTAACTCCGATTCCGGCGTTCTTTATATCGTTTTCAAGCGATTTCATCCCATATTTCCAGTGGAACATTTGGTTTCCAAGTTGAGGCCAGGTTCATGCATTTCCTGTCATATCTTGCATTTTGCATACCGCATCGCATCCCGCATCTCGCATATCATACCATGTTCATGTGTGGTTTGTTTACTATGTTGTGTGCTTCTTTTCCGGTGTTGCTCCTTCGGATTGGTTCCGGTAACGTCGTGTTTGTGAGGATCCGTTCGACTATGTCCATTTGTCTTCTTCATGGACTCGTTCTTCTTCCTTGCGGGATTCCAGGCAAGATGATCATACCCTTGAAATCACTACTATCTTTGCTTTGCTAGATGCTCTCTCTTTTGCTGGCCTATGCTGCAATACCTACCACTTGATTATCATGCCTCCGACTTTGTTGAACCAAGCCTCTAACCCACCTTGTCCTAGCAAACCGTTGTTTGGCTATGTTACCGCTTTGCTCAGCCCCTCTTATAGCGTTGTTAGTTGTAGGTGAAGATTGGAGTTTGTTCCTTGTTGGAACACGGAGATGTGGTTCCTTTTTGGAACATGTTTACTTGTTGGGATATCATAATATATCCTATTTAATTAATGCATCTATATACTTGGTAAAGGGTGGAAGGCTCGGCCTTATGCCTGGTGTTTTGTTCCACTCTTGCCGCCCTAGTTTCCGTCATATCGGTGTTATGTTCCCGGATTTTGCGTCCCTTACGCGGTTGGGCTATAATGGGAACCCCTTGACAGTTCGCCTTAAGTAAAGCTCTTCCAGCAATGCCCAACATTGGTTTTACCATTCGCCACCTAGCCTTTTCTTTCCCTTGAGTTGGCCGGCTCAAGGGTCATCGTTATTTTACCCTCCCGGGCCAGTGCTCCTCTGAGTGTTGGTCCAAACTAGAGTCCTGTGCAGCGCCCCCTCGGGGAAACTCGAGGTTTGGTTTTAGTTGTATGGAGAGCTCATCTGAGTGTGCCCTGAGAAAGAGATATGTGCAGCTCCTATCGGGATTTGTCGGCACATTCGGGTGGTGTTGCTGGATTAGTTTTACCCTGTCGAAATGTCTTGTTGTACCGGGATACCGAGTCTGATCGGAATGTCTCGGGTGGAGGTCTATTCCTTCGTTGACCGTGAGAGCTTGTGATGAGCTAAGTTGGGACACCCCTGCAGGGATTTGAACTTTCGAAAGCCGTGCCCGCGGTTATGGGCAGATGGGAATTTGTTAACGTCCGGTTGTAGAAAACCTGAAGTCGACCTTAATTAAAATGAATCAACCGCGTGTGTAACCATGATGGTCTCTTTCCGGCGGAGTCCGGGAAGTGAACACGGTTGTTGGAGTTATGCTTGACGTAGGTAGTCCAGGATCACTTCTTGATCATACTTTTATCGACCGTGCTTTGCCTTCTCTTCTCGCTCTCATTTGCGTACGTTAGCCACCATATATGCTAGTCGTTTGCTGCAGCTCTACCTCATACCTTTACCTTACCCATAAGCTTAAATAGTCTTGATCGCGAGGGTGCGAGATTGCTGAGTCCCCGTGGCTCACAGATACTTCCAAAACCAGCTTGCAGGTGCCCATGAGTCCGTGCCGGTGATGCAACCAAGCTCAGGAGGAGCTCGATGAAGACCTTGTCCTTTATGTTGTTTCGTTCTAGTCGATCAGTAGTGGAGCCCAGTTGGGGTCGATCGGGGCCTTTGTCGCATTTGGGGTTCTTCTTTTGTTTTGGTTCCGTAGTCGGACGTTGATTGTATCTGGATGATGTAATGCTTTATTCATGTAATTGTGTGAAGTGGCGATTGTAAGCCAACTATGTATCTTTTCCCTTTATGTATTACATGGGTTGTGTGAAGATTACCTCACTTGCGACATTGCTTTCAATGCGGTTATGCCTCTAAGTCGTGCTTCGACACGTGGGAGATATAGCCGCATCGAGGGCGTTACATAGGACATGTTCATCGCCATTCCAATTCATCCCCGATGAATCAGACCTGACTCAACTCTAAGCAGTAGCAGGCATGAGAAACAAGCATGAATGAATAGGCACATCAAGGCTCAAACAACTCCTACTCATGCTAGTGGGTTTCATCTATTTACTGTGGCAATGACATGTCATGCAGAGGAAAGGGGTTCAACTACCGCAACATGTAACAGTCGAATCGTTGTTGTCCTAATGCAGTAAAAGAGAGCAGGAGCGAGAGGGTGGGATTGTAACAGAATGAACAAGGGGGTTATGCTTGCCTGGCACTTCTGAAGATAATATAGCTCTTCATCGGTGTCATCGAACTCATCGTCGAAACCACGTCTATCGAGAGGGGACAACTTCCGGCAACAGAGAAGGAAAACGCAATCAATGCAATGCATAATATGATGCATGATCATGACATGGTAAAATGAGTGTGTTGGGATAATGCAACTAGCAACATGTTAAATGGAGTTGGTTTGAACCCTAGGTTCAAATTCAAACTCCATATGTGAGGGTTTAAATGCCATTTATATGATTTGGCCTAAACAGCAGCCATAAGTTGTTCTAACATGCATGAAAATTGTACAGATGGATAGATTGGATTTTTCTGATCAATTTTCATATATAAATTATTTCATTCTGAGCTACGGTTGGTTTTATATGATTTTTAGAAGTTAATATCATTTTCTGGAATTTCCTAAATAAGAATAAATCTAGAAAATAATTATCTGCGTCAGCACTGCGTCACTGTGATGTCAGCGGTCAACGGGGCCGGCCAGAGTCAAACCTGACGCATGGGACCCACCGGTCAGTGGCCTAGTGCCATTAGTGTCATGGACATGTGGGCCAGGTTAGCGCCCACGTCAGCACAGTCAACTCTGACGCGTGGGTCCCTCGGGATTAACTTAAGCCTAACTAATTTTGTTAGGGGTTTAAATAATTCGGTGGGGCCCGACTGTCAGTGGCTTAGAGGCTTAGTTAGCGGGGTGATTAACCCCAAACAGTGGCTATCACCGGCGGCTAATCGTCGGCGAGTACATAGACGCGGCAGAGTCGCCCTTCCGGCCAACTCCGGCGATGGATGGATGCGTGGCTGGGCTCTACGGGAAGCTGGAATGACGGTGCGTCCGAATGTGGCCTCAGGGAGGCCTGAGGTGGACGGTAGCGACGACGGCGGCATCAGCAGCGGCGGCCGGAGCTCGGGCGGTTGTGGGGTTGGTGTTGTGGTGTGCGAACGGCCAGTCCAAAGCACGTGAGTTGCTCTACAGCGGGCGTTGAATACATCAGACGCATGCCCGGGACCAAAAGGTCACCGGAGCCATGCCGACATTGAGCTCAGGCGGCGGCGCGTTTCGGTCATCAAGGGAGCGACGGCTACGGCGATCAAACGGAGCGGGGAAGCGGGGGAAACGGTGGCGGAGCTCGCAGCGATCACGAAGAGGGGCTCGGCTTGCTCGGGGACGGCTTGGCGACGACGAATCCGTCGATGGAGTCCGGCAGCTGTGCTCGGGGAAGATGACTCGTGGAGGAGATGTGGGGCTCCCGCGGTGGCGTGGCTCGGGGTGGAAGAAATAGGGGGTTGAGGCCGAGCCTCTGGGCCGGTCAGAGAAGCGAGGGAGAGGCGGTGGCTGCGGTGGTGCTTGTCGGCGGCGACGGTGGCACTCGGACCGTGTGAAAGGGAGAGAGACTGAGGGGAGGAGGAGCACGGGGAGGGTGAGAGAAGACCAGAGGCGTTGCGTGGCGATGCAGGAGGTGTCCAGGGCGGCGAGGGACCAGCCAGGCAGGGAGGAGGTGGCCAACGCGTGCGCACGTGCGTTGGGCACTCGCCCTCCTGCCTACTGGCAGGAGGTTGAAGACGATGGCGGCTGTGGTGGGCTGGGTTGCTGCTGGGCTGCACAGTGTTGGGCCTCTGGGCTGAAGGTAGGCGCCAGGTATTTCCTCTCTCTCTCTCTCTTTCCCATTTCTGTTTCAGTTTTTCTATTACTTTTATTCTGTTTTCAATTAGTAGAAATACTAATCCATTTTGAAGAATCTTGAAAATGATTGTGGCATATATTTAGATTATTTCCAACAACCATAAAATACTTTCAAGATTATTTGGACATTTAAAACTATTTATAGGATTTAAATGTCCAAATGCAAGTACTTATGATTTTATTCAAAAATCCAAAAATGACCTAGAAAGGTGTGCACCATTTTTGTCAGAGGTTCTAGACCAATTCAAAAATGATGAACTTTTCTAAAGAGCATTATGGGTTCTTGGAAATGTTTTTAAGTTGAACCTATTTGATTTAATTTTGGTGCTAGGGTTTTTCATCCCCATTTCAACTTTAATTGAAAAATTAACATGATGCATGGATGCTTTAAGGCAACTAATGGCAAGCAAATTCTAGGGCTGTGACAACTCACCCCTACTAAACAAGAATCTCGTCCCGAGGTTTAAGACATGAGGTAAGAAGACAGAGGGGGCACGAGACCAACACAATCTTCATGATCCAAGTTGCACCTCATAAGTTTGTTGATTCGTTGCATACGTTGATCTTGACATCCTCGCTTTTGAGGTCTTCATCCACGCGATCACGACGAAAAGAAACTCTACTAGGATTGATCTTCTCAAAGATCAAGCTATACAATCTCAACTCGCGGAAGGAGATGTTGAAACATCTCGAGTTGAGACACAAAACACATTGAGAGGGATGTAAGAACGAACGACGGGGTTTGATTTGGTGGGCAAGAATTCCACGCTTAGAAAGATGGTGGATGGTGTCAAGGTGGCGAGGAAATAATTTTCATGACCCCGTAACGGGGCACCTTGGAAAAGGTGACTCGTTGAACTGTTCCCTTAAGTGGCAAAAGAATTACTTTTGATCCATAGATCATTGAAACTCTTCATACCAGCTTAAGGCAATTTACAATTGATCGTTAGAAATAGCTCGAAGAAATGGCATACTCGGATTAGGATGGATGATGTGGACTACCTTGTTGAAGACAACGCAATGGATGACTTTTGCTTATCATCGGAAATGGATGGGGCCCATGATAGGAACACTTTTGAAAATGATCCTAAACAACAATTACTGAGAGGGCTCATGGGAATTGGCACAATGGCGGTGCAAGCTGGGAACAAAATGCAAATGTTGGGAATGTTCCATCCCTCATATCTGCCTGAGATTCAGATCCGATTGGTGATAGGATACCTCAGACTCAGCATGTCCAAAAAGAAAGTTTGCAACACAAATCGACGAGATGACGTTGCGAGATTCTCGGGATATGAACTACGATAGCAAGCTCCAAAACATGAGCCGGTTCTGCTACATACATGTGAGCATGTTGTCCAAGACAAGAATGACCACATAGTAGTCTTATAATAAAACACTATCGAGTTCTGGTTGGGAACCATCGTCGAGGATATCAAAGTCCTTGCATAAGGCATGCTCTTAAGAAGGAACTTCTTCTCCTTGAACAATTCAATCAGTGGCTTCGTGTGCTAGGAATACATATAAAATGGAGGTTGCAAGTCTCTAGACCATAGAATACTTTGCACATACGCATGACTGACTTGGGATGATTCCCGAGGAAGCAAAACAAACCTTTCTCAAATTCACGGCGGCAACTTGCACCTGATGCACATGAACTTGGAGAAAGTCACCTCTTACACCAAACATATACTTCATGAACGAAACACGAAGACATTGCTTACAAAGTTTTCAACACTAGGTTGATGTTCAACCTGAATTATGGGGGAGACAAAATTTCTAATGGGCTCATCAGCAACTCATCGGAATTTCCATATCACTAGACTTCCACCATTATGTGAACAATGTGATAGTATTGGTCAGACCAAAAGATGTAGTGGTGTATGCTCGAGGGATCAACCACGAGTAAGGCAACATTACGAGCATCGTTGGTTCTGATTTGACTTGACGATAGCCCATACTCAAGTCAAAGTTTTGACAAGACAATAGATCCAACAACTGATCACGAGGACCAATTGGTGAAGATATCATATTTCTTCAACACACACACAAACATAAAGATAACCCTTCAAAAAGAACCAAATTCGGCAAAGCTTTTTATCTTCCAACTCTCCAAGTTGTTGTTTAGCTTAACCAACTAGCTCAGGGGTATCCAACACAGATTCTTGGAGAAGGGGTGGTTTACAAGAAACCAACTTGATCACGAACTCAACATAGCGGTCAGGTGACAACCTGGTAACACTTCCGAGAAGATATCTGGAAAATTACGAACCACCGATATGTTACTAAGCTTGAGAACAATCTTGCTTTTCAGGGCAAGACGATATGATCAAATAAGCAAGGATTAACACTATCCTAACTCATTGATCGAAAAGTGCACTGGAAATAAGGACTAGGTAGCACGGTCAAGCTCAGAATGATGGTTCAGTAACCAACACGCTAAGGATGAGAATATTGTCCTTTACCTACCAATCAACGAAGTTGCTAGGAGTATTGATTTCACACATCATGATTCACTTGTTGGCATTCCGGTTATGATAACACAGGAACCGAGAAATGAACAACGATGGCGAGGAGTATCACTATATCAAGAATTCATGAGAGGTTGTGCAATTCTCATGACATTCTTGACATAAGATGGTAATACTTTAGGGTAAAATATAATCAAAAGCTGGATTGGCATTTTGATCTGCGGAGCACAACTATTTTGACCCAATCCTAGATATGGATGAGGTACTGGAGTTTGCTTCTCCTAGTCATTCTGAAATAGAACGACTCAACGGACCACAAGAATAATAGGCACCAATGAACGAATGCTCACATACTCTTGACTATCAATTGATAGATGAAGGTCGGAATATAACGGAAGGGCGACAACTCAAAGGAACATATACTTTCTGAGTTGTGGATGCATAGATTAGTATGTCGAACGAGTTCAACATATTTCCTCCGGATAACCCATGCAGAAAGGTAGGGTTGGCAGAGTCACAACATAGAATGGAGAACTCATCAGGAGCACTCTGGTAGTGACCTTTTGGTTCAAAAGAACTCCTGCCAAGAATGGTTCATGATAATTGGAAGAAGGATGTAGCATGAACCGCGAGGACTATCGCAAAGGTTACTAATATCCTAAGGCTTCGTTCGGTTAGACCCCACCCCGCCGGGATTGGGCTCAAATCCCTGCAGAACCACGTGGTTTTGCCCCGACGGGGGTTCGATCCCGGTCGATCTTTTATGTGTGTTCGGTTAAACACGTCAGGGATCGCTCCCCGGTGTAACCTCTCGAAAACCACGCGGATTCCACCGAGATAAAAGCCACTCCTCCTACCCGTGGAACCAACCCCCGTCTCTCTTGCGAAACATTACAGCAGGACACCTATTCTCGCGCGACGGCGGCGAGGACGGCGGGGACGGAGGGACATCAGCGGCGATGGAGACCGAGGAGACGACGACCGCGTTCTTCTCCCTTTGCCTCCCCGTGTGAAGCACCGCATCCAATCGCAGCTCACCGACGACCCGAAGGTGAACTGCAGCGACGGCGCGAGCTCGGCAGTGACTGCAAGGACCCTATCTCCGGCGTTCCCTCCTCCCCGCAAACTCCCAGTCGCATCTTCCTCGTCTCCGTTCCCCTCTCCTCCCATGTGGGGAACAAACCCCCAGCAACCGAACAAGGCCTAAAGGAACTAGAAACACTATCAATATGAGGTAAGTAGGGTGGATCTCGGGTTCAAGAACCCATGAATAGAATACCTACTACTACATGGCATCACGGGATGCTTTCGAGAATAATGGCCAGAATCATCACACTGGGAATACAAAGCATTGCTAGATTACTAGGTGACTCCCTAAGACATCTAGGGTCGTAATAATAGCTCCAACATATATGTCGAGGCAATAGAGTACCTCAACTCATCGATTAGTGTGGTTGAACTGGCCCAAAGGGACATCGGGAATGGAAAGAAGGGATTTGCAAATGCATCTGACTATTTAGAAACCTGGGATGACTCAGACAGCATAACGGTTAAAAATGCTCAAAAAGGATTTGACACATCATGCAAGATGGTGGCATAACCACTCAGAAGCACAACATCAAGGTTCCGAGACCAACTATGAACACACGGAAGTAGTAGAAACTGAACAGAGGCTTAAATCCAACAATCCTACGAATCTATGGATTAGTAACACATGATCCTGTTGGAAAGATGAGAAGCCTAGTTTTTAATCCCGTAGAAGAGAATAGGATGACTCGGATCAGTAGGGCATAAGGTGAAGGAGTAAAAGAGCCTTACGTTCCCTTCCACAATCAATTCCCTTATATAACTAAAGCATTTCTAGACTCAACTTCGACCACTTTGGCTTGGTAATCCTACAGGCAGTCAGGCTCTGATACCAAAGCTATCAGGACCCCGATTCCAAGTCACATCGATCTAGCCGGTAACACCTCATATCACTTTGCGGCCTCATGCACGGTATTCCCACGGGTGTCGCCTTGCCATGGCCCGGGACCGTTTGCACCTTTTGGCTCACGTATATGATAGTGTCGCTAGCATCCATATGACAGAGAACCCGGGCCGACATGGCTAGTCGTGAACCCAAAGCGGCACTAACTTACGGGGACAGGCATACATGAATCAACATCGAGCATGTCGGTCAGCAGCGTGCGAATCCGGGCTGTAGCACTGGGCTAACAGGACTCCGGTGAACCGGGCTGTAGCAGGCTAGGCAGGACTACGGATGTCACCGTGTGAGATTTCCCCGAAGGGACAGGCACAAGAACGACGTGAATCACATGCCGGCCAGTCAAGTGTTCCGGAGCAGTAGTGCTGGGCTAGCAGGACTCCGGTGAACCGGGCTGTAGCAGAATACTATGGCTCATGGGAGCACTAGACTACATTTCCCCATAAGAGACGCTGCCAAGGTAAAACACTAGATTGTTGGATCCCACACATACCAAGCATTTCAATCATACACACAATATGCTCGATATGTGTAAATACAACATGGCATCACAACATAACTCTACGACTCAAGTACTTATCCATTATGCTGCGAGGAGCGAGATATTACAAACATGGGTCTCATGACCCAACAATCATAGCATAAAAATCAAAGCACATGCAGAAGCTTAACATGTCTGAGTACAGACATCTACAAATGAAAAAGGCTGAGAAGCCTGACTATCTATGAGATCCTGCCGAGGGCACAAGATCGTAGCTGAGGTAACAAGCTAAACATCGAAGTCCACACGGAACTACTAGCGAGACTGACGTCTCTCTGCAAAAACATAAAATAGGCAAACGTGAGTACAAATGTACCCAGCAAGACTTACATCAGAACTAACTACATATGCATCGGTATCAACAAGGGGGGTGGTGGAGTTTAACTACAGCAAGCCAGCTTTCACTCGGTGGCTATCCTGAACTACGACTGCAAGTAACTCTTTTGAGGTGGCGCACACGCGTCCACACCATATCAATACACCACTATGGATCCGCTCCCGTCTCCCTACGAGAACGCCATCCATAGCACTCATGCTTATCTTGCGCATTTTAGAGTATCCACTTTCACTTGTCTATGAACTATTATAGGCAACCCAGAAGTCCTTTACCGTGGACACGGCTATTCGAATAGATGATGTTAACCCTGCAGGGGTGTACTTCTTCACACACGCTCTCGCCACTTACCACCATGTACACGTCGTGTATCTCGGCAACCTTCAAGCGGAAGCCTGGCGAGGGAGTCGGCCACGACCTGACTAACCACACAAGTCTCTAGTCTAGGTTTATCGCCTATTCGGGTTCCATCCGCGAGGCGATCCGGCCGGAGTTTCGCTTACAGCCCTAAACGATGTGTGCAGGGTTAACAAGACACCAAACGGGCGCCCGATACACCGTGCCATGGTGTATCTACCGCATCATAGCCCACCCCTAGGGTCAGCGCTATGCACGACCGCCAACACATATCCTATAAACACCAGAAACTAGTTGCAACTCCTGGACAGAGGACTAGGGCAGTTAATAAGTCGAGAGGGTCAATTAAGGATCCCAATGAGTGGTAGTATCTGTTCATGAATCACAAACACAGAACTCAGTTCCTGAGGACGGTTTCAATGAGACAACCCACCATGTACTCCTACATGGCCTCTCAACGCTACCTTTACCAAATCGTGTTCACACACTTAGCTCACACACAGTAGGACATGTTCATCGCCATTCCAATTCATCCCCGATGAATTAGACCTGACTCAACTCTAAGAAGTAGCAGGCATGAGAAACAAGCATGCATGAGTAGGCACATCAGGGCTCAAACAACTCCTACTCATGCTAGTGGGTTTCATCTATTTACTGTGGCAATGACAGGTCATGCAGAGGAAAGGGGTTCAACTACTGCAGCATGTAACAGTTGAATCGTTGTTGTCCTAATGCAGTAAAAGAGAGTAGGAGCGAGAGGGTGGGATTGTAACAGAATGAACAAGGGGGTTATGCTTGCCTGGCACTTCTGAAGATAATATAGCTCTTCATCGGTGTCATCAAACTCATCGTCGAAACCACGTCTATCGAGAGGGGACAACTTCCAGCAACAGAGAAGGAAAACACAATCAATGCAATGCACAATATGATGCATGATCATGACAAGGTAAATGAGTGTCTTGGGATAATGTAACTAGCAACATGTTAAATGGAGTTGGTTTGGACCCTAGGTTCAAATTCAAACTCCATATGTGAGCGTTTAAATGCCATTTATATGATTTGGCCTAAACAACAGCCATAAGTTGTTCTAACATGCATGAAAATGGTACAGATGGATAGATTGGATTTTTTTGATCATTTTTCACATATAAATTATTTCATTCTGACCTACGGTTGATTTTATATGTTTTTTCGAAGTTAATATCATTTTCTGGAATTTCCTGAATAAGAATAAATCCAGAAAATAATTAACTGCGTCAGCACTGCATCACTGTGATGTGAGCGGTCAACGAGGCCAGCCAGAGTCAAACCTGACGCATGGGACCCACCGGTCAGTGGCCCAGTGCCATTAGTGTCACGGACATGTGGGCCAGGTTAACGCCCACGTCAGCACAGTCAACTCTGACACGTGGGTCCACCGGGATTAACTTAAGTCTTACTAATTTTGTTAGGGGTTTAAATAATTCGGTGGGGCCCGGCTGTTAGTGGCTTAGAGGCTTAGTTAGCGGGGTGATTAACCCCAAACAGTGGCTATCACCGGCGGCTAATCGCCGGCGAGTACACAGACGCGGCGGAGTCGCCCTTCCGGCCAACTCCGGCGATGGATGGATGCGTGGCTGGGCTCTACGGGAAGCTGGAATGACGGTGCGTCTGAAGGTGGCCTCAGGGAGGCCTGAGGTGGACAGTAGCGACGACGGCGGCATCAGCAGCGGCGGCCGGAGCTCGGGCGGTTGCGGGGTTGGTGTTGTGGTGTGCGAACGGCCAGTCCAAAGCACGTGAGTTGCTCTACAGTGTGCGGTGAACACATCAGACACACGCCCCGGACTAAAAGGTCACCGGAGCCATGCCGATGTTGAGCTCAGGCGGCGGCGCGTTTCGGTCATCAAGGGGGCGACGGCTACGACGATCAAACGGTGCGGGGAAGAGGGGGAAACGATGGCGGATCTCACAGCGATCACGAAGAGGGGCTCGGCTTGCTAGGGGACGGCTTGGCGACGACGAATCCGTCGATGGAGTCCGGCGGCTGTGCTCGGGGAAGATGACTCGTGGCAGCGATGTGGGGCTCCCGCGGTGGCGTGGCTCGGGGTGGAAGAAAGAGGGGGTTGAGGCGGAGCCTCTGGGCCGGTCAGAGAAGCGAGGGAGAGGCGGTGGCCGCGGTGGTGCTTGTTGGCGGCGAGGTGGCGCTCGGACCGTGCGAAAGGGAGAGAGACTGAGGGGAGGAGGAGCACGGGGAGGGTGAGAGAAGACCAGAGGCGTTGCGTGGCGACGCAGGAGGCGTCCAGGGCAGCGACGGAGCAGCTAGGCAGGGAGGAGGTGGCCGGCGCGTGCGCACGTGCGTTGGGCACACGCCCTCCTGCCTACTGGCAGGAGGTTGAAGACGATGGCGGCTGTGGTGGGCTGGGCTGCTGTTGAGCTGCACAGTGTTGGGCCTCTGGGCTGAAGGTAGGCGCCAGGTATTTCCTCTCTCTCTTTCTTTCCCGTTTCTGTTTCAGTTTTTCTATTACTTTTATTCTGTTTTGAATTAGTAGAAATACTAATCCACTTTGAAGAATCTTGAAAATGATTGTGGCATATATTTGGATTATTTCCAACAACCTTAAAATACTTTCAAGATTATTTGGACATCTAAAATTATTTATAGGATTTAAATGTCCAGATGCAAGTACTTATGATTTTATTCAAAAATCCAAAAATGACCTAGAAAGGTGTGCACCATTTTTGTCAGAGGTTCTAGACCAATTCAAAGATGATGAACTTTTCTAAAGAGCATTATGGGTTCTTGAAAATGTTTTTAAGTTGAACCTACTTGATTTAATTTTGGTGCTAGGGTTTTTCATCCCCATTTCAACTTTAATTGAAAAATTAACATGATGCATGGATGCTTTAAGGCAACTAATGGCAAGCAAATTCTAGGGCTATGACAACTCACCCCTACTAAACAAGAATCTCGTCCCGAGATTCAAGACGTGAGGTAAGAAGATAGTGGGGGCACAAGACCAACAAAATCTTCACGATCCAAGTTGCACCTCATAAGGTTGTTGATTCGTTGCATACGTTGATCTTGACATCCTCGCTTTTGAGGTCTTCATCCACGCGATCACGACGAAAAGAAACTCTACTAGGATTGATCTTCTCAAAGATCGAGCTATACAATCTCAACTCGCGGAATGAGATGTTGAAACATCTCGAGTTGAGACACAAAACACATCAAGAGGGATGTAAGAACGAACGACGGGGTTTGATTTGGTGGGCAAGAATTCCACGCTTAGAAAGATGGTGGATGGTGTCAAGGTGGCGAGGAAATAATTGTCATGATCCCGTAATGGGGCACCTTGGAAAAGGTGACTCGTTGAACTGTTCCCTTAAGTGGCAAAAGAAATACTTTTGATCCATAGATCATTGAAACTCTTCATACCAGCTTAAGGCAATTTACAATTGATCGTTAGAAATAGCTCGAAGAAATGGCATACTCGGATTAGGATGGATGATGTGGACTATGTTGTTGAAGACAATGCAATGGATGACTTTTGCTTATCATCGGAAATGGATGGGACCCATGATAGGAACACTTTTGAAAATGATCCTAAACAACAATTACTGAGAGGGCAGCTCATGGGAATTGGCACAATGGCGGTGCAAGCTAGGAACAAAATGCAAATGTTGGGAATGTTCCATCCATCATATCTGCCTGAGATTCAGATCCGATTGGTGATAGGATACCTCAGACTCAGCATGTCCGAAAAGAAAGTTTGCAACACAAATCGACGAGATGACGTTGCGAGATTCTCGGGATATGAACTACGATAGCAAGCTCCAAAACATGAGCCGGTTCTGCTACATACATGTGAGCATGTTGTCCAAGACAAGAATGACCACATAGTAGTCTTATAATAAAACACTATCGAGTTCTGGTTGGGAACCATCGTCGAGGATATCAAAGTCCTTGCATAAGGCATGCTCTTAAGAAGGAACTTCTTCTCCTTGAACAATTCAATTAGTGGCTTGGTGTGCTAGGAATACATATAGAATGGAGGTTGCAAGTCTCCAGACCATAGAATACTTCGCACATACGCATGACTGACTTGGGATGATTCCCGAGGAAGCAAAACAAACCTTTCTCAAATTCACGGCGGCAACTTGCACCTGATGCACATGAACTTGGAGAAAGTCACCTCTTACACCAAACATATACTTCATGAACGAAACACGAAGACATTGCTTACAAAGTTTTCAACACTAGGTTGATGTTCAACATGAATTATGGGGGAGACAAAATGCTGCTAATGGGCTCAACAGCAACTCATCGGAATTTCCATATCACTAGACTTCCACCATTATGTGAACAATGTGATAGTATTGGTCAGGCCAAAAGATGTAGTGGTGTATGCTCGAGGGATCAACCACGAGTAAGGCAACATTACGAACATCGTTGGTTCTGATTTGACTTGACGATAGCCCATACTCAAGTGAAAGTTTTGATAAGATAATAGATCCAACAACTGATCACAATGACCAATTGGTGAAGATATCATCTTTCTTCAACACACACACAAACATAAAGCTAACCCTTTAGAAAGAACCAAATTCGGCAAAGCTTTTTATCTTCCAACTCTCCAAGTTGTTGTTTAGCTTAACCAACTAGCTCAGGGGTATCCAACACAGATTCTTGGAGAAGGGGTGGTTTACAAGAAACCAACTTGATCACGAACTCAACATAGCGGTCAGGTGACAACCTGGTAACACTTCCAAGAAGATATTCGGAAAATCACGAACCACCGATATGTCACTAAGCTTGAGAACAATCTTGCTTTTCAGGGCAAGACGATATGATCAAATAAGCAAGTATTAACACTATCCTAACTCATTGATCGAAAAGTGCACTAGAAATAAGGACTAGGTAGCACGATCAATCTCAGAACGATGGTTCAGTAACCAACGCGCTAAGGATGAGAATATTGTCCTTTAACTACCAAGCAATGAAGTTGCTAGGAGTATTGATTTCACATATCACGATTCACTTGTCGGCATTCCGGTTACGATAACACAGGAACCGAGAAATGAACAACGATGGCGAGGAGTATCACTATATCAAGAATTCATGAGAGGTTGTGCAATTCTCATGACATTCTTGACATAAGACGGTAATACTTTAGGGTAAAATAGAATCAAAAGATGGGTTGGCATTTTGATCTGCGGAGCACAACTATTTTGACCCAATCGTAGATATGGATGAGGTACTGGAGTTTGCTTCTCCCAGTCATTCTGAAATAGAACGGCTCGACGAACCACAAGAATAATAGGCACCGACGAATGAATGCTCACATACTCTTGACTATCAATTGATAGATGAAGGTCGGAATATAACGGAAGGGGGACAACCCAAAGGAACATATAACTTTCTGAGTTGTGGATGCGTAGATTAGTATGTCGAATGAGTTCAACATATTTCTTCCGGATAACCCATGAAGAAAGGTAGGTTTGGCAGAGTCACAACATAGAATGGAGAACTCATCAGGAGCACTCTGGTCGTGACCTTTTGGTTCCAAAGAACTCCTGCCAAGAATGGTTCATGATAATTGGAAGAAGGATGTAGCACGAACCTCGAGGACTATCGCAAAGGTTACTAATATCCTAAAGGAACTAGCAACACTATCAACATGAGGTAAGTAGGGTGGATCTCGGGTTCAAGAACCCATGAATAGAATACCTACTACTACATGGCATCACGGGATGCTTTCGAGAATAATGGCCAGAATCATCGCACTGGGAATACAAAGCATTGCTAGATTACTAGGTGACTCCCTAAGACATCTAGGGTCATAATAATAGCTCCAACATATATGTCGAGGCAATAGAGTACCTCAACTCATCGATTAGTGTGGTTGAACTGGCCCAAAGGGACATCGGGAATGGAAAGAAGGGATTTGCAAATGCATCTGACTATTTAGAAACCTGGGATGACTCGGACAACATAACGGCTGTAAATGCTCAAAAAGGGTTTCACACATCATGCAAGATGGTGGCATAACCACTCAGAAGCACAACATCAAGGTTCCGAGACCAACTATGAACACACAGAAGTAGTAGAGACTGAACAGAGGCTTGAATCCAACAATCCTACGAATCTACGGATTAGTAACACATGATCCTGTTGGAAAGATGAGAAGGCTAGTTCTTAATCCCGTAGAAGAGAAGAGGATGACTCAGATCAGAAGGGCATAAGGTAAAGGACTAAAAGAGCCTTACATTCCCTTCACAATCAATTCCCTTATATAACTAAAGCATTTCTAGACTCGACTTCGACCAGTTTGGCTTGGTAATCCTACATGCAGTCAGGCTCTGATACCAAAGCTGTCAGGACCCCGATTCCAAGTCACATCGATCTAGCCGGTAACACCTCATATCAATTTGCGGCCTCACGCACGGTATTCCCACGGGTGTCGCCTTGCCATGGCCCGGGACCGTTTGCGCCTTTTGGCTCACGTATATGATAGTGTCGCTAGCATCCATATGACAGAGAACCCGGGCCGACATGGCTAGTCGTGAACCCAAAGCGGCACTAACTTACAGGGATAGGCATACATGAATCAACATCGAGCATGTCAGTCAGCAGCGTGCGAATCCGGGCTGTAGCACTGGGCTAACAGGACTCCGGTGAACCGGGCTGTAGCAGGCTAGGCAGGACTTCGGATGTCACCGCGTGACATTTCCCCGAAGGGACAGACACAGGAACGACGTGAATCACATGCCGACCAGTCAAGTGTTCCGGAGCAGTAGTGTTGGGCTAGCAGGACTCCGGTAAAATGGGCTGTAGCGGACTACTATGGCTCATGGGAGCACTAGACTACATTTCCCCATAAGAGAGGCTGCCAATGATAAACAACTAGATTGTCGGATCCCACACATACCAAGCATTCCAATCATACACACAATATGCTCAATATGTGTAAATACAACATGGCATCACAACATAACTCTACGACTCAAGTATTTATCCATTAGGCTCCGAGGAGCGAGATATTACAAACATGGGTCTCATGACCCAACAATCATAGCATACAAATCAAAGCACATGCGGAAGCTTAACATGTTTGAGTACAGACATCTACAAATGAAAAAGGCTGAGAAGCCTGACTATCTACCAAATCCTGCCGAGGGTACAAGATCGTAGCTGAGGTAACAAGCTAAACGTTGAAGTCCACACGGAACTACTAGCGAGGCTGACGTCTCTCTGCAAAAACATAAAATAGGCAAACGTGAGTACAATTGTACCCAGCAAGACTTACGTCAGAACTAACTACATATGCATCGGTATCAACAAGGGGGGTGGTGGAGTTTAACTGCAGCAAGCCAGCTTTCACTCGGTGGCTATCCTGAACTACGACTGCAAGTAACTCTTTTGAGGTGGCACACACGAGTCCACATTTTCACCATATCAATACACCACTATGGATCCGCTCCCGTCTCCCTTCAAGAACGCCATCCATAGCACTCATGCTTATCTTGCGCATTTTAGAGTATCCACTTTCACTTGTCTATGAACTATTATAGGCAACCCAGAAGTCCTTTACCGCGGACATGGCTATTCGAATAGATGATGTTAACCCTACAGGGGTGTACTTCTTCACACATGCTCTCGCCACTTACCACCATGTACACGTCGTGTATCTCGGCAACCTTCAAGCGGAAGCCTGGCGAGGGAGTCGGCCACGACCTGACTACCCACACAAGTCTCTAGTCCAGGTTTATCGCCTATTCGGGTTCCATCCGCGAGGAGATCCGGCCGGAGTTTCGCTCACAGCCCTAAACAATGTGTGCAGGGTTCCCGAGACACCAAACGGGCACCCGGTACACCATGCCATGGTGTATCTACCGCATCATAGCCCACCCCTAGGGTCAGCGCTACGCATGGCCGCCAACACATATCCTATAAACACCAGAAACTAGTTGCAACTCCTGGACATAGGACTAGGGCAGTTAATAAGTCGAGAGGGTCAATTAAGGATCCCAATGAGTGGCAGTAGTTGTTCATGGATCACAAACACAGAACTCAGTTCCCGAGGACGGTTTCAATGAGACAACCCACCATGTACTCCTACATGGCCTCTCACCGCTACCTTTACCAAATCGTGTTCACACACTTAGCTCACACACAGTAGGACATGTTCATCGCCATTCTAATTCATCCCCGATGAATCAGACCTGACTCAACTCTAAGCAGTAGCAGGCATGAGAAACAAGCATGAATGAGTAGGCACATCATGGCTCAAACAACTCCTACTCATGCTAGTGGGTTTCATCTATTTACTATGGCAATGACAGGTCATGCAGAGGAAAGGGGTTCAACTACCGCAGCATCTAACAGTTGAATCGTTGTTGTCCTAATGCAGTAAAAGAGAGCAGGAGCGAGAGGGTGGGATTGTAACGGAATGAACAAGGGGGTTATGCTTGCCTGGCACTTCTGAAGATAATATAGCTCTTCATCGGTGTCATCGAACTCATCGTCAAAACCACGTCTATCGAGAGGGGACAACTTCCGGCAACAGAGAAGGAAAATACAATCAATGCAATGCACAATATGATGCATGATCATGACATGGTAAAATGAGTGTGTTGGGATAATGCAACTAGCAACATGTTAAATGGAGTTGGTTTGAACCCTAGGTTCAAATTCAAACTCCATATGTGAGGGTTCAAATGCCATTTATATGATTTGGCCTAAACAGCAGCAATAAGTTGTTCTAACATGCATGATAATGGTACAGATGGATAGATTGGATTTTTCTGATCATTTTTCATATATAAATTATTTCATTCTGAGCTACGGTTGATTTTATATGATTTTTAGAAGTTAATATCATTTTCTGGAATTTCCTAAAGAAGAATAAATCCAGAAAATAATTAACTGCATCAGCACTGCATCACTGTGACGTCAGCGGTCAACGAGGCCGGCCAGAGTCAGACCTGACGCATGGGACCCACCGGTCAGTGGCCAAGTGCCATTAGTGTCATGGACATGTGGGCCAGGTCAACGCCCACGTCAGCACAGTCAACTCTGACGCGTGGGTCCACTGGGATTAACTTAAGTCTAACTAATTTTGTTAGGGGTTTAAATAATTCGGTGGGGCCCGGCTATCAGTGGCTTAGAGGCTTAGTTAGCGGGGTGATTAACCCCAAACAATGGCTATCACCGGCGGCTAATCGCCGACGAGTACACAGACGCGGCGGAGTCGCCCTTCCGACCAACTCCGGCGATGGATGGATGCGTGGCTGGGCTCTACGTGAAGCTGGAATGACGGTGCGTCCAAAGGTGGCCTCAGGGAGGCCTGAGGTGGACGGTAGCGACGACGGCGGCGTCAGCAGCGGCGGCCGGAGCTCGGGCGGTTGCGGGGTTGGTGTTGTGGTGTGCAAATGCCAGTGCAAAGCACGTAAGTTGCTGTACAGCATGCGGCGAACACATCAGACGCACGCCTGGGACCAAAAGGCCACCGGAGGCACGCCGACGTTGAGCTCAGGCGGCGGCGCACTTCGGTCATCAAGGGGGCGATGGCTACGGCGATCAGACAGAGCAGGGAAGAGGGGGAAACGGTGGCAGAGCTCACATCGATCACGAAGAGGGGCTCGGCTTGCTCGGGGACGGCTTGGCAACGACGAATCCGTCGATGGAGTCCGGCGGCCGTGCTCGGGGAAGACGACTCGTGGTGGCGATGTGGGGCTCCCGCGGTGGCATGGCTCGGGGTGGAAGAAAGAGGGGGTCGAGGCGGAGCCTCTGGGCCGGTCAGAGAAGCGAGGGAGAGGCGGTGGCCGCGGTGGTGCTTGTCGGCGGCGACGGTGGCGCTCGGAGCGTGCGAAAGGGAGAGAGACTGAGGGAAGGAGGAGCACGGGGAGGGTGAGAGAAGACCAGAGGCGTTGCATGGCGACGCAGGAGGTGTCCAGGGCAGCGAGGGAGCAGCCAGGCATGGAGGAGGTGGCCGGCGCGTGCGCGCGCTCGTTGGGTACACGCCCTCCTGCCTACTGGCAGGAGGTTGAAGATGGTGGCGGCTGTGGTGGGCTGGGCTGCACAGTGTTGGGCCTCTGGGCTGAAGGTAGGCACTAGGTATTTCCTCTCTCTCTCTCTTTCCCATTTCTGTTTCTATTTTTCTATTACTTTTATTTTTTTTGAATGAGTGGAAATACTAATCCATTTTGAAGAATCTTGAAAATGATTGTGGCATATATTTGGATTATTTCCAACAACCTTAAAATACTTTCAAGATTATTTGGACATTTAAAATTATTTATAGGATTTAAATGTCCAAATGCAAGTACTTATGATTTAATTCAAAAATCCAAAAATGACCTAGAAAGGTGTGCACCATTTTTGTCAGAGGTTCTAGACCAATTTAAAAATGATGAACTTTTCTAAAGAGCATTATGGGTTCTTGAAAATGTTTTTAAGTTGAACCTATTTGATTTAATTTTGGTGCTAGGGTTTTTCATCCCCATTTCAACTTTTATTGAAAAATTAACATGATGCATGGATGCTTTAAGGCAACTAATGGCAAGCAAATTCTAGGGCTGTGACAACATATTCAGACTTAGTAGAAAACTGGAACATGGCAAAACAGATATTAAGTAGGCATTTTTACGAGCTCGATGCACTCACCACAAGGCATTGCATGACAAACTAAGAATACACCCAGCAAGTAGACATGGCATAGAAGCTAAACATGGCAAGAACAACAACATAGCATGCATGGATCGACTACAACAAGGTCGGCAAAAAGGCTTAACGCGTAAACATTCTGCCAGGAACATTTTATAGCAAAAATAGAGCTCGATTAACTCAAGCTAGGGTGCTCCATAAATGCAAACAAAAACATGGATGGATAGAGCACCACAATATCTACAAAACATCCTTACTGATCATGCTCAAAAGAGGCATGGATCCCTCTGTAGCAACATGAATACATGGCATAAAAATATTGACAGGACAAAGACTTAGAATATTTCTAAGTCCCTGAAATCAGCAACATTAAGAGGACTACTTTGCATGCTTGTGCTAGTCACCATAGAGATCACAAAAATACATGGCATACACCCCTATAAAGATGGCATGGCATACTTCAAAACTCATGTAGATCTCAAGATCATAGGAGGCACACATCAATCATGGCAAAAATGACAAATGTAAAATTACCGATATGAAACTAAAACTAACAGAAACTAGCACTCTTCCAACAGCATTTAGGGCATCAAGATGAGCTCAAATGAACAAGATGCAGTGAGATGAAATGAAGTACTCGTCGAGACAAACAGTTTGATATGCTACACGCCCAAAACGGAGCCACGGATGCAGAGTTATGATACGGTGAAAGTATGCAAAAATTACTGGGAGGGGGGAAAAGTCAACCCCGACTAGGGTTTACTGTAGCGCGGATCCAGATCCGGATCGGCCGGTCGCGGACTTCGAGGTTCGCCGTCCGGAGTTACTATAGCTGGCCGGAGTTCGTCACGACCAGAGGAGGACGCCGGAGAGGGAGGAGGACGCGGTGGCGCGGCCGCGGCGCACGGCACCGGCGGGCGAGGGCGGCGAGGCGGAGCAGCGAGCCGAGGCGGCGGCACGGGGCAGTCGCCGGCGTGGCGGAGCGGCGCTCGCCGGCGCGGTGGCGGAGCGGTCGGTGCGGCGAGGCTCGGGCACCTCGGGCGCGCGGCGGCGGGAACAGGCCGCGGGGCTCACCGCGGGCTTCGGCGGTCCGGAGGAGAGAGAAGACGGCGGTGGCTGACGTGGCGGCGGACGATTGGCGGCGGCGGAGTGTGTCCGGCGCGCCCGGACGTGTCCGGCGCGCTGAGGGACGAGGGGAGCTAGGGTTAGGGTGGTTTGGATCCGGAATTTCAAGGGAAGGCCTTTTTATAGGTAGGAGGAGCTAGGAGGCTCCAAATTGAGCACGGTTTGTGGCCACACGATCTTGATCGAATGACCTAGATGATGGAAGGGGTTTAGGTGAGTTTTGGGCCACTTTGGAGGGGTGTTGGGCTGCAACACACACGAGGCCTTTTCGGTCCCTCGGTTAACGGTTGGAGTATCAAACAAAGTCCAAATGGCACGAAACTCGACAGGCGGTCTACCGGTAGTAAACCAAGGCCGCATGACAAGTCTCGGTCCAATCCGAGAACGTTTAATACCCGCACACGAAAAGAGGTAGAAAGGGACACCGGAGGACATAGGAGCGCCGGTATGCAAAATGGACAACAGGGAAAATGCTCGGATGCTTGAGACGAACACGTATGCAAATGCAATGCACATGATGACATGATATGAGAAGCATGACAAAGACGAAACACACAAAGACAAAAACCCGACAACGAGGAAATATCATAACTTAGTGCCGAAAATGGCAAGAATTGGAATACAAATATGGCAAGTTACATACGGGGTGTTACACATAGACAAACAACGGTTTGCTAGGAAAGGTGGGTTAGAGGCTTAACATGGCAATATGGGAGGCATGATATAGCAAGTGGTAGGTATCGAGGCATAGGCATAGCAAAAGAGCGAGCAACTAGCAAGCAAAGATAGAAGTGATTTCGATGGTATGGTCATCTTGCCTGAGATCCCGCAAGGAAGAAGAATGAGTCCATGAAGAAGACAAACAGACGAAGTCGAACAAATCCTCACAAACGCAATGTTATCAGAACCAACCCGAAGAAGCAACACCGGAAAGAAGCAAACAACATAGTAAACAACCATCACCTCAACATGGCATGATGCACAACCCAGTATAATGCATGCCCGGTTTAATGAAGCATGGCATGGCAAAGTGCAACAAACAACACTACAAATTAAGTGGAGCTCAATGTGCAACGGGTTGCATATTGAAGAAAACACCACATGACTTATTTAGTTCTCTCTCGTTTATGTACCCAACAATATTAAATGTTGATTAACATGCAAGAGGTGAAGCAAATGAAAACTACCTATCTAGGCAAGTTTAAATGAGGCCGGAACAACAAACAACAAGTCCGGAAACTCCTCATGTGCATTTTTTAGGTTTGGTACTGTTCTGCCCTAAACCAAATTTTAGAGTTGTTAAACATGCAAAGTAAAGCCACCATGATAATCTAGGCATTTTTCTACCCCATTTACATATAAAGTTTGTTAAGTCTGGAGCTACGGTTATTTAGTTATGAATTAAAGTATTTTAGCATGGCATATGAGCAAAATTAATCAAACAACATTTTAAACATGTTAAACATGGATGAAAGTTGCATAATATGAATCTACACAAAATTCTAAACATTTTTCATATTTAGAACATTTTAATCCGGTGCACAGATGATGAGTTATTAAATGCACGAACATGGAGGGTTTTTCTGCAAATCTATAAAGCACTGGGTAATAGCTAAATTCGTCCCGAGGAAAAAAAATACTATATGGGCCGAATCTTGTTGGCCCAACAAGAAGAGGGGATCTAGAGGGCGGCTCACATCGGGCCTTGGCCCGACTGGTGGAGAGGGGAGGCCGGCAGGGGGCGCACAGCTGGGCCTGCTAGCCCTGCGCTAGGTCAACACGTGCGAGACAAGCTGATGCTGTTCTCGTTCCTAAAGAAACAGAAACAAGAGCAGAACCATGGCAATGGAGAAGACAACGGCAAGGGTCTTGGCGACAGGGTCGCCGGAACCGGTCGGAACGGGCGGAACTGAGCGCGGGGAGGTGCCTGGGTTCAAATCCGGCAAGGGGAGTCGTGGATTGGAGCTCGAAACGGTCAGCGCGCGATGAGCTCCTGCAGGACACGGGCACAAGAAAGGGTCGGGAAGGAAGAGAGGGAATGAGAAGGAGGAGCAGGGGCGCACGGCGACCTGCAGAGCTCCGGCGAGGTCCACGCTGGATGAGGTCCGCAGTGAGGCGTCAGGGTCGAGCAGGAGGAGGCTCTCGAGCTCCTCCCGAGGCTGCGGTCGCTCGAGCGAAGCGGCGGCGGTGGTCTTGGCGAAGCAGGGAACTCCGGGACGAGCGTGATGCGGGAATGGATGGCGCAAACTCCTTGGGGCTCCGACGACGCAGATGAGGCAGGGATGGTCGACGCGGGGTTGCGGGCACGGGGCGACTCGGCCTTGGGAACCAGAGGAGGCGCGTCCGAGGACAGGCTCACGGTCGCGAGGAGACGAGGACGACGAGGCGAGGTGGACTGCGGGGAGGTCGGGGACGGCAGGGCCCTCGGGCGGTGGCGCGTGGCCGGCTTGCAGGTCGCCGGAGTGGCCAGGCGAGGAGGAGGTTGCGGGATTGGGTGGATCGAGGGGAGGAGGAGGTTGGCCCGATGCTGAAAACGAGGGAGGTGGTCGGGATCGACTCGGAATGGGTGGATGGATCTAGGAGGATCCCGATGGGGATGGTGAGTGGGTGGCGGCGGCGGAGACGAGAGGGATTTGGTGGACGGGATAATGTCCCTAGATTTTAGGGGTTGCCCTGTATATATAGCAAGCCGATTAGGTTTAGGGGTAAAAGGCCCCTCCGATCTTAATCGGACTGTCCCGGATAAATAGGCTAGGGAGATCAAATAATAAAACGGAGATGTTTTGTAGACGTTTGGGGATGATCCGGATCCAACGGTGACGACTGCCCGGGTCGGGTCCGGGACAGCTTTCGGACGCGCGCGAGGAGGGCCGCGGGCTGACAAGAGAGTTTAGGTAGGGCATGACGGTGAGTGGTAGTGGGCTGTGCGGAAGGCCTCAGGCTGAGAGAAGAGAAAAGAGAGAGGCCCGGCGACTGTTTCCGGAGACCGAAAACGTCCAACGATAGACCGGCTATATTGCCGCTATAGTTATCCGTTGGGGCGTGAAACGGACTCCGATGCGATGAAACTTGGCACGTGGCCTACCTACAACATAACAACTTCGCATGCCAACTTTCAACCCATTCCGAGAACATTTTTCCGGCCACTTATAAAATAATATTTCGGCCGTGCCGCGGGCGTGTGCCAGTGTGCCTGGGCTCAGAACGGACAACAGACGAAACGAGGAGACCGGGATGGATGCAAGTTTTGAAAACATGATGATGCAATGCGGATGATGAACATGGCAAGATGCAACACGCAAGTGAAAGACATGGCAACGACGGCGAATAACTGGAAGACACCTGGCGCAACGGTCTCGAGGCGTTAGAAGACACCTGTAGAGCACCTTTATAATCACCTAGTTACGTTGTGACGTTTGGTAGTACACAAAGTGTTCCTCCGGTATTCGGGAGTTGCATAATCTCATAGTCATAGGAACATGTATAAGTCGTGAAGAAAGCAATAACAGGAAACTAAACGATCAAGTGCTAAGCTAACGGAATGGGTCAAGTCAATCACATCATTCTCCTAATGATGTACCCCGTTTATCAAATGAAAACTCATGTCTGTGGCTAGGAAACTTAAACATCTTTGATCAATGAGCTAGTCAAGTAGAGGCATACTAGTGACATTTAGTTTGTCTATATATTCACACATGTACTAAGTTTCCGGTTAATACAATTCTAGCATGAATAATAAACATTTATCATGATATAAGGAAATATAAATAATGTAACATCCCAAAATTCTAAATTTTTGAATGTTATATTAAATAGATAGATTTGATTGATTGTGTGAAATTGAGTGGATTCAAAACTTTTGAAAGTTAAATGAGAGGGAATAAAAAGACTTTCCCAAACTTTCATTTTTGCATTTATGACCTCCATGAATTCAAATTCTTTTCAAATACAAAACCCTAGAGAGAAGATGACATGACTTCTTCCATTGAATTAAATGAAATGACATTTGAAAATATTTGAATTTCATTTGGAACCATTTCCAATTCAGAAACTTGATGCAACTCAATGATTTTCACGAGAGAAGATAAAATGACTTCTTCAAATAATATGAAATATGAGTTGGAAGTTTCAAAGAAACCAAATTTAAAGTTGTTTTGAAATTATTTTCAATTTGGAGTTATTTGGGTTTTATTCAAATTATTTTTCTCCAAAAATAAAATATATGGGAATTAGGGTAAAATGATTCCCTACAATCGAAAATTGGAGAGAAATAAATTTGAAATCATTTTGGTATTTTAAAAGTGTTTTTATTGGATTTTATTAGAGCAGTAGCACTCTTTGCTTTATTTAAATTTGTGTGGATTTTATTTGACGTTATAAAAATGTTCAGCTTGTAGGTAATTTTTTTCTGAAAATTTTGATATATAATATGCCTATAATATATTTTTCTTCTATTTTCTTTTGTTTTATTTTTTCCCCTTGTTCGTGTTTAAAAAAAAGAAAGGTTCCCTCCGCCGGACCGGGCCGGCCCAGCCCACCTCCTCGCCGTCCCCGAGCGCCCGAGCGGGAGACCGCCGCCGCCACGATAGCGCCGCCATGATAGCGCCGCCACCGCCGTGTCTGTCGCGGACACCGCGCCCCGCTGCCTCTGCCCTTGCCCCCCTCCTCCACGCCTCCCGAGGCCTCTCCTCCCCTTAAATAGCGCGGCACCGGGCCCCCTTCTCTCTGCTAGTGCCGCCGCCCGCTCCCGCATCTCGCGCCGCCGCCACCGTTGCTTCGCCGCCGGAGCTCGCCGCGCCGCACCCTCGCCCCGCGTCGCTCCTTGCCGCCGCCGTGCTGCCATTTCCACTCATCGTTGTAGCCGCCGCCCAAGTCCCTTACCGCCCTCGCCGGAGACGCCGCTCCACTGATCCAAACTGCCGCCACCGGTTTTTCGCCGAAACCCGCCCCGAAACAGTACAAAACCGTCCCGATTTTCCTTTTTGTTTTTCCGGTTTTTCCTGATCAGGTTATTTAGTGAATGCTTCGTTAGTTAGGGTTCGTAGCGAACGGTTTTCGTTCGTTAGCGTTCTGTGGCGAGCGTTCGCTCGATAGATTTTTCCTTTTTCTTTTTAATTTCCAGCCAGGGACTTAGATGCAATTACTTTATTTTACAAATAAACCCCTAGACTTTAAACCTTCACAACTTTTCGCTCGTTTGTCCAAATCCAACGAAACCAATGCCCACTTCTTCGATATGATCCCCTCTATCCAGTAAAACAACTTAAACATGTTTTTGAAAGTTTTAAAATTTGTATTAGAACATATTTGAATTCAAACTTCTTTTATTCATAACCTGAGTTTCGTTACTCCGATTTAGTTGATTCTTTTTGCAAATTGAAGATCTTGACCTAAACTTTCTGATAAGGCCAAATTCACATATTTTTGGTACTGTTAGAAATTTTTTTATGTTGCAAGAGTTATTTGCTTGGTTTTGATGTTTTCCGAATTGTCTTCATCGTTCTTTCCGATCTTTTGAGTGATTGCTTATGTGTGGTTACTATTGCTTGCTTACGATAGATTGACCGGAGTGTGACAAGTAGAACTATCAAGAGTTTTGAGTGCAAATCATCTTCATCAACAGTAGAGGCAAGTTCACACTTTGATCATACTTTTCATTACCCAGTTTTTATGCATTAGTTTCAACCCTCAAACACTGCATGGTTAGGACTTGATAACATGTGGGTATTGGGAAGTAGTTGATGAGGTATGAACCTATTGCCCTGCATTCAAACCTTGGGAGTTACCTCTACGTTATGCTTATACTGCTATGCTATGCTCGTAGACATGGTTTGGGTTTGAGAGTATTCATTACAGATGTGAGTTGTTAATTAATGGTTCAACTTAAGGTGGCAACTTGAATACACATCTGGGTGGATTGCTTGTGGGCACCTGGGGAATCCAGTGTTGTCCTAGGATATCCCGGAGGACCCGTGTGATCATCCTATGGCCCGCCACCCAGGCTCAAAGGGATCATAAGATTATTCATGCTAGAAACTTCCGTGTGCAGCCACAAGCCATTATGGGCTCTGGCATAGTTGAGTAAGTTGCGTGAAGCTCTCAAAGAGGTAGACTAGCAGATGTAGTGGGTTGTAGGTGGTATGGTCTATCCAGAGTAGAGAGTTACCGCTTTAGAAAGATTGTGTCTCGAATCTCCGACCATGGATGTATTCGAGTCTTGTGGGGAAAATTGCGCAAACCTCTGCAGAGTGTATAAACTAATCATGGTTAGCCGTGTCCCTGGTTATGGACATCTTGAGTATCTGGTACTTGGATTATCATATTGGTCTCATCACGTTACTTAAATAATTTTTTGGGTTATTGATGTTAATTTGGGATTGAGTTGGAGGAACCTTCTCAAAATTTTCAACCAACTTTGTGGTTGAATAAATTATATTCCTTTGCAGTAGGGAAAAATTGGCTTTTTGCAAAAGCATTATAAGAGAGCTTTTCCACCAGCCATATATGCATGTAGTGATAGTTATTATTCATCATTATCCTATGGTGTGGATTTGCCAGTACATTCAATGTACTGACCCTTTGTGGTTGCAACGTCTCATGTTGCAGGATTCTTACGATGAGTAAGTGATACGTTAGGGTTACGATTTCTACACTCACTTTGCCGTTGGTGTTGATGGGAATCCACAACCTTGTTGTTACTTCTGCTATTTGGATTGAGGTAATAGTATTTACGTTATTTTATACATGTGACTTACCTCTGTTATAAATCCTCGAGTACTGTGTGTGTCAGCATACTGATCCAGGGATGACACTTAAGCATAGAGACTTGACCGTCTGAGGTCAGGTCGCTACAAATAACAACTTTATTATTGCCTCTAGGGCATATTTCCTTCATCATAGTCGTCGCCCTAGCATGCAACAACGATCGCCGTGTTTTGACGCAACTTGGGAAGGCCCATGGTGGATTCAACAATGGCATTTGGGGGAGGGGCGTGAGGGGCAACCTGCTTCACGGGGTGATAGATATCCACGGCTGAGATCCAGGAGTAGACAAAGGGAGCGAGGTAGGAGATTTTAATCAGGTGGGGGATTTTACCGCTTTATGGCTTGATTAGGATGGTCAAAGCAGGGGGTGCCTCGGAGACCGGGCTGAATGGTACGACGCCTATCGTCATCTCGTCCGCGCGATTATAATAGTGGATGGACGAGGACTACGGCAAAGTTTCTGACCCTGCAGATGGGACCCTAAACCTGCCTTTTCCTTTTTCATTCAGAAAGGAGTCACGAGATCTCTTTTTTGATTTTGAGGGATTTCACGGGGCCAATCCTATTTGGCCCTCCACACGCTGGTTACAACTATTTCCTGCAAACCGGCGCCTGCAGCGCGTTAGTTGAGCTCGGCCCATTAAGCTTTTGTTAGCAATCCTGCACTGCTTGTGTTTCGATAAATTCCAGAAAAAGTTGTCGGGCACGGGATCGAACTCACGACCTCGTGGAATCTTTCTTCGTTTCCCTATTTACTTGTTCGTCACTTCATTTTATTTATTTTATTGTTTTTCTACTTCTTTTCCATTTTCTTTTTTCCTTCCTAAAATGCATGGTTTTTTAGTTCGTGAACTTCTCTTCGAAACCGATGAACTTTTCTTTTCAAATATAATGAACTTTTTCCAAATTCGATGATTTTTTCAAAATCGATACTTTTTTCAAATCGAATGAACTTTTTCAAAATTGATGATTTATTTTTTTAAAAATCAGTAATTTTTTTCAAATTCGATGAACTTTTCTTCAAAAGCGGTGAGTTTTTTTAAATCCAATGATTTTTTTGAAAATCGATGAACTTTTTCAAATTGAATGAACTTTTTTTCAAAATTGATAACTTACTTTTTTCAAAATCGGTGAACTCTTTTTAAATTTGATGAAATTTTCTTCAAAATCGGTGAATTGTTTTTCAAATCCGATGAACTTATTTCAGATTCAGTTGGAGCTATTTTCTAACTGACTCATTGACATGAGAGATTGGATGCGATGCGCTAGGTACTCGTACTACAGCGGACAAAGGTCACCAGCGAATGACCATTCCATAACGGAACCTGGCACTGTTGTTTGCCCTAAGGGCCAACCCACCTTTTCAGAGAAATAGACACATGACATCACTGTTTTTTTAAATAAGAACTTTTTTCAAAATCGATGAACTTTTATGAAATTCTTGAACATTTTTAGAAATTTAACAAACTGTTTTATTAAATAAAATAGACATTTTCCAAATTGTTTTCAAATAACTTAAAAATCTAAGTGGTATAGTAAATGGTTGAGTAATAAATAGCGTGGTTGCATTTGTTCTAATACAATTCGCGTTGCTTTTGTTCACTAGCATTCCGGTGGTGTAGTGCTTTAGCTAAGCAGCGACATGGTCGTGTGGTGTGAGATCGATTTCCCATGGCACAAATTTTTGCCGTGGTCTTTTCGTGAGTGTTCCTGGGCTGCGCTTAACAAGCCCACAGGTGGTGCCTACAGCGCCGAATAGGTTCACGATGCTGGCGGCTTGGCTCGAAGGGTTTGCGTGCTGCTTTTTTAGGCAAACGTTGTGTGTTGCTTCACCACTAGAATAGGAGCCCAGCTCACTTGAGGGATAGAGTGTAATGAGTTCGACCTGTTTAAGCAAGATTCTTTAAGAAAACATTTTTTTAACAAAATCTGAAAATATATGACCTAAAGCATATTTTTCAAAAATATGACCCGCTCTCCATTATTATCGACAATCGCATCATAGTCGTCGCCCTAGCATGCAACAACGGTCGCCGTGTTTTGACGCAACTTGGGAAGGCCCATGGTGGCTTCAACTATGGCATTTGGCGGCGGGGGGGGGGGGGGTGGGGGGTGTGAGGGGCAACCTGCTTCACGGGGTGATAGACATCCACGGCTGAGATCCAAGAGTAGACAAAGGGAGCGAGGTAGGAGATTTTAATCAGGCGGGGGATTTTACCGCTGTACGGCTTGATTAGGATGGTCAACATGCTGGTTACAACTATTTCTTGCAAACCGGTGCCTGCAGCGCGTTAGTTGAGCTCGGCCCATTACACTTTTGTTAGCAATCCGATGGTGCTTGTGTTTCGATAAATTCCAGAAAAATTTGTCGGGCACGGGATCGAACTCGCGACCTCGTGGAATCTTTCTTCGTTTCCGTATTTACTTGTTCATCAGTTCGTTTTATTCTTTTTCTTGTTTTTCTACTTCTTTTCCTTTTTCTTTTTTTCTTCCCAAAATACATTTTTTCATTTCGTGAACTTCTCTTCGAAACCAATGAACGTTTCTTTTCAAATATAATGAACTTTTTCCAAATTCAATGATTCTTTTCAAAATCGATACTTTTTTCAAATCGAATGAACCTTTTTCAAAATTGATGATTTATTTTTTTCAAAATCAGTAAACTTTTTTCAAATTCGATGAACTTTTCTTCAAAAGTGGTGAGTTTTTTAAATCCAATGATTTTTTTTTTAAAAATCGATGAACTTTTTCAAATTGAATGAACTTTTTTTCAAAATTGATAAGTTATTTTTTTCAAAATCGGTGAACTCTTTTTAAATTTGATGAACTTTTCTTCAAATCGGTGAATTGTTTTTCAAATCCGATGAACTTATTTCAGATTCAGGATGAGCTATTTTCTAACTGACTGATTGACATGAGAGATTGGATATGATGTGCCAGTCACTCGTACTATAGCAGACAAAGGTCTCCAGCAAATGACCATTCCACAATGGAACCTGGCACTACTGTTTGCCCTAAGGGCTAACCCACCTTTTCAGAGAAATAGACACATGACATCACTCTATTTTTTTAAAAAAAATAAGAACTTTTTTAAAAATCGATGAACTTTTATGAAATTCATGAACAGTTTTAGAAATTTAACGAACTGTTTTCATTAAATAAAATAGACATTTTCCAAATTGTTTTCAAATAACTTAAAAATCTAAGTGGTACAGTAAATGGTTGAGTAATAAATAGCATGGTTGCATTAGTTCTAATATAATTCGCGTTGCTTTTGTTCGCTAGCATTCTGGTGGTGTAGTAGTTTAGCTAAGCAGCAACAGGGTCGTGTGGTGTGAGATCGATTTCCCATGGCGCAAATTTTTGTCGTGGTATTTTCACGAGTGTTCCCGGGCCGCGCTTAACAAGACCACAGGTGGTGCCTACAACGCGGATAGGTTCACGATGCTGGCGGCTTGGCTCGAAGGGTTTGCGTGCTGCTTTTTAGGCAAACGTTGTGTGTTGCTGGACCGCTAGAATAGGAGCCCGGCTCACTTGAGGGATAGAGTGTAATAAGTTCGACCTGTTTAAGCAAGATTCTTTAAGAAAACATTTTTTAACAAAATCTGAAAATATATGACCTAAAACATATTTTTCAAAAATATGACCCGGTCTGCATTATTATCAACACTTGCATCATAGTCTTCGCCCTAGCATGCAACAACGGTCGCCGTGTTTTGACGCAACTTAGGAAGGCCCATGGTGGCTTCAACAATGGCATTTGGGGGAGGGGCGTGTGGGGCAACCTGCTTCACAGGGTGATAGACATCCACGGCTGAGATCCAGGAGTAGACAAAGGGAGCGAGGTAGGAGAGAAATGTGTTGCATTCGAGGAAAATAATGAGTGGCTCATAGCGGCTGAGGATAAGGAAGAGAAAATAAAAGGAAAAGCAGCGTGTGGGGCCTCTGTGGTCAACGCGCGATGTGTTTTCATGTGACCGAGTACAAGCATTTCCCTATAAGCAAACTCTATGCGCCAGGGAATGCCCTATTTGGCGCAGGAAAGCTTCTATAAGTTTAGGGGGACGGCGAGTTTGGGGCTTGAACTCACACGGCGTGTCGCCGACCATTTTTGGCCTCTCTGCCATGAAGTTTAACCACGAGGTTAGTGAGGGAGTCCTGGATTAGGGGGTCCACGGACAGCCGGACTATATACATTGGCCGGACTGTTGGACTATGAAGATACAAGATTGAAGACATCGTCCCGTGTCCGGGTGGGACTCTCCTTTGCGTGGAAGGCAAGCTTGGCAATTCGGATATGTAGATCTCCTCCCTTGTAACTGACTCTGTGTAACCCTAGCCCCCTCCGGTGTCTATAGAAACTGGAGGGTTTAGTTCGTAGGACAATCAGAATCATAGGCTAGCTTCTAGGGTTTAGCCTCTACGATCTCATGGTAGGTCAACTCTTGTAATACTCATATCATCAAGATCAATCAAGCAGGAAGTAGGGTATTACCTCCATCGAGAGGGCTCGAACCTGGGTAAACATCGTGTCCCCTGCCTCCTGTTACCATCTGCCTTAGACGCATAGTTCCGGACCCCCTACCCGAGATCTGCCGCGTTTGACACCGACATTGGTGCTTTCATTAAGAGTTCCATTGTGTCATCACCATAAGGCTTGATGGCTCCTTCGATCATTGGCAAAGATGCGATCCAGGGTGAGGTTTTTCTCCTGGGACAGATCTTCGTATTCGGAGGCTTCATACTGCGGACCAACTCGCTTGGCCATCTGGAGCAGATCGAGAGCTACGCCCCTGGCCATCAGGCCAGGTTGGGAAGCTTAAACTACACTGCCGACATCCGCGGAGACTTGATCTTCGACGGATTCGAGCCCATGTCAGGTGCGCTGCACAGTCTCGACGAGCATGACTTAGCTCTACTGTCGGACGGTGTCTGGGAGATCACACCTGTGACTACTCCGGCCCTCGATCCGAAGTAGATTGCCGTCCGAGGACGGGTGGATAGATCCTGCCACGGAGGCCGCACACTCAGCGGCGATAGAGCCGAATACTGACTTCACCCCCTATGAGACCTGTGTTGCCGGACCCTTGGATTCATCCCCGGCCACATGCTCTGAACCGCCCGCGCCCATGCCTATCGAATCTGACTAGGCACCGATCATGGAGTTTACCTCCATGGATATCTTTCAGCACTCGCCCTTGGGTGACGTGCTAAATTCATTGAGGTCTCTCTCCTTGTCAGGAGACCCTTGGCTGAACTGGGTCCGGCTTGAGTGGGAAGCAGACGACGAAGAAATTCGTCCCCCACCCACCACCCATTTAATAGCCATTGTCGATGACTTAGCTGACATGCTTGATTTCGGCTCCGAAGACATCGACAGTATGGACGACGATGTAGGAGAAGAATAGGAACCACCGCTCACAGGGCACTGGACTGCCACCTCATCATATGATATATACATGATGGGCACACCCAAAGAATGCGATGGCAATAAGGCAATAGAGGATAATCCTCCCGAGAAGCAATCTAAGCACCGGCGTCATCGGCACCGCTCTATGCCCCGTCATAGCAAAAGCAGCGATACCGACACAAGAAACAATAACGTTGCGGATAGTGCCGAAGATGAAGACAACCCCCTCCAGCCAGGCTTCGAGCGGGAGGATGGGCAAGCTAGCCCTAAGGAACAGGCAACAGATGGAGAATCAGAGGATGACGATTACACGCCCCTCTCCGATGACGAGGTGAGCCTCGGCGACGAAGAATTTATCGCGCCTGAGGATCCCATCGAGCAGGAGCGCTTCAAGCGCCGGCTTATAGCCACAGCAAAAAGCTTGAAGAAAAAGCAACACCAGCTTCAAGCTGACCAAGATCTGCTAGTGGATAGATGGACTGAGGTCCTGGCAGCCGAGGAATACGAACTCGAGCGCCCAACCAAAAGTTACCCAAAATGCAGGTTGCTACCGCAACTTGAGCAGGAAGCACTAAAGCCTATGCTACCAGCGTACGATGCGGCTGACCGACCACCTCGTGGCCGAGACAAAGCGACATATCAGGCCGAAGTCCAGCCCACACCCCATCGCCAGTTAAACAAAAATACCAAGGCCCGGGGTAAAACGCAGGACCTGCGAGAAGTATTGGAAAACAAATCAGGACATAAAAGATCGATCTACAGATCATGGGGGCGCTCCCCAACGCGTGACGACGACCATCACGCCGGATACACTAAAAGCAAATCCGGCTGGGCTAAATACAGCAGACAATACTCATATGAACTGCGTCATGATATAGCCCGACACAGAGGTGCTGCACACCCCCTATGCTTCACTGATGAAGTAATGGATCATGAATTCCCAGAAGGGCTTAAACCCATGAACATTGAATCATACGACGACACTACAGACCCCGCGGTATGGATAGAGGATTTCTTCCTCCACATTCACATGGACTACGGGGAGGATCTACACGCCATCAAGTATCTCCCGCTAAAACTCAAGGGGCCGGCTCGGCATTGGCTGAATAGCTTGCCGGCAAACTCCATCGGAAGTTGGGAGAACCTGGCAGACGCATTCCTAGACAACTTCTAGGGCACTTATGTGTGACCACCGGACGCTGATGATTTAAGTCACATAACACAACAACCCAGAGAGTCAGCCAGGAAATTCTGGACTCGGTTCCTAACTAAAAAGAACCAAATTGTCGTCTGTCCGGATGCCGAAGCCCTAGTGGCCTTTAAACATAACATCCATGACGAGTGGATCGCCCGACATCTCGGCCAGGAAAAGCCAAAATCCATGGCAGTCCTAACAACACTCATGACCCGCTTTTGCGCGGGCGAAGATAGCTGTTTGGCCCGTAGCAACAACCGTAGCAACAACACAGCAAGCAACCCTGGCACATCAGAAGCCAGAGATAGCAATGGCAAACCCCGACACAACAAACACAAGCGCCGCAAAAATGGTGAAAATGCCGATGATACGGCATTCAATGCCGGATTTAGGAGCTCTAAGTCCAGTCAGCGGAATGGGCCACTAAAAAATGACAATTCGGGTCTGTCCAGTCTGGACCGCATACTCGACCGCCCATGCCAAATTCATGGCACCCCAGGAACACCAGCCAATCATACCAACAGAGAATGCTGGGTCTTCAAACAAGCCGGCAGGTCCGGTGCCAAAAACAAAGATAAGGGGTCTCAAAGCGACGATGGTCACGAGGAGCCCAGATCGCCGAGTACAGGAGGGAAAACTAAATTTCCCCCGCAAATCCAAACGGTGAACATGGTAAAGGGCACCTACACTCCCAACCCAGACCGGACGCACACCCTTAGGGATGTCGACTTCACGGAACCAGTCGTCCCACAATATAAACTAGGGCTGATCACCTTCAACCGCACGGATCGTCCGGTTAGCACCAATCAGGGAATCCAGCCGCATTAGTCCTCGACCCAATAATTGAAGGGTTCCACCTCACATGAGTCCTTATGGACGGAGGTAGCAGTCTAAACCTGCTTTACCAGGACACAGTGCGCAAGATGGGCATCGATCATTCGGTGATCAAGCCCACTATAACCACCTTCAGAGGTATTATACCAGGTGTGGAGGCCAGCTGTACAGGCTCCATCGCCATGGAGGTAGTCTTCTGATCACCAGACAATTACCATGCCGAAGAGTTAATCTTCGGTATCGTCCCCTTTCACAGTGATTATCAGGCACTTCTCAGACGAACCACGTTTGCTCGATTCAACGCGGTGCCACATTATGCCTACTGTAAGCTCAAGATGCCCGGTCCGTGCGGCGTCATCATGGTTAATGGCAAGGCCAAACTTTCCCTTGGCACCGAGGAGTATACCGCTGCTTTAACAGCAGAAGCTATAAGTGGCACCTTCCAACCGAACCTCGAGTCGACGGCCCGATTCCCGGACACCGCCAAAGGATTTTGAACTACTTCGCGGCAGGATAGCCCGGCTCGTCCAGAGCTCAATTAAACACTCCGGTGAAGGCCAGGACAGGCCACATACCGTGCTCAACCGCTCTGTGGCACACAAGCATCCCTTACATTTTGTTTGCAGGTTCAACTTTGTGCAGACCAGGACTAGCGATATGGCCAAGCAGCTCGGACGCACAAGGGAATCCTTATATATTCCCCGCGATGAACATCCAACTATACTCCGAATCTACATACAACTTCTTCCCCCTGGTCTCAGCAGGTTCCATAGTCATATTTCTTTTTTATCACATTACCTATACTCACACGCATCGACGTACTATTCAAATACAACATGTGGATTTACATAACGCTTATCTGCTGCTATTTCTTATTCAAATTCTTTTGTCAAGTGGCATTCGTACACCGCGATATGCCTTAAATATGCCAAGGGCTTCGTTTTACCCATAATATGGCAATCAAGTACGAACACCTTCATGGAAGTTCGGCACCTCGAACTTATAGCATTATATGCATCAGCTCTGAATCATGTCCTGGGTCAATAGTTGGGTTTGCCTGGCTCCCATGTTTTGGTACCTTACGTTCCGCTATATCGGCTAAGGTAGCACTGGGAGAACTACTGTGATTGTGTCCCAGTTCTTTCGGACGAGCACCTCAGTAGAGAAAGCCGAAAACTAACTATCATGATGCGGCGAGAGCAGGTGAGCTGTTCGAGAGGTTGTAAAATCTTTAAGGATTCTTCCCGCATAATGCCATAAGCAATGCAGCGTGCGATGGGTCGGCTTTCTTCTGATTAGGTGCTTATATAGCCCCTCATGCGGTCTTCCGAACACCAGGGGCTGCACCTACCTTCCTTTTCTAAAGCTCCTATGGCTAAGTGAGAGTGATAAAGCCCTATAGTCTGATTGCCTGGTTCATTGTGATGAACACCTCCTTCGAAGGACCCAAAACTGGGATAAAGAGTGATCAGGTTTATCCCGAACACCCGCGTATTTCCTACGTGGGGGCAGAAGCCGACGACTGGCCAACTCTCAGGATTAATATATAAAACGACCGTGCAGGAGGATAAACTTTTATATAACAGGCAATAAATAATGGAAATGACCTTGTTCAACATTACAAAGGACAACACGATTGTATTCATGGAAATATAATGTCCTTGGTGCATTGCTCTGCCGCTAGGCAGGATCCTTTCAGGACACTTTCATAATATAATTTGGGCTTGCGGTGCTCCTTCACCTCTGGCGGTCCCTCGGTCATCAGCTTTTCAGCATCCATCTCCCCCCAGTGCACCTTTGTGCGGCCGAAGGCCATTCGCGCACCCTCTATGCAGACCGATCGCTTGATGACGTCAAGTCGAGGGCATGCACTCACAAGCCGCTTCACGAGTCTGAAGTAGCTTCCTGGAATTGGCTCGGCGGGCCATAGACGGATAATCAAATCCTTCATGGCTAGTTCGGCCGCCCTATGTAGTTCGATCAGCTGTTTCAGTTGCTCGGCAAAAAAGGCACCGGATAATTCGGTGCCAGATACTGCGACCAAAAGAGCTTATCCGTAGTGTTCCCTTCTTTGGTTCGGTAGAATTGGGCGGCATCTGATATGCTGCGGGGCAGTCCCGCAAATACCCCTAGAGAAATCCGAACTCAAAATTAGAAACATGATTTTCTCCTCATATACTTGCTTTACATGGGAAAAGCCTTACCCGTAGCGATCGTCCTCGCTCTTGGATCTCCTATAGGGCGCCTTGGGTTTCCCCTGGGCATCGTGCGGGACCTGATGAGCCCTGATGAGTTCAGATTCTTTCTCCATTAAACTTTGCTCCAAGGTCTCGCATTTCTTCACGGACTCTTGAAGCTCCTGCTCAGCTTCAATAACCCCGGCCTCGTGCTTCTCACGAAGAGCCTGCTCTGCGGCTGCCTTTTCCTCGGCCTCGGCAACAACCTTCTTCAGAGCCTCAACTTTGGTCATCGCTCCTGGCGCAAATAATGAAACATATTTTATCATACTGAGAATTTGCTCGCACTGAACGCGAACAAGGCTGGCGCATACCTTGTTTATCTTCCAACTGCCTTTTCAACTGGCCAAGTTCTTCTTCGGCCCGCTTCAGACTTTGGCTCAGTCCAGAGATCTTCGCAGCATAAGAGGCAGCAGCCGCTGCAGACGCCTGCTTATAAAAGAAGAGAGATAGATGTCATCAAGTGAGTCTTCCTGCGAAAATAAAATTGATCCTCTGTCTGGTCCTTCCTTGCACCGAACAGTGTGCCAGGGGCTAATATCCATATTATGAAACTCTTCGAAACTTGATGAAACATACCTCAAAGCCTTTTATAAGGCTAACACAGGCTTCATTCAGTCCACTCTCAGCAGACGGAAGCTCCTTAATCACCGCACCCATCAGGGCACGGTGCTCATCGACGGTAGAGGCGCTCTTCAGCGCCGCCAACAAAACATCTGGCACCTTTGGTTGGACAGAGATTGCCGGTGGAACAGGCACGCCCCCTCCAGCCGAGGGAGGCCGTCTGCTTGATTTTGGAGCCGTATTGGTCTCCGGAATTGCGTCCGGCTAGGAGCCGAATTCAAGATGGCTCCCGCCGTCGACCCGCATGTCTCCGGCCCCTGAAGTTTGACCTCCATGCGCCACTTTCACGATCCCTTTCCCCCCCTCCTTGGCCGGGGTCCTTCTGGGACGAAGCCTCGGTGTTATTCAAATATTTGGGGGAAGGGGCCTTCGGGGGCATCCCGCTCTCCGTAGCATCCGAGCTCAGCAAATCCTCTAATGAGGATCGTTCGATGCGGGACCTCGCCGGACTAGAAAAATATAGCTCAGGTTAAAATATTATTCCATGAAGAGTCTGGATGCATAAACGTGTTCGGATTTTACACTCATGAGTTCACCAGGGGCTGGGCCCTGGGATACCACGCATGGCTGCTATCAACAGCGCCTGGGCCCTTTTAGGCGACTCGGCCTCCAAGTGTATGGAGGCTTCCCTCATCTTTCTTCCCCCCGCCGGGGATTCGTCTTCCTGCTCCCCCTCGTCCTCTTCGGAGGCAGAATGGACATTGGAGCCTTCGGGTATTGTGCCCGAAGTGCCGCGGCGATGAAGGCCGCCCTGGGTCTTTTTGGCCTCCTTCTCGGTCTTCTTCTTCGGCGCCTTGTACAGCACCGGGGCCAGCATCTTCGTCAGAAGTGGGCCGGCCGGGTCTTCAGGCAACGGGGCCGGACAGTGAATCCGCCCTGCCTTCTTCGTCCAACCCTAGGGGAGTTGAGAAAAACACATTAAGCATTTCCCTTGGGTTATGCGGATAAAACGCATAAAAACTTACCGAGCTTGCAGGGCGGGACAGTTGATATCCGCGGTCCTCGACCGAGTCCGACCATGATTTGCCGGACTTGAAAAGCACCTTCTAGATGTGGGCCAAGTCCGAGCCATAGAGCTTTCGCAGGGTCTGGTGCTTGGCCAGATCGAATTCCCATAGATTGCAAGACCGGTGCTGACAAGGCAGGATCCGGCGAACTAACATCACCTGGACCACATTGACAAGTTCGATGTTCTTGTCTTCCATATCTTTAACTCGCGTCTGGAGCATAGACAGTTCATCAGACGAAGACCAGTTTAGGCCCTTCCTGGGCCAGGACATAAGCCACAGAGGGGCTCCGGATCGGAACTCTGGAGGAGCGGCCCATTCCATGCCGCGCGGCTCCGTGATGTAAAACCACTGCTGTTGCCACTCTTTGACGGAATCATTAAAAGTACATGTTGGCCATGTAACGTTGGGCATCTTGCTCACCATAGCACCCCCGCACTCGGCGTGCTTGCCGCTCACCACCTTGGGCTTCACATTGAAGATCTTCAGCCACAAGCCGAAGTGTGGCGAGATGCGGAGAAAAGCCTCACACACGACGATGAATGTCGAGATGTTGAGGAAGGAATTCGGGGATAGATCATGAAAATCGATCCCGTAGTAATACATGATGCCACGAACAAATGGGTGGAGGGGAAACCCTAGCCCACGGAAAAAATGAGGGAGGAATACAACCCTCTCTTGGGGTTCCGGAGTGGGAAAGATCTATCCCGCTGTCGGGAGACGGTGGCCGATTTTTTTGGCCAGATACCCGGCCTCCCGAAGCTTTTTGATATGCTTCTCCTGGATGGTAGAGGCCATCCACTTGCCTCCTGCTCCGGATCCGGACATTTTCGGAAAGCCTTTGTGGGCGGAGAAGACGAATGCTCGGGCGCTGGGGTTCGGGCGAGAGGAAATGGATCGGGAAGGAGAAAGCATGGGTGCAAAAGGGAGTCCTTATCCCCTTATAAAGGCAGCAGGGATTCTGCGCCTCCCCACTTGCCTGGTAAACTCGCTTATTCCCCAAGCGCCGTAATTGATGGCTCGGTTGGGTTACCCACACTCGTATTGATGAGAATCCTGTGATAAGGGGACACGATCTCTGCTTCGACAAGACGTGCCAAGAAAACCGCCTCGCAATATGTGCAATAGCTGGTTGAGAAAAACGGTTCGAATAATGACCGGGCCATGGCGTGATGTCACGTTATGAAAAGTTGTCAGCTGATTAGATTTGTGGAATAATATACTCTCTACGGTGGTATGTGGAATTTGTTTTGCATAGCCGGACACGATCCTTGCGTTCAAAATCTTCTATGAGGGATTCGGAGAAGGAACCCGCCTTGCAATGCCGAAGACAATCTGCGTGCCGGACTCATCGTCATTGAAGCCTGGTTCAGGGGCTACCGAGGGAGTCCTGGATTAGGGGGTCCTCGGACAGCCGGACTATATACATTGGCCGGACTATTGGACTATGAAGATACAAGATTGAAGACATCGTCCCGTGTCCGGGTGGGACTCTCCTTTGTGTGGGAGGCAAGCTTGGCAATTCGGATATGTAGATCTCCTCCCTTGTAACCGACTCTGTGTAACCCTAACCCCTCCGGTGTCTATATAAACCGGAGGTTTTAGTCCGTAAGACAAGGACAATCAGAATCATAGACTAGCTTCTAGGGTTTAGCCTCTACGATCTCGTGGTAGATCAACTCTTGTAATACTCATATCATCAAGAGCAATCAAGCAGGAAGTAGGGTATTACCTCCATCGAGAAGGCCCGAACCTGGGTAAACATCGTGTCCCCTGCCTCCTGTTACCATCCTCCTTAGACGCATAGTTCGGGACCCCCTATCCGAGATCCGCCGGTTTTGACACCGACAGTTTGGAGGAGTTTAGGCGGGTCAGTAGAGCCGGCATCGTGCGACCCGATGGTTTAGACGGGTCGACTCTGTCTGATACAGGGAGTAAATACTATACAGAGTAAACTGTTAAATTGTGTTCGGATCTCATTTATATTTGGTAGAACTACATGATCATCTTGGAGTACAAGAGGAGGTAGAATAATATCCTATGCTATCCTAGCTTTCCTAATAATCACGATACTCAACATCCCCCGCAGTCACAACGGTAGCTGAAAGTGCAACTATCCCTGGGTGGTTTTGGTAATTCCTAACAACATATAGCTCACTGAGCTAATGATATCTCAAGAGAAGTATTTCAGGAAAGCTCAATGATTGGCATGGCATGAATTAGAAATGTGGACCCCTCAAAATGCTAAGGACAAAAGATTGGCTCAAGCTCTAAAGCTCAAGACTCTACATTTTACTTTTAGTGATCCAAGATCACATTAAGTCCATAGGAAAAATCAATACTATTAAAAGGGGATGAGGTGTTTCTTAATGGGTTGCTTGCTCAAAATTCTTAGTGATATGCTCCAAAAACCCTCAACTACTTTCTCATATCCAGATATGTCCCAAACGAAAAGTCAAACTCGGCCCCACCGAAATTTTCTATCCGGCGCCACCGAGTTCATTTGACATAGCCACTGTCACAAACCCTAGTCACTTCGGTCTTACCGATAGGGATCTCGGTCTCACCGAGATGGGATTGCAAACTCTCTGTTTCCCTTCGTAATGTTTCGGTCGAACCGAGATGAGTCCGGTCCCACCTTGTTCGCAAAGCAAATTCTCTGTTTCCCATTCGTAACATTTCGGTCTCACCGAGATGAGCAAATCGGTCCCACCGAGTTTGCCTGACCAACTCTCTAGTTAGCTTATTACCAAAATCGGTCGCACCGAGTTTGTGTAATCGTCTCATCGAAATTAGGTTATGCCCTAACCCTAATGAAATCAGTCACACCGAGTTGACATGTCCGTCGCACCGAAAAGCCTAACGTTCACATTTTGAACTAAATTGGTCTGACCGAGTTTCATTATTCGATCCCATCGAGTTTGGTTATTTGTGTGTAATGGTTAGATTTTGTGTGGAGGCTATATATACCCCTCCACCCACTCTTCATTCAGGGAGAGATCCATCAGAACATTCCTACACTTCCAACATTCATTTTCTGAGAGAGAACCACATACTCATGTGTTGAGACCAAGATATTCCATTCCAACCATATGAATCTTGATCTCTAGCCTTCTCCAAGTTGCTTTCTGATAACCCACAAGTATAGGGGATCGCAACAGTTTTTGAGGGTAGAGTATTCAACCCAAATTTATTGATTCGACACAAGGGGAGCCAAAGAATATTCTCAAGTATTAGCAGTTGAGTTGTCAATTCAACCACACCTGGATAACTTAATATCTGCAGCAAAGTATTTAGTAGCAAAGTAATATCAGAGCCTCATCTCTTTATTAAGGACTTTACCGTCCGAAGAGTATGGTTGATACCGTAGACGGTGTGGAGGAACACTCCGGTGTGAATCCGACCTCATCTACGGGCGATGGGGGAACCTCGGTCTCTCATGAGGAGTTCAATGTGGCCATGGAGACATTGAAAACCTCCATGACGACCGAGGTTGAAAGCATGTTTACTAAATTCCTTGAGGGGCTTAAACTGTCCACCGCACCGTTGAAAGTGGGTGATCCCACCGACAAGGTGACGGATGCTATCTCCGATAAGGGGGAAGCTAGTAGTGAAAAGGCTCCTTCTTCTAGTGGTAAAAATGGCACTGGCATCTTTGCTCATGTGGAACCACCACTTGTTTATGGTGGACCGGTTCCTTCCACTCATTTGAATCATGCCGGTCCTCCCCCTAAGATTGTAAAAAATGAGGACTTTGATTCTTGGGTTTACCGCTTTAAACGTCATTTAAATCATGTGAACACTAACCTTTGGAGAATCATTGAAGAAGGTTTGTATCCGCATGATCCAAGAAACTTGACTCCTCAAGAAGCCGCGGATAATCAATTCAATGAGAATGCTCTCTTCATCATTCAAGATGCAATTCCACCTGAAGACCTACCTCATCTTCGTCCCTTCGCCTTGGCCAAAGATGCATGGCATTATGTTGTCTCTCTCTACCGGGGAAGCGCAAGCATTCAACGCTCCAACTATGAAGTGGTGCAAGATGAGGCCGTTGAATTTGCAATGAAAGAGGACGAAGAACCTCATGAGCTTTATCGGAGAGTAACCAAACTCGCGGTCTCACTACGAGATCACGGGAGCAAGGACACAGATGACAATTGGATCAAGCGCAAATTCCTCAAGGCAATGATGCCCTATCACAAGGCCATGTCCTCCGTCATTCGTCAAAGACTGGACTTCCACACCTTGACCTCAAGCGAAGTGTTGGATGAGTTTGTGGCCATGAACATTTTGGACAAGACCGCCGACAATGCGGTGTTTCATTCTCAAAGGGCAAAGAAGCCTAACCTTGCATTAAAGGCCAAGCTCACCGTTGAAGAATAAGAAGAGGAGAGCAACCCTGAAGATACGAAGTATGCGTATCATGAACACATGGCACTTGCTTCAAGGAAATTTTGGAGCAAGAAAAACTCGAGGCCAAACTTTAGAAAAAACAACTCAAGTGGCACAAAGAGCAAGCAACGTGTAAGGACTTGCTATAATTGTGGCAACGTGAGTCATTTTGTTGCGGAGTGCCCGTATGAGAAGAGGGAAGACAATGGTGGCAAGCTCATCCGAAAGGACAAGGCCAAGTCGTTCCCCAACAAGAGCAACTTCACTAAGAAGACTCCTCCCAAGGCATTGGTGGTACAAGAAGAGTACTATGAGGATGATGACAATGATGAAGGTGATGAGTCGGTTGCCGTGCCCTCCGTTGCCATTATGACGACTCCACGGGTGTCTCTCTTCGACTCACCAAATGAGAGCATCGCCGCCAAGTGCCTCATGGCTAAAGCCACCAACAAGGTAACCCCCAACATCAAAACTACCATCATTAATCATCCTTCTCCGATGGATAGCATTAATGAACTTGAGGGAGCTAATGTGGAGGCAAATGAGTTTGAGGCCTTTATGGGCAAACTAAAGGGAAAATCCAAGAAGCACTTTGTTGCTCTCTTGGAACAACTTGGTGAAGCCAATGACATGATCGAGGCTCACGAAGACACCATCACTAAGATGGAAGGGCATAGTCGTGACTATGTAGATGAGATTTTGGATCTTTCCAATGCTCTTGAGGAAGAGCGTGGTCTTCGTTTGGCTCTTGAGGAGTCACACAACGTTGATCATGCTAAGTTAAAGAAAGATTACGATCATGTCCTCATTGTTTCTCATGTGCTAAACTCCGAGAAGACCGAACTTGAGGTTGATCTTGCTAGACTCAAAGAGGAGTTTGATCTACTTGACAAGGCTCACAAGGTCTTGAAGGGTGCTCATGCTAGCCTCAAAGAGTCTCATGATCAACTTCAAGTAAAGCTAACCAAGGAAAAAGCCACTTTTCCTCGTATGATGTTAATTGATAATGCAAATGCTACTAACCCGAGTTGTGAGCATGTGCATCTCATTGAGGAGAACGCTAAGCTAAAGGGGCAACTTGAGAGAGGTCTTGCGACTTGCATACAAGGAAAGAAGAACCTCAATGATCTCTTCATCAACCAAAAGTGAGTTGTAGCCAAGGAAGGGGTTGGGTACGTGCCCGACTCCAAGAACAAGAAGAAGAATGACAAGACCAAACGACCTCCTCCTCTCATGCAAACCTTTGTGAAGGAGGGAGAAAGTGCCTCCGCGGAGAAGAAGAAGAACCATGCGAAGGGTGGCATTGTCAAAAGAGACAATGTCACTCCTCGCATCAAAGCCGGTGACTTTAATCCTTCTTATGTGTTATGCCATGCTAGTGATGGGCATGTCTATGCCAAATTCGTTGGTTCTCATCATGAATACATTGATAGGTCTATTTGGGTTCCAAAGACCCTGGTTACTAACATCAAAGGACCCATTACAAAATGGGTACCTAAAACCAAGCATTAATCTCTTGTGGGTGTTTGCTTCCGGTGGGGGATCATGGTTGCTCGATAGCGGAGCTACAAATCATATGACCAGAAGCAAGGACTTGGTGATGGACGTGCACAAGATTCCATCTATGCCCACCAATGTCGAGTAGGGTGACGCCTCATCCTCCAAGGTATTGGGACTTGGCAAGGTGGTCATCTCTCATGATCTCACGATCGAGAAGGTCCTGCTTGTTGAGTCCCTTGCATACAATTTACTTTCCGTTCGTCAACTTGCAATCATGGGCTTTGCCACTTTCTTTGATATCGATACCGTGGCCCTCTTGTGGAGCAAGACTCTTAAAGTATCCTTTGTCGGGCATGTCGAGAACGGTCTATATGTGATTAACTTTTCGGAGCGACCCACTAAGACCGCAACATGCATAATGGCTAAAGTTGATGTGGGATGGCTTTGGCATCGCCGTTTAGCCCATGTCAATATGAGATCTTTGCAAAGTCTCCTCAAGGGGGACCATGCCCATGGACTAACAAATGTTGGTTTTGCTAAAGATCATGCTTGCAGTGCTTGTATCGAAGGAAAGCTACATGAGAAGGCTCACCCTCCCACGACTATCATTTACTCAAAGAGGCCTTTGGAGCTCCTTCACATGGATCTCTTTGGGCCTCCATCCTTCGATAATCTTGGGGGTAGGAAGTATTGCTTGGTGATTGTGGATGACTACTCAAGATACACTTGGGTGTATTTCTTCAAGAGGAAGAGCGAGACCCAACAAACCGTCATTGACTTTGAAAATGAAGCACAACGTCAACACAATGCAAAGATCTTGAAAATAAGAAGTAACAACGGCACTGAGTTCAAGAACTACACCTTGGATGAGTTTCTTAGTGATGAGGGGATCAAGCATCAATACTCCGCACCTTACACCCCTCAACAAAACGGTGTTGCGGAGAGGAAGAACCGGACGTTGATGGATGCAGCAAGGACCATGATGGCGGAGTTCAAGTCTCCGTACAACTTTTGGGCCGAAGCCATCAACACCGCCTGTCATGCATCCAATCGGCTCTACCTCCGCAAGGGCTTGAACAAGACTCCATATGAGATACTCATCGGTAACAAGCCCAACCTCAAGTACTTCCGGGTGTTCGGGTGTAAGTGTTTCATTCTCAAGAAAGGTGTTCGGTTGTCTAAATTTGAGGCTAGAGCTTATGAGGGCATATATGTTGGTTATGCTACAAACTCTCATGCTTACCGTGTCCTCAATAAATCCACGAGACTTATTGAGGAGACGTGTAACGTGGAGTTTGATGAGAATAACGGCTCCCAAGTGGAGCAAAGTGGCACTTGTGATGTAGGTGATGAAATTCCTCCCCAAGCCATAAGAAGAATGAGTGTTGGCTTTATCCTACCCATTGAGGAACCCCTTGTGGCCGAAGGAGAAGGACAAAGCTCCACTCAAGTGGAGCCATCACCAACGTAAGGCCCACACGCTTCCGAAGAACAACATGAAGGCCCTCATCCTCAAGAACATGACCAAGGGCAAGATCACGCTCAAGACAATGTTGACACATCAAGTGATGCCCAAGGTCAAGTTCTCTCCTCCGAGCAAGTTCAATAACAAGAACAAGCTCAAGACGACGCTCAAGATGATCAAGTGACCACTCCTCGTCTCACCCCCGAGGAGAAATTAGAGTGTCATGCCGCCAAGGTTGCTTCCAAGCTCTCCACCAAGGATCATATCATGACGAATGTGCTTGGAAGCTTAAGAAAGGGGGTAAGCACTCGTATACAATTAGCAAATTATTGTGAGCATCACACGTTTGTCTCTTGTGTGGAACCCCACAAGGTCTGTGAGGCGCTAGAAGATCTGGATTGGCTCAATGCCATGCATGAAGAACTCAACAACTTCGAGCGCAACAAAGTGTGGAGATTGGTGACAAGATCGACGGGGAATCACAATGTCATTGGAACCAAGTGGATATTTAAGAACAAGCAAGATGCCCATGTGATTATCATTCGCAACAAGGCTCGTTTGTTAGCACAAGGCTACTCCCAAGTCGAGGGTATCGACTACGGTGAAACCTTTGCTCCCGTTGCTTGTCTTGAATCTATTCGCATGTTGATTGCTTATGCTTCTCATCATAACTTTAAGTTACAACAAATGGATGTGAATAGTGCTTTTCTTAATGGTCCCATTAATGAATTGGTTTATGTCAATCAACCCCCCGGGTTCGAGGATCCCTACTTTCCCGATCATGTGTATCAACTTGATAAGGCACTCTACGGCCTTAAACAAGCCCCACGTGCGTGGTATGACCACCTTACCGAGTTGTTACAAGACCGTGGTTTTGAAGTTGGGCTAATCGACCCCACTCTTTTTACTAAGAAGGTCAAAGGGGAGTTGTTTGTGTGCCAATTATATGTTGATGATATCATCTTTGGTTCCCCTAACAAAGCTTTCAATGAGGAATTTGCCGCTCTCATGACCTCAAAGTTCGAGATGCCTTCCATGGGAGAGTTAAAGTTCTTTCTAGGGTTCAAAGTGAAGCAAAGAAGAGAAGGAACCTTCATCAATCAAGCCAAATACACTCAAGACATGCTCAAAAGATTCAAGCTAAGTGATGTCAAGCCGGCTTCCACTCCAATGCCCACCAAGTGCCAACTTGACATAGATCCCAATGGTAAAGCGGTGGATCAAAAGGTATATCGCTCCATGATAGGCTCCTTGCTTTACCTTTGTGCATCTAGACCGGATATCATGTTGAGTGTGGGAATTTGTGCACGGTTTCAAGCCGCACCTAAGGAAAGTCACTATGTGGCGGTCAAACGAATCTTTCGATATTTGGCTCATACCCCAAACTTTGGCTTATGGTACCCAAGAGGAGAAAACTTCAAGCTTGTTGGGTATTCGGATTCCAATTGGGCGGGAGACAAAGTGGATAGGAAGTCCACTTCCGGAGGGTGCCAATTACTTGGGTGCTCTTTGGTAAGTTGGTCTTCCAAAAAGCAAAGTTGTGTGTCTCTCTCGTCCACCGAAGCGGAGTATGTGGCGGCCGGTAGTTGTTGTGCACAACTCTTATGGATGAGGCAAACTTTAATGGATTACGTCATCATTTGTGACAAAGTGCCTCTTTGGTGTGACAATGAAAGTGCCATCAAGATCTCTCTCAACCCGGTGCAACACTTCAAGACGAAGCATATTGTCGGGGGTTAGGTGCGACATATGCCAAAGGATGGCTTATCATGGTGGGGGCGAGTAGAACGTCGCCGGTGCCTGGAAACGGGATGAGGCGAAGACATGCACGCCGGTGAATCTTACCTAGCTTCAGGGCTCTCTGGGGAGATAATACCCCTATTGCTGCTCTGCGGGGTCTCCGCATGATCACTATGGAAAAGTGTCTACACGGTTGCTCCTTGAGCTGTTTCCTTGAGGTAGGAGAGGGCGAGGTTAGCTATTTCCCTCCTATATGATCTGGTCTAGAGCTAATGGGTTCCAACCCTTTGCATGGGTGCCCTGGGGGGTTTATATAGGCCTACCTCCCAGGGGTACAATGGTAATCCGGCTGGACGCGGGCCCAGCCGTCAGCGCCTCTGGCCTCCGTCTTCCCTGCCGACCGCTGGGGCCCGCCGACTGGCCTGGTACGGAGCCGACAGGCCGCGTCTGCCGTGGGCGGGTCTTGCCAGCTGCTGATTACTGTAGCCGTGCTTCTGATGACGCGTGCTTGATCATGAGGTCGTGGCAACAGCCCCGCCGCCTGGCGGGCGATCACTATTGCCACTCTCCATCACATCTTGATTAATGGCGCGTGGGCCCCGGGAGAGGGCTCGGCTGACTCCCCGGGGCCGACTCCCGACGGGCCTGACTGGTGGTCCTCTTGCCGTCTCTTGGGGTCTCACTGACTGGTGGGACCCGTTGCCTCTAGGCCGTACAGACAAGCCGTCGTGGGTGCAGGATTCGGTCCTGCATTGCTGATGTCAGGGCCGGCATGGCAACAGTGCCACGCCGCACGGAGATCTTCCGGGGTACGGCGTGCTGTGGCCATGCCTGCCCTTGGTAAGGGGCAGGAGCGGGCTTCATTGTTTCCACTCCCCTGCTCCGTCCCACTCGATGAGGTCGTGGGGTGTGTTGGAGTCACAGGCCAACTCCCCAAAGCCGGCTTCTCTGGAAGTCACCAGTCAGGAGTCGGCTTTCCCCGAAGTAGGCCCTGGGACTCAACCGTGAGTGGTCAGTTGGCCATCTTGCCGTTGAATTCTTGAAGGGGGCTCTTCGTCCTGGGGTCTTGAGGGGCGCAGCCTGCCCCAATGTCTTGAAAGGTTCTGGGGCTCGGTTTGGCCTACCCGTGGCCCATTACTCCGACAGTAGTCCCCGAAGCTGGTGAGGCGCCGCAGACGATCGGCCGAGAAGCCTCAGCAGTTTCTCTTTCCGGGTGCTCAACACATGGTCTTTGATTGACTTCTGCCGGGCCGACTAGAAGGAGTCGGACTCGCTCAATTCGGACTCGCTCAATTCCGACTCGCACAATATTTCGAACGTCGCGGCGGGATCCAAGTAGCGTGCTAGCTAAGCCTCTAGGCCGCCGCCCGTTCTAGGCCTGTCATGCGATGACACATGGCTGGGCCATCCTGCCAGCCTACGCGTGCGACGGGACAGGCCCATAGGCGGGGCCCGCCACTACCGCGCCTCGGCGCCGAGCGGATCCGCTGCGGCCCCGGCGGACGGTTGGGATTCCCGTGGAGTTACTGCGCGCAGTAACTTTGTCGTGGAACGTCGGGGTCGTGGGGCCGTGGGCGCAGTAAATCCCACGACCGCCCCCTCGGCTTCGCAGCCCACGAGGCTATAAGTAGGGGAAAGAGGGGGCACGCGCGCCCCTCCTTCCCACCACTCCTCGCTCTCTTCCTTCTCACTGCTGCTCGCTCTCCTCCTTCTTCTTCTTCTTCTTCGCTCCGCCGCGCGCCCAAGCTCCGGCGAACGCTGCGGCGATCAGCTCGCGATGAGTTCTTCCTCTGCCGCCGCGCCTCCCCCGGTGCGCTCCGGCACTTGGGACGGTTCCGAAGTTCCCGACGACCACATCGAGTTCCTCCGTAGGACTTGTCGGCTCCCCGGCGAGGATCACATGCGGGTGCACCTTGCGCCAAAGGGGGAGATTTCCCCCGCGCCATAGGAGGGAGAGTGGGTCATCTTCCGCTCGCACTGCTTGCGCGGGTTGGGGTTGCCGGCGAGCAGTTTATTCTGATCCTTCCTGGAGTTCTACGGCCTCCAGCCGCACCACCTCACCCCCAACGCAGTGGTGCTGCTGTTCGCCTTCGTGGCATTGTGCGAAGGCTTCCTCGGAGTCCTCCCCACCCTCGAGCTCTGGGGGGAGTTCTTCTTCTCCAAGCTCGGCACCCAGGCTGCAGGCGTGTCGGCTCAATGCGGCGCTTTCATCGCCGTGCGAAGGTCGGGGGCCGACAACCCCTTCCCCTCCATCTCGCTGATAAATTCGGTGAAGATGTGACAGATATCATACTTCTACGTCAGGAGCGTCTCCACGAGGGGCGACTGGGTCAACCTCCCGGCTTTCGAAGCCGGCCCGCCGGCTGGGAGACTGCCCAACTGGTCGTACCAGGCCAAGTCGCTGACGCCTGCGGGAGCCGGCGCCATCGCGAGACTCCGAGTGCTGACGCAGTCAGAGGGCTTGACTGGTCCAGACCTGCTGACTGCCTTCGTGGCACGCCGAGTTCTCCCGCTCCAAGGCCGCCCCCATATGATATGCCAAATGAGCGGGCACCGCGACCCGAGTCGGATGTGCACCAAGGACATGCCACACGAGGAGGTGGCCTTCATGGTGAACTACCTCTTGGACAGCAAGCTTCTGGAGGTTTGGCGGTTTGGCAAGGAGCCGTACTCCCGCGCCAACCCCCCGCCCGTGGTGAGTTGCCTTTCCTTTCTTTCTTTGGATTGTCTTCTTTCTCGCCGAGTTTGTTTTGACCAGTCGGGTTTGGTCAGAATCTCCTCCTCCACCCGCCAGCTGGCACCTCGGGGCCAGCCCGCGAGTTCCTCGCCGACCGGGCGGAGAGCGACGTCAACGACCCTGATCTAGGGGTGGCGGCTTTGGAGGACGACACCGAGGGAGGAGGAGGAGCAGCAGGTGAGTTCAGGCCTTCGGCCACTTTCGCCGACTGGCCTGACGACGACGCCGAGGGAGAAGTCACCCCCCGCCATCGGCCAGGAGCCAGCCAGCCTGGCGCGGGCTCTTCTGCCGCGCCGGGTGCTCCAGGTGGCGGGAAGAAGCACAGGGCCGTGCCGACCTTGTTTGACAGTCGGCCAAAGAAACCCAAGGGTTCGGCTGCGGCGACCCGGCGGGACGAGGCGACTGCGAAGGCCATCCGCTTCTGTAAGGAAGTGAAGAAGCCGCCATTGGTCTCTGCGTGAGTATTCTGTCTCAATACTTTATTCTTTCTTTGTGGCTTTGTCTGAGTCTTTACTTGCTCCCCTTGCTTCAGGGCTCCCCTCACTCTTGAGAGGGTCACCGCCGCCTCCGTCATGGGGTCAGCGGAGACGTCCGCCACCACTCGGCGGATTGACCCCGCTGCTGACCTCCGGGAGGCGACAGAGCAGAATGCGCAGGAGAAGCGCAACGAAAAAGAGGCCGTTCGCCTGGAGAAGGCGGAGGCCTCTGCCAAGAAAAAACTGGCGGAGGCCGAAGCCGCCACCGCGACGAAGTGGCAGGCTGAGGAAGCCGCACGCCGCCAATCGGCGGTGTTCGTCACCCCGTTGAACTCTGCACCGCCGCCTCTGGAGTTCACGGGGTAGACTAGGGAAGCCGGCGGCGAGAACCCGTCGTGGAGAGGGAAGGCGGCGACCCCTCTACGCCAAACGTGATCGTTCCGCCACCGCCTCCGCCGCCGTTTGAGAGTGCGCAAGGCAAGTAGCCAGCGGAACCTCCGGTGCCGCCGACCGAAGATGAGGCCGTGGCAAGGCTACTCCTTCAAGTCGGCTCGCCGACGCGCCGCCGTCTGGAGAAGGCGACTTCGGCACCCCGCCCCCTAGAGGCCGGCACCGCCAGCTCGGCGATCCCAAACACCGAAGCGACGAGCGCCGTGGCCATTGGGTGGGTGCGAGGAGGCGGCACGGGGCCGCTGAACCAGGCGCTTTTGGACGTCCAGGAGAAGCTTCGTGCTGAGGGCGACGCTCTCCAGAATTGCACCAAGGCGTACCTGGCGTCGCGGGCAGCCGTCCGGGTATGTTTTTTCCTTTGGTCCTTGTTTCCTTGCTCCTCTCTATGGGGGCACGCCAGCGCACCCACTGGGTGTAGTCCCTGAGTTTCGGGCTGGCTGCTGAGCAGGCGGCCCAAAACTCCAATTGATGAACTCTGGGTATTAATTTTTTGTCTGAAACGCTTGACGCAGGATTACCACAACCTCCGCGTCACTGCCTTCAACCGTAACGTTGAAGAGCTGGGCAAGCGGACCGCCGATTTGTCGGAGAGCCGGAGTAAGTCCTTTTTCTTCTTTGCGGGGGCGCGCTGGCGCACTCGCGGGCTGTAGTCCCCGAGATTCGGGCCGACTGCTAAGTAGTCGGGCCGGATCTCCCCGGCGATCTTCTTTATTGATGACTTAACACCTTCTTTCTTCCTTCTTTTCAGGAGCCAACGCTGCTCTTCAACAGCAGCTGAGCGAAGCCAACTCTGCATTGCGCGCCAAAGGGGAGGAGTGCGGCAAGGTCGCCACGGAGCGTGATCTGCTGGCCGCTCAATTGGCAGAGCAGAAGGAGCTGCTTGCGAAGACGCAGAGGGAGGCAGAAGCGACGGAAACCGCCCTCCTGGCCAAGTTCACGAGCGAGCGCTCCTCCTGGTTTGACAAGGAGGCGATGCTGGCTTCCGGCTTCCATGAGATTGAAGACATTGTTGATGGTGAGTTTATTTACTTTCTTTCTTCGAGCTACCAATTTAAGTCGTGCCGATTCCTGGTTTTTGACTTGCTTCTTCGTTTCTTCCATCTTGGCAGACTTCTTTCCTGGTCACTCGCAGGCAGCCATCCAAGCCATCGAGGCTGACCGTGAAGGTCGGAGGGCGGAGGGCGCAGAGATCGTCGTCGACGCCCCCTGAACCCTTGACGAGCACATCCTGAGCATCGAGGCTCGCCTTCGGCCGACTCACCGGATGCTGCGCTGGCTTCAGCGTGTCGGTGCCCAGGCGATTGCCGCCCTGTGGCCGGACATGCAGGCTCCGCGCACCCCCAACCTGACGGCCGACTGGCTAGAGGTCGCAGCTGGTCGTCTTGAGTCCTGGAAGAGTTCTTCGGCCCGAGCTGGAGCGCACCGGGCCTTGGAGTTCGTCAAGGCGTGGTATCCGGGGCTAGATCTAGACCGGCTGGCCACGCTTCGGTCGGAGGCCCAGCCGGAGCTGGCAGCTGCGGAAGACGCCCTCGTCAAGCATGCTGCAGCGATCACCGAGTACACTGACACTAGCATCTTCATCCCCGAGCGGTCTGAAGACGGCGAGGAGGTACCGCCGGAGTGGTTTGGGATGAACCCATACTACGGCGAGTACTCGACGGAGGTGATTGGCTCCAGCATCGAGGAGGAAGGCGAGGTGGAGGACGGAGGCATGGTGGAGGCACCAGAAGATGGAGCAGACGGCCAGCCTCAGCTCGACCGCGCCTCCAGCAATGAGCCGCGTGCGATCGAGTCGGCTGCCGCCGGAGGCGATCAAGCCGAGACTACCCAGCCGGCCGCCCCGACGCCTGACGCTGCCGCCTCCTCCGACCCTCCGAATCCGTCTGCTGCTTCCTAAGCTGCCGCTTTATCTTTATTTTATCTGCTTCACTAGTCTTTGAAGAACTTGTTAATTCGCACAATTCCACCTGCGGGGTGTATTTTGAACTTCTGCTCGAAGATTCGACCAAGGGCCTATGTTATGTAAATATATTTATCTGAGTTCTATCTTTTCTTGCTCATTGCTCTTTTGGCTTTTTTCCTTTGCCGCTTTCTCTTAGTTGCCTGCCTTGCCAACCGGACAGCCGCTCTGTGGACTACCGCTGGATCAAATGCTTGGCTACTTTGGGAAGGCAAGTACTTAGCCGTTTTTAAGAGTTTTTGAGCAAGTTGAATAGAAGGCGGCAATCCGACTATTCGAGAGTCAGTTTGTGAAAAAAGGCTGGAAACCGTCTTGAGCTATGTTTTATGCGTTGAGTCCTTAGCCATTTTTCATGCGAACGCCCATTCTACCTTACTTCTGTCCACTGTACAGTCGCTTCTGCGAGCTGCGGCTTTAACAGGAGACGGTTTAGGTGTTACACACTACTTGTCCGGCTGCAGGAAGTATTTCACAGTGCAAGGCGGCAAGTCCCCGGGCCGACTTGTCGAGCCCAGTGCCAAGCGGCATAACAAAGAGTAACATACTTGTAGGCATAATTTTGATCATACAGACAAAAGAGGGCAGTCCCCGAGCTCGTCTCGGGGGGCCTGAAGTCTTGGTACTTTAATACAAAAGGTAGCATGGTACATACTGCATCAACTGTAAAATCTTCGGAGGAGATTTGCATTCCATGGCCACTCTGTCTCCTTGCCAGAGTCGTCCCTCTTGCGTGCTCGGGGCTTCTGAGCATCAATCAGGTAGTAGGAGTCGTTGCCCAGTACTTTGCTGATGATGAAAGGGCATTCCCAAGGCACCGACAGCTTGTGCTCGCCGGCTGTTCGCTGGATCAGCCGGAGCACAAGGTCGCCTTCTTGGAAAGATCTTGGCTTGACCTTCCTATTGTGGTTTCGGCGCAGGCTCTGCTGGTAGATGCTGGACCGGCTGAGTGCCAATAGCCGGCCCTCTTCCAGCAGATCGACGCCATCTTGTCGTGCTTCTTCCGCTTCCTCCTTGGTGTACATGGTGACTCGTGGGGAGTCGAACTCTATGTCCGTTGGGATGACAGCTTCGGCACCGTAAACAAGGAAGAAAGGCGTGAAGCCGGTTGACTTGTTTGGAGTCGTGCGCAGACTCCAGAGGACGGCTGGTAGCTCATCGAGCCAGCAGCCAGCCGAGCGCTCCAGAGGCTCGATCAGCCGGGGCTTGATGCCGGACAGGATGAGGCTGTTTGCTCGCCCCACCTGGCCATTTGACTGGGGATGGGTGACGGATGCTAGGTCCAGTCCGATGCCCTATGTTGCGCAAAAACGGGCCAAGGTGCCTTTGGCAAAATTTGTGCCGTTGTCGTTGATGATGCTGCGTGGTATGCCATACCGAATTGTGATATCGGAGATGAAAGTCACGGCAGTCGGACCGTTCAACTTCTTGATTGGCTTCGCTTCTATCCACTTGGTGAACTTGTCCACCGTGACAAGTAAGTGAGTTGAGCCACCTCGTGCTGTCTTGAATGGTCCCACCATGTCTAGACCCCAAACTGCGAAGGGCCAGGCAATGGGGATTGTCTTGAGTGCAGAAGCCGCCTGGTGCGGCTTGGAGCTGAACTTTTGGCACCCTTTGCATTTTTGGACCAAATCCTTGGCCTCTTCTATGGCAGTCGGCCAGAAGAAACCGTGCCGAAAGGCTTTGGCGACGAGTGCTCTCGAAGCCGCATGGTGGCCGCACTTGCCTTGATGGATCTCTTTGAGAATTGCTTGGCCTTGCTCTGGCTCTACGCAGCGCTGGTAGACACCAGTGACGCTGCGCCTGACCAGCTCTCTATTGATTATGGTGTAGGCTGCCGCTCGGCGTTGTATTTGCTGAGCTGAGGTCTCATCAGTCGGCAGCTCTTTGCTCACCAGGAATTTGAGGATGGGTTGGGCCCATGAGGGTGCTGCTATTTCTTCGACTGCCAGAACTGCGACTTGGATGAGGGCGGTTGGGCTGGGAGGCGGCGGGTTGGAGTCAACAACCGCTTGTTGGGTTAACGAAGTCCCCGGGCCGACTGGCGCGACCCTTGGGTCGAGTTCTGAAGTCTTCAAGTCCGCCGCCGCAGTCCCCGGGCCGGGTTCGATTGTGGCGGCTTTGGAGCCATCTGCCAAAATCCCGTACCGACTGCCGGGGCTCTGGAGTCGGATCCGACGTCTTCGGGAGGAGCCGGCACAAAAATGGAGTCTGATTCTGGTGAAGGTTTGACAGACGGCTTGAGGAGGCGTTGACGGGCGACGCCGAAGGGTATTGCTTGGTGGGTAGAGCCTATTCATGCCAAGGCGTCTGCTTGGTCGTTGTTATTTCTTGGCACATGGAGGAACTCGCACCCTTCGAAATACCCGCTGAGTTGTTGCACGAGGAAATGGTAACTCGCCATGTTTGCATCTTTCGCGTCCCAGTCGCCAGATGACTGCTGGACCACTAAGTCCAAGTCGCCATAACACAAGATCCGGCGGATGCCAAGTTCTTTGGCAAGCCACAGCCCGTGAATGAGCGCCTCATACTCGGCGACATTGTTGGAGGCGGCAAAATGAATTTGCAGTGCGTATTTGAGCTTGTCGCCTTTAGGAGAGGTGAGGACGACGCCGGCTCCCAAGCCGCTGCGCATCATGGAGCCGTCGAAATGCATCCGCCAATGGGTGGAGTCAGGCACTGGAGGTAGGTACTGGGTCTTGGCCCAGTCGACGAGGAAGTCGGCCAGTGCTTGTGACTTGATAGCGGTGTGGGGCTGGTAGTGGATGGTGTAGGGAGCCAGCTCTATGGCCCACTTGGCCACTCGGCCAGAAGCATCTCGGCTACCAATGATCTCGGCAAGCGGGGCCGTGCCGACCACCATGATTGGATGCTCTTGAAAGTAAGGCTTCAATTTCTTGGCAGTAAAGTGTACGCCATAGCACATCGTCTGGTAGTGGGGGTAGTTCTGCTTGGAGGTCGACAATACTTCGCTCAGGTAATATACCGGTCTCTGGATAGGTAGTGCCTTGCCTTCCTCCTTGCGTTCCACTACAATGACCGTGCTGACTACCCGGCTGGTGGCAGTGATGTACAGGAGCATAGGCTCCTTGGGAGTCGGAGCCGCCAGGATGGGTGGAGTAGTCAGCATCTTCTTCAACTGGAGAAAAGCTTCATCTGCCTTATGGTTCCACTCGAAAAAAGTGGTCTTCTTCATGAGTTGGTATAAGGGGAGAGCTTTCTCGTCCAGCCGACTGATGAATCGGCTGATGGACGCCAAGCAGCCGATGAACTTTTGCACATCCAGTAGTCGGCTAGGTACCTCCATTCTCTCAATGGCCTTGATCTTTACTGGGTTGCATTCTATGCCGCGTTCAGAGACTAGGAAGCCAAGGGGCTGGCCTGCTGGTACTCCGAAGACACACTTCTCGGGATTGAGCTTGATCTAGAATCAGCACAGGTTCTCAAAAGTCTCCTTGAGGTCTTCCAGCAGTGTTCCACGCTTTTCCGTCTTCACCACCACGTCGTCCACATAGATGTGGGCGTTCCTGCCGAGCTGCTTGAGGAGGCACTTCTGCATGCAACGCTGAAAGGTGGCGCCGGCATTCCTTAAGCCGAATGTCATGGTGAGGTAGCAGAAGGCTCCAAACGGCGTGATGAAGGCGGTCTTCAGTCTGTCAGCCGGGTTCAGCTTGATCTGGTGATATCCTGAGTATGCATCCAAAAAACTCAACAGCTCGCATCCGGCTGTGGAGTCTATCACCTCGTCGATTCTTGGTAGAGCAAATGGGTCCTTGGGGCAGGCCTTGTTGAGGCTCGTGTAGTCAATACACATTCGCCACTGCTTGTTCTTCTTCAGTACCAGGACTGGATTTGCTAGCCATTCTGGAAAGAACACTTCCATAATGAAGCCGGCTGCGAGGAGTCGGGCTATCTCTTCTCCGACAACTCTTCTCTTCTCTTCTGATAGGCGGCGCAGGGGCTGCCTGACTGGCTTTGCATCAGATCGGACATATAACTTGTGCTCGGCAAATTCCGTTGGTACACCTGGCATTTCTTTGGGGGACCATGCGAAGATGTCCTGATTCTCACGGAGGAAATCGACGAGCTCGCCTTCCTATTTGCTGTCGAGGTTTGCACCTACAACAGCGTACCTCTCTGGGTGCTCCGGATCCAATGGTATCTTCTTTGTCTCTTTGGCCAGTTTGAACGAACCTTCAGCCTACGACTCCTTCAGGTTGGGCGATACCTCTGGCTGCTTGTCAGCCATCGCCACAACTCCCTCAAGGAGTTGTTTCTCGGCCGCGATTACCAGGGACTCGGCCAGCCGACTGTTCTCAGCCGCGTAGGCAGACGACTTCCGGTAGTCGCTGGCCATAGTCAGAATTCCCATGTATCTGGGCATCTTCATCTTGAGGTAGGCGTAGTGGGGGACCTCCATGAACTTGGCCAAGGCGGGCCGGCCGAGTAGCGCATGGTATGGGCTCTCAAGGTCCACCACCTCAAACCAATCACACTCTCGGCAGAAGTGATCTTTGTCTCCAAAGAGGACGTCCATCAGGATCTCGTCAATTGGTGAGCAGGAAAGCCCAGGAACAATGCCGTGGAACACAGTCCGGCTGTTCTGAAGCTGTCTTTGCTTGATTCCTAACTCTCCATGGTGTCCTTGTACAGGATATTGATGCTGCTGCCTCCGTCTATCAGAACTCGTGAGAAATGCGTGGCTCGTCTATCAGTAGCAAAGGTGGCATCCAAGACCAAGGCATAGGAGCCCGGACTTGGCATCACCTCTGGGTGATCAGCCCTGCTCTAGCTGATGGGCTTCTCGGACCAGTGCATGAACTCTGGCGTCTCTGATGCTACCACATTCACCTCTTGTCGCTGCAGCCGCCTGCTGCGTCGATCATCAGCCATACTGGTAAACACCATGTAGGCTCCGTGTTCTTCAGGGTATTCATCTTGTACCGCGCCGACTGGCCTGACAGCCGGTTGCTGGGGCGGAGGCGGCTGCCCAGCAGGCGAGGGTGGTAGGAGGTCGTCTCCCTTGGCGATCCTGGTGAGCCAGTGGCACTTCCGGGTGGTGTGATTCGACGGCTTCGCGCCGCTATGGAACTTGCAAGGTCCATCCAGGGTCTGTTCATAGGAGAAGGCCGGCAACCAGTTTGGCTTGCCGCCTTTCTGCCGCTTGGGCAGAGGCTGCTCATCCGGCTGCTGGGCTTCAACGGTCGCGACCTGCCGGCTGCTAGAAGCCGGCTGCGGGGCCTTGCGCTTGTGGTCGCCCTGCTGTTGTCGCCGGTTGGCGTCTCCCGCCGGAGTTCTTGGAGCTTGAGGGGCCACTTTGCCAGTTGTGCTGATTTGAATCTCCGCCTTCATGGAGGAGTCGGCCGTGGCGTACTTGTCCGCTATGATCAGCAGCTTGTCGAGGGTTTCTGGCTCATCGCAGAGGAGCTTGTGCTTGAGGAGGATGCCTTCTCTGCACCCGGCTGTGAAGTACTCGATGGCCTGCACCTCGTGCATGCCCTCGCAGGAGTTCCGAAGCTCGGCCCAATGCGTGAGGTAATCGCGAGTCGACTCGTCGGGGCCTTGCACGCACAAGGAGAGCTGACAAGGCTTGGGAGGACACTTGTATGTGCTGGTGAAGTTGCGGACGAACGCTTCGGTGAATTCGACCCAACTGTTGATGCTGCGGGGCTTCAGGCTGTTCAGCCATGTCCGGGCCGTGCCCTGGAGCATGAGTGGAATATACTTTATGGCGACACGCTTGTTGCCGTTCGCTATGCTAACACCCGTGGAGTAGTCGACTAGCCAGTCTTCCGGCTTCACGAAGCCGGTATACTTGGGCGTGTCTCTTGGGAGCGTGAACCCTCTAGGAAAGGGCTCGTGTCGAATGCGGGGCCCGAAACAAGGCGGACCCAACTCATCTTCTTCCTCCAGCGCTAGGGATCGGTGAAGTCGGTCGATCCGGTGGTGGGCGTCATTCTCTCCGACTCCCTCTCGGCGGCCAAGGCGATCCCCGGGAGTCGGATGGTCAACAGGCGGCGGGGAGACTCGCCTCTCCTTGCGAGGAGGAGGAGGCAGACAGTCATCCCGTCGTTCCACTGCTGTCGGGCGGCCGTCTCGGTCGCGCTCTATGGTAATGTGAGTCCGACTGTGGCTGACAGCCGGATCCTTGTCTCTTCTTCTTCGGGCGCCGCCAGTCGGCGTCCGAGACGTCGCGCCTTGATCTCGGCGAAGGTCGTCATTTTTCCCCTGCGGCGCCTCTGTGCGGCAGCCGACCTCGTTCTGTGCGGCAACCGCGTCGAGGAGCCGCTGGACTCGCTCCATCATGAGGCGGCGTTCTTCGCCCTCGAAATTGAACAGCTCATCCGCCGCTGCCTGGGCGGCTCAGATGTTCTCCGTTGGTGTAGCGTACACAGGGCGGCTTGCGCCAAACAGGTTGGCGATGGCTATGCCACGCTGCTGGACCGCGCCAAGGCGGCTGGGCCCTGCCGGGGCCGGCGAGCCGCCGACGGCGTGATCCATCTCCCGCTGGTAGGCTTCTAACAAGCGTCTCATGCTGGCCAGGTTCTTCGCGCCTTCAACGAGCTGAAGGCGGCGCGCCTCCAACGTCTCTGCGTCAGCGTCTTCCGGAATGGGCGCAGTTAGGTCTTGTAGCGCCGCGCCGAGTGAGTCATGCGCTCCTCCGCCAGGGAGCTCGTCATGACTAATGACGAGCACCTCGGTGACGGTGCTTCCGTCACTCTCCGCGCGAGGGAGAGGTTCGTCGTAGACCACCACATTAGTGGGGAACGCGTCGAGCGACGCGGTGTCGGAGTCGACCAACATCGGGTCGGTGGAGCCTACAGACTCCAAGTCTATGGCAGGCTGGCCGGAAACGTGGAGTTGATCGAGGAGGCCCGCCAGGAGGCTCCCGGAGCCGCCCGTGACTGCGTTGGATGTAGGTTCGTCGGAGAGGCGAACCTCGCCGACAAGTTCGGCCAGGCAGCTGGCTGCGCAGGCGATCTCAACGCCGTGCAGCGCGTCGGTGCAAACACCATCTGACGTGCTTGGCTGGCTGCGCTCGCCAGTGAGAAAAAGGGTTCCCGTCCAGAACAGGTCTCCGGACGGCGGTGCACCACGCCCCATGGTGGGCGCCAAATGTCCGGGGTTAGGTGCGACATATGCCAAAGGATGGCTTATCATGGTGGGGGCGAGTAGAACGTCGCCGGTGCCTGGAAACGGGATTAGGCGAAGACATGCACGCCGGCGAATCTTACCCAGCTTCAGGGCTCTCCGGGGAGATAATACCCCTACTGCTGCTCTGCGGTGTGTCCGCATGATCACTATGGCAACATGTCTACACGGTTGCTTCTTGAGCTGTTTCCTGGAGGTAGGAGAGGGCGAGGTTAGCTCTCTCCCTCCTATATGATCTGGTCTAGAGCTAATGGGTTCCAACCCTTTGCATGGGTGCCCTGGGGGGTTTATATAGGCCTACCTCTCACGGGTACAATGGTCATCCGGCTGGATGCGGGCCCAGCCATCAGCGCCTCTGGCCTCCGTCTTCCCTGCCGACCGCTGGGGCCCACCGATTGGCGGGCCCCGCCGACTGGCTTGGTACCGAGCTGACAGGCCGCGTCCGCCACGGGTGGGTCTTGCCGGCTGCTGATTACTGTAGCTGTGCTTCTGATGACGCAGGCTTGATCATGAGGTCGTGCCAACAGCCCCGCCGCCTGGTGGGTGATCACTATTGCCACTCTCCATCTCATCTTGATTAATGGCGCATGGGCCTTGGGGGAGGGCTCGGCCAACTCCCCGGGGCCGACTCCTGATGGGCCCGACTGGTGGTCCTCTTGCCGTCTCCTAGGGTCTCACTGACTGGTGTGACCCGCTGCCTCTGGGCCGTACAGACAAGCCGTCGTGGGTGCAGGATTCGGTCCTGTGGTGCTGATGTCAGGGCCGGCATGGCAACAGTGCCACGCCGCACGGAGATCTTCCGGGGTACGGTGTGCTGTGGCCATGCCTGACCTTGGTAAGGGGCAGGAGCGGGCTTCATTGTTGCCACTCCCCTGCCCCGTCCCACTTGATGAGGTCGTGGGGTGTGTTGGAGTCGCAGGCCGACTCCCCAAAGTCGGCTTCTTTGGAAGTCGCCAGTCAGGAGTTGGCTTTCCCCGAAGTCGTCCCTGGGACTCGGCTGTGAGTGGTCAGTCGGCCATCTTAGCGTTGACTTCTTGAAGGCGGCTCTTCGTCCTGGGGTCTTGAGGGGTGCAGCCTGCCCCGATGTCTTGAAAGGTTCTGGGGCTCGGGTTGGCCAACCCGTGGCCCATTACTTTGACACATATTGAGATCTGGTATCAGTTCATCCGGGATCACATTAGGCGAGGAGAGATCGAGCTCAACTATGTCAACACTCATGATAACCTTGCAGATGTTTTCACGAAGCCCTTGGATGAAGCAAGATTTCGCGAGTTAAGGCATGAGCTAAATATCATTGATTCGAGCAATGTTGCTTGAACCCTTGCACACCCCACCATACTCAACGTGTTGTCTTGTTTAGATGTAGGCATGGACATAGGGGGAGTAATGTTCTCTCAATGAACTCTCCCTCCCCCCATTATGCATAAATTGATCAAGTCTTTCACATCAGCCATGTTTGTTGGTACTTGTGCTTCAAAGACGAGTTTTGGTCATGGACCCAAGGATAATTCTTCGCGGTGCCATGCCAATTGACTCAAACATAGGTGGCTACGGCCACCGCCCTCTCTTTGGAGAGGTGGTGTCTCATGGTTGTTTCGTTTGTCGTGTGCCTTTCTGGCTTTGTGTGCAGCGTGGTCTTATGGTGTCGTGTTGCCTCGGAGTGTTTGTGCAAAGACCCCGTTTTTCGTGTGCTTGAAACGTGCATCTTCTTGAGCCCACGGTACTACCGCGGCTTGCCGCGGTACCACCGCTTTGAGAGGCACGGTACTACCGCGCCATAGCACGGTACTACCGCTCAGGTACGGTACTTCGAAACTACCGCGCCGGGCGGTACTACCGCGTTGGGGCACGGTACTACCGCGCTGTTGAGGGAGCGTGGGGGTTATGGCTCGGGCAGGGGAGTTCCAACTCCCCATACCCATTCACTTGTCTCTCTCCCCACGTCTCTCTCTCTCGCTCAAGAACGGCGCCAGAGGCCCTCGCCGGATCGCCGTCTCCGGCCACTCTCCTCGGATTCCGACCAGTGGGATCATTCCCCACCATTTCCTCTTGCCATGGACCAAGGTTTTTCCCCAAATCCCTCTTTTTCTTGGTTGTTCTCTTGTTTCTAGGTTTTGAGTTGAAACTTGTTGTTCTTGAGATTTTAGGCCGAATCTATGCAAGAGCAGGATGTAGGAGAGTCGTGTTGCGTAGGAATCATACTTGATATGTTGTCTTGTGGTAGCTTTGTCCCACCGTAGTTCCGCCACTGTTTCACGGGCTTTTCTCATATTTGAACTTGTTCAGATCTAACGTGGTGCGGTACTACCGTGTCTGATGTGCGGTACTACCGCTCCTGCGGTACTACCGCCTGTTAGGTGCGGTACTACCGTGCCAGCTCGTGCGGTACTACCGCTCATCAGATGCGGTACTACCGCTCATCAGATGCGGTACTACCGCATTAGCTAAGGCACTAAGTTCGTACTACCGCTCCAAGACCCGGTACTACCGTGACCCTACACAGTACTACCGTGTCTAAGAGTAGCACTACTATCTTAGCTTCGCAGCCCTTGGCAGTACTACCGTAGGGATCTAATCTCTCTCTAGGCAATTATCATGTGTGCTTTCTGCATGTTTCTTTTTCTTTGTTGTGGTCTTTGCATTAATCCCTCTTGGTTGTCGTGGGTGTTTTGCATTTTGTGTCTCAGGTGGTGGCTCTCGCCGTTCCAGTCCCAGTCGTGACACTGGCTCCAAGCGTCTCTGCAACCCCCAACATGAAGCCCCAGTGGGCTCCAATGCCCCCAAGCGCAATGTCAAGGCCACTGCCAGCAAGCAAAAGGAACCTGCTAAGGGCATGGATGAGATTTCTACCTCTGAGTATGTCGAACGCCGGAGGATCAATCCCTATGTGAATCCTCGGGCTATGCTCAAAGGCACCGAGATGTTCTGGACCAAGCAACAGGTTCTCATCTATCTGGATGCGATCAAGAGCAAACAGAATACCTTCATGGATGTCAAGTGGATAGACAGCATCACATGCGGAAGGACAAGTTTCATGACTACTTTGGAGAGGCTCTGGACTTGGTGGAGCAATTTGCTATTGAGCCGGTGATCTCCTTTCACCTTGACTATGACCTTGAGCTTATCTGTCAGTTCTTTGCCTCAGTGTTCTTTCATCCCGGGGAGGAGAGGAGGATGACCTGGATGACCAACGGTCGTCAGCTGTCTGCTACATGGAAAGAGTTCATGGATCTGCTGCACATCCCTAATAATGGGCTTCACACCCCCATTGGTGTTCGCCCCCACGCCAACTCTGAGTTTGCCAACAAGAACCCGCTTCAGCCTTTCCTTGTTGAGAAGGTGCTCCCCAATGGCAAGTCAACTTGGGTGTTGAACTCCTTTCTGGATATTATGCATCGCATCTTCCGCAACACATTGTTCCCACGCATTGGCGACAAGGACAAGGTTCATGCCTATCTAGTGGACATGTTGCTCCTGTGTGCAGAGGCACGTTCTTGTCAGACTCAGCCACTTGATATCTCACACATCATGTGGTGTGAGCTTCAGTTTGCGGTGTTCACTCGCAAGGTACCTATCTATGGACCATACCTGTTTCTGCTGCTCTCCACCACTTGGGAGAAGATGTACCTTGGTGATGAGTTCCTTGCTTCAGACTGGATTCGCCGTGAGTCCATCAGCCTCCGCGTCAAGCCCAACTGGGCCAACACCACTACCCGTGCTGAGGCCTCTTCTGCTAGGAGGGCTGCTGGTGAGGAGGAGGCTGCTACTGAGAATGTTGCTGAGGACCGTGCTGCTAGGTCCACCACTCCTTCCTCTGAGCCATCGTGGGCCAAGAAGCTAAAGGACAAGATGAAGACTATCTTTTGCATGTAGGCAAAGGGACATTACAGGGCTCACGTGGCTGACAAGGAGAGTCGCTTCCGTGACAAGAAGGTTATGAGGCTCTCTGGAGAGGATGTGTCTGGCGGGTCTGAGGACTTCATCACACTTGAGGCTGCCTGGATGTCAAAGCAGGGATACAAGTGGACCAGTTCAAAGGATGATATCGAGGAGACCGTCCCCGCCGTTGAGGCTGACGAGGAGCACGAGGAGCAGTGGGACGACTTCTCTGCCTGAGCCACCCTGTGTGTGTAGGTGTCCTCTCTGCCTTTTTGGCGTCTCGATGCCAAAGGGGGAGAGAGTGTAGGGATTTGCGTTGTGTCGTGCTTGGTGTGTTTGTTTGCTTTGTCATTTGGACCTCCTTTGCCTCGTTTGCCTTTGTTTGGTGTGTGCCTTCGAGACCTATCCTACATATGGTGTAAGACATATGCACTCTATCTATCTTAGTTAACTTATGTTGTGCTATCTTGTCTAGTGATAGATATGCCTTGTCTCTAGAATATAGGGGGAGCTTTGATCCTAGTATGTGTGCCGTGCAGTCCAAAGCACTCATCTAGGTGGCACACATCTAGGGGGAGCCCATCTATATTCTAGAGAGGAGGGGTTTGTATTTACTTAATATTATTTTCCTTGTGCAAATCATGTATTGTCATCAATCCACCAAAAAGGGGGAGATTGTAAGGGCATATTTATCCTAAGTGTTTTGGTGATTGATGACAACGCATTTGCGGAGTAATCGTGTGCCTTGAGTATTCCAGACACTTCATTGCTAGGCACAAGATGGTTGGGTGCCCCTCGAAGGCTGATGAAGACGACGTCTTTTCTACGTTTCTTTTTGGTGGATTTGAGTCGTAGGAAAGCCGTACTATTAAGAGGGGGTCTGCGTTGGAAAGGTTTGGGTGGAATCATCACGTACACGTCTCCTTCTTGTCCCCTCCTTTTCCCTTGGAGCTTCCTCCAATTTTCTTGCCTCCCTTGTCTGACTGCTGTGGTTGGTCGCGGTAGTACTGCTCCCAGGAAAGCGGTAGTAACGTAGGCATCCGCGGTAGTACCGCGCGGTGGCGCGGTAGTACCGCAGGTGCCCACGGTAGTACCGCTCCCCTGGAGCCGCACTACCGCTGCCCACCAGGCTAGTGCCGCCCCTTCGCGGTAGTAGGGGCGGATGTAATTTTTTACATCCGCACCTACCGCGGTAGTACCGTGCTATGCTCTCAGGCAGTACTACCGCCCCTCGGCAGTACTACTGTGTCGGGTTTTTGCTACTTCCATTTCTTTACGGAAGTAGGCACGGAAGTTTCCTCCCCTCTGGCTAGGGGATTTCTGCCTTGCGGTAGTACCGCATAGGGGCGCGGTAGTACCGCGCCTGCGGAAGTACCGCATAGGGGCGCGGTAGTACCGCGCCTGCGGAAGTACCGCCCCTAGTTCCTGCGCGTCTGTTTTATCTTCACTGTCGCTGGGGTTGAGGCAGTACCGTGGGTATGTACGGTAGTACTGCACAGCCGTGCGGTAGTACCGCTTGGTTGCAAGCTGTAGTACCAGGCGACCCTGCGGTAGTACCGCTGGCCAGGCACGGTAGTACCGCTGGCCGCGGGCTGGTTGGTGGGTAACGGTTGGATCTTTGTCCCACACTATATAAGGGGTCCCCTTCTTCCCTGTTGACTCACCACTTCCACCCCTAAGCTCCATTATTGCTCCAAGCTCCATTTTCGCCCGTTCTCACTCCCTAGCCAATCAAACTTGTTGATTTGCTCGGGAGTGGTTGAGAAGGCCTCGATCCACACTTCCACCAAGAGATATTTGATTCCCCCCACTAATCCCTTACGTATCTTGTTACTCTTGGGTGTTTGAGCATCCTAGACGGTTGAGGTCATCGCGAAGCCGTAGTCCATTGTGGTGAAGCTTCGTGGTGGTGTTGGGAGCCTCCAATTGAGTTGTGGAGATTGCCCCATCCTTGTTTGTAAAGGTTCGGTCGCCGCCTCCAAGGGCACCAATAGTGTATTCACGGCATCTCACATTGTGTGAGGGCGTGAGGAGAATACGGTGGCCCTAGTGGCTTCTTGGGGAGCATTGTGCCTCCACACCGCTCCAACGGAGACGTACTTCCTCTCAAAGGGAAGGAACTTCGGCAACACATCCTCGTCTCCACTCTTGGTTATCTCATGCCTTTACTTGTGCAAGCTTATTTGTTTCATATTATTTGCTTGCTTGTGTTCCTATCCTTGTTGCATCATATAGGTTGCTCACCTAGTTGCATATCTAGACAACCTACTTTGATGCAAAGTTTAAATTGTTAAAGAAAAGCTAAAAATTGTTAGTTGCCTATTCACCCCCCCTCTAGTCAACCATATCGATCCTTTCACACTCCTCCCACAAAGACGAGGAGGAGGAAAGAGAGGTTTCTTCCCCAGCGGGGGGAGAAAGAAAAGGAAGGCCACCCCAACTTGGGAGGCCAGAGGGTCCAAGAAAGGGCGGACCCTTCCTACGGACTACTCCACCAACACCGACGATGGCGAAGAGGAGCGGCCGCTCAGGGCCAAGCCCCTGGCAAAATCGTAAGTATTCGGATACCAGAGTGACTCATGGCGTTCCTTTATTGCACAGCTTCTTCTGACGCCGAATATAATTATGCAGTGCGCCCAAAGCCCGGCTCGACGTGTCGTCGAGCGGCTCCCTGGATTCATCGGATGTGATTAGTTTTTCACTTCCGACCGCTACCTCCCTTCGCCCTACGGACGACGCCGAGGTGTTGTCCCAAAAGGTTCCAAGCCAGGAGGAGGTGGTCCTGGAGGCGCCGCAAGGCGACCTCCCGGACTCCAAGCACAAAGGGGACAAAACCCCCAAGGGCTCCAAGTCCGGCCCTGAACCGGACACCGCACTGGAACCTTCAATGGTTCCGGAGTCCGGCAGGCGGCCCCCTATTAAGAAGGGTAGGCCTACGATGCTGGTGACCTCCATCCAACTGGAGGCACCGGATAATTTGCTGGAGGTGCTTAACGACGACTCCATTGATGAGGAGCACCACACTATTATGAGTGCGGTGATCCAGAAGGTTCAGTCCGCCAAGAGCGGGCTGACTGAAGCTTGTGCCAGCCTGCTAACAGGCTTTGAGGTATGTGAAAAATATGTGAAAATACTACCACATAGACAGTAGCCCCTGATGCTCTATTTGGCGTTCGGAAAGAAAAGCCGAATAGAGGATCTAATAACATTCGCAGGAGTCTAACATAATTAAGTCAATATGCGTATGCAGGCTTCGTTGCTGGCCTCTGCCTCACTGACTGCGGAGGTGGATGCGCTGAAGCAGAGCCTCGAGTGGTCCGAGCAAGAGCTCGGCCTTGCCAAGAAGGAGCTTGAGGAAAAAGAAGGTAAGTAATACCTTGTGGAGTATATTAAAAAAGATGCAGTTGCAAAAAATGACAGGATCGCTATTGGTGTCCTAGGGGCTACGACTGAGGTGGCAACCCTTAAGCAAGCGCTTTCCGAGGCCGAAAAGAAGGCAGCCACGGAGCGCACCGAGCGGGAGAAACATGAGGCGCGGGTTGGCGAGGTGCAGAAAGAGCTCCAGGCTCTCGTGAAAAAACACGAGAGTCTGGAGCTTGACTAAAAGACGCGAGAGTCCGAGCTCGCGACGGCCCTTGAAAGCGCCAAGTCTGCCAAGGCCGAAGCCCAGAAAGCCCTCCAGGAAGTTGAGGCGATGAAGAAGATAGCGGTGAGTAAGGCATTTTTATGCAAATCAAGCACGTGAAAGTGAATTACTTGTTACTTACCCGAGTCCGGAGCTCTCCAGGAGCATTCGCAGATTTGCCCCGTAGCGTGTCAGATGCCACCGCTTTCTACCGGGCCGAGGAGGGCAGCTCGATGGAGAAGGTGTTCTGGTCTCAGTATGCTGAGGCTAGACACCTGGTGCCCTTGAGCAACCAGCTGAAGCAACTGGTTGAGCTCCACAAGGTGGCCGAACAGGCCATGAAGGGCCTTATAGTTCGGCTGTGGCCTAGAGAGGCCCCGCCTGGGAGCTACTTCGGGCTGGTGAGGTGGCTGGTGGATGCCTATCCGTGGCTTGAAGTCGTCAAGTGCTCTGTCTGCATCGAAGGTGCCCATAGGGCGCTTGCCCGCGCTAAAATGCACTGGGGCAACATGGATGCGGAGATGCTTGTGAAGGACGGGTCACCGCAGGGCAAGGAGCATCGCCACCCCGAGATGTATTATGAGGGCGCCCTGAAGGGCGCCCGCCTTGTGGCGGACGAATTTTCCAAAGATGTAATTTTTGAGTGAACTTGTTCATTTTATCCTGTGCACTGAAAACTTGTTCATATGCGCTATGCAACGCTTGTTTTAATTTAAAATATTACCTTCTATGCGGCCGTTTATCAAGTCTGAGAGATGGCGAGTCGTCGGCTTCTGCCCCCGTGCCACGAGTGCTGGGGTCTTCGGGATAAACCTGAGCACTCTTTTTCCCATTCTTGGGTCCTTCGAGGGAGGTGCTCAGCACAACGAACAAGGCAATCGGACTATAATGCGTTATCACTCTCACTTAGCTAGAGAATTCTATAATTTTAAATTTCGGCGAAGCCACCAGTGTTCGGAAGACCGAGTTCGGGGCGCTATACACACCTAGGCCGGACAAAGGCGACTCCTCACTCTAAGCGGCATAAGTCTTTAGGGACTCAAAACATCTCGAACGGCGACAGCTCTCGCCCTATCATGACAGTCAGTTTTAGCTTTCTCTACTAAGGTGCTTAGCCCAGCTCAACCGGGACACAATCGCAGTAGTTCTCCCAGCGCTACCTTAGCCAATATTGCGGAACATAAGGTACCAAAACATGGGAGCCAGGCAAATCCAACTATTGACCAAAGACATGATTCGGAGCTGATGCATATAATGCTATAAGTTCGGAGGGCCGCACTTGTGAAAGTGTTCGGACTTCTCACGCCGTATTATGGGGTGCTTGAGCCCCTGGCGTATTGACCGTACCAAAGTGTACGGGTGCTAAATGTCATAACTGAACATATATATTGAAAAAGAAATGAATAAAGAATGCAATAATAAGCTGAAGCTAAGCATTGTTTATTTTAAAAGGCTGCTGTAAAAGCAGAATGATACAAATAGTGCGGTAAGCAAGAGATGGGACTATTTGACATGTCCCCCTCCAGGGGCGAGCTGCGAGACAGTATGTAAGGCAGGTATTTTGCTCGTTATAGAGACCACCTGGGAATTCGACGTAGCTTTCTGCCTCCTTGGTTGTTGCATCGTGTGTTCGGCGATTTTTCTTGCGGACAGGCCTTCCGAAGAGTGGAGTCCTGAAAGTAGAAAAAAATAATAATGACAAACTTGGGAGCCCCTAGTGTGGTTGAGCCGCATTTTTGGGCGTGCCGTGGTCGTGCCCCTCCCCCTGTGCCCATGGTATTTTCAGAGCGTAGTTATGTACGCGTAGTACTGATTACGCAATTTCGCGAGGGCTGGAGTTGGGGCCATATTGCTACGATTGCTCGGAAGGTGCCAGGCGGTCTTGTTGTAGGTTACTCCGGGCGCGCTTGGCGGTGTCCGGACGTTTAATAGCCGGACTGGAGAATTGCCTTGAGAGGCTGCTTTGTACTTCCGCTGTGAGGGCCGTCATGTGCTCCTCCGTTCGGAGAGAGCGTTCGGTGTTCCCATTGACTGTAATGACTCCTCGAGGGCCTGGCATCTTGAGCTTGAGATATGTGTAGTGCGGCACCGCATTGAACTTTGCAAATGCGGTTCGTCTGAGCAGTGCGTGATAGCCACTGCGGAACGGGACTATGTCGAAGATTAACTCCTCACTTCGGAAATTATCCGGGGATCCGAAGACCACTTCAAGTGTAACTGAGCCTGTACAGTTGGCCTCTACACCTGGTATGACGCCTTTAAAGGTCGTTTTTGTGGGTTTAATCCATGAGGGATCTATGCCCATTTTCCGCACTGTATCCTGATGAAGCAGGTTCAGGCTGCTGCCGCCATCCATAAGGACTCTAGTGAGGTGAAATCCGTCAATGATTGGGTCTAGAACCAATGCGGTGAATCCGCCATGGCGGATGCTAGTGGGGTAGTCCCTTCGATCAAAAGTGATCGGGCAGGAGGACCATGGGTTGAACTTTGGGGCGACTGGCTCCAATGCGTATACGTCCCTGAGTGCACGCTTCCGCTCCCTTTTGGGGATGTGGGTTGCGTATATCATGTTCACCGTCCGCACTTGTGGGGGGAAGCCCTTTTGTCCACTATTGTTCAGCGGTCGGGGCTCTTCGTCCTCGTTGCTGTGCAACCCCTTGTCTCTGTTTTCGGCATTTAACTTGCCAGCCTACTTGAACACCCAACAATCCCTGTTGGTGTGATTGGCTGGTTTTTCGGGGGTGCCGTGTATCTGGCACGAGCGATTGAGTATATTGTCCAAACTGGACGGGCCTGGAGTGTTCCTTTTGAATGGCTTTTTCCGCTGACCGGGCTTAGAGCCTCTGAATCCGGCATTAACTGTCGTATCTTCAGTGTTGTCGCTGTTAATGCGGCGCTTGTGCTTGTTGCGACGCGACCTGCCATTGCTGTCCTTGGTATCCGAATTACCAGGTCTCTTGGTCATGTTATTGCTACGAGCCAGCCAGCTGTCTTCTCCCGTGCAAAAGCGGGTCATGAGTGTCGTGAGGGCTGCCATAGATTTCGGCTTTTCCTGTCCAAGGTGCCGGGCAAGCCACTCGTCATGGATGTTATGCTTGAAGGCTTCTAGGGCCTCTGCGCCCGGACAGTCGACGATTTGATTTTTCTTGGTTAGGAACCGTGTCCAGAATTGTCTGGCAGATTCTTCTGGCCGCTGAATTATGTGGCTCAGGTCATCGGCGTCTAGTGGTCGCACATAGGTCCCCTGGAAATTGTCGAGGAATGGGGCTTCCAGGTCCTCCCAACAACCAATTGATTCTGCTGGCAGGCTGTTAAGCCAATGCTGAGCTGGTCCTTTAAGCTTGAGTGGGAGGTATTTGATGGCATGTAGATCATCGCCGTGGGCCATGTGGATATGAAGGAGATAGTCCTCGATCCATACCGCAGGATCTGTTGTGCCATCGTATGATTCAATGTTTACGGGTTTGTAACCCTTTGGGATTTGGTGATCCATTACTTCATCTGTGAAGCATAGTGGGTGTGCGGCACCTCTGTACTGGGCTATATCACGACGTAGCTCAAATGAGTTTTGTCTGCTGTGTTCGGCCTGGCCGGATTTAATGTATCCGGCGTGACGGTTATCGTCTCGTGTCGTGGGGCGCCCGCGCAATCCGTAGATCGATCTTGTTTGCCTTGCCCTGCCCTCTAAGATATCTCGCAGGTCTAGCGCATTTCCCCGTGCCTTGGTATTTTTTGAGCGGCGCTGGGGTGCGGCTTGAGTGGAGGGCCGGGAGGCCTCTCTACCGCGACTGCGAGGTGGCCGGTCAGCCGCATCATGCGCTGGTGATGCAGGTTTAAGTGCTTCCTCCTCTAAACTGGGTAGCAACCTGCGCTTTGGGTAGCTCTTGGAGGGGCGTTCGAGTTCGTATTCCTCGGCCGCAAGGACTTCCGTCCATCTGTCGGCTAGCAAGTCTTGGTCAGCTCTAAGCTGTTGCTGTTTTTTCTTAAGGCTACTCGCCGTAGCCATAAGCCTGCGCTTAAAGTGCTCTTGTTCGACGGGATCCTCAGGCACAACAAATTCGTCGTCACCGAGGCTTGCCTCATCTTCGGAGGGAGGCATGTAGTTATCATCCTCTTCCTCTCTGTCTACCGCTCTCTCAGAGGGGCTGGCTTCTCCATCCTCCTACGCTGAATTTTGCTGGAGGGAGTTGTCTTCAACACTGTTCGGGGTGTTATTATCTCCCGTGCCGATATCACCGTTTTTGCTTTGGCAGGACTTAGAGCGGCGCCGCTGATGACGGCGCTTGGGTTGCTTCTTGGAGGGGTCATCCCCATTGTTCCGTCGCCATTGCCTTCTTTGGGTGTATCCACCATATATATGTCATATGACGAGGTGGCTTTCCAGTGCCCTATAGGTGCTGGTTCATGTTCATCTCCTACATCGTCGTCCATACCGTCGATGTCTTCGGAGTCAAAGTCGAGCATGTCGGTTGAATCATCGAAAGTGGCTACGAAGTGGGTGGTGGGTGGGCGTCGAATTTCTTCGTCGTCCGCATCCCAATCCTGTTGGCCATAGTCCGGCTAGGGCTCTCCTAACAAAGAGAGAGACCTTAGTGAATTCAGAATGTCGCCGAAGGGCGAGTGCTGAAAGATATTCGCGGCGGTGAATTCCACGATCGGCGCCCAATCGGATTCGATTGGCAGGGGCGCGGAAGGTTCGGAGTCCGAAAAAGAGTCCGGCACCTTGGAGTCACGGGCTTCGCAGAGGATGAGGCTGGTGTTCGGCTCGATCGCCATTGAGACTGCAGCCCCCGAGGCGGTGTCTCGCCACCCGTCGTTGATCGGCGCAGTTAGCTCTGAGCTAAGGGTCCAAGCTGATGCAGGCGCGGCCTCCAGGGCACTGTTCGGTGGTAGAGCTAGGTCGTACCCATCGTGACAGTGCGGCATGCTCGGCTGTGGCTCGAATCCATCGAAGATCAAGTCTCCATGCATGTCAGCCGTGTAGTTCAAACTTCCAAATCTGACCTGATGGCCAGGGGCGTAGCTTTCAATCTGCTCCAGATGGCCAAGCGAATTAGCCCGCAGTGCAAAGCCGCCGAACATGAAGATCTGTCCGGAGAGAAAGATCTCACCCTGGACCGCATCGTTGTTGATGATCGAAGGAGCCATCGGGCCTAAAAGTGACGACACAGAGGAAATCTCAATGAAAGCACCAATGTCGGTGTCAAAACCGGTGGATCTCAGGTAGGAGGTCCCGAACTGTGCGTCTAGGTGGATGGTAATAGGAGACAAGGGACACAATGTTTTTACCCAGGTTTGGGCCCTCTCGATGGAGGTAAAACCCTACTCCTGCTTGATTAATATTGATGATATGGGTAGTACAAGAGTAGATCTACCACGAGATCAAAGAGGCTAAACCCTAGAAGCTAGCCTATGGTATGATTGCTGTTCGTCCTATGGACTAAAACCCTCCGGTTTATATAGACACCGGAGAGGGCTAGGGTTACACAGAGTCGGTGACAATGGGAGGAGATCTACATATCCGTATTGCCAAGCTTGCCTTCCACGCCAAGGAAAGTCCCATCCGGACACGGGACAAAGTCTTCAATCTTGTATCTTCATAGTCCGAGAGTCCAGCCAGAGGTTATAGTCCTGCTATCCGGACACCCCCTAATCCAGGACTCCCTCAAGGCCCCTCAAGACCTCCACGTTGGCGCGCTGAGCTTGGCCATTGCTCCTGGGGTGTGCCACTGAGGCATAGCATATTTGCGTTCCAAGGTTAGCACAATATGTCTTGAATAGATTACTAGTGAACTGCGAGCCGTTGTCGGTGATGATGCGGTTAGGGACCCCAAACCGGCAGACCCGGCCGGGATGGTGCAGACGACTTCCACCTCCGCCCATTTGGTGAACTTATCGATGGCGACGTATAGGTAGCGGTAGCCCCTAATAACCCACAAGTATAGGGGATCAATTGTAGCCTCTTTCGATAAGTAAGAGTGTCGAACCCAACGAGGAGCTAAAGGTAGAACAAATATTCCCTCAAGTTCTATCGACTATCGATACAACTCTACACACGCTTAACGTTCGCTTTACCTAAAACAAGTATGAAACTAAAAGTACTTTGTAGGTGTTGTTGGGTACGTTTGCAAGAATATAAAGAGCATGTAAATAAAAACTATGGGCTGTTTTAGGTAAAGAAGCAATGAAGTTAGTATAGAGAGTGTTGAAAAGTGGTGGTAGGAGTTACGAAATTGTCCCTAAGCAATTGACTACTTTACTAGACCGATAGCAAGTTTTATGTGGGAGAGGCTACTGCTAGCATGTCATCCCTGACTTGGAATTCTATGAACTTATGATTGGAACTATTAGCAAGCATCCGCAACAACTAATGTTCATTAAGGTAAAACCCAACCATAGCATTAAGATATATTGGCCCCCCTTCAATCCCGTATGCATCAATTTCTATGCTAGGTTGAAGCTTCTGTCACTCTTGCCCTCCAATACATAGTCCTATCAACATACAACTAACCCTATGGTGTGATCCACGCGCGCGCTCATATGATGGGCACCAAAGGACAATGACATAACCACAAGCAAATTAAACCAATCACATCAATTCACGAATTACCGATAGGACAACGAAAATCTACTCAGACATCATAGGATGGCAATAGATCATTGGATAATAATGTGAAGCCTACATCACCATGTTCAAGTAGAGGGTACAACGGGTTGCGGGAGAGCGGACCGCTATAGATAGATGGGGGAAGGTGATGAAGATGTTGGTGAAGATGACGGAGGTGTTGGTGTAGACCGCCGTCACATGATGATGGCCCCGACGGCGTTCCGGTGCCACCGGGAGTGAGGGGGAGAGAGCCCCCCTTCTTCTTCTTCTTCTTCCTTGAACTTCTCCCTAGATGGGAGAAGGGTTTCCCCTCTGGTCCATGGCCTCCATGGTGGCGGAGGGGCGAGAGCCCCTTCGAGATTGGATCTGTCTCTCTGTCTTTCTCTGTTTCTGCCTTCCAGATTGTGGCCTTTCACCGTTCCTTATATTCCCGGAGATCCGTAACTCCAATTGGGCTTAAATTTGGACACAATTTTATCCGGATATTGGATTTCTTGTGGCGAAAGAAGGGCACCAACTGCATTACGGGGTGGCCACGAGGGCCCAGGGCACGCCGGACCCCCTGGGGCGTGCCCCCTGCCTCATGGCCCCCTCGGGCATCGTCTCGCATTGATTCTTCTTCCGAAAAATCATGTATATTCCAAAAAAAATCTCTGTCAGTTTTTATCCCATTTGGACTCCGTTTGATATGGATTTTCCATGAAACAAAAGACATGCAACAAACAGGAACTGGCACTGGGCACTGGATCAATATGTTAGTCCCAAAAATAGTATAAAAAGTTGCCAAAAGTATATAAAAGTTGTAGAATATTGGCATGGAACAATAAAAAATTATAGATACGATGGAGACGTATCAGCCCCCGGTCGCTCGAGGGAATGGACCCAGGATGTCCAGCCCCCAGACCGTGAACGGCCACGAGAGTGGGATTGTCTGGAGGCCCAGAGCCGGCTAGTGGATTTTCTTGGCATGGAACTGGCTGGCCTCGCAGGATCTCACCAGATCGGTTGCATCGTTGAGTGTTGTGCGCCAGTAAAACCCGCTGCGGAACGCCTTGCCCGCCAGGGTGCGCGACGACGAGTGATGCCCGCAATCTCCACCATGTATGCCGGCTAGCAGCTTGCACCCCTACTTCTTGGAAATGCATCGCAGGGAGACATCATTTGGTCGCTTTCTATATAGCTCACCATCCTGGATGGAGTACGCCATAGCCTGCCGGGCCACGCGCTCCGCGTCCTCCTCCTTCTCCAGCAGTGTTTCTGGCCTGAGGTATGCCCTGTACTCCTCGGTCCAACACCCCTCCTGAGGCTCGAGCGCGAGGAGCAGGCGTGCTCCCGAGGTTGGGCCGCAGGTGGGCGCTCCTGAGGCTGGTGCCGGGGGAAGCTCTTCTCGAGGCTGTGTCGGCCCCGTGGCCAGAGGAGCCGCGAAAGGCTTGAAGAGCCGCTCCTCGAATACGTCGGGTTCCTGCAGTTGTTGCTTGGATGCCCTCTTGGCGATGTCGTCGGCTTCCTTGTCCGTGCCGTAGGGCACATGCTACAGTTCCAGGCCCAAGAATTTCTTCTCCATCTTGCGTACCTCCGCGAGGTATGCCTCCATATGCTCATCCTTCGGTTCGTACACCTTGTTCGAGAAGTTGGCGAGGTGCTGAGAGTCGCCCTTGATGGTGAGACGCTTCACCCGCAAAGCTATTACAGCCTTGAGGACGACAATCAACCCCTCGTATTTCGTGATGTTGTTGGAGACCTTCTCGCCTCGTTGGAAGCATATCTGCACGACGTAGTATAGCTTGTCATGGGTGGCGAGATGAGTATGGCACCAGCCCCCGCGCCCTGGCGTGCGAAAGCACCGTCGAAGTACATGATCTAGCCAACTAGCGCTTCACTTCCTAGCGAGAGGGATCGGCTATCGCCTGCTTCGGGCTCCGAGGCGTCGGTCCATTCTACCACGAAGTCGGCGAGGGCGGCTCCCTTGATGACCCTAGTTGTGCTGAACTCCAGCTAAAATGCCTATAGTTCGATGTTCCACTCGGCGACTCTTCCCGCAGCGTTGGGGCTCCGGAGCACCCTCTCCAGTGGGTAGGCTGAGACGACCTTAATCGGGTGGCCTTGAAAGTAATGCCGCAGCTTGCGTGAGGTCACTAGGGGTGCGTGCAGAAGCTTCTGAGGCATGGGGTATCGTGCCCTTGCGTCCCGTAACACCGTGCTGACGAAGTACACCGGGTGCTCGATGAGGGCGGGAGCGTCGATGGAGCTTGATGCCTCTGGAGGTTGGGACGCCTCCTGAGGTGGGGGGACCTCAGGAGCCTGGTCGCCCGTCGGGGCCTCCGCAGGCCCAGAAGCGCCGTCTTGTAGGGTTGGATCATCTGCCGATGCTATCGCGGCCTTAGTGGCGCCGTCTTGGTGCCGCACCATCCCTGCTGAAGGTGCGGCATCATGTGGCGGGCTCTTGGCCTGGCGCTCCTCCCGGACAGCCACCAACGCTGCGCTGGCGGAGTGAGGCGTGGCGGCCAGATAGAGCACAAGAGGCTCGAGGGAACGAGGCGCTACCATGACATGTGGGCTACTCAGGTATCTCTTGAGGTCTTTAAATGCCAGGTCAGCCTCCGGGTCCATTCGAATGGGCCCTTCTTCTTCATCAGCCTGAAGAATGGCAGAGCGACTCTCCCAGCTTAGAGATAAAGCGCCCCAGCGAGGTCACGCACCCCACGATCTTTTGCATTTCCTTGAGGGTTTGCGGCAGGCTCATGTCTTCTATCGCCTTGACCTTCTCCGAATTCGCCTCGATCCCCCTGTGCGATATGAGAAAACCCAACAGCTTGTCGGATGGGATGCCGAACACGCACTTCTCTGGATTGAGCCGCAGATCCACTTGGCGCAGGCTGGCGAATGTCTCCTCCAGGTCCTGAATGAGGGTCCTTGCCTCCCAAGACTTCCCAGAATGTCATCAACATAAGCCTCCGCGTTCCTACCGAGCTGCTAGCCCAGAGCGATGTGCATTAGTTGCCGGAAGGTCGCCCCAGTGTTGCGCAGCCTGAACGACATGCAGGTGTAGCAGTACACCCTGGACGGGGTCAAGAAGCACGTCTTTTCTACGTCCTCCACCACCATCTTGATCTGGTGGTAACCCGAGAAGGCATCTAGGAAACACAGCAGGTCGCACTCCACGATGGAGTCGACGATCTGGTCGATGCGTGGAAGCGGGAACGGGTCTTGAGGGCAGGCTTTGTTGAGATTTATGAAGTCGACGCACATGCGTTCCTTCTCGCCTTTCTTGGGCACGGCAACGAGGTTTGCCAGCCACTCCGGGTACTGGACTTTGCGGATGACACCCGCTGCCTGCAGCTTGTGGGTTTCCTAGAAGATGAAGGACTGCTTCTCCGTGGACTGTCGTCGCACCTTCTGCTTCACAGGGCGCACATTGGGGCATACCCTTAAGTGATGTTCGATTATCCCCCTTGGGACTCCCACCAGCTGCTCGGGCTCCCAGGTGAATACCTCCTTGTTTGCGCGCAGGAACTTCACCAGTGCCTCTTCTTGGTCAGGGTCGAGGTTGGCGCCTATGGTGAAAGTGGCTCCCGAGGCCCCGTCCTCCTCGACCGACACTTGCTTTGTCTCGGCCCTATCTTGAGTGAACAACTTCTTCTTTTTTTGCTGGCGCAGCCACCTTAGCCTCCGGGGCGGCTCCATCTGCCGAGCGCACTGCCGCGGCGGCCCTAAAGGCGAGCTTGAGAGTCGTCAGGGCTTCCTTGGTGTCCCCGGCTATGGTGAGAACGCCGGTGGTCCCCGACATCTTCATGAGGTTCTAGGCCGGATGGGTCGCTGCCATGAACTGTGTTAGGGCAGGTGTAAGTGCATCTAGTGCCACCCCTAGTTGGTTTTGGAGTATTGACGACAAACCTAGTTGAGGGACTAATGTGTTTGTGAGAATTGCAGGATAACACAGGTAGAAGTCCCTCATTGATTCGGTTTTACTACCAGAGATGACCCCTAAAAATGTACAAAGACATTGAAGACAATGGTGATATATGAAGATATTCACATTAAAGACTATGACAAGAGAAGACACCACGTGAAGCCTATGGAACTCGAAGACTTAGATCCTTCGTAGTTTTATTTCATTTGTGTTGAGTCATAGGAACCACCGTACTGTTAAGTGGGGTCCAAGAGAACCAGTCAGAATGACTGAAGTGATGCCTAATTCAAAACCTATATCTTCGAGCGAAGACTATGAGAGCAAATCTTGTCCAGAGTCGGACAAGTCAGCTTTACTTGTAGCCCAAGTAAAGTTGCCGTGTGAGTTTGAAATCTGACCGTTGGTACACGTGTCAGTTCCTTAGTGACCCAGGGTCATTTCGGACAAATCAGGTCGGGTTGCCCAGTGGCTATAAATAGTCCACCCCCTACAACCATAAACGGGTGGCTGCTCAGATTTCAGTGCACGGATTTTGTCGTTTGAGAGCAACCCACCTCGAAGGCTTTGAGAGAAAATTCCTAGCGAGGAGAAAAGCCCTAACCACCCAGAGCCAGAGTAAATTGGGCATCACTTAAGTCTTCGTGTCTGAGTGATCTGAAGACTTATTACACTTGAGGACTGTGCATCCTCCAGCCGGTTAGGCGTCGCGTTTTGAGCATCCAAGAGAAATTGTAGATTGCCAGTGAATGAAGTCTGTGAAGGTTTGGGAGTCTACCTTGAAGACTTACCAGAGTGATTGGGCGAGGTCTGTGTGACCTTAGCTCAAGGAGAAAACGGTGAGGGCTGGGTGTCCTGAGCTGCGTGTTCAGGACTGGGTGTCCGGGACTGTGTGTCCTTTGGTTTAAATACCTAGCCGCTCCAACCAGACGTACAGTTGTCACAACAACTGGAACTGGTCCAACAAATCATTGTCTGCAGCGTGTCACTGGTTTCATCTTCACTTTCTTTTACTTTCTGTTACACACTGTGAAGCCATTGCATGCTTGCTTTATCTTCTGTCTTCACAACATAACTGTATGATTTTTTTGGCTTCATAACTTCTTCCTACCTGATCCTTATTACACTACAGCTACTTGTCTTGTGCTTTCACTCTATTGAATACTTGACCATGGCTTGCCTAGTGTAATCTAACTTCCGCTGCTTAAGTGATTGGCATATCTGTACTGTTTGTCTTCATAACCTTCACGTTTTGAAGACTTTCATAAAAATCGCCTATTCACCCCCCTCTAGTCGATATAACGCACTTTCAATTGGTATCAGAGCAAGGTGCTCCCTTATTCTGTGTGATTCGGTTTAACCACCTGGAGTTTTAGCTATGTCGACTGCAGGGATAATTAAAGTCTCCGTTGCGTGCCCCGTCTTCGATGGAACTGAATATCCCTACTGGAAGAATAAGATGCGCATGCATCTTGAAGCCATTGACGTCGACCTATGGTATGTCATCGAAAACGGTGTTCCCAAGGCTGGAGAAGGTGTCACTGCTGCTGATGTCAAGAAGTTCACTCAACTGGACTCTACTGCCAAGAATATCATCTGTGGTCATCTGACCAAGGGACAGTACGGCCGTGTGAGTGCCTTGAAGACATCCAAGCTGGTCTGGGAATGGCTCTCCAAAGTCAATGAAGGCATCTCAACCCAGAGAGATCAGAGAATCAGTGTTCTTCGCAATCTCTTCAACCGCTTCAAGCGAAATGACAATGAGAATGTCCAGCACACATTTGACCGGCTCACTGACATCACAAATGAGCTTCAAGCTCTCGGCGCCACTGAGATCACCAAACATGAAATCGTCAAGACGCTGCTGAGATCACTTGACAGTTCGTTTGACATCCTAGCCCTGATGATTCAAGAACGTCCAGACTTCAAGACACTCGATCCGTCTGACATACTTGAGAGGCTCAACACACATGAGTTTCGGCTTTCTGAGAAAAGAGATATCTACGGTCCAAACTATGGGCGAACTCGTGCCTTGAAGGCAAAAGCTGTGTCCTCATCTGAAGAAGAATTTGACAGCAGTTCTGATGATCCTGAATACATTGGACGGGAACTTGCAATGCTAGTGAAAAAGTTCCATAAATTCACCAAGAAGAAAGGCTTCAGAAAGTCTTCACGATCAAGCTCAAGGAATGATGAAGCTTCTGCTCATGACTACAGGAAGAAAACATGTCACAAGTGCAAGAAAACTGGACACTTCATCTCTGAGTGTCCACAGTGGGACAATGAGAGCAGAAAGAAGAAGAAGAGCAAGGAATATGACTCTGACGACAAGAAGAAGAAGAAATACTCAAAGTCTTCTTCCAAGTCTTCCTCAAAGTCTTCATCACACAAGAAGAGCTCAACTGGCAAGGCTCGTGCGTTTGTTGGCAAGGAAATGGATTCAGAGGAGGAGTCCGCTTCTGAGGAGGCAGAGGTGGAGTCTGAGGAGGAATCTGATTCTGGCATTGCGAGTCTGGCTACAGCTTACGTCGGCAAGTCCATCTTCAACACTGAAGACAATGACTTCATCACCAACACCGTTGCAAATGACAAGGACGACTCCACTCCTACCTACTGCTTCATGGCACGCGGCGCAAAGGTAAACACACGCACTACTCACTATCAAACATCCAGTGATGATGATTTTGATTGTGATTCAAAACCCAGCTACAAAACACTTGCTAAAATTGCAACTGAACAACAAAAAGCCATGGAACATATTCAAAAACTGTTAGACAGAAGCGATGATCTGTTGGGTGCTGAAATGACTCGGTCTGAATCCTTAATTGAAGACATAAAAAATCTTCACATTAAGTATCAGGAACTTGAAGATCGTCATGATACTCTCTCAACAACTCATGAAAAGCTCTCCTATGATTATCTTCAAAGGAAGCAAGATCTTGAGAAATTGAGAGCGGCTCATGAAGATCTTCAAAAGGAAAACGAGTCACTTCGCGCCGAACAGATCAGTTCCGTTCAGGAAGGATTTGAACCACCATGCCTTAAATGCATTGAGCGTGATAATGCTACTTCTATTGCTGAATGTTCCACTGCTACTGCTATTGCAATATCTTCAACTGTTGAAGTGGTAACTAACCCCTCTGCTGAGGATACCACTGCTATTGCTGATGAGAATGCTAGGTTGAAGACATTGCTTGAAACAGGGATGTACAAAAGTCTCAAAGGACATCAGACATTATGTGATGTCCTCAAGAAGCAGATTCTGAACCGAAACCCTAGGAAAGAGGGTGTTGGGTTCGTGAGGAAAATTAAAGCAGATGACTCTTACTGGAAACCCGAGCAGTACCCCAAAACCACATGGGTTGCTGCAAAGGAATCCTCAGCAGATCCATCCAATCTATCTGGCTTCACTTGTGCTAATCCCATTATCATTGATATGAATCCTTTGATGCAAACTATAAACTGTTTAAGAATCAGAATGGTGAAGTATTTGCTAGGTACATTGGTACTAACTGCAGGAATGGACCGCCTATGAAGAAGATCTAGGTTCCAAAAACGTGTCTGGAGAATCTTCCTGTGAATGTCCTCATGACACCTCACATGAAGAAGACAAACCTCAGACCAAAGGCTTCATATGGTCCAAAGGCTTCATACAGTCAGAGGACTCGACTGAGTCGCACTAACGCAAATGTTTTGCAGGGAAACCATACTCAGGCATATGAGAGCGGTTCTTCAAACCGTCATGTTCATATGACCAAGAACTATTCTTCCTATTCTTATGAGTACTATTGCCCGCCTGCTAGACTGTTTGCTAGGGCTCCAAAGCCAAAATTCTCAGATGCTGCACTTAGACTTATTGCTTCTAAGCCACCCTTGAAGATGTGGGTGGTTAAGAAAGCTTAACTCTCCTTTGCAGGGAAAGGTCTCCAGCAGAAAACCAAAATCTTCTGACGCTATTGCTGGGGACCTTAAAAATCTTGTGGGGCGCAAGATCAAATGCCCGAATGGCATCACTATGTATTTCGTACCTGAAACGCATGCTACTCTTCCTATTAGTCCTAACCTGAATCTAAGTTTTCATAACCCACTGGTTCGTCAAATGTTTTTGCTTCACAATTCTCTTCGTGAAGCCTATCCCCCTAACTGCACTTTGGGTACGACACAAGCGCCTTCAGAGTCTTCAGAATGGATTATAGACAGTGGGTGTACAAATCACATGACTGGCAAAAGAAGTCTTTTTATGGACTCAACCTTACGTCCATCCGACAAGAGCCACATCACATTTGCTGGCACTGGTAAAAGTAAGGTATTGGGTCTAGGTAGAGTTGCAATCTCAAAGGATCAACACATGGATAAAGTCATGTTTGTTGAATCCCTTGGCTTCAACTTAATGTCTGTCTCAATGCTTTGCGATTTGAACATGATTGTAATTTTTGGAAAATATCGTTGCCTAGTACTAATGGAATCTGACAAGTCTCTAGTGTTTGAAGGGTATCGGAAAGATGATCTGTATGTGGTAGATTTCTCAGCAGGGCCACAACTTGCAGTATGTCTTCTGGCAAAGGCTTCAGAATGCTGGCTTTGGCATCGGAGGCTTGGGCATGCTGGCATGAGGAACCTCCACACCCTTGCAAAGAAGAAGCATGTCATAGGCATCGAGGGAATAAAGTTCAAGAAAGATCACTTATGCGGTGCCTGTGAAGCAGGGAAGATGACAAGGGCAAACCATCCTTCAAAGACAATCATGACCACTACTCGACCCTTCGAACTACTTCACATGGATCTCTTTGGTCCCACTCACTACTCAACTTTTTCCACTACTGCTTGCCTCTATGGCTTTGTCATTGTTGATGATTACTCTAGATATACTTGGGTGCACATAATCCTTTACAAGACTGAAGTGCAGGATGTCTTCAAACGCTTCGCAAATCGGGCTATGAACAATTATGGCGCCAAGATAAAGCACATCAGAAGTGATAATGGCACTGAATTCAAGAACACTAGCCTTGATACATATCTGGATACCTTGGGCATCACACATGAATTCTCAGCTCCGTACACGCCACAACAGAATGGCGTCGTCGAACGCAAGAATAGAAGACTCATTGAGATGGCTAGAACAATGCTAGATGAGTACAAGACTCCAAGAAAATTCTGGCCTGAAGCCATTGACACTGGATGCCATACAATCAACCGTGTTTATCTTCACAAGCTTCTGAGCAAGACATCTTATGAACTTCTAACTAGCAAGAAGCCAAATGTCAGTTACTTCAGAGTATTTGGCTCAAGATGCTGGATCAAGGACCCACACCACACATCAAAATTTGCACCAAAAGCACATGAGGGCTTTATGCTTGGATATGGAAAGGATTCGCACTCCTACAGAGTCTTCAATCTCTTTCACTACAAAGTGGTTGAAACAGTGGATGTGCGGTTCGATGAGACCAATGGTTCACAAAGAGAGCAACTGCCAGATGTGCTAGATGAAGTTCCAGCCAGTGAATCAATCAAGCTAATGGGAACTGGAGAAATTATACCTTCTGAAGCTCATCCTGAAGAAGAACTTATCATCTCAGCACCTGATCCACATGAAGACAATGCTCAGCCTGAAGACATTCCTCCCCACGACAACATAGATCAGCAAGAGCAAAGTCTTCGACCCATACATCCTCGTGTTGCCAATGAAGTGCAGATTGATAGAATAATTGACAGCCTCAATGCACCTGGTCCACTGACTCGTTCAAGGGCAACTCAACTGGCAAATTTCTGCGGACACTTCGCATTGTTTCAATCACAGTACCCAAGAAAGTTGAAGAAGCTTTTATGGAACCAGAGTGGATTCAAGCAATGCAAGAAGAGCTTCATCAGTTTGAGCTGAACAATGTATGGGAATTGGTTAAGCGTCCTGATCCACGGAAGCATAACATAATAGGCACCAAATGGATATACCGCAACAAGCAAGATGAGCATGGTCAAGTTGTCAGAAACAAAGCTCGTCTTGTTGCTCAAGGATATACTCAAGTGGAAGGCATTGACTTCGATGAAACATTTGCTCCTGTGGCCAGACTTGAAGCCATCCGTATACTGCTGGCCTATGCAAATCATCATAACATACTTTTATATCAAATGGATGTGAAGAGTGCCTTTCTCAATGGCAAGATTGAAGAAGAAGTGTATGTTGCACAACCACTTGGGTTTGAAGATCCAAAATATCCTGACATGGTTTACAAGCTCAATAAGGCACTATATGGCCTCAAACAAGCCCCTCGGGCCTGGTATGACACACTCAAATACTTCCTGTAGAGCAAAGGCTTCATACCTGGCTCCCTAGATTCCACTCTCTTCACGAAGACATATGATGGTGAATTGTTTGTGTGCCAAATATATGTGGATGACATTATCTTCGGCTGCACCAATCAGAAGTACAGTGAGGAGTTCGGATATATGATGCAAGAGCAATATTAGATGTCTATGATGGGGGAGCTGAAATTCTTCCTCGGTCTTCAGATACGGCAACAACGCAATGGCATCTTCATATCTCAAGAGAAGTATCTCAAAGATTGCCTGAAGAAGTTCGGTATGCAAGACTGCAAAGGCTTCACAACACCAATGCCAGCCAAACATCATCTGGGTCCTGACGACAATGGTAAAGAGTTCGATCAAAAGGTATACCACTCCATGATTGGTTCTTTGCTTTATTTATGTGCATCTAGGCCAGATATTATGCTTAGTGTTTGCATGTGTGCTCGATTTCAAGCGGCACCAAAGAGTCGCATCACTTAGCAGTGAAGCGGATTCTTCGATATTTGGCTCACACCCCAACTCTAGGATTGTGGTATCCAAAGGGCTCAGAGTTTGATCTGGTTAGATTCTCGGATGCTGATTATGCTGGTGACAAGGTTGATCGAAAGTCTACATCAGGCACATGTCACTTTCTGGGACGATCACTTGTGTGTTGGTCTTCAAAGAAGCAGAACTGTGTATCGCTCTCCACTTCTGAATCTGAATACATTGCTGCTGGATCTTGCTATGCTCAGCTTCTGTGGATGAAGCAAACCCTCAAGGACTATGGCATTCAACTGAAGCAGGTGCCTCTCTACTGCGACAACGAAAGCGCCATCAAGATCGCCAACAACCCAGTTCAACACTCGAAGACAAAGCACATTGAAATTCATCATCACTTTCTCAAAGATCATGTTGCAAAGGAAGATATTGATATCATACACATCAACACTTAAGAGCAATTGGCAGATATCTTCACCAAGCCCTTGGATGAGAAGAGATTTTGCAAGTTACGGTGTGAGCTAAATATCTTGGAATCCTCAAATGTCCTGTGATCAGGCACACATCCTAACACTTATGCATATTGATGACTTAGATGTGCAACACACAAAGTAACGTATATCTTCAATCAATGAAGACATATATTCTAAGTGTGAATACATTAATGTGGAAATTGACTTCGGAGCGCCACGATAATTGTGCGCCGTGTCTGAGTCTAATACTTCCTATACGGTGGGTAACGCCACCACCAAACGTTCTATTTTTTGAAGTGCTTCACTCATGGCGTTACCTAGCAATGTCTTCACATTTGGTTTGGCTTCAATCTCTACATGTCTTCATGATTATCTTCACTACGTGGATTATATAGATATATATATACTAGTGTTCTGTCCTCTACAGCATTCACTTATAGCTATGTCTTCTTGTTTTGAATCTTTTGAACTAAGTGAATGTGATCGGACCCTAATCTCTCCATGCTTTCTATCTCAAATTCTATCTCTCCAAGTCATATGCATCCTATTGAAACTGTCGAATGTCTTCTCTGCGTCCTTGTCAGCAGAAGACACAGAGACAAACTTTAAAACCGTTTTCAATGCTCATCCATCCACAAGAAATCTGGAGAAGTAGGAACGACCACCCGACAATCCAGGCGTGCGTGGGTTGTGGAACTGCCCCCGAGACTCTGCATGATGGCCACGTGCTGTTCAGATGCGAATCGCCAGGGGCACCTATGTAATAGCGCAGTGTAGCCCCCGTGACTATAAATACACACTCACCGCGGTCATTATCTCCTTCTCCTTCTTCCTCCCTCACACGAACCCTAGCGCCACCGCTAGCTCTCGACGACGCCGGCGACGAAGCGCTTCACTGCCGCAACCTCTCCGACGCCGTTTTCACGCCGACCGCGGACATCACTCTCTCCGCCGTCGCCGTAGGTGTCTTCCATCGCCAAGTTAGGGCACGGAGGATCAAACTGCTCGGCCTCATCTCCCACTCCGTCTAGCAGTTCCAAGTGTGGTAAATAAAACCTCTTTTTACAGCCTCTTTTGATCCTATAGTTCGGTCACTTTCTGCCATAAGAAGTTTCTAATCACACAAGTTAGATCTGTCTCAGTCTGCATCTCATAACTTGCCTAGTATATTCACTTGTGCTTCATGAAGTAGTTAGATTCCTCACTTGTACTGATCTATGGGTTCGTACAAATCCGGAACCAACTTCTTTTCTATAAGTGAATGTCTTCGCACGATGAGGTCAATATCTTCTAAACTGATTTATCTTCAAAATCTTCTAAGAATGCATATGACCTCTTCCCCTTCCCTCGCATCTTAATGCTGTCACAGGTACATGTCCGTGGGAGAATCTTTTGGTTCTCATAGTCTGCATTCATTTGCAGAGTTCTTACAACGTCACATCAATTCTCCTGAAGCCAGTTCCTGTTGGTCCAGCAAAAGAAAGCCTTTGAAGCCTTTGAACGTCTTGAAGCCTTCCAAGTTAAGCTTCATGGCTGCAGAAAAACCAGCAAGGAAGGGTGGCAGAAAGCGTCGAGGGGAAACATCAAGAGATCTGCCCGATGACCTCTTAGAGCTGTACAATACAGATCCTGAAGAGGATTACAATCAGCGCAAGACACGAATCCAATGGATTCGACGCTATTGGGCGGAGCAATGGTTCCAATACCGCTTCGTCACCAAGGAGTACGCTGAGAAAAGCGCCATCAAGAGACCATGGGGAGACGTACTATACAAAAATCTCGTGCCCAGGTCCACAGACGAAGCCATTGCTCAAGGCTTCTATCCATGCATGGTCAGAGGACCGCAGCCTGCTGATGCTCATCCGTCGTCACTACTCTGGTGTCATGACGACAATCTGTTCAAGCGCAACTTCCAGTTTGCCCAAAGGTCAGCGAAGCACAACAAGAAGAAATTGGGTTTACACTTCAACCCTGGTCCCTCCGCACCAAGGGCAGATGGCACACGTGAGGCCGACCCCAATATCATCGGTGCGTATGAAAATCTTGAGGGCCTCATCACCCGCATCTTAGTCCAAGGGACTGCCGTCAATGACCCTCCTGCCGACTCTGAATCTGATGAAGCGCCTGCTGCAATGAAGCCAAAGCAGGCAAAGAAGCCAAAAGCTTCAAAGCAGACCCCTTCACCCAAAATCTCAACGGCGAAGCCATTGGCAACTGCACCTCCTGAAGCCAGTGCGCAGTCTGAAGACTTATCTCGAGTCTCCAAGCCCCAGGAAGCAAAGAAGCCTCAGCCACACACAGGCAAAGAGCTCACAGCTGCTGCCATTCCGCGCAGCGAAACCATTGATCTGTCCAGCGACGAAGATCTTGGAGATGACGCTCTTGAGCAGCTCATCAAGAGCAAGGAGGAGGCTGAAATCTTCAACAATCTGCCTCTGTTTGATGTAGCAATCATTCACAACTTCATCGATGAGTGGTTTGCTACACCAAATATCAGCTTTGATGATCTGCAGCTGCCCATTGGCCTCAGCGTCGCCTTCCAAGGCGCTATTGCTTCAGAACTTGCAATTGCCCAGCGCATTGTTGAACTGAAGCAGAAAATTGATTTTGAAAAGGCTCAGTTCAAGCAGAATCTGGCCAGGCTCAGCGTCCAAGAAGTCAAGGACTTCAAGATCATGTTGCACGAGTTAAAGGAAAACTTTCTGAAGAAACATACAGAAGCTCAGGGTTCGCGGGAGCGAATGAAGACTATGGCTGATCGCTGTGTGCAGGCCTACAATGAGGCCGAGAAGCGCAAGGCACTTGGGCGTCCCGGCATCGACCCCAGGATGGCCGCGAAGAAGAAGAAGAAGCCTGCTGTGCCTGAACCAGAGGCACCAAGACAAGAAGCTGCTCCGACTGTCTTCCCCACTGCTACAACTGGCTCGAAGCCAAAGAGCCGGTCAACCGCTTCAGAGCTCAAGAAGACACGGACAGCCGAAGCTGAAGCAAGGAAGAGGAAACACTCTGAAGCCTCTCCTTCTGACCCCACCAAGAAGAAGCGCAAGATCAAGAAATCTGGGGCTGCTCCCACAGAGCCCTTGATAGTTGAACCCCTATCTGTCATCTACCCTGACGCAGATCGTCAGCTGACAGTTCATGAGCTTGCTCCCACAGAGGCTCCTGAAGCTGAAGATATTCCAGCAGCCGACCCCATCGCTGCTGAAGACATTGGTCATCAGGACCATGTACAAGATGATGCAGCCCTTCCTCAGCTTGAGACAAGCGAACTGATCAGCATTGGTCGTCCTGTGATGCCAATCGCACAAGCTGCATCATGGGCGAATCGCCCACAAGAAGAAGAATCTGAGGCCCAGCCCACTCCAACTCCAAAGGCGTCATCTGCATTCCGCAGGCTTCGCAAAGGACCGCGGCCTCAAGATTCGGCTGAAGACATTCCGGCTGCATCAGCCGAAGATACTGAAGAAGCACCACCAGAACCCACTTCCCCGCTCCACCAAGAACCCATTCTCCAGGAGAACGTGCCTACGTCTGCCCCTCCAGCCAGTCAAGTGGAGGCGGAAAATATGGAGGCTGCCACCACCAACCTTGAAGCCAATGTGGAGCCCTCCCCAACAACAGCTTCCGAAGACACTGAAGCTACTGCCCCTGACACTTCTGCACCCGAGTCTGCGGCCGGTCCACAATTCAACTATCATGTTGCGCACAGGCCTCAGGTTTAGAAGTCGATCCCACGACTGCCAAGGTTCCCAGGTCCTGCATCAGCTCCTGGCTCCTTTAATGTCAATAGCTTCAGGGCAGACAACACGTTTTTCAACAGCTCCAAGAACCCTTACTCAAGGGAACGGATTGTATCAGATAGGTTCTGGAGCTATCCACAATGCAGCTACTACTCATGCATCCTATACAACCAAGACTGCATCTTCCCGCACAAGCGCCTTGAGGTTGAAGCTGTTGCTGGTCTGCCAGGCCTGGAAGAGGCACTGGATTGCTTCAAGCAAGTGGGTTTGCTGCCGTTCATCACAGATGAAGAGCACTGGAATGAAGAGCTTCTGCTTCAATTCTATGCCACTCTTCATATCAAAGGCTACAACAGAGATCCAAAGACTTGGGTCCTGGAGTGGATGACCGGAAATGTCCATCATGAAGCCAATGCATCCAATATCATTGAGCTTACCGGCCTGCCCACTCCTGGCGAATTCTTCGAAGAAGGCTGCCAGTTACATGTTGAAGCAATTGAAAGCATATTCCAGAGGCCTGAACCAAATATGAGTCAGATGCTTTCAATGATGAAGCCATTGCCCCATGATGCACCCTATCCAACTGAGTTCTTCGTTGAAGACTTAGAGTACCTGCCCAGAACCATATATCACATCATCAGGCGGACTCTCTGGCCCCTCAAGGGACACTCTCCACATGCCAATGTTGAGGGTGCAATGAAGACTCTCATATTCTACATCCTTCATGGCAAATGCTTCAATGCGCAGGACTTCTTCATACGCCAGCTTGCGGCATCCGGCTCAGATTTATTTGGCTTGAAGTTTTATGCTCCTTAGGTTATGCGGCTGATCAAGCTTCATTCTGCGATTTCATATCAGCCCTCAGCCCGCAACCATCGGATCTTCTTGCCAGATGTGGACACCTCTGCTGAAGCTATATATCCTGAGCCTGCCAAGCAACCATTAAGTCTTCAGAATGCAGAACACCAAAGCTTCACTCAGAATGATGACGGTGTTGCAGCCATCTCTAGAGTGTATCCGTTGGCTCGCACCACACGTGCACCTGCATCTACTGAAGCCACTGACAGCCCAACTGATCAGCGACCCAAGAAGCGCGCTCGTGCCCTCAATGACCGAGAGTTTCTTATGGATCTTCACCAAAAGCAGGACAGGCATCACGACTGGCTCAAGAGGCAGATGAAAAGCATCATGGAGGACGTCAATCGTATCAGGAATCTTGCAACCAGGAATGCATTTGTTGCACACGAAACCTGTTGCCGCACTTGGAAAGGACTCACAATGATGTGTCCTGAAGCTGAACTTCAAGAGGATGGCTTCATAGAGTGCTTCAAATTTGACTCCACGCCTCCTCGAAGGGCAATGCTTTGCAGAACTCCATCACTTGAAGATTCAGAGTTCTCTTCCTCTGCTGCCACCGTAACTGCCAGGATTATCGAAGAAGAAGACGACGCTACATCACCTCCACCTCCTTCAGCGCGCGTCGAATCTGCACCCAGCTCGTCTGCACCGCCAAATGCCTCCACTGACCCTGCTGCACCTGGGAACGCGTAGAAAACTCCATGTCTTCAAAATTTTTGGTCATCACTGACAAAAGGGGGAGAAGCATATGATGTTTATTCTCTTCAAGCGGGTCACTATGGGCGGGTGCCTTTATATTTTGCTACATTTTGCTTCGTGCTTACAACTCTTGTTTTGCTACACTTGGTTATTTGAGTTGTAACACTTAAACTCGATGGTCGTCTGCTACTTGTTTGCCACTATGTTTTTGTGAAGATAAATTCCTCATGTACGACGATAATTTCCGCACTTATATCATTCCGCAGACGTCCATTTTTCATTATGCATGTCATCCTCTTCATATACTTCTACATGCATGGTGGATTGTCATCATAAGTTGAAGTGGATTTCCACAAGTACAACCTGCCATGTGCATTTGCGTTCCAGAAAGCAAATTACTTATATGCACATCTTCAGGGGGAGCCCTTGCAGCTTATGAAGACAATTCCTTTACAATTTCACAAATTATATTCCCCGTTGAAAACTTCAACTAGTTTGTCATCAATCACCAAAAAGGGGGAGATTGTAAGTGCATCTAGTGCCACCCCTAGTTGGTTTTGGAGTATTGACGACAAACCTAGTTGAGGGACTAATGTGTTTGTGAGAATTGCAGGATAACACAGGTAGAAGTCCCTCATTGATTCGGTTTTACTACTAGAGATGACCCCTAAAAATGTACGAAGACATTGAAGACAATGGTGGTATATGGAGATATTCACATTGAAGACTATGACAAGAGAAGACACCACATGAAGCCTATGGAACTCGAAGACTTAGATCCTTCGTAGTTTTATTTCATTTGTGTTGAGTCATAGGAACCACCGTACTGTTAAGTGGGGTCCAATAGAACCAGTCAGAATGACTGAAGTGATGCCTAATTCAAAACCTATATCTTCGAGCGAAGACTATGAGAGCAAATCTTGTCCAGAGTCGGACAAGTCAGCTTTACTTGTAGCCCAAGTAAAGCTGCCGTGTGAGTTTGAAATCTGACCGTTGGTACATGTGTCAGTTCCTTAGTGACCCAGGGTCATTTTGGACAAATCAGGTCGGGTTGCCCAGTGGCTATAAATAGTCCACCCCCTACAACCATAAACGGGTGGCTGCTCAGATTTCAGTGCACGGCTTTTGTCGTTTGAGAGCAACCCACCTCAAAGCCTTTGAGAGAAAATTCCTAGCGAGGAGAAAAGCCCTAACCACCCAGAGCCAGAGTAAATTGGGCATCACTTAAGTCTTTGTGTCTGAGTGATCTGAAGACTTATTACAGTTGAGGACTGTGCATCCTCCAGCCGGTTAGGCGTCGCGTTCTGAGCATCCAAGAGAAATTGTGGATTGCCAGTGAACGAAGTCTGTGAAGGTTTGGGAGTCTACCTTGAAGACTTACCAGAGTGATTGGGCGAGGTCTGTGTGACCTTAGCTCAAGGAGAAAACGGTGAGGACTGGGTGTCCTGAGCTGCGTGTTCAGGACTGGGTGTCCGGGATTGTGTGTCCTTTGGTTTAAATACCTAGCCGCTCCAACCAGACGTACAGTTGTCACAGCAACTGGAACTGGTCCAACAAATCATTGTCTTCAGCGTGTCACTGGTTTCATCTTCACTTCCTTTTACTTTTTGTTACACACTGTGAAGCCATTGCATGCTTGCTTTATCTTCTGTCTTCACAACATAACTGTATGATTTGTTTGGCTTCATAACTTCTTCCTACCTGATCCTTATTACACTGCAGCTACTTGTCTTATGCTTTCACTCTATTGAATACTTGACCATGGCTTGCCTAGTGTAATCTAACTTCCGCTGCTTAAGTGATTGGCATATCTGTACTGTTTGTCTTCATAACCTTCACGTTTTGAAGACTTTCATAAAAATCACCTATTCACCCCCCCTCTAGTCGATATAACGCACTTTCAGCAGGGTACCAAGGATGGTGTCACTACCAAATAATACACTTGCGTGATGATACATGTTTGTCACAGTAGGTCACGTTTTTTGTCATGCATGTACATCCATGACAAATTTATGACAGAATCAAGATAGTCATACCTGTGCTGTCATAGAAGTGTTCCATGACATTGACAAAATTATCATCACGGAAGTGTCCACTTCCATGACGATAAATCGCGCGTCATAGAAGTGGTTTCATCAAGGGTGACCGACACGTGGCATCCACCGTAGCGGAACGCCGTTAAGCTATCGGGTCGGATTTTGGATCCGATAACCCATTAACAGCCACGACCAATGCCGATTTTCCACGTGTAAAATTCTCATTGCCTGACAGATCCACGCGTCAGCTCCGCCTTGGCACATGTGTCACTCATCCAATGGTCGAGATGGGCCTATGATATGTTGACACATGGACCGGCCCAAAAGTGGCCCACAAAGTTTAAATGGGCCGGCCCAACCGCAGGCCCATAAGATTTAGTCGACCATAATGGGCCGGCCCAGCTAAAGGCCCACAAAATTTAGCAGACCATAATGGGCCAGCCCAGCTAAAGGCCCACACGATTTTGCAGACCATAATGGGCTGGCCCAGCTAAAGGCCCACAAGATTTTGCAGACCACAATGGGCCGGCCCAGCTAAAGGCCCACAAGATTCTGCAGACCATAATGGGCCAGCCCAGCTAAAGGCCCAACATTCTTTGTCAAATCGGCCCGTCAATGGCCAGTCCTAAACTTGTCATCAGCGCGGCCCTAAAGGAAATATGCCCTAGAGGCAATAATAAAGTTATTATTTATTTCCTTATATCATGATAAATGTTTATTATTCATGCTAGAATTGTATTAACCGGAAACATAATACATGTGTGAATACATAGACAAACAGAGTGTCACTAGTATGCCTCTACTTGACTAGCTCGTTAATCAAAGATGGTTATGTTTCCTAACCATGGACAAAAGAGTTGTTATTTGATTAACAAGGTCACATCATTAGTTGAATGATCTGATTGACATGACCCATTCCATTAGCTTAGCACCCGATCGTTTAGTATGTTGCTATTGCTTTCTTCATGACTTATACATGTTCCTATGACTATGAGATTATGCAACTCCCGTTTGCCGGAGGAACACTTTGGGTGCTACCAAACATCACAACGTAACTGGGTGATTATAAAGGAGCATTACAGGTGTCTCCAAAGGTAGATGTTGGGTTGGCGTATTTCGAGATTAGGATTTGTCACTCCGATTGTCGGAGAGGTATCTCTGGGCCCTCTCGGTAATACACATCACATAAGCCTTGCAAGCATAATAACTAAGATGTTAGTTATGAGATGATGTATTACGGAACGAGTAAAGAGACTTGCCAGTAACGAGATTGAACTAGGTATTGGATACCGACGATCGAATCTCGGGCAAGTAACATACCGATGACAAAGGGAACAACGTATGTTGTTATGCGGTCTGACCGATAAAGATCTTTGTAGAATATGTGGGAGCCAATATGGGCATCCAGGTCCCGCTATTGGTTATTGATCGGAGACGTGTCTCGGTCATGTCTACATTGTTCTCGAACCGTAGGGTCTGCACGCTTAACGTTACGATGACAGTTATTATGAGTTTATGCATTTTGATGTACCGAAGGTTGTTCGGAGTCCCGGATGTGATCACGGACATGACGAGGAGTCTCGAAATGGTCGAGACGTAAAGATTGATATATTGGAAGCCTATGTTTGGACACCGGAAGTGTTCCGGGTGAAATCGGGATTTTACCGGAATACCGGGAGGGTTACCGGAACCCCCCGGGAGGCAAATGGGCCTATTGGGCCTTAGTGGAAAAGTGAAAAGGGGCTGCCCACAAGGGCTGCGCGCCCCCCTCTCTTCTCTCTTCTCCTTGAAGAGTCCTATTAGGAATAGGATTGGGGGGATTCCTACTCCCGGTAGGAGTGGGACTCCCCCTGCGCGTCTCTCCCTGGCCGGCCGAACCCCTCCCCCTGCTCCTTTATATACGGGGGCAGGGGGCACCCCATAGACACACAAGTTGATCCTTGAGATCGTTCCTTAGCCGTGTGCGGTGCCCCCTGCCACCAAATTCCACCTCGATCATACCGTTGTAGTGCTTAGGCGAAGCCCTGCGTTGGTAGTACATCAAGATCGTCACCATGCCGTCGTGCTGACGGAACTCCTCCCCAAAGCTTTGCTGGATCGGAGCCCGGGGATCGTCATTGAGCTGTACGTGTGCTAAGAACTCGGAGGTGCCGGAGTAACGGTGCTTGGATCGGTCGGATCGGGAAGAAGACGTACGACTACTTCCTCTATGTTGTGTGATCGCTTCCGCAGTCGGTCTGCGTTGGTACGTAGACAACACTCTCCCCCTCGTTGCTGTGCATCACCATGATCTTGCGTGTGCGTAGGAATTTTTTTGAAATTACTACATTCCCCAACAGTGGCATCCAAGCCTAGGTTTTATGGTTTGATGTTATTTGCACGAGTAGAACACAAGTGAGTTGTGGGCGATACAAGTCATACTGCCTACCAGCATGTCATACTTTGGTTCGGCGGTATTGTTGGACGAGACGATCCGGACCAACCTTACGCGTACTCTTACGCGAGACCGGTTCCCTCGATGTTCTATGCACACAGATTGCTTGCGGAAGACTGTCTCTCCAACTTTAGTTGAACCAAGTGTGGCTACGCCCGGTCCTTGAGAAGGTTAAAACGGAGTCTATTTGACGAACTATCATTGTGGTTTTGATGCGTAGGTGAGATGAGTTCTTACTTAAGCCCGTAGCAGCCACGTAAAACTTGCAACAACAAAGTAGAGGACGTCTAACTTGTTTTTGCAGGGCATGTTGTGATGTGATATGGTCAAGGCATGATGCTGATTTTATTGTATGAGATGATCATGTTTTGTAACCAAGTTATCGGCAACTGGCAGGAGCCATATGGTTGTCGCTTTATTGTATGCAATGCAATCGCGATGTAATGCTTTACTTTATTACTAAGCGGTAGTGATAGTCGTGGAAGCATAAGATTGGCGAGACGACAACGATGCTACGATGGAGATCAAGGTATCGCGCCGGTGACGATGGTGATCATGACGGTGCTTCGGAGATAGAGATCACAAGCACAAGATGATGATGGCCATATCATATCACTTACATTGATTGCATGTGATGTTTATCCTTTTATGCATCTTATCTTGCTTTCATTGACGGTAGCATTATAAGATGATCTCTCACTAAATTATCAAGAAGTGTTCTCCCTGAGTATGCACCGTTGCCAAAGTTCGTCGTGCCCAGACACCACGTGATGATCGGGTGTGATAAGCTCTATGTCCATCTACAACGGGTGCAAGCCAGTTTTGCACACGCGGAATACTCAGGTTAAACTTGACGAGCCTAGCATATGCAGATATGGCCTCGGAACACAGAGACCGAAAGGTCGAGCGTGAATCATATAGTAGATATGATCAACATGACGATGTTCACCATTGAAAACTACTCCATCTCACGTGATGATCGGTTATGGTTTAGTTGATTTGGATCACGTGATCACTTAGAGGATTAGAGGGATGTTTATCTAAGTGGGAGTTCTTAAGTAATATGATTAAATTGAACTTAAATTTATCATGAACTTAGTCCTGGTAGTATTTTGCAAATTATGTTGTAGATCAATAGCTCGCGTTGTTGCTTCCCTATGTTTATTTTGATATGTTCCTAGAGAAAATTATATTGAAAGATGTTAGTAGCAATGATGCGGATTGGATCCGTGATCTGAGGTTTATCCTCATTGCTGCACAGAAGAATTATGTCCTTGATGCACCGCTAGGTGACGGACCTATTGCAGGAGCAGATGCGGATGTTATGAACGTTTGGCTAGCTCAATATGATGACTTCAAAGACATTTTGAACGTCATAGACCATATGAGATGTTCCAGGAGTTGAAGTTAATATTTCAAGCAAATACCCGAGTTGAGAGATATGAAGTCTCCAACAAGTTCTATAGCTAAAAGATGGAGGAGAATCGCTCAACTAGTGAGCATGTGCCCAGATTGTCTGAGTACTACAATCACTTGAATCAAGTGGGAGTTAATCTTCCAGATAAGATAGTGATTGACAGAACTCTCTAGTCACCATCACCAAGTTAGTAGAACTTCGTGATGAACTATGATATGCAAGGGATAACGGAAACGACTCCCAAGCTCTTCGTAATGCAGAAATTGACGAAGGTAGAAATCAAGAAAAACATCAAGTGTTGATGGTAGACAATACCACTAGTTTCAAGAAAAGGGCAGAGGGAAGAAGGGGAACTTCAAAAGAACGGCAAGCAAGTTGCTACTCATGTGAAGAAGCCCAAGTCTGGTCCTAAGCCTGAGACAAAGTGCTTCTACTGCAAAGGGACTGGTCACTGGAAGCGGAACTACCCCAAGTGATTGGCGGATAAGAAGGATGGCAAAGTGAACATAAGTATATTTGATATACATGTTATTGATGTGTACTTTACTAGTGTTTATAGCAACCCCTCAAGTATTTGATGCTAGTTCAGTTGCTAAGATTAGTAACTCGAAACGGGAGTTGCAGAATAAACAGAGACTAGTTAAGGGTGAAGTGATGATGTGTGTTGGAAGTGGTTCCAAGATTGATATGATCATCATCGCACACTCCCTATACTTTCGGGATTAGTGTTGAACCTAAATAAGTGTTATTTGGTGTTTGCGTTGAGCATGAATATGATTTGATCATGTTTATTATAATACGGTTATTCATTTAAGTAAAAGAATAAATTGTTGTTCTGTTTACATGAATAAAACCTTATATGGTTACACACCCAATGAAAATAGTTCATTGGATCTCGATCTTAATAATACATATATTCATAATATTGAAACCAAAAGATGCGAAGTTAATAATGATAGTGCAACTTATTTGTGGCACTGCCGTTTAGGTCATATTGGTGTAAAGCGCATGAAGAAACTCCATGCTGATGGGATTTTGGAATCACTTGATTATGAATCAGTTGATGCTTGCGAACCATGCCTTATGGGAAAGATGACTAAAACGCCGTTCTCCGGAAAACTAAAGCAAGCAAAAGATTTGTTGGAAATCATACATACTGATGTATGTGGTCCGATGAATATTGAGACTCGCGACAGGTATCATTATTTTCTGATCTTCATAGATGATTTGAGCAGATATGAGTATATCTACTTGATGAAACATAAGTCTAAAACATTTGAAAAGTTCAAAGAATTTCAGAGTGAAGAAGAAAATCATCGTGACAAGAAAATAAAAGTTTCTACGATATGATCGCAGAGGTAAAATATTTGAGTTACGAGTTTGGTCTTCAGTTAAAAACAATGTGAAATAGTTTCACTACTCACGCCGCCTGGAACACCACAAGATAATGGTGTGTCCGAACGTCATAACCGTACTTTATTGGATATAGTGCAATCTATGGTGTTTCTTACCGATTTAACACTATCGTTTTTGGGGTCATGCATTAGAGACAGCTGCATTCACGTTAAATAGGGCACCATCTAAATCCATTGAGACGACACCGTGTGAACTATGGTTTGGCAAGAAACCTAAGCTGTCGTTTCTTAAAGTTTGGGGTTGCGATGCTTATATGAAAAGTTTCATCCTGATAAGCTCAAACTCAAATCGGAGAAGTGCGTCTTCATAGGATATCCAAAGGAAACTATTGGATACACCTTCTATCACAGATCCGAAGGCAAGACTTTTTGTTGCTAAAATTCGGAAACTTTCTGGAGAAGGAGTTTCTCTCGAAAGAAGTGAGTGGGAGGAAAGTAGAACTTGACGAGGTAACTATACCTGCTCCCTTATTGGAAAGTAGTACATCACAGAAAACTGTTTCTGTGAAACCTACACCAGTTAGTGAGGAAGCTAATGATGATGATCATGAAACTTCAGAACAAGATACTACTGAACCTCGTAGATCAACCAGAGTAAGATCCGCGCCAGAGTGGTACGGTAATCCTTTTCTGGAAGTCATGCTACTAGATCATGATGAACCTACGAACTATGAGGAAGCGATGATGAGCCCAGATTCCGCGAAATGGTTTGAGGCCATGAAATCTGAGATATGATCCATGTATGAGAACAAAGTATGGACTTTGATGGATTTGCCCGATGATCGGCAAACCATAGAAAATAAATGGATCTTCAAGAGGAAGACGGACGCTGATAGTAGTGTTACTATCTACAAAGCTAGAATTGTCAAAAAAGGGTTTTCGACAAGTTCAAGGTGTTGACTACGATGAGTTTTTCTCACTCGTATCTATGCTTAAGTCTGTCCGAATCATGTTGGCAATTGCCGCATTTTATGAAATCTGGCAAATGGATAAACAAAACTGCATTCCTTAATGGATTTATTAAAGAAGAGTTGTATGTGATGCAACTAGAAGGTTTTGTCAATCCGAAACGTGCTAACAAAATGTGCAAGCTCCAGCGATCCATCTGTGGACTGGTGCAAGCATCTCGGAGTTGGAATATACGCTTTGATAAGTTGATCAAAGCATATAGTTTTATATAGACTTGCGGTGGAGCCTGTATTTACGAGAAAGTGAGTGGGAGCACTACAGCATTTCTGATAAGTATATGTGAATGACATATTGTTGATCGGAAATAATGTAGAATTATTCTGTAAAGCATAAAAGGAGTTTTTCAAAGAAAGACTTCGGTAAAGCTGCTTACATATTGAGCTTCAAGATCTATAGAGATAGATCAAGACGCTTGATAAGTTTTTCAATAAGTACATACCTCGACAAGATTTTGAAGTAGTTGAAAACGGAACAGTCAAAGAAAAAGTTTCTTGCCTGTGTTACAAGGTGTGAAGTTGAGTAAAGACTCAAAGCCCGACCACGGCAGAAGATACAAAGAGAGTGAAAGTCATTCCCTATGCCTAATTCATAGGTTCTATAAAGTATGCCATGCTGTGTACCAGATCTATTGTATACCCTGCACTGATTTGGCAAGGGAGTACAATAGTGATCTAGGAGTAGATCACTGGACAGCGGTCAGAATTATCCTTAGTGAAATAAGGATGTGTTTCTCGATTATGGACGTGACAAAAAGGTTCGTCGTAAAGGGTTGCGTCGATGCAAGTTTTTTACACTGATCCAGATGAATCTAAAGTCACAATCTAGATACATATTGAAAGTGGGAGCAATTAGCTAGAGTAGCTCCATGCAGAGCATTGTTGACATAGAAATTTGCAAAATACTTACGGATCTGAATGTGACAGACCCGTTGACTAAAATTATCTCACAAGCAAAACATGATCACACCTTTGTACTCTTTGGGTGTTAATCACATAGATATGTGAACTAGATTACTGACTCTAGTAAAACCTTTGAGTGTTGGTCACATGACGATGTGAACTATGGGTGTTAATCACATGGTGATGTGAACTATTGCTGTTAAATCACATGGCGATGTGAACTAGATTATTGACTCTAGTGCAAGTGGGAGACTGAAGGAAATATGCCCTAGAGGCAATAATAAAGTTATTATTTATTTCCTTATATCATGATAAATGTTTATTATTCATCCTAGAATTGTATTAACCGGAAACATAATACATGCGTGAATACATAGACAAACAGAGTGTCACTAGTATGCCTCTACTTGACTAGCTCGTTAATCAAAGATGGTTATGTTTCCTAACCATGGACAAAAGAGTTGTTATTTGATTAACAAGGTCACATCATTAGTTGAATGATCTGATTGACATGACCCATTCCATTAGCTTAGCACCCGATCGTTTAGTATGTTGCTATTGCTTTCTTCATGACTTATACATGTTCCTATGACTATGAGATTATGCAACTCCCGTTTGCCGGAGGAACACTTTGGGTGCTACCAAACGTCACAACGTAACTGGGTGATTATAAAGGAGCATTACAGGTGTCTCCAAAGGTAGATGTTGGGTTGGCGTATTTCGAGATTAGGATTTGTCACTCCGATTGTCGGAGAGGTATCTTTGGGCCCTCTCGGTAATACACATCACATAAGCCTTGCAAGCATAATAACTAAGATGTTAGTTACGAGATGATGTATTACGGAACGAGTAAAGAGACTTGCCAGTAACAAGATTGAACTAGGTATTGGATACCGACGATCGAATCTCGGGCAAGTAACATACCGATGACAAAGGGAACAACGTATGTTGTTATGCGGTCTGACCGATAAAGATCTTCGTAGAATATGTGGGAGCCAATATGGGCATCTAGGTCCCGCTATTTGTTATTGACCGGAGACGTGTCTCGGTCATGTCTACATTGTTCTCGAACCGTAGGGTCCGCACGCTTAACGTTACGATGACAGTTATTATGAGTTTATGCATTTTGATGTACCGAAGGTTGTTCGGAGTCCCGGATGTGATCACGGACATGACGAGGAGTCTCGAAATGGTCGAGACGTAAATATTGATATATTGGAAGCCTATGTTTGGACACCGGAAGTGTTCCGGGTGAAATCGGGATTTTACCGGAATACCGGGAGGGTTACCGGAACCCCCCGGGAGGCAAATGGGCCTATTGGGCCTTAGTGGAAAAGTGAAAAGGGGCTGCCCACAAGGGCTGCGCGCCTCCCCCCTTCCCTAGTCCTATTAGGACTAGGAGAAGGGGCCGGCCCCCCTCTCTTCTCTCTTCTCCTTGAAGAGTCCTATTAGGAATAGGATTGGGGGGGAGTCCTACTCCCGGTAGGAGTGGGACTCCCCCTGCGCCTCTCTCCCTGGCCGGCCGAACCCCTCCCCCTGCTCCTTTATATACGGGGGCAGGGGGCACCCCATAGACACACAAGTTGATCCTTGAGATCGTTCCTTAGCCGTGTGCGGTGCCCCCTGCCACCAAATTCCACCTCGATCATACCGTTGTAGTGCTTAGGCGAAGCCCTGCGTTGGTAGTACATCAAGATCGTCACCACGCCGTCGTGCTGACGGAACTCCTCCCCAAAGCTTTGCTGGATCGGAGCCCGGGGATCATCATCGAGCTGTACGTGTGCTAAGAACTCGGAGGTGCCGGAGTAACGGTGCTTGGATCGGTCGGATCGGGAAGAAGACGTACGACTACTTCCTCTACGTTGTGTGATCGCTTCCGCAGTCGGTCTGCGTTGGTACGTAGACAACACTCTCCCCCTCGTTGCTGTGCATCACCATGATCTTGCGTGTGCGTAGGAAATTTTTTGAAATTACTACGTTCCCCAACAGGCCCATGGTCACTTCTGGCCCGTTAACAGTCCGCTAAGTAATTGGGCCAAATTACGGCCTAGTGTATTTCCGGCCTGTTAAAGGTCCGGCTTCATTTGGGCCCATTTACATGCCATCAAAACTTTCGGCCCATAAATGACCGTGAAGGATTTGGGTCATATTCGGCCATGTCTGACATTCGGCCTGTTAGAGGCCCACTATAGCTTTGGGCCACTTTCGGCCTTTTGTCATTTTCGGCCTGTTAACGCCGGACGTAAACCATGGGCCATATGTGGCCCAACGTCATATCGGGCCCATTAACGACCCATATAAAAATGACGATAATCTAGCCCGACCTAAGTTCCGGCCTGTTAAAGGCCCGTGTATTAGGTCGACGCATTTAAGGCCTGTCCGAATTTTGGCCTGTCAAAGATCCGCATCGTAAATGAGCCACCATTTCGGCCTACAAAGTCCAATGGGTTATTTGGCACAATCAAGGCCCAATCTCACTTTCGGTCTATTAAAGGCCCATGTTTTTATGGGTTCGAGATATTTACACCTGTAAACAACCTATTTTTACTGAGGTCCCAAATTATGTTTAGGCCTGTTAAAGGCCCACTATGGGCACAGGCCTACCAGAAAAATATGAAAGCTTATGCTGATTTAGGCCCAGATATTTTTAGTGGGCTACATGCCAATTTCGGCCCGTAATCGTTTTTAGCTCAATTGGAATGGGCCCGGCGAATGTTGCCATGTTGGGCTCCTACGAAGCTTTCGGCCGAATACATTACTAAGATAAGCCTACACTACACAAAAATAGCGTCGTAATTACTGCAGCCTGAGGCAGCATCATAAATGTTGTATCACAACAAAATAAATTCCAACCATACAACAAAAGGCCTGTTGGCATAAAGTTTATAGTCCTTCCAGATAAAAGCACCATCAGATGTATAGAAGCATAGATCATTTGACCTAAGTGCTAATGTTTCAGGCTGTAGAATCTGATGGAGTAGCACGATCTCCACCTTTTTTCCGCCATTGCTCTTGAACAACGAAGCGAATATCTGATAGTCTAGTTTCAAAACCATTCATATCTTGATGACATTTCTCAACCACTATTCTTGTTTCCGAAACAACGTCCATTAGGGATTGGACTTGTGTCTGGAGCACAGATATATCACTCTGTCTAGCAGGAAGATTTTGTTCAGTAGGCGATTTGGACGAGGTTACCTTGAAAACCAACCTAGAATTAGGCAGGAAGGTGCTTTTTGCACTGTTAGTGGAGAGATACTGACGCACTGCAGCAAAAGGTGACATTTTGCCTGTAGTAGCCTTGTCACCTTCAGGTGGTTGTGGTTGTTCAATCATTTGTTCCATAGCTTCCTGAAAGTTTGAACTTGTAGATTAGTGTACCAGATAAGTTACTAATGAGACAAAAACAAACGAAGTAGGTTAAACGTTTATACATAACTTATTTTGGTGAACTACTGTAATACATTAGCATGTATTGTAGTGCCAACTACATAATAAAATCACTTTCGGAACATATGTCCATGTAGCATGCCTACTGTATTGTCTATTTCCTCACATTCGTTGACATCTAAGGATAAAGAGACATGGTTTAAAGTAGGATGGACATAGTATGACATCATTCATATCATGGGAAAATAGATATAAAACAAACATGCTATTTTATCATTGTGTGCGCATGTGAACATAACAACTAGATTACAGATCAAGACCAAAAGAATACCCTTCATCTCTTTTAAACCATGTAAGGTGAAATGATACGTTAAGACAACTATGAATAAAAGTGAACAGAGTAACTGACATTGGCTGCAAACCAAGTAGTTAAATGAACACATCACAGTACCAATCAGTTCAAGGCAGGAGGAGTAAAAGGACTTACAACAATGGCTTGAACTGGTGTGCTCATGCCCTTCATCTTGATGGTGTGGCAATCCCTGAAGATTTGCACTTCATTCGGTTCAGGTTCTTTTTGGTCCGCACGGGCTTTCCTCTATATTTGGAACAAGTCAATATAGATACAATAATATGGCACAAAAAAAGAAGGAAGTAGCAGCTATTTACAAGAGCCTCGCAGTGTGTAATATAGCTACGAGATCCTGTTGTCTGTTGGAATTTCACTTTAGAATGGTTGGTTTTGTTCTTCAAACAGTTAGCCTAGAAGAAGATACACTTGTAAGGCACATACATAAATACAAGTTCAATATGTGGTCTGATCAAATACATATATCCTACCTAACACTTTGGATCAGACCAGTGCTTAACGAGGGATGTCCAGTCTTCATCTGTAATATATTCCACTGGAGATGTTTGGGCGATTTCATTGTTAGCCTTGCCTTCAAAGTGATATTTTCTAAGGTGGTACCGATACTGTCGCAGAGCAGACTAAAAACATGAGTGCATGCTTCTTTAGTTGCATCATCTTTCAGATCCAACTTGAACCTCATCTGTTGAAAAAAGAATGTGAGTCTTATTAGGAGGAAGCTAGAAAGTATGGGACAGAGCAAGACAATATTACTAATTGCGATGAATAACATTACTTACGGATAAATGGTCAAGGAAGGTTTTAAACTGGGTATTGTCTTTCTCATTCCTGTACTGGATCCACGTTGGGATGATACGTGCATGACACCTAACGGCAACGACTGCCTCTGATACTAACTTGGCTGACTCTATAGCATCACATGGCCTTTTTAAACCTGCCTCAAAATGGATCTCCATTCTTCCTCCTTTAGATTTTGTTAATCTGTCAAGCATTATCCCTGATGTCTGTTTCCGCTTGTGCCGTGGTGCTAGTTCAACAACGAATATGGAAAGTGTTAGTGTACATCAAACTGTGAGATTACATATAACGGAGCATGCAACTGCAACTTGACTCGGTAAGGTACCATCTTGGTGTTGATGCTCATGAGGTTCATCTGATCTTGCCAAGTCATGTTTTGTCAGCAGTGCTTCGGAAGTAGTGTTAGGTGTGAAGGCAGCTTGGGAACTGGCCAGTTCCGGAGCAAACGAACGAGTAACTGGTTGAGATGCTGGTACAGTTGAAGTGGATGCTACAGCTGGTGGAGTAGGTGATACTGTGTTTTTAGATTTAGCCGGTGGACTTGGACCTTCTACTGCACTATAAGTACCAGCAGAATCTCGACGGCAGAACCTTTTCTGTTTCACCTGACGAGTAACAGCACTCCCTACTATATTATTTTCCTTGCTCTTTTTTGACTTTGCCATGTCAAGTTGTACCGACAACACAAAAGAATAAAATCACTCTTCAGAACTCATTGATGGATGATACAGACAAGCAATACTTTGATGTAAGACAATCGTATGAGGATGGAATATGTAAGAAAAACAGGACGCCATGACATATTCACAGCTACGATGTGCAAACTAAGCAGAATGATTTTTAAGAAAATAGAAGTAATGCAAGCTAGACACCATATGAAAGATGCAACCAATATTACTCTTCCAAGTTAAAAGTGTCTTGTCATAAGTGGCAATTCAAAAAATTAGAAGCAGTACAACGTCCAAATCAATGCAAGATGCAACCACTATCAAACTGCCATGTTATAAGCGTCCAATCATGAGTGACTGATGCGGGATACACAACAGCAGTACTTTGACGTAAGAACATGGTATGATAGATAGATGCATTGTATTCTAGACAAAGAAAGCCATGTCATATGCACATGTATAACGTATAAACTCAGTAGGTGCAATTTAATCAAAATAGAAGAAATACAGGCTAGACAACATATGCAACATGAAACCAATTATCACACAGTCAACTTAGAGCAAGCACCTGCGATGGTGGAGTACGGGAGATGAACTCATCATGTAGACTTGGGACTTCAACTTCATTAGCAGTAGCAATGGAAAATCTAGAGAGTCTCTGTTTGCGTCGGTGCGGAGGACCACCAACACCCCCTAACTTAATATTTTCCTTCCTATTTTCTGGTATTACCTTATGAAGTCAAAACCACAAGAAGATGAATAAAATTAGCTCTGCATAACTGGTTGATGCATGATACAGACAAACACTACTTTGATGTAAGGCAAGCGCAGGATAGGAGGATGGAATATATACAAAAAATACAGCGTTTCATATTCACACGTACGATAGGAGGATGGAATATGTATGAAAAAAATAGTAAGCGGAAGGCATTTCAACAAAATTAGAAGAAATGAAAGCTAGGCACCATATGAACATGCAACCAATATCACTCTATCAGGTAAAAAGTGTCTCGTTGTAAGTGCCATTTCAAGAAATTAGAAGCAGTACAAGATAGAAGACAATGCAAGATGCAACCTACATCACAGTCCCAAGTTAAATGTGTCTTATGGGTAAGTGATCGTTGCAGGTATAAGTTGTAAGCTACGTAGATGCAATTCAACATAATCAGAAGAAATACAAACTAGACATCATACGAAAAACGCAACCACGTATAACAGTTCCAAGTAAGAGCAAGCACCTGTGATGGTGGAGTAGGGGAGATGTGCTCATCATGTACACGTATGTTCTAGAAACAGGAACACGTGTCATATTCACATGCATTATGTGTAAAGTAAGCAGATGCAATTCAAGTTAGAAGCAATACAAGCTAGACATCATACGCAACATGCAACCACATATAGTAGTGTCAAGTTAGAGCAAGCACCTGTGATGGTGGACTAGGGGAGATGTGCTCATCATCTACACAGCTACGTTGAGTGTCCAACCTTGTGTTGTCTTGCGAATCTTGTTGGGAGGATGCCGGAGTAGAATCTGTAGAGACCCCCTGTTTGAGTTGCTCCGAAGGACCACCATCATCCACTGTCGGACTAATTTCCTTCAGCTGTAATGATTTTGCATTGTGAAGTCAAACTGATAAGAAAAAGGAATAAAATTTTCTCTTCAGAACTCATTCATGCATGGTACTGACGAACACTACTCGGATGACAGGCAAACACATGATGCAAGGATGGAATATGTATGAAAAACAGGATGTTGTGACATATTCACACCTATGATGTGGCAACTAAGCAAAAGGCATTTCAACAAATTAGAAGCACTAGAAGCTAGACACCATATGAAAGATGCAACCAATATCACTCTGCCAAGTTCAAACTGTATGGTGTTTTAACAAATTAGAAGCAGTACATGCTAGAAATCATATGCAAGACACAACCAATATCACAGTGGCGACTTAAAGGTGCCTTATCATAAGTGACTAATGCGGGATATGCAATAATAGTAGTCTGATGTAGAAACAGGAACACATGTCATATTCACATGCATTATGTGTAAAGTAAGCAGATGCAATTCAACAAAGTTAGAAGCAATACAAGCTAGACATCATATGCAACATGTAACTGTTGGGGAACGTAGTAATTTCAAAATTTTCCTACGCACACGCAAGATCATGGTGATGCACAGCAACGAGAGGGGAGAGTGTTGTCTACGTACCAACGCAGACCGACTGCGGAAGCGATCACACAACGTAGAGGAAGTAGTCGTACGTCTTCTTCCCGATCCGACCGATCCAAGCACCGTTACTCCGGCACCTCCGAGTTCTTGGCACACGTTCAGTTCGATGACGTTCCTCGGGCTCCGATCCAGCAAAGCGTCGAGGAAGAGTTCCGTCAGCACGACGGCGTGGTGACGATCTTGATGTACTACCGACGCAGGGCTTCGCCTAAGCACTGTAACGGTATGATCGAGGTGGAATTTGGTGGCAGGGGGCACCGCACACGGCTAAGGAACGATCTCAAGGATCAACTTGTGTGTCTTGGGGTGTCCCCTGCCCCCGTATTTATATGTTGGAGGAGGGGGGGCTGGCCGGCCAAGAGGGGGAGGCGCAGGGGAGTCCTACTCCCACCGGGAGTAGGACTCCTCCCCCCCAATCCTAATCCAATTAGGACTCCCGGGGGGGAAAGAGAGAGAAGGGGGGCCGGCCCCTTATCCTATTCCTAATAGGATTTGGGGAAGGGGGGCGCCGGCCAGCTTGGGCCTTTTCCCTTTTTCTCTTTTTCCACTAAGGCCCAACAGGCCCATTTGTCTCCCGGGGGGTTCCGGTAACCCTCCCGGTATTCCGGTAAAATCCCGATTTCACCCGGAACACTTCCGGTGTCCAAACATAGGCTTCTAATATATCAAACTTTACGTCTCGACCATTTCGAGACTCCTCGTCATGTCCGTGATCTCATCCGGGACTCCGAACAACCTTCGGTACATCAAAATGCATAAACTCATAATAACTGTCATCGTAACGTTAAGCGTGCGGACCCTACGGTTCGAGAACAATGTAGACATGACCGAGACACGTCTCCGGTCAATAACCAATAGCGGGACCTGGATGCCCATATTGGCTCCTACATATTCTACGAAGATCTTTATCGGTCAGACCGCATAACAACATACGTTGTTTCCTTTGTCATCGGTATGTTACTTGCCCGAGATTCGATCGTCGGTATCCAATACCTAGTTCAATCTCGTTACTGGCAAGTCTCTTTACTCGTTCCGTAATACATCATCTCACAACTAACATATTAGTTGCAGTGCTTGCAAGGCTTATGTGATGTGTATTACCGAGAGGGCCCAGAGATACCTCTCCGACAATCGGAGTGACAAATCCTAATCTCGAAATACGCCAACCCAACATCTACCATTGGATACACCTGTAATACTCCTTTATAATCACCCAGTTACGTTGTGACGTTTGGTAGTACCCAAAGTGTTCCTCCGGTAAACGGGAGTTGCATAATCTCATAGTTATAGGAACATGTATAAGTCATGAAGAAAGCAATAGCAACATACTAAACGATCGGGTGCTAAGCTAATGGAATGGGTCATGTCAATCAGATCATTCTACTAATGATGTGACCTCGTTAATCAAATAACAACTCTTTGTTCATGGTTAGGAAACATAACCATCTTTGATTAACGAGCTAGTCTAGTAGAGGCATACTAGTGACACTCTGTTGGTCTATGTATTCACACATGTATTATGTTTCCGGTTAATACAATTCTAGCATGAATAATAAACATTTATCATGATATAAGGAAATAAATAATAACTTTATTATTGCCTCTAGGGCATATTTCCTTCAGTAACCACATATAATAGTGCCAAGTTAGAGAAAGCACCTGTGATGGTGGAGTAGGGGAGATGTGCTCATCATCTACACAGCTACGTTGACTGTCTAGCCTTGCGTTGTCTTGCGAATCTTGTTGGGAGGATGGCGGAGTAGAATCTATAGAGAACCTCTATTTCAGTTGCTCGTAAAGACCACCATCGTCCAATGCCTTGCCAATTTCCTTCAGCTTTATTAATTTTGCATTGTGAGGTCATACCGACAAGAAAAAGGAATATCATTCGCTCTTTGGAACTCATTCATGCATGATACTGATGAACACTACTCTGATGAAAGGCAAAGTCATGATACGAGGATGGAATATGTACGAAAAAATGGACGGCTTGACATATTCACACCTATGATGTGGTAACTAAGCAGAAGGCACTTCAACAAATTAGAAACACTGCAAGACACCATATGGAAGGTGCAATCAATATCACTCTGCCAAGTTAAAACTATCTCGTCATAGGTGGCGTTCATCAAACCAGAAGCAATACATGCTAGAAATCATATTCAAGACGCAAACCAATATCACACTGCCAACTTAAAGGTGTCCCATCATAAGTTACTGATGCAGGATACACAAGAAGAGTAGTTTCATGTAAGAACATCGTGTGATAGACAGATATAGTATGTACCAAAACAAGAAAGCGTGTCATATTCACATGTATCATGTGTAAGCTAAGCAGATGCAGTTTACACTATTTAGGAGCAATATGAGCTAGACACCATATGCAACATGCAACCAGATATCACACTGCCAAGTTACAGCAAGCACCTTGGATGGTGGAGTAGGGGAGCGGAGACTTGGACCTTGTAATGCACTATCAGTACAAGGAGAATCGGTACAGATGCTCCGTTTACGTTTTTGCAGAGGACCACCATCTTCGCCTTCCTTACTATTTTCCTTCCTCTTTCTTAATTTTGCATTGTCAAGTCAAACCCACAAGAAAAAGGAATATAATTTGCTCTTTATAACTCATTGATGCATGATACTGACGAACACTACTTTCATGTAAGGCAGCCGCATGATAGGAGGATGGAATATGTATGAAAAACAGGATGACATGACATATTGACATGTATGATGTATAACGTGTAAACTAAGCACAAGGTGCTTGAACTTGTTAGAATCGATGCAAGCTAGAAACCATATGAAAGATGAAACCAATATCACTCTGCCAAATTAAAAGGGTGCCCCAAAAAATGTATTTGACCAAATTAGAAGCAATACATGGCAACAGGCTAGAAATAATATGCAATATGCAACGAATAAAGGTGACTCATCGTAAGTGATTGACGCAGGATATAGAAGAGAGGTAGTTTCATGTAAGAACAAGGTTAACACATAGATGTAGTGTGTACCAAAACTAGGAAGGTATGACATATTCATAGGTATATTGTGTAAACTAAGCAGATGCAATTTACCCTAATTAGAAGCATTACAAGCTAGACGCCGTATGCAACATGCAACCACATATCACACTACGAAGTTAGAGCAAGCACCTGTGATGGTGGTGTAGGGGAAGTGCAGTCTTCAGGTACAGAGCTACGTTCAATATCTTCATTTAGGCTTGCTGTTTCTTGAGAATCATGTGGAGAGGATGAAATTGCATTCTTTATAAGAGTATTGCGTCTCATATTAACCCAGGCTCGTGACTGTCTCATCATAAGCGATAGACGCGGGATACACAAGAACAGTAGTTTGATGTAAGAACATGGTGTGATAGGCAGATGTAGTATGTACCAAAAACAGGAAGGCGTATCATATTCACATGTATAATGTGTAAGCTAAGGAGATGCAATTTAACAAATTAGGATCATTGATGAGGGATACACAAGAAAAGTAGTTTGATGTAAGAACATGGTTAATAGAAAGACGTAGTATGTACCAAAAACAGGAAGGCATGTCATATTCACAGGTATAATGTGTTAACTAAGCAGATGCAATTTACCCTAATTAGAAGCATTACAAGATAGACACCATATGTATTGCAACCACATATCACACTGCCAAGTAAGAGCAAGCACCTGCGATGGTGGTGTGGGGGAATTGCGGTGATGAACTAGAGAGCTACGTTGACTATCTTCATTTAGCCTTGCTGTTTCTTGAGAATCATGTGGGGAGGATGACACTGCACTCTTTAAACGAGTAGGGCGTCTCACAGTAACTCACTCAGGTGACTGTCTCATCATAAGTGATTGACGAGGGATACAAAAGAGCATTAGTTTGATGTACGAACATGGTTAATAGACATATGTAGTATGTATCAAAAACAGGAAGGCATGTCATTATCAAAGGTATAATGTGTAAAGTAAGCAGATGCAATTTAACCAAATTGGAAGCAATACAAGCTAGACACCATATGCAACATGCAACCACATTTGACAGCGCAAAGTTAAAGCAAGCACCTGGGATGGTTGTGTGTGGCAATTGAGATCATCAACTGCAGAGCTACGTTTACTATCTCCAACTGCTGACACTGCACCTATTAGAGCGCTGGAACGCTTAGTGCTTATCTTCGAATTACACTTGAGCGACATCTGTCTTTTCTTTTTTGCATTCATCAACACTGCGTCAGAGTCTGAAATAACCATGCATAAAAAACAATAGTGTGAGTATGGGTGAAGTGTGTGCACAATTAGTATAGTGTAAATGTAGCAGATAGCTGGTCAGTGAGAAATAAATAATGGGAGACATATGATAGCTCTACAACATGCATGGCACACTAAATTACTACATGATTCTATGAAAATAACAGTCGACTGAAAGCAAATAGGCCAGTCCATTTTTTCTGCACCGTCCGATGTACAAAGAACAGGCAGATCGCCTTCATCTACCTCCAGCCAGCCAGTGTTGACGATCTTCCTCGAAACGCCAGTGACCACCGGCCCAGTATTCCTCCCCTGCCTGCGCCCTCCCCTGGACCTCACTGCACTGCCGTGCTTGGCACCCCCCGGCCATCCATTCAAGCCCCGCTGACCTCCAGATCGGGCACAAACAGCTCCTGCGCCCCACACCCCTATGATAGACACCGATGCGCCGCTTCCCCGGGGAACATGCGGACTAGGTGCTCCGTGCGCCTAAGTGGGTGCTGCTTCTTTTAATTGCGGTTCGACTGACCCTGAATTGAAATCCAGGCGGGCTACTGACCTCTAGCAAAGGTGAAATAGTAAAAGGGAGGAAACCTTGTGCATTTAGTATCACGAAGAAGATGCAGTAAGAAGCGCTCAACTAGTTTGTTTTGTGGGATGAATACGGTGTGAGCGGAGACGTAAGATTTGCACGAATAAGCGAAGAGGAGTACCTCTTTCTGTTGGCAGTGCTGTGTCCTCCTTCTGTTTTTCCGACGATCTTCTTGTTGCTCGCCGGAAACCAGAAGTTGTGGAGGACGGTGCAGCCTTGGATGAACCCATGGACAAGTTGTTGAGTGCGGTGCAGTGGCCGCCTGTCAGCGGCGGGGAAGCAGATCCGAGGCGGCGAACGATGGCGTAGCGGGAACAACTCTGGTGCGGTGGACGGTTGCGACAGTGGAGCCGCAATAGTGAGGCACATGACGGCGTGGTCGGAGTGGTTCTGGTACGGCGCACGTCGGTGTCGGCATCATGGAGGCAGCTCTACCTCGGCTCCAGCTGCTAAGTCCTTGAGGGAGTTGCGGTTGCGGTTGCGTTGGACGACGACGTCAGGGTACCGGCTCCAGCGTGATGGAGGAGGGCGGCGGTGGATCGGCCGCTATGGGGTGGAGGATGCTGGGGTTTCACGGCTGGTGGAGAGGGTGCTTTCGCGCCCAAGGAGTATGAATGGGGAAACAGAGGGAGGTGGGGAACTAAGGGGGAACAATGTTTTGGTTTGAGACATGCTTGTTTGAAATTTGGGGAAATTTACAAACTTTGCTCCCATGTAAAATTTCAGACATATTGCGGGTTGGGGGTAGGACAGTCATGTCAGGTGTCCCAAATGTGGGCGGGATAGATTTCGGCCGAGCGCATGGGTAGGCGCCCACGGCGTATGAATGCTTCTCGGAGGTGGTTGAGACTGGCGTCTTGGTGAAGTTACAAACCTACCCCGGTTTAGACCTTTGGACATCGGGCGGATAGGCTACACGGGCCAGAGTCAGGACAGTAATTTCCTACCGCCAAAACATTAGTCTCGCGCGGTTTCAGGTGACCAGAGGCCTATTTGGCGCTTCGTTCAATATTTGGAAGCAGAAGCATTAACGTTTTCGGTTCTCTTGAATTGAACTTTCAGGATTTGTCAAACTTCACAAATCTTTACTCTTGAAAATCCTAAAGCTACGATTATTTTGGAATGGAGGGGGTACATTTGAATATACATTGTACACGAGTATATATTAAAAAATATGCGACTTACCTCAGTTCATGCATGGTTCCAAATATAATCTCCTTGGTTGCAAAAAAAGTTAGATATGCGTATGAATATATATAGCATGTTCAAACTCACAACAAAGATTGATGCCCCCTTTTACATATTATTTACAAATGCCCTTATCTCGGGTTCAAATAGATGAATGCACTTCCTATGAATTTGAATCTTCGAAACCCCCTTTTATGTTGAATTCGACATGTATTCTATTTCGTAGCTAGCAATTTGGAATGTATCCATGCAAGTGACAAATGTATAAAGTGCTTCACACTAACAACATGGAGTGCACTAATTAATGTTTATATATGAATTGCAAAAGCATCCATTGCCTGTATTTCAAACTGCTCTCACTCTATGGATCGATAATATGAAATAAACACATGCACATGCTAGAATTCAATAGAGTATGGGTGTCTGATAGACCGATTTTCGTCCATACGCAATTTGAAAAATTCATGATCTCATCCAAAAATAATAATGCCATTTATATTTTAATTTAATGCATAGAACCGCCTTTTACACAGAGATGCACTATGCCTTGCCCCGTTCTCACAAACGTGTTATATATCTCTCTATCTAACGCATAAGTGCACACACTTTATATGCATCGGCATTTCTCTTTCACACATGCTCACAATCTCTCTCAGGGTGTCGGGGTGTCTCACGCACCTGCTCTCTCTGTTTCTCTCTCTCTCTTTCTGACTACTATGTACCACTCTCTTCACTAATCTCAGTTGGAAAACACTATTTCTCTCACATGCATATATACACATGCACGCTCTCTACTAGCCCTCTATACGCACATATATGTGCCTACGTGTCTCCCGCACGCACATTATCTTTAGGCCTCTCTCACACACATTGCCCCCCCGACACACCTCTCTCTTAGTAGTTGGCAGATATGATTTCATCATATCATTCGATAGGATATCCCTGGCTGTTAGGCTAGATGGTAATACGAGGCAAAGTTTTACCCTAGTTCGGATCGGACCCTTGCAGTTGAAGAAAGGGCCTACTCCTGGTACTGTATATTAGTGATAGGGGTGTGTACAAAGTACACGTGAATACCAGGCATTGTGCGTGTGTGTATACTATCGACGAACTAGCCCCCAAGCTTGTATAACATACTAAGGGCCTAGGGTTATAAATCATATATAGTCGGTGAGGGAGTCCTGGATTAGGGGGTCTCCGGACAACCGGATTATATCCTTTGGCTGGACTGTTGGACTATGAAGATACAAGATTGAAGACTTCGTCTCATGTCTGGATTGGACTCTACTTGGCGCGGAAGGCAAGCTTAGGCAATACGGATATGTATATCTCCTCCTTTGTAACCGACCTTGTGTAACCCTAGCCCCCTCTGGTGTCTATATAAACCAGAGGGTTTTAGTCCGTAGGACAACATACAATCATACCATAGGCTAGCTTCTAGGGTTTAGCCTCTCTGATCTCGTGGTAGATCTACTCTTGTACTACCCATATCATCAATATTAATCAAGCAGGACGTAGGGTTTTACCTCCATCAAGAGGGCCCGAACCTGGGTAAAACATCGTGTCCCCTGCCTCCTGTTACCATCCGCCTTAGACGCACAGTTCGAGACCCCCTACCCGAGATCCGCCGGTTTTGACACCGACATTGGCGCTTTCATTGCGAGTTCCTCTGTGCCGTCGCTAGAAGGAAGGATGTATCTTCTTGTCTTTAAAGACGGTACTACTGTCAGGGGAGCTTTGGCTGTCGGCCAAACTCTCCGGCTAGGCGGGTTCATCATGACCGCCTGTTCGGCCGCCGCGCCGACGATAACTTCTCGGGTCCTCGAAAACAGCCTCCACATCAAATCGGCACTCGCTGAACAGATGGATCCAATGGAACTCACCTCCTTAAACGAGATCCTGGATCACATCGCCGCCTTGGGAGTCGCTGCGGACTATGATCGGACTGGGCTTAAACCCGATCAAAGGGAGATTAACTCTCCACCGGTCACCCATAGTATTGCAGTGGTGGAGGAACAATGCGGCGACCTTTCCTCTATCTTGAGGACCAACTATGTCCGGATTCCCGAGCTCTCCGAGCCGGATGCCCGTTCGCGGGAGGACAACATCCAATCCATGAACTTAGAGTCAGGCAGCGGACCAGGATTATCGGGTAACACCTCGGAACCAGAACTTCCAAAATTGGAAACTCCTCGGCCCCTGGATTCCAGATCGGGTAAGGGTTCGGATTCAATTCCACCCACCCACCCAAACATAAGTGATCTTTCCCACATCAAGCAAGAGCCCCAGGAAACAGTACATCACTATTGGGCCAGCTTCCTCCTTGCGATGAACAAGGTTAAGGACTATCGCGAGGAAGACGCAATCTCATTTTTCTGCAATAATTGCACGGACAAGGGAATCCTTAACGCCATAAATCGCCGTGAGATAACACGCTTCGCTGACTTGGCGTCCATAGTACGAAAGTATTGCGCGGTGGATAGTGCATGGAAAACCGAAACAAACTTTTGGGATAATCCGGCCCTGAATACAAACCCAGTCTGAAATAAAAGGGTGCATCATCACAACACACCCGGGTCAACTACCAGAAAGCAAAAACCCTCTACAGGGCATGGAACCGTATTGGAGGGATGGCTCAATGGACCCTGCAAATTCATAGCACAGCGGGTATAATACCAACGCACAGCCTTAGAGCATGTTGGATACTCCGGCAGGTGGCCAAAAGTGATGATGATCTTCTTATCCGAAATACCATAGAGCACCATCCCGTGGATAACAATACGGTGTTAACAGTGTTCGAGACCTTTGCGTCAAATAATAGGCGCAAGAGAACACTCTGCAGCATGGCCGAAATCTGCCACGTAGCAGCAATAAATCCATGGAGTGACACGGCTATTACCTTCAATGCCAGTGATGAACCTAAATTCCGAACAGCCCGAGCACCAGCCGCACTGGTCCTCAGTCCAATTGTGGACGGCTTTCGACTCACCAAAGTACTCATGGACGGCAACAGCGGACTAAACCTCATCTATGAGGAAACTCTTCAAAAGATGGAAATAGATTGGAACCGCATTGAGCAAAGTAGCACAACCTTTAGAGGAATTATCCCCAGTCGGGAAGCATGCCGTGCTGGGAAAATCACACTAGATGTGGTATTCGGTACGCCGGACAATTACAGGTCCGAAGAGATTACATTCCAAGTGGCCCTGTTCAGCAGTGGCTATCACGCTCTTTTAGGAGTCATCACTCTCACCAGTGATCCGGACACAGCACTCCGCGCCGAAAACAAAATAGCCGCATTGGCCCTCGAGGCATTATCCGAAGCCCTCTCAGCCGAGGAATTAACCACGCCACGCTCCATAGTGGATAGGGACGACGTGATACTCGGCAAGAGATCCAAGCCCACCTCTTTTAAACCAGCGGATGAAATAGTCAACTTCCAAGTCCACCCAACGGACCCTACAAAAACAGCCTCCATCAGGGCACAGTTAAACCCCGCTGTGGACGCCGCACTACGAGAGTTCCTGCACGAGAATTGGGACATATTCGCCTGGCATCCCTCAGACATGCCAGGAATCCCACGCAGGCTGGCCGAGCATAGCCTCAATATCCTAAAGGGATTCAAGCTGGTAGCAAGCTCTTCGGCGTTTCTCCGAACCTAAGAGACAGGCCATGGGAGAAGAACTAGCCAAGTTATTGGAGGCCGGATTCATCAGAGAAATAAAACATCCGGACTGGCTAGTAAACCTGGTGATGGTACCAAAGAAGGACAAATCCTGCTGCCTTTGTGTCGATTTCGAAGACCTCAATAAAGCTTGCCCAAAGGATCCCTTCCCCCTCCCACACATCGATCAAATCATTGATTCTACCGCAGGACACGAGTCATTGTGTTTCCTCGACGCATACTCCAGTTACCACCAAATCAAGATGGCAGAGTCCGACCAAGCCGCAACGGCATTCATCGCACCATACGGTCCCTTCTGTTTCAACACAATGCCTTTTGGGCTCAAAAACGCCGGCGCAACATATCAGTGCATGATTCAGACATGTCTGGAGAAACAAATCGGCAAAACAGTAGAGGCATACGTAGACGATGTGGTCATCAAAACCAAACACGTCGACTCTTTGATAGACGACTTGAGGCTCACATTCGACAACCTCCGAACATATGACATCAAGCTCAATCTAGAAAAATGCGTCTTCGGCGTACCAGCCAGAAAGCTCCTAGGATTCATTGTCTCCAGTAGAGGTATTGAAGCTAATCCGGCCAAAATCCAATCTTTGTCACAGCTGACTACCCCAACAGACCTCAAACAAATCCAGAAGTTAACTGGATGTGTGGCGGCTCTAGGCCTCTTTATCTCCCGCTTAGGAGAAAAGGCTTTACCCCTTTATCGCCTCCTTCGGCGCACCGAACACTTCGAGTGGACGGACGCGGCCACAGCCGGATTGGAAGAAATAAAGGCCATTTTGGCAACCAACCCAATCTTGGCCGCGCCAAACATCGGTGAACCAATGCTGTTGTACATTGCGGCGACTCATCAAGTTGTAAGCGCGGTGCTCGTTGTCGAACGGGAAGCGGACTGACACAAATTCCCTCTTCAAAAGCCGGTATACTATGTATCCACTGTCCTCACTCCATGGAAATCACGGTACCCGCATTACCAAAAGATAGTATATGCGGTATTCATGGCATCACGGAAACTGTGACACTACTTTCAAGAGTGTTTGATTACAGTAGCCTCGGAAGTGCCACTTAATGATATTATAAACAACCGCGACGCTACGGGCAGGATTGCCAAATGGGCCATTGAGCTCCTCCCGTTCGACATAACATACAAACCTCAACGAGCCATTAAATCGCAAGTATTGGCCGACTTCGTCGCCGAATGGACGGAGGCCGAATTCCCTAAAGAGTACGACGCATTCTCCAATTGGATCATGCACTTCGACGGTTCTAAAATGCTGGCCGGTCTAGGGGCTGGCGTCGTCGTGACGTCCCCAACCGGAGATACCGTTTGGTATGTAGTGCAAATATTGTATACAGACTCCAACAATGCAGCCAAATACGAAGCTCTGTTGCATGGTCTTCGGATGGCAGTCTCCATGGGCATTCAACGCCTGGAGGTGCGTGGGGATTCAAACCTCGCAATATCCCAAATAAACGGAGACTTTGACACCAAGGATCCGAAAATGGCGGCCTATCGAAACGCTGTCCTAAAAATGTCAGCTCGGTTCGAGGGGCTCGAATTTCACCATGTGGCTCGGGAAAACAATCAGGCGGTGGATATCCTCGCCCGCATCGGCGCAAAATGCGATGCGCCCCCCCCCCAACATATTTTTGGAAAGGCTGTTCAAGCCATCCGTAGTATGGGAAGGGGACACCGGTAACAATGGTCCGGACCCGGCAAAAATACCCGATACCGAACTCTTTGACACAATTGGAGGCTTCGCCACCGAAATAACACCTTCAGCCCATGAAATAATGGCCATTATTGCCCCGTGGACAGAACCATTCCTGGCCTACCTAACTAGACAGGAACTTCCGGAGGACCAAAATGAGGCACGCTGCATAGTGCGGCGATCCAAGGCCTACAGGGTCCATCAGGGAGAATTGTACAAAAAAAGCACTACCGGAGTCCTTCAGAGGTGCATCTCCAAAGAGGAAGGGCGGAATCTTTTGGCAGAAATTCACGCCGGACTCGGCGGTCATCACGCCACAGCCCGGGCTCTTGTAAGCAAGGCCTTCCGTACAGGATTCTATTGGCCAATGGCCTGGGCAGATGCACAGGACTTGGTCCAATGTTGCGCCGGTTGCTAGCTCTTTGCAAATCAAAGCCACATGCCACCCACCGCCCTCCAAACATTCCCCATTACATGGCCCTTTGCGGTCTAGGGGCTTGACATGGTTGGACCCCTTAAAGGGGGAACCCACAAGAAAAAAAATACTTATTGTTCATGGTGGATAAATTCACCAAATGGATAGAGGCCAAACCGGTTAAAACAGCCGAATCCGGACTGGTGATAGATTTCATATCCGGGGTTGTACACCGTTATGGCATCAACCACGGCATCATCACTGATAATGGCACGAACTTCACGGCCGATGAGGTAAAACTCTGGTGCAGCAAAATGGGCATCAAGCTCGATTATGCCTCAGTCTATCACCCCCAAACCAATGGTCAAGTCAAGCGAGCAAACGGTGTTATAATGAGCGGCATTAAACCCAGATTAGTGCGTTCCTTTACGGAGTCTAACACGCATTGGGTAGAGGAGCTTGACTCCGTACTCTAGGGGCTGCGGACCATGCCGAATCGTAGTACCGGATATAGACCCTTCTTTATGGTGTACGACGTAGAGGCAGTCTTGCCCTGTCACATAATTCATGACTCACCTAGAGTGCGGATATACGAAGAAAGAGAGGCCGAGCTCGATCGGCAGGACAGTCTGGACACCTTGGAGGAGGAGCGCGACGTAGCCAAAGCGCGTTCCACATTATATCAGCAACAAGCTCGCAGATACCAAAGCAGAGAAGTACGGGCCAAAACTTATAACATTGGCGAACTAGTTCTACGCCTGCCGGACAAGAAAAAGAACAAGCTCGAGCCCAAATAGGAAGGTCCCTTCATTATTGACCAAGTTCTGACCGGTGGAGCATACCGACTGCGGGATGCATCGACTAGTCGACTCGAGCCGAACCCATGGAACGCGGCCAGGATCTGAAGATTCTACGCCTAGCACCGGACTCTATGTTAGTCCCCTCCCTTTGTCCATTTTTTGCATATACATTATCTGTCTTGTTTTCCTTTCTTTCTTTCTTTCTTTTCTTATTCCTCTAGGCCTTCATGGGTCACCTTGTGCCTGGCTTGCACATTACAGATGCGCTAGCCGCACTCTTCATACCTAGGGGCTTCTTTCACAGAAGCTTAAATTATTTATCCGGGCTTCATGCCCAACACATGTGTTATACTTCCGCATGTACCTTTTTTCACCATTATATGCATCGATATGACTTAAATTTTGGCCAAGCTGGGTTGCCTGGCTCTTGTATTTATGCCCTACGTTCCCGTTAATTCGGCTAGGGCATAAGGGGAGCACCTCTGCGATTGTTACTGCCGGGTCAGCCGGATGTGTACCTCAGACTGGGTGAAGCTGAAAGCTAGCGTTCTTAAGGGAATATTCGGTCGGTGAACAAAAGATGATTTTTATTTTTCATATTTGCCCCAGATGTTTTTCCTGCGTTTCATATCGCAGTCCAGACATGCACTTTAGGGCATGCTTACCCAGGGAAAGGAACACTTAACAGAACTATTCTCCCTGGAAGATGTTTCTTACTACCCATGTAATATAACATAACTAGTTGGGCACTTGTCTGATAAAGCACTAGTGACCCCTACGCCTGGTCTCCACGCATACCCCCGTTCTTATATAACTGAGCGGGTATTTGGGGACTATTGGGCCCGGAGGCTGAAGCGAAAAGGTCCGCACCGACAAATGATCTACAATCCGGCTAGAAGGCATTATACATGTCACTTTAATTACATAGTCATGCAGACTGACTAAATTCTTCTTCTATACCATCCAACAGTCGGTCTAGCTTACAATCCTATTGGGAATACTTTGGGGCTAATTCTACTTGCCCATAAACTAAGCTAACTGGGATCTCTTTTCCGTCGGGGCCCACAGGTCCGACCTCTGCCATGTGATTTGGGTCTGCTTTGGTATACCGCGTCTTCACCATGGCTCAGGCTTCTCTGGCACCCTGTCGGCAGGCTGATATCTTCCATAATCGGAAGCGCCGCCGTGCTCCTTTGAGCTTCTCCACAAGCTCTGCAACGCCCTCTGACAGGGAGACGAACGGCCACAAGTCCTGGGCAACACCCTGCATCACCTGCCAAACTTGTTCGTGCAGATGTGACAGCTCGGACAGAAGATCACCTGCATACCGGGAATTTTCTCCGCGGGACGACCCGCTAGCATACCTATAGACATAACGCTGTTAGTCGGCTTGTTCGCCGAATACCTTTAAAAGGATTCGTTCAAGCACTTACTGATAATGTCGCGCCGAAGCCTCTTATTCTCCTTCTCTGAGTCTGCAAGCTGCCCCCGAACGTCTTTTAGTTCCACGTTCAGCTTTACATTGGCGTCTTGGAGATTGTTTTCTCCCGCCTAACCTCAGTCAGCACGCGTTTGCCAGCCTCTAGCTGCCGCATAACATGCTGGTCCCCCGGATTTTCTCCGGATTCATCTACAAAATCTGTTGTTAGATCTGCAGCCATGCCGCACACTATATGGTAACCATCATTCTTTAAAATGTTACCAGCGGGAGCCTTTTTTTGTTCCTGCAATGCGGCAACAGAAGCCCGCAGTTGGGTCTTGCATTCCTCCAGCTCCTGGGACAGCCTAGTATTCTTCTCTGTAAGAACCTGCACAATAAAGATGATCCTTAAATTAGTTCTGCTAACTGTTTCAAGTCTCAGGGGCTACTAATACATATAAATTGTCAGATTTACTCACACGTACATCCTTTACATACTGATCCGTGGCTCTGGCTAGACCATCTTGAGCGGCACGGAGGTACGCCTCTCCAGAATTGAAGGCATCAAATGCCTCTGGTGAGAAACAAGCATCACGGAGTACGGCCCGGCGGCGCCTATGATTCATGGCGCTTTCCACTTCTGAGTTTGTAGCGGATAATCTATCTGCATCCTCTGTAGGGGGATTATCCGGCGCCTGCCCCATACCGGCTTCTGCCTCCATGTCCGGTCCTGGCGCTCGACTGGTGGAAGCGTGATCGGCAACATCGCCGGACATATTCTGGTGAGCATTTTTTCTGTTAAAGAAACACGGGCGTCTTTACATTTCGAGAAAGACGACAACCACAGAGCGAGGTTTGTTATACCTTTGCGCCGGCGTCTCCGTCCTGACTGCCTTCCTTTTTGGCTTACCCGGCCTCGGTGCCTCCTGTTGGTGCGTTGCTGCGGGTTCGGCAGGGCGTCCCGAATGCCTTCCCTGTAAAGATGCCATGTGTGTATGGTTGGTGAAGTGTAACATCCGAAATTTGCAATTTGGAATGTTATACACTAGATCATCATGCATATCATATTTTCTTGCATTTTGCCGATCCAAGAAATTTCACGCAACTCAAGGACCCTCGGAGAGAGTTGGAGATTTCGTCATTTTCATATTTGTGCTTTCTCAAATTTCGAAAAGAGGATCATTGGTTTTGTCGGAGTTTTATTTGCCTTTTATTTGGATAGGGAAAAATGCGCGTTCTCAAAAATTGCATTTTAGGCCCGGAGAAAAGTTCATTTTGTTCGACTCATTTTTAGGAGTCGGGGAAAATTTACTTTAGAAGTTTTGGAGTTCATTTAGTTCTCTTTTCTGTTTTTTTTCTGCGCGCGAAACCGTTTAAAAAAAACTGCAGCGCCCCTGGGCCAAAGGCCCAGCAGGCCGGCCGGCCAGGCTAGGCCAGCGCCAGCGCCGCGCCGCGCGCCTGCGCAAGGCAGGAGCCGCCGCCGCCTAGGAGTCCTTCTAGGACTCCGTTTGCCTTTTTTTTCAATCTCCCTCTCCTACTCTTTTTCCTCCTCTTTTTCTTGCCCCCTACCCCAAGTATCCTCTCCCCTCACCAATATAAATACCCAAGCACCCCCCTCTAAACATCACATCAAGCCCCAAGCCACCACCGCGCCCTCACCCCGCGCCGCGCCCCTTGCCCCGCGCCGCCGCCCTGCGTCACGCGCCGCCGCCGTCCTTAGCCGCCGGAGCCCCGCTCGCCAGAGACCTCACCGAGGTACCGCGCCGCGTCTCTTTTCTTTTCCTCGGATCGGTTTTCTTCTAAATCGTTCCGATTCTTCTTTTCCGATTCGTTTTTCTCTCCGGTTCTTCGCGAAACCGTTCCGGTTTTCTAGATCGGTTTTTCATTTCGATTTCTTTTCCCGAAACCCTAGATCGGATTCGTTTTCTTCTCCGATTTAATTGCCTCAAGACCGTTCGCCGGACCGTTCGTCCTAACAAACGTGATCACCGGATTCTTCTAGGTTAACGAACGTCCGTTCGTTCAACCGTTCATCTTTTTCTTTTCGTCGGATTTATTCCACGATCGCGATCTCAGATCCGATCTTCTTTCTAGTCTATCTTCTCGCTCGTTTATCGGAATCAGGTGATTCAAGCGCCTGGAGTTTCGTTTCGAAAGCGCCGTTCCGACTAATCAACTTTAACTAAGTTTTTGCTATGGTAAAATTTGACCTAGTTTCAACTTGCTAGAGCCGAGTTGTTTTCTTCCGCCGTTTGTTTTCGGTTTATTTGTTTGGTTCTTTCTTTCTTTGCAACCGGAGTTCTTAAGTTGAACTATCTGGTTCGATCTCTTGTTCGAGTTTTACCTGTGCGTTAGATGAGTACTTATTGTATGCTTGTTGTTTGTCTGCGATAGATTACCCGGATTGCGCCGCTTGTTACTTCGAATCCCTAGGACTTGTGGATCATCAGCAAGGCAAGTAACACTTTGATCATACCTTTTCTACAACCCAGTTTTATTGCATTAGATCCATCCTCACACATTGCATGATTAGGATCTAATTAAATTGTGGGATGGGAAGTAGATGAGGTTGTACCTATTACCTGTTATTATGAAACCTTTGGGAGTAACTTCTACGTTTGCTTATTATGCCATGCTATGCTAGTAGACGTGGATTGGGTGAGTGATATCCATGACAGATGTGAGATTGATAATTTTAATGGTTTATCTAAGGTGGCAACTTAAACACACATCTGGGTGGATTGAGGCACCTGATGTCTATCAGGACTTGCCTATTTTATTTTGGACCGCCACCCAGGCTCAAAGGGATCATAAGATCTTTCATGCTAAATACTTACGTGTGCAGCCACAAGCCATTATGGGCTTTGGCATAGTTGACTAAGTCGTGCGAACTCTTATAGGGGTAGACTAGCAGATGTAGGGGATATAGGTGGTACGGTCTACTCCATCGTAAGGTGCTAGCGCTTCTGAAAGACTATGTCTCGGTCATCCGTTTCTCAAACACCAGTAGTGCGAGAAAACCAACGGAGGCGATCGAATCTTGTGGGGAAAAGTGCGCAAACCTCTGCAGAGTGTAACAAACTAATCATGATTAGCCGTGTCCTCGGTTATGGACAATCTTGAGTATCTAGTAGTTGAATATCATGTGAATCTCATCATGTTACTTCTAATTAATATTGTTGGATTTTTAATGATTACTTTTAATTGGGATTGAGGTTGCTGTCAACCATTCTCAATGTTTAACAACCACCATGATAGTTAAATAAATTTATTCCTTTGCAGTAGGGAAAAATTGGCTTTCCGCAAAACAGTAACCATAGAGCTTTCCACCAGCCAAATATGCATATAGTATAGCTGTTTCATTCCATCATTCTCTATGTGTTACCTTGCCAGCATATTCCATGTGCTGACTCGTTTCGGGCTGCAACGTTAATGTTGTAGACTTTTCAGACGACGATTAAGGTGCTTTTAGGTCGTGGTTCTATACTCAGTGATGCCGTTGGAGTTGATGGACCCATTTACCTCCCAAGTCTTCCGCTGTTATCGTTATTAGATGGCCTTAAGCCCTATTATTGTAATAAGTTCTCTTTGTAGACATCGATGTAATAAGTGTGTGATTGCCACTCTGCTATAAATCCTTCGAAGTACTATGTGGTGTCAGCATTACTGATCCAGGGATGACACCGGAGAACAGAGATCAGACTGTTTGAGGTCTGGTCGCTACAGAGATGGTATCAGAGCACACGCTGACTGTAGGACACGACCACTAAGTTAAAGCCATAGATCACTGTTCTCTCCTCATTTTCTAACTCCTCATCTTTTCTACTCTTTAGGATGAAGGACGTGAAGATTAAGTACGCTCAACCGGATGAAGGCACACCTTTTGTATTTCACTTGAAGGAAGTCACCAAGTACCTAAACATTGTATTACCATGTTTCACGGGAACCTTCAACACCACTTTGCCTGAAGAGGAGCGCTGGAAGATTCAAGCACACGTTCTGGGAAGGACATTCACGCCAATCACGAAGCCCATAGATAGTGTTTTCAATGCACCAACTTGGAGTCTGGGAAGAAGCATGGCAGCCCATATCACCATAGGACGCATTGGAGAAGTTTATCAATAAGACCTCAAGGACACTATCTACCAGATTTGCGGACGCCGAGATGAACAATGGGAGTTAATCATCACCAAGAAGGATAGATCCATTGCAGCTTTCATCCAGGAGTTAAACCAGCACATTCCACGCCATGAGAACCAGATGTGCAATGATATGATGGAGTTGAAGAATGCGAAGACAAGGATCATCGAGCTAGAAGGAGAATTGAAGGCTACATGCAAGGACTACATGGACGAGATCGTAGCTCTAGCAAGGCACAACGTCGATCTTAAGCAGGAGATTGAAGAACTCAGGAGGGAGTTAGCATCCAGGAAGGAAGACATGTACGATGCATGTCCGGACAATTACATCATCATCGACGACACCGATTCGGATCCAAGTGAACCCGACTTTGAAGACGAAGCTGGAGCGGACATCATGGAGTCTTCCACTGGTTCAAATTTCTATATGACCACCAAATATTAGTAGTATTTTCCCCCATGTAAACACTATAGTTCAAGCACTTTTGCGATAGCTAGATCGATTGTATGCCCTTGTTTGATTGAATGAAGTGATTTTGTGTGAATTTGCTCATGTGCATTGGGGTAGTGTTTTCTCTTTAGACCTCAGTCTATTCTTATTTCTCATCTTTTCTAAACCCTCAGTTGCCTCCGAGACGTGACCCCAGATTTACCATTAAGGATTGGTAACTATGTTTTTTCCCTCAAACCTAATAGTATTGGAATCTCAAGGATTGGATGTGATATTAGGCATGGATTGGTTGTCGAAGTATGGGGGAAACATCGATTGTGCTAGTAAGTCAATCTTGCTTACAACGCCGGAAGGAAGAAGGATCAAGTATGTATCCCGGCATGTGCCAAATAGGACACAAGTAAATTGCCTGACAGGAGTCGTGCAGGAAGAAGTACCAGTGGTAAAGGATTTTCCTGATGTATTTCCGGAAGAGTTGCCAGGCATGCCACCGGATAGAGACATTGAGTTTTTGATTGAGTTATTACCAGGAATAGGCCCTATATCAAAGAGACCGTATAGGATGCCAGCAAAGGACTTGGTGGAAATTAAGAATCAGATTAAGGAGTTGTTGGAGAAAGGTTATATTCGCCCAAGTTCTTCACCTTGGGGATCACCCGTACTTCTAGTGGAGAAGAAGGATGGATCATTAAGGATGGTTGTTGATTATCGAGGATTGAATGAAGTAACCATCAAGAACAAGTACCCACTGCCAATGATTAATGATCTGTTTGATCGTTTGCAAGGAGCTAAAGTGTTTTCCAAGATCGATTTGCGATCAGGGTACCACCAGTTGAAGATTCGGGAATAGGATATTCCTAAAACAGCATTCACCACGAGATATGGACTGTATGAGTATACCGTTATGTCATTTGGATTGACTAACGCGCCTACCTATTTTATGAACATGATGAACAAAGTGTTTATGGAGTTTTTGGATAAGTTCGTCGTAGTGTTCATTGATGATATCCTGGTTTATTCGAAGAATGAAGAAGAGCATAAGGAACATTTGTGTTTGGTTTTGGAGAAACTATGGGAACATCAGTTATATGCCAAATTTAGCAAATGTGAGTTTTGGTTGAAGGAAGTAGGATTCCTTGGACATGTTATATCCGGAGAAGGGATAGCAGTTGACCCCACAAAGGTTGAGACCGTAACCAAATGGGAAGCACCAACGACAGTTGGAGAGATCCGGAGTTTTCTTGGACTCGCAGGATACTACCGAAGATTCATTGAGAACTTTTCAAAGATTGCGAAGCCTATGACGGAGTTGTTGAAAAAGGATACTAAGTTCAATTGGACTAAGGAATGTGAGGCTAGTTTCCAGGAGTTGAAGAAATGATTGGTTACCTCACCAGTGTTGATTTTGCCAGATCAGACCAAGGATTATGAGGTGTATTGCGACGCTTCACATCGAGGACTTGGAGCAGTGCTTATGCAGGAAGGGAGAGTTGTTCCGTATGCTTCATGACAACTGAAACCTTATGAGTTGAATTACGCCACACATGATTTGGAGTTAGCAGCCGTAGTGCATGCATTGAAGACATGGAGACATTTCCTCATCCGAAATCATTGTGAGGTGTACACGGATCACAAGAGTTTGAAGTACATTTTCACGCAGAAGGAGTTGAATCTCAGACAAAGGAGATGGTTGGAACTCATCAAGGATTATGACATGAGATTGCATTACCATCCCGGTAAGGCTAATGTAGTAGCTGACGCATTGAGCCGTAAGAGCCATGTCAATACGTTAGTGACGGGAAGTATACCCAAGGAGTTAGCAGAAAACCTTCGTGAACTAAGTTTGGAAATAGTTCCGAAAGGCTATGTGGCAGCATTGGAGATTCAGTCAACATTGATGGATAAAATCAGAGAAGCTCAGAAATCTGATAAGGAGATTGCTTCTATAAAGGAGAAACTAAGCAAAGGAAAAACAAAGGGATTTCGTGAGGATGAGCACGATACCCTATGGTTTGAGGACCGTGTTTATGTGCCAAATGACCCAGAGATCAGGAAGTTGATTTTGCAAGAGGCCCACGATTCACCATATTCGATTCACCCAGGAAATACCAAGATGTATTTGGATTTGAAGGAGACATTCTGGTGGACCGGAATGAGGAAGGATATTGCCGCTTATGTAGCAGTTTGTGATGTATGCCATAGAGTAAAGGAAGAACATCAGAAGCCAGCCGGATTGTTGCAGCCATTGCCAATACCCGAATGGACGTGGGATAAGATAGGCATGGATTTTATCACAGGATTACCCAGGACGAAAGCAGGTTATGACTCGATATGGGTAGTAGTTGATCGTTTGACGAAGGTAGCACATTTCATTCCAGTTAAGACCACTTACACCAGTGCTAAGTTGGCAAAGATATATATGACTAGGATCATTTGTTTGCACGGAGTTCCAAGGAGTATTGTATCAGACAGAGGAACCCAATTTACCTCAAAGTTTTGGAATCAGTTGCATGAAACTTTGGGAACCAGGCTAGAGTTCAGCACAGCTTTTCATCCGCAGACAGACGGACAGACCGAGAGAGTCAATCCGATTTTGGAAGATATGCTGAGAGCTTGTGCACTAGATTATGGATCTAGTTGGGACGATAACTTGCCATATGCGGAGTTTTCGTATAACAACAGCTACCAAACCAGTTTGAAGTTGGCACCTTTCGAAGCTTTATATGGAAGGAGGTGCAGGACACCGTTGTCATGGGACGAAGTTGGAGACCGCCAATTCTTTGGACCAGATTTGATTAAGGAGTCTGAATGGAAAGTTAAGTTGATTCGCGATAGGCTCAAGGTAGCCCAGTCCTGGCAAAAGAGCTATGCAGATTCTAAACGCAAGGAGACAGTTTACGAAACCGGAGACAGAGTGTATCTCCGAGTATCCCCACTACGAGGAGTTAAACGCTTTGGAGTTAAGGGAAAATTAGCACCGCGTTTCGTTGGACCATATAAGATGTTGCAATGTATGGGACAAGTCACTTATAAGTTGGAATTACCAGAGGGACTGTCAGGAGTTCATGACGTATTCCATGTTTCTCAGCTGAAGAAATGTCACGCCGAGATGGCGGAGGTACCGTTAAGAGATACAGTGCCGCTTGAAGCGATTCAGTTGAAGGACGACTTAACGTATGAAGAGAAACCAGTCAAGATTCTCGAGTTTGCCAGCAGAGTTACTCGCAGCAAGGTTATCAAGTTTTGCAAAGTTCAGTGGAACCACCACTCAGAGGATGAAGCCACCTGGGAGAGAGAAGAAGATTTGCTCAAGGACCACCCTCACCTATTTTCTAGCCAACCCGAATCTCGAGGGCGAGATTCATCTTAAGGGGGGTAGGTTTGTAACATCCCAAATTTTCAATTTGGAATGTTATACACTAGATCATCATGCATATCATATTTCTTGCATTTTGCCGATCCTAGAAATTTCACGCAACTCAAGGTCCCTCGGAGAGAGTTGGAGATTTCGTCATTTTCATATTTGAGCTTTCTCAAATTTCGAAAAGAGGATCATTGGTTTTGTCGGAGTTTTATTTGCCTTTTATTTGGATAGGGAAAAATGCGCGTTTTCAAAAATTGCATTTTAGGCCTGGAGAAAAGTTCATTTTGTTCGACTCATTTTTAGGAGTCGGGGAAAATTTACTTTAGAAGTTTTGGAGTTCGTTTAGTTCTCTTTTCTGTTTTTTTTCTGCGTGCGAAACCGCTTAAAAAAATCTGCAGTGCCCCTGGGCCAAACGCCCAGTAGGCCGGCCGGCCAGGCCAGGCCAGCGTCAGCGCCGCGCCGCGCGCCTGCGCAAGGCAGGAGCCGCCGCCGCCTAGGAATCCTTCTAGGACTCCGTTTGCCTTTTTTTCCAATCTCCCTCTCCTACTCTTTTTCCTCCTCTTTTTCTTGCCCCCTACCCCAAGTATCCTCTCCCCTCACCAATATAAATACCCAAGCAACCCCCCTCTAAACATCACATCAAGCCCCAAGCCACCACTGTGCCCTCACCCCGCGCCACGCCCCTTGCCCCGTGCCGCCGCCCTGCGTCACGCGCCGCCGCCGTCCTTAGCCGCCGGAGACCTCGCCGAGGTACCGCGCCGCGTCTCTTTTCTTTTCCTCAGATCTGTTTTCTTCTAAATCGTTTCGATTCTTCTTTTCCGATTCGTTTTTCTCTCCGGTTCTTCGTGAAACTGTTCCGGTTTTCTAGATCGGTTTTTCGTTTTGATTTCTTTTCCCAAAACCCTAGATCGGATTCGTTTTCTTCTCCGATTTAATTGCCTCAAGACCGTTCGCCGGACCATTCATCCTAACGAACGTGATCACCGGATTCTTCTAGGTTAACGAACGTCCGTTCGTTCAACCGTTCTTCTTTTTCTTTTTGTCGGATTTATTCCGCGATCGCGATCTCAGATCCGATCTTCTTTCTAGTCTATCTTCTCGCTCGTTTATCGGAATTAGGTGATTCAAGCGCCTGGAGTTTCGTTTCGAAACCGCCGTTCCGACTAATCAACTTTAACTAAGTTTTTGCTACGGTAAAATTTGACCTAGTTTCAACTTGCTAGAGCCGAGTTGTTTTCTTCCGTCGTTTGTTTTTGGTTTATTTGTTCGGTTCTTTCTTTCTTTGCAACCGGAGTTCTTAAGTTGAACTATCTGGTTCGGTCTCTTGTTCGAGTTTTACCTGTGCATTAGATGAGTACTTATTGTATGCTTGTTGTTTGTCTGCGATAGATTACCCGGATTGCGCCGCTTGTTACTTTGAATCCCTAGGACTCGCGGATCATCAGCAAGGCAAGTAACACTTTGATCATACATTTTCTACAACCCAGTTTTATTGCATTAGATCCATCCTCACACATTGCATGATTAGGATCTAATTAAATTGTGGGATGGGAAGTAGATGAGGTAGTACCTATTACCTGTTATTATGAAACCTTTGGGAGTTACTTCTACGTTAGCTTATTATGCCATGCTATTCTAGCAGACGTGGATTGGGTGAGTGATATCCATGACAGATGTGAGATTGATAATTTTAATGGTTTATCTAAGGTGGCAACTTAAACACACATCTGGGTGGATTGAGGCACCTGATGTCTATCAGGACTTGCCTGTTTTATTTTGGACCGCCACCCAGGCTCAAAGGGATCATAAGATCTTTCATGCTAAATACTTACGTGTGCAGCCACAAGCCATTATGGGCTCTGGCATAGTTGACTAAGTCGTGCGAACTCTTATAGGGGTAGACTAGCAGATGTAGGGGATATAGGTGGTACGGTCTACTCCATCGTAAGGTGCTAGCGCTTCTGAAAGTCTATGTCTCGGTCATCCGTTTCTCAAACACCAGTAGTGCGAGAAAACCAACGGAGGCGATCGAGTCTTGTGGGGAAAAGTGCGCAAACCTCTGCAGAGTGTAACAAACTAATCATGATTAGCCGTGTCCCCGGTTATGGACAATCTTGAGTATCTAGTACTTGAATATCATGTGAATCTCATCATGTTACTTCTAATTAATATTGTTGGGTTTTTAATGATTACTTTTAATTGGGATTGAGGTTGCTGTGAACCATTCTCAATGTTTAACAACCACCATGATAGTTAAATAAATTTATTCCTTTGTAGTAGGGAAAAATTGGCTTTCCGCAAAACAGTAACCATAGAGCTTTCCACCAGCCAAATATGCATATAGTATAGCTGTTTCATTCCATCATTCTCTATGTGTTACCTTGCCAGCATATTCCATGTGCTGACCTATTTCGGGCTGCAACGTTAATGTTGCAGACTTTTCAGACGACGATTAAGGTGCTTTTAGGTCGTGGTTCTATACTCAGTGATGCCGTTGGAGTTGATGGACCCATTTACCTCCCAAGTCTTCCGCTGTTATCGTTATTAGATGGCCTTAAGCCCTATTATTGTAATAAGTTCTCTTCGGAGACATCGATGTAATAAGTGTGTGATTGCCACTCTGCTATAAATCCTTCGAAGTACTGTGTGGTGTCAGCATTACTGATCCAGGGATGACACCGGAGCACAGAGATCAGACTGTCTGAGGTCTGGTCGCTACATGAAGTGCCTAAAAGGGGATCCTAGTTTTGGAGTTGGGATTTTTGGTTTTCCTTACTTGCGATGCAGGGAGCAGTCCGGGATAGTCGGCCGTAATGGCCACCATGGCATCATCGCAGCTTAACTGATAGAACTGTCGGTCTATTAGCTCCACAAATATAACCGAATTTTCTTCAAGTCCGGAGTCGAGGGCCCGGTCAGGGTCCTCTGGTTGTGGAGAAGGGTTGTTGACCTCCTTTATGGCTTTTCGCAGTTCATGCCACAAAGTGGCAAGGTGAATACTTATGACAAAGAGTGCGGGAAAAATGGGAGCAGGGAGATATAACTTACCCAACTTGGAGGATTGTACATGGAGAATCCGTCTCGTGGCTTGATGCGGGTGAACTCCTCTTCCTCACCCTTGAACAATTCAGACAGAATCTTCGCTAAAGCGGCAGCATTGTCCGGACCCTTACGCCCGCAGCGGTTGACGTCATCCGCCCCATTATAACACCACAAGGGGTGACCTCAGTATTGAAGTGGTTGCACTCCCCGCATTATGCAAATCAACATAACTTCGATCATTGTCAATCCTTATTGAGCCATTGCTTTGATCCGGTTCATCAGATAGAGGACTTCTCCGTTGTCTTCCGCCTGGGGGCTCCGTGGGCGCCAACTTCGGTGCTTCTTCAGTGGAGCATTGTTGAACTCAAGAAGACCCCGCCGAACAGGGTCCGGAAGGGGAACGTCCTACATATAAAACCATTCTAAAGGCCAGTCTTCGGACGACTTCTTCGGGGTACCGGACGGGTATTCGGTATCGGCGATGCGCCATATTTCGGCTCCACCCACTTGATAAAGTGATCTCGCCTGCATGAGAGGGATGAGGCAGAATAGCCTTTTCCACAACTCGAAGTGAGCCTCGCAGCCCAGGAACAACTCGCAAAGAGCAACATAGCCGGCGATGTGTAGAATGGAGGCAGGGGTGAGATTGTGTAATTGGAGGCCGTAGAACTCCAGGAGCCCGCGGAGGAACGGGTGAATTGGAAATCCGAGTCCCCTTAGTAGATAAGGAACAAGGCATACCCATTCCCCCATGGAGGGACAGGGAAAGCTCTCCGCTTGCTCCCCGCCATTGTAGGTGGCAAGACTGGCTCGAACGGGCACCATATACGCCGGAGGGAGAAATCCCTTAGTCTGAAGTTTGACTAATCGACTGTGCGGGACTGATAACCTCTCCCAATCACCGGCTTAGGGCTACGGGGGCGGGAGGAGGAGCTGCGAAGCTCGGCCATGCTGGAATGGATCTTTCCGAAACGCGCTCTGATGGATTCTCGCTGGGGGGAGGATGGTATGGATCGGATCTAAGAATCCCCATCCCTTTAATAGACAATTTATTTATCTGGCTCGGGGGGTGAATGTAAAAATACCCTGGCGCCTCGTATTCATTTGATGCGTGGGAGATAGCCCTTATTGGGCACAGAAGCCAAGAGGTTCAACATTTATGGAGCCGGACACTGCTTACGAACACTTGAAGATTGGATAAGAACCCGCCTTGCAATGCCGAATACAACACTGCGCGCCGGACTCATCGTCATTGAAGCCTGGTTCGGGGGCTACTGAGGGAGTCCTGGATTAGGGGGTCTCCGGACAGCCGGATTATATCCTTTGGCCGGACTGTTGGACTATGAAGATACATGATTGAATACTTCGTCTCGTGTCCGGATGGGACTCTACTTGGCGTGGAAGGCAAGCTTAGGCAATATGTATACGTATATCTCCTCCTTTGTAACCGACCTTGTGTAACCCTAGTCCCCTCTGGTGTCTATATAAACCGGAGGGTTTTAGTCCGTAGGACAACATACAATCATACCATAGGCTAGCTTCTAGGGTTTAGCCTCTTTGATCTCGTGGTAGATCTACTCTTGTACTACCCATATCATCAATATTAATCAAGAAGGGCGCAGGCCTTTACATCCATCAAGAGGGCCCGAACCTGGGTAAAACATCATGTCCCCTGCCTCATGTTACCATCCGCCTTAGACACACAGTTGGGACCCACTACCCAAGATCCGCCGGTTTTGACACCGACAATCGGCTTATTGATACATCTCCAACGTATCTATAATTTTTGATTGCTCCATGCTACTTTATCTACTGTTTTGGACTATATTGGGCTTTATTTTCCACTTTTATATTATTTTTGGGACTAACCTATTAACCGGAGGCCCAGCCCAGAATTGCTGTTTTTTTGCCTATTTCAGTATTTCGAGGAAACAGAATATCAAACGGAGTCCAAACGGAATGAAACCTTCGGGAACGTGATCTTCTCACCGAACATGATCCAGGAGACTTGGACCCTACTCCAGGAAGTTTCCGGGGAGGTCACGAGGGTGGAGGGCGCGCCACCCCCCTAAGCGCGCCCCTGCCTCGTGGGCCCCTCGGAGCTCCACCAACGTGCTTCTTCCGCCTATATATCTCCATATACCCTAAAAACATCAGAGAGCACAATAGATCGGGAGTTCCTCCGCCGCAAGCCTCCAGAACCACCAAAAACCAATCAGGACCCCTTTCCGGTACCCTGCCGGAGGGGGGATCCATCTCCGGTGGCCATCTTCATCATCCCGGCGCTATCCATGATGAGGAGGGATTAGTTTTCCCTCGGGGCTAAGGGTATGTACCAATAGCTATGTGTTTGATCTCTCTCTCTCTCTCTCTCTCGTGTTCTCTCTCGTGTTCCCTCTATGGCGCGATCTTGATGTATCCCGAGGTTTGCTATTGTAGTTGGATCTTATGATTTTTCTCCCCCTCTACTCTCTTGTGATGAATTGAGTTTCCCCTTTGAAGTTATCTTATCGGATTGAGTCTTTTATGAGAACACTTAATGTATGTCTTGGTCATCAACTTGCGGGTTTCGTGACATTGGGAACCTATGCATAGGGGTTGGCACACGTTCTTGACTCTCCGGTAGAAACTTTGGGGCACTCTTTGAAGTACTTTTATGTTGGTTGGATGAATCTGAGATTGTGTGATGCATATCGTATAATCATGCCCACGGATACTTGAGGTGACAATGGAGTATCTAGGTGACATTAGGGTTTTGGTTGATTTGTATCTTAAGGTGTTATTCTAGTACGAACTCTTTTATAGATTGATCCGAAAGAATAGCTTTGTGGTGGTTTCGTACCCGACCATAATCTCTACGTTTGTTCTCCGCTATTAGTGGCTTTGGAGTGACTCTTTGTCGCATGTTGAGGGCTTTTCATATGTTCTATCTAAGTTATTATTGTTGAGAGAACTTGCACTAGTGAAAGTATGAACCCTGGGCCTTATTTCCTATCGTTGCAATATCGTTTATGCTCACTTTTATCATTAGTTATCTTGCTGCTTTTATATTTTCAGCAAATACCTTTATCTACCATCCGTATACCACTTGTATCACCATCTCTTCGCCGAACTAGTGCACCTATACAATTTACCATTGTATTGGGTGTGTTGGGGACACAAGAGACTTTTTGTTATTTGGTTGTAGGGTTGCTTGAGAGAGACCATCTTCATCCTATGCCTCCTACGGATTGATAAATCTTAGGTCATCCACTTGAGGGAAATTTGCTACTGTCCTACAAACCTCTGCACTTGGAGGCCCAACAACGTCTACAAGAAGAAGGTTGTGTAGTAGACATCAAGCTCTTTTCTGGCGCTGTTGCCGGGGAGGCTAGGTCAGTGAAGGTATATCTTTAGATCTTGCAATCGAATCTTTTTGTTTCTTGTTTTAGCATTAGTCTAGTTTATAAAAGAAAACTACCAAAAAATGGAATTGAGTTTGTCTCATACGCTTCACCTTTTTAATATCTTTCGTGAGTATGATGGAAAGGATAATTGTGCTCAAGTGCTAGAAGAAGAAATCTCTAAATTGTTTGGCACTAAATATGTGAATGATGAGCATGATTGCAATGTTGTTAGTATGAATTCCTTGAATATCCATGATGCTAATGATATGCAAAGCCACAAGCTTGGGGAAGCTATGTTTGATGAAGATGATATTTCTTGTCCCCCAAGCTTTGATGAGCAAATTTACTATGATGAAAGAATGCGTCCTATCTATGATGATTATTGTGATGACACGTATGCTATAAAGAATAATTATAACCATGAAACTTGTCATCTTGATCTTAATTTTCAATCACATGATAGTTATTTTGTTGAGTTTGCTCCCACTATTATTCATGAGAAGAATTTTGCTTATGTGGAGAGTAGTAAATTTTCTATGCTTGTAGATCATGAAAAGAATGCTTTAGGTGCTGGTTATATTGTTTAATTCATTCATGATGCTACTGAAAATTATTACGAGGGAGGAATATATGCTTGTAGGAATTGCAATAATATCAAGTTTCCTCTCTATGTGCTTGAATTTTTGAAGCTATGCTTGTGTTACCCTCCTATGCTAGTTGATTATTGTTCTCATAAGTTGTTTGCTCACAAAATCCCTATGCATAGGAAGTGGGTTAGACTTAAATGTGCTAGTCATATTTTTCATGATGCTCTCTTTATGTTTCAATTCTTATCTTTTATGTGAGCATCATTGAAATCATCATGCCTAGCTAGGGGCGTTAAACGATAGCGCTTGTTGGGAGGCAACCCAATTTTATTTTGTGTTTTTTGTTTTTGGTTCGGTTTAGTAATAAATAATTCATATAGCCTCTGTTTATATGTGGTTTTATGTGTTTAATTAGTGTTTGTGCCAAGCAGAACCTTTGGGAAGACTTGGGGAAAGTCTTGTTGACCATGCTGTCAAAAACAGAAACTTTAGCGCTCACGAGAATTGCTGCCATTTTTATTTGGAGAGTGCTATTTAGTTAATTATTTTTGATGCTGATCAATAAAAAAATTGCCCAGGTTGTCTAATTTTGGTAGAATTTTTTGGGTTCAAGAAGTTTGCGTTAGTAACAGATTACTACAGACTGTTCTGTTTTTGACAGATTCTGTTTTGCGTGTGTTGTTTGCTTATTTTGATGAATCTATGGCTAGTAAAATAGTTTATAAACCATAGAGAAGTTGGAATACAGTAGGTTTAACACCAATACAAATAAATAACAAGTTCACTACAGTACCTTAAAGTAGTCTTTTGTTTTCTTTCTCTAACGGAGCTCACGAGATTTCTATTGAGTTTTGTGTTGTGAAGTTTTCAAGTTTTGGGTGAATTCTTTTGATGGATTATGGAACAAGGAGTGGCAAGAGCCTAAGCTTGGGGATGCCCATGGCACCCCCAAGATAATCCAAGGACACCAAAAAGTCAAAGCTTGGGGATGCCCCGGAAGGCATCCCCTCTTTCATCCACTTCCATCGGTAATTTACTTGGAGCTATATTTTTATTCACCACATGATATGTGTTTTGCTTGGAGAGTCTTGTATTATTTGTGTCTTTGCTTGTTAGTCTACCACAATCATCCTTTCTGTATACACCTTTTGAGAGAGCCATGTATAAATTGAAATTTGTTAGAATACTCTATGTGCTTCACTTATATCTTTTGAGCTTGATAGTTTACTCTATGTGCTTCACTTATATCTTTTTGAGCGTGATAATTTTTTGCTCTAGTGCTTCACTTAGATCTTTTAGAGAACGGTGGTGGTTTGTTTTAAAGAAACTTGATCTCTCATGCTTCACTTAGATTATTTTGAGAGTCGTTAATAGCATGGTAATTTGCTTAATGTTAGTATACTTGGTATTCAAGATATGTGAAACTTTCTTTTTAGTGGGTTGAATACTAAGATAAGTTTGATGCTTGATAATTGTTTCGAGATATGGAGGTGATAATATCATAGTCGTGCTAGTTGAGTAGTTGTGAATTTGATAAATACTTGTGTTGAAGTTAGCAAGTCTCGTGGCATGCACATATGGTTAAAGTTGTGTAACAAATTTGAAGCATGAAGTGTACCTGGCTTGTGCATCCTTAGGAGTGGCGGTCGGGGATGAGCGATGGTCTTTTCCTACCAACCTATCCCCCTAGGAGCATGCGCGTAGTACTTGATTTTTGATGACTTCTAAATTTTTGCAATAAGTATATGAGTTCTTTTGACTAATGTTGAGTCCATGGATTATACGCACTTTTACCTTTCCGCCATTTGCTAGCCTCTTCGGTACCGTGCATTGCCCTTTCTCACATTGAGAGTTGGTGCAAACTTCGCCGGTGCATCCAAACCCCATGATATGATACGCTCTTTCACACATAAACCTCCCTATATCTTCCTCAAAACAGCCACCATACCTACCTATCATGGCATTTCCATAGCCATTCCGAGATATATTGCCATGCAACTTCCATCATCACCATCATGACATGCTTTACTTTTGTCATATTGCCATTGCATGATCTTGTAGTTGACATCGTATTTGTGGCAAAGCCACCATGCATTATTTTTCATACATGTCACTCTTGATTCATTGCACCATCCCGGTACACCACCGGAGGCATTCATATAGAGTCATATCTTGTTCTAGTATCGAGTTGTAATCATTATGTTGTAATCAATAGAAGTGTGATGATCATCATTATTAGAGCATTGACCAATCAAAAAAAAGGAGAGAAAGGCCAAAAAGAAAAAAAAGAAAGGCCCAAAAAAGAGAAAATAAAAAGGGCAATGCTACTATCTCCTTTTCCACACTTGTGCTTCAAAGTAGCACCATGTTCTCCATGTAGTGAGTCTCATATATTGTGCTTCAAAGTAGCACCATGATTTCATATAGTGAGTCTCATAAGTTGTGTTGTTCATACTAGTGGGAATTTTTCATTATAGAACCTGGCTTGTATATTCCAACGATGGGCTTCCTCAAAATGCCCTAGGTCTTCATGAGCAAGGAAGTTAGATGCACACCCACTAGTTTTCTTTTGTTGAGCATTCTTAGCTCTAGTGCATCCGTTGCATGGGAATCCCTACTCCTTGCATTAACATCAATTGATGGGCATCTCCATAGCTCATTGATTAGCCTCGTTGATGTGAGACTTTCTCCTTTTTTGTCTTCTCCACACAATCCCCATCATCATATTCTATACCACCCATAGTGCTATGTCCATGGCTCACGCTCATGTATTGCGTGAAGGTTGAAAAAGTTTGAAATTATTTGAGTATGAAACAATTGCTTGGCTTGTCATCGGGGGTATAGAAGTTGGGAACATCTTCGTGTGACGAAAATGAAGCATAGCCTAACTATATGATTTTGTAGGGATGAACTTCCTTTGGCCATGTTATTTTGAGATGACATAATTGTTTGATTAGTATGCTTGAAGTATTATCATATTTATGTCAATATGAACTTTTGTCTTGAACCTTTCGGATCTGAATATTCATACCATGATTAAGCAGATTTACATTGAAATTATGCCAAAGTATCACTCCGCATCAAAAATTCTCTTTTTATCATTTACATACTCGAGGACGAGCAAGAATTAAGCTTGGGGATGCCTGATACGTCTCCAACGTACCTATAATTTTTGATTGCTCCATGCTACTTTATCTACTGTTTTGGACTATATTGGGCTTTATTTTCCACTTTTATATTATTTTTGGGACTAACCTATTAACCGGAGGCCCAGCCCAGAATTGCTGTTTTTTGCCTATTTCAGTATTTCGAGGAAACAGAATATCAAACGGAGTCCAAACGGAATGAAACCTTCGGGAACATGATCTTCTCACCGAACATGATCCAGGAGACTTGGACCCTACTCAAAGAAGTTTCCAGGGAGGTCACGAGGGTGGAGGGCGCCCCCCTGGGCGCGCCTCCTGCCTCGTGGGCCCCTAGGAGCTCCACCGACGTGCTTATTCTGCCTATATATCTCCATATACCCTAAAAACATCAGAGAGCACAATAGATTGGGAGTTCCGCCGCCGCAAGCCTCCAGAACCACCAAAAACCAATCGGGACCCCTTTCCGGTACCCTATCGGAGGGGGGGGTCCATCTCCGGTGGCCATCTTCATCATCCCGGCGCTATCCATGACGAGGAGGGAGTAGTTTTCCCTCAGGGCTGAGGGTATGTACCAATAGCTATGTGTTTGATCTCTCTCTCTCTTGTGTTCTCTCTCGTGTTCCCTCTATGGCACGATCTTGATGTATCCCGAGCTTTGCTATTGTAGTTGGATCTTATGATGTTTCTCCCCCTCTACTCTCTTGTGATGAATTGAGTTTCCCCTTTCAAGTTATCTTATCGGATTGAGTCTTTTATGAGAACACTTGATGTATGTCTTGGTGATCAACTTGCGGGTTTCGTGACATTGGGAACCTATGCATAGGGGTGGGCACACGTTCTTGACTCTCCAGTAGAAACTTTGGGGCACTCTTTGAAGTACTTTTATGTTGGTTGGATGAATCTGAGATTGTGTGATGCATATCGTATAATCATGCCCACGGATACTTGAGGTGACAATGGAGTATCTAGGTGACATTAGGGTTTTGGTTGATTTGTATCTTAAGGTGTTATTCTAGTACGAACTCTTTTATAGATTGATCCGAAAGAATAGCTTTGTGGTGGTTTCGTACCCGACCATAATCTCTACGTTTGTTCTCCGCTATTAGTGGCTTTGGAGTGACTCTTTGTCGCATGTTGAGGGCTTGTCATATGTTCTATCTATGTTATTATTGTTGAGAGAACTTGCACTAGTGAAAGTATGAACCCTAGGCCTTATTTCCTATCATTGCAATACCGTTTACGCTCACTTATATCATTAGTTATCTTGCTGTTTTTATATTTTCAGATTACAAATACCTTTATCTACCATCCATATACCACTTGTATCACCATCTCTTCGCCGAACTAGTGCACCTATACAATTTACCATTGTATTGGGTGTGTTGGGGACACAAGAGACTCTTTGTTATTTGGTTGTAGGGTTGCTTGAGAGAGACCATCTTCATCCTATGCCTCCTACGGATTGATAAACCTTAGTTCATCCACTTGAGGGAAATTTGCTACTGTCCTACAAACCTCTGCACTTGGAGGCCCAACAACGTCTACAAGAAGAAGGTTGTGTAGTAGACATCACTTATCACTAGTGGGGATAGAGTCCTCCGCGACTCTGGTAGCTTCGTGTTGTACACCGAGTCCTCCACATGGGTCTTCGTATAACACGTCTCGGTCCAACCTTTATGTGGTGCAGGATGGAACCGACCCATGAGTATTCATGTTGACCCACCACAATTAGAAATGATATGCCCACCACACCACACACGCAATCGGCCACTAAGAAAATAAGCATATACAATAGTACACCGGTATCTAGCTCACGATACGTCTCCATATTTTGTTGATGACACTGACGGACTTTGCATTTGATGCATGCTCCGTATTTTGTTGACGACACTTACAGTCATTGTATTTGAAGCAAAAGCACGATATGGTCACTGCACTTCAGAAGAAGCTCATCACGGTCACCACATACATTTTGTCGTGCTAACCAACATGTAGTTGGATGGTTAGAGGACAGTGGTTTCTCGAGCCCACCAAGGTTAAAGTCCCGGTGCTCACATATATCTTGTGTTAATATCAGTATTTCCTGGCGATGTACGTTCAGTGGGAGGATACGTTCCACTCAACTACGAGGCACCTATGGTTACTTCGTAAAATCTCAAGATCATATATGCTGGCCCACTCTCTCGAAGGTGCTCATAGGGGTAGGGTTCGTGTGTGTGCGCTTATAGCGGTGAGTGCTTGTGCGTATATATGAGCCCTTGCGTCTGTACTGTGTTAAACAAATACATATCATGATTATACGGTCACTGGCTCACCCGTAGAACTCCGTATTTTGTTGATGACACAATCAATTGACCAGTCAAACGTTCCACGCGGCGCAACTAGTGTTGCACCATCGAGGCGCGTAACCGTGGGGCCCACCTGTCAGCCCGTATATGAAAGAAAGAAATGGTAGTTTGAGTCTGTACTATGTTAATAAAATAGGAGTACATTTTAGGGTGATCATACGGTCACTGGCTCACCATACAGCTCCGTAATTTGTTGATAACACGATCAATTGACCAGTCAAACGATCCACATTCAGCAGTGCACATTACCATAGGGCCCACCCGTCAGCGCGTATATGAAGGACATAAATGGTAATAAATTAGTGGTCGGTGGGTATTCGAAGTCGTGAGACCTCTGGTGGGCAGTCACCGGCAGTTAGGGGGCGTTCATTGGGCGGTGGGGTGGGGATCCCTGGAGAAAAAGCTCAGCAGGGGGGGTAGAGGGATGGCCGGTGCAGTGGCGGACCGACGGTGGGGAGTGGTTTTGAGGAGGGTGGGCCGGCCGCGGGCGGCGGGGGCTGGCGGTTCGGCCGGTGGTGGCTGGCGGCTCAGGGGGGTGGAGTTTGATGATAAACTGGAGGCCCTTGATTTCATATCCAACGACTGGAAAATCTAATGACCAGAGATGAAAATGTCAGTCAACTGATGTGTAGCCTCGCCCGACACGTACACATGCACGCACGCAAGAGGCACACGCATGTAGGCATGCAACACTAACACATACACACGCACGCATGCTGGCGTGCAACACTGACACATACACATGCACTCACGAACACACGCACATACGCACCCATGCATGCAACACTGAAACGTACCCTTGCACGCACGCAACACTCGCATGCCTGCATGCACACAACACACGACGCAAGACAGACGCTCAACCCATACGTGCATGCACCCTTTGTTAAGGACATGGATTGTTACGGGTATTAATCAATCTTATCAGTGATAAGCAGAACATTGATGTTTGCAGCGGTCTTTATGAATCGCAACGTATCGAACGGGCTATCAACATAGTAAGCTTATCTACATGAAAAAGATGACGTCACACTCAATGAACAATCATCGGTTTATGAAATGCCCGCTTCTGACCGCCCTGGCCCACCAAAGGTTCCTCTGCTGTGCGCTGCCTGCGTTGGGTCACTGACATGCAGGCCATGCACCCAAAGAGCCCACATGTCAATGGAAGAATGGCGCAGTGTCCTAGGTCAGAGTTGAGGGCGCCACTCACGGCACGCCCAGCTGAACACGCCTCCGTGCCGCATTCAAATGCCTCCATGAAACCCGTCCGTGTGGAAGCCGAGAAACCCACTCTGGACACACGTCCGTTCTTGACCGGGCCGGCGTTAAACGCAATGCCGGCCGAGCTCCCCCCGTCCGCCGTCTATTTAATCTCCTATTTAAACGAGGCCAAACGCCGGCCAAGAATCGCACACCTCCGCCGCTCCCCTATCTCCTCCACCATTTTGTCCACTCTTATAATGGCTCACGAAGAGTAGTTATTCCAGATCCAAGCTGGCTGGGTAGCCCACCAGATACAAGCTATTCAGCTCACTGATCCACCTCCCTCCCCTTGCCTGACGGAGCCAGTTGCCACCCAAGCCGGCGCGCAGTTCAGCAACTCACCACTCTAGGCCAGCTCGACGAGGAGCGGCGCACGAGCGTCGTTGCTGCCGTCCACGCCGCGGCCTCATACCGCGTCTTCCGTTTCTGTGGCCGAGACTCCCATGCCGGCGGCCGTGCCATGCAAGCAGTGGCAGAAGCCGGGTGCGCGAAGAGCGATGAGTCGGTGGCCAGCGCCTCCGCGTCCACCGCCATCATCAAGGAGAAGTAGAACACGGGAGGCCGCCGCCGTTTGGGTCCCATGAAGGCCACCACGGAGGCGACGCCAGCGTACACAACAGATGTCTTGCCGGACCCTTTTGTTGCGAGGACCTTTGTCGACCCCGCATGGGCCCAATAGAAGAGGGGAATGTTAGGATGAACTCGAGCCGGTGCCGGCCATGGCGAAGTAGTGGCCGGTGATGAACTCGAACCAGTGCTGGCCACCGTCATCGTCAGCGCGAGCCAATGATATCACTTGGGCAGTGGAGAAGCGAGCCGTCCTTTGCGATGAAGCATATACCTCCGGGCTCCCGGCAGTCCGGTGATCGTGCTGCCGGACATGAGGAACACAAAATCGATCGGCGGGCAACCATTTAGGCCAGGCATTATATACCCATGCTGTCCAGAACTAGCACCATGTAGTTCATTTGAATGTAATGAAATCCGTCATGTTTGTATGAAAATCCGGTATTTTATATGATTTCCGTCGTTGTTTATATGAAATATCAGTTTGTCTACGTGTTTGCGTGAATTTCGTCCGGTTGGTTGAGTTGCTGTCATAATGTGTGTGGCTACGGTTGGATGGCATAATTTGGGGGTCGCCGGTCGGTCTGCGGGCGGCTCGGGCGGTGTTGTGGGACAAAAAAACACAGCTCGTGCGAGCTCGTCTCCAACGTGCGTGCTGGAGGATGCATGACAGCATGAGCACCCGAGCCATTCCTCGTTCATCGGTGGCAAAGGCACCGGTGGACAAAAGGGCCGCCAATATTTTGGCTACCCCGGGCAAGATCCAAACAGCCCCTCCCAACACATTCAAATCCCTCGTTCGCCATGGAATTTTTCCATGTGTTGTTTTGATGGACTAGCAAGATGCCCATGCATTGCACAGAACATCAAGATGCATTTTGTTACAAACTCCCGCAAGCATGCAAGGGTAATTAATGTCCTCCTTTGCTAGTACCACGAGGCAAACACCGTTAATATTGCATCGATTAGTGTTAGTGGCCTTGTATATCTGCAAATTGTAATTTTGATAGTGGCCCCTTGTATATAAAAATGGAGGGAGAAAGATGAGAGATAAGGTGAGGATGAGTGGGGCATGGTGGTGACTGGTGGTCGGACTGGGCGGAGGCATGGGGATGGACGGCGCATTATGTCTAGGTTTGTATCTCTCTCACACACACCCACGTAGGTGGGGGACGTGCACGAAGAGAAGAGGTGCACGCACGACACATGTACTCCCGTCTCTTTCCCAACCACACCTGCGCGGGTACACAGTGGAGCTCATTTCTGTACGAAAAAGGCAGCCCACGTGGTAATTTGGCACGTGTACTGGTTGTCCACCTGGTGGAGGGAGGATCGTCTACCACGGGTGAACAAACAAATTGCGACTTGACGCATTATGTTAAATTAAAAAAGAGGAAAACCATGTGGGGCCTACCTTAGAGGCAAGGATCTATACACTAGAGTACTTTTGATGTGTCCCGTCAACTTGTAGAACGAGGAGAAGCTTGCTTAGTACGCCGTCTCCCCCGCCCACGGGCGCGGTGGCTAGCAGGATGAGGTGAAGCTTGCTTACGAGTAGTAGTAGTAGTAGTAGTAGTATACGCCTTTATGCCCGCTCCCTCGCCCACGCGCGTGGTGGCTCGCAGCATGAGGAGAAAATTTTACTACTCCCTCTGTTTACTCCTCGTCCCTACTACGTACTTTGGTTAGTACTCCCTCCATTTACTTATATAAGGCCACTATAAAAAGAATACATTTTGCATCTATACAAGGCCACAAATAGTAATCGAGACAAAAGTTACTACTCCCTCCTTTCTAGTTTATGGCTCAATTTCAAAATCTCTCCAACCAAGGTAGACGGTGAGTGGTCGAATTAATTTCGTAGTTTGCACAAGTAATTAGTATGCTCGTTTTTCTCAAGAAGTTATGTTTACCGAGGCATTAATTAGAACGAATGCATGAATGACCACTAAATTTCCATGAACTTGTACATGCATTGGTTAGTTTCCTCTTGACACTGCTTGTGTCGGGTGATCTAACGCACCTCGAAATCCAACATGTAATGGTACTACTACTAGTATAGTAGAATTGAGACTTATCAAACGGAAAAACAAATGTTTTTTAGATGAGCCCTATAAACCCTAGTGGGTACGTACTCCGTAAAAACAATTTTTTTCCAAAACTAAGTCGCTCCCTTTCATGAATTCTATAGTATACTCCTTCGTCGACGCTCCCTTTCATGAATTTTGTACTTCCTGTCACCGACATGTGGGACATATATCAACCGGGTCGACGTGTCAAGCACCAAATAACAGTGCAGAACAGCAGGGGGGACGCACCACACTCGTACCGGCCCAGTAGTAGTAATGAGAAATGAGACGTCAAATCACAATGCCACACCTTCCCAGACGGACGAAGCAACCATTATTTCACACTTCGGTTCGCCATCATCTCAAACCACGTAGTATTGCTTCTGCCTCAAGAGGGACACGCGCATCGCCTTGGTACATCATGACACGTGGGACCTCATTTTTACTATACTTCCTTCGTATCGGTTTACTACATGGCATGCACGTCGTTCTAGGTTGAGAATTTAACTGGCTATATATGTGATGAATAGTACTCTAGCGTTTTAGAAATGTATACTTTTGTACAATAGTACTATCGATGGATTGTGCCATGGAGCAAAAAATGAAATTAAAAAAAGGTGGCACATATATAGAGCGCTCATCGCCAAATTATGCATATAGTACTATTACAAAAGCTAGTACGTGCTTAATTGGGGTGCTAAATTCTATTAAATAAATACTAGTAGTATGTACATACTGAAGAGTTAAAGTAACGAGAAGAAACATAACATAGTTCTGCTGGGGGCTCAGCACAACACACCCCTCAAATTAAACTAAGCACACCTGAAATTAAACTATGCAACTAATCCGGTAGACACTGCATTAGAAGTTTAGAACCACCATGAGCAACGACACTGCCACCTTACTCGGAGTCCTCGTCCACGTCCTCGACTTCGTCCTTGTCCCTCTCCCTCTTGGCTGATACTTCTTTGCTTGAACCGCACACTTGGCTGTTGCTCTTCATCCAACCCTTGTAGATATTGAAGCAAAGGTAGCCATCCATTGCAGCGTAGTGGATGTGGTCTATATCTAGTACATTCCGCTGCCATGCATGACGATGAAACGTGTATGGAGGTTTCTCCAGTTTACCGTACGAAGGATGAACCATGGCTCCTGCCAGGGTCAGCATTGAAGGCTGACGAGAGGACACCAGCCGATTCTTCTGGAGGTCGAAGGTGTTGCCTACAACGAGGCCTATCCGACGCAGGACTTCTTTGTCGTTACCAAAGTCTACAGTAATGAATTTGACTAGGTTGCTCTGGAGGAAGTCCTTAAAATCCTGGCACTCAACGTCAGCATGGCATATGTGGTAGACCAAGCATAAGTCATGCACGCAAACCTGGATCACGGTGGGCTTCTTCCTCTCTTCGTCCTTTAGATCCTTCTCTGGTCCCAGGACTGTGGTGTACCCACTCATCATCTGAGTCTTCGAACATGCGTCTGAAGTGATAAAGGCATCCTTTCACCGTCGTGGAAGAACGGGTGTAGTTGACGTAGAACCCATCACCGGTGATGGTTCTAACCTTGTACTCACCAACGATCGTGGAGATTTGGGACACCATGGATTTGGGAGGAGGGTTAGGATTAGTGGAACTGCCGTAATGTGAATGGACGGGACGACTAGGAGCGAACCGCCGTAGTATTGAAGGATGTGCGGGGACGAGTAGGAGTGAACTGCCAGCATGCGAACGGCAGGGTAGTGGCTTTCCATTCTCCCATGATACGAGCTTCCGAGAGCCCTGGATCTGAGATCTAACGGTTGCATGGCGTGATTCTAGACCTATGGGTGAATATCCTATCCTGGAGGGTTATTCTGAAAATTTTCAGCAAGTTAGCATGCGACCGTCTGATCTCAGATCCAAGGGCTGCCAGCAGCCCATATCATGGTCGCGCCTACCACGACCATCGCGTCGCTCGCGTGGTCGCGCCCTTGGAGATTTAACATGGTGCGTTAGGCTATATGATGTTGGCATGTCATACATAGTCATCACTTAGTCACTCATACTGTTGGGGAACGTAGTAATTTCAAAAAATTTCCTACGCACATGCAAGATCATGGTGATGCATAGCAACGAGGGGGAGAGTCTGATCTACGTACCCTTGTAGATTGCAACGGAAGCGTTGACACAACGTAGAGGAAGTAGTCATACGTCTTCTTCCCGATCCGACCGATCCAAGCACCGTTACTCCGGCACCTCCGAGTTCTTAGCACACGTTCAGCTCGATGACGATCCCCGGGCTCCGATCCAGCAAAGCTTCGGGGAGGAGTTCCGTCAGCACGACGGCGTGGTGACGATCTTGATGTACTACCGACGCAGGGCTTCGCCTAAGCACTACAACGGTATGATCGAGGTGGAATTTGGTGGCAGGGGGCACCGCACACGGCTAAGGAACGATCTCAATGATCAACTTGTGTGTCTAGAGGTGCCCCCTGCCCCCGTATATAAAGGTTGCCAAGGGGAGGGCTGGCCGGCCAAGGAGGAGGGCGCAGGAGGAGTCCTACTCCTACCGGGAGTAGGACTCCCCCCCCCCCAATCCTATTCCTAATAGGACTCCTTGAGAGAGAGAGAGAGAGAGGGAGAAGGGGGCCGGCCACCTCTCCTAGTCCTAATAGGACTAGGGGAGGGGGGAGGCGCGCAGCCCACCTTGGGCTGCCCCTTTCACCTTTCCACTAAGGCCCAATAAGGCCCATTTGGTTCCCGGGGGGTTCCGGTAACCTCCCGGTACTCCGGTAAAATTCCCGATTTCACCCGGAACACTTCCGATGTCCAAACATAGGCTTCCAATATATCAATCTTTATGTCTCGACCATTTTGAGACTCTTCGTCATGCCCGTGATCACATCCGGGACTCCGAACAACCTTCGGTACATCAAAATGCATAAACTCATAATAACTGTCATCGTAACGTTAAGCGTGCGGACCCTATGGTTCGAGAACAATGTAGACATGACCGAGACACGTCTCCGGTCAATAACCAATAGCGGGACCTGGATGCCCATATTGGCTCCTACAAATTCTACGAAGATCTTTATCGGTCAGACCGCATAACAACATACGTTGTTCCCTTTGTCATCGGTATGTTACTTGCCCGAGATTCGATCGTCGGTATCCAATACCAAGTTCAATCTCGTTACCGGCAAGTCTCTTTACTCGTTCTGTAATACATCATCTCACAACTAACATCTTAGTTATAATGCTTGCAAGGCTTATGTGATGTGTATTACCGAGAGGGCCCAGAGGTACCTCTCCGACAATCGGAGTGACAAATCCTATTCTCGAAATACGCCAACCCAACATCTACCATTGGAAACACCTGTAGTACTCCTTTATAATCACCCAGTTACATTGTGACGTTTGGTAGCACCCAAAGTGTTCCTCCGGCAAACAGGAGTTGCATAATCTCATAGTCATAGGAACATGTATAAGTCATTAAGAAAGCAATAGCAACATACTAAACGATCGGGTGCTAAGCTAATGAAATGGGTCATGTCAATCAGATCATTCAACTAATGATGTGACCTCGTTAATCAAATAACAACTCTTTTGTTCATGGTTAGGAAACATAACCATCTTTGATTAACGAGCTAGTCAAGTAGAGGCATACTAGTGACACTCTGTTTGTCTATGTATTCACACATGTATTATGTTTCCGGTTAATACAATTCTAGCATGAATAATAAACATTTATCATGATATAAGGAAATAAATAATAACTTTATTATTGCCTCTAGGGCATATTTCCTTCAGTCTCCCACTTGCACTAGAGTCAATAATCTGGATTACACAGTAATGATTCTAACACCCATGGAGCCTTGGTGCTGATCATGTTTTGCTCGCGGAAGAGGCTTAGTCAACGGGTCTGCAACATTCAGATCCGTATGTATCTTGCAAATCTCTATGTCTCCCACCTGGACTAGATCTCGGATGGAATTGAAGCGTCTCTTGATGTGTTTGGTCCTTTTGTGAAATCTGGATTCCTTTGCCAAGGAAATTGCACCAGTATTGTCACAAAACATTTTCATTGGACCCGATGCACAAGGTATGACACCTAGATCGGATATGAACTCCTTCATCCAGACTCCTTCGTTCGCTGCTTCCGAAGCAGCTATGTACTCCGCTTCACATGTAGATCCCGCTACGACGCTTTGTTTAGAACTGCACCAACTGACAGCTCCACCATTTAAAGTAAACACGTATCCGGTTTGCGATTTAGAATCGTCCGGATCAGTGTCAAAGCTTGCATCAACGTAACCTCTTACAGTGAGCTCTTTGTCACCTCCATATACGAGAAACATATCCTTAGTCCTTTTCAGGTATTTTAGGATGTTCTTGACCGCTGTCCAGTGATCCACTCCTGGATTACTTTGGTACCTCCCTGCTAAACTTATAGCAAGGCACACATCAGGTCTGGTACACAGCATTGCATACATGATAGAGCCTATGGCTGAAGCATAGGGAACATCTTTCATTTTCTCTCTATCTTCTGCAGTGGTCGGGCATTGAGTCTGACTCAACTTCACAACTTGTAACACAGGCAAGAACCCTTTCTTTGCTTGATCCATTTTGAACTTCTTCAAAATCTTGTCAAGGTATGTGCTTTGTGAAAGTCCAATTAAGCGTCTTGATCTATCTCTATAGATCTTAATGCCCAATATGTAAGCAGCTTCACTGAGGTCTTTCATCAAAAAACTTTTATTCAAGTATCCCTTTATGCTATCCAGAAATTCTATATCATTTCCAATCAGCAATATGTCATCCACATATAATATCAGAAATGCTACAGAGCTCCCATTCACTTTCTTGTAAATACAGGCTTCTCCAAAAGTCTGTATAAAGCCAAAAGCTTTGATCACACTATCAAAGCGTTTATTCCAACTCCGAGATGCTTGCACCAGTCCATAGATGGATCGCTGGAGTTTGCACACTTTGTTAGCTCCCTTTGGATCAACAAAACCTTCCGGTTGCATCATATACAATTCTTCTTCCAGAAATCCATTCAGGAATGCAGTTTTGACATCCATCTGCCAAATTTCATAATCATAAAATGCGGCAATTGCTAACATGATTCTGACAGACTTAAGCATCGCTATGGGTGAGAAGGTCTCATCGTAGTCAACCCCTTGAACTTGTCCAAAAACTTTTGCGACAAGTCGAGCTTTATAGACAGTAACATTACCGTCAGCGTCAGTCTTTTTCTTGAAGATCCATTTATTCTCAATTGCTTGCCGATCATCGGGCAAGTCAACCAAAGTCCATACTTTGTTCTCATACATGGATCCCATCTCAGATTTCATGGCCTCAAGCCACTTTGCGGAATCTGGGCTCACCATCGCTTCTTCATAGTTTGTAGGTTCATCATGATCTAGTAGCATGACTTCTAGAACTGGATTACCGTACCACTCTGGTGTGGATCTTGCTCTGGTTGATCTACGAGGTTCAGTAGTATCTTGTTCTGAAGTTTCATGATCATTATCATCAACTTCCTCACTTATTGGTGTAGGTGTCGCAGAAACAGTTTTCTGTGATGTACTATTTTCCAATAAGGGAGCAGGTACAGTTACCTCATCAAGTTCTACTTTCCTCCCACTCACTTCTTTCGAGAGAAACTCCTTCTCTAGAAATGATCCATTCTTAGCAACGAATATCTTGCCTTCAGATCTGTGATAGAAGGTGTACCCAACAGTCTCCTTTGGGTATCCTATGAAGACACATTTCTCCGCTTTGGGTTCGAGCTTATCAGGTTGAAGCTTTTTCACATAAGCATCGCAGCCCCAAACTTTAAGAAATGACAACTTTGGTTTCTTGCCAAACCATAGTTCATAAGGCGTCGTCTCAACGGATTTTGATGGTGCCTTATTTAACGTGAATGCGGCTGTCTCTAAAGCATAACCCCAAAATGATAGTGGTAAATCAGTAAGAGACATCATAGATCGCACCATATCTAGTAAAGTACGATTACGACATTCGGACACACCATTACACTGTGGTGTTCCGGGTGGCGTGAGTTGCGAAACTATTCCACAATTTTTCAAATGTACACCAAACTCGTAACTCAAATATTCTCCTCCACGATCAGATCGTAGAAACTTTATTTTCTTGTTACGATGATTTTCAACTTCACTCTGAAATTCTTTGAACTTTTCAAATGTTTCAGACTTGTGTTTCATTAAGTAGATATACCCATATCTGCTTAAATCATCTGTGAAGGTGAGAAAATAACGATATCCGCCACGAGCCTCAATATTCATCGGACCACATACATCGGTATGTATGATTTCCAACAGATCTGTTGCTCTCTCCATAGTACCGGAGAACGGTGTTTTAGTCATCTTGCCTATGAGGCACGATTCGCAAGTACCAAGTGATTCATAATCAAGTGGTTCCAAAAGCCCATCAGTATGGAGTTTCTTCATGCGCTTTACACCGATATGACCTAAACGGCAGTGCCACAAATAAGTTGCACTATCATTATCAACTCTGCATCTTTTGGTTTCAACATTATGAATATGTGTATCACTACTATCGAGATTCATCAAAAATAGACCACTCTTCAAAGGTGCATGACCATAAAAGATATTACTCATATAAATAGAACAACCATTATTCTCTTATTTAAATGAATAACCGTCTCGCATTAAACAAGATCCAGATATAATGTTCATGCTCAACGCTGGCACCAAATAACAATTATTTAGGTCTAATATTAATCCCGAAGGTATATGTAGAGGTAGCGTGCCGACCGCGATCACATCGACTTTGGAACCGTTTCCCACGCGCATCGTCGCCTCGTCCTTTCCTAGTGTCCGCTTATTCTGTAGTCCCTGTTTTGAGTTGCAAATATTAGCAACAGAACCAGTATCAAATACCCAGGTGCTACTGCGAGCTCTAGTAAGGTACACATCAATAACATGTATATCACATATACCTTTGTTCACCTTGCCATCCTTCTTATCCGCCAAATACTTGGGGCAGTTCCGCTTCCAGTGACCAGTCTGCTTGCAGTAGAAGCACTCAGTTTCAGGCTTAGGTCCAGACTTGGGTTTCTTCTCCTGAGCAGCAACTTGCTTGCTGTTCTTCTTGAAGTTCCCCTTCTTCTTCCCTTTGCCCTTTTTCTTGAAACTAGTGGTCTTATTGACCATCAACACTTGATGCTCCTTGATTTCTACCTCCGCAGCTTTCAGCATTGCGAAGAGCTCGGGAATAGTCTTGTTCATCCCTTGCATATTATAGTTCATCACGAAGCTCTTGTAGCTTGGTGGCAGTGATTGGAGAATTCTGTCAATGACACAATCATCTGGAAGATGAACTCCCATCTGAATCAAGTGATTATTATACCCAGACATTTTGAGTATATGCTCACTGACAGAATTGTTCTCCTCCATCTTGCAGCTATAGAACTTATTGGAGACTTCATATCTCTCAATTCGGGCATTTGCTTGAAATATTAACTTCAACTCCTGGAACATCTCATATGCTCCATGACGTTCAAAACATCGTTGAAGTCCCGATTCTAAGCCGTAAAGCATGGCACACTGAACTATCGAGTAGTCATCAGCTTTGCTCTGCCAGACGTTCATAACATCTGGTGTTGCTCCAGCAGCAGGCCTGGCACCCAGCGGTGCTTCCAGGACGTAATTCTTCTGTGCAGCAATGAGGATAATCCTCAGGTTACGGACCCAGTCCGTGTAATTGCTACCATCATCTTTCAACTTTGCTTTCTCAAGGAACGCATTAAAATTCAACGGAACAACAGCACGAGCCATCTATCTACAATCAACATAAACAAGCAAGATACTATCAGGTACTAAGTTCATGATAAGTTTAAGTTCAGTTAATCAAATTACTTAAGAACTCCCACTTAGATAGACATCCCTCTAATCCTCTAAGTGATCACGTGATCCAAATCAACTAAACCATAACCGATCAACACGTGATATGGAGTAGTTTTCAATGGTGAACATTGTTATGTTGATCATATCTACTATATGATTCACGCTCGACCTTTCGGTCTCTGTGTTCCGAGGCCATATCTGCATATGCTAGGCTCGTCAAGTTTAACCTGAGTATTCCGCGTGTGCAAAACTGGCTTGCACCCGTTGTAGATGGACGTAGAGCTTATCACACCCGATCATCATGTGGTGTCTGGGCACGACGAACTTTGGCAACGGTGCATACTCTGGGAGAACACTTCTTGATAATTTAGTGAGAGATCATCTTATAATGCTACCGTCAATCAAAGCAAGACAAGATGCATAAAAGGATAAACATCACATGCAATCAATATAAGTGATATGATATGGCCATCATCATCTTGTGCTTGTGATCTCTATCTCCGAAGCACCGTCATGATCACCATCGTCACCGGCACGACACCTTGATCTCCATCGTAGTATCGTTGTCGTCTCGCCAATCTTATGCTTCCACGACTATCACTACCGCTTAGTAATAAAGTAAAGCATTACATCGCGATTGCATTGCATACAATAAAGCGACAACCATATGGCTCCTGCCAGTTGCCGATAACTTGGTTACAAAACATGATCATCTCATACAATAAAATTTAGCATCATGCCTTGACCATATCACATCACAACATGCCCTGCAAAAACAAGTTAGACGTCCTCTACTTTGTTGTTGCAAGTTTTACGTGGCTGCTACGGCCTTAAGCAAGAACTCATCTCACCTACGCATCAAAACCACAACGATAGTTTGTCAAATAGTCTCCGTTTTAACCTTCTCAAGGACCGGGCGTACCAATACTCGGTTCAACTAAAGTTGGAGAGACAGTCGCCCGCAAGCCATCTATGTGCAAAGCACGTCGAGGGAACCGGTCTCGCGTAAGCGTACGCGTAAGGTTGGTCCGGGTCGTATCGTACAACAATACCGCCGAACCAAAGTATGACATGCTGGTAGGCAGTATGACTTGTATCGCCCACAACTCACTTGTGTTCTACTCGTGCAAATAACATCAAACCATAAAACCTAGGCTCGGATGCCACTGTTGGGGAACGTAGTAATTTCAAAAAATTTCCTACGCACACACAAGATCATGGTGATGCATAGCAATGAGGGGGAGAGTCTGATCTACGTACCCTTGTAGATTGCAACGGAAGCGTTGACACAACTTAGAGGAAGTAGTCGTACGTCTTCTTCCTGATCCGACCGATCCAAGCACCGTTACTCCGGCACCTCTGAGTTCTTAGCACACGTTCAGCTCTATGACGATCCTCGAGCTCCGATCCAGCAAAGCTTCGGGGAGAAGTTCCGTCAGCACGACGGCGTGGTGACGATCTTGATGTACTACCGATGCAGGGCTTCGCCTAAGCACTACAACGGTATGATCGAGGTGGAATTTGGTGGCAGGGGGCACCGCACACGGCTAAGGAACGATCTCAATGATCAACTTGTGTGTCTAGAGGTGCCCCCTGCCCCCGTATATAAAGGTTGCCAAGGGGAGGGCTGGCCGGCCAAGGAGGAGGGCGCAGGAGGAGTCCTCGAGAGAGAGAGAGAGAGGGAGAAGGGGGCCGACCACCTCTCCTAGTCCTAATAGGACTAGGGGAGGGGGGAGGCGTGGAGCCCACCTTGGGCTGCCCCTTTCACCTTTCCACTAAGGCCCAATAAGGCCCATTTGGTTCCCGGGGGGTTCCGGTAACCTCCCGGTGCTCCGATAAAATTCCCGATTTCACCCGGAACACTTCCGATGTCCAAACATAGGCTTCCAATATATCAATCTTTATGTCTTGACCATTTTGAGACTCTTCGTCATGTCCGTGATCACATCCGGGACTCCGAACAACCTTCGGTACATCAAAATGCATAAACTCATAATAACTATCATCGTAACGTTAAGCGTGCGGACCCTACGGTTCGAGAACAATGTAGACATGACCGAGACACGTCTCCGGTCAATAACCAATAGCGGGACCTGGATGCCCATATTGGCTCCTACATATTCTACGAAGATCTTTATCGGTCAGACCGCATAACAACATACGTTGTTCCCTTTGTCATCGGTATGTTACTTGCCCGAGATTCGATCGTCGGTATCCAATACCTAGTTCAATCTCGTTACCGGCAAGTCTCTTTACTCGTTCTGTAATACATCATCTCACAACTAACATCTTAGTTATAATGCTTGCAAGGCTTATGTGATGTGTATTACCGAGAGGGCCCAGAGGTACCTCTCCGACAATCGGAGTGACAAATCCTATTCTAGAAATACGCCAACCCAACATCTACCATTGGAAACACCTGTAGTACTCCTTTATAATCACCCAGTTACGTTGTGACGTTTGGTATCACCCAAAGTGTGCCTCCGGCAAATGGGAGTTGCATAATCTCATAGTCATAGGAACATGTATAAGTCATGAAGAAAGCAATAGCAACATACTAAACGATCGGGTGCTAAGCTAATGAAATGGGTCATGTCAATCAGATCATTTAACTAATGATGTGACCTCGTTAATCAAATAACAACTCTTTTGTTCATGGTTAGGAAACATAACCATCTTTGATTAACGAGCTAGTCAAGTAGAGGCATACTAGTGACACTCTGTTTGTCTATGTATTCACACATGTATTATGTTTCCGGTTAATACAATTCTAGCATGAATAATAAAGATTTATCATGATATAAGGAAATCAATAATAACTTTATTATTGCCTCTAGGGCATATTTCCTTCACATACTACAACAAGGTTGGCTATAAGTGTATTTTTTTTACTCCTCTCTATCTCTTTCTTCGTACTCCCCCCGTCCCATAATATAAGAACGTTTTTGACACTAGTGTAGTGCCAAAAACGTTCTTATATTATGGGACACAGGGAGTACAAGTATTTATTGCATTTCCCAAGGAGTGACCTCTTCCAATGAAATGGTGTTGCTAAGTTAGCTTCATTTAATTAGCTATAGACTCAAAATTGTCTTTTCACCTAGGTACACGCGCTTATCACCGTTTCTTCCTTGGGTCACCAAACTAGTATCTCTCTTCTTGATTAACTTGCCACATCAGACTTTATGCCTATGTGGCAAGCTTAAGCACCTGTAGGAGCAAGTAAAAGTAAGTACAATAGTGCGCTTTACATGGCATTTTTGCATATGTGGGGGAAAGAGAGGCAAGGAAAAAGTGGAGAAGTGGGCTCTCATGCAAGAGCCAGCCTCTACTACATGGTGGAGCATTGGGAGAGGCACCTGTATGGAGGTGGTCAGGAATCGGGAGACTCACGCAGGTCATAGCTGTCGGTGTTCTGGGAACGGGGGTCCCCAGACTTGCCTGCCTGCGGCCTGCGGCGTGGCTCAAAGGGGGGCCCAGCACGCCCCATCTTCACCAACACAGTCCCAAGACCCTCGCGAGGGGCCAAGCCTCGAGGGGCGGACGACGCGGAGCTTCCTCAGGCATGGCCTCATCGGGCTGGCTCGCGAGGAGGTGGAGAGATCAAGGCGGGGTACCTCACGAGGTGCCCGTGACGCAAGCCATGACGACCGAGGGCGCCAGGCGGGTGGCAGCCCGCGTAGTGTCCTCCTTTCCTCTTCGGTGCAAAGGGGGCAAGCGCAGCCGCGGAGTACCGAGGGATCAGGCAAAGGTTTCCATTTCGGTTCAACAAGACCAAGACCAGGAGGACTGCAAGACGGAGGTCATCGTGGAGCCCAAGACGGCGTCACCGCCAGAGCTTTGTGCAGGCGAAGACTACTTTTGTCAGGATAGCTGGTACTAGCTGTCCCCCTTCAAATTAGCCCGCCATTGTTGGCTCCCTTCCCGCTCAATATTTGGGAAGAGGACCAAGGCCTCTATAAATAGGGCTAGCCACCATAGTAGGAGACGGGAGATCGAGATCAACAACCAGGAAGAGGGAGAGAGAGAGAGAAGGGTGACTGGACCCCTCCCAGCAGTTCATCGCCCCAGCCAAGAACAGACCCTCGCGAGGCTGTTCTTCCTTGTATTGTTCATCATCATCAGCCCAAGAGGCAATCCACCACACCACACATTGGAGTAGGGTGTTACACCACAATGGTGACCCGAACCAGTATAAACCCTGTGTCTCTTGTGTTGTTCTTTTCATAGCTTAGATCTTAGCAAGGCGGAGGGGTGCTGGTAGGTAGGAGGCGAAATCTCTGCGCGCACCCCAGTGTTCGAACCTCAAGGGTCTGTCGAAACCCAAAATACGACATTTGGCGCGCCAGGTAGGGGTGCGCCGGAATTCGTCTTCCACCACCCCGTTCTCCTGCGACCATTGCGCCCATGTCTGACGCTCGTCTGGCCCGCGCCGAGCGCCAGGCCGCTCTCGCTTCCCGCGTCACCCGGACGGCCCCTGTCGACGGGGGTCCTCGCCGTTCCCCGTCACCTGCCGTCAACGCCGCCATCGGCCCGGCGGGGGACGAGCAGCAAGCATCGTCTCAGCATCCGTCCGTGCGGCAAGACGGCCGCACCGCAACTCCCTCGCTCACCCTGGCTGGTTCTTCATCCCGTGCGCTCCGCGCACCCATGGAGGCTCGAGCCGCGCTCATCGCGGCAAACGAGCTCCTGTGCTACCATCCCGTCAACAACGTCTACGAAGAATGGCTCGACCGCGTCGCCGAGCTCGTCCGTGCCGCAGGGGGCTCTCCTGCGTCGTCCACTCTGCTGCACCGCACCCTGCCTCGCGCGGGCGACGAAGCTCCGGCGGCGCCCCGGCCGCCTCCTCCTCAGGAAGGTGCCATGGCTCCAAGGCGCGTGGTCCCTGGGCGGAACCCGCTCTGTCAGGTGCCAGCGCGGCAAGAGCAGAGCTGCCAAGAAGTCCCTCGCCCGCAAGAAGCTGCCCGGGCGCTCCCTGCTCCAGCACATCGTGACCATGCTCCTGCTCCCGCATGTCAGGACCCCACGCTGCTCCCAGCTGCAGCGCGTGGGGACATGCAAGACCAAGCTCTCCGTCACCCAAGGCCTCCCGTGTCCACAGCAGGCTGCCGCGCCTTCACCACCGAGCTATGCAGCGTCGCATGGCCCGGCAAGTTCAAGCCAGACCTACCTCCTCGTTACGATGGCATGACTGACCCTATGGAGTGCCTCCAGCTCTACGAGCAGGGCATCGAAGCTGCCAATGGAGATGAGAAGGTCATGGCGAACTGGTTTCCCATGGCGCTCAAGGACGGGGCCCGCACTTGGCTCCTGAACCTGGCTCCAGGCACGATCTCCTCCTGGGACGAGATGCGCACCCGCTTCATCGCCAACTTCCAAGGTACTCGCGACCGGACACCCGTCATGAGCGACATGCGCCGCATAAAGCAACAACCCGGGGAGACCCTGCAGAAGTACATCCAGCGCTTCAACAACGCACACCTCAAGATTCCCAAGGTGACTGAGGAGGCCATCATCTCAGCCTTCTCCGATGGCATGCGCGATGTCAAGATGAAGGAGGAGTTGGCGATGCATGAAGGCCTGTGCACTTCCTTGGAGCTGTTCAACTTGGCAACCAAGTGCGCCAGGGCTGAGGAAGGGCGTCTCTCCCTCCTCGAGCTACCTGCCGCAGACCCAGAAGAGAAGAAGCCCAAGGCCAAGGATGTGAAGCACAAGGGGGCTGCCGCGCTCGCGGCAGAACCAGACACCAAGCGGGGCAGAGATCAGCCCGAACCTTCCAAGGGCAGCCGGTACACCAACGAATGTCCAGAACTCCGAGCCGTGCGAGAAGGAAGGATCGGCCGTTGCCCCGACCGCGGTGACCGGGGCTACGGTCGAGGAGGAGGAAGGAACGCAGGACGCTGGGAGGACCGTGGCCCGCGCGAAGGGTGGCGCGATCAACCTCGCGAGGATCGCTGGCAAGACCCGCCTCGCGAGGGAGACTGGAGGGATCAGCCTCGCGAGGATCGCCCGCAAGGCAACACAGGCCTCCCTCCACTACCGCCGCAGCCAAGGAGAAACGAGGACCGCCACCAGGACGAGGGGGCTGGGGGCTTCTAGGAGCCGCGTGCGATCGCCTGCATCCTGGGCAGGGCTCAAGCCCCAGCCTCTCAACGCATCTTCAAGCAGTTCGCCCGCGAAGTGAATGCAGTCCTCCCTAGGCTCGAAGCCGCGCGCCCTCTCAGGTGGTCGGCGTGCGCCATCACGTTTAGCTCAGCAGATCAGCTCAAGTGTGCGGCTAGAGCCGGAGTCCTCCCGATGCTTTGTTCCCCAATCATCAGCAACGTGGTGGTCACCAAGACCCTCATCGATAGCGAGGCAGGGCTCAACGTCCTATCCATGGAAACATTCAACAATCTCCAAGTGCCCTACATCCAACTTCAGCCAACCAAGCCTTTCTCCAGAATCACCGACGGCTCCACGGTCCCAATTGGGAAGGTCCGCCTCCCTGTCACCTTCGGGGCACGCGACAACTACATCACCGAGCTCATTGACTTCGACGTCGCTCACATTCGCCTGCTGTACAACGCCATCCTTGGGTACCCAGCGCTGGCCAAGTTCATGGCCGTAACTCACCACGGCTACAACGTCCTCAAGATGCCAGGAAGTGGCGGAGTCATCACGGTGCCCTATGAAGAGAAGGACGCAGTGTGTTCTCTGGAACGAGCCTTTCAGGCCGCGTCACTGGAAGACCCGGATCGCGGAAGCAGGAGGCTTCTCGAGACCACCCCCAAGAAGAAGAAGACATCGTCCAGCACGACCCCTCAGGAGGCAGGCCCCTCTGGGCCCGTGCCTACCCAGGGGGAACCTCCTTCCATCGCATAGGAAAGCGCGGCCGGCACCCTCCTCAGGCAGGGCTCGAGGGCTCTCCCCTGGAGGGCCACCGACCTAGCTAGGGTCACGAGGGAGGCACTTGGGCACCACATGGAGGCGTGTTTCGAAGCACGTTTCCCTCAAGAAGGAGCAAGGCAAGGAAAGCCATACCCTCAGGAGTTCGTCAGCAAGGCCATTCAGGAGCTACAGGAGTCAAGAGTCATGAAAGGCGGTCGCCGCCTACCAACAGCGGCTCCCCATCCAGGCGAGGATGGTGGGCTGCGCATCTGCATCGACATACCAGGGCTCAACCGAGTCGCCTCTCTGGAGCGCCTATGGCCCTCGCGAGCGGGGCGCTGTGGAGGTCCACCCCACAGCTATGTTCGCATGCCTTACGGCTTGCCGAACGCAGCTGCCACGCACCAGCGCCTCATGAGGGGCATCACGGAGCCACGGGAGGCCAGGCGTTCTGCAGCCTTGGCGGAGATGGAGGTGGTCCGCGAGGAGCCGCCAGTGCCTCCGGAGCCTCCCGAGGCCCCTGGGCCTGGGGGCTCGTGAGGATCGGCTTCCGCTGCCCACCGAGTCTGCTACACCAACACTCCTTCGTCCTCAACGTCATCAGGTGACATCTTTCAAGTTTCATTTCCAGCTGGGAGCGCCCCCCAGGGCTGCATTATTCCCAGGCCGTGTGGGTCTGTCCCTGCGGCGTGTAACCCTTTTATTTCATGTTGTTAGCTTACCTTGTTGGGGGCGCCCCTCGGGCTGCATGATCCCCAAGTCGCTTGGGCCAGGCCCAGCGGCATGTATCCCATTTGCGTTTATTTCCGGTTATGCGTTAGAACCACCATGCTTGATTATTTGATGCCGGTCCACAGCACCTCTTCTTCTCCATGCCGACCACTTGCACGTTAAAGGGGGGGTACCTGAGCATCGCGACTCAGGGCTCCTACTGGCTCTCCGGCCCTCACCCTCTGGCCTTGTCCACGGCATTGCGACCTGGCATACCAGCGACAGCTGAGACCAGCTCGAGGACCGGGACCCGAGGACGTAGAGTGCCGACATCTAACCAAATTTGCAGGGACACATCACAAGATAAGGCCCAGTGCCAGGCGCAACCCGCCTAGAGGTAGGGCCCCGTGAGTCCCGTGTTGGCTCACGGGTGCCCAGATACACCTCGCCAGGCCCTACCGTGCTAGCCACGTGTCAGGGTGGGGCTGTACACACCCCGGGGGCTCCTCCCGGAGGGGGGCCCCTCCAACGTACTAGTGCAAGCACCATGCTCCGCGCTGGCTGACGACACTGCCGAGGAGCGGCTATTCCCGTACACATATGGAAGCGCTATGCTCCGCGCTGGTGATAAACAACTGAGGGTGGCCCCTGGGCCGCATCAACCTCAGGGAGCCCAGAGCTCAATGTCTAGCCTCATCGTAACACCTCCCCTCGGGAGTGTCGCGCGAGGGGGCTGGGCATGGGGGCTGCGCCTGGGTCACACCCAGACGCACGCCGCCCAGCCAGGTCCCCCCGGGCCTGGTTCATCGCACGTCTCTCCCCGAGCGGAGCCAAGGTACGAAGGCCGTTTGAGTGTCAAGGGGGACTCCTGAGCATCGCAACTCAGGAGCCTAACTGGTCACGTAGCCCCTCACTCCTTAGTTCTGAAAGGCTAATGGCAGTTGAGGTATGCGCGCGGCCGGGCTCTGCAGACGTAGAACGGTAGATCCACCCACATCACACCTCCCTACTTGCTGTTCGTGGGCCAAGGGGGACTCCTGAGCATCGCGACTCAGGAGCCTAACTTTTCACATAGCCCCTCACTCCTTGGCCCCGTCCTGGTTTCCGTTCGGGACCAACGCTGGGTGAGGCACGCGCGGGGCCGGGCTCTGCCGGCGTAGAACATAAGCAAGTAGGAAGGAAAAGCGCAAATTTCAAGGAATTCAAAAGAAAATATTACAGTCCACACTGTTATCTCATTGCCAAACGCAAGTTTAAACGCCTCCTCGAGGCATGGTACATGTGCAGGAATTAAAGGAAGGACAGGAGCCACAATGGAGTCACCTATTGGCGGTGGAGCAACAGGGAGTGGGTTCGCCTCATGGAGCAGTGGGGTCGGCAGCGCCTTGCTTCGGCTTGGTGCTGAAGGCCCGGAACTTCCCCAGCAGAGCCTCCGCGCGACCCTTCACGGCCTCGGCAGCGGCAGCGGCACGCTCGCCGCTTACTGGCTCCAGCAAGCTGTCGAGGTTGACGCCGGGATCGCGAAGGTAGACGTGGGTGAGGACCCGCGTCAGTGCTGCAGAAGACAAGACACGCGCCTCGGCCTCGGCTGTGGGGCCAAGTCCAAGGGCGAAATCTTCAAGAGCGCGAACCAGGAAGGGAAGCAACTTGGCGGGGCCACCCTCGGCGCCAGCCAGCAGGCTCTCCAGGCCGCTGTCGTAAAGCATCCTCAGCAAGGAGCGAGCCTTTGCCTCCATCTCCTTGAAGGCCATGCGCTCCTCGGCAAGAACCAGGGCCTTGTCGTCCAGCTCGGCCTTCCTCGCCCCCAACTCCTGCTCCAGCGCGCCTAGGCGGTCACGGCGTTTCCTGAGCTTGACCTCCCTCTCCTTGACGGCCGCCTCGCGAGCCTTCATGCCTTCTTCCTGCTCTAGGCGAAGGCGGACCTCTTTCGTGAGCTGGTCCCGCAGGCCTTGCAGCTCATCCTCCAGCGCCTTGCAATGACCATGGACATCGACCGCCTCCCCCAGGGCTGCATCACGAGCAGCCTTCGCCTCAAGGACGGCCTGCTTCTCCTCATCGCAAGCCGTCGAGGCCTGGACCAACGCTGCCCAAATCGAAGCGTCGGAGCGAACCCATCCTGAAGCCAGCTCCAAGCGCCCGGCCACCAAGCGAGGGTCGGCGCCAAGAAGATCCTGCCGCAGTTGGTCCAGCTCAGCAACAACACGATCCAGAACGGCAGAAGGAGTCGGAGAGACAAAAACTGGTGGAGTAGGAGGAGAAGGCGGCAGCGCGGCCATAGCATCCTGAGGCGGAGTCTGCCGCGCCTCAACGGCTGTAGTGGCGGCGGCAGGCAAGGACACCTCGGGATTCACTTGGGCCGTGGGGGCTGAGCTCGCCCCAGCCGGCTCAGCCAGGCCTCGCGAGGACGACCGGGCAGGAGAAGCCTGTGCGTCGCAGTCACCCTCCTTCGTGGGCAGAGGCGCTGCCACGGATGGAACCTTAGGAGCTCCCTTTGACTTCTTTGCTGCGGGCGCCAGCCTATCCAAGAGATGTGGACGTCAAGCCTCAGAAGCAGAGCAAGAATTAAAGACAAGGATCAAATGCTTACGGGTCGTCGCCAGTGAGCTCAAGCGGCCTCCGGCCAAATTTGAAGCCTGAAAGCCGGCTGGAGGGGTCAACCTCGGGAAGCATGGAAGCGGAAGGTGCGTCTGCGGTCCGCCTCGGGGCCGGGGCAGACCCGCGGGAGATCAGCCCGGTCCTGTTCTTCTTTGGGATCGGGGGCAAGCTCCCGCCGTCCTGCTCGTCGTCATCCTCATCGTCATCCTCGTTGTCATCGCTCGGAGAGAGGCGGAGAACGCGGGACCTGCGCCAGGGGAGGGGAGCCCTCGACTCTCCGTCAGTCGCCTCGGAGTCAGGCCCTTTTTCCCGCTCCCCTCCTTCCTCCTCTTCGCTGGAGTCGTCGGAGGGCACGTCCACCGGTTCCTCGGGAGTTTCCATGGGCACGGGCCCATCCCCGTTGAAGACGGGCATGGACTCCACTACCTGCTCCCAGTCGTCGCGGAGGAACAAGGGTGTAGGAGCGCCCTCCAACCTCGCCACATCGCCCCGACCAGAGATTGGAGGACCGCAGCTAGATCTCCATCGGCCAAGGCCGCAGGGCTCGGATGGGGCCTCCACATCAGAAGTGAGTACTGCCGAAGCGGAGCCAGCTGGTGCTCCAGGAATTCTCTCAGCAGCGACGCGCCGGTCAGCTTCGCCGCCGCCATGTTGGCCGGCCTCAGATCCGCGTCCATCTTCTCCAACACCATCTTCGCGCGGGGGTCCGCGAGCTCCGCTCGACCCCAATCGCTGGAGCTTGTGGTCTGCTCCATGGGCAAGATCAGCCGAGGGTGGATGCGCCCATCATCCACCAAGACCCACTTGCTCCTGAAGCCCTCAATCCTTTTCCCAGGGTTCGAAATGGCAATGGCACCACCGTACGTGATGAAGCTCGCGCACGCGGAAGCAGGACCACGAGAGGTCCGGAGGTAGAAGTAGTGGCGCAGCAGGGCCACTAAGGGCAGCACCCCTACGTGAGCCTCACAGTAATAGGCGAAGATTGCCAGGAGAAGGACGGAGTTTGGGTGGAGATGCAGAGCCTGTAGCATATAATGGCGGAGGACAGAGAAGAACTCGGAGAAGGGAGGCACCAGGCCAACGGCAATGGCACTTACAAAGAACGGATAGAAGTTGCTCCCTTGACCCTCAGGGGTGGCAGAGCTGGCCTTGAACACCTTTGCCCCGTTGATGCCCCGCGCCGTCGCCATCCGGCGCAACCGGGCAAGGCTCGCCTCCGACACGTTCGGCGAGTCCAGCGCAGACGAGTACCAAGCTACGGCCGGGGGCTGACGAGGCGCCATGGCTTCCTGGGTCACACGGTCGGAGCAGATCTAGAAATTTCGGTGGAAGGAAGGAGAGGCACAAGAAAGGGGATCTAAGCAGCAACCAGGGAAAGCAAGAAGCAAGGCCTAGGCGGATGCCGCTCCTTTATCAACTCGCGCGGTTGCTAAGGCGCCCACGTCCAATCAACCGCCACGCGGTGCCCAAGGCCGCAGGCTGTTAGGGCCCGCGGCGCTTCGCTCTTGCCCTTCCGCCTCCCTGCACGGCCAAGTCCGGGCGCGCCTTGGGCCCGGGGGCTACTGTCGGCATTCTAGGAACGGGGGTCCCCAGACTTGCCTGCCTGCGGCCTGCGGCGTGGCTCAAAGGGGGGCCCAGCACGGCCCATCTTCACCAACACAGACCCAAGACCCTCACGAGGGGCCAAGCCTCGCGGGGCGGACGACGCGGAGCTTCCTCAAGCATGGCCTCATCGGGCTGGCTCGCGAGGAGGCAGAGAGATCAAGGCGGGGTACCTCACGAGGTGCCCGTGATGCAAGCCATGACGACCGAGGGCGCGAGGCGGGTGCCAGCCCGCGCAGTGTCCTCCTCTCCTCTATGGTGCAAAGGGGGCAAGCGCAGCCCCGGAGTACTGAGGCATCAGGCAAAGGTTTCCATTTCGATGCAACAAGACCAAGACCAGGAGGACTGCAAGACGGAGATCATCGTGGAGCCCAAGACGGCGTCACCGCTAGAGCTTTGTGCAGGCGAAGACTACTTTTGTCATGATAGCTGGTACTAGTTGTCCCCCTTCAAATTAGCCCGCCATTGTTGGCTCCCGTCCCGCTTGATATTTGGGAAGAGGACCAGGGCCTCTATAAATAGGGCTAGCCACCACAGTAGGAGAGGGGAGATCGAGATCAACAACCAGGAAGAGGGAGAGAGAGAGAAGGGTGACTTGACCCCTCCCAGCAGTTCATCGCCCCAGCCAGGAACAGACCCTCGCGAGGCTGTTCCTCCTTGTATTGTTCATCATCATCAGCCCAAGAGGCAATCCACCACACCACATACTGGAGTAGGGTGTTACACCACAACGGTGGCCCGAACCAGTATAAACCCCGTGTCTCTTGTGTTGTTCTTTTCATAGCTTAGATCTTAGCAAGGCGGAGGGGTGCAGTTAGGTAGGAGGAAAAATCTCCCCGCGCACCCAGTGTTCGAACCTCAAGGGTCTACCGGAACCTGAAATCCCACAGTAGTGCCGCAGTTAAAATGATAATGGCAAGTCAAATCACGGGGCCCCACCTGTGTAGCAGTAACTCACTATCAAATCACACAGCCCTACGTTTGCAGCAGCCTACTCCCTCATCTTCTCGCGTCTCTGTCAAACTGACTAGGCGGAACTGTCCCGCCTACTGCGCAGGAAAAGTCCCACCCTCGACTTTTAAATACAACTACATCCACCTAAGAATCCAATGATATACTTTTTGTGACATAGTAACTCATATTTAGTTAGTCAAATGGATGACCTAGAACTACGTGCAGGCCCTATAAATCGAGACGCCTAAAAATAAAAATACCAAGACGGAGAGGGTAGTTTAGCACGTATCTTTTTAGCTCAATATAGTCGGGATTCACTAAGGAGCAAAACCAAGTGGTAGGCTGCTCCTGTCGTGTTGGCGTAGCAACTCAAGCAGGGTCAGTCTACACACGAAATGGAGACACACTTAACAGGACCCCTTTGGCCGACATGTGGCTCATACATCCTCTTGTTCCATGTGCGATGCACCAAATTACAGTTCGGAGTAGCGGTTGGAATTGGAGGCACCCCAGTCGTAGCGCCGCAGTAGTAGAAAATGAGCGATGAGGGGTCAAATCACAAAGCGCCACCTTTCCCGCATTAAGCTGGATAGATGAAGCAACCATCATTTCACTCTAGGGCGCAAGAGCATAAAGAAAAGTGAAAACAATGATGCATGCGGAAGCTACCTAGGGCACCCTAGGGTAGGGGTCTCCACTACAGATCCTTTTTTTAAAGTGCCTCCACTACAAATCGGCTTCTCCCTCGTCCTCTTGAAGAAAACCGATGATGAGTGCGGTGGTAGGGTTTGTAGGAGTACTACGGCGTGCGGTGCCGTGTCGTAGTAAACGGGTTCGAGTTGACGCCTTAAATATGTGTGGGCCGCTTGGTTTTACGGGAACGAGGCAACATTTTGGGTTCGGAGACCAGTGGAGATACAGAGGTTGTTTGGTTTGTGACTAACTTAGCCAAAGATTGCCACAACTGAGGTTAGGCAAGTTTGATCAACTTAGATGAGTGTTTGGTTCAAGCCACATCTTAGGCAAGCCACACTTGGGCCCCACATGGCATACACAGAAAAAGTGTGGCAAGATTCTCTTAGGCTTGCCAACTTGGGGCTCTCATTTTGATGAACTAACCTTAGGCAAGCTTGGCAAAAATGTGTGGCAAAGTGTGGCAATGCTAGTCCTAGAACCAAACAGCCCCATAGTACGTACAAAAAACTGTGGATGTAGGTTCGACCGAAAGGCAATGATGCATGGGCCCTGCATTTTGATAAACCCGGGGCTGCGTGAAATTTGCTACTCTACTCAAAACTAGTAAGGTACACATGTATTGAATGCATGAGATTTCGAAACCAAATTATGAATAAATACACACTATAGCATGTAAAGCTTTGAGTCATATATGCATGATGTAGATGTTCGTTTAGTTCTTATAGTTCATCTCATTCAAAATCAATTAGTTTTATAAAAATGTTAAGATTCATGGGGTTGTGCATTGTAAATCACAAAGTAAAAAACAAATAATGGCAATTCATTTAGAAAAAAATAATCAATTATGATACAGAAGATTCTAGAACAAAGGAGAAGTGCTTGTGTTTTGAGGTTTGTGCATTATGCCTAAGTTCAACCATGGAGTCTTGTAAATTGTACATCTGGCAGATCTGGTGGAATGTTGATGACATCCAATGGCCAGTAGTGCTCGGATTTGCCTATCTCTGCACTATCGGGTCAGCTTCATCCAGCGACCATCTTTCAAAGTTATTGACACACTATATAGTTCTTGTGCCATAGTTGCATGTTTTGGAAAAAGCTACTAGTGGGTTGTACTACCTATTAAGGATTAGAAGATGTATACATGGAAGTTGTAGGGGAAGAGATGACATGGAGCATCTCAATTCCTATGAGTAGGGATTGGAAAAGAGATGTCATTTGGTTCACATCATAGGAACTTTTCTATTGAATCTAGGGATGACATGTATCTCAATTCCTATGAGGAGGGATTAGAAAAGAGATGTAATTTGGTTCATATCATAGGAACTTTTCTATTGAATATACGCTAATGTTTATTTTCCTTTGAAATTAAGGGAGTATAGGAATCCATTCATATGAACCACGTGGCTCTAAAGCTACAGAAATGATATCATGTTTATTTCCTTTGAAATGTGGAGTATATGAATCTATTCCTATGAACCAATTGGCTCTAAAGGAAGAAATCCTATAAAAATCATATCATATAGAGTTCCTATGATATTCCTCGACACTAAAGGATGCTTGAAATTGTTGCGGGTGATACGATGGTCTTTCTTTGTATACTCCTCACCCATCATTATAGTTACCTCTCAAAGATGAATGAAATGATATATACATGGTATTCTACATGTGCAATTTGGTACACGAAAACTCGGTAAAAGTTTGCGAGGTTCGGATTTTCAATAAAGCTATACAAACTGCATTTTGGAATGGAGGGAGCATACGGCAGTTGCTAACACTCACGTGGAAGATTTGTGTGTAGGAGGAATAGCTGTTCTGTTAAATGACATGGCAAAACTGACACTGTCGGATGCCGATCTAACGGTTCTTACGGCGTTCGTCAGGAAAAGGCTTGTGGCGAACATTTGTCGGATAATGATTTACGGACACATGCATTGCATTGATACGTGCCCCCCTCTCTCTCACGCACATGCACCCACACGAGTTACGACTCTCCCGAGTCCTCTCACAGACTCGTATGTCGCACCCACTGTCTATCTGCAGGTAGACGTCACGCACATATGTGCTCTTCACACCCTACCCTCAGAACTTCTAAAAAACAAAAGACGACGCGCACATTTTATTTTAGCTCGCACGTCACACACTTATACTATTACTCTTGCGGTGAACGTTCTTTGGGCATAGTATATTTTACTCTCACGAAGAGAAGCGGTGCACGCACGCACTAGTTCTCTCACACCCACTCGCGAGTACACGTAGGAGTGCATTTTTTTGAAGCTGGTACAACAAAATCACTCCACTATATATAAAAGCAGGAGCCTTAGCGCTTGCTTTACTAGGGTTCCTCTCATTCACTCTCTCATGCTCTCTAGATCTAAGCAACACATAGGTGGCCACACTTTCTCTGAGCTCACGGCTGGTCACAAATCCGGCCGGACAACCTCGACCGGGGTAGGGGTGTAGGTGCATCGTTCACGCTGTCGTCGACGGCGAGGGAGGAGACCAACGGCTGCCCGCGCGTCCCGATCGGTGGCTGTGTCGTTCTCTCCGAGAGAGCGCCGACTCGGGAGGGCCTCTGACCCCTTCTTCCTCCCTGTGGTATTGTGGCCAAGATGCGGCCTCCCGACACCGTCTTTGCCACATGCCGATGACCCTCAGGTATATATTCCTTCGAAACCTGCCTTGCTCTACTGCCCCAGCTCCCTTCGTGTGGAACCTTTTCTACTTCCGTCCGCTGTTCCAAAGCCACCTAGACTTCTACTATTATTAGAAGTAAAGCTAGTTCATACAGTCGACTCAAAGCGCTGGTTCAAACAGCGAAGAAAGTGGGAAAGCTATAGCATGAATCTAGGACTTGGTTCTAAGAGGAAACGGGGGAAAGTAGTAATATCTGTCACTGCTTAAATAACCGTATTTCGTATTTGCGCAAACAAGGATGTCTGTCTCCATATTGTTTCGGGATGTCTGTCTCCGTATCGTTTCTATCCGCGCAATCAAAAGCACACACCTCAGTTTTAGTACAACTGCGCAAAATGAGATGGCTATCCCTCGTTGCCGTCGTCTAACCTCCCGTCTTCAAGGTATCCCTACATTGATAGTAACTAAGGTAGAATGACCAACGCAATCTAAAAGAAGCTGATTCATACATTTTACTTCCTGATTGTAGTGCAGGGACGAGCGAAAACAACTGCATCCTAGTCCGGAATGCACTTTCTACCAGCTCATCCAAGGACCGAGGACTGGCTGGCACGACTGCACGGCGGGTTTTTGGACAGGTGCGTGGACAAGAGGCATTGTGGTCTGCTTATTTCTGCAAATAGCGGTGCTTAAATTTAGTGGAATGCACAAGCATTTCAGCTGGTTAGTACACTGCATGGTTCAGTTCAGCATTCCAGCTGAGACCACAATTATAATTGGTTATTCTGGAATGAGAGAACCTAACCCTGGATGGTGGCAACAAGAAAAAACCAGAGTGAACTCCAGAAAATTTAAGCCTGCTGGGAGGCCCTTTGCTCAGAGAAGCCTTGCTTGTTTTTTCCTGATTTGTAAACCTTCTCACAAATTTGTCTTTTGCTGTGAACTAGTATATGTTTGTTATGTTCTATGAATCATTGAGATGTATAAAATTGCTTAACTTATGCCTTTCAAGTTTTTTATGAAGACGAGTTTAATGTGAGTGTTCCACATGAGCGCTGGACTAGCGTGTGAATGTTTGGAATTTATTACATTATGGCCTCAATTAACTGCATGAACCACTGTAACAAGATACATAGTTGCTTATATGTCAGACAGCAGATTGTTGATTGTTAGCTGGTCGATAGCCTAGTGTTGAAGCGAGCTGAGCCAATGTGCCGTGTTTTGCACAACTGCTTACAAGTGGGGTAGCACCAACAGTGTTTACAAGTACTTATGTATACGTCGGTGCACGGTTCTCGAACGAGTGCTCTATTTCATCAAAACACACACTGCTCGTATGATAAACTGTGACAACTTATGTCTTACCATGCCATATTCATGAAAAAACTAGTGAGGACGCATCTGTTTCGGCAACAATTATGATGGTTCTCACATGATTCACGGGCACACAAAAGTAGTAGCAGTTCCCATAGACGAATTCAAACAGAGTACTAGCCCCAGAGGGGTTGATAATAGGCAAGGTTCGGATAATTAGACACAATCCAAACTACTATTAAACACTAGCTGGGGCAACTATTTCATGCCTCGATCTAATTTGGGCTGGACACAAGACGAACCTTGCCATGAACATCATTGAGGACGTCCCGCAGCAGCTCAATCCTGTGAACCTTCATGAAGACAAGCTTGTGGCCTTGCCACTGATAAACTTGTTTGTGGAGGCATTCCACGTCATCTTCATGCGTAAGCTTGAAAAGAACAGTATGCCTCACAAACGAAGGAGTAGCTTTGAACTTCTTGTGCTTCAGTACACCCTGGACAACACGCCTGACAACAGTGAGGCTAGAATACAACTCTTCATTATTATAACCGCAAATGGCTTCCAAGATCCAACAGCCTAAGAACTCTGTTTTCCTAGTGCGTATATTCAGGCCGTCCGCCTCATAGCGGGTGGCATGTACAACCACACAATCATTGTCTGCATCAGGGCTCTAATTGAAATAGAAACAAATTTTGAATTACTTTTCAGTATAAGAAACACAAGTTATTTAAACCACTATGTATAGCATGGCATCGAAGCTAATAAAATTTTGCATTATTAATCACCACATACTATACTTCCTTTTCTAAAAGAAATCACCACATACTTAGATGAAAAACCACAATCGAGATCGGCAAAGAAGGAAATCACCTTGGGCAGCTCAGCGGGGGGGGGGGGGACACATCCTCGAAGGGGGGAAACTGCTCCTGCAGTGCCACGGGGGCTGTAACCTCAAATAGGGCATTGACCATCTCAGTAGTGGCCGTGAGCGTATATGGGGTCAGCTTGGTGGTTGCCTCCATCTTCTTGGAGCTCTCTGTCTCATGGGGATCAGCCTCCCGCGTCTGCTCCAATATCGGCAGATCTTTGCCTGGTTCTCCTTGGTCCATCATGAAATTGACGAATACTAAGAGACCACTGAAAGGAAAACACAACCGCAATGACAATGACAAATAAACAAAAAAGAGAGTGAGGATCGGTTACTGCTTTGCAGAAGTTCTGTTTTTCTCTCTAAACGAAAATATACCAACATCACGGATCCGCTGACCTTCCCTTTGTTCGGAGAGAAGAACATTGGCAGATGCGAGTGTTTCCTTTCTTGAAGACGGTGAGGGAGAAGGGGATTCGGCGAAGAGTGAAATGATTGTTGCTTCGTCCGTCAAACTTAGACTGCGGGGAGGTGGGGTTTTGTGATACGATGGCTCGTTACTGCCGCGCTACAACCGAGGTGACTCTCCGCCTGCATACTGCCGTATAATTTGGTGGATGGCATTTGGGCCCACACGCTGCATGGCCCGCATGTCGGTGAACGAAAGTATAACGGAATTCAGTAGAGGGAGACATTTCAATGACCTAGGAGGAGCCAGAAGCAGTAGAGTGTCAACACTGTACTAGTAGTAATTGTGTTTCTGGGTAGCTGTAGAGTGTCTCCATTGTACTAGTAGTAATTGTTTCTCTGGGCCCAAGACAAAACAGCCCATCCACACTAGTAAATAGTAAAATCAATTCAAAAGCCCATATATTTACTGAATTGACGGATGGGTATGTCGAAGAGCAAAAAATGAGTTTCGGGTGGGCAAAAGAGCTTCTGAACGTGTCGTGCTTCTATTTACAACATATTGTGGTCATAATCCAGTAAATTTTATGACCCAGGATGTTCATTCTATGGCCCTGACCGATCCATTTGACTGTGACTGCCGAAAACAGTGCTGGAGTTAGATGTTGTTGCCCTTTTCAATCTGGTTTTTTTGTAAACCTGATGAACAATTAACCCTTGTGCTTTTGTACAGTTTGTAAGCTGGAGTTAGATGTACCTGCCCTTTTGAACTCAGTTGTGACATTCTTTGAAACAAAGCAAATGGCTTGCCATTCGTTTAATTTAGAGTGAAATATTGTAACAAATCCCAACCAAGGGAAATAACATCACTCTCGCCGGCTGCTTGAGCTCACTGTCCATTACAGAAGCCAAGTTATTAGCCCCCACCAGCACCCACAAACTTATTTCGAACTAGCACATCAAATGGGCTGTAAATTTTCATAGGAAAGGCTGCATGACCGTGACAGATTTGGATTCTGACATTTGGGACCCGCGAGGAAATAGCCTATCCAAGGTGGTGTCGACTTACTAGCCAGTCAACAAACGATTCTGCCTACCAGCCGTTGGATTGACATCCAACATCTGTCGTGTATCTTCTATCTCTTTTCTTCTTCTTCCTCCAGCCGCCCAAACCAAACCACCCCGTCGGCTCCGCCTGCTCCCGCCTCCCATGGCTGGCTGCGCCTCCGCCGCCCTACCGTATGTACCCTCCAACGTTGGCCAGTCCCTCCCTCTATTCCCCCACACATCCTGTTATTCTCCAGCAACGTCAGCCCCAACACGCACCCGTGCCCAAACCAGTCAACCCTCGTACTCCCCTCCGCCTACGACTGGACCGGCGCATCTTCAACGGCTCCTGTTCGTTCCGTCCGAGGCCTCGCCGTCGTCCTCCGCCTTGCGGCCTTGGTTCGCTTGCCGTGCACGGTGCGCCGCCCTCTTGCGTTGTCAACGTCGTCAACGACCGAGAGGAACAAGGAGATGAATGTACGTGGAGAGGATGACAGTAGGGACCCACCAGCGTCATGGCAGTACGCAAGCAAGTGCCTCTATAGTACAACCCCAAAAATATGGTTCCTCCTAATGGTTGGACATCTGGGGCTCACGCCATTGTCAACATAGTCAATAAACAAGAGAATTACACTACGAGCGGCTGACACCAGGGACCCAGCAAGTGGCGCAGTTTTTTTAAGGAACAAGCAGTTGTTATTTATACTAGTTTTAGCGACGGATCAGGGTAACAACGAGGCTGTGCGGGGGCTGTGGCCCGTCTAGCTAGGGTTTTATTTATGTTTACTACATCATGAGCCCAGTTGTGTTTTTTCTTGCTGAAAATGGCTAGCCCAGTTCTATTTTTTTTAAGAAATACCCAAATAAGGCCTACTTGCTTTATCGGCCCTGCTGGGCTGCAAATCTTTCAAGACGAGGAGAGTTTCATTCGGTTTGCCCAGAAATGGGCTGTACATTTTTAAAACACATCAAACCAGGAATTAGTTTCAATTTTTTTCATGACAAGATCTTAAATTCCATTGATTTTTATGCGTGGACAATTATTTGGATTTTATATTTATATAAATTATTTTCCAACATAGTTTGAATGTGAATCGATATTTCTGGATTAAAAATAGTTGACCGCATCGAAATATGCAAAATTTCGTATACTTTTTAACCGTGGCCACAATATGGGGTGTAATGCTAACAAAAAGAATATGGGCTCCAAAAAAATTCTTAAGAATTAGCAAATGGGTTGTACTTTATTAGAAATAATGGCAGATGGGCTGTATGCTGTTTTCCACAAATTTGAGGCTGACTTGTGCGCCTACTACAGGTTGACGCGTATGCTTTCATAAAAAAAAGGTTGACACACACGCAATGCCCTGTAAACTTAGCCAACACACGAGAGCAGTGACTGTTGGATGTCCATCCAACGACTATCGTGCTTCTTCAATCTCTGCTCTTCATGCTCCAGTCGCTGAAACAAGCGCCGGCGGGACTGCCTGCTCCCTCCTCCCACGGCCAGCTATGCTGCAGCGCAGGCCTCACAGCCCCATCGTACTCCCATCGCTGGTCTAGCCATCCCTCTACTCACCCACACATGCTGTTATTCTCCAGCGATGGCAGACGAACCAGTAAACCCTCGTACTCCTCCGCGTGGGAAACAACTGCCGAGTATTCCCTGGCTCCGTGTCATTCCCTTCCTAGGCCTCGCCCTCGTCCACCGCCCTGGTGCTCTCGGCGCGGCCTGGTCAACATGGTCAATGAACGACATCCATCGAAAGTGGACTTTACGTGGAGAGGCTGACAGCTGGGTCCACGGCCGCATACAAGGAAATGCCTCCTTATTACACGCAAAATAATGATTCCTCCACCTGACAGCTAGGACCCACAGGAAGGGCCTCTGTATTTCATGAAAAAATGTTCCCCCTGCCAAAAGGTCAGACCCACCAGCTATATCTTCCCATGCAAGGAAGTGCCTCCTTATTATGCCCAAAAAATGAATACCCCCTGCTAGCTGGGACCCACCATATTGTTGGGCTGACTTGTGGGCCTACTAAGTTGACGGGGACGGAGGGCTTTGTCAACTTAGTCAATACTCCAGTGACCGTATGATGTCCATCCAACGGCCATAGTGCTTCTTCAACCTGTGGTCTTCTTGCTCCAGCTGCCCAAAGCAGCGCCGGTCATGCCGCCTGCTCCTGCCTCCCGTGGTCGGCTGTGCTACCACGGAGGCCTCACCGCCCTCATACTACTCCCACCACTGGCCATGCCATCCCTCTACTCACCCACACCCCCTGTTATTCTACGGCGATGGCAACCTCACACCGCAGCCGAACTAGTGAACGCTCGTACTCCTCTCCGCGTGGGCATCCACTGCCGCATCTTGCCCGGCTTCGCGTCGTCCCCTTCCTTGGCCTCGCCGTCGTCCACCGCTGTGGTTCTCTCGGCGCGGCGTGGTCAATGTGGTCAATGACCGACTTCCATCGGAAGAGTACTGTACGTGGAGAGGCTGACAGCTGGGTCCACGGCAGCTGCAAGGAAGTGCCTCCTTACTACGCGGAAAATAATTATTCCTCCACCTGACAGCAGGGACCCACCGAACGGGCCACCAGTGTTTTGCAAAAAAATTGTTTCCCCCTGACTGTTGGGAGCCACCGGACGGGCCACCATATTTCGCGAAAAAACGTTCCCCCAGCTGTCAGCTCGGACCCACCAGAAGTGCCTCCTTATTACGCACAAAAAATGAATACTCCCCCAGCTAGCTGGGACCCACCTTTGTGGGAGGCTGACTTGTGGGCCCACTAAGTTGACAGGGATGAAGGGCTTTGTCAACTTAGTCAATATGAATGATTCTAGCTCAAGTGACCGTACAATGTCCATCCAACAGCCGTAGTGCTTCTTCAACCTCTGGTCTTCTTGCTCCAGCCGCCCAAAGCAGCGCCGGTCATGCCGGATGCTCCTGCCTCCCGTGGCCGGCTATGCTGCCGCAGAAGCCTCACCGCCCCCTACTATTCCCACCGCTGGCCAGGCCCTGCGGTGACGGCAGCCTCACACCGCAGCGGAACCAGTGAACCCTCGTACTCCTCTCCGCGCGGGCTTCCACTACCGCGTCATCCACCACCGTGGTGCTCTCCGCGCGGTGTGGTCAACGTGGTCAAGGAATGACTTCTGTCGGACGAGTACTGTATGTGGAGAGGCTGACAGCTGGGTCCACGGCCACAGCCCAATTTTTGTGATTTGCCAAGTAAGTCGCTTTCTCAGGCCTGTTGGGCTGCAAATCTTTCAAGATGAGGAGAGCTTTCATTTAGCTGGCCGAGAAAATGGCCCATCAGTAATGAGAAATGGGTTGTACATTTTTAATACACATCAAACCAACAATTAGTTTCAATTTTTTTCATTTCAAGATTTTAAATTACATTAATTTTTATGCGTGGAGAATTTGTTGGATTTTATATTGATATACATTTATTTTTAAAATCAGTTTGAATGTGAGTCGAAATTTCGGGATTAAAAACAGTTCGGACCGCACCGAAATATGCAAAATTTCGTATAATTTTTTAACCGTGGCCACAATATGGGCTGTAATGCTAACAAAAAGAATATGGGCTCCAAAAAACCTTCAGAATTAGCAAATGTGCTGTAAATTATTAGAAATAATGGCAGATGGGCTGTATGCTGTTTTCCACAGATTTGAGGCTTTCCTAAAAAAAGGTTGACGCACAAGCACCGACTGTTGGATGTCCATCCAACGACCGTCGTGCTTCTTCAATCTCTGCTCTTCCTGCTCCAGCCTCTCAAACAAGCGCCGGCGGGACTGCCTGCTCCCTCCTCCCCGCGGCCGGTTGTGGTGCCGCGCAGGCCTCACCACCCCACCGTACTCCCATCGCTGGCCTAGCCATCCCTCTACTCTCCCACACCTGTTGTTATTCTCCGGCGACGGCAGACGAACCAGTAAACCCTAGTACAGTCATACTCCCCTCCGCGTGGGAAATAACTGCCGAGTCTTCCCTACCTCAGTGTCGTCCCCTTCCTAGGCCTTGCCGTCATCCACCGCCGTGGTGCTCTCGGCACGGCGTGGTCAATGTGGTCAACGACCGACTTACATCTTAAGAATACCGTGCGCAGAGACGCTGACAGCTGGGTCCACTGCCGCAGCAAGGAAGTGCCTCCTTATTACGCGCAAAATAATTATTCCTCCATCTGACAGCGGGGACCCACCGGACGGGCCACCGTATTTCACGAAAAAAACGTTTCCCCCTGAGTGCTGGGACCCACCAGCTACACCTTCACACGCAAGGAAGTGCGTCCGGGCAAAAAAACAAAACGATTCGCCCCCCTGACTGCTGGGACCCACCAGCTACACCTTCGCACACAAGGAAGTGCCTGACAGTCGGGACCCACCTGGTCGAAGCGTATGTAGCATTGTCATTCTGGTCGCGAACGTGTACATACATATATACTGGTGGATTTAGAGGCGCGCACGTGTCATAGTAGAGGCGCGCACGTAGCATGTACATGTACATACAGCGGCCAGGGTGCAAGAAAGAAAATATGGCCACGTATGTGTACATACGGGCGGGGTCTCGAATGCCTACTCGCGCATACGTATGGCAAGGGCTCGTTGACATGGCTGGGTCGGAACGGAGAAACAGCGTCGTCGTCGTGTTCATGGGGAGGCAACAGAATGCGTCGTGTTCACGGGGAGGCAACGGAATGCGTCGTGTTCATCAGGAGGCAATGGAACGCGTGGGAGCCAACCGGCTGGGTCGGAACGGAATGTGTGGTCATGTTCATCGGGAGGGCTTGGACGGAACAGCGATGGAAACGAGGCCTGGCGTACCGCAGAACGGAGGAAATGGCCTTGTGTTCGACCGGCCACGTTCAAAACGGGATCATGTTCATCAGGAGGGGTCTGGCGTACCACAAAACAGACGAAACGGACCTCCTACGGTCGAAATGGGGGCCCTGTTCATCAGGAGGGGTGTGGCGTACCGCAAAACGGGACTCCACGGGATACTGTTCATCTCCACCGTCGACCTCCTCCAGCCTCCACGGGCTACCATCGACCTCCTCTGGCCTCCATGGGCTACCGTCAACCTCCTCCAGCCTCCACGGGCTCCTGTTCATCCAGCCTCCACCGCGTGCTACTCCACCAGCTACTATTCAACCACCCCTCCACCGTCTACTGTTCATCCAGCCCTCCACACCACGGGGTCCTGTTCAACCACCCCTCGACGGGCACCCCTCCACTGTCTACTGTTCATCCAACCATCCCCACTACGGGGTCCTATTCATCCAAAGGCAACGCCACCGCTCACTGTTCATCCCCCCCCCCCCCCCCGCGCAGTGCTCATTGTTCATCCAATCGATCGGCTTCAGTTAGCAGCAGTAGCAAAGGGATCGCTCGATCGGGTTCAGTTAATAGCCATCGATCGATCGGGTTCAGTAACGCGTAGCCTATAGTGCAATCGCTCGGCTTCAGTTAGAGCCCAATGTTGGGGAACGTTGCAGAAAATAAAAAATTTCTACGCTTCACCAAGATCAATCTATGGAGTCATCTAGCAACGAGAGAGAGGAGTGCATCTACATACCCTTGTAGATCGCGAGCGGAAGCGTTCAAGAGAACGGGTTTGAGGGAGTCGTACTCGTCGTTATCCAAATCACCGAAGATCCTAGTGCCGAACGGACGGCACCTCCACGTTCAACACACGTATGGTTGGGGAAGACGTCTCCTCCTTCTTGATCCAGCAAGGGGAAGCGATAGGTTGAGGGAGATCCAGCAGCACGACGACCTGGTGGTGGAAGCAGCGGTGATCTCGGCAGGGCTTCACCAAGCTTAGCGAGAGGGGGAGGTGTTACGAGGGGAGAGGGAGGCGCCAAGGGCTAGGGTGCGCAGCCCTCCCCCCTCTTTATATAGGTGTCCAGCGGGGAGCCGGCTCCTAGAGATCCCATCACAAGGGGGGGGGGGGGACAGCGGCCAAAGGGGGGACTTGCCCCCCAAGTCAAGTGGGGCGCACCCACCCCTAGGGTTTCTAACCCTAGGCGCAGGGGAGGCCCAAGGGGGCGCACCAGCCCACCAGGGGCTGGTTCCCTTTCCCACTTCAGCCCATGGGGCCCTCCGGGATAGGTGGCCCCAGCCGGTGGACCCCCGGGACCCTTCCGGTGGTCCCGGTACAATACCGGTGACCCCCGAAACTTTCCCGGTGGCCGAAACTGGACTTCCTATATACAATTCTTTACCTCCGGACCATTCTGGAACTCCTCGTGATGTCTGGGATCTCATCCGGGACTCCGAACAACTTTCGAGTTACCCATACTAATATCGCTACAACCCTAGCGTCATCGAACCTTAAGTGTGTAGACCCTATGGGTTCGGGAGACACGCAGACATGACCGAGACGACTCTCCGGTCAATAACCAACAGCGGGATCTGGATACCCATGTTGGCTCCCACATGCTCCTCGATGATCTCATCGGATGAACCACGATGTCGAGGATTCAAGTAATCCCGTATACAATTCCCTTTGTCAATCGGTACGTTACTTGCCCGAGATTCGATCCTAGGTATCCCAATACCTCGTTCAATCTCGTTCCCGGCAAGTCACTTTACTCGTACCGTAATGCATGATCCCGTGACCAAACACTTGGTCACATTGAGCTCATTATGATGATGCATTACCGAGTGGGCCCAGAGATACCTCTCCATCATACGGAGTGACAAATCCCAGTCTCGATCCGTGTCAACCCAGCAGATACTTTTGGGGATACCTGTAGTATACCTTTATAGTCACCTAGTTACGTTGTGACGTTTGGTACACCCAAAGCACTCCTACGGCATCCCGGAGTTACACGATCTCATGGTCTAAGGAAATGATACTTGTCATTGGAAAAGCTCTAGCAAACGAACTACACAATCTTGTGCTATGCTTAGGATTGGGTCTTGTCCATCACATCATTCTCCTAATGATGTGATCCCGTTATCAATGACATCCAATGTCCATAGTCAGGAAACCATGACTATCTATTGATCAACGAGCTAGTAAACTAGAGGCTCACTAGGGACATGTTATGGTCTATGTATTCACACATGTATTGTGATTTCCGGATAACACTATTATAGCATGAGTACTAGACAATTATCATGAGCAAGGAAATATAATAATAATCATTTTATTTTTGCCTCTAGGGCATATTTCCAACAGTCTCCCACTTGCACTAGAGTCAATAATCTAGTTACACTGTGATGAATCGAACACCCATAGAGTTCTGGTGTTGATCATGTTTTGCTCGCGGAAGAGGTTTAGTCAACGATTCAGCGACATTCAGATCCGTATGTACTTTGGAAATATCTATGTCTCCATCTTGAACATTTTCACGAATGGAGTTGAAGCGACGCTTGATGTGCCTGGTCTTAACTTGGGCTCCTTGGCAAGGGCAATAGCTCCAGTGTTTTCACAGAAGAGAGTGATCGGCCCCGACGCATTGGGTATGACTCCTAGGTCGGTGATGAACTCCTTCATCCAGATTGCTTCATGCGCTGCCTCCGAGGCTACCATGTACTCCACTTCACATGTAGATCCCGCCACGATGCTTTGCTTGCAACTGCACCAGCTTACTGCCCACCATTAAAAATATACGCGTATCTGGTTTGTGACTTAGAGTCATCCAAATCTGTGTCGAAGCTAGCGTCGACGTAACCCTTTACGATGAGCTCCTCGTCACCTCCATATATGAGAAACATATCCTTAGTCCTTTTCAGGTACTTCAGGATGTTCTTGACCATTGTCCAGTGTTCCATGCCAGGATTACTTTGGTACCTTCCTACCAAACTTACGGCAAGGTTTACATCAGGTCTGGTACGCAGCATGGCATACATGATAGACCCTATGGCTGAGGCATAGGGGATGACACTCATCTTTTCTCTATCTTCTGCCGTGGTCGGACATTGAGCTGAGCTCAATTTCACACCTTGCAACACAGGCAAGAACCCCTTCTTGGACTGATCCATATTGAACTTCTTCAATATCTTATCAAGGTATGTGCTTTGTGAAAGACCTATGAGGCGTCTCGATCTATCTCTATAGATCTTGATGCCTAATATGTAAGCAGCTTCTCCAAGGTCCTTCATTGAAAAACACTTATTCAAGTAGGCCTTAATACTGTCCAAAAGTTCTATATCATTTCCCATCAAAAGTATGGCATCCACATATAATATGAGAAATGCTACAGAGCTCCCACTCACTTTCTTGTAAACGCAGGCTTCTCCATAAGTCTGCATAAACCCAAACGCTTTGATCATTTCATTAAAGCGAATGTTCCAACTCCAAGATGCTTGCACCAGCCCATAGATGGAGCGCTGGAGCTTGCATACCTTGTTAGCATTCTTAGGATCGGCAAAACCTTCCGGCTGCATCATATACAATTCTTCCTTAAGAAAGCCATTAAGGAATGCCGTTTTGATGTCCATTTGCCATATCTCATAATCATAGTATGCGGCAATTGCTAACATGATTTGGACGGACTTCAGCTTCGCTACGGGTGATAAGGTCTCATCGTAGTCAACCCCTTGAACTTGTCGATAACCATTAGTGACAAGTCGAGCCTTATAGATGGTAACGTTACCATCCGCGTCCGTCTTCTTCTTAAAGATCCATTTATTCTCTATCGCTCGCCGATCATCGGGCAAGTCTGTCAAAGTCCATACTTTGTTTCCATACATGGATCCTATCTCGGATTGCATGGCTTCAAGCCATTTGTTGGAATCTGGGCCCGCCATTGCTTCTTCATAGTTCGAAGGTTCACCGATGTCTAACAATATGATTTCCAGGACAGGGTTTCCATACCATTCTGGTGTGGAACGTGTCCTTGTGGACCTTCGATGTTCAGTAGCAACTTGATCCGAAGTACCTTGATCATTATCATTAACTTCCTCTCTAGTCGGTGCAGGCACCACAGGAACATCTTCCTGAGCTGCGCTACTTTCCGGTTCAAGAGGCAGTACTTCATCAAGTTCTACTTTCCTCCCACTTACTTCTCTCGGGAGAAACTCTTTCTGCAGAATGGACCCGTTCTTGGCAACAAAGATCTTGCCTTCGGATCTGACGTAAAAGGTATACCCAATGGTTTCCTTAGGGTATCCTATGAAGACGCATTTTTCCGACTTGGGTTCGAGCTTTTCAGGTTGAAGTTTCTTTACATAAGCATCGCATCCCCAAACTTTTAGAAACGACAGCTTAGGTTTCTTCCCAAACCATAATTCATACGGTGTCATCTCAACAGATTTAGACGGTGCCCTATTTAAAGTGAATGTAGATGTCTCTAGAGCGTATCCCCAAAATGATAGCGGTAAATCAGTGAGTGACATCATAGATCGCACCATATCCAATAGAGTGCGATTATGACTATTGGAGTTCTGGGAACGGGGGTCCCCAGACTTGCCTTCCTGCGGGCTGCGGCGTGGCTCAAAGGGGGCCCAGCGCGGCCCATCTTCACCAACACAAACCCAAGACCCTCGCGAGGGGCCAAGCCTCGCGGGGCGGGCGACGTGGAGCTTCCTCAGGCACGGCCTCGTCAGGCTGGCTCACGAGGAGGCGGAGAGATCAAGGCAGGGTACCTCACGAGGTGCCCGTGACGCAAGCCATGACGACTCAGGGCGCCAGGCGGGTGCCAGCCCGCGCAGCGTCCTCCTTTCCTCTTTGGTGCAAAGGGGAAAGCGCATCCCCGGAGTACCGAGGCATCAGGCAAAGGTTGCCATTTCGCTGCAATGAGACCAAGACCAGGAGGACTACGAGATGGAGGTCATCGTGGAGCCCAAGACGGCGTCATCACCAGAGCTTTGCGCAGACGAAGACTACTTTTGTTAGGATAGCTGATACTTGCTGTCCCCCTTCAAATTAGCCCGCCATTGTTGGCTCCCTTCCCGCTCGATATTTGGGAAGAGGACCAGGGCCTCTATGAATAGGACCGGACACCCACATAGCAGGGGAGGTCCTTTGGGGGTTCCGGGAGTTTTAGCCGAGAAGCAGCCAGGGAGAGAGAGAGAGAGAGAGAGAGAAAGGAGACTGAACTCATCCCAGCAGTTCATCGCCCCAGCCAAGAACAGACCCTCGCAAGGCTGTTCTTCCTTGTATTGTTCATCATCATCAGCCCAAGAGGCAATCCACCACACCACACACTGGAGTAGGGTATTACACCACAACGGTGGCCCAAACCAGTATAAACCCTGTGTCTCTTGTGTTGTTCTTTCCATAGTTTAGATCCTAGCATGGCGGAGGGGTGCAGGTAGGTAGGAGGCGAAATCTCCGCGCGCACCCCAATGTTCGAACCTCAAGGGTCTGCCGGAACCCGAAATCCGACATTTGGCGCGCCAGGTAGGGATGCGCCGGAATTCGTCTTCCATCGCCCCGTTGTCCTCCGACCATCACGCTCATGTCTGACGCTCGCCGGGCCCACGAGGAGCGCCGAGCCGCCCTCGCTTCCCGCGTAGCCCAGACGGCCCCTGTCGGCGGGCGTCCTCGCCGTTCCCCGTCACCTGTCATCAACGCCGCCACTGGCCCAGCAGGGGACGAGCAGCAAGCATCGTCCCAGCACCCGTCCGTGCGGCAAGACGGCCGCACCGCAACTCCCTCGCTCGCCCCAGCTAGATCTTCGTCCCGCGCGCTCCGCGCACCCGTGGAGGCTCGGGCTGCACTCATCGCAGCAAACGAGCTCCTGCGCTACCGTCCCATCAACCACGTCTATGAAGAATGGCTCGACCGCGTCGCCGAGCTTGTCCGCGCCGCAGGGGGCTCTTCTGCGCCGTCTGTTCCGCTGCACCGCAACCCGCCCTGCGCGGGCAACGAGGCTCCGGTGGCGCCCCGGCCACCTCCTCCTCAAGAAGACGTCACGGCTCCCAGGCGCGTGGCCCCTGGGCGGAACCCGCTCCGTCAGGTGCCAGCGCGGCAAGAACAGAGCTGCCAAGAATCCCTCGTCCGCAAGAAGCCGCCCGGGTGCTCCCTCCTCCAACACGTCGCGACCATGCTCCTGCTCCCGCGCGTCAAGACCCCGCGCTGCTCTCAGCTGTAGCGCGTGGGGACATGCAAGACCAAGCTCTCCGTCACCCAAGGCCTCCCGTGGCCACAGCAGGCTGCCGCGCCTTCACCACCGAACTATGCAGCGTCGCGTGGCCCGGCAAGTTCAAGCCAAACGTGCCTCCTCGCTACGATGGCACAGCCGACCCTGCGGAGTTCCTCCAGCTCTACAAGCTGGGCATCGAAGCTGCCAACGGAGACAAGAACGTCATGGCGAACTGGTTTCCCATGGTGCTCAAGGACGGGGCCCGCACCTAGCTTCTGAACCTGGCTCTAGGCACAATCTCCTCCTGGGAAGAGATGTGCACCCGCTTCATCGCCAACTTCCAAGGCACTCGTGACCGGCCACCCGCCGTGAGCGACATGCGCCGCATCAAGCAACAGCCCGGGGAGACCCTGCAGAAGTACATCCAGCGCTTCAACAACGCACGCCTCAAGATTCCCAAGGTGGCTGAAGAGGCCATCATCTCAGCCTTCTCCGACGGTGTACGTGATGTCAAGATGAAGGAGGAGCTGGCGATGCATGAAGACCTGTGCACTTCCTTGGAGCTGTTCAACTTGGCAAACAAGTGCGCCAAGGCTGAGGAAGGGCGTCTCTCCCTCCTCGAGCTGCCTCCCGCAGACCTAGAAGAGAAGAAGCTCAAGGCCAAGGATGTGAAGCGCAAGGGGGCTGCCGTGCTCGCGGCAGAACCAGACACCAAGCGGGGCAGAGATCAGCCCGAACCTTCCAAGGGCAGCCGGTACTGTGTGTACCACGACCTCCACACCCACAACACCAACGAATGTCAAGAGCTCCGAGCCGTGCGAGAAGGAAGGATCGGCCGTCGCCCCGACCGCGGTGACCGGGGCTACGGTCGAGGAGGAGGAAGGAACGCAGGACGCTGGGAAGACCGTGGCCCGCGCCAAGGGTGGCGCGATCAACCTCGCGAGGACCGCTGGCAAGACCCGCCTCGTGAGGGAGGCTGGAGGGATCAGCCTCGCGAGGATCGCCCGCAAGGCAACGCAGGCCTCCCACTGCCTCTGCCGCAGCCAAGGAGAAACGAGGACCGCCACCAGGACGAGGAGGCTGGGGGCTTCCAGGAGCCGCGCGCAATCGCCTGCATCCTGGGCGGGGCTCAAGCCCCAGCCTCTCAACGCATCTTCAAGCAGTTAGCCCACGAAGTAAACGCAGTCCTCCCCAGGCTCGAAGCCCTCTCAGGTGGTCGGCGTGCGCCATCATGTTCAGCTCAGCAGATCAGCTCAAATGTGCGGCTACAGCCGGAGTCCTCATGATGCTTTGTTCCCCAATCATCAGCAATGTAGTGGTCACCAAGACCCTCATCGATGGCAGGGCCGGGCTCAACCTCCTGTCCGTGGAGACATTCAACAACCTCCAAGTGCCCTACAGCCAACTCCAGCCAACCAAGCCTTTCTTCGATATCACCGACGGCTCCACGGTCCCGGTTGGGCAGGTCCGCCTCCCTGTCACCTTCGGGGCACGCGACAACTACCGCACCGAGCTCATCGACTTTGACGTCGCGCACATTCGCCTGCCGTACAACGTCATCCTTGGGTACCCAGCGCTGGCCAAGTTCATGGTTGTAACTCACCATGGCTACAACGTCCTCAAGATGCCAGGAAGCGGCGGAGTCATCACTGTGCCCTGTGAAGAGAAGGACGCGGTGTGTTCCCTGGAACGAGCCTTTCAGGCCGCTTCACTGGAAGACCCAGATCGCGGAAGCAGGAGGCATCCCAAGACCGCCCCCAAGAAGAAGAAGACATTGTCCGGCCCGGCCCCTCAGGAGGCAGGCCCCTCTAGGTCCGTGCCTGCCCAGGGGGAACCTCCTTCCATCGCATAGGAAAGCGCGTCCGGCGCCCTCCTCAGGCAGGGCTTGGGGGCTCTCCTCTGGACGGCCACCGACCTAGCTAGGGTCATGAGGGAGGCGCTTGGGCACCACATGGAGGCGTGTTTCGAGGCACGTTTCCCTCAAGAAGGAGCAAGGCAAGGAGATCCAGAACCTCAGGAGTTCGTCAGCAAGGCCATCCAGGAGTTACAGGAGTCAAGAGTCATGAAAGGCGGCCGCCGCCTACTAGCAGTGGCTCCCCATCCAGGCGAGGATGGCGGGCTGCGCGTCTGCATCGACGTACCAGGGCTCAACCGAGTTGCCTCCCTGGAGCGCCACTGGCCCTCGTGAGTGGGTCGCTGCGGAGGTCCGCCCCACAGCTACGTTCGCGCGCCTTACGGCTTGCCAAGCGCGGCTGACACGTACCAGCGCCTCATGAGGGGCACCGCAGAGGCACAAGAGGCCAGGCGTTCCGCAGCCCTGGTGGAGGTGGAGATGGTCCGCGAGGAGCCGCCAGTGCCTCCGGAGCCTACCGAGGCCCCTGGGCCTGGGGGCTCATGAGGAGCGACTTCCGCAGCCCACCGAGTCTGCTACACCAACACCCCTTCGTCTTCAACATCATCAGGTGACATCTTTTGAGTTTTACTTCCAGCTGGGAGCGCCCCCAGGGCTGCATTATTCATAGGCCGCGTGGGTCCGTCCCTGCGGCGCGTATCCCTTTTATTTCGCGTTGCTAGCTTACCTTGTTGGGGGCGCCCCTCGGGCTGCATGACCCCCCAAGTCGCTCGGGCCAGGCCCAGCGGCACGTATCCCATTTGCGTTTATTTCCGGTTATGTGTTAGAACCAGCATGCTTGATTATTTGATGCCGGTCCACGGCACCACTTCTCCTCCATGCCGACCACTTGCACGTTAAAGGGGGGGTACCTGAGCATCGCGACTTAGGGCTCTTACTGGCTCTCCAGCCCTCACCCTCTGGCCTTGACCACGGCATCGCGACCTGGCATACCAGCGACGGCTGAGACCAGCTCGAGGGCCGGGACCCGAGGAATTAGAGTGTAGGCATCTAACCAAATTTGTAGGGACACAACACAAGATAAGGCCCAGTGCCAGGTGCAACCCGCCTAGAGGTAGGGCCCCGCGCTGGCTCACGGGTGCCCAGATACACCATGCCAGGCCCTACCGTGCCAGCCACGTGTCAGGGCGGGGCTGTACACGCCCCGGGGTCTCCTCCCGGAGGGGGGGCCCTCCCACGTACCAGTGGAAGCACCATGCTCGACGCTAGCTGACGACACTGCCGAGGAGCGGCTATGCCCGTACACATACGGAAGCGCTATGCTCCACGCTGGTGATAAACAACTGAGGGTGGCCCCCGGGCCGCATCAACCTCAGGGAGCCCAGAGCTCAGTGTCTAGCGTCATCGTAACGCCTCCCCTCGGGAGTGCCGCACGAGGGGGCTGGGCACGGGGGCTGCTCCTGGGTCACGCCCAGACGCACGCCGCCCAGCCAGGCCCCCCCAGGCCTGGTTCGTCGCACGCCTCTCCTCGAGCGGAGCCAAGGTATGAAGTCCATTTGGGCGTCAAGGGGGACTCCTGAGCATCGCGACTCAGGAGCCTAACTGGTCATGTAGCCCCTCACTCCTTGGTCCCGTCCTGGTTTCCGGTCGGGACTATTGCTGGGTGAGGTAGGCGCGGGGCCGGGCTCTGCAGACGTAGAACGGTGGATCCACCCACATGATACCTCCCTACTTGCTGTTCGTGCGCCAAGGGGGACTCCTGAGCATCGCGACTCAGGAGCCTAACTTCTCACGTAGCCCCTCACTCCTTGGTCCCGTCCTGGTTTCCGGTCGGGACTATTGCTGGGTGAGGTACGCGTGGGGTCGGGCTCTGCCGGCGTAGAACATAAGCAAGTAGGAAGGAAAAGCGCAAATTTCAAGGAACTCAAAAGCAAATATTATAGTCCACACTGTTATCCCAATACCAAATGCAAGTTTAAACGCCTCCCCCGAGGCATGATACATGTGCAGGAATTAAAAGCAGGACAGGGGCCACGATGGAGTCACTTGTCAGCGGGGGAGCAGCGCGGAGTGGGTTCGCCTCACGGAGCAGCGGGGTCGGCGGTGCCTTGCTCCGGCTTGGTGCTGAAGGCCCGGAACTTCCCCAGCAGAGCCTCCGCGCGACCCTTCACGGCGTCAGCAGCTGCAGCGGCACGCTCGCCGCTTGCTGGTTCCAGCAGGCTGTCGAGGTCGACGCCGGGATCACGAAGGTAGATGTGGGTGAGGACCCGCGTCAGCGCTGCAAAAGATAGGACACGCGCCTCAGCCTCGGCCGTGGGGCCAAGGCCAAGGGCGACATCTTCAAGAGCATGAACCAGGAAGGGAAGCAGCTTGGCGGGGCCATCCTCGGCGCCAGCCAACGGGCTCTCCAAGCCGCTGTCGTAAAGCGTCCTCAGCAAGGAGCGAGCCCTCACCTCCAACTCCATGAAGGCCGCGCGGTCCTCGGCAAGAACCAGGGCCTTGTCGTCCAGCTCGGCCTTCCTCGCCCCCAACTCCTGCTCCAGCGCGCCCAGGCGGTCGCGGCGCTTCTTGAGCTTGGCCTCCCGGCCCTCGACGGCCGCCTCGCGAGCCTTCACGCCTTCTTCCTGCTCTTGGCGAATGCGGACCTCTTTCACGACCTGATCCCGCAAGCCTTGCAGCTCGTCCTCCAGCGCCTTGCAGCGACCACGAACGTCGACCACCTCCCCCAGGGCTGCATCACGAGCAGCCTTCGCCTCAAGGACGGCCTGCTTTTCCTCGTCGCATGCCGTCGAGGCCTGGACCAGCGCCGCCCGGATCGAAGCGTCGGAGCAAACCCATCCTGAAGCCAGCTCCAAACGCCCGGCCACCAAGTGGGGATCGGCGCCAAGAAGATCCTGTTGTAGTCGGTCCAGCTCAGCAACAGCACGATCCAGAACGGCAGAAGGAGTCAGAGAGACAGCAGCTGGTTGAATAGGAGGAGAAGGCGGCAGCGCGGCCACAGCATCCTGAGGCAGAATCTGCCGTGCCCCGACAGCTGTAGTGGCGGCGGCAGGCAAGAGCACCTCGGGAGCCGCCTGGGCCGTGGGGGGCTGAGCTCGCCCCAGCCGGCTCAGCAAGGCCTCACGAGGACGACCGAGCAGGGGAAACCTGTGCGTCGCGGTCACCCTCCTTCACGGGCAGAGGCGCCGCCATGGATGGAACCTCAGGAGCCCCCTTTGACTTCTTTGCTGCGGGCGCCAGCCTATCCAAGAGATGCGGACGTCAAGCCTCAGAAGCAGAGCAAGAAATAAAGACAAGAATCAAACGCTTACGGGTCGTCGCCAGTGAGCTCAAGCGGCCTCCGGCCAAATCTGAAGCCTGAAAGCCAGCTGGAAGGGTCAACCTCGGGAAGCTTGGAGGCAGAAGGTGCGTCTGCGGTCCACCCCGGGGCCGGAGCAGACCCGCGGGAGATCAGCCCGGTCCTGTCCTTCTTCGAGATCGGGGGCGAGCTCCCGCCGTCCTGCCCGTCGTCGTCTTCGTCGCCATCGTCGTCGTCATCGCTCGGAGAGTGGCGTAGAATGCGGGACCTGCGCCGGGGGAGGGGAGCCCTCAACTCTCCGTCAGTCACCTGGGAGTCAGGCCCTTTTCCCCGCTCCCCTCCTTCCTCCTCTTTGCTGGAGTCGTTGGAGGGCACGTCCACCGGTCCCTCGGGAGCTTCCAGGGGCACGGGCCCATCCCCGTTGAAGACGGGCATGGACTTCACTACCCGCTCCCAGTCGTCGCGGAGGAACAAGGGCGTAGGAGCGCCCTCCAACCTCGCCACATTACCCCCGACCAGAGATTAGAGAACCGCAGCCAGGTCTCCGTCGGCCAAGGCCGCGGGGCTCGGACGGGGCCTCCACATTGGAAGTGAGTACTGCCGAAGCGGAGCCAGCTGGTGCTCCAGGAACTCCCTCAGCAGCGACGCGCCGGTCAGCTTCGCCGTCGCCATGTCGGTCGGCCTCAGATCCGCGTCCATCTTCTCCAACACCATCTTCGCGCGGGGATCCACGAGCTCCGCTCAACCCCAGTCGCTGGAGCTTGTGGGCTGCTCCGTGGGCAAGATCAGCCGAGGGTGGATGCGCCCAGCATCCACCAAGGTCCACTTGCTCCTGAAGCCCTCAATCCTTTTCCCAGGATTCGAGATGGCAATGGCGCCACCATATGCGATGAAGCTCGCGCACGCGGAAGCAGGACCACGAGAAGTCCGGAGGTAGAATTAGTGGTGCAGCAAGGCCACTGAGGGCTGCACCCCAACATGGGCCTCACAATAATAAGCAAAGATTGCCAGGAGAAGGACGGAGTTGGGATGGAGATGCAGAGCCTGTAGCTTGTAATGGCGGAGGACAGAGAAGAAGAACTCGGAGAAGGGAGGCACCAAGCCAGCAACAATGGCACTTACAAAGAGCGGATAGAAGGTTCTTCTTTGACCCTCAGTGGTGGCGGAGCCGGCCTTGAACACCTTCGCCCCGTCGATGCCCCGCGTCGTCGCCATCCGGTGCAGCCGGGCAAGGCTCGCCTCTGACATGTTTGGCGAGTCCAGGGCAGATGAGTACCAAGCTGCGGCTGGGGGCTGACAAGGCGCCATGGCTTCCTAGGTCGCACGGTCAGAGCAGATCTGGAAATTTCGGAGCAAGGAAGGAGAGGCGCAAGAAAGGGGATCTGAGCAGCAACCGGGGAAAGCAAGAAGCCAGGCCTAGGCGGATGCCACTCCTTTATCAACTCGCGCGGTTGCTAAGGCGCCCACGTCCAATCAACCGCCATGCAGCGCCCAAGGCCACAGGCTGTTAGGGCCCGCGGCGCTTCGCTCTTGCCCTTCCGCCTCCCTGCATGGCCAAGTCTGGGCGCGCCTTGGGCCTGGGGGCTACTGTCGGCGTTCTAGGTGTTGGAAATCTGCCCTAGAGGCAATAATAAATTAATTATTATTATATTTCCTTGTTCATGATAATCGTTTATTATCCATGCTAGAATTGTATTGATAGGAAACTCAGATACATGTGTGGATACATAGACAACACCATGTCCCTAGTAAGCCTCTAGTTGACTAGCCCGTTGATCAATAGATGGTTACGGTTTCCTGACCATGGACATTGGATGTCATTGATAACGGGATCACATCATTAGGAGAATGATGTGATGGACAAGACCCAATCCTAAGCCTAGCACAAAGATCATGTAGTTCGTATGCTAAAGCTTTTCTAATGTCAAATATCATTTCCTTAGACCATGAGATTATGCAACTCCTGGATACCGTAGGAGTGCTTTGGGTGTGCCAAACGTCACAACGTAACTGGGTGGCTATAAAGGTAAACTACAGGTATCTCCGAAAGTGTCTGTTGGGTTGGCAGGAATCGAGACTGGGATTTGTCACTCCGTGTAAACGGAGAGGTATCTCTGGGCCCACTCGGTAGGACATCATCATAATGTGCACAATGTGATCAAGGAGTTGATCACGGGATGATGTGTTACGAAACAAGTAAAGTGACTTGCCGGTAACGAGATTGAACAAGGTATCGGGATACCGACGATCGAATCTCGGGCAAGTATCGTACCGATGGACAAAGGGAATTGCATACGGGATTGATTAAGTCCTTGACGTCGTGGTTCATCCGATGAGATCATCGAGGAGCATGTGGGAGCCAACATGGGTATCCAGATCCCGCTGTTGGTTATTGGCGGGAGAACGTCTCGGTCATGTCTGCATGGTTCCCGAACCCGTAGGGTCTACACACTTAAGGTTCGGTGACGCTAGGGTTATAGAGATATTAGTATGCGGTAACCCGAAAGTTGTTCGGAGTCTTGGATGAGATCCCGGACGTCACGAGGAGTTCCGGAATGGTCCGGAGGTAAAGATTTATATATGGGAAGTCTTGTTTTGGTCGCCGGAAAAGTTTCGCGCATTATCGGTATTGTACCGGGAGTGCCGAAAGGGGTCCGGGGGTCCACCAAGGGGGTCCACCTGCCCCGGGGGGCCACATGGGCTGTAGGGGTGTGCGCCTTGGCCTATATGGGCCAAGGGCACCAGCCCCAAGAGGCCCATGCGCCAAGAGATAAGGGAAAGGAAGAGTCCTAAGGGGGGAAGGCACCTCCTAGGTGCCTTGGGGAGGATGGACTCCTCCCTGGCCGCACCCTTCCTTGGAGTAAGGGCCAAGGCTGTGCCCCCCCTCTCCCTTGGCCCTATATATAGTGGGGGGAAGGGAGGGCAGCCGCACCTAAGCCCTGGTGCCTCCCTCTCCCTCCCGTGACACATCTCCCTCCTCCCGCAGCGCTTGGCGAAGCCCTGTTGGAATCCCGCTACTTCCACCACCACGCCGTCGTTCTACTGGATCTCCATCAACCTCTCCTCCCCCTTTGCTGGATCAAGAAGGAGGAGACGTCGCTGCTCCGTACGTGTGTTTAACGCGGAGGTGCCGTCCGTTCGGCGCTAGGATCATCGGTGATTTGGATCACGACGAGTAGGACTCCATCAAACCCGTTCTCTTGAACGCTTCCGCGCGCGATCTACAAGGGTATGTAGATCCACTCCTCCCTCGTTGCTAGATGACTCATAGATTGATCTTGGTGACACGTAGGAAATTTTTGAATTATTGCTACATTCCCCAACAGTGGTATCAGAGCTAGGTCTATGCGTAGTTTCTATGCACGAGTAGAACACAAAGTAGTTGTGGGCGTTGATTTTGTTCAATATGCTTACCGTTACTAGTCCAATCTTGATTCGGCGGCATTGTGGGATGAAGCAGCCCGGACCAGCCTTACACGTACACTTACGTGAGACCGGTTCCATCGACAAACATGCACTAGTTGCATAAGGTGGCTGGCGGGTGTCTGTCTCTCCCACTTTAGTCGGATCGGATTCGATGAACAGGGTCCTTATGAAGGGTAAATAGCAATTGGCATATCACGTTGTGGTTTTGCGTAGGTAAGAAACGTTCTTGCTAGAAACCCATAGCAGCCACGTAAAACATGCAAACAACAATTAGAGGACGTCTAACTTGTTTTTGCGGGGTATGCTATGTGATGTGATATGGCCAACAAGAATGTGATGAATGATATGTGATGTATGAGATTGATCATGTTCTTGTAATACGAATCACGACTTGCATGTCGATGAGTATGACAACCGGCAGGAGCCATAGGAGTTGTCTTAATTTATTTATGACCTATGTGTCAGCATAAACGTCATGTAATTACTTTACTTTATTGCTAACCGTTAGCTGTAGTAGTAGAAGTAATAGTTGGCGAGACAACTTCATGAAGACACGATGATGGAGATCATGATGATGGAGATCATGGTGTCATGCCGGTGACGATGATGATCATGGAGCCCCGAAGATGGAGATCAAAAGGAGCAATATGATATTGGCCATATCATGTCACTATTTGATTGCATGTGATGTTTATCATGTTTATACATCTTATTTGCTTAGAACGACGGTAGTAAATAAGATGATCCCTCATTAAAATTTCAAGAAAGTGTTCCCCCTAACTGTGCACCGTTGCGAAAGTTCGTCGTTTCGAAGCACCACGTGATGATCGGGTGTGATAGATTCTTACGTTCAAATACAACGGGTGTTGACGAGCCTAGCATGTACAGACATGGCCTCGGAACACATGCAAAATACTTAGGTTGACTTGACGAGCCTAGCATGTACAGACATGGCCTCAGAACACAAGAGACCGAAAGGTCGAGCATGAGTCGTATGGTAGATACGATCAACATGAAGATGTTCACCGATGTTGACTAGTCTGTCTCATGTGATGATCGGACACGGCCTAGTTAACTCGGATCATGTAATAACTTAGATGACTAGAGGGATGTCTATCTGAGTGGGAGTTCATAAGATGAACTTAATTATCCTGAACATAGTCAAAAGGTCTTCGCAAATTATGTCGTAGCTCGCGCTTCAGTTCTACTGTTTAGTTATGTTCCTAGAGAAAATTTAGTTGAAAGTTGATAGTAGCAATTATGCGGACTAGGTCCGTGAACTGAGGATTGTCCTCATTGCTTCATAGAAGGCTTATGTCCTTAATGCACTGCTCAATGTGCTGAACCTCGAACGTTGTCTGTGGATGCTGCGAACATCTGACATACACATTTTGATAACTACGTGATAGTTCACTTAAACGGTTTAGATTTGAGGCACCGAAGACGTTTTGAAACGTCGTGAAACATATGAGATGTTTCAAGGGCTGAAATTAGGATTTCAGGCTCGTGGCCACGTCAAGAGGTATAAGACCTCCGACGATTTTCTTAGCCTACAAACTAAGGGAGAAAAGCTCAATTGTTGAGCTTGTGCTCAGATTGTCTGAGTACAACAATCATTTGAATCGAGTGGGAGTTGATCTTCCAGATGAGATAATGATGTTTCTCCGAAGTCATTACCACCAAGCTGCTAGAGCTTCGTGATGAACTATAATATATCAGGGACATATATGATGATCCTTGAGATATTCGCGATGTTTGACACCACAAAAGTAGAAATCAAGAAGGAGCATCAATTGTTGATGGTTGGTGAAACCACTAGTTTCAAGAAGGGCAAGGGCAAGAAGGGATACTTCATGAAACGGCAAATCAGCTGCTGCTCTAGTGAAGAAACCCAAGGTTGAACCCAAACCCGAGACTAAGTGCTTCTGTAATAAGGGGAACAGCCACTGGAGCAGAATTACCCTAGATACTTGGTAGATTAGAAGGCTGGCAAGGTCGATAGAAGTATATTGGATATACATTGTGTTGATGTGTACTTTACTAGTACTCCTAGTAGCACCAGGGTATTAGATACCGGTACGGTTGCTTAGTGTTAGTAACTCGAAATAAAAGCTACGGAATAAACGGAGACTGGCTAAAGGTGAGCTGACGATGTGTGTTGGAAGTGTTTCCAATGTTGATATGATCAAGCATCGCACGCTCCCTCTACCATCGAGATTGGTGTTAAACCTAAATAATTGTTATTTGGTGTTTGCGTTGAGCATAGACATGATTGGATTATGACTATCGCGATACGGTTATTCATTTAAGGAGAATAATGGTTACTCTATTTATTTGAATAATACCTTCAATGGTCTTGCACCTAAAATGAATGGTTTATTGAATCTCGATCGTAGTGATACACATGCTCATGCCAAAAGATATAAGATAGTAATAATAGTACCACCTACTTGTGGCACTGCCACTTAAGTCATATCGGTATAAAACGCATGAAGAAGCTCCATGTTGATGGATCTTTGGGCTCACTCGTTTTTTGAAAAGTTTGAGACATGCGAACCATGTCTATTGGTGTATATGCATGAAGAAACTCCATGCAAATGGACCATTTGGACTCACTTGATTTTGAATCACTTGAGACATGCAAATCATACCACATGGGCAAGATGACTGAAAGCCTCGGTTTCAGTAAAATGGAACTAGAAAGCAACTTGTTGGAAGTAATACATTTTGATGTGCGCAGTCAAATGAGTGCTGAGGCGTGTAGTGGATATCATTATGTTCTTACTTCACAGATGATTTGAGTAGATGTTGAGTATATTTACTTGATGAATCACGAGTCTGAATTATTGAAAGGTTCAAGTAATTTCAGGGTGAAGTTGAAAGATCGCCGTGACAAGAGGATAAAGTATCTATGATATGATCATAGAGATGAATATCTGAATTACGAGTTTGGCACAGAATTAAGACATTGTGGAAATTGTTTCACAACTAATGTGGCCTGGAACACCATAGTGTGATGGTGTGTCCGAACATCATAACTGCACCCTATTGGGTATGATGCATACCATGATGTCTCTTATCGAATTACCACGATAGTTTATGGGTTAGGCATTAGAGACAACCACATTCACTTTAAATAGGGCACCACGTAATTCCGATGAGATGACACCGTATGAACTATGGTTTAGAGAAACCTAAGCTGTCATTTCTTAAAAGTTTGGGGCTGCGATGCTTATGTGAAAAAAATTCAGGCTGATAAGCTCGAACCCAAAGCGGATAAATGCATCTTCATAGGACACCCAAAACAGTTGCGTATACCTCCTGTCTCAGATCCGAAAGCAATAAGGGATTGTTTCTGGAATCGGGTCCTTTCTCGAGGAAAAGTTTCTCTCGAAAGAATTGAGTAGGAGGATGGTGGAGACTTGATGAGGTTATTGAACCGTCTCTTCAACTAGTGTGTGGCGGGGCACAGGGAGTTGTTCCTGTGGCACCTACACCAATTGAAGTGGAAGCTTATGATAGTGATCATGAAACTTCAGATCAAGTCACTACCAAACCTCGTAGGATGACAAGGATGTGTAATACTTCAGAGTGGTACGTAATCCTGTCTTGGAAGTCATGTTGCTAGACAACAATGAACCTACGAGCTATGAAGAAGCAATGGTGGGCCCGGATTCCGATAAATGGCTCGAGGCCATAAAATCCGAGAGAGGATCCATGTATGAAAACAAAGTGTAGACTTTGGAAGAACTACTTGATGGTCGTAAGGCTGTTAGGTACTTATGGATTTTAAAAGGAAGACGGACAATGATGGTAAATTTCACCATTAAGAAAGCTCGACTTGTCATTAAGAAGTTTCCCGACAAGTTCAAGGAGTTGACTACGGTGAGACTTTCTCACTCGTAGCGATGCTAAGAGTCTGTTGGAATTATATTAGCGATTACTGCATTATTTATGAAATCTTGCAGATAGGATGTTAAAACATTGTTTCCTCGATGACTTTTATTGAGGAAAGGTTGTATGTAATACAACCGGAAGGTTTTGTCAATCCTGAAAGATGCTAATAAGTATGCAAAGCTCCAGCAATCCTTCTAGGGACTGGAGTAAGCATCTCGAAGTTGGAATGTATGCTTTGATGATGATCAAAGATTTTGGGTTTATACAAAGTTTATGAGAAACTTGTATTTCCAAAGAAGTGAGTGGGAGCACTATAGAATTTCTGATGAATATATGTTGTTGACATATTGTTGATCAAAAATGACGTAGAATTTCTGGAAAGCATATAGGGTTATTTGGAAAGTGTTTTTCAATGGAAAGCCTGGATTAAGCTACTTGAACATTGAGCATCAAGATCTATAAGGATAGATCAAAACGCTTAATGGTACTTTCAAATGAGCACATACCTTGACATGATCTTGAAGGTGTTCAAGATGGATCAGTCAAAGAAGGAGTTCTTGCCTGAGTTGTAAGGTATGAAGTTAAGACTTAAAGCTCGACCACGGCAGAATAGAGAGAAAGGACGAAGGTCGTCCCCTATGCTTAAGACGTAGGCTCTACAGTATGCTATGTTGTGTACCGCACCTGAAGTGTGCCTTGCCATGAGTCAGTCAAGGGGTACAAGAGTGATCCAAGAATGGATCGCAGGACAACAGTCAAAGTTATCCTTAGTAACTAGTGGACTAAGGAATGTTCTCGATTATGGAGGTGGTAAAAGAGTTCGTCGTAAAGGGTTACGCCGATGCAAACTTTGACACTAATCCAGATTATTCTGAGTAGTAAACTGGATTCGTATAGTAGAACAGTTATTTGGAATAGCTCCAAATAGAACGTGGTAGCTGCATCTAGGAGATGACATAGAGATTTGTAAAGCACACACAGATCTGAAAGATTCAGACCCGTTGACTATAACATCTCTCACAAGCATAACATGATCAAACCCAGAACTCATTGAGTGTTAATCACATGGTAATGTGAACTAGATTATTGACTCTAGTAAACTCTTTGGGTGTTAGTCACATGGGGATGTGACCTTGAGTGTTAATCACATAGCGATCTGAACTCGATTATTGACTCTAGTGCAAGTGGGAGACTGTTGGAAATATGCCCTAGAGGCAATAATAAATTAATTATTATTATATTTTCTTGTTCATGATAATCGTTTATTATCCATGCTAGAATTGTATTGATAGGAAACTCAGATACATGTGTGGATACATAGACAACACCATGTCCCTAGTAAGCCTCTAGTTGACTAGCCCGTTGATCAATAGATGGTTACGGTTTCCTGACCATGGACATTGGATGTCATTGATAACGGGATCACATCATTAGGAGAATGATGTGATGGACAAGACCCAATCCTAAGCCTAGCACAAAGATCATGTAGTTCGTATGCTAAAGCTTTTCTAATGTCAAATATCATTTCCTTAGACCATGAGATTGTGCAACTCCTGGATACCGTAGGAGTGCTTTGGGTGTGCCAAACGTCACAACGTAACTGGGTGGCTATAAAGGTAAACTACAGGTATCTCCAAAAGTGTCTGTTGGGTTGGCACGAATCGAGACTGGGATTTGTCACTCCGTGTAAACGGAGAGGTATCTCTGGGCCCACTCAGTAGGACATCATCATAATGTGCACAATGTGATCAAGGAGTTGATCACGGGATGATGTGTTACGAAACGAGTAAAGAGACTTGCCGGTAACGAGATTGAACAAGGTATCGGGATACCGATGATCGAATCTCGGGCAAGTATCGTACCGATGGACAAAGGGAATTGCATACGGGATTGATTAAGTCCTTGACATCGTGGTTCATCCGATGAGATGATCGAGGAGCATGTGGGAGCCAACATGGGTATCCAGATCCCGCTGTTGGTTATTGGCCGGAGAACGTCTCGGTCATGTCTGCATGGTTCCCGAACCCGTAGGGTCTACACACTTAAGGTTCGGTGACGCTAGGGTTATAGAGATATTAGTATGCGGTAACACAAAAGTTGTTCGGAGTCCTGGATGAGATCCCGGACATCACGAGGAGTTCCGGAGGTAAAGAATTATATATGGGAAGTCTTGTTTTGGTCGCCGGAAAAGTTTCGCGCATTATCGGTATTGTACCGGGAGTGCCGAAAGGGGTCCCGGGGTCCACCAAGGGGGTCCACCTGCCTCGGGGGGCCACATGGGCTGTAGGGGTGTGCACCTTGGCCTATATGGGCCAAGGGCACCAGCCCCAAGAGGCCCATGCACCAAGAGATAAGGGAAAGGAAGAGTCCTAAGGGGGGAAGGCACCTCCTAGGTGCCTTGGGGAGGATGGACTCCTCCCTGGCCGCACCCTTCCTTGGAGGAAGGGCCAAGGCTGTGCCCCCCTCTCCCTTGGCCCTATATATAGTGGGGGGAAGGGAGGGCAGCCGCACCTAAGCCCTGGCGCCTCCCTCTCCCTCCCGTGACACATCTCCCTCCTCCCGCAGCGCTTCGCGAAGCCCTATTGGAATCCTGCTACTTCCACCACCACGCCGTCATGCTGCTATATCTCCATCAAGCTCTCCTCCCCCTTTGCTGGATCAAGAAGGAGGAGACATCTCTGCTCCGTACGTGTGTTGAATGCGGAGGTGCCGTCCGTTCGGCGCTAGGATCATCGGTGATTTGGATCACGACGAGTACGACTCCATCAACCCCGTTCTCTTGAACGCTTCCGCGCGCGATCTACAAGGGTATGTAGATCCACTCCTCCCTCGTTGCTAGATGACTCCATAGATTGATCTTGGTGACACGTAGGAAAATTTTGAATTATTGCTACATTCCCCAACACTGGGAACGGGGGTCCCCAGACTTGCCTGCCTGCGGCCTACGGCATGGCTCAAAGGGGGCCCAGCACGGCCCATCTTCACCAACACAAACCCAAGACCCTCGCGAGGGGCCAAGCCTCGCGGGGTGGATGACGCGGAGCTTCCTCAGGCACGGCCTCTTCAGGCTGGCTCACGAGGAGGCGGAGAGATCAAGGCGGGGTACCTCACGAGGTGCCCGTGACGCAAGCCATGACGACTCAGGGCGCCAGGCGGGTGCGAGCCCGTGCAGCGTCCTCCTTTCCTCTTTGGTGCAAAGGGGGCAAGCGCAGCCGCGGAGTACTGAGGCATCAGGCAAAGGTTGCCATTTCGGTGCAATGAGACCAAGACCAGGAGGACTACGAGACGGAGGTCATCGTGGAGCCCAAGATGGCGTCATCACCAGAGCTTTGCGCAGACGAAGGCAACTTTAGTCAGGATAGCTGATACTTGCTGCCCCCCTTCAAATTAGCCTGCCATTGTTGGCTCCCTTCCCACTCGATATTTGGGAAGAGGACCAGGGCCTCTATAAATAGGACCGGCCACCCACATAGCAGGGGAGGTCTTTTGGGGGTTCTAGGAGTTTTAGCCAAGAAGCAGCCAGAGAGAGAGAGAGAGAGAGAGAGAGAGAGAGAGAGAGAAAGGAGACTGAACTCATCCCAGCAGTTCATCGCCCCAGCCAAGAACAGACCCTCGCGAGGCTGTTCTTCCTTGTATTGTTCATCATCATCAGCCCAAGAGGCAATCCACCACACCACACACTGGAGTAGGGTATTACACCACAATGGTGGCCCGAACCAGTATAAACCATGTGTCTCTTGTGTTGTTATTTCCATAGTTTAGATCCTAGCATGGCGGAGGGGTGCAGGTAGGTAGGAGGCGATATCTCCGCGTGCACCCCAGTGTTCGAACCTCAAGGGTCTGCCGGAACCCAAAATCTGACAACGATGTCCAGACACACCGTTACGCTGAGGTGTTCCAGGCGGCATGAGTTGTGAAACAATTCCACATTTCCTTAAGTGTGTACCAAAGTCGTGACTTAAATATTCTCCCCCACGATCTGATCGTAAGAATTTTATCTTTCGGTCACATTGATTCTCTACCTTATTCTGAAATTCCTTGAACTTTTCAAAGGTCTCAGACTTGTGTTTCATCAAATAGACATACCCATATCTACTTAAGTCATCAGTGAGAGTGAGAACATAACGATAGCCACCGCGAGCCTCAACGCTCACTGGACCGCACACATCAGTATGTATAATTTCCAATAAGTTGGTTGCTCGCTCCATTGTTCCGAAGAATGGACTCTTGGTCATTTTACCCATGAGGCATGGTTCGCACGTGTCAAATGATTCGAAATCAAGAGACTCCAAAAGTCCATCTGTATGGAGCTTCTTCATGCGTTTGACACCGATGTGACCAAGTCGGCAGTGCCACAGATACGTGGGACTATCATTATCAATCTTACATATTTTGGTATTCACACTATGAATATGTGTAACATCACGTTCGAGATTCATTAAGAATAAACCATTGACCAGCGGGGCATGACCATAAAACATATCTCTCATATAAATAGAACAACCATTATTCTCGGATTTAAATGAGTAGCCATCTCGTATTAAACGAGATCCAGATACAATGTTCTTGCTCAAAGCTGGCACTAAATAACAATTATTGAGGTTTAAAACTAATCCCGTAGGTAAATGTAGAGGTAGCGTGCCAACGGCGATCACATCGACCTTGGAACCATTCCCGACGCGCATCGTCACCTCGTCCTTCGCAGTCTCCGCTTATTCCGCAGCTCCTGTTTTGAGTTGCAAATATGAGCAACCGCACCGGTATCAAATAACCAGGAGCTACTACGAGTACTGGTAAGGTACACATCAATTACATGTATATCACATATACCTTTAGTGTTGCCGGCCTTCTTGTCTGCTAAGTATTTGGGGCAGTTCCGCTTCCAGTGTCCCTTTCCCTTGCAATAGAAGCACTCAGTCTCAGGTTTGGGTCCATTCTTTGGCTTCTTCCCGGCACCTGATTTACCGACCGCGGCAAATCCCTTGCCGTCCTTCTTGAAGTTCTTCTTACCCTTGCCTTTATTGAAACTAGTGGTTTTATTGACCATCAACACTTGATGTTCCTTTTTGATTTCCACCTCCGCTCATTTCAGCATTGAAAATACTTCAGGAATAGTTTTCACCATCCCCTGCATATTGTAGTTCATCACAAAGATCTTGTAGCTAGGTGGGAGCGACTGAAGGATTCTGTCAATGACCGCCTCGTCCGGGAGGTTAATGTCCAGCTGGGACAAGTGGTTTTGCAACCCAGACATTTTGAGTATGTGCTCACTGACAGAACTATTTTCCTCCATCTTACAACTGTAGAACTTGTCGGAGACTTCATATCTCTCGACCCGGGCATGAGCTTGGAAAACCATTTTCAGCTCTTCAAACATCTCATATGCTCCGTGTTGCTCAAAACGCTTTTGGAGCCCCGGTTCTAAGCTGTAAAGCATGCCACACTGAACGAGGGAGTAATCATCATCACGCGACTGCCAAGCGTTCATAACGTCTTGGTTCTTTGGGATGGGTGCTTCACCTAGCGGTGCTTCTAGGACATATGCTTTCTTGGCAGCTATGAGGATGATCCTCAGGTTCCGGACCCAGTCCGTATAGTTGCTGCCATCATCTTTCAGCTTGGTTTTCTCTAGGAACGCGTTGAAGTTGAGGTTGACATGAGCGTTGGCCATTTGATCTACAAAACATTTTGCAAAGGTTTTTAGACTAAGTTCATGATAATTAAGTTCATCTAATCAAAAAAATTTAATGAACTCCCACTCTAATTAGACATCCCTCTAGTCATCTAAGTGATACATGATTCGACTCAACTAGACCGTGTCCGATCATCACGTGAGACGGACTAGTCATCATCGGTGAACATCTCCATGTTGATCGTATCTTCCATACGACTCATGTTTGACTTTTCGGTCTCTTGTGTTCCGAGGCCATGTCTGTACGTGCTAGGCTCGTCAAGTCAACCTAAGTGTTTTGCATGTGTAAATCTGGCTTACACCCGTTGTATGTGAACGTTAGAATCTATCACACCCGATCATCACGTGGTGCTTCGAGACAACGAACTTTCACAACGGCGCACAGTTAGGGGGAACATTTTCTTGAAATTATTGTGAGGGATCATATTATTTACTACTGTCGTTCTAAGCAAATAAGAAGCAAAAACATGATAAACGTCACATGCAATCAAATAGTGACATGATATGGCCAATATCATATTGTTCCTTTGATCTCCATCTTCGGGGCGCCATGATCATCATCGTCACCGGCATGACACCATGATCTCCATCATCGTGTCAACTATTACTTCTACTACTATGGCTAACGGTTTAGCAATAAAGTAAAGTAATTACATGGCGTTGTTCAATGACACGCAGGTCATACAATAAATTAAGACAACTCATATGGCTCCTGCCGGTTGTCATACTCATTGACATGCAAGTCGTGATTCCTATTACAAGAACATGATCAATCTCATACATCACATATATATCATTCATCACATCCTTTTGGCCATATCACATCACACGTCATATGCTGCAAAAACAAGTTAGACGTCCTCTAATTGTTGTTGCAAAAATTTTACGTGGCTGCTATAGGTTTCTAGCAAGAACGTTTCTTACCTATGCCAAAACCACAACGTGATATGCCAATTTCTATTTACCCTTCATAAGGACCCTTTTCATCAAATCTGATCCAACTAAAGTGGGAGAGACAGACACCCGCTAGCCACCTTATGCAACTAGTGCATGTCAGTCGGTGGAACCTGTCTCACGTAAGTGTACGTGTAAGGTCGGTCCGGGCCGCTTCATCCCACGATGCCGCCGAATCAAGATAAGACTAGTAACGGAAAGTAAATTGACAAAATCAATGCCCACAACAATCTTGTGTTCTACTCGCGCATAGAAACTACGCATAAACCTGGCTCATGATGCCACTGTTGGGGAACGTTGCAGAAAATAAAAATTTTCTACGCTTCACCAAGATCAATCTATGGAGTCATCTAGCAACGAGAGAGAGAGGAGTGCATCTACATACCCTTGTAGATCACGAGTGGAAGCGTTCAAGAGAACGGGGTTGAGGGAGTCGTACTCGTCGTGATCCAAATCACCGAAGATCCTAGTGCCGAACGGACGGCACCTCCACGTTCAACACACGTACGGTTGGGGAAGACGTCTCCTCCTTCTTGATCCAGCAAGGGGAAGGGAGAGGTTGATGGAGATTCAGTAGCACGATGGCGTGGTGGTGGAAGCAGCGGTCATCTCGGCAGGGCTTCGCCAAGCTTAGCGAGAGGGAGAGGTGTTAGGAGGGGAGAGGGAGGCGCCAAGGGCTAGGATGCGCAGCCCTCCCTCCCCCCTATTTATATAGGGGTCTAGGGGGCGCCGGCCCCTAGAGATCCCATCTCAAGGGGTGGGGCGGCCAAAGGGGGGACTTGCCCCCCATGTCAAGTGGGGCGCCCCCCCACCCCTAGGGTTTCTAACCCTAGGCGCAGGGGAGGCCCAAGGGAGGCACACCAGCCCACCAGGGGCTGGTTCCCTTTCCCACTTCAGCCCATGGGGCCCTCTGGGATAGGTGGCCCCACCCGGTGGACCCCCGGGACCCTTTCGGTGGTCCCGGTACAATACCGGTGACCCCCGAAACTTTCTCGGTGGCCGAAACTGGACTTCCTATATAGAATTCTTTACCTCCGGACCATTCTGGAACTCCTCGTGATGTCCGGGATCTCATCCGGGACTCCAAACAACTTTCGGGTTACCGCATACTAATATCTCTACAACCCTAGCGTCACTGAACCTTAAGTGTGTAGACCCTATGGGTTCGGGAGACACGCAGACATGACTGAGACGACTCTCCGGTCAGTAACCAACAGCGGGATCTGGATACCCATGTTGGCTCCCACATGCTCCTTGATGATCTCATCGAATGAACCACGATGTCGAGGATTCAAGTAATCCCGTATACAATTTCCTTTGTCAATCGGTACGTTACTAGCCCGAGATTCGATCGTCGGTATCCCAATACCTCGTTCAATCTCGTTCTCGGCAAGTCACTTTACTCGTACCATAATGCATGATCCCGTGACCAAACACTTGGTCACATTGAGCTCATTATGATGATGCATTACCGAGTGGGCCCAAAGATACCTCTCCGTCATACGGAGTGACAAATCCCAGTCTCGATCCGTGTCAACCCAACAGATACTTTCGGGGATACCTGTAGTATACCTTTATAGTCACCCAGTTACGTTGTGACGTTTGGTACACCCAAAGCACTCCTACGGCACCCGGGAGTTACATGATCTCATGGTCTAAGGAAATGATACTTGACATTGGAAAAGCTCTAGCAAATGAACTACACAATCTTGTGCTATGCTTAGGATTGGGTCTTGTCCATCACATCATTCTCCTAATGATGTGATCCCGTTATCAATGACATCCAATGTCCATAGTCAGGAAACCATGGCTATCTATTGATCAACGAGCTAGTAAACTAGAGGCTCACTAGGGACATGTTATGGTCTATGTATTCACACATGTATTACGATTTCTGGATAACACAATTATAGCATGAATACTAGACAATTATCATGAACAAGGAAATATAATAATAATCATTTTATTATTGCCTCTAGGGCATATTTCCAACACCCAACGCCTCGCTTGGGTTCAGTTAGAGCCAATACCTCGCGCACACGCGCGTATGTGTACGAGAGAAACGCGCATCACTCATCCCCCGACCTCCCACCGTAACCGGGAACTCCCCGAAATTTTCCTCGCCCTCGCTTCTACCACGGATTTTTCCATCATGGACGGCCCAAAGAATGTCATGCAGCTGCGTCTCCGGCCCGCCCAGGACGAAAAGCCCATTTTCCGTCATTATTTTTTGTCATAGAAGTAGGAGCCCACCACATCTATGATGATACCGGGTTTTGTCACAATTATCGTCATATAAGTGTCATATGTATGACAGAAAAAAAATCCGTTCGGCCCAAAATGTCACGGATGTGTCTTTTTTTGTAGTGTGTTGTATGGGAGGCCGATGCGGGCGATGTCGAAGTAGATCTGCTCGATGCGGTAGTTATCGCGGGTACCTAAGGTGACCGGGAGGCATATTTTCCCCAGGGGGTTGATGGAACCGCTGCCAACTCCGGAGAAAGGCTTGGTGGGGCAGAGCCGGCCGAATGGTACGTGAAGCAAGCCGAAAGCTTCCACGGAGAGCACCTTGAGGCCAGCTCCGCCGTTGATAAGGGTCTTGGTCACTGCTACGTTGCAGATGGTGGGTGTGCAGAGCATCGGGAGCGCGCCCGAGCCAGCAGTGGTCGCGGGGTGGTCCGCCGAGTCGAAGGTGAGGTTGGCCTTGGGCGCCGCCCATCCCGGAGGGGCCCTTGCTGCACAGAGGCTGCGCCAATCTTGCGAAAGAACTGCTTGATGTGGCGGTCCGAGGGTGGCTCCTGTGAGCCGCTGAGGAGGGCCGCAACGGCGAGGGGTGCCGGCGCCGCGAAAACAGGCCGCGCAGCTCCTCCTAGGATGCCACAGAGGACCCCGGCAGGTTGAGTAGTCAGGCGCGCCAGCGAGGGCCATGGGGAACCAGTTGGCCATGACCTTGTTGTCGCCTACAGCTTCCAGAACAGCCTCCTCCCTGAAGGAAATATGCCCTAGAGGCAATAATAATGTTATTATTTATTTCCTCATATCATGATAAATGTTTATTATTCATGCTAGAATTGTATTCCGGAAACATAATACATGTGTGAATACATAGACAAACATAGTGTCACTAGTATGCCTCTACTTGACTAGCTCGTTAATCAAAGATGGTGGAGTTTCCTAACCATAGACATGAGTTGTCATTTGATAAACGGGATCACATCATTAGGAGAATGATGTGATTGACTTGACCCATTTCGTTAGCTTAGCACTTGATCGTTTTAGTTTACTGCTATTGCTTTCTTCATGACTTGTACATGTTCCTATGACTATGAGATTATGCAACTCCCGATTGCCGGAGGAACTCTTTGTATGCTACCAAATGTCACAACGTAACTGGGTGATTATAAAGGTGCTCTACAGGTGTCTCCGATGGTGTTCGTGGAGTTGGCATAGATCAAGAATAGGATTTGTCACTCCAATTGTCGGAGAGGTATCTCTGGGCCCTCTCGGTAATGCACATCACTCGGCCCTCCCTGAGTTAGTTATGGGATGATGCATTATAGAACGAGTAAAGAGACTTGCCAGGTAACGATATTGAACTAGGTATTGAGATACCGACGATCGAATCTTGGGCAAGTAACATGCCAATGACAAAGGGAACAACGTATGTTGTTATGCGGTTTGACCGATAAAGATCTTCGTAGAATATGTAGGAACAATATGAGCATCTAAGTTCCGCTATTGGTTATTGATCGGAGACGTGTCTCGGTCATGTCTACATAGTTCTCGAACCCCAAGGGTCCGCACGCTTAAAGTTCTGTGATGATCGGTATTATGATTTTTTGTGTTTTGATGTACTGAAGGTAGTTCGGAGTCTCGAATATGATCACAGACATGACAAGGAGTCTCGAAATGGTCGAGACATAAAGATTGATATATTGGAAGCGTACATTTGGACATCGGAAGAGTTTCGGGCGAAATCGAGATTTTACCGGAGTGCCGGAGGGGTTACCGGAAACCCCCAGGGGTTAATGGGCCTTTTTAGGCCCTAGTAGAGAGAGAGAGGGGCCGGCCAGGGCAGGCCGCGCGCCCCCTCCCCTCTGATCCGAATTGGACTAGGAGGGGGGCTGCCCCCCTTTCCTTCTCCTTCTCCCCATTCCATTCCTCCTCCTAGTAGGAGTAGGAAAGAGGGGAGTTCTACTCCTACTAGGAGGAGGACTCCTCCTCTTGGCGCGCCCTACAGGGCCGGCCGACCTCCCCCTTGCTCCTTTATATACGGGGCAGGGGGCACCCTAGAACACACAAGTTGATCATTAATCTCTCCCAGCCGTGTACGGTGCCCCCTCCACCATAATCCACCTTGGTCATACTATAGCAGTGCTTAGGCGAAGCCCTACGACGGTAGCTTCATCAACATCGTCACCATGCATTTGTGTTGACGAGACTCTCCCTTGAGCTCTACTGGATCATGAGTTCGCGGGACGTCACCGAGTTGAACGTGTGCTGAACGCGGAGGTGCCACACGTTCGGTACTGAGGATTGGTCGATCGTGAAGACGTACGACTACATCAACTGCGTTGTCATAATGCTTACGCTTAACGGTCCACGAGGGTACATGGACGACTCTCCCCTCTCGTTGCTATGCATCACCATGATCTTGCGTGTGCGTAGGAATTTTTTTGAAATTACTACGTTCCCCAACAGTGGCATCCAAGCCAGGTTTATGCATAGATGTTATATGCACGAGTAGAACACAAGTGAGTTGTGGGCGATACAAGTCATACTACTTACCAGCATGTCATACTATGGTTCGGCGGTATTGTTGGATGAAACGGCCCTGACGGACATTACGCGTATGCTTACGCGAGACTGGTTCTACCAACGTGCTTTGCACACAGGTGGCTGGCGGGTGTCAGGTTCTCCAACGTTAGTTGAACCGAGTGTGGCTACGCCCGGTCCTTGAGAAGGTTAAAACAACACTAACTTGACGAACTATCATTGAGGTTTTGATGCGTAGGTAAGAACGGTTCTTGCTCAGCACGTAATAGCCACGTAAACTTGCAACAACAAAGTAGAGGATGTCTAACTTGTTTTTGCAGGGCATGTTGTGATGTGATATGGTCAAGACATGATGCTATATTTATTGTATGAGATGATCATGTTTTGTAACGGAGTTATCGGCAACTGGCAGGAGCCATATGGTTGTCGTTTTATTGTATGCAATGCAATCGCCCTGTAATTGCTTTACTTTATCACTAAGCGGTAGCGATAGTCGTAGAAGCAATAGTTGGTGGGACGACAACGATGCTACGATGAAGATCAAGGTCTCGCACCGGTGACGATGGTGATCATGACGGTGCTTTGGAGATGGAGATCAAAGGCACAAGATGATGATGGCCACATCATATCACTTATATTGATTGCATATGATGTTTATCCTTTATGCATCTTATTTTTCTTTGTTTGACGGTAGCATTATAAGATGATCTCGCACTAAATTTCAAGGTAAAAGTGTTCTCCAATACATAGTCCTATCAACATTCGTCGTGCTGAGACACCACATGATGATCGGGTGTGATAAGCTCAACGTTCATCTACACCGGGTGTAAGATAGTTTTGCACATGCAGAATACTCGGGTTAAACTTGACGAGCCTAGCATATGCACATATGGCCTCGGAACACTGAGACCGAAAGGTCGAGCGTGAATCATATAGAAGATATGATCAACATAGAGATGTTCACCATTGAAAACTACTCCATCTCATGTGATGATCGGTTATGGTTTAGTTGATATGGATCACGTGATCACTTAGATGATTAGAGGGATGTCTATCTAAGTGGGAGTTCTTAAGTAATATGATTAATTGAACTTAAATTTATCATGAACTTAGTACCTGATAGTATTTTGCTTGTCTATGTTATTGTAGATAGTTGGCCCGTACTGTTGTTCCATTGAATTTTAATGCGTCCCTTCAGAAAGCAAAGTTGAAAGATGATGGTAGCAATTACATGGACTGGGTCCGTAACTTGAGGATTATCCTCATTGCTGCATAGAAGAATTATGTCCTGGAAGCACCGCAAGGTCCCAGGCCTGCTGCAGATGCTGCTGATGATGTTAAGAACGTCTGGCAGAGTAAAGCTGATGACTACTCGATAGTTCAGTGTGCCATGCTTTACGGCTTAGAATTGGGACTTCAACGATGTTTTGAACGTCATGGAGCATATGAGATGTTCCAGGAGTTGAAGTTAATATTTCAAGAAAATTCCCGAATTGAGAGATATGAGGTCTCCAATAAGTTCTACAGCTGCAAGATGGAGGAGAATAATTCTATCAGTGAACATATACTCAGAATGTCTGGGTACCATAACCACTTGACTCAATTGGGAGTTAATCTTCCTATTGATAGTGTCATTGACAGAGTTCTTCAATCACTGCCACCAAGCTACAAGAGCTTCGTGATCAACTATAATATGCAAGGGATGGATAAGACGAGTCCCGAGCTCTTCGTATGCTAAAAACTGCAGAGGTAAAATCAAGAAGGACCATCAAGTGTTGATGGTCAACAAGACCAACAGTTTCAAGAAAAAGGGTAAAGATAAGAACAAAGGGAACTTCAAGAAGAATGGAAAAAAAGTTGCTGCTCAAGAGAAGAAACCCAAGTCTGGACCTAAGCCTGAGACTGAGTGCTTGTACTACAAACAGACTGCTCACTGGAAGCGGAACTGCCCCAAGTATCTGGCGGATAAGAAGGTTGGTAAGGTGAACAAAGGTATATGTGATATACATGTTATTGATGTGTACCTTACTAGAGCTTGCAGTAGCACCTGGGTATTTGATACTGGTTCTGTTGCTAATATTTGCAACTCGAAACAGGTACTAGGGATTAAGCGAAGACTGGCTAAGGATGAGGTGACGATGCGCGTGGGAAATGGTTCCAAAGTCGATGTGATCGCCGTCGGCACGCTACCTCTACATCTACCTTTGGGATTAGTTTTAGACCTGAATAATTGTTATTTGGTGCCAGCGTTGAGCATGAACATTATATCTGGATCTTGTTTGATGCGAGATGGTTATTCATTTAAATCTGAGAATAATGGTTGTTCTATTTATATGATTAATATCTTTTATTGTCATGCAACCTTGAAGAGTGGTCTATTTGTGTTGAATCCCGATAGTATTGGTACACATATTCATAATGTTGAATCCAAAAGATGTAGAGTTGATAATGATAGTGCAAATTATTTGTGGCACTACTATTTGGGTCATATTGGTGTAAAACGCATGAAGAAACTCCATACCGATGGACTTCTGGAATCACTTGGTACTTGCGAACCATGCCTCATGGGCAAGATGACTAAAACGCCGTTCTCCGGAATAATGGAGCGAGCAACAGATTTATTGGAAATCATACATACTGATGTATGTGGTCCGATGAATATTGAGGCTTGCCGCGGGTATCGTTATTTTCTCACCTTCATAGATGATTTAAGCAGATATGGGTATATCTACTTAATGAAGCATAAATCTGAAACATTTGAGGAAGTTTCAGAGTGAAGAGGAAAATCATCGTAACAAGAAAATAAAGTTTCTACGATCTGATCATGGAGGAGAATATTTGAGTTACGAGTTTGGTTTACATTTGAAACAATGCAGAATAGTTTCGCAACTCACGCCACCCGGAACACCACAACGTAATGGTGTATCCGAACATCATAATCATGCTTTACTGGATATGGTGCGATCGATGATGTCTCTTACTGATTTACCGCGATCATTTTGGGTTATGCTTTACAGATAGCTGCATTCATGTTAAATAGGGCACCAAATCCGTTGAGACGACGCCTTATGAACTGTGGTTTGGCAAGAAACCAAAGTTGTCGTTTCTTAAAATTTGGGGCTGCGATGCTTATGTGAAAAAGCTTCAACCTGATAAGCTCGAACCCAAATCGGAGAAATGTGTCTTCATAGGATACCCAAAGGAGACTGTTGGGTACACCTTCTATCACAGATCCGAAGGCAAGACATTCGTTGCTAAGAATGTATCATTTCTAGAGAAGGAGTTTCTCTCGAAAGAAGTGATTGGGAGGAAAGTAGAACTTGATGAGGTAACTGTACTTGCTCCCTTATTGGAACGTAGTTCATCACAGAAACCGGTTCATGTGACACCTACACCAATTAGTGAGGAAATTAATGATGATGATCATGAAACTTCAGATCAAATTACTACCGAACCTCGTAGGTCAACCAGAGTAAGATCCGCACCAGAGTGGTACGGTAACCATGTTCTGGAAGTCATGTTACTTGACCATGATGAACCTACGAACTATGAAGAAGCCATGGTGAGACCAGATTCCGCAAAATGGCTTGAGGCCATGAAATCTGAGATGGGATCCATGTATGAGAACAAAGTATGGACTTTGGTTGACTTGCCCGATGATCGTCAAGCCATCGAGAATAAATGGATCTTCAAGAAGAAGACTGACGCTGACGGTATGTTACTGTCTACAAAGCTCGACTTGTTGCGAAAGGTTTTCGACAAGTTCAAGGAGTTGACTACGATGAGACTTTCTCACCCTCGGCGATGCTTAACTCTGTCCGAATCATGTTAGCAATTGCCGCATTTTATGATTATGAAATTTGGCAAATGGGTGTCAAAACTGCATTCCTGAATGGATTTCTGGAAGAAGAGTTGTATATGATGCAACCAGAAGGTTTTGTCGATCCAAAGGGAGCTAACAAAGTGTGCAAGCTCTAGCGATCCATTTATGGACCGGTGCAAGCCTCTCAGAGTTGGAATAAACGTTTTGATAAGTGTGATCAAAGCATATGGTTTTATACAGACTTTTGGAGAAGCCTATATTTACAAGAAAGTGAGTGGGAGCTGTGTAGCATTTCTAATATCATATGTGGATGACATATTACTGATTGGAAATGACATAGAATTTATGGATAGCATAAAAGGATACTTGAATAAGAGTTTTTCAATGGAAAACCCCAGAGAAGTTGCTTATACATTGGGCATCGAGATCTATAGAGATAGATCAAGACGCTTAATTGGACTTTCACAAAGCACATACCTTGATAAAGTTTTGAAAAGGTTCAAAATGGATCAAGCAAAGAAAGGGTTCTTGCCTGTGTTACAAGGTGTGAAGTTGAGTAAGACTCAATGCCTGACCACTGCAGAAGATAGAGAGAAAATGAAAAGTATTCCCTATGCTTCAGCCATAGGCTCTATCATGTATGCAATGCTGTGTACCAGACCTGATGTGTGCCTTGCTATTAGTTTAGCAGGGAGGTACCAAAGTAATCCAGCAGTGGATCACTGGACGGCGGTCAAGAACATCCTGAAATACATGAAAAGGACTAAGGATATGGTTATCATTTATGGAGGTGACAAAGAGCTCGTCGTAAATGGTTACATTGATGCAAGCTTTGACACTGATCCGGACGATTCTAAATCGCATACCGGATATGTGTTTATATTGAACGGTGGAGCTGTAAGTTGGAGCGGTTCTAAACAAAGTGTCGTGGCAGGATCTACGTGTGAAGCGGAGTACATAGCTGCTTCAGAAGTAGCAAATGAAGGAGTCTGGATGAAGGAGTTCATATCCGATCTAGGTGTCATACCTAGTGCATCGGGTCCAATGAAAATCTTTTGTGACAATACTGGTGCAATTGCCTTGGCAAAGGAATCCAGATTTCACAAGAGAACCAAGAACATCAAGAGACGCTTCAATTCCATCCGGGATCAAGTCCAGGTGGGAGACATAGAGATATGAAAAATACATATGGATCTGAATGTTGCAGACCCCTGACTAAGCCTCTTCCATGAGCAAAACATGATCAGCACCAAGACTCCATGGGTGTTTGAATCATTACTGTGTAATCTAGATTATTGACTCTAGTGCAAGTGGGAGACTGAAGGAAATATGCCCTAGAGGCAATAATAAATTTATTATTTATTTCCTCATATCATGATAAATGTTTATTATTCATGCTAGAATTGTATTAACCGAAAACATAATACATGTGTGAATACATTGATAAAACATAGTGTCACTAGCATGCCTCTACTTGACTAGCTCGTTAATCAAAGATGGTTGAGTTTCCTAACCATAGACATGAGTTCTCATTTGATAAACAGGATCACATCATTAGGAGAATGATGTGATTGACTTGACCCATTTTGTTAGCTTAGCACTTGATCGTTTTGGTTTACTGCTATTGCTTTCTTCATGACTTATACATGTTCCTATGACTATGAGATTATGCAACTCCCGATTGCCGGAGGAACACTTTGTGTGCTACCAAATGTCACAATGTAACTGGGTGATTATAAAGGTGCTCTACAGGTGTCTCTGATGGTGTTCGTGGAGTTCGCATAGATGAAGAATAGGATTTGTCACTCCAATTGTCGGAGAGGTATCTCTGGGCCCTCTCGGTAATGCACATCACTATAAGCCTTGGATGTAATGTGACTAATGAGTTAGTTACGGGATGATGCATTACAGAACGAGTAAAGAGACTTGCCAGTTAATGAGATTGAACTAGGTATTGATATACCGACGATCGAATCTCGGGCAAGTAACATACCGATGACAAAGGGAACAACGTATGTTGTTATGCGGTTTGACCGATAAAGATCTTCGTAGAATATGAAGGAAACAATATGAGCATCCAGGTTTCGCTATTGTTTATTGATCGAAGACATGTCTCAGTCATGTCTACATAGTTCTCGAACCCATAGGGTCCGCACGATTAAAGTTCTGTGATGATCGGTATTATGAGTTTTTGTGTTTTGATGTACCGAAGGTAGTTCGGAGTCCAAGATATGATCACGAACATGACGAGGAGTCTCAAAATGGTCGAGACATAAAGACTGATATATTGGAAGCCTACATTTGGACATCGGAAGAGTTCCGGGTGAAATCAGGATTTTAGCGGAGTGCCGGAGGGGTTACCGGAACCCCCCCGGTGGTTAAAGGGCCTTGTTGGGCCCTAGTCGAGAGAGAGGGGCCGGCCAAGGCAGGCCGCGCGCCCTCTCCCCTCTGGTCCGAATTGGACTAGGAGGGGGGCGGCGCCCCCCTTTCCTTCTCCTTCTCCCCCTTCCTTTCCTCCTCCTAGGAGTAGGAAAGAGGCGAGTCCTACTCCTAATAGGAGGAGGACTCCTCCTCCTGGCGCGCCCTACAGGGCCGGCCGGCCTCCCCCTTGCTCCTTTATATATGGGGGCAGGGGCACCCTAGAACACACAAGTTGATCATTGATCTCTCCCACCCGTGTGCTGTGCCCCCTCCACCATAATCCACCTCGGTCATAATGTAGCGGTGCTTAGGCGAAGCCCTGCGATGGTAGTGTTGAAACCCGATTTTGGCACGGTCAAGAACTTATTTAAGATGGCCTCAAATGGAGAAGTGATCTACATGAAAGAGTTCCATATTATTGATATGAACATCTTTGAAGTTTGGTTCATCGCCGTCCGATTTCATCTCGAAGGCCGAAACTATCCTCAAAGTACTAAGATCTTATATTCAGTGTAGAGTTTGGCGGATTAATACCCCAAGACGACCTCAAATGGAAAAATGATCTACACAGGTTTTCTTCGCCTCGTCGAAACGATCGATTTTGATATAACAATCGTCCAAATTCGAGTTTGTATGCAGAAGTTAGGGAAATCGGAGTGCAGCCCTGTCACGAGGCGAGATGTGCCGCGCCCCACCAGACACATGTTTGATGGATAGCGCGAGGGAATAGCCTGTTTTGCGCGACCGATTTGACCCTCAATATGACCTCTGATCAAAAAACCTTCAACATAAAAGTTGTTCGTCTCATCGAAATGGTCAAGATTCCTTTTGGGCTCGTTTTCATCCGAGATCGTTTACCACCAAAAAATACCCGCAAGGTGCAGCCAGTTTAAACCGAACAGTTTTGGAATCGGATAAAACCAATCCGAATTTGGCTAGAGTTTTGGACATGAATCGAAGCCTTTTCATTGCATGGGAAGTCCAGCCGCCTCTTATATATCTAAGGGGTGACCGCTGATTGAACAACACATAATCGATCAAATCATCTAACACTTTTTATCTTTTATCTTTTCTCCTTAACCCTAGTTCTTCTTCTTCCTCATTCTTCGTCTGTTCTCCTTGTTGCAGGGCAGCAAACCTCGAGGCCCTAGGGGCGACCAGGTTGACCTAGGGCAGCCCATAGCCGCCTCACGCCCAGACACGGTCCCTCCCGGGCGCGTGGAGCTTCGGGTCAACAAAAGCACCTGCCAGATTGCCTGCGTACCGCGCTTCCGGCCGGGTCTCCTTCGACGTGAGCTGCGGTGCATCACCCTCGGCGTTGGAGGTACACGGTGTGTCGGGGGTGCTAATACCATGAACACCTATGGGACCGGCGGACCGAGCCCCTTTTCGGTTCGGCAGGGGGGCGGAGAGAGCACGAAGAGCAGATCGAGGCGAAGCGCACGAGCAGGCGATCAGTTTACCCAGGTTCGGGCCGCACGGATGCATAAAACCCTACTCCTGCTTTGTGATTTGTATTGTGTTATTGCTCGGGAGTGCTGATTGCTACAGTACACACCAGCTGCTAACAAGACCGAGCGTGAGTGTGTTTTGTTGGCCGACCCTTTCTACATTGTGCATGGGCCTCCTTTTATATGCTCAAGGGGTCACCGACAGGTGGCAACATAGACAAGGGCAAAAATGGAAATGGTGTGGCGGTTGGCACCGCCGCCTACTACAGTGTATCATACCTAACCCTGAGGGCAGGGGACAAAGGCATTAAATGCCTGTCTGCGTTGCCTAGACGGTGCAGAAAGGGACCGCAAGGGACACCACTGCTTGCCACGATGGCAATCTTGTCAGCGCCGCTTGCCACCGTGTACCTCTGGCTGCATAGCTTCCCGCCACATACGCTCTGGAAGGGTCCCAGAGCGACACGTTGGTGGATGTGCTGGAGCGCAGGTACAGAGTGGAGGCTTGCTGCGGCAAGTGCCTTGTCGCGGTCGTTGTCTTGTCGCGCCCGGGAGCTTGTCGCTCACCGGGCCTTGCCGGGACGCGTGGTGCGTTGCGGCAAGTTCCTTGAGGTGCCTTGGTTGGCCTTCCCAGCAAGCTCCCCTTGCCGGGGTCTTGTCTCCTTCCCGGCAAGCTCCTCTTGCCGGGGTCTTGGATACTTTGTTCCTGAATGGCTCCAAAGGAACCACGGAGGACCTTGGCGGTCACCCGGCAAGCCTTGCCGCGGGACGCTGCGACTGCCCGTGCACAAGTTCGGGATACAAGGGTACCCCTACTCTAGTACACCGACAAGAGCCCCCGGGCCTGGGCCATACACGGTACCGAGCGCTGTTGGGCCAGGCCCAAAACAGGGCACGGGCACGCGTGGCCTAGGTTACACCGTATCTCACTCCGCATCCACCGCGCCCTCCCCGAACGGCACGCGTCGAACGCGGTGTCATGGGAGAGATCGTGGGTGGTTTCTTTATTAGGAAATGTGGAACGTCCGCCACCTCCCCCTTTATAAGCAAGGGGAAGCAGGGGTAGTGCGCCCACTCGCCCCCTTTCCTCTCCAATCTCAGAAGCCTCCGCCCCGCCTCCGTCTTCCCAAAGCTAAAAAGAGAGCTGCGCCCTGCCCCCCATCGCCACCAGCACCACCAACGCCGTCGACCTCCTCTACCACTTCCGCCATGGTTCCGAAAGCCGACAAGGGGAAGGCTGTGAAGTCGACCGAGGCACAGCGGCTCGCGGCGCTGTGGAAGGAGCAGGCCATCTCCCCCCCCCCCAAGCTTGCCGCAAAGGAGCTGAGGGAGTACTACTACCTCTTCTGGTCGACGGAGACGTCAGCGCATCCGAGCACCAAGGTACTTCCAGCCACTGCTCACAAAATGGCTCCACATGGATATCCCTTCTTTGTCGTGTTCTTCTACTTCGGGCTCTGCCCGCCTTTCTCTGAATTCTTTTGCGACATCATGAACACCTACGGCCTCTGCCGCCTTGATTTCACCCCCAATGCCGTTCTGACCATGGCAGTTTTCGCACACCTTTGCGAAAACTTTGTCGGAGTCCACCCCAACGTAGCCCTTTTCCGTCACTTCTTCATGCCCCGAGTAGAGAGAGGAGAGCCTCTATCCGACGAAATCGCCTGGATCTCAAGGGCCGGCAAGAAGGATCCTTATCTGGAGGGCGAGTTCCGCGGCAAGTGGGAGGAGTGGAGAGCAGATTGGTGCTGGATTGTTGAGGAGAACCCGCAGCCATTTACCGCCCGGCGCCAAGTAGCAGCAGTACGCGGCAACGATTGGAGCGATGTGGCCCCGGAGGACGATAGGCTGAGGATTGCCGTCACCAGGATCCAACGCCTCAGGCTTGCCGGACTCACTGTAGGCACCGTTGGCGCAGACTTCCTTCGTCGCCGCATCGCCCCCTGTAGGAACGGAGGAGGCCCGCCTGGGAGTTCAAGAACGCGGCGGATATCATGAGGCTGCGCCCGGGCCTCAACTACAACTTCACTGTCTTGGAGCTCAACGCAATGCTTCAGGAGCTCTTCAAGTATGATCCTGATCATCCCGAAGTATTTAGGTTGCCGCAGGGCGTCGTTTCGTTGTGCAACAACTCTGCGCTTGACCGCATCCGGGCAATGATGCCACTGTGCGACTCGCATGGACTTGTGCCAACTTGGCAAGAGCCTGCAGACGAGGTCGTGCAGGAATTCTTCGACAACTTGGTAGAAGTGCCGAGCCGCCCCGACAAGAAGAATCGCCTCACTCGCGACACCACCGATGCGGACTTGAAGCGCATCGCCACCAGGCTGGAAGAGGCGGCGACAGCCGCAGCGGCAGGCGAGTTCGGATTCACCTTGGAGGAGGCAGAGGCAGCAGAGGCGGCAAACCGTGCCGAGTGAGAGGAGCTTGCCGGCAAGAAAGAGCTTGCCCGGCAAGAGGAGCTTGCCGGCAAGAAAGATCTTGCCGGGCGTGACGCCGAGCCGAGCGAGCCCACCGAGGATACGAGCGGCTCATTGGATATCGACTCCTCTTCCTCCTCATACTCAGACAGCTCGCCGCAAGCAGAGCCTCCATCTCCACCAAGAAGGCGTCTCCGCAAGGCCGGGGACGTAGCGAGGCGGCAGGCGAGTAGACAGTCACCGCGCCGCGCGACACGCTCCACCGCGGCAAGCACTGTTGCCGCGGGAGCGCCCCACGCTGCTGCGGCAACTGGAGCGGGGTCTTCCTGGACCACTGCTTCTGCTCCCGCCAAGCGGCCAAGGGAGCCTACTCCTCCACCTTCCCACGCCGGACGCGAGCCGGACGTCGACTTCTCCGCATTCAGCTCCGACAAGGAAGAAGAAGAAGAGTAAGATCCGCTTGTCATACTTGTAGTTCTTCAATCCTTGCTGTTTTTGTCTTGTATCTCACTTGCTCTATTCTGAACTTTTTCCTTTTTAGGACTCTGGCCCAGAGGGCAGCGAAGAGAGCCAAGGCGCCGGTGATTGTCATCGAGGACGAACCCACCGCGTCAGCAGGGGATGCGCCTGAGACAACCTTGCCGGACCTGACAACTGTTCTCCAGAGCAGCCCCCAGCGTATGTATCTTGTTTGCTTTCCGCTGTTGGGCGCGCATGGAGATTCTTGCTTTGCTGATATCTGTCTGTTGACTTGTGAAGGAGCAGAGCAGCCTCACCAGGAGAGCCCGGAGGCCGCCCCCGAAACGCCAAGGGAGAGTCCTTCGGCAAGGGAGAGGTCTCCGGCAAGGGAGAGCCCTCCGGCAAGGGAGACATCTCCGGCAAGGGAGGATTCTCCGGCAAGGGACAGCGCCAGCGGCCCCCCGGCGACGGAGACCACAACTGCAGAACCTGGCATAGGTAACCATCTCGTTTCAGAACTTCCTTGGGTTCTTCTTCTTTTGTTCTTCTTTTCTGGATATTTGCTTGACTCTTCTCCCCTTTTCCGGCTGTCAGATCCATCTGCCGCAGAGCCGATGGAGACTGAGGTTGCCGCCAACGACACCGTTGCCGCCGAGGAAGCGGCCGGCGCTGACGAGCCCGCCGGCGAAGAGGCCGCTAGGGCTGCCGCTGCAGAAGCAGGCGGGGGATCTGGCGATCGCACTGACGACCCTGAGGCCGCAGGAGCGCCAGGCGTTGCACCAACCGCCGATCCCTCTGCCGCTGCCGCAGCGCCATGCTCCGAAGAGCCCCAGCCTGGCGTCTACTTGAAGGCCGGCGATGACATTTTCATCAACCTCCCCTGGGCGTCAAGCTCCAGGGCGCCGATCGAGGGAGATATCTTCGACGGAGAAGTGCTTGCCTCCGCCGGGCTGGCGCTGGTTGACGCGCCAAGCAGCAACAGCAGCGAGCCTGAGGAGGAGCGGCTGCTACTGAAGCTGGTGTCACTCTACCGCACCTGGCAAGCCAAGCTGGAATCTCGCGAGGCGCTTGTCGCGAAGGCGGGAGTCGACATCGAGAAGCGCGCGGAGGAGCTCCGGGGTGCCAATCAGGAAGCTCTCCGATCTCTGGCAGTGGAGCGGGCGTGACTTGCCGAGGAGCGGGAGGCCTTCCTCCTCGAGAAGGCCGAAGCCGAAGAGCAACAGCGGCTTGCCGCTGAGAAGTTGGCGGTGCAGGAAGGCGAGCTGGTGCAGCGGAAGGTCAACCTCGACAGCCACGAGGAGGAGCTTGCCGCGCGCGAGCGAACGGTTGGCGGAGCCCTCAAACAAGCAGAAGACACTGCCGCAGCTGCCGAGGCCGCCAAGAAGGAGTTGGAGACGAAGGTGGCGCAGCTGGAGGCCGACCTCAAGGCGAGTGGTGACGAGCTCGCCGTGCTCAAGCTTGAGCGGGAGAAGGACGCCAACAGCTACTCGGAGCTGCAGGCCCATCTCGCCGAGAAGGGCAAGGAGCTTGACGCCGCCAAGGATTCCATTGCAGATCTTGAGTTGAAGCTGATCGCTTTGACCAAGACACTGGACGGCGCCAAGGAGCAGGAGACGGCCCTGATGGAGGAGGTCAAGGCCGGCAAGGCGCTGCTGGCAAGTGCCACTGCCGCCCAGAGCACTTTCCGGGAGAACATGGAGCACTGGACGGAGGGTCTCGTGGATGTTGCCGGAGACATGGACAAGGAGTTGGCGCAGCTGGGAATGGAGGATCTCGGGTATCCTTCCGACGAGAGCCTCCAACCCAGCGGCAAGCTCACTTTGTTCTTCAAGGGCGTGGCGACGGCTCTTCGGCGACTCCGGGAGAGGATCCCAAAGCAGCTGGCCGACGAGTCGCGCAAGATCTGCGCGGGAGCTCTTCAGAAGGTGCTGGTGAAGGTGGCGTTCCGCAACCTGGGCCTCAACCTCACCAACGTCCTCAGGTCCTTGCCACCGGATGCTAATCTGGAGGCGCTCAAGACCCTTGTCACACCCATTGTGGACAAGGTGAGCGGAATCAAGTGGGTCGAGGGCGACCGCGTAGACTAGGCTGGCCATTTTCTTCTTTCCTTGTCGCTGTTGGTCATGTTATGAAAACAATCTATTAGAGCCGCGACAAGTTATCTTGTAATATAACTCTTTTTCGGGCAAGGATTGCAATGTTATTTCCTCTACTTGATTCCTTCCTTTGTATGCTTTTGCCCTACGCTTTTAGGGAACTTGCCGGCGCAGGCACCTTTGCCGCGAGCGCTGAGTGCGGGACGTCAGCAGCCTGCTGGCGGTGCCGCTACCGGCAAGAAACCTTGTCGCAGCCAGTCACAGCTCACTTAAGTTGTTGAGCGGACTCGAAACAACAGTAAGGGCACAACTAGCTACGAGTTGGTTCCTCCGTGCATAGGTTTTCCATACAAAGTACGGTCGTTCAAGGAAAATAACTTAAAAATTTTAAAAAGCTGATTGCTCAAACTTTGGCAACTTATCTTTTCCGTTGTTTGCTCCCCGGCAAGGCGAAACCTTCTTGAACGACGCCTGGTCCATATCATTATCTTCTCCCTTCCCCCCCGGCAAACTTGTGGGCGAGGGAACCTTCTTTTCCTTGAGAGAAAAAAGGAAAAAGGACAAAAAAAATATGGAGCCTTATGGCTCGTTGTTGCTTACCGGGGGTAAGTGCTGCACAAAGTGTCAGATAACACATGCAAATAATAAAAAGCATGAAATCGACAAGGTGTGCGGAGCACATAAGCTTTATGCACGGGGTCTGCGCCCGGCTTTGTACAAAGGATTACATGCAACAGCGGCAAGACTTGTACAAAAGGTGGTTGCCGGAACGGGTTCTGGCAACCGCGCCCTACGGGTAAAACTTGCGAAGATGCTCAATGTTCCAGGAGTTACTCACTGGGATGCCATCTTCGGTCTCAAGGCGGACAGCGCCAGGCCTAGTGACTCGTTTCACCCGGTAGGGGCCTTCCCACTTCGGCGTCAACTTGTTGGAATTCCTGGCGGACTGAACGCGCCGAAGAACAAGGTCGCCTTCCTCAAGACTTCTGGCGTTAACTTTGCGGCTATGGTAGCGGCGCAAAGCTTGCTGGTAGCGAGCAGCTCGCACAGCAGCCTAAAGACGGTCTTCCTCAAGGAGCAGCGCGTCATCTTGTCGCAGGTGCTCTTGCTCAAGCTCATCGTAAGCGAGCACTCGAGGCGACCCGTATACGAGTTTCGTGGGGAGAACTGCCTCTGCTCCATAGACTAGAGCAAAAGGTGTCTGGCCAGTGGCTCGATTTGGCGTCGTCCTGATCGACCAAAGAACCACCGGCAGCTCCTCGATCCAGTTTCTTCCGCACTTGCGTAGCCTGTCGAAAGTTCTGGTCTTGAGCCCGCGCAGCACTTCAGCATTTGCCCTCTCCGCTTGACCGTTGCTTCTCGGGTGAGCAACAGAAGCGAAGCAGACCTTGGCGCCAAGATCTTGGACGTACTGCATGAAGGTGCGGCTCGTGAATTGCGTACCGCTGTCGGTGATTATCTTGTTAGGGATCCCGAAACGGCAAACAATCGACCTGAAGAACTTGACTGCTGACTGTGCTATCACCTTCCTCACTGCTTCCACTTCCGGCCACTTTGTGAACTTGTCGATTGCAACGTACAAGTACTCAAAGCCCTCGACTGCTCGGCGAAAGGGGCCGAGGATATCGAGCCCCCAGACCGAAAATGGCCAGGATAAAGGGATCGTCTGGAGAGCTTGAGCTGGCTGGTGTATCTTCTTGGAATGGAACTGGCACGCTTCACACTTGGTTACTTGTGCAGTTGCATCCTGGAGGGCTGTCGGCCAAAAGAAACCTTGCCAGAATGCTTTGCCGACAAGTGCTCTTGCGCCAATGTGGTGACCACATATGCCTCCATGTATCTCTGCCAACATCTTTTGTCCATCTTCCCGGTGAATACACTTCAATTTCACACCGTTGAGCCTTCTTCTGTACAGTGTGCTGTTGACAAACTGGTACATACTTGACTGCCGGGCTACTCTTTCCGCTTCTTCTTGCTCTTTGGGAAGCTCTCCTATCTGAAGGAAATGGACAATCTGCTGCACCCATGCTGGAGCTTGCGGCTCGACAACAATGACTAAAGGCATATCTGCTGCTGCGGTAACATCCGCTTCTACGGCAAGAGCCTGTGGCTTTGCCGGAGCTTGACGTTCCCCGGCAAGCTTGCCGGAGCAAAACTTGTTGGGAGCGTCTGCTTCGACGGAACAAACCCTAGGGCTTGCCGGAGCAGACTGCTCCTCAGCACTCTTGGTGTTAATCTTGGGGACCTTCTTGGTGGCGGCTTCGGGAAGCTCTGCCGGAAAATAGTCACCAGAAATCAACTTCCTCTTCTTGCTCTGTCCAGTTGACGGCGTTACGGACGGTCGAGTCAGCTTGAGCACAAAGATCCCTGGTTCCATAGGTAACTTAAGTGCGACGCACTTTGACAGGCCATCGGCAATGTCGTTCTGAGCTCTTGGGACATGCTCCATCTGCAGGTCATCAAAGTGCTCTTCTAGCTTTCTCACTTCATCAACGTATGCTTCCATCAACGGACTCTGATAATTCTTGTTCACTTGGTGGACGAAAAGTTGCGAGTCACCCCTGACAATGAGCTTCTTGATCCCAAGGTCTGCCGCGATCCTGAGACCGGCAAGCAAGCCTTCATACTCTGCAGTATTGTTTGTCGCTTGCTCCTTGGGAAAGTGCATCTGGAGTACGTACTTGAGGTGCTCCCCGGTGGGTGCGACAAGCAGCACGCCAGCACCGGCGCCTTGCAGCGAGTAGGCACCGTCAAAGTACATGAGCCACTCTTTGCTTGCTTCCTTGACAGGGATGCTTGTTTCTGGAATTTCTTCATCTGGTGTTGGCGTCCACTCTGCTATGAATTCTGCCAATGCTCTGCTTTGGATAGTTGAAGTGCTCTCAAACTTGAGGCCAAAGCTTGACAGTTCCAGTGCCCACTCAACAATCCTGCCTGTTGCTTCTGGATTCTGCAGTATCCTCTTCAGCGGAAAGCGAGTGACAACTGTGATCTCATGTGCTTGGAAATAATGGCGCAGCTTTCTCGAGGCCATGAGAAGGCCGAAAAGCAATTTCTGCACACCATAGTACCTTGACCTAGCCCCCTATAGAAGGGACTGACAAAGTAAACCGGGCGCTGCACCATTCTCTTCTGTATCTCTTCGCGCACCTGCGCAGATCCATCCTTGTCGGGACCAGAGCTTGTCGGGGAAGCCCCCTACTTGTCGCTGGATGCGCTTGCCGCGGTTGCTCGCTCGTCATCTGCCTCCCTCTCCGCCAGTAACGCAGCACTAACCACTTGATTGGTTGCCACTATATACAGCAGCAACTTCTCTCGTGGCTTAGGTGCGACAAGTGTTGGAGTGGAGGACAGGTGTCTCTTCAAGTCCTGCAGCGCAGCCTCCGCTTCCGGAGTCTATTTCATTGGACCTGCCTTTTTCAAAAGTTTGAAAAATGGCAGGGCGCGCTCAGCAGACTGAGAGATAAACCTGCTAAGAGCAGCCACGCAACCGGCAAGTTTTCGTACATCTTTGACGCGCTTTGGTGCTTCAATCTGCTCAATGGCCTTGATCTTGTCGGGATTGGTTTCAATTCTCCGCTGAGACACGAAAAACCCGAGAAGCTTGCCGGAGGGGACTCCAAACACACACTTCTCGGGGTTGAGCTTGAGGTTGATCTTGCGCAGATTTGCAAAGGTCTCGTCTAAATCTTGAATCAGAGTTGCCCTGTCCTTGCTCTTGACCACTATGTCATCCATGTAAGCTTCCACATTTCTGTGTAGTTTTCGGCTCAAGAGCGACATGGACTACTCTTGCAAACGTTGAACCAGCATTCTTTAATTCGAAAGGCATCCGTATGAAACAGTACGTGCGACATGGAGTAATGAATGCGGTTTTTTCCTCATCCTCTTCTGCCATGAAGATTTGATGGTATCTTGAATATGCGTCAAGAAATGAAAGCAAATCACATCCGGCTGTGGAGTCAACAATCTGGTCAATGCGCGGCAAGGGAAATGGGTCTTTGGGACAAGCTTTATTAACATCGGTAAAGTCAATACAAAGCCTCCATTTCCCGTTTACCTTGCGCACGACTATAGGATTGGCCAACCACGTGGGATGGAGCACTCCTCTGACAAGGCCTGCTGCTTCCAATTTCTTGATTTCTTCTGCTATGAATTCTTGGCGCTCCACTGCTTACTTCCTGACCTTCTGCTTGACGGTCCGCGCATGAGGAAAAACGGCAAGATGGTGCTCAATTACTTTCCTGGGAACACCGGGGATGTCAGACGGTTGCCACGCAAACACATCGACATTCGCCCGCAGGAAAGCAATGAGCGTGCTTTCCTATTTAGGGTCGAGAGTGGCACTGATGGTGAAAGTACCACCAGTGCCATCCTCCTTGGCGGACACCTTCTTGGTATCTGGCGGAGCTGCCATTGCCTTCTTACACTTGCCGGTGGAGCTCGATGGTGCGTCCTCGACTGTAGTGCAGCACTCCGAAGAGGTGCGCTTGCCGGAGTGGGCATCAGAGCTCTTGCCGGACTTGGTCTTCTTCTTCCCCCCGGGAGCTTCAGCGGCAAGTGACTTGTGATCTGATGCTGTTGCTGCTTCCCGGTAGATCTTGTCGGCGCAGATAAGAGCATCCTTCTTGTCGCCAGGGACAGAGATGACGCTTATCGGGCCTGGTATCTTGAGCATATTGTATGCGTAGTGAGAGGCTGCCATGAACTTGGTGAGTGCTAGACGGCCGAGTATTCCATTGTAAGGCAATGGAAAATCAGCAACGTCAAAAGTGACCCTCTCAGTCCTGAAGTTCATCTCGCTACCAAATGTTACCGGCAACGTGACCTTCCCCTTCGGCTTGCTCCTTCCCGGGTTTATTCCTTGGAATGTGCCGGTCTCTTCGAGCTCGCTGTCAGGGATCTGGAGTTTCTGGAGTACAGCGGAGGAGATCAGGTTCAAGACGGCCCCGTCGTCAACTAGCATCTTAGTGACCTTCAGGTTGCGGATAGTTGGTGAAACCAACAACGGCAAACACCCGACCGCAATTGTGCGATCAGGGTGGTCCTCAATATCAAAGATGATAGGCGTGCTGGACCATTTCAGAAGTTTGCGCGACTCGACAGGTGGTTCTGCCGCATTGACTTCCCGCGCCCACTGCTTGAGTTGGCGGTGCCAAAGATGTCGGGGGTGCTAATCCCACGAACACCTATGGGACCGGCGGACCGAGCCCCTTTTCGGTTCGGCAGGGGGGCGGAGAGAGCACGAAGAGCAGATCGAGGCGAAGCCCACGAGAAGGCAATCAGTTTACCCAGGTTCGGGCCGCACGGATGCGTAAAACCCTACTCCTGCTTTGTGATTTGTATTGTGTTCTTGCTCGGGAGCGCTGATTGCTACAGTACACACCAGCTGCTAACAAGACCGAGCGTGAGTGTGTTTTGTTGGCCGACCCTTTCTACGTTGCGCATGAGCCTCCTTTTATATGCTCAAGGGGTCACCGACAGGTGGCAACATAGACGAGGGCAAAAATGGAAAAGGCGTGGCGGTTGGCACCGCCGCCTACTACAGTGTATCATACCTAACCCTGACGGCAGGGGACAAAGGCATCGCCTAGACGGTGCAGAAAGGGACCGCCAGGGACGCTACTGCTTGCCATGATGGCAATCTTGTCAGCACCGCTTGCCACCATGTACCTCTGGCTGCACAGCTTCCCGCCACGTACGCTCTGGAAGGGTCCTAGAGCGACACGTTGGTGGATGTGCTGGAGCGCAGGTACAGAGTGGAGGCTTGCCGCAGCAAGTGCCTTGCCGCGGTCGTTGTCTTGTCGCGCCCGGGAGCTTGTCGCTCACCGGGCCTTGCCGGGTCGCGTGGTGCATTGCGGCAAGTTCCTTGAGATGCTTTGGTTGGCCTTCCTAGCAGGCTCCTCTTGCCGGGGTCTTGTCTCCTTCCCGGCAAGCTCCTCTTGCCGGGGTCTTGGATACTTTGTTCTTGAATGGCTCCAAAGGAACCACGGAGGACCTTGGCGGTCACCTGGCAAGCCTTGCCGCGGGACGCTGCGACTGCCCGTGCACAAGTTCGGGATACTAGGTTACCCCTACTCTAGTACACCGACACGGTGACATGTTCGTGTGCGAACACACTTTTTGGCGACTCCGCTGGGGACGAAGTTTTGAACGGTCTCCAGCCCCCGTTCTTGCTACGAAGAGATCGTCATCAAGTTGCTGCAATCTACAAAGGTAATATGAATACCCAATTCCCCTTTGTAGATGCAAATAATCCATATGTTGTTGCTGGATCACCTAATGAGCATAATGTATCGGCTAGCTCTAGTTTTATCAATCATGCATCTAATTATGTGGAAGGGCCGATGCAAAACAATCTTCATGCTTTAAATTCTTATGATTTTAGCAACGTACAACCTATGTATCCAAACTCTCATGCATTGGCAACCCCGAAAATCCATATGCCGATGAACAACATGATGGATTTGGTTAATCAATTTGAAACACCTCATGTTAAAATTTCCAATAGCATACAAGAAAGTGTTTCACCTTTTTATTCATCGGCAACTAATTTGCAATATGTGAATCCAACCTTGCCGATGTATGGGAGAATTGACGATGCTACTACTAGCTATTCGGCCAGTTACTCTCAACCATCCTATGTTACACCTCATGTTAGTAATTTTTCAGCACCATATGCAACTATAAATGTTCATAATTCGGCCCCGCATCTTCATGGTCATAGCCAAATAAGTGAAAATTTTACAGGAACACATGTGCCGTCATCAAATACTATAGCATATAATGCATACTCTACGCAATTTAAGAATTTTGGCAACACTCGCGAATCATTGCTGAAAGAATCTGAAAGTATTACGGAGCAATCTCTTTCAGAAGCGGTTGTGGCTGCATTAAAAAAGAGCTTGACACAAAACAAGAGGATTAGTGCTCTTTGCCTTGAACAATATAAAAAGGGGTTGTTTCCTGATTATGCTGCAATAAAGGCTAGAGTTTCGCAAGAAGATGAAACTTCATCAATCGATAGAATTGGCGAGAGAGCATATCGTTATACAGAGTGCATACACCTCCACCTAGTACCACAGCATATTATACACCCCTTACACAGTTGCAAAATTTCGGCAACACTAACAATTCATTGCCGAAAGATCCTAAAAGCATTGGGGGGGCAAACTACACTAGAGCGGCCTGAAATTGAGAGGGAAGTGAAAGCTTTGCGCGATAGGGTGCAAGTACTTTGCCAAGAGAGAATTGATAGGGAATTAGCTCAAAGAAAAGAAGCCTTTCCAATTGATATAACCGGTGAAAAGAATGATGATTCAGAACCTAAAAGTGCTTCAGTTGAAAAAGCCGAATCAAGTTATATATATTCTGAATCCATCAATTCCAAAGAGGCAAAAATTATTGAGAAAGGGCGTGGAAAGTATAACAAGACAACCATACTTGATTTTTCTGAAGTTAATGGAACCTACTTCCTGCCCTATGAGTTTCGTGCCATAGAAATTGATGAGCTTCAAGAACAAGAACAAGTAGCCGAAGAAAGCTTGGTGGACGAAGATCTTGAAACTAATGATGCACCAAATCAAGAAAAAGATGATGACAAGGCATTGGGGAGCTATCCGAAGGCGGAGCAAGATATTCTTCAAGTCACACAACCATCATGCTCTCCCAACATATTTGAAGAGGTATGTCTAGCAATTAATTTACCTGTTTTCAGATTTGGTCATGACTTAGTTGTTGATGCATATATTAGAAAAATCTTCATAAGAAATATTGAGAGACCAATGAAGAAGGGTAATTTATTTGTTAGCAATCAGATTGTCACAAAGCATATCGGTCAACATATTGCACCATTCAGAAAGACCGATAGTGAAAAATTATTGCAGCCAAGGCATTCCCCATTGCTTTATCTAAAGCTCATATCTAATTGGGTAGCTTTGCTTATTTGTTACTTGGCTTACACTTGGTATCAACTGAGACATCTATGTTCTAAATATCTTCGTTTCAGAAATTTAAAGCCAAGGTTAAATTCTATTCAGAAAACCGATGCTAATATAATATCTTATCCAAAGATATCGGAGATAGAGTGGAAAACACAATGCATAGCCGAATGGGGAGATTCCAAATCTGAACCATTCGTTTGCTTATCTCCAAAGCCGTTCACACAGCAAGATCGGCTAAAAAACAAGAAGTATACCTTCAATTCTAGCATGTGTGATCAAATATTTGATTTTTTGTTGAGAAATGATTATATTAGAATTCTTGATCACCATGTTGAGCCATTTGTCCAGGGACGAATGTATTGTAAGTTGCATGATTCGTCCAAGCATAATTTTGAGGATTGCAACATGTTCCGTCAAGTAGTTAAATCGGCATTGATAAATGATGATTAAAATTTGTTGAGACACCAACATATGACGAATCTATTCCAATTGGTCCTGATGGCAAAAGGTTTTTGCATCAGCTACTTCAAGCCGATCCATTTAAAGAGAAGGTAAAAACTACAGGTGATGGGATCGAGCTTTCAAGTAATCAAGTTGTTGAAGAGCATAATGAACATAACCTTGAGGGCGAGAATTCCATCAAAGCTACAATGGAGACGCTAAGGACTGGGGGGCAGCAAGCAAATCCAATGATCGACGAAAGCAAATCAAAAGAAAACAAAGGCCGAAATAAGCGCAAGTGTAAGAGATCAAAGATCACCTTTGCTGAACTATTGGATAAATATCAAAAGAAGAGTGAAGAGAAGAATGCTTCCCGGCCCAGTCCTAGAAAGAAACCAAGATCACCCCCAAGGCGCAAATATAAGGATTGGTATTGGCAAAGTGAGAATTTTAATGCAACATATTCATATCCTTATTTTAGGCCGCCAATGCCAATGTCGTGGATGCCTCCCTATGCTCATATAGATCCATATCCATCATGGCACATGTATGATACAAGGGCACATTCTCCTTCTTATTTTAGACCATCTCACCAATATTATGCAGCTCCGAGAAGATCAACATTTGAACAATCACATGTTAAAGACCGCTTCAATCATAAGGAATCGGTCGAGAGCTCAAGGAAGAAGAAAGAGGTGGTCAAGCAAGTTTACCGTGTTAAAAGAGATGGTCGTAAGAGTGCAACTTCAGATTTGATCTCAAATGAAAAAGAGCCAATTAATGTGTTGACATTGGCTACTAAAGACAATGAGACAAAGCAACCAATTATTGAGAGTCGAAGTGCCAAATCTAAAGAAAAGAAGTTGAGAGTGCACAAGGCCAAAAAGGAATTGTCATTGGTTAAAACAGAATTACAGCCGAGATGCCCACTCGGTTTATCCTATTGGCAAAAGAGGGAATTACAAAAACTTAGTGCACAACAATTTGAACAAAAGAACATGGCATGGGTTCCCAAAGGAAGTGCTCAAAATAAGAATTATGTGAAAGCATCCATTACACGACGTGTGGCAAAGATGAAGAAGGAAAAGAGTGAAAACTATTAAGGACCAAGCCGAAGGTTTCAACATCTTCAGTCCACACATTATCCATATTCTTCAACTATGTCGTTGATGCCTATGCCATGGAATTCGTCATCAGGTATGATTGGTTACCCTCAATGGGCTTATTATAATCCATGGATGCAATATAATTTCTTACATCATGAAAGGGTATTGCGAAGTCACTATACATTTGATTAGCTACAAGTTTGTTGCTGATCCAAAGGACCGAAATACTTGATTTGTCATTTCATTTGTTTATTTCGGCTATATGTGCTTTTAATGAAGTTTACATGGTAATGGCCGATATTTATCTATCGTCCTAAGATTGTGTCAACGCATGGCCGGTGTAGTATTCTAACATCGTCCTTAGTTCGATTGGAGAGCAAGACAAGGTACATGATCATGGAAATTTATATGTATGCCTGTATTATGATTGAATGGAGTTGAGACATCATGACCGATGTCATTGAATATATGCTGCATAGACCAATTCATAGCTGCAGAATTGGCTAGTGGGCTTATACTTTGTTTGGATATGATTTGGCTTATGGATCTTTGAGATCTATAAGAGGCCAAATCTTAGCTGATTTTATTACTGGACATCGGATTAATGTCATGCATAATATTAATATTAGCCTTGTCTCTCTAGTACTATGGAGATTATGTTTTGATGGTTCAATTCATAGCAATGGCCAAAGTGTTGGTGTTGTTTATATATCTCTTTATGGTACTATTTTTGAAGCCTCATGCCGCTTAGAATATTTTTATGCACGATTAATCAAGGCCGAATATACATTGTTATTCGGATTGACTCTTTTACTTGCTATAGGTGCTATACATATTGAGGCTTTTGGTGATTCGTTATGAGTAGTGCAACAAATATCGAAGGGTTATCAATGTTTTGACGAATCACTTATAGTTTATCTTGGTGTATGTCTAGATGCAAAATTTACCTTGGGTTGCATTAAAATTGTTCATATATTTAGACATGTCAATTGAAGAGAGTTGGCATAGCAAGCATCCGGCAACCATGTCCGTTATGGTGTATTGCATATCTATCAATAGCCGATGCTTATTCTTGCCAACATAGGTAAGGCCGAATTGGAGCTCACTGATATCTACTACACAACCTTCTTCTTGTAGACGTTGTTGGGCCTCCAAGTGCAGAGGTTTGTAGGACAGTAGCAAATTTCCCTCAAGTGGATGACCTAAGGTTTATCAATCCGTAGGAGGCGTAGGATGAAGATGGTCTGTCTCAAGCAACCCTGCAACCAAATAACAAAGAGTCTCTTGTGTCCCCAACACACCCAATACAATGGTAAATTGTATAGGTGCACTAGTTCGGCGAAGAGATGGTGATTTAAATGGTATATGGATAGTAGATAAAGGTATTTGTAATCTGAAATAATAAAAACAGCAAGGTAACTAATGATAAAAGTGAGTGTAAACGGTATTGCAATGCATGGAAACAAGGCCTAGGGTTCATACTTTCACTAGTGTAAGTCCTCTCAACAATAATAGCATAATTGGATCACATGACTATCCCTCAACATGCAACAAAGAGTCACTCCAAAGTCACTAATAGCGGAGAACAAATGAAGAGATTATGGTAGGGTACGAAACCACCTCAAAGTTATTCTTTCCAATCAATCCGTTGGGCTATTCCTATAGGTGTCACAAACAGCCCTAGTGTTCGTACTTGAATAACACCTTAAGACACAAATCAACCGAAACCCTAATGTCACCTAGATACTCCAATGTCACCTCAAGTATCCGTGCGTATGATTATACGATATGCGTCACACAATCTCAGATTCATCTATTCAATCAACACAAAGGACCTCAAAGAGTGCCCCAAAGTTCTACTGGAGAATCATGACAAAAACGTGTGCCAACCCCTATGCATAGGTTCCCAATGTCACGAAACCCGCAAGTTGATCACCAAAACATACATCAAGTGGATCAATAGAATAACCCATTGTCACCACGGTTATCCCACGCAAGACATACATCAAGTGTTCTCAAATCTTTAAAGACTCAATCTGATAAGATAACTCCAAAGGGGAAACTCAATTCATTACAAGAGAGAAGAGGGGGAGGAGAAACATAAGATCCAACTATAATAGCAAAGCTCGCGATACATCAAGATCGTGCCAAATTAAGAACACGAGAGAGAGAGAGAGATCAAACACATAGCTACTGGTACATACCCTCAGCCCCGAGGGAGAACTACTCCCTCCTCGTCATGGAGAGCGCCGGGATGATGGAGATGGCCGCCAGAGAAGGATTGCCCCCTCTGGCAGGGTGCCGGAAAGGGTCTAGATTGGTTTTTGGTGGCTACGGAGGCTTCTGGCGGCGGAACTCCCAATCTAATCTTTGTTCTGGAAGTTTTAGGTTACGTAGGTATATATGGGTGTAGGAGGTACGTCGGTGGACCGAAGGGGGGGCCACGAGGCAGGGGGCGCGCCCCAGGGGGGTGCGCGCGCCCCCTACCCTCGTGAGCTCCTCCTTCATCTTCTGACGTAGGGTCCAAGTCTATCCGGTAGGTTTCCTTCCAAAAATAACTTCTCCAGTTGATTTCATTCCGTTTCGACTCCGTTTGATATTCCTTTTCTTCGAAACACTGAAATAGGCAAAAGACAGCAAATCTGGGCTGGGCCTCCGGTTAATAGGTTAGTCCCGAAAGTAATATAAAAGTGGATAATAAAGTCCAATATTGCCCAAAACAGTAGATAATATAGCATGGAGCAATCAAAAATTAGAGATACGTTGGAGACATATCAAGCATCCCGAAGCTTAATTCCTGCTCGTCCTCGAGTAGGTAAATGATAAAAAAGATAATTTTTGATGTGGAATGCTAGTTGGCATAATTTCAATAAAATTCTTCTTATTTTGGTATGAATATTCAGACCTAGGGCACTTGAGGAGGCCCATTGTTGGAATATACAAGCCAAGTTCTATAATGAAAAATTCCCACTAGTATATGAAAGTGACAAAACAAGAGACTCTCTATCATAAAGATCATGGTGCTACTTTGAAGCACAAGTGTGGAAAAAGGATAGTAGCATTGCCCCTTTTTATTTTTTTTATTTTTTTATTTGGCCTTTCCTTTTTTATTTGGCCTTCCTTTTTTATTTGGCCTTTCTTTTTATTATTTTGGGACAATGCTCTATTAATGATGATCATCACACTTCTATCTATTTACAACTCAATGATTACAACTCGATACTAGAACAAAGTATGACTCTATATGAATGCCTCTGGCGGTGTACCGGGATTGCGATGAATCAAGAGCGACATGTATGAAAAATTATGAACGGTGGCTTTGCCACAAATACGATGTCAACTACATGATCATGCAAAGCAATATGACAATGATGATGCGTGTCATAATAAACGGAACGGTGGAAAGTTCCATGGCAATGTATCTCGGAATGGCTATGGAAATGCCATAATAGGTAGGTATGGTGGCTGTTTTGAGGAAGATATAAGGAGGTTTATGTGTGACAGAGCGTATCATATCACGGGGTTTGGATGCACCGGCGAAGTTTGCACCAACTCTCGATCTGAGAAAGGGCCATGCACGGTACCGAAGAGGCTAGCAAGGATGGAAGGGTGAGAGTGCGTATAATCCATGGACTCAACATTAGTCATAAAGAACTCATATACTTATTGCAAAAATCTACAAGTCATCAAAAACCTCGGCACTACGCGCATGCTCCTAGGGGGATAGATTGGCAGGAAAAAGACCATCGCTCGTCCCCGACCGCCACTCATAAGGAGGACAATCAAATAACACCTCATGTTTCAAATTTGTTACACAACTTTTACCATACGTGCATGTTACGGGACTTGCAAAACAAGAATTTTTCAATTTCACAACTACTCAACTAGCATGACTTTGATATTATCACCTCCATATCTCAAAACAATTATCAAGCATCAAACTTTTCTTATTATTCAACACACTCATAATAATTCTTACAAATCTTTTATGCTTAGCATATTAGGATTTTAAGAGAATTACCATGCTATTTAAGACTCTCAAAATAATATAAGTGAAGCATGAGAGTTCATCTATTTCTTCAAAATAAAACTACCACCATGCTTTAAAAGATATAAGTGAAGCACTAGAGCAAACAACAAACTACTCCGAAAGAAATAAGTGAAGATCAATGAGTAGTCGAATAATTACGCAACTATGTGAAGACTCTCCCATTTAATAATTTCAGATCTTGATAATTTATTCAAACAGCAAGCAAAACTAAAGAAAATGACATCTAAGAATAGGAAACATCATGTGAAGAAGCAAAAACTTAGGATCAACCGAAACTAACCGATAATTGTTTACGAAGAAAGGTGGGATGCCAACCGGGGCATCCCCAAGCTTAGGTGATCGAGACTTATTGAAATATTATCTTGTGGTGCCTTGGGAATCCCCAAGCTTGAGCTTTTGTGTCTCCTTAATTCCTCGCATATCACGGTCTCCCTAAATCTCAAAAGATTCATCCACACAAAACTCAACAAGGACTCGTGAGATAAGTTAGTGTAAACCATTGCAAAAACCTTATCATACTCTACTGTAGCAAATCACTAAAATTATTATTCAACATTGCATACTAAATGCCTCTGCATATTTAATAGTCCTATCCTCAAATAGAGTAATTAAAGAAGCAAACATATGCAAACAATGCAAACATAACAGCAATCTTCCGAAACAGGATAGTCTGTAAAGAATGCTGCAACATCCATACTTCCCTAGCTCCAAAAATTATGAAATAAAATTCCCACTGTAGTAAATTTATCAGAGATTAATATGCAAAAGGTTTCAACATTTTATCACATTCTGACTTTTCTAGGGAATTATTGCAATAGCGGTAAGCTTTCTGTTTTCAAAGAGCAACATGTAAAGACTATTAATGCCACTTTTATTGAAATAAAATATGCAAAACATTTTTCTAAATAACAGCAAGAAAATCCTAACAAAATAAATTGACGCTCCAAGCAAAACACATATCATGTGGCGAATAAAAATATAGCTCCAAGTAAAGTTACCGATGAACGAAGACGAAAGAGGGGATGCCTTCCGGGGCATCCCCAAGCTTAGGCTCTTGGTTGTCCTTGAATATTACCTTGGGGTGCCTTGGGCATCCCCGAGCTTAGGCTCTTGCCACTCCTTATTCCATAGTCCATCGAATCCTTACCCAAAACTTGAAAATTTCACAACACAAAACTTAACAGAAAACTCGTAAGCTCCGTTAGCGAAAGAAAACAAAACACTACTTCAAGGTACTGTAATGAAATCATTCTTTATTTATATTGGTGTTAAAGCTACTTTAATAGGTTAGTTGCAAAAGTAATATAAACGCGGATAATAAAGCCCAATATTGCCCAAAACAGTAGATAATATAGCATGGAGCAATCAAAAATTGTAGATACGTTGGAGACATATCACTCACTACCTCGGTCACTAATGAAACTTTTATGCAGACAAAGTAAGGATTCAAGAGAGTTCATTGTTGATTATCTGCAAGATCCTAGTAGAAGGTGGACAATATGGTTGATGGATTGTCTTGACATGCATACCTATGGAACTTTATAGTCGGATTAATGAAGTTGGGAAAGTCGCCCAAGCTTGCATCAAAATATTCACACAAGCAATGGCCGATATAAACTTATCATCCTAAGAATATGCAAAATGGCCGATGTATTGTTGACATCGTCCTTAGAGCAAGCTATGTGCAAGTTATTTTTCGGCACACAAGCTTTGCCGAAAAACAGGGCAGCATGTGTTGACACCCAAGTTTGGCACGGTCAAGAACTTATTTAAGATGGCTTCAAATGGAGAAGTGATCTACATGAAAGAGTTCTGTATTATTGATATGAACATCTTTGAAGTTTGGGTCATCGCAGTCCGATTTCATCTCGAAGGCCGAAACTATGCTCAAAGTACTAAGATCTTATATTCAGAGTACAGTTTGGCCGATTAAGTCCCCAAGACGACCCCAAATGGAAAAATGATCTACACGGGTTGTCTTCGCCTAGTCAAAACGATCGATTTTTGTATAAAAATCGTCCAAATTCGATTTCGTATGCAAAAGTTAGAGCAATCGGGGTGCAGCCCTGTCACGAGGCGAGATGTGGCGCGCCCCACCAGACACATGTCTGATGGGTAGCGTGAGGGAATAGCCTGTTTGGCGCGACCAATTTGACCCTCAAGATGACCTCTGACCAAAAAACCTTCAACATGAAAGTTGTTCGTCTCGTCGAAACGGTCAAGATTACTTTTGGGCTCGTTTTCATCCGAGATTGTTGACCACCACAAAAAAGACCCGCAAGGTGCAGCCAGTTTAAACCGAACAGTTTTGGAAAGTTCGAATAAAACCAATCCGAATTTGACTAGGGTTTTGAACGTGAATCCAAGCCTTTTCCTTGCACAGGAAGTCCAGCCTCCTCTTATATATCTAACGGGTGACGACCGATTGAACAACACAATCGATCAAATCATTTACCACTTTTTATCTTTTATCTTTTCTCCTTAATCCTAGTTCTTCGTCTTCCTCGTTCTTCGTCTGTTCTCCTTGTTGCAGGGTGGCAAACCTCGAGGCCCTAGGGGCAATCAGGTCGACCTAGGGCAGCCCATAGCCACCGCACGCCCAGATGTGGTCCCTCCCGGGTGCGTGGAGTTTTGGGTCAACAAAAGCACCCGCTGGATTGCCTGCGTACCGCACTTCCGGCCAGGTCCCCTTCGACGTGTGCTGCGGTGCATCACTCTCGGTGTTGGAGGTACACAGTGACGTGTTCTTGTGTGAACAGGTAGCTCCATCAACATCGTCACCACGCCGTCGTGCTGACAAAACTCTCCCTCGAGCTCTACTGGATCGTGAGTTCGCGGGACGTCTCCGAGCTGAACGTGTGCTGAACATGGAGGTGTCGTACGTTCGGTACTGATGATCAGTCGATCGTGAAGACATATGACTACATCAACCGCGTTGTCATAACGCTTCCGCTTGATAGTCTACGAGGGTACGTGGACGACTCTCCCCTCTCGTTGCTATGCATAACCATCATCTTGCGTGTGCGTAGGAATTTTTTTGAAATTACTTCGTTCCCCAACACTCGCATGCTAGTAGGAAGGCCGATGGATCCGCCGCGCCATCGTAGCGAGGCAACATCTCCGGCTTGAACTTGTGCAGCCACTGTACTTGCCGCTAGGCGGGGTTGAGGGCCCTGAGGCCCATGACGCCGTCGCGGGCGTTCGTCCGTCTAGTCAGGGGAGCGGCGCCGGCCGTGGGGGCCGGACAAGGGGGTGAAGCTGGCGGAGAGACGAAGCTTCGGCACATCCCTACCTGGCGTGCCAAATGTCATATTCTGGGTTCCATCAAACCCTTGAGGTTCGATTCTGGGGTGCGCACAAAGAACTCTTCCTCCCAAGCTTGCCCGTGCAACGATCTCAAGGCCTAGCTCCACGAACCCAAAGAGCACGGGACACAGAGGTTTATACTGGTTTGGGCCACCATTGTGGTGTAATACCCTACTCCAGTGTGGTGTGGTGGATTGCCCCGTAGGTCGCGGAAGAACAGGTACAGGGTATGAACAGCCTCCTGAGGAGAGGTGTTCTTGAGCTCGGTGAGCTAGTGCGGGTCAGGGTGGTCTGAATGGTCCGTCCCCTTTCTATGGTGATGGCTAGTCCTATTTATAGAGGCCTTGGTCCTCTTCCCAAATATTAGGCGGTAAGAGATCCCACAATGGCCATGTTTGAAGGGGGACAACTATTACAAGTTATCCTGACAAAATGTGGTCTTTGCCTGCCAAAGGTTCTGGTGGTGATGCTGTTGTGGGCTCCATGGTGACCTCCGTCTTGCTGTCCTGCTGGTCTTGGTCTCATTGCACCAATATGGAAACCTTTGCCTGATGCCTCGGGACTCCTCGCCCGCGCCTGCCTCTTTAGCACCAAAGAGGAAACTAGTACACTACGCACACTGGCGCCCGCCTGTCCTTGGTCGTCATGGCTCATGTCAAGTGAACCTCGCGAGGTGCCACTTGCATAGATATCTCCGCCCCTCGGGAGCCAGCCTAGGAAGGCTGCCCCCGAGGAGGTCTTGGTGTCGTCCGCCTCGCGAGGCTTGGCCCCTCATGAGGGTCTTGAATGGTTGTTGCTGAAGATGGGCCATACCGGGCCGTTGGTGGAGCCATGCTGTGGGCCATAGGCAGGCAAGTCTGGGTACCCCCGTTCCCAGGACGCTGACAATATTTACTTTCTTGCACCCTGGTTGTACGTATGTGTACATGGTACGTGCGCGCCTCTACTACGACACAAGCGCGCCTATACTACGACACGTGGCCTTCCTTACACGGCCACGGTTCATCGCTGCAGCCTGCAGACCGATCGATCGTATGTACATACACGTTCGCGACCAGAATGACAATGCTACGTACGCTTCGACCAGGTGGGTCCTGACCGTCAGGCACTTCCTTGCGTGCGAATATGTAGCTGGTGGGTCCCAGCAGTCAGCGGGGAAACATTTTTTTCAAGAAATACGGTGGCCCATCCGGTGGGTCCCTGCTGTCAGGTGGAGGAATCATTATTTTCCGTGTAATGAGGAGGCACTACCTTGCTTCGGTCGTGGACCCAGCAGTCAGTCTTTACACGTACAATACTCTTCCAATGGAAGTCGCTCTGTGACCACGTTGACCATGCGGCACCGAGAGCACTAGGGCGGTGGACGACGATGAGGCCAAGGAAGAGGACAACGTGGAGCCAGGGAAGACGCGGCAGTGGATGCCCACACAGAGAGGAGTACGAGGGTTCACTGGTTCGGCTACGGTGTGAGGCTGCCGTTGCCGCAGGGCCTGGCTAGTGGTGCAAATAGTAGGGGGCGGTGAGGCTTCCGAGGCAGCACAGCCGGCCACAGGTGGCAGGAGCATGCAGCATGACCGGTGCTGGTTTGGGCGGCTCGAGCAAGAAGACCAGAGGTTGAAGAAGCACTACGGCCGTTGGATGGACATTGTACGGTCACTGGAGCTAGAATCGTTTATATTGACTAAGTTGACAAAGCCCTCCGTCCCCATCAACTTAGTAGGCACACAAGTCAGCCTCACACTATGGTGGGTCCCAGCTAGCAGGGGGAGTATTCATTTTTTTTGTGTAATGAGGAGGCACTTCCTTGCGTGCGAAGATATAGCTGGTGGGTTCGAGCTGTTAGCGGGGGGAATGTTTTTTCGCGAAATACAGAGGCCCTTCCGGTGGGTCCCAACTGTCGGGTTGAGGAATCATTATTTTGCATGTAATAAGGAGGCATTTCCTTGTGTGCGGTCGTGGACCCAGCTATCGGCCTCTCCATGTACCGTCCACTTCTGATGGATGTCGTTCATTGACCACGTTGACCATGCCGCGCCGAGAGCACCATGGCGGTGGACGACGGCGAGGCCTAGGAAGGGAACGACACACATCCGGCCACGGAAGGAGGGAGCAGGCAGTCCCACTGGCGCCGGTTTTGGTGGCTGGAGCAGGAAGATCAGAGATTGAAGAAGCACGGCGGGCGTTTGATGGACATCCAATAGTCACTGCTATGTGTTGACTAAGTTGACAAAGCCTTGCATACGCGTCAATTTTTTTGGACAACATCATCATCAACCTAGTAGGCCCAGAAGTCAGGTCCAAATCTATGGAAAACAACATACAACCCATTAGCCATTATTTTCAATAATTTACAACCCATTTGCTAATTCTTAAGGATATTTTGAAACCCATATTCCTTTAATTAGCATTACAGACCATATATTCTGGGCAGTACTAAAAAATTCAACGAAATTTTTTCATATTTTGGTGGGGTCTGAACTCTTTTAATCACGAAATTTTGAGTCACGTTAAAAATATTTTGAAATAAATTATGTCAAAATAAAATTTTAAAAAAATTCTCCGCCAAAAATGAATGAAATTTAAAATATTTACTAGCAAGATGCCTGTGTATTGCACGGAACATGAAGATGCATTTGTATGAATAGTTTATCTTGTGGGAGAAAAGGATGAACGAGGGAAGGTGATACGTCTCCAACGTATCTATAATTTTTATTGTTCCATGCTATTATATTATCTGTTTTGGATGTTTAATGGGCTTTATTATGAACTTTTATATTATTTTTGGGACTAACCTATTAACCGAAGGCCCAGTGCAAATTGTTGTTTTTTCCTATTTTAGTGTTTCGCAGAAAAGGAATATCAAACGGAATAAAACCTTCGCGAGGATCGTTTTTGGAACAAACGCAGTCCAGGAGACTTGGAGTGGACGTCAAGGAAGCAGCGATGAAGCCACGAGGCAGGAGGGCACCCCCCACCCTCATGGGCCCCTTGCAGCTCCGCCGATCTACTTCTTTCGCCTATATATACTCATATACTATGAAAACATCCAGGAGCACCACGAAACTGTATTTCCACTGGCGCAACCTTCTGTACCCGTGAGATCCCATCTTGGGGCCTTTTTCAGCACTCCGCCGGAGGGGGAATCGATCACGGAGGGCTTATACATGAACACCATAGCCTCTCCGGTGATGTGTGAGTAGTTTAACAAAGACCTTCGGGTCCATAGTTACCGAGGCATCAAGCAAAGGTTTCCATATCAGTGGCACACCGAAAGATCTACTAGTAAAAAAGTTCACACGAAAATATCTACTAGTAAAAAAGTGCAAACAGAAATATCTACTAGTAAAGGTTTCCACTTTAGGAGAAGCTACCAAACTTCTAGATAATATTATGGTTAATTATTCTCAATGGCACACGAAAAGATCTACTAGTAAAAAAGTGCATGCAATTGAAGAGATTAATGTTTTGAGTGGAAAGATGGATGAACTTATGAAATTGTTTGCTAATAAGAGTGCTCCTACTGATCCTAATGATATGCCTTTGTCTACTTTGATTGAGAATAATAATGAATCTATAGATGTGAATTTTGTTGGTAGGAACAATTTTGGCAATAACGCGTATAGAGGTAATTTTAATCCTAGGCCGTTTTCTAGTAATTCCTCTAATAATTATGGTAATTCCTACAACAATTCCTATGGAAATTATCATAAGATGCCCTCTGATTTTGAATCTAATATTAAAGAATTTATTACTTCGCAAAAGAGTTTCAATGCTTTGATTGAAGAAAAATTGGTTAAGATTGATGAGTTGCCTAGGAACGTGGATATAATTTCTCTTGATGTTGATTCTTTGAAACTTAGATCTATTCCACCTAAGCATGATATCAATGAGTCTCTCAAAGCCATGAGAATTTCTATTGATGAGTGCAAAGAAAGAACCGCTAGGATGCGTGCTGAGAAAGATTGCTTTGTGAAAGCGTGTTCTTCTAGTTTTCATGATAATAAAGATGAAGATCTAAAAGTTATTGATGTGTTCCCTATTAAATCTTTGTTTTGCAATATGAATCTTGATAATGATAGGCCTGGAGATGAGTCAACTTTAGTTAAAAGGCGTTCCAATGATTCAGAGTTTTTAGATTTTGATGCTAAAATTGATAAAAGTGGGATTGAAGAGGTTAAAACTTTAGATAGCAATGAACCCACTATCTTGGATTTCAAGGAATTTAATTATGATAATTGCTCTTTGATAGATTGTGTTTCCTTGTTGCAATCCGTGCTAAATTCTCCTCAAGCTTACAGTTAAAATAAAGCTTTTACTAAACATATCGTTGATGCTTTGATGCAATCTTATGAAGAAAAACTTGAGTTGGAAGTTTCTATCCCTAGAAAACTTTATTATGAATGGGAACCTACATTAAAAATTAAAATTAAAGATCATGAGTGTTATGCTTTGTGGGATTTGGGTGCTAGTGTTTCCACGATTCCAAAATCTTTGTGTGATTTGCTAGGTTTCCGTGAGTTTGATGATTGTTCTTTAAACTTGCGTCTTGAGGATTCCACCATTAAGAAACCTATGGGAAGGATTAATGATGTTCTTATTGTTGCAAATAGGAATTATGTGCCTGTAGATTTCATTGTTCTTGATATAGATTGCAATCCTACATGTCCTATTATTCTTGGTAGACCTTTCCTTAGAACGATTGGTGGAATTATTGATATGAAAGAAGGAAATATTAGATCCCAATTTCCATTAAGGAAAGGCATGGAACACTTTCCTATAAAGAAAATTAAATTACCTTATGAATCTATTATGAGAGCCACTTATGGATTGCATACCAAAGATGACAATACCTAGATCTATTCTTGCTTTCATGCCTAGCTAGGGGCGTTAAACGATAGCGCTTGTTGGGAGGCAACCCAATTTTTTTTATGTTTAGTAATAAATAATTAATATAGCTTATTTTCATATGTGGTTTTATGTTTTTAATTAGTGTTTGTGCCAAGTAGAACCTTTGGGAAGACTTGGGGGAAGTCTTTGCGATCTTGCTGTAAAAAAACAAAAACTTTAGCGCTCACGAGATTAGCTGCCATTTTTTACTGGAGAGTGAGATTAGGTTGATTCTTTTTGCAGATGATTAATAGAAAAATTCCTCACATCCACCAATTTATTTCAGAATTTTTGGGGTTACATAAATATACGTTTGATACATATTGCTACAGGCTGTTCTGTTTTTGACATATTCTATTTTTCGTGTGTAGTTTGCTTATTTTGATGAATCTATGGCTAGTATCGGGGGGGGGGGGGTATGAACTATAGAGAAGTTGGAATACAGTAGGTTTAACACCAATATAAATAAAGAATGATTTCATTACAGTACCTTAAGTGGTGATTTGTTTTCTTATACTAACGGAGCTCATGAGATTTTCTGTTGAGTGTTGTGTTGTGAAGTTTTCAAGTTTTGGGTAAAGATTTGACGGATTTTGGAATAAGGAGTGGCAAGATCCTAAGCTTGGGGATGCCCATGGCACCCCAAGGTAAAATTCAAGGACAACCAAAAGCCTAAGCTTGGGCATGCCCCGGAAGGCATCCCCTCTTTTGTCTTCGTCCATCGATAACTTTACTTGAGGCTATATTTTTATTCACCACTTGATATGTGTTTTGTTTGGAGTGGCTTGTATGATTTGATTCTTTGCTTATTATTTTACCACAATAATCCTTGGTGTACACACCTTTTGGAGAGACACACATGAATCAGAATTTATTAGAATACTCTATGTGCTTCAGTTATATCTTTTGTGCTAGATAATTTTGCTCTAGTGCTTCGCTTATATCTTTTAGAGCATGGTGGTGGTTTTATTTTATAGAAATTATTGGTCTCTCATGCTTCAATTATATCATTTTGAGATCCTTTTAGAACAGCATGGTAATTTGCTTTGGCTATAAAATTAGTCCTCATATGATAGGCATCCAAGATGGGTATAATAAAAACTTTCATAAAAAGTGCATTGAATACTATGAGAAGTTTGATACTTGATGATTGTTTTGAGATATGAAGATGGTAATATTAGAGTCGTGCTAGTTGAGTAGTTGTGAATTTGAGAAATACTTGTGTTGGAGTTTGCATGTCCCATAGCATGCACGTATGGTGACCGTTGTGTGACTAATTTGAAACATGAGGTGTTCTTTGATTGTCATCCTTATGAGTGGCGGTCGGGGACGAGCGATGGTCTTTTCCTACCAATCTATCCCCCTAGGAGCATGCGCATAATGCTTGTTTTTTGATGACTTGTAGATTTTTGCAATAAGTATGTGAGTTCTTTATGACTAATGTTGAGTCCATGGATTATACGCATTCTCACCTTTCCATCATTGCTAGCCTCTTCGGTACCGTGCGTTGCCCTTTCTCACATTGAGAGTTGGTGCAAACTTCACCGATGCATCCAACCCCCCTGATATGATATGATCTATCACACATAAACCTCTCTATATCTTCCTCAAAACATCCACCATACCTACCAATTATGGCATTTCCATAGCCATTCCGAGATATATTGCCATGCAACTTTCCACTGTTTCATTTATTATGACACGCTTCATCATTGTCATGTTGCCTTGCATGATCATGTAGTTGACACCGTATTTGTGGCAAAGCCACCATGCATAATTTATCATACATGTCACTCTTGATTCATTGCCCATCCCGGTACGCAGCCGGAGGCACTCATATAGAGTCATATTTTGTTCTAGTATCGAGTTGTAATCATTGAGTTGTAAATAAATAGAAGTGTGATGATCATCATTAATAGAGCATTGTCCCAAAAAAGAAGAAAGAAAAAAAGAAATAAAAGGGACAATGCTACTATCCATTTTTCCACACTTGTGCTTCAAAGTAGCACCATGATCTTTATGATAGAGAGTCTCTTATTTTGTCACTTTCATATACTAGTGGGAATTTTTCATTAAAGAACTTGGCTTGTATATTCCAACAATGGGCTTCGTCAAATGCCCTAGGTCTTCGTGGGCAAGCAAGTTGGATGCACACCCACTTAGTTTCTTTTGTTGAGCTTTCATACATTTATAGCTCTAGTGCATCCGTTGCATGGCAATCCCTACTCCTTGCATTGACATCAATTGATGGGCATCTCCCTAGCCTGTTGATTAGCCACGTCAATGCAAGACTTTCTCCTTTTTGTCTTCTCCACACAACCCCCATCATTATATTCTATTCCACCCATAGTGCTATGTCCATGGCTCACGCTCATGTATTGTGTGAAAGTTGAAAAAAGTTTGAGATTACTAAAGTATGAAACAATTGCTTGGCATGTCATCGGGGTTGTGTATGATGCGAGCATTTTTGTGTGCCGAAAATGAAGCATAGCCAAACTATATGATTTTTTAGGGATAAGCTTTCTTTGGCCATGTTATTTTGAGAAGACATAATTGCTTAGTTAGTATGCTTGAAGTATTATTATTTTTATGTCAATATTAAACTTTTATCTTGAATCTTTCGGATCTGAATATTCATGCCACAATAAAGAGAATTACTTTGAAAATTATGTTAGGTAGCATTCCACATCAAAAATTCTGTTTTTATCATTTACATACTCGAGGACGAGGAGGAATTAAGCTTGGGGATGCTTGATACGTCTCCAACGTATATATAATTTTTGATTGTTCCATGCTATTATATTATCTATTTTGGATGTTTAATGGGCTTTATTGTGCACTTTTATATTATTTTTGGGACTAACCTATTAACCGAAGGCCCAGTGCAAATTGCTGTTTTTTTTTCCTATTTCAGTGTTTCGCAGAAAAGGAATATCAAACAGAATCCAAACGGAATAAAACCTTCGCGAGGATTGTTTTTGGAACAAACGCAATCCAGCAGACTTGGAGTGGATGTAAAGGAAGCAGCGAGGAAGCCACAAGGCAGGAGGGCGCGCCTAGGGGGGTCAGGCGCGCCCCCACCCTCTTGGGCCCCTCGCAGCTCCACCGACCTACTTCTTTCGCCTATATATACTCATATACCCTTAAAACATCCATGAGCACCACGAAACCCTATTTCCACTGCCACAACCTTCTGTACCCGTGAGATCCCATCTTGGGGCCTTTTCGGCGCTCCGCCGGAGGGCGAATCGATCACGGAGGGCTTCTACATCAACACCATAGCCTCTTCGATGATGTGTGAGTAGTTTACCACAGACCTTCGGGTCCATAGTTATTAGCCAGATGGCTTCTTCTCTCTCTTTGGATCTCAATACACAGTTGTCCTCGATTTTCTTGGAGATCTATTTGATGTAATTCTTTTTGCGGTGTGTTTGTCGAGATCCGATGAATTGTGGGTTTATGACCAAGTTTGTCTATGAACAATTTTTTATTCTTCTCTGAATTCTTATATGCATGATTTGATATCTTTGCAAGTCTGTTCGAATTATCAGTTTGGTTTGGCCTACTAGATTGATCTTTCTTGTAATGGGAGAAGTGCTTAGCTTTGGGTTCAATCTTGCGGTGCTTGATCCCAGTGACAAAAAGGGAATGACACGTATTGTATTGTTGCCATCGAGGATAAAAAGATGGGGTTTATATCATATTGCTTGAGTTTATCCCTCTACATCATGTCATCTTGCCTAATGCGTTACTTTGTTCTTATGAACTTAATACTCTAGATGCATGCTAGATAGCGGTCGATGTGTGGAGTAATAGTAGTAGATGTAGAATCGTTTCGGTCTACTTGTCACGGCCGTGATGCCTATATACATGATCATGCCTAGATATTCTCATAACTATGCGCTTTTCTATCAATTGCTCGACAGTAATTTGTTCACCCACCGTAGATTATGCTATCTTGAGAGAAGCCACTAGTGAAACCTATGGCCCCGGGGTCTATTCTCCATTATATTATTTTCCCGCTAACTAGCTATTCCTGTCGCCGTTTATTTTGCAATATTTACTTTTCAATCTATACAACAAAATACCAAAAATATTTATCTTATTATCTTTACCATATCTCACTTTTGCAAGTGGCCGTGAAGGGATTGACAACCCCTTTATCGTGTTGGTTGCAAGGTTCTTGATTATTTGTGTAGGTACGAGGGACTTGCGTGTAGTCTCCTACTGGATTGAAACCCTTGGTTCTCAAAAACTAAGGGAAATACTTATGCTACTTTGCTGCATCACCCTTTCCTCTTCAAGGGAAAACCAACGCATGCTCATGAGGTAGCAGAAGGCCGTATCTTTAAATGTGGATAGGAGTGCAGGTAAATTGTCATAGTTTCCTTCCTATCCGTTAGATATAGACCAGTCGGCCTATATTGCAGTATGGCAGGCACACCATCATCACCAACTCTAATTTTTATAAGAGTAGAGAAATCCAGAAAAAACGATATTTTAATGTAATTGCTGGTTGGCTTTGGTTTAAAAATTTACAACCCATTTCTTACAACTTATAGACCATTTTCTGGGGAAGCCCATTTCTTACTACTTACATCCCTCCTCGTCTTGAAAGATTTGTGGCCCAACAGGGCTGAGAAAAGCAAGTAGGCCTCGGTTGGGTATTCTCCAAAAAAAAGAATTGGGCTAGCCACTTTTAAGAAAGAAAAAAGGTATCAACCGGGCTCGTCATTTGCTTAAATAAAAGCGTAAGCGTGGGCTCGACGGGCCACAGCCCCCGCATAGTGCGCAGTTGAGCTCTGTCTCTAAAACTAAAAAACAACTGGGCGAGCTGCTGCGTCCCTGGTGTTATCCGATCGTTGTGTAATTTTCTCGTTTATTGACTACATTGACAATGGCGTGGGACCTAGTTGTCAAACAATTAGGAGGAAGTATTTTTTTGGCTTGTAGGAGTAATAACGAGGCACCTACTTGCGTAATGCAATGACGCTGGTGGGTCCCTACTATTAGCCTCTCCACATACATTCATCTCTTGATTCCTGTTGGTTGTTGACCATGTTGACAACGCAAGACAGTGGTAGGCACAGTGAGCGAACCAAGGCGGAGAACGACGGCGAGGCCTCGGACGCAAACGAACCGGAGGAGTGGAAGGTGCTATAGTGTAGTGGTAGGCAGAGGGGAGCACGAGGGCAACAACATGTAACTGAAGCTTACAAATAGTACAAAAGCCCAAGGATTAATTGTTCATCAAATTTAGACAAGACCCAGATTGAACATGGCAATAACATCTAACCCAACCACTCTCTTTCGCAGTCACAAACAAATGGATCGGTCTAATCCATAAAATCAACATCCTATGCAAAAAAAATGGAGGATGACTACAAGTTGTTGTAAATAGAAGCCGAGCACGTTCAGAAGCCCATTTGTCCACCTAAAACTTCTTTTTTTGCTGTTCAACATGTCCGTCCGTGAGAAATCTATTTACGAAAAACATAAGCCTCATGGACAATAGTAACCACACATTCAACAGGAAGAATGTGACAAAGCTTCTGTTTGCCTAGTTGGATGCATATCCATCCATCGTTATTGTCCTCAAACGAATGTGATGAGAACTGAGAAAATCCTGGTGCTTATTACGCCACCGATTGGTTATACTTTTTTCTCCATGTGGTAGCAGTGCCTAAGTAGACATGAAGATTGAAAACAGTTAATGTCTGAAAAAAGAGTATGTCGAAAGAGCGACAACCGAATGGTAACTTCTAGTACAATATATACGGGCTTTCAATGTGCATGAAATCATCACCTTTATATATAAACTCTCCAAAGATCAAAAGCATCGCAGCAAGCCAATAATTATGTTTAGATCAAAACAAAAAAATCCGATATATAAGATCTTGACAGAATCCAGCAGCATTAATAGGCTATCCATGGACGAACTCTTCATTGAGCATATAACATATTATTAGTACCCAAAGTGTACTCCAAGATGATATAAAACTTATGCGCACAAATGAAAAATGCAGCTTATGATTACAAATGTGTAGATGATAATATACGGTACCTGAAAAAGTGAGGAGCCAAACACCAACTTCATGTGATCAGTAAACGGATCACGAATTACACCCAAGGTCTCCAGTTTGGGTGCAGAGACGAAAGTTATTTGCGAAGGTTTATAACAATCATCAAGGAGCAACCTTTGAAGTGAAGGGGCATCTTTGATGATGAGCTGCTGACCTTCAAAACAAATTCCAATGCTTTTAAGGTGAGGCAACTTTATTTAGAGACAACTGATAGGGATTTCTATTCCCAAAACAATCAGCAAGCGCTCCAGGGCAGGGAACTGGAGCGGATGATGCTGTGCAGTGAGGCCTCAGACAGATAAACCACCACAAGCGAAAGTTTTTTATCACTGGGAGTCGAAGCATTTGTACCAGATTGTGTGGTAGATGGCACCAGGCGAAGGTGGCGGAGTGGAGAGAGGAGGAAAACCTCGAGATGGACAACGGTGGTGTGGGCAAAAATTCTTGGTGTGTTCGTGGTACGAAACTTTCATGGTAATGGTAGAACTCAAACTGCTAGAGTTTTCCAAATTCACGGGATGTCAGCCAAGCGTCCACCGTACAGGGTATGGATAGTAGGTAGCGTGTCGGGATGCAGAGGCGTTGAACAGGGCCCTGCTGGTGAGAGGAGATGATGGATCCGAGGAGATCAAATTCAGGAAGGACAGAAATCTGACGACGGTCAAGATTGAGGGGCGCGGTGCGCCATATCGGGCGCCACCGAGTTGAGAGGACTCATGTGCGGCAGCAATCCTTGGTGGGGAGAAGCGAGATGATCTCCTCGAGTATGCCGTCCAGGAGATCGCTGATGCGGTCCACTGGAGATTCTACCGGTTCCTCAGATCCGGATGGGGCGGTGCTCGGTGCTTCTCCCCACGCTGCCGGGTAAGGGATCTATAACCGGCGTCGCCGTTGGCGGGAGCCTCATCTTCTTGACGCTCGGGCCAGCCGACTCCATTTTCCTTGCGGGCGTCGTGCCGAGCTCACGACTTTGAGCAAAGTAGCCAGAGGTGAGCCTAGTGGCAGTGCGAGTGGGGAAGAAGGAGGGTTGGGGTTTTCTGTAGGAGTGGAAGAAGAGGAGCAGGCGTTTTCTATACGAGTGAGGAAGAAGGTGAGCGGGGGTTTTCTGGACGAGTGAGGAAGATGGGGAGTGGGGGGAATTGGGGGGAGACGAAAGCGGGAGAGTGAGCTGCAGCATAAGTGGAAGCGAGGAGGAAGGAGGGTTTTCTGGGATGTCCCCCTCTTCAAGAAATATGGGATTCTCCTCGCAAAAAACAAAAACAAATGGGCTTTAAGATGGATAGGCTTTTGTATCGGTACAGTTGGCTGCTCGTGTTTCGTACTAGAGGGCCTTGTGCTAGATGCAGCCCGAGACACTCTCCAGTTTATTGGCCATTTGATAGAAAAAAAGAGACGTCTCCAGCTTATGGCTACTCATCGGTAACCTTTTTCAACTTGGCATCCACCAAATTAGAGGATGCAGTACTAGATGCAGACACTCACACTGGTCGCGTAGCGCGGCAAAGTGAGGTATCAAATAACAAGCCTACAATATACTTACTAGATTATGAAGGTTCATAGGCTAGTCAGCATTCACATTACTAAGCTTCAGAAGATACAATATGCATACTAACATTCAGAAGAACAAAAGTTCAGCATGTTTATGCATCTCAATGATTCACCATACTATAACCAATACAAAGCTGTGAGAAGGTGTGGAAATAAAGAAAATTGGTTGATGCTTCTTTGAGCAAAGGGCCTCCCTGCGCACGCATTAATTTCCTGGGCATGCTTGTTTCTTCTCAATGTTGCGAGCACTTTGAGCATGTTGGCAACTCCAGAACTAGCTAGCCGCCTCATCTTGCAATTGATGCTGACACATTTGTAGCAAACACATGAGGCAATAGAGATGACTCAACATCAGTCCATATTGTGCAATTCCCCTGAAATCATCTTCATTGTCCTGAATCTGAAAAGATAGGAAAACAATAGCTATACTTAAATGGTGTTGCAAACCAGTAGCACATATCAATAGCTTGGCATGACAAAACATGATCATCTGGACGAAGGGGATACTAACCTGTTTGAGGAAGATTATATATAATTTCATAAGTCCTTAGTTGATTTCCACCTTCGGCTGCACTGCTTGTTTGCTCCTCCACACATGACAGGATAGTTCCGCACTACAATCAGCAAGTCAACGTACGAATAAGCTTATTTCATCTTGAGGTGGTCATTGTACCTAGTTACGAATGTAGGAATACCTGGAGCACCATGAGGTTAGCTGACAGCAGGTAGATGTAGCCATATAATTTTGTGTGGTGCTACCAAAATTGAGGTTTGTGTCCCTTCCCGTTATGAGAATTCTTCTTGAAGTTGGTAGAATGTGACGGCTTGTTCTTTGCATCAAACTTGCCTTTCCCCTAAGATTTGTTCTTGTTGTTTTGGGGCTGGTTGGGCTGGAAGTTCTTCTCGTGTACCATGTGGGCACTAGAAGCTCCCTCAGCGACCCGAGCACATGTGTCTTTTGCTCTCGCCTTCTCTTCAAAATCAAGAGTGCTAATGAGATCCAAAACAGAAAACTCATGTCTCTTGTCTTTTAGAGAAGTAGCAAAATTGTTCCACAAAGGTGGAAGCTTGGCAATGATGGTCCCAGCAACAAATTTGTCCGACAACACGCACTTAAAGTACTCAAGTTCCTTAGCGAGTGACTGTATATCTCATGAGTCTGCTGAACAACAGAGTGCTCATCAGTCATCTTGTAGTCAAAGAATTCATCCATGACATACAACTCGTTGCCAGCGCCCGAGGCCCCAAACGTGGCCTCGAGCGCAGCCCACATGTCTTTGCCGCTGTCAAATGACATATATGAATCCACAATGGAATCGTCAAGAACACTTAGTAGGGCGGCTTTGAAGAGGTTATCCATGTTCTCAAAAGCTTCCTACTATGTAGGATTAAGATCGCCCTCAGGCTTACCCTTGGTCGTGTCATAGCAGTACATGATCTGAAACCAATATACTGCTCTTGTGCACCACCTTTTATATTACACCCCCTTAAAAGTAGGCGGCTTCAAAAGCGCAATAGAACCACTCGGAGTAAATTGCCTATAATCAGGTTTTTGGATTGGATTGTTGAATATATGAGCAATTTACTCTAAGATTTAATCCGAATCAACAGTAAATAGATCATGACGACAATTGCAAAGATCAAAGTAATGATGTTGACTAAACCAAGAGGACATAATCACATACTGTATAGCGGGAGCAGAACCGCTGTGGTTGATGTTGTCACTCATGTTGTTGATGAATGTTACCGAGGTCAGGGAAGAAGGCTGTCGTTGAGGAAGTCGTCGCTGGCAGCAGTCACTCATGTTGTCACTCAAAGTAATCATGCATTTATTTATTTTATGAAGAGAGTACTTGCTGCTGCAAGAGCACAGTGCTAATGATGTGCTACTACAAGAGCCACCTATATTAATTAACCATGGTCTAAAAAGGTGGACCAGCTTTGGCTATACTAGTATTAGTACTAGGTTAGTAGGTGACCTTGCGCTTGGCTCTTCTCCTCTTCCGAAAGTCGATCAATAATGATGGTACTACAGTAGCACTTCTGGCAATCTGACACCAAATGAACTGTGATGACCCACAAGTATAGGGGGTCAATTTTAGCTCTTTTCGATAAGTAAGAGTGTCGAACCCAACGAGGAGCAGAAGGAAATGACAAGTAGTTTTCAGTAAGGTATTGTCTACAAGTGCTGAAATTGTAAGTAGCGAGTACTTTGGTAGCAAGATAATCTATAACGAGCAAGTAACGATAATTGTAACAAGTATGCAGCAAGGTAGCCCAATCATTTTGAGGCAAAGGACAGGCCAAAACGGTCTCTTATGATAAGCAAAGCGTTCTTGAGGGTACACGGGAATTTTATCTAGTCACTTTCATCATATTGGTTTGATTTGTGTTTGCTACTTTGACAATTTGATATGTGGGTGGCCCGGTGCTTTGGTGATGTTCTTACTTGAACAAACCTCCTACTTATGATTAACGCTCTCGCAAGCATCTGCAACTACGAGAAAAGTATTAAGGATAAATCCTAACCATAGCATTAAATTCTAGGATTCAATCGGTGCCTTACGGAATAGTGCATAAACTGGGGTTTAAGTTTCTGTCACTCTCTCAACCCACCATCTGTTTACTACTCCACAATGCATTCCCTTAGGCCCAAATATGGTGAAGTGTCATGTAGTCCACGTTCACATGACGCCACTAAGGGAATCACAACATACATACTATCAAAATATTGAACACATATCAAATTCACATGATTACTTGTAACATGATTTATCCCGTGACCTCAAGAACAAAAGTAACTAATCATGATCAACAAACATGCTCATGATCAGAGGGGTATTAATATTCATAATGGATCTGAAAATATAATCTTACACCAAATAAACCATATAGTAATCAACTACAATAAGTAATCAACACTACTAGTCACCCCCTAGCAACAATCTATAGTTTCAGTAACAAGATTGAATACAAGAGATGAACTAGGGTTGAAGATGAGATGGTCCTGGTGAAGATGGTGATGGATATTGCCCTCCCCAAGATGGGAGAGTTGTTGGTGATGATGGTGATGATGATTTCCCCCTCCGGGAGGGAAGTTCCCCCAGCAGAATCGCTTTGCCGGAGGGCAAAAGTGTTCCTGCCCAAGTTCCGCCTCGAGGCGGTGGCGCTCCATCCTGAAAGTATTATTCAGATCTTTTCTAGGTCAAAACCACTTATATTCCAGAAGATGGGCACCGTAGGTGGGCCGAGGAGGGCACAACTCACCAGGACGTGCCAGGGGGGGCTGGCGCGCCCAGGTGGGTTGTACCCACCTGGTAGCCCCAATCTGGTACTTATTGGCTCCAATATTTCTCATATATTCCATAAAAAATCTCTGTAAAGTTTCAGCCCATTTGGAGTTGTGCAGAATAGGTGGCCAGACGTGGCTTTTCCATGTCCATATTTCCAGCTGCTAAATACTCCCTCTTGGTATGTTCCTTGTAAATTATGGGAGAAAAGGCATTAGAGATACTCCAAAAAGCATTATTATGGATAAAAACATTATAAATAACAACAAGGAAACATGATGCAAAATGGACGTATCAAACTGCTACACGTCCACCGCTTGTAAGAAAAAGTTTCTCCTCATGCTGCGAGCCACCGCGCACGCATTGGTGAGGGAGCTCGTCGTTCTGCAAGTTGATGGGAGACCATGTCCATGGCTACCATCCCGTACTCCGTCATTGAGTATGTGCACTATTCATGTGCCATCGAGGAGAAAAAAATATTACGTAGTACTAGGTGCCATCGAAGTGCACGACTCACTTACGCACTGCTTCTCCATTTTCTTGCATGACACGTGCACCTTGATGCTAGATGTCCTGCGTGTTGGCAAAAGGATGAACAAAGCTCACGTAAAAAAGAGAGTGGAAGAACATAGGGCCTGTTTGGTTCCCAGCCTAAGGTTGCCACGTCTAACTTTAGTCATGCCACAACATCTTAGACATGTGTTTGGTTCATTGCCACACTTCTCTAGCTATATGGTCCACATGTCATAGGCTCAATTTTTTGCCAAATCTTGCCACACTTTGTGGTGGTCATAGCCACACTTTTTGTGGCAGTCACACTTCGCCTAAGGTTAGTTGTGGCAAAGGGGCTATTTGGTTCTAGGCCTAGAATTGCCACACATTTTTGCCAAGATTGCCTAAGGTTAGTTCATCAAAATGAGAACCACAAATTGGCAAGCCTAAGGGAATCTTGCCTTATTTTTGTGTGTATGCCATATGGGGTCCAAGTGTGGATTGACTAATGTGTGGCTTGAACCAAACACTCACTTCATAGATTCTACGTGGTGTGGACATGAACCTAACATCCTCATAGATTCTCGTCGACCGAGAAGGAGCAAGGAACCTCGCAGTAGAGCGTCTGCACTCATAATATTTTATATTACTCCCTCCATCCAGGTGAATAAGTCATCTTTGGTTGTGCACCATGACCAAGAAGGAGGGAAAACTAGAGAATTTAATGTTTATTTGCTAATTAATAGCATTGCATGCAATGAACTAACCACGACATGTCGTGTTTGGTAGTCTCGAGTCATTGAAAACTTGCACGCCCACATCTCTTATTGGTTGATATGTCAAGAAACAAGAATGTTTATTTGCTAATTAATAGCATTACATGCACGCCCGATGATAGAGAAGGAGCAAGGAACCTCGTGGTGGAGCGTCTGCACTCATAATATTTCATCTTATTAAGCGATATAAAATCAACCAATCATCTCCACAGTAGACCAGAAGAGTACAAAACAGGGCAGCCTAGTGTAGTTACATCATACTGTAGATAGCCAACCCACACTATCACCATATTTCTTGGCCTCCGTGTGACACCTAGCTCTAGTAATCCACCAGCCTGTATCGCTTCTCGCTCCTTGTCTCTCTCAAAGTGCGGCGGGCTGGCATTTTTGCCGTCTATTGAGGTCGGTTAACTCATCACATGTTAGCGACATTCCAAGAGTATTCTAAAAAATTACTGTACTCAATTGTTATTCTAAGAAGATGAAGCGCTTTGACCGATGGACCAAACGAGACAGGCGTATCGTGCCGTGAGTGGGTCCAATTTCTCGTTTTGAACTTGTTTGGTGTAGTAGTAACACTTGGTTTTGACTATTGATCTGATTTTATATAGGGCCTAATGTATTGTTTGAGGATGCCTTTGACTATTGGTAAGATTTTATATATTTTGAAAATTATATCATTCGAAGATCCTTTCACATTCCGTTTAAAAAAAATGACCCTTTCACGTACGAATTTGACTGTATGCTTTGAGCAACTTGCATGCCCTATACTGCTCCTGTTTGGATACTCTAACTTAGCTAGAGGTTAGACTAACTCCTGACTAACCCTGAACTAACTGTAGCCAAAGAGGTGTTTGGATGACAGGGTTAGATTGACAATAAATGCACTTGATTGAGAGAGAAAAGTGATTTTTTGGTGGGCCCAATGAGAACTATCTCCAATTAGCACCTCTTGGGTAGGATAGTTTTTTTGTGGGTTCGGTGCAACTTGCTCCAATTTAACCCTCATGCTTGGATACTTTAGGGCTATTTGAGCCCCAACTAGCTCAAACTAACTCTAACCCATGGATCCAAACAGGGCCAAAGTTAGTCTCGGAAAACACATTAAGCCCTATATACATGGATAGACGGAGTACATGATACTAGCAAACGCTCACCATTAGTAATAGTTCATTGGTTGATTTCGATTTTTGATTCAGTTGTTGTGTTGCTACCGTCCAATATTCGCATGTGGTTGTTTCTAGAATAAAAAGAGGAGGTACTCTCTCCTTTCCGGTTTATAGGGCTCATCTCAAAACGTTTGTTTTCCGTTTTGTAACTCTCAAGTCTACTACTTACCATCACATGTTCAGATTTTAAGGTGTATTAAATCAATGCATGCAATGATGAAGAAAAAACTCACCAATGCATGTAGAAGTTCTTGGTCATCAAGTATGCATGCATGTGGTGTAATTAATGCATTGGTTTACACAATTTTTTGAGAAAAACGAGAGTAGTACTTTTGCAAACTAAGGAATTAATTCCACCATTCATCATCTACCTTAGTTGAAGAGATTTTCAAATTAAGCCCTATAAAACGGAAAGGAGGGAGTAGTACTTACTGTGGGAAAGGTGAAATGATGGCTTCTTCGTCCGAGGAACTTACTATGGCGAAGGTGGGGCTCTGTGATTTGACTGCTCACTAGTCATTACTACTGCGGCGCAATAATCGGGGTGAATCTTTCCCTGCAGTTGTGCACTCAATATTGCTACTTGGCAGGTGGAGCCGGATGAAGGATGTCCCACATGTCGGCGAAACGAAGTTGAATTGGTTCTGGCATTGCTATCAATCCTTCAGGATTTGTTTATATGTACGCATAATTTTAATGAAATTGTAATGTGATGCTATGAAGGTTTCAACTTTGGTTCCCGCAGGAAAAAAGGTTTCAGCTTAGGATTCATGTGTCCTCTTTCCTCAAGATTATCTTGTTAAAACATTCCATTAAATACAAATGAAACTACCATGGCTGCCAATGCATCTCTATGGTTCGCAGATCAGTGCCAATATTCACATCACAACTGAAGACAAAGTTGTGAGAAGGTGTACAAATAAAGAAAAATATATAATTGATCGATGCTGTTCGTAGGCATGGCTCCATTTCCTGGGCACAATGTTCATTGGTTGGCAGCTAGTTTCACCCTGCTCTGTAGCCAAAAAAGGTGTATGGAGGACATCACAATCCGATCATTTTATGCAGCTCCACTAAAATTGAGCTGACCATCCCTGTTTGTAAAGATATCCAGTCAGTGTGATTACAATAATAGTGGAACTAGATGATGAAACATAACACACACAAATAGAAGCCGATCACCTCTGCGATCTCTCTTTAGGACTAACTACTTGTTGGAGAAGATTAGGCATGGAGTTGGATGAGGAGGATAGCAAAACCAATCGCCCTTTCTGCAGTCCCACAGAAATGTAAAAACGTTGCTTGTGTGACATTTTGGCAGAACTAAACAAAAACACTCTTAAGAAAAAAGTGATTTGTGCAGTTCACCAAAAGGTCGCAATAGCAACGAGGTGAAATGGACAACCCTGTTTGCAAAAGGAGGTAGAAAGGAAACAATTACTGCCCAATAACACAAGCTGAAGACACATATGCCGACAAAAAAGAAGCATATTCCATGTAATAAGGGAAATATAGCAGCATGGTGGTTTATCTATAATGGTTTGAGGATGAGATTGCAAGATGGAAAGTACGCCGGCCGAGATACGTTTTAAGCAAAGAACTAAAGAAGATCCACATGCAGGATTTTCCACATGCAGCAACGTGGGAAGATGGGAAGTGGAGCAAGGCCGGAGGAAGTTGTACCTGAGGGTCGTCGGGATGAAACTAGGAGGGCGCTGGTGGCTGGGATTTTCCCATACTGCGGCAGCGAGCAAGTGGCGAAGGCCCTGCGGTGCCGGAGCTTGGTCAGAGAGAATGGCAGGTACCGCAGATCGGGACGTGCTGCCTCAACGTCGTCGAATGAAGGAACAATGCACATCCGCCCTTTCCGTCGGCGGACGGGATGCGGCCAGATCACTGACCAACGGTGAGAGAAAGAGGCCACCGCCGCCTTGTGTGAGATGGTGTGACAAGAGACAAACCCCGACAGGCAGGCTCCGCTGTATATAGTGGAGCAGATTTTTTCATTTTCCCCACGACAATCGTTTTATATTGTGTACGTGCCATTGAGGAATATATAACTTTATTTAATACTAACGTGTCAAGTCGAACTTTGTTCCGTCTACGCATGGTACACGACACTCCTTTGAGTAAACAACCGCTACACGCATCAAATTATCACGTGGGATGCCTTTTCGTACATAAACAAACTCCACAGTGTACCCGCGTGGGTGTGGCGGGGAACGAGATGTGAGTATGTGTGTCCTGCGTGCACCTCTTCTTTAGGTGGAGGTACGTACGTGGGTGGGTGTGAGAGAGATGGTTTGTGCGAAACAGAGGCAATGTGTCGATGATATCTCAAACAAAAAAACATAACATACACTGCTGCACGGCGGTCCTAAACAAACGGTTTTTTACCCCTTTCCGCGACGGCATTTGGAACCGTCGCCAAGTGAGTGTGTGTGATAGGGTGTCCTTCCCACACGACCCAGAAAATCGTCGGGGATAGGCCCTCCTGGGACCCAGGCTAGGGCCGTGTGCGATCGGGCAAGGCATCGAAACCCAATCATTTCCGTAGGTATGTACATCCCACACGGTGAATCCCAGAAATCATTTCTGTATGTATGTACATCCCACACGGTGAATCCCAGAAATCATTTCCGTAGGTATGTACATCCCACACGGTAATCCGAGAAAATCATTTTCGTAGGTATGTACATCCCACACGGTGAATCCGAAAAAAACATTTCCGTTCGTATGTATATCACACACAGTCAATCCAAGGAATACATTTCCGTTCTTATGTACATCCCACACAGTCAATCTAGGGAAAACGTTTCTGTTCGGACGTAAATCCCACACAGTTTTATGTGTAGGCTCGTGTATCAAAGGTGTAACTATCCCACACGGTCTTCCTTGGTTAACTGTTTGCTTTTATCAACCATATCACACATGATTTGATGAAGAAAACTGTGTGGCATTGGGCTATCCATCGCAACCGCTTTTACTGCTAGAACCGTTTGCAAAGGTCCATGACACATTTAGAAGGTTTATTAGTTTACAATTAATAATTCCAATATTACACAAATTCACATTTCATATCAAATAGCTGTTTGCCAATTTCATATTAGGCACATAAATATATTATAACATCACAGTACGGTAGCTACATGAAAACAACACAATACAACATATAGCTAGTTCAACTTCATAAGAACAATATATTCATTTCCCTAATCGAGATCATCCAGGCTCGTCTTATCCACCTCTGCTTTAAGTTCAGTAAGAACCCGTTTTGCATGGGCCAACTGGGAAAGTGCCTCCTCCTTCGCCAACACCATCTTAGCAAAGTATTTTAAAAAAATCTGAGCTCATTCTCCACCTTCAACTTTTTATCCCGCATCTTGAAATATGCTTTAGCATTGACAAGACTTTCTCTAAGCCTAGCTGTGTTCACTTCCTCATACATGCTCCAGAGCTTCGTTAGGCACATCTTCAAAGACTATGGCCACTCTTGATCAACCCACTCCAAGTAAGAACACTTCCGTTCATCCTATAATATTTAAAACTAGATCAGTAATAATTGTAGGGGAAATGGGTTTATAGCAACATAGAAAATCACCAATGCTTTTTTTGAAAAACTGAAGAAACATGTTAATTATGACATATCTTCTCAAAAAGATCAATGTGCAAATGAAATAATTGGTACTGAGACAACAACCAAATTCTGGAACATCAGAAGCTATAATTAACTACAATGACACTACAAGTTCTTACTCATGTACAATAAATAACAAATTGAACATTTTATGAGGAAGGTAAATATAACTGCAACAGCATAGCGACAGTGTTTGGATGACAGAAAATTCATACTAACAGGTGTGTACATGCACAAATGTAGTAACATGGAACTAATAGCACTAAGGCCGTCCATTATGTATGCCAAAACTTGTGTAAAGACAACTGTTGCTACATCTCACACCGGTGCCCTGAACTGGCGAGCCAATGCAGCGGAAAAAAAATCAGGGGCCGGACTCCAGAGCACGTAGTTGCTCCGATGCCCAGTTCCTTCATGCAATAAAGATTTTGTATTTTACTGCTTGGCTGCTCGGATGTGTGGACCAAAGTTAGCTGCACATTCTAATGGCACCGCTGATGAGAAGGCAACAATTTAAGATACTAGGTACGAACTGTGACACTGTCTTAGGATGCGTTTGGTTGAAGGTGTGGTATGACTGGGTTGGGACCGTGAGAGTGTCTGAATCACATCTAACAAATGATTTGTAACAACGGAAGAGGGTCTAACCTTCTCTACACATGTCAGAAACATCCCCCCCAATGTCCACAGAATCAAACGCAAGTAGCTTCGCGCATGGAGATTGATGGTGACAACGAGCAGATAGATCTTTAGCCACCTGCTCCATTCATTGCCACTGATGGTCTTAGGGATCTACAAGAGGAAGAAACTACTCAAGTCGACCTTCGGGTAGAAATACTTCATTCCAAGTCATAGCCCGAGAGAGAGAGAGAAGAGAGGCATACCCGGGTGGTGAAGGAGTAGTCGTCGGAGGAGGAACCGCTAGAGATGTCTTTGAAGAAGACCATGGCGACCCCGGTGGTAGGATGCGAGACGGTGAGAACGAGGAAGCGGCTATAACTTAGCAAGGAAGGAAGGAAGGGGGAAACAAGGGAAATGTGACTTGTGGTCAGGGAGAAAAGGGGGTCGGGAAGGGGGGCCGGGGTAGATATTTTGGCGGTAGGCCAAAATTTTGGAAATGTGGAGGGAAACTCTACGCATGGTGCCGCTGGGCCATTCACTTTGAACGATTGTGTGCATCGCAAATGATTCTTCTGCTTTACGTGCATGGGATGAGTTCGATAATTCAAATTTTGGTCTCAAGGCATGGGCGCATTCACTTTGAACGCGCGCGGTGCCACCGGACCATTCACTTTGAATGATTGTGTGCATCGCAAACGATTCTTCTGCTTTACGCGCATGGGATGAGTTTGATAATTCAAATGTTGGTGGAAATTTCCCCGGGTACGTCATTGCATAATTTAACATCGCTTGCTAATTTGGGCACACAAAAGAGCGTACAGCAGACAGACCACACTTACTGAATCGAGCAATTTCAGTAATTACACAAAGCTAGTTGACCTAAACATTGTAACAAAAGACCAGCATTAAAAACAAAGCCTAAGTACGCATAATTAAAAATCCGCCGCTGTGCCGGCCTATGCATCGCCGGTGTGAGATGAGACGTCGATGACTTGTCCTAGCGACATGCCGCCGTTGGTGGACTCCGCGTCCCCCCTGCTGAAGTCGATCGCGTCCTCGTCCTCGGCGCCACCCTCAAGGTTGTAGTACTCGTAGTAGTGGTTGCGCCAGAGCTCGCGTTGGTACTCCACCACCGGTTCCTTGACGGACAGACTTTTCTCTACCTCGACCTCTACCACGCGCAACTCCTCCTCCCGGCGCTCCTCGATCTCCGCCGCCTCTTGCATCTCCAGCTCCTGCTCGACGACCTCATGAGGAAGCAGGTGCTCCATGGCCACCGCCGCCTTTTCAGACATGGGTTGCATGCTGGAGTCTGAGGTGGCTTAGAATATCCTGGCGTGTGCATCCTTAATCTTGGTGTGGATGGCCTCGACCCAGGCTAGGGCGACATCAGCGACACGGACGGCAGCTCGAGCACTCTCGGCGTTTGCAGACACCGTTGCGGCAACAGCTACAGCCGTCTCGGCTGCTGCAGCTGCCCTGTCGGCTTCCGCAAACGCCCTCTCGGTGGAAGCGGCCGCGCTCAATGCGGATGCCGCGGCACTCTCGGCATAGGCGGCCGCGCTCGAGGGGGGGGGGGGGGACACGGCCATCGTACGGGCCTTCACGAAGCGTTTCCACGGCGTCATCTTTGCAAGAAGGGGGTGCGGGAATGGAGATCGGGATTCGTGATTTGGGGGTTGCCGGCACTAGAGCAGACGAGCCGGCGAAGCTTAAGGAGGGAGACTTAAATAGACCTAGATGTTTTCATCGCAAACGGTTCCTAGAAAACAACTATGTGTGATGTTGTAGATATTTTTTATTAGCTGTGAAAGACGAATTTGGAATAAAGTGCCAACGGATGGTGTTTTAAATTAACAAGAAATTTTGTAGTACTAATACAACTGTCATGTCAAATTTTGGAAAATTTCAGGGGTCATTTGACCTTCTAAGAGATTTAAGTGATTTTCTGGCCATTTAATGACCATAATTGAAATTTGAACTACATGTACATGCAACAGCTAACCATAACAGTTTGAAAACTCATATTCCGTGTACTTGTGTGTGATTTAATTCCATGTGCAGTAAATTGGAAGGAAATTTCAAACATATTGGTCTAACGGCTATGACACAATTAAGCATGGTGTGACATGGCATTTTAATTCCAAAAAATTAAAAAAATCAGAAACACATGAAACCTTGGTTGATGTAATGTCATGCCACCAAGATGATGTGGTAAAAAATTTGGCATGTTTGACCAAAGTTTGGACACACACCCCTCACAAACCGGAGCAACTCACTAGAAGGCTCGTGGTTCCGAGAGAGAACAATGCATGTTTGATGACGAACGGGAGATAGCATCCTCTTACGGCCTTCAAATTTTTTTTTCTACATCTAACGTGCACTACTACAACAGTAATGTGATTTTTTTTGAAAATCCTAGGGGTCATTTAACCTTTTAAAGACATTTAAGTGTTTTTCTAGCCATTTGATAACCGTAATTCAAATTTGAACTACATCTACATGCAACGCGTAACCGAAACGGTTTGAAAAATCATATTTGTGTACTTGTGTGTGAGTTAATTCCATGTGCAGTAAACTAGAATGAATTTTCAAACATATTTGAATCACGACATGGACACATATGCATGAATACGTATGCATGGAGTGGCATGGCATTTTAATTCCAAAAAAAATCAGAAACACATGAAACCTTGGTTGATGTAATTTCATGCCACCAAGATGATGTCGTAAAGAAATTGGCTTGTTTGACGAAAGTTTGGACACACACCCTCACAAACCGGAGCAACTCGCTAGAAGGTTCATGGTTCCGAGAGGGCACAATGCATATTTGATGACGAACGGGAGATAGCTTCCTCTTACGGCCTTCAATTTTTTCAACGTCTAACGTGCACTACTACAACTGTAATGTGAAATTTTGGAAAATTCTAGGGGTCATTTGACCTTTTAAAGACATTTAAGTGATTTTCTAACCATTTAATGACTGTAATTCAAATTTGAACTGCATCTACATGCAACGCCTAACCAAAACGTTTTGAAAAATCATATATGTGTACTTGTGTGGAACTTAATTCCATGTGTAGTAAATTAGAAAGAATTTTCAAACATATTGGTCTGACGACATGGACACATGCATACGTATGCATGGACTGACATGGCATTTTAATTCAAAAAATGAAAAAATAATGAGAAACACATGAAACCTTGGTTGATGTAATGTCATGCCACCAAGATGATGTGGTAAAGAAATTGGCATGTTTGACGAACGTTTGGACACGCACCCCTCACAAACCGAACCAACTCACTAGAAGGTTCGTGGTTTTGAGAGGGAACAATGCATGTTTGATGACGAACGGGAGATAGCTTCCTCTTATAGCCTTCAAACTTTTTCCTACGTTTAAAATGTACTAATACAACTGTCATGTGAAAATTTGCTAAATTTCAGGGGTCATTTGACTTTTTAAGGCATTTTAAGTGATTTTCTAACCGTTTAATGATCGTAATTAAAATTTGAACTACATCTACATGCAACGGCTAACCATAACGGTTTGAAAAATCATATTTTTGTGGACTTGTGTGCGAGTAAAAAAATCATCAGACGATGTAAATATCTGGTGTTCAAAAAAGAAAATGTAAAGATCTGGCAAGACAACCAGCCCCCACATGATTGGCACTCTATTTCGTGCCTCGAGGTTTGGAAGGTGAGTGGCGGGGGTTATAAATCAGACACGGTTCTATATTAGAAACCATGAGCTATTAAGTTCACACACAGATTTTTCCACAGGAATCGTGTGTAATTCAAACTATAGTACTCGTAAATCCCGGCGACCAGCGTGTGTACTCTTCCCGTCGATTTAGATTCCGGCCACCAATAAATACTACCTTTCTCACATTGTCCCGCCTGCATTCTCATCTACATCCTCCCCTTGCTCAGCCTCTCTCTCTCTCAAATCTCTGCCATGGTGCCACTGGTCTGCCCACGTGCCGATGAGGAGTTCCCGCCCCCCCGAGGACGCTCACTCAAAGAGCCGCGACGAGGAACCCTATGCGCCGCCGGATGAGGTTGCACCGGATCTCCCAACTTTGGATTGGTTTTGGGGCTAGTACAATCTTTGTCTGTGGAAGTCACTGCCGCCGGCTGAGAAAGCCAGGCAAGTGGCGTTCAAGAAGGGTATGGCAAAGGAGGAAGCCAGGTACCAGGCGGCCTGTGAAGCCCATGATGCTGCCTGGAAAAAGTTGGCGGTGGAGCTTTGGGGGCAGGCGCGTCATCGTGCGGAGGAGGTGTATGAAGATGGGTACTTCGTGAGGAAGGTCAAAGGCGCTAGGCGCCTGATCGCTGCATGGAGGTGGGTCGATAAGCTCCAGCATGCCACCGACGAGGAGCTCTGGTGGGCACCCAATGAAATGGCAAGATCGTTCGCACTCGTCCGTTAACAACAGGCAGATCGATATGTCAAGCGCTGCAAGGCGGAGGAGGCGGCCTCCGCGCTGGGAAGACGCCGTGCACCAGGGATCTGCTGGCAAGGGGCTGGCGGAATACTGCCCCCAGGAGGGATTATTAGTTCTAGTATTGTTCATTTTCAATTTTATGAATTGTACCTAGTAGTTAAGTATCATCACATATATGTGATGATAATATATATATTTTGTGATGATCAAATAAACAGTTAATATACATATATATTATGAATTCCATTTTCTATCTGTTTTGTATACTAATTTGAATCTAGCTGTTATCATCCACATATACAGAATGGAAAGTGTATATACACACAGTGAAACAGAACATATAAGAATGTAAAACATAGTACACACATTGAAACAGAGCAATAAACAGAGCAATACTATGATTGCTGTGAATACAAAGCTATCCACATCGAAACAACTTTTCAAAATAAAACGCGTCCATGAGACCATAACCAGCAGCCCTTGCCTAGGGTAGCTCTTGGCTCTTCCTGAACTTGTGCAGGCGTTCGTCCAAGCGATATACACGCTCGCGGTACATCTGGAGCGTGATCTCAAGCTCCAAGTTGGCTTTTTCATCGCAGATCACCAGCTCGAGGATGCGATGGCCATGTTCCTCTACTGTGCTCAGGTGGACACCTGGGACAAGGAGGTGGTCGAGCCTACGGACCAGCGCGTTGGCATCCAGCGTGCCGTGGACAAGGCGAACGGTGGCACCCATGCCAACAGCGCGGAGGGCGTCCGGTGCAAGTACGGCGTGGCCGGCATCTGGTGCAAGTACGGCGCTGAGGGCCTCTGCCCACTCCCGACGAGGAAAGGGGGTATTGACGGGACGTGTACCCCGCTGCGACGCCGTGTCGACAGCAGTCAAGCACCGATGGATCCGCTCTTGCTATGCGGCGCGCCGCACCTCTCGATCTGCGGCGCTCCAACGTCTCGTAGTGCGGCGAGCCGCAGCCTATCGGCGCGGACGCGCCTAACTTGCTATGCGGCGTGCCATTGATCATGTTGTGTGGCGAGCTGCAGCCTGTTGGCACTGACATGCCTATGTTGATCTGCGACACTCAAGCGCCATGCGCCAAAGGTCTGCTCAACCCTGGCGATGACGCGCATCACAGCATCGTCCATCAGGTTGCCGGGGAGCGCGTCGGCCACGATGGGCCATGGTGCCTACTTGTTTTCCTTGTTGATGAGGTTGATGGCAGAGGCGGCGCTTTGGTGGGTTGGCATGCTTGGAAAAGGTGGATGTGCTACAGGCTGCGCTTGCCGCCTCCGTGCGTCGTGTGCCCCTATGCACAATATAGAGTGTGGCGGGAAATAGGTGAGGAAATGGCGGGAAACGGTGGCGTGTTCATAAAACGCCATCAATTAATGGAAACTTAGCATCGAGCTAGCACAAGAAGTAGATGATGATCATGTCGGATTTCAAGTTCCGGCAAATCCCTTGAGGTTCGAACACTGGGGTGCACACGAAGATCTCTCCCCCTCTAGCCCACGCTCTCACCGCACACTCAAATCTTAGCGCGTCGAACCCGCAGAACAAGGGACACAAGATTTATACTGGTTCGGGCCACCAATGTGGTGTAATACCCTACTCAAGTGTGGTGTGGTGGATTTCCTCTTGGGCTGAGGATGAACAGTTACAAGGGAAGAACAACCTCCTGAGGAGGGGTGCTCTTGTGCTTGGTGAGATGGTGTGGTAGAGGATCATTCTCTTCGTCCTTGATCAGCCTCTCCTCCCCCCTTTTCTAAGGTGGAGACTAGTCCTATTTATAGAGGCCCGAGTCTTCTCCCCAAATATTAGGCGGGAAGGGATCCCACAACTGCCAGTTTGAAGGGGGACAACTAGTATAAGCTATCCTGACAAAAGGTGATCTTCGCCTGCCAAAGGCACTAGTGGTGACGCCGTCCTGGGCTCCACGGTGACCTCCGTCCTGCGGTCCTGCTGGTCTTGGTATTGTTGCACCGATATGGAAACGTTTGCTTGACGCCTCGGGATTCCACGCCTGCGCTTGTCTCTTTAGCACCAAAGAGGAAACGAGGACACTGCGCGCGCTGGTGCCGGCCTGGCCTTGGTCGTCATGGCTTGCGTCATGGGGACCTCGCGAGGTGCCCCTTGCCTTGATCTCTCCTCCCCTCGCGAGCCAGCCTGGTGAGGCCGCCCCCGAGGAGGTCTTGCGTCATGCGCCTCATGAGGCTTGGCCCCTCACGAGGGTCTTGAGTGCTTGCTGGTGAAGATGGGCCATACGGGGCTGCTGGTGGAGCCACACCGTGGGCCACAGGCAGGCAAGTCTGGGGACCCCCGTTCCCAGGACGTCGACAGTAGCCCCAAGGCCCAAGGCGCGCTTGGGGTTGGCTTCGAGGCGAAGCCAAGGGACAAGTGCGGAGAGCCGTGGGCCCTAACAGCCTGCGGCCTTGGTTGACGTGTGGCGGTTGATTGGACGTGGGCGCATCCACTTCTCCACGCCACCTCGGCAACTGCCCGCCTTGACGGGTCCTTGCTGCATGTAGAGAAAAGATCATTATTACCTTATATCATGGAGGCCGGCTGTTGGCCTCCCCTTGGCTATAAATGGGAAGATGGGTGTGGAGCCCCCGTCACCCATCTCTTCCTTCGCTTCTTCCGCTCCTTCTTCTTCCTCGCTTCATCGCTTGCTGCATCGACCATGGAGCCGATAAGGAGGTTCTCAGCCGTGGAGAAGGGAAAACCCCCTCGACGAGCCCGAGCCACTTCCGCCAAAGAAGAGGCTGTCCCATCGTCACGACATAGTCGAGAGGCCAGAGGTGTCGAGGCCCTGGTATGAGCGGCCACCTCCAGTGTATCCGCTGCCCTTGTACGCCCGAGCCGAGGGCTCCGGAGGGAGGAGTGGCGAATGACGCTGCCCACGCCGGAGCTGTTGTCTCCGCGTCGTGGTGACGCACACTGCCGCCCCCGGAGCCCACGCCGTGGACTTATCGCGCGAACTCGTGCTATGGGCGGCGATGCCTCCGCGCACTTGGACTCGCTTCTCGGAGTTCTTCGCCATCGAGGGGACCCCTCCAGCTTTGGCTGTAGCACACCGACTAAGACGCCCCGGTGACTGGTGCAGAGGTTGAAGACATCTCCTCCGGGAAGATCTTCATGACTCATGGCTGGGGCGAGGTCGCTCCAGTCTACCGTGTGGAACGTGCCCTTGCCATCCACTTCGAGTACGACGGCGCCTCCATGATGTTCTTCAAGGTCTTCGACAAGGAAGACCGCCCCTTGAAGTGTTGCCCTGAAGGGGGTCGCCAGGATGGCGCAGCGACAAAGGCCGAGACGGCTGCAGGCTTCGCCAACCACTCCTCCAACAGTGGCGATGATTCCTGGCGGTCCAGCGATTCTCCTGAGTTTGACGAGACTCCAGAGACAAGCGACGATAGCTACGTGCCCCCGAGCTCTCGCCGTGCTCGGAGCAAGGCCGCAGCGTCCAGCCGCCGCTGTCGCAGATCTGGATGAGGTTGGCGCCGGCCTCCGGAGGCCCACTGTCGATGATGGCGTCGGCTGCGTTTGGCGCATGTAGATAGGGCCCCTAGGAACTTCCTTCTTTTGTTACCTACGAGGAATAAAGACAGACCCCGTGGGGCGTGTAAAGGGTCTGTAATGTCTTTTGTTGATATTATCCTTACTATGAAAATTTGCGAATGCGTGTCCTTCTTAGGCTCGGTCTCCCCTTTCTAACCATGTGGCAGCTTCATGCTCTACGCCGATAGGTCCCGGTCCCCAGGCAGGCTGCAGCGGTCGGATGTGGGGCTCCGGCTAGCCCTTAAGGTTCGAACACTAGGGTGCGCGCGAAGTCTTTCCCTCCTACCAATCTACGCTCTAGCTCGCTGAGATCTTGTAGACTAATTCGACGAACTCACAACACAGAAAGACACGGGGTTTATACTGGTTTGGGCCACCGTTCTGGTGTAATACCCTACTCCAGTGTGGAGGTGGTGGATTACCTCTTGGGCTGATGAAACAGTACAAGGGAAGAATAGCCTCCCGAGGTTGAGATGTTCTTGCGTGTATGAACTTGTGTGTATCTCTGGGTCTGATCCCCCACTCTCTATGGTGGTGGCTAGTCCTATTTATGGAGGCCCTGGTCCTCTTCCCAAATATCGAGCGGGAAGGGAGCCAACAATGGCGGGCTAATTTGAAGGGGGACAACTAGTACAACCCGGCGGAGCCCCCTGGCGCTTGCAGGGTGCCCCAATCTAACTTAAGAAAGGCTTGACGTGGCGATCTGAAGGAGGTGCTTGGGAGCCACCTAGCAGTGTCGTGACTGCGTGGTGTGTCGGCGCCGCGTAGCGCACAGTGAAGAGATTGCGGAGTTTCCCCCAGGACGTCACCGTGGATCCTTGGAGGTTGAGCAGCCAAGCGCGCGGCTCGCCGGCGAGGGCCAGGGGGAACTAGTTTGCCATGATCTTGTCATCGCCTCCGGCATCAAGGAAGGCTTCCTCGTATGCTAGCAGGAACAACACCGAGTCTTCCGCGCCATCGTAACGTGGCGGCATCTCCGGCGTGAACTTGGCCGGCCATTGCACTCGCCCCAAAGCGGGGGGCAGGCCTCGGTACCCAGACTCCCTGCTGCTGGCGTTGACCGTAGAGGCTGGTGGCGGGGCACCTGCCATGGGAGCATAGTGCGGTGGCACGAGGCGTTGGTTGGTGGAGAGAAGCCCCGGCACACCCCTACCTGGCGCGCCAAATGTCGGATGTGGGGCTCTGGCTAGCCCTTAAGGTTTGAACACTGGGGTGCTGCGAAGTCTTTCCCTCGTACCAATCTACGCTCTAGCTCGCTGATATCTTGAAAACGAATTCGACGAACTCACAACACAGAAAGACACGGGGTTTATACTAGTTTGGGCCACTATTTTGGTGTAATACCCTACTCCAGTGTGGTGGTGGCGGATTGCCTCTTGGGCTGATGATGAACAGTACAAGGGAAGAACAGCCTCCCGAGGTTGAGGTGTTCTTGCGCGTATGAACTTGTGTGTATCTCTTGGTCTAATCCCCCACTCTCTATGGTGGTGGCTAGTCCTATTTATAGAGGCCCTGATCCTCTTCCCAAATATTGAGCGGTAAGGGAGCCAACAATGGCGGGCTAATTTGAAGGGGGACAACTAGTACGAGCCATCCTGACAAAAGTAGTCTTCACCTGCACAAAGCTCTGGTGGTGATGTCGTCTTGGGCTCCACGATGACCTCCGTCTTGCAATCCATGGTCTTGGTCTTGTTGCACCGAAATGGCAACCTTTGCCTGAGGCCTCAGTACTCCGCGGCTGCGCTTGCCTCCTTTGCACCAAAGGGGAAACAAGGACGCTGCGCGCGCTGGCGCCTGCCTGGTGTCGATCGACATGGCTCATGTCACGAGAGCCTCGTGAGGTTCGCCTCGCCTTGATATCTCCGCTCCTCGTGAGCCTTCCAAGCTAGGACACTCTAGAGGAGGTCTTGCGTCGTCCGCCTCGCGATGCTTGGCCCCTCGAGAGGGTCTTGGAAGCTTCGTTGGTGAAGATGGGTCGTACGGCCTGCTGGCTCAGCCACACTACTGGCCGCAGGCAGGCAAGTCTGCGGACCCCCGTTCCCAGAACGCTGACAGTAGCCCCTGGGCCCAAGGTGCCCTCGGGCTTGGTTTAGCGGCGAAGCCAAGGGTCAAGTTTGGAGCACCGCGGGCCCCAAAAGCATTCGGCCTCGTTTGACGCGTGGCGGTTGATTGGACGTGGGCGTCCCCGCTTCCCCACGCTGCCTTGACGACTGCACGACTTGACAAGTCCCTGCGACATGCAAGGGAAACCATCATTACCTGCGATCGTGGGAGACGCCGGTTGGCCTTCTCTTGCTATAAATGGGGAGGGGGGCGGAGCCCCCGTTGCCCATCTCTTCCACGCTTGGTCGCTTCTTCTTTTCTTTGTTGCTTGCAGTGCCTCTGATGGCGCCACGGAGGAAGGTCTCTGCCGCCGTGAAGGGGAAGGCCCCTCGCGAGGGCCCCAGTTCCCCGGTGCCCAAGCGCGGTCGTGGCCGTCCGTGCAAGCACACTGCGACCCCCGCCGTGGCCCACCGTCGAGGCGGCGCCACGGCACGCGGAGGGGACCGTCCCAACCATGGCGGTCCAACTGACGAGGGGAGGCGCGCGATGGTGGCGCGGCCTCCCCGCCCGTGCTTCCATTCGGCGGAGGTGTCGCCGGAGTTCGTTATCTGGTCGGAGAACCCAGCCGGCAACTAGCTCCAGCTTCCGCGCTTCCTTGTCCATGAACTGCCGGCCCCTGGTCCAGGCGGGCTCTGGTTGCAGGCGGATGGTTGCTGTAGCAAGGCCTCCTGGTTCGTGGTCAAGACTTCCGCCGCGGTCAACATAGCCCTAGCCCACGGCTGGCAGAAGTTCGCCCGCGCGCGTGGCCTGGGCAGGCGGTGCACACTCCACTTCAAGTATGACGGTGGGTCGACCCTCTATGTGAGGGTGTTCAGGGAAGATGGTCGCCGCGCCGGGTGCTGCCCCAAGACGAACGACGGTCAGGACGTGCTCGGCCTTGGTGACGGTTGCGACAAGGATGAGGGCGAGCCTGCCCTCGGCGGCGACCGCGTCTCTTCCAGCTACAGTGACTCTCCCTCCAGTGACAGCTCCAACAGCGGTGGCTACAACCAGCCGCCGTGCCGCCGCGCCTGCTTTGAAGAAGGCAGCGGGTCATCACGTCGCCGCACCTCCATGAAGCGCGAGGAGGGGTCTGGCTAGGCTCAGGCGTCACTAAGGGCCTGCCCCCGCGGATTGCTGAAATACCGCTTTGTTTAGCTTTTGCTTTTTTTCCTCCATCAGAAAATGAAACCAGTATGGGCCCAGAGGGGCGTGTATCAAACTGCGGTTCTTGGTTAATGCAACGTGCGTATTATTCCCATGCCGTGTTGTTATTTTGCGCAAACATAACTTAACCTGGCGCGTTTGGGACGCCCTTTCCTTCACGAGGTGTTTGCGTTTGCTCAGGAATTGCAAAAAAAATTGTTAGGGGGTGCGCTAGACGATTGGCCGTTCACCCAAACCTTGACTTGGCGCTTTGCATCGCGGTACCCGAGGGGCATGGATTAGGAGAGATGCACCAGCTTCTAGGGTCGAACGAGGGTGACTCGCGAGAAGGCAGAGAGAAGAAAAATGCTCGCGAGGGCACCTGCCTAGTCCCCTTGCTAGGTATGCGAGAGAGAGATCTTGAGCAAACCAGAGCCGAAAAACGTGGTAAAAGGCGAAGGAACCAAATCAGCAAGGAACGCCAAAGGCAAACTTGATTAAGGAGAAGCGAGCCAACTTCAGAAAGCAAATGAAAAGCCACGTCCGGCACCTAATCTTGTCTTTAAGTCTTCTCACCAGCGCAGAGCTAAGTGTTGTCCACTAGGCATGGGAGGGAGCCATAGGGCCTGAGGCCGGCGCTCCTGAGACTCTGGGGCATGTACAACCCTAACTCATTATTACGTGAGAGTGTCACGGGCGGCGATTCTTCACAGGCACCGGGCCTTCTTCACAGGATCTAGGCCTTTCTTCACAGGCTTTGGGCCTTGCTTCACAGGCTCTGGGCCTTGCTTCACTGGTAGAACCTCCGGATGTGCTGGATGTTCCAGGCGTTTTGGATAGGTGTCCCTTCTCACGTCTCCAGGCGCACCGCGCCAGGCCTGGAGATGCGGACGACCCTGAATGGGCCCTCCCACATGGGTGAAAGCTTGTGCAACCCTTCCCTAGAGAGGACCCGCCTCAGGACCAGGTCACCCATCTCGAGCGTCCTGGAGCGAATGTTGTGGTAGTGGTAACGCCGCAGCGCTTGCTGGTACCTTGCTGCCCTTAATGCAGCTTCACGACGACGTTCCTCCCCCAGCACGAGATCCATCCCCCACATGGCGTCGTGCTGCATTTTGTCGAACGCCAGAACCCGCGCGGAGCGATGCCGGACCTCATGAGGGAGGACTACTTCAGCTTTGTAGACGAGGAAGAACGGAGTCTCGCCCGTTGGCTTGGTAGCGGTGGTGCGGATGGACCACAGCACGGACTAGAGCTCGTCGTGCCAGCCCCTGCCGCAGGCCTCCAGCTTCTTCTTGAAGGTCCTAGTTTTGAGGCCCCTCGGGACCTCAGCGCCGGCGTGCTCAGCCTGACCATTGCTGCTGGGGTGGGCCACCGAAGTGTAGCAAATCTGCGTTCCAAGGTTAGCACAGTAGGTTTTAAAGAGGTTACTAGTAAACTGCGAGTCGTTATCTGTGATGATACGATTGGGGACCCCGAAGCGGCTCACGAGGCCCTTGATGAACTTGATAGTAGAGTCGGCTGGAATGGTTCGGACGGCTTCCACTTCCGCCCATTTGGTGAACTTGTCGATAGCGACGTAGAGATAACGGTAGCCCCCTGGCGCTCGTGGGAACGGGCCTAGGATGTCTAGCCCCTAGACCGCAAACGGCCATGTGAGCGGGATGGTTTGGAGGCCCTGAGCAGGCTGATGGATTTGCTTGGCGTGGAATTGGCAAGCTTCGCAGGATCTCACCAGCTCGGCTGCATCGTTGAGTGTTGTGGGCCAATAGAATCCGCTGTGGAAGGCCTTGCCGACGAGGGTCTGCGATGATGAGTGATGTCCACAATCCCCGCCATGTATGTCAATCAACAGCTCCGTCCCTTGATCACCGCAGATGCAGCGCAGAGTGACATCGTTCGGTCGTTTCCTATACAACTTGCCGTCTTGAATGCAGTATGCCGTGGCCTGTCGGGCCACGCGCTCTGCGTCTTCTTCCTTCTCCAACAGTGTCCCGTGCATCAGGTACTCCTTGAACTCCTTGGTCTGGCACTCCTCCTGGGGCTCGAGCGCCAAGAGCAGCCGAGCTCCTGAGGTTGGGCCGCAAGCTGGGGCTCCCGTGGCCGGGGGCTGAGGGAGCTCCTCCCGAGGCTGAGTCGTGCTTGAAAGAGGTGGCATAGCTAACGGCTTGAAGAGCCACTCTTCGAAGACGCCGGGCTCTTGCGGTTGCAGCTTGGATGCTCTCTTGGCGATGTCGTCGGCTTCCTTGTTGGTGCCTCGGGGCACGTGCTGCCGCTCCAAGCCCGAGAACTGCTTTTCCATCTTGCGCACCTCCGCAAGGTAGGCCTCCATGTGCTCGTCCTTTGGCTCGTACACTTTGTTGGAGAAGTTGACGAGGAGCTGCGAGTCGCCCTTGACGGTAAGGCGCATCACCCCCAGAGCCGCCGCAGCCTTCAGGCCGGCTATGAGGCCTTCGTATTCTGCGATATTGTTGGAGACCTTCTCGCCATGCTGGAAGCAGAGTTGCACGACATAGTAAAGCTTGTCCTGAGTGGGCGAGATGAGCACTGCTCCAGCCCCCGCACCCTGGTGCGCAAAGGCGCCATCAAAATACATGACCCAGCCGTCCGGTGCCTCACTTCCTGGGGAGGTGGACCGGTCTTCTCCTTCCTCAAGAGCTGCGGCATCTGTCCATTCCGGCACAAAATCAGCGAGCGCGCCCCCCTTGATGACCCTGGTGGTGCTGAACTTCAGCTGGAATGCTTGCAGCTTGATGTTCCATTCAGCGACCCTTCCGGCTGAGTTTGGACTCCTGAGTACCCTTTCCAATGGGTAAGATGAGACGACCTTGATGGGGTGCCCCTGAAAGTAGTGTTGCAGCTTGCGCGAGGCCACCAAGAGTGCGAGCAGGAGCTTTTGTGACATGGGGTAGCGTTCCCCTGCGTCTCGCAGTACGGTGCTGACTAGGTATACCGGGTGCTCGACGAGGGCTGGCACACTATTGAGGCTCGGGTCTTGCGGAGATGGTGGCGTATCCTGAGGTGGAGGGTTTCTTGAGACTTGGCCATCCTCAGGAGTTCCCGCGATGTTGCCTTGCCGAGCTTGATCTTCCGCCGCTAATGGCTCTGGTGTGCCTTCCTGACCCTGCGCTTCATCATCTTTGGCTTGGCACGACACACCCTTGTCTCTGTGCTCCTCCCGAACCGCCACCAGTGCCGCGCTGGAGGAGTATGGGGTGGCAGCGAGGTAGACCACTAGAGGCTCGAGAGGCCATGGCGCCACCATCACCGGGGGGATGGTGAGGCATTTCTTGAGGTCTTGGAAGGCCCGGTCGGCCTCTGGGATCCACTCAAAGGGGCCTTTCTTCTTCATGAGCTTAAAGAAGGGTAAGGCACGCTCGCCTAGCTTAGAGATGAAACGCCCTAACGCGGTCACTCGTCCTGCCAGCTTTTGCATCTCCTTGAGGGTCTGTGGTGGGATCATGTCTTCGATGTCCTTGATCTTCTTTGGGATCGCCTCGATCCCTCTGTTGGATACGAGAAACCCTAGGAGCTTGCCAAAGGGGATGCCAAACACGCACTTCTCTGGGTTAAGCCTCAGGTTCACCCGTCGCAAACTCTCAAAGGTCTCCTCCAAGTCTTGAATCAACGTCCTCGCCTCACGAGATTTGACCACTATGTCATCAACGTAGGCCTCTGTGTTCCTGCCCAGCTGCAGCCCCAAGGCGATGTGCATTAGCCTCTGAAAGGTTGCGCCTGCGTTGCGAAGGCCGAAAGGCATGCAGGTGTAGCAGTACACCCCACATGGTGTCAAGAAGGCTGTCTTCTCCACATCCTCCACCGCCATCTTGATTTGATGCTATCCAGAGAATGCATCCAGGAAACATAACAAATCGCACTCGGCGGTGGAGTCGATGATTTGATCGATGCGCGGAAGGGGGAACGGATCTTGGGGGAAGGCTTTGTTGAAGTTGGTGAAGTCAACGCACATCCGTTCCTTCCCACCTTTCTTCGGTACTACGACGGGATTCGCCAGCCATTCGGGGTATCAAACTTCTCAGATGGTACCTGCCGCCTCCAGCTTGCGTGTCTCTTGGACAATGAAGGCCTACTTCTCAGTGGACTGCCATCTTGCTCGCTGCTTCACGGCGTACGTTGGGGCATAACCCTTAGATGATGCTGGATTACCTCTCTCGGGACCCCTACCAGCTGATTGGGCTCCCACGCGAATATCTCCTTGTTCGCGCGCAAAAACCTCACTAAAGCTTCTTCTTATCCCGGGTCAATGCCGGTTCCTATGGTGAAGGTGGCTCCTGAAGACCCTTCCTCGTTGACCGGCACCTACTTGGTCTCCGCCTTGTCTTGGGTGGACAACTACTTTTGCTTGGTGGGCGCGGTCTCCTTGGCCTCTGGCACACCGGCGCCGGCTGGCTATGCCGCTGCCCCGGTCTTGAAGGTGAGCCTGAGCGCCATCACGGCCTCCTTAGTGTCCCCCTGGATGATGAGGACGCCCTTGCTCCCTGGCATCTTCATGAGGTTGTAGGCCGGGTGAGTCGCCGCCATGAACTGAGTGAGAGCCGGGTACCCGAGGATGGCATTGTATGGGAGACCGATGCAGGCGATGTCAAAGTCCACCAGCTCGGTGCGATAGTTGTCTCGCGTGCCAAAGGTGACAGGGAGGCGGATCTGCCCCAAAGGGTGAGCAGCTCCACCACCCACTCCTATGAAGGGCTTGCTGAGGCCAAGCCGTTCGAGCGGTACATGAAGAAGGTTGAAGGCTTCCACGGAGAGCAAGTTGAGGTCGGCGCCGCTGTCGATGAGGGTCTTGGTGACGACCATGTGCTAGATGGTGGGCGTGCAGAGCATCGGGAGCATCCCTGAGCCAGCGGTGGAGCCAGGGTGGTCTTCCGAGTCAAAGGTGAGGTCGGCCTCCGGCGCGGCTCAACCAGGCGGAGCCCCCGGGCGCTTGCAGGCTGCCCCAATCTAACGGAAGAAAGGCTTGACGTGGCGATCTGAAGGAGGTGCTTGGGAGCCACCTAGAAGTGTCGCGACTGCATGGTGTGCCGGCGCCGCGTAGCGCACAGTGAAGAGGTCGCGGAGTTCCCCCAGGATGCCACCGTGGATCCTGGGAGGTTGAGCAGCCAAGCGCGCGGCTCGCCAGCAAGGGCCAGGGGAACAAGTTTGCCATGATCTTGTCGTCGCCTCTGCCTTCGAGGATGGCTTCCTCATATGCTAGCAGGAACAACGCCGAGTCTGCCGCGCCATCGTAACGCGGCGACATCTCTGGCCTGAACTTGGCCGGCCATTGCACTCGCCGCAGAGCAGGGGCCAGGGCTCGGTACCCAGACTCCCTGCTGCTGGCGTTGACCGCCGAGGTTGGTGGCGGGGCACCTGCCATGGGAGCATAGTGTGGTGGCACGGGGCGCTGGTTGGCGGAGAGAAGCCCCGGCGCACCCCTACCTGGCGCGCCAAATGTCGGATGTGGGGCTCCGGCTAGCCCTTAAGGTTCGAACACTGGCGTGCGCGTGAAGTCTTTCCCTCCTACCAATCTATGCTCTATCTCGTTGAGATCTTGCAGACGAATTTGACGAACTCACAACACAGAAAGATGCGGGGTTTATACTAGTTCGGGGCACCGTTGTGTTGTAATACCCTACTCCAGTGTAGTGGTGGTGGATTGCCTCTTGGGCTGATGACGAACAGTACAAGGGAAGAACAGCCTCCCGAGGTTGAGGGGTTCTTGCGCGTATGAACTTGTGTGTATCTCTGGGTCTGATCCCCCGCACTCTATGGTGGTGGCTAGTCCTATTTATAGAGGCCCTGGTCCTCTTCCCAAATATCGAGCGGGAAGGGAGCCAACAATGGCGGGCTAATTTGAAGGGGGACAGCTAGTACGAGCCATCCTGACAAAAGTAGTCTTCGCCTGCACAAAGCTCTGGTGATGACACCATCTTGGGCTCCACGATGACCTCCGTCCTGCAGTCCATGGTCTTGGTCTTGTTGCACCGAAATGGAAACCTTTGCCTGAGGCCTCGGTACTCCACGGCTGCGCTTGCCTCCTTTGCACCAAAGGGGAAACAAGGACGCTGCACGAGCTGGCGCCCGCCTGGCACCCGCCTGGTGTCGATCGTCATGGCTCACGTCACGAGAGCCTTGTGAGGTTCGCCTCGCCTTGATATCTCCGCAGCTCGTGAGCCTGCCTAGCTAGGCCACTCCATAGGAGGTCTTGCGTCGTCCGCCTCGCGAGGCTTGGCCCCTCGCGAGGGTCTTGGATGCTTCGTTGGTGAAGATGGGCCGTACGGCTTGCTGGCTCATCCACGCCGCGGGCTACAGGCAGGCAAGTCTGGGGACCCCCGTTCCCAGAATGCCGACAGCAGCCATCGCTGGTATGCCAGATCGTGATGCCATGGTCAAGGCTAGGAGGTGAGCGGCCCGAGGTCCAGTAAGAGCTCTTGAGGCACGATGCTCAAGAGGTCCCCTTTAGTGCGCAAGCAGCTACCTAAGGATGGGAAAGGGAGGCGACGTCACCGCAGCAGGGCAGCAAAAGGTGAGAATCTTATGCCGTAGCGCTTCGGCCGACCCGGGTGCGAGACTTATCTTGGTAGCCCATAGTTGTTTCCTCGTGCTATGCCAGACTAGTGTGGCGACGGCCGTAGTGTAGCCAAGTTAGGCCCGTGCGAGCCTTCCCCTCTTCTCCGCTCTCTTTTATGGGCTCTATGTCCTCAGGGCCCGGCCCCCGAGCGAGCTCAGCCACCGCTGGTATGCCAGGTCACGGTGCCGTGGTCAAGGCCAGGGGGTGAGGGATGGAGAGCCAGTAAGAGCTCGTGAGTCGCGATGCTCAGGAGCTCCCCTTTTAATGCACAAGCGAATCGCATGGGAGAAGAGGGAGCTCGTGGTACCGCCCGCTATTGTCCTCAGGGGGTTCCTGTAAGTTAGTGTGAGGAAGTACACGAATAGCCGCTATGATTGCCGGTCTACCACTGGTCGCTCCGTAAGAAGGTGAAGGCACTGAGGGTCTGGTGAGGTGACCTGCGCGGGCGTGCCACGAGTCAGAGCTCGACCGCTCAGATTTGTCAGTGTTGCAGGGACGGACCCGAGCACAAGCGCCGTGCCAGGGTGAATGGCTCCCTTGGTAGGTGGCAATCAAATAGGTAGTGACCATAGATAGCATATGTATGGAAAGCAAACTAGCTTAGGTAAATGCAAGAACGATACATGCCACTGGGTCGGACCCGAGCGGCCTGGGGAAGATGCAGCCCGAGTGGCGCCCCCAGTAGGGTAAACTAAATATGCAAGGGGATACATGCCGCAGGGACAGGCCCATGCGACCTGGGAATAATGCAGCCCGAAGGGCGCTCCCAGCTGAATGAACTTGGAAAATCTCACCTGGTTTTGTTGTTGAAGGAGCGTTGGGGAAGCTGAAGGTGCACACTGAAGATGTCGCTCCTCATGAGCCATCGAGACCCTAAGCCTCTCCCTGAGCCTGGGGAGGCTCTAGGGGCTCAGACGGCCTCCTGAGGACCGTCTCCATCTCCGCTAGGACCGCGTGATGCCTGGCTTCCTGGGTTGCCAAGATACTCCGTAGATTGCGCTAGAAGGCGGCTGCTACACTCGGCAGGCTGAACGGCATGCACACGTAGCTGTGAGGTGGACTCTCACACCGGCCACGACGCGAAGGCCAAAAGCGCTCCTGAGATGCGGCCCTATTGAGCCCTGGAATGTCGATGCAGACGCGCAGCTCACCACCCTTGCCTGGGTGGGGAGCTACACCAGGTGGGCGGCGGTCGCCGCGTATTGCCCGCGCTTCCTGAAGCTCCTCAGTGGTCTTAACGATGAACTCCTGAGCACCGGGCGCTCCTCGCCCGGTGCCCTCCTGAAGAAAACGTGCCGCGAAGCACGCTTCCGCGCGTGGTGCCCGAGCGCCTCCCTCATGATGTTGACCAGGTCTGAGGCCCTCCAGAAGAGAGCCCCTGAGCCCTGCCTGAGGAGGGCACGCCTTCCTATGCAAGGGAGTGGGGCACCCCAGGTGCGGGCGCCGATCCTGAGGTGGCGCTGCTAGAGGCGCCACTCCCCTGAGGCCCAATGCGGAGTAGCTACTTGGAAAGCGCGCTATCAGGGTCTTCAATTGCTGCAGCTTGGAAAGCGCGCTCGAGGGAGCACACCGCATCTCTTTCTTCGTAGGGGACTGTGATGATTCTGCCGCTTCCCGGCATCTTGAGGACGTTGTAGCCATGGTGGGTCACTGCCATGAATTTGGCTAATGCTAGGTACCCGAGGATGGCATCGTATGGCAGACAGATGTGGGTGACGTCGAAGTCGAGGAGCTCGGTGTGGTAGTTGACGTGCTGACCGAAGGTGACAGGGAGACGAACTTGCCCTATCGGGGTGGTGGAGCCATCAGTCACTCCTGAGAAAGGCTTGGTGGGCTGAAGCTGATCGTATGGCACTTGAAGGCTGTCGAACGTCTCGACGGACAGGACACTGAGCCCTACACCGCCGTCAATGAGGGTCTTGGTGACTTGGACATTGCTGATGACGGGCGAACAGAGCATTGGGAGGACACCAGCGGTTGCCGCGCATTTGAGCTGATCCGCCAAGCTGAAGGTGATGGCGTACTCGGACCACCTGAGCGGGCTTGTGGCCTCGAGCTTGGGGAGGGCGACATTCACCTCGCGAGAGAACTGCTTGAAGATGCGCTAGGAAGTCGGGGCCTGAGCATCACCCAAGATGCAAGCGATGGCACGCGGCTCCTGGAAGCCCCCAGCCCCTTCATCCTATTGGTGGTCGTTGCTCCTCCTTGGTGGTGGCGGAAGTGGAGGGAAACCAGGATTGCCCTAAAGACAGTCCTCGCGAGGCTGGTCCCTCCAGGCGCCCTCACGAGGCTGGTCCTGCCTGCGGTCCTCATGAGGCTGGTCGCGCCACTCCTGGCGGGCCCGCGGTCGTCCCAATGTCCTCCACCTCGTCCACTTCCTCGGCGGTATCCCCGATCGTTGCGCTCGGGGCGTCAACCGAAGCGTCCATCTCGAATGGCTCTGAGCTCTTGGCAATCATTGGTGTTTTGGCTGCGCATGTTGTGGAAGGCACAGAATGTACGACTGCCCTTGGACGACTCAGGAAGGTCCTGGACATGCTTTGTGTCTGGCTCTGCCGCCAGTACGGCCACTCCCTTAGGCTTCACGTCCTTGACCTTGGCCTTCTTCTTCTATGGATCTACAGCAGGGAGGTCGAGGAGGGAGAGACGCCCCTCCTAAGCTCTTGCACGCTTGGTTGCTATGTTGGACAGCTCCAAAGTCGTGCATAGCTCCTCATGGATGGCGAGCTCCTCCTTCATCTTGATGTCGCGGACCCCGTCGGAAAACGCTGAGATGGTGGCCTCGTCCGTCACCTTCGGGATATTGAGACGCGCGCTATTGAAGCATTGGATGTACTTCTGCGGGGTCTCTCCCAACTGTTGTTTGATGCGGCAGAGGTCGCCCGCGGCTGGAGGTCGGTCGCGTGTGCCCTGGAACTTGGTGACGAAGCGGTCGCGCATCTCACCCCAGGAGGAGATCGAGCCTGGAGGCAGCTTCAAGAGCCACGAGCGAGTGCCATCCTTGAGAGCCATGGGAAACCAGTTCGCCATGACCTTTTCATCGCCGTTGGCCGCCTTGATGCTCTGCTCGTAAAGCTACGGGAACTTTGCGGGGTCGGGGGTGCCGTCGTAGCAAGGAAGCAGGTCCGGCTTGAACTTGCCTGGCCAGACAACACGGCGCAACTCGGGAACGAGGGCGCGGCAGCCTGCGGTGTCCACCGGGGCCCTCTGTAGGGGCGCAGCCTGCCCTTTATGTTCGCGCACCGCCACCACTGGCAGCGTGCAGTCTTGTCGTGGCGCCAAGAGCACCGGAGCGTTTTCTTGCGGCCGGGGAACCTCTTGGCAGCTTCCTTCTTCATGCGCGGGCACACAACATGGTGGATCACGCCTCAGGAACGCGTGCCTTGGGGTGAGGACGTCGTCTTGATGCGGAGGAGGCAGAGGTGCTCCATGAGCAGTGCATCTCGGTGCGAGGGCGCCGTCTTGATGTGGAGGAGGCGGAGGTGCTCCATGAACTACATCGCCCGCAACTGGAGGTGGGCGAGGCAGCGAGAGGGATGGTGCAGGAGAGCCTCCAGCGGCGCTGACATTCTCGGCGATGCGGTCCAACCAGTCCTCGTAGAGGTCATCGACCGGGCGGTAGTGCAGGAGTTCACGTGCCATGAGCAGCGCGGCCTGCAAGTGTGTGGGTGCACGGCGAGCGTGAGACGAGGAGCCGGCCGGAGTTAGCGACGGGGTGGCGGTGCGGCCGTCCAGCCGCACGGAGGGTTGCAGTGAGGACGCCTGCTGCTCGTTTGCTGCCAAGCCAGCAGTGGCATTGGCGACATGAGACGGAGAACGACGGGGAGGCCCACCGACAAGGGCCATCTGAGCGACACGGGCGGCGAGGATGGCCCGGCGCTCGGCACGGGCTCGGCGCGCGTCCGACATGGATGTGGTGGAGCGATGGGACACGGATCAGCGAAAGGAAAGCTTCAGCGCACCCCTACCTGGCGCGCCAAATGTCGGATTTCGGGTTCTGGCAAAACCCTTGAGGTTCGAACACTGGGGTGCACACGAAGATCTCTCCCCCTCTAGCCCACGCTCTCACCGCACTCTCAAGTCCTAGTGTGTCGAACCCACAGAACAAGGGACACAAGGTTTATACTGGTTTGGGCCACCGATGTGGTGTAATACCCTACTCCAGTATGGTGTGGTGGATTGCCTCTTGGGCTAAGGATGAACAGTTACAAGGGAAGAACAACCTCCAGAGGAGAGGTGCTCTTGTGCTTGGTGAGATGGTGCGGTAGAGGATCGTTCTCTTCGTCCTTGATCAGCCTCTCCTCCCCCCTTTTCTAAGGTGGTGACTAGTCCTATTTATAGAGGCCCGGGTCCTCTCCCCAAATATTAGGTGGGAAGGGATCCCACAACGGCCAGTTTGATGGGGGACAGCTAGTACAAGCTATCCTGACAAAAGGCGGTCTTTGCCTGCCAAATGCTCTGGTGGTGACGCTGTCCTGGGTTCCACGGTGACCTCCGTCCTGCCGTCCTGCTGGTCTTGGTCTTGTTGCACTGATATGGAAACCTTTTCTTGATTCCTCGGGACTCTGTGCGTGCGCTTGTCTCTTTAGAACCAAAGAGGAAACAAGGACACTGCGCGTGCTGGCGCCCGCCTGGCCTTGGTCGTCATGGCCTGCGTCACGGGGACCTCGCGAGGTGCCCCTTGCCTTGATCTCTCCGCCCCTCGCGAGGCAGCCTGGTGAGGCCGCCCCCGAGGAGGTCTTGCGTCATCCGCCTCGTGAGGCTTGGCCCCTCACGAGGATCTTGAGTGCTTGCTGGTGAAGATGGGCCGTACGGGGCCGCTGACATGCACGTCTAGGGAACCCCATTCCGAGGACGCCGATAGATCAAATGAACACGGGCCACACTAGGTGTCCTGTTGGTGATGAATTCATCAATCCCAAACGATTGAATACTATCAAGCCTTTTCCCACAACACACACAACATATTCCATCACAAATAGGTCGGATGGATCAACTGTATGCCACATATTCGGATGACTGCCCGTCGCACAATGGCCAATAGATGTTGTGTAGATAGAGCATATCACATACGTCTTATTAGAAGCAATCGTCTATGTTATTATCGGTCTTCGCACACATTTTTGATTGTAGACCTATTTGCCGCATATCACACACATCTGGTTATATTGAATCGTTTCTGTTCTCTTGCCTAATCACAAATAGTTCATCCGAGTGAACCGTATGATGTACATCGCACACACCTTGATCGGGCTGTCCATTTCTTTTGTGTCGCCTAATCACAAACAGTTCATCTAAGTGAACCGTATGCTGTACATCGCACACACCTTCACCTGGCTACCCATTTCTTTTGTTCCTCCTCATCGAAAACAGTTAATTGAACCGAACCGTATGCCCTTCATCGCACACGCAACTAAAACCTGAACCGTGTTTGATGCATCCGTCATCACAAACGTTTTATACATTTCTGACGGTTTTCCTACACCACCGTTTGCGATCATTGCATCGCACACAATTTCTCGAAGGGTCTCTGACCGTAGTGTTGCGTTAGTAGCATCCTGTAGTAGTGATATGCAATGTGTGTGAAACAGAGTCATGGATATATCATATATAGAGGGAGCGATCCACGAGAAGAGAGTGGAGGGATCACCAGCGTGAGATATCGATAGAATCGAAAACAGGGATGAAGTGTGTGGCTGCATGATCGATAAAGAGTGTCATCGAATTTGTGTTTGCCCACATCAAAGATACAGGGCGGCTGGCCTATTGAAATTTGAGAGAGCAAGAGGTAGATCGACAAGTATATGTGTGGAGAAGGAGAGAGACCTAGCTATGTATTGAGGGAGATCGATCGACATCATTGCATATGTGTAGCTTAGGAATAAGGTTGGGAGAAAGACAAAGGCGGAGTGTCGAAGGGTTGGTGGTGGAGTGGCATCTCACAAATGATGTTAGAGGCCTTCTAGACAAACGGAGGGTATGAGTGCAATATCAATAAGAGAGGGCCAGGGATGTTTGTCTGTCTATGCACATGCATGTGAGAGACAGGTCGGGAGGTATGCAAGGATGATGAGGGGAGACGATATGGTTGTGGTAAGCATACGTAACTACATGAGAAGATCAACCATCGTGTGTCCGAGAAAGGGAGAGACATAACTAGTGAGGTAAGTCTATCGGTGCGTGGGGAAAAAGAATTATAGTCGACCTAGCTATATGTAGGGAGATCAGTACGTATACATGCATGCATGTGTTAGAAGCAAATAAGGTCCAAAGAGACAGACAGGGGGAGAGGGGTGCAGCTAGGAGGTGGTGTGAGAGCCCTACTATGTCGAGGGGGGAGGAGTGTGCGAGTATGAGATCGATGAAAAGAGGGGCGGGAGTGTGCACCTACGTGGAACCGTATTGGATATAGGGGGGCATGGACGGTGAGAAGAGAAGAGGGGAGGTATGTGTTTGTGGTAGGCACACTTGGCTAGAGAGGTATATCGACCAGTGTGTGCCGGAAAGAAGGAGCCGGGGGGGCTACAAACACCGCAGGTGAACGACCTAAAGAGAAATAATGAACGTGCGCGATGGAGGGGACACTAAGGGAGGGTGAGAGGGGGCGGGCGTGTGCATGCACGATAGAAAGTTAGCTCTAGCTAGCTACAAAGAGAAGAGGATCGTGAAGGTGTAAAAGACGAACAGAGGTCATAATTCATTATAAAAAAGTGGATACGGATACTTGAAGAAGATATCATAATGTAGAACATTGATTCTAATTTGGGCTAATCTGTGGCTTTTGCAGCTCAGGGCTGAATACTTGTCATAATGTAGGGGGCAGGGCACTATACTTTGTGTGATAAACACGGTGTACGTATGGAACATGGTTTAGATTATGAATATCTAGTTAGTACATCAAATGTACTATTATTTGGAATCAACATCAAGTGTACTCAAAAAATTGAATTTGAGTTCATATAGTACACATAGTTCATATCTATCCCTATATTAATCACGTGGTGTGTTGTTAAGGTAATACACGAATGATGGTTGAAGTTGGCAACAATCATCATTGTAGATTCTTATCCAAATAGAGAAACGAATTCAAATTTAGTTCGAATTGCAGCAGTAGTATAGACATCTGGAATGCACTAAAATGTTGGTATGAGTAGGTCACATGCATTATATAGCCAACGAATTTTTTTAATTGGACATAACATGGATTCATAGCTTGGAATAGCATTTGTATAGTAAAATAGGACAAGAATCTATCTTTGTGTGGTGTGAATAGTTTTATTTTTTTCGTTTTTTCGTTGAGGGAAGTGCGAATTAATTTGGTATGTACAAGTACAATATTACACGTTAGGCTTGTCCCCAAAATTCAACTCGCGCCTTGTTATATCCCGAAAATTCAAATATCGTTCTCCCAAAACTTGTGCCTTCACAAACCGCGCCTTGCTATCCTGAAATTACAACGCACGTGAAAACTCCCTCTAGCTGCCAAATACCGACACGCGAAATCCCCTTTCTAACCCTGAGCCGAAAGGGCCGCTAGTTCAAATCGGTGGGGGTACTTTTGAAACACACCCTACATTTTGGACAAGCACGTCCCTAAGTCATGGTTCACCCCTCCCATCGCCTCCTTTTCACCATTCGAAATCCCTGGCCGCCATAACCTCTCCACTCTAGCCGCGAAACCCCATGCTCCTCCGTCCGCCACCTCACCACTGCCCAGCCGGAGCCTCTTCCCCGATGACGTCGTCCACCGCAACAGCTTGACATCCCTCATCCACCACCGCGGATGAGAATCCGTTGTCCATCTCGTTGTCCCGCCGGTTCAGCCGCCCCGTCCTACACCTCCAAGGAGTTGTTCTGACAATCGCCTCATCTATCGCGGCTGCTCCAACCCCACAGCACCACCTTAACCTGCTCCACCGGAACCGCAGCATCCTCACCGACTCCTCGGACGAAGCCGAGGCCTACTCGGCGCCACCAAAGAGGTTGTACACTCATCGCATCACACATTCTCCTTAACTCGACCTCCCGACGCCAACGGTGCTCCATCCCGCACCCCCATGGCATGGATACCTCGAAGCCGGTGCTATGGGTGACATCTCCATGGCGGCTCTCCCCAGTACGAGGCCAGTTCGACGGCAGCGTCCATACCAGCCAGATTTGCTACTGCTGCTCCGGCTCTCGCTCGCTCGTGCAGCTGCTGCTGCTCCGGCTCTCTCTCACTCGCTCACTCGCGCAGTAGCTGCTGCTCTGGCTCTCGCTCACTCGCTCGCTCTACTCCTACTGCGCTGGCTCTCGCTCGCTCGCTCGCGCTGCTGCTGCTCTCCCGCTCACTCGTGCTGCCGCTCCGTTCTGATTTAGCTACACTTTAGTCGACTGAATCGACTTTTGGATCAGTCAATTTTTAGGGGGTCAAGGGGGCTCGCCGAAGTTAAGGAAGAACAACCGTAGCGGGGAGGGGGGCTCTCCAGAGTTAAGGAAGAACCAGCCGTGGCGGGGAGGGGGGCTCGCCGGAGAGGTACCCCACTATCTATCTTAGGGTTCAGGGTGGGGGCGGTGGTCGCCGGCGGTGGGGGGTGCGGTGGTGGGGCGGTGGCATGGGAATCGCTAGAGAAAAAGCTCTGCGTGGGGGTGGGGGTGGCTAGAGGGCTTGCCGGGGCGGCGGTGAACCGGGAGTGGGGAGTGGTTTCAGGGCGGCGAGGCGGCGCGGGAGCGCCGCCGGCCGCGGACGGCGGGGGCCGGCAGTTTGGCCGGTGGTGGCTGGCGTCTCGGGGGGGGGGGGGGGTGTACGTTGAAGATGAATCGCAAGCCCTCCCTAAAATACATGTGAAGTTCCTCTCTGCTACCATTGTGCTCAATCTCGACAGTAACATTCAGATTCCACAGTAAATTTTAGTTTTGACAGTTAAGTTTAGAGTAAACAGTTTTTACCTCATCTGTTTTAGTCCGGTGGTTTTTGGCGATGTAAATTTTACAACTATCAATTTTTGGTAATGTATTTTACATCATCTATTGGAATCCCACTTGAGATTAATGATGTATGTCTTGTGCTGCTTCAGCCTCGACATCTTACGGATTTCCGGAGCTGCTCCAATGACGGAACTATCCATCACAACAGAGTAGTGCCCTGGACGCCATCTACAGATTCCTCAGATCTTCCTCCACACCCTCGCAACCACCTCTTCCTCAACTTCTTCAGCGACCAACTCAATGATGCTGAGGTCGACACGGCCACGAGAAAGAGGTTGTACACTTGTTGCATCACTTATTACTCTACATTCATGTCGATCCATTAGGGCTATTTTGGTTCAACGGAAAAACATAGCAATAGGAAATTTTGCTATGGCACTCTACTATTCAATTATTCATGCATTTTGTGGAAAGGAATGGAGCAAAACATCCACCTGGACCTACTTTTCAAAATCCTATGCATGAAAACAAGACCAAGTGCATTAGTGGCAGAATAACAATCTAACTCCGGCCCTTTGGCCCATCCGTCCACCTCGAAGGCTCCACCGCCCGCGGCCTCTGGTGCCTCGGAGGATGTGGGGGCGAGCGAGGGCGTGAATGTGTGGCACCCCGATCCACATGGAGCAGGGGCCTTCAAGTCAGCCCAGGATAACACCTGACAAATGACAGGTCCATGATACAACATTCGAGGTACAATAATATTCATCAAATACATGTGTATAAGATTACATCATTGATGAATACAATTATTTGGCATAGCCCTAAGGCTATTAAACGGCAGCGGAAGTCTATTTAACTGGCGGTGGAAGTCTTGGGTTGGCAGCATCTCACTTAGGCTGGGCTCCACAACTCACAGGACTGGCAAGATTACGGCCTAGCACGACAGAACAAGCGAACAATTTGGGCACGACCTACAAAACTGGCACGAACCAAATACAACCATGAACCAAGGTCAGTACATTGAATGTACTTGCAAGACAACCAAATACATAGCATCCAAACAAACAGATGACAAAGCAAGAACCAAGCATATGCAACAGTCTACTTTAACACAACTTCTAAGCATCACAATGATATTAACTAGAATCATAAATCAAACTAAGCATCAACATCATAGCATCTACTAGCATGGCATATCGAACTTACTTCTAGCAAAGCAACAGCAAAGCATAGCATATAGAAACATGGCATAGCATCATGAAACTATGCTTAAAATAAACTACCAGTTACCTTCCGTGAAGACATGTTGTATTAACCTTATGCAACAATCACTTACTCTGCCACGGCCCCTCGGAGCCCACGCATGACTTACCGAGACCTCGTCTTGGGGTCCCATCAACACATCATCGTGACTTCTCACGATTTTCCCAAAGTACAAGCCAGCACATGATTTATCACATTTTAATTATCGCACAAGTTATTAGCACGTTTATCCTCCATTTTAACCAAGAACCGATAGTGTGACCTACTACGAACTTGTGCCCATGACTGAGGACGCAACTATCTGTCGGATTTCGGGTTCCGGCAGACCCTTAAGGTTCGAACACTGGGGTGCGCGCGGAGATTATGTCTTCTACCTCTCCGTCTCGCAAAGATCTAGACTACTGAAAGAACTGCACAAGAGGCACAAGGTTTACATTGGTTCGGGCCACCGTTGTGGTGTAATACCCTACTCCAGTGTGTGGTGGGTGGATTGCCTCTTGGGGCTGATGATGATGAACAATACAAGGAAGAACAGCCTCGCGAGGGTCTGTTCTTGGCTGGGGTGATCAACTGCTGGGAGGAGTTCAACCACCCTTTCTCTCTCTCTCTCTCTCTCTCTCTCTGGCTGCCTTACTCTCACTTACCCGCCAACTGAACGAACCCCTTGCTATGTGGGCAGCCGGTCCTATTTATAGAGGCCCTGGTCCTCTTCCTAAATATCGAGCGGGAAGGGAGCCAACAATGGCGGGCTAATTTGAAGGGGGACAGCAAGTATCAACTATCCTGACAAAAGCAGTCTTCGCCTGCGCAAAGCTTTGGTGATGACGCCGTCTTGGGCTCCACGGTGACCTCCATCTCGTAGTCCTCCTGGTCTTGGTCTAGTTGCACCGAAATGGCAACCTTTGCCTGATGCCTCGGTACTCCGCGGCTGCGCTTGCCCCCTTTGCACCAAAGAGGAAAGGAGGACGCTACGCGGGCTGGCACCCACCTGGCGCCCTGAGTCGTCATGGCTTGCGTCACGGGAACCTCGCGAGGTACCCCGCCTTGATCTCTCCGCCTCCTCGCGAGCCAGCCTGACGAGGCCGTGCCAGAGGAAGGTCCGTGTCGTCCGCCCCGCGAGGCTTGACCCCTCGCGAGGGTCTTGAGTCTTGTGTTGATGAAGATGGGCCATGCTGGGCCCCCTTTGAGCCACGCTGCAGGCCACAGGCAGGCAAGTCTGGGGACCCCCATTCCCAGAACGCCGACAGTAGCCCCCGGGCCCAAGGCGCGCCCGGACTTGGCCGTGCCGAGAGGCGAAAGCGCAAGGGCGAAGCGCCGTGGGCCCTAACAACCTACGGCCTTGGGCGCCATGTGGCGGTTGATGGGATGTGGGCGCCTTCGCTTCCCCATGACGCCTCGGTGATCGCGCGAGTTGGACAAGCCCCTACATGCAAATCGTGTCATGATTACCTGTGATCGTGGAGGCCAGCGGTTGGCCTTCGCCGGCTATAAGTACGGGCCGGCGCGCGCCCTTCCAATTCATCCCCCCTTGCTTCTCCTTTTTCTTCATGGCCCCGTCGAGGAGGTTCTCGGCCGCCGAGAAGGGGAAGGCTTGCCGGGTTGAGCCCGCCTCTCCCCCACCCAAGCACGGCAGAGGGCGCCCTCGCAAGCATCCTGTGGCCACCACGGTGGCTCCTCGCGGCCGTGGAGGTGATCTTCAGCACGACGACGGGCAGATTGCTGCAGCCGAGGGGCGCGCTCCGGCTGTGCATCCCCCTAGGCCGCACGTTCGTGCTGCTGAAGTGCTGCCGGAGTTCGTCGTGTGGTCGGCGGAGCCGGCTAGCACCCGGCTCCCGCTTCCTCGCTTCCTCCTTTGCGAGCTCCCGGCCGGCGCCCCGAGCGGCCTCTGGCTCCAGGCCAACGGCTGCTGCAGCCGGGCCTCATGGGTCTCCCTGGAGGTCTCCGTGGCCGGGAGCCTGTCCCTGGCCCGCGGTTGGCAGATGTTTGCCCGTGCGCGTGGCCTGAGCCGTCGGTGCACCCTACTTCAAGTTCGACGGCGACGCCACCCTCTATGTGAGGGCATTTGGGGAAGATGGTCGCCGCGCAGGGTGTTGCCCCGAGGGTGACGACCGCGGCTGGGAACCCAGCTCCGGTGATAATGGAGGGAGCAGTGCTCGCCCGGCTGGCGGCGTTCGGGGTTCCTCAAGCTTCTCCGGTTCTTCTTCAGGTGGCGACTCCTCCAGCGGTGGTCGCAATCAGCCTCCACGCCGTCGTATCTGCCTGGGTGGTGGCAACGTGTCCGCACGCCGCCGCGCCCTGGTGAAGCGCGAGAGGGAGTCCGCCTGAGCCCCGGAGGCAACTCGGGCCTTCCCCGCGGGCCGGTGTGAGGCGAGCCACGCCGGATTTGTTCTTCCTTTTCCCTTTTTCCTGCGTAACAAAGACAATAGTGCGGAGCCCCGCGGGGGCGTGTTTGGGTTATTGCTGTTAATCATCGTTTTGCTTTGGTTACCGTTCCTTCCGGCTATGTGCCCGAGCGTGGATAGTTCCCGACCCCGGACATGGGGGGGGCGACCGACCCAGGCCCTTTGTTTGTGTCGCGGTGCCCGTGGGGCACCGACTGGAGAGGTGCTCCTATAAGAGGCCCAGGTCACGAACTCTTTGAATGTCTAGGATAGGAACGCTTGCGAGGGCGCTCAGCTGCCCCCCTCACGAGGCCTTGCGCAAGAGAAATCGAGGCAGGAGAGTGAAAAAGCCGAAGAACCGCAAGCCAAAGACGGCAACGACTTCAATAAAACTTCAAATGAGAAGGAACAAGCCAACTGCGGAAAGCAAATGAAAAGCCGTGTCCGGCACCTTATCTAGTCTTCGACGTCTTCTCACCAGCGCGGAGCTAAGTGCTGCCACTGGGCGTGGGAGGGAGCCCTAGGGCCTGAGGCCGGCGCTCCTGAGACTCCAGGGCGAGTACAGCCCCAATTCATTATTACGTGAGAGTGTCACGGCTGGCGACCTTCACAGGCATTGGCCTTCTTCATAGGCTCCAGGCCTTTTCCAAAACGTGATAGCTTCACAAGCACTCGCCTTGCTTCACAGGCTCTGGGCCTTCTCCAAAACGCGATAGCTTCACAAGCACTCGCCTTGCTTCACAGGCTCTGGGCCTTTTCCAAAACGCGATAGCTTCACAGGCGCTCGCCTTGCTTCACAGGCTCTGGGCCTTTTCCAAAACGCGATAGCTTCACAGGTACTCGCCTTGCTTCACAGGATCTGGGCCTTTTCCAAAACGCGATAGCTTCACAGGCACTCGCCTTGCTTCACCGACTCCTCATACGACACCGAGGCCTACTCGGCGCCACCAAAGAGGTTGTACACTCATCGCATCACACATTCTCCTTAACTCGACCTCCCGGCGCCAACGGTGCTCCATCCCGCACCCCCATGTCATGGATACCTCGAAGCCGGTGCTATGGGTGACATCTCCATGGCGGCTCTCCCCCAGTACGAGGCCACTTCGACGGCAGCGTCCATACCAGCCAGATCTGCTGCTGCTCCGGCTCTGGCTCTTTCGCTCGCGCTGCTGCTGCTCCAGCTCTCGCTCGCTCGCTCGCGCTACTGCTCTGGCTCTCGCTCGCTCGTGCAGCTGCTACTACTCCGGCTCTCTCTCACTCGCTCACTCGCGCAGTAGCTGCTGCTTCGGCCCTCGCTCACTCGCTCGCGCTACTCCTACTGCGCTGGCTCTCGCTCGCGCTGCTGCTGCTCTCCCGCTCGCTCGTGCTGCCGCTCCGTTCTGATTTAGCTACACTTCAGTCGACTGAATTGACTTTTGGATTAGTCAATTTTTAGGGGGTCGAGGGGCTCGCCGAAGTTAAGGAAGAACCACCGTAGCGGGGAGGGGGGCTCTCTAGAGTTAAGGAAGAACCACCCGCAGCGGGGAGGGGGGCTCGCCGGAGAGGTACCCCACTATCTATCTTAGGGTTCAGGGTGGGGGCGGTGGTCGCCGGCGGTGGGGGGTGCGGTGGTGGGGCGGTGGCATGGGAATCGCTAGAGAAAAAGCTCTGCGTGGGGGTGGGGGTGGCTAGAGGGCTTGCCGGGGCGGCGGTGAACTGGCAGTGGGGAGTGGTTTCAGGGCGGCGAGGCGGCGCGGGAGCGCCGCCGGCCACGAACGGCGGGGGCTGGCAGTTTGGCCGGTGGTGGCTGGCGTCTCGGGGGGGTGTAGGTTGAAGATGAATCGCAAGCCCTCCCTAAAATACATGTGAAGTGCCTCTCTGCTACCATTGTGCTCAATCTCGACAGTAACATTCAGATTCCACAGTAAATTTTAGTTTTGACAGTTAAGTTTAGAGTAAACAGTTTTTACCTCATCTGTTTTAGTCCAGTGGTTTTTGGCGATGTAAATTTTACAACTATCAATTTTTGGTAATGTATTTTACATCATCTATTGGAATCCCACTTGAGATTAATGATGTATGTCTTGTGCTGCTTCAGCCTCGACGTCTTACGGATTTCCGGAGCTTCTCCAATGACGGAACTATCCATCACAACAGATTAGTGCCCTGGACGCCATCTACAGATTCCTCAGATCTTCCTCCACACCCTCGACAACCACCACTTCCTCAACTTCTTCAGCGACCAACTCAATGATGCTGAGGTCGACACGGCCACGACAAAGAGGTTGTACACTTGTTGCATCACTTATTACTCTACATTCATGTCGATCCATTAGGGCTATTTTGGTTCAACGGAAAAACATAGCAATAGGAAATTTTGCTATGGCACTCTACTATTCAATTATTCATGCATTTTGTGGAAAGGAATGGAGCAAAACATCCACCAGGACCTACTTTTCAAAAGCCTATGCATGGAAACAAGACCAAGTGCATTAGTGGCAGAATAACAATCTAACTCCGGCCCTTCGGCCCATCCGTCCACCTCGAAGGCTCCACCGCCCCCGGCCTCTGGTGCCTCGGAGGATGTGGGGGTGAGCGAGGGCGCGAATGTGTGGCACCCCGATCCGCATGGAGCAGGGGCCTTCGCAAGCCAGCCCAGGATAACACCTGACACATGACAGGTTCATGATACAGCATTCGAGGTACAATAATATTCATCAAATACATGTGTATAAGATTACATCATTGATGAATACAATTATTTGGCATAGCCCTAAGGCTATTAAATGGCAGTGGAAGTCTATTTAACTGGCGGCGGAAGTCGTGGGTTGGCAGCATCTCACTTAGGCTGGGCTCCACAACTCATAGGACTGGCAAGATTACGGCCTAGCATGACAGAACAAGCGAACAATTTGGGCACGACCTACAAAACTAGCACGAACCAAATACAACCATGAACCAAGGTCAGTACATCGAATGTACTTGCAAGACAACCAAATACATAGCATCCAAACAAACAGATGACAAAGCAAGAACCAAGCATATGCAACAGTCTACTTTAACACAACTTCTAAGCATCACAATGATATTAACTAGAATCATAAATCAAACTAAGAATCAACATCATAGCATCTTCTAGCATGGCATATCAAACTTACTTCTAGCAAAGCAACAGCAAAGCATAGCATATCAAAACATGGCATAGCATCATGAAACTATGCTTAAAATAAACTACCAGTTACCTTCCGTGAAGACATGTTGTATTAACCTTATGCAACAATCACTTACTATGCCACGGCCCCTCGGAGCCCACGCATGACTTACCGAGACCTCGTCTTGGGGTCCCATCAACACATCATCGTGACTTCTCACGATTTTCCCAAAGTACAAGCCAGCACATGATTTATCACATTTTAATTATCGCACAAGTTATTAGCACGTTTATCCTCCATTTTAACCAAGAACCGATAGTGTGACCTACTACGAACTTGTGCCCATGACTGAGGACGCGACTATCTGTCGGATTTCGGGTTCCGACAGACCCTTAAGGTTCGAACACTAGGGTGCGCGCGGAGATTACGTCTTCTACCTCTCCGTCTCGCAAAGATCTAGACTACTGAAAGAACTGCACAAGACACACAAGGTTTACATTGGTTCGGGCCACCGTTGTGGTGTAATACCCTACTCCAGTGTGTGGTGGGTGGATTGCCTCTTGGTGCTGATGATGATGAACAATACAAGGAAGAACAGCCTCGCGAGGGTCTGTTCTTGGCTGGGGTGATGAACTGCTGGGAGGAGTTCAGCCACCCTTTCTCTCTCTCTCTCTCTCTCTCTCTCTCTCTCTCTCTCTCTCTCTCTCTCTCTCTCTCTCTGGCTGCCTTACTCTCACTTACCCGCCAACCGAACGAACCCCTTGCTATGTGGGCGCCCGGTCCTATTTATAGAGGCCCTGGTCCTCTTCCCAAATATCGAGCGGGAAGGGAGCCAACAATGGCGGGCTAATTTGAAGGGGGACAGCAAGTATCAACTATCCTAACAAAAGCAGTCTTCGCCTGCGCAAAGCTTTGGTGATGACGCCGTCTTGGGCTCCATGGTGACCTTCGTCTCGTAGTCCTCCTGGTCTTGGTCTCATTGCACCGAAATGGCAACCTTTGCCTGATGCCTCGGTACTCCGCGGCTGCGCTTGCCCCCTTTGCACCAAAGAGGAAAGGAGGACGCTGCGCGGGCTGGCACCCGCCTGGCGCCCTGAGTCGTCATGGCTTGCGTCACGGGAACCTCGCGAGGTACCCTGCCTTGATCTCTCCGCCTCCTCGCGAGCCAGCCTGACGAGGCTGTGCCAGAGGAAGGTCCGTGTCGTCCGCCCCGTGAGGCTTGACCCCTCGCGAGGGTGTTGAGTCTTGTGTTGATGAAGACGGGCCATGCTAGGCCCCCTTTGAGCCACGCTGCAGGCCGCAGGCAGGCAAGTCTGGGGACCCCCATTCCCAGAACGCCGACAGTAGCCCCCGGGCCCAAGGCGCGCCCGGACTTGGCCGTGCCGAGAGGCGAAAGTGCAAGGGCGAAGCGCCGTGGGCCCTAACAACCTGCGGCCTTGGGCGCCATGTGGCGGTTGATGGGATGTGGGCGCCTTCGCTTCCCCATGACGCCTCGGTGATCGCGCGAGTTGGACAAGTCCCTACATGCAAATCGTGTCATGATTACCTGTGATCGTGGAGGCCGGCGGTTGGCCTTCGCCGGCTATAAGTATGGGCCGGCGCGCGCCCTTCCAGTTCATCCCCCCTTGCTTCTCCTTTTTCTTCATGGCCCCGTCGAGGAGGTTCTCGGCCGCCGAGAAGGGGAAGGCTTGCCGGGTTGAGCCCACCTCTCCCCCACCCAAGCGCGGCAGAGGGCGCCCTCGCTAGCATCCTGTGGCCACCACGGTGGCTCCTCGCGACCGTGGAGGTGATCTTCAGCACGACGACGGGCAGATTGCTGCAGCCGAGGGGCGCGCTCCGGCTGCGCGTCCCCCTAGGCCATGCGTTCATGCTGCTGAAGTGCTGCCGGAGTTCGTCGTGTGGTCGGCGGAGCCGGCTAGCACCCGGCTCCCGCTTCGTCGCTTCCTCCTTGGTGAGCTCCCGGCCGGCGCCCCGGGCGGCCTCTGGCTCTAGGCCGACGGCTGCTACAGCCGGGCCTCATGGGTCTCCCTGGAGGTCTCCGCGGCCGGGAGCCTGTCCCTCGCCCGCGGTTGGCGGACGTTTGCCCGTGCGCGTGGCCTGAGCTGTCGGTGCACCCTACACTTCAAGTTCGACGGCGACGCCACCCTCTACGTGTGGGCGTTTGGGGAAGATGGTCGCCGCGCAGGGTGTTGCCCCGAGGGTGACGACCGCGGCTGGGAACCCAGCTCCGGTGATGATGGAGGGAGCCGCGCTCGCCCGGCTGGCGGCGTTCGGGGTTCCTCAAGCTTCTCCAGTTCTTCTTCAGGTGGCGACTCCTCCAGCGGTGGCCGCGATCAGCCTCCACGCCGTCGTATCTGCCTGGGGGGTGCCAACGTGTCCGCACGCCGCCGCGCCCTGGTGAAGCGCGAGAGGGAGTCCGCCTGAGCCCCGGAGGCAGCTCGGGCCTTCCCCGCGGGCCGGTGTGAGGCGAGCCGCGCCGGATTTGTTCTTCCTTTTCCCTTTTTCCCGCGTAACAAAGACAATAGTGCGGAGCCCCGCGGGGGCGTGTTTGGGTTATTGCTGTTAATCATCGTTTTGCTTTCGTTACCGTTCCTTTCGGCTATGTGCCCGATCGTGGATAGTTCCCGACCCCGGCCGTGGGGGGGCGACCGACCCAGGCCCTTTGTTTGTGTCGCGGTGCCTGTGGGGCACCGACTGGAGGGGTGCTCCTGTAAGGGGCCTAGGTCGCGAACTCTTTGAATGTCTAGGATAGGAACGCTTGCAAGGGAGCTCAGCTTCCCCCCTCGCGAGGCCTTGCGCAAGAGAAATCGAGGCAGGAGAGTGAAAAAGCCGAAGAACTGCAAGCCAAAGACGGCAACAACTTCAATAAAACTTCAAATGAGAAGGAAGAAGCCAACTGCGGAAAGCAAATGAAAAGCCGCGTCCGGCACCTAATCTAGTCTTCGACGTCTTCTCAGCAGCGCGGAGCTAAGTTCTGCCACTGGGCGTGGGAGGGAGCCCTAGGGCCTGAGGCCGGCGCTCCTGAGACTCTAGGGCATGTACAGCCCCAACTCATTATTACGTGAGAGTGTCACGGGCGGCGAGCTTCACAGGCATTGGCATTCTTCACAGGCTCCGGGCCTTTTCCAAAACACGATAGCTTCACAGGCACTCGCCTTGCTTCACAGGCTCTGGGCCTTTTCAAAAACGCGAAAGCTTCACAAGCACTCGCCTTGCTTCACAGGCTCTGGGCCTTTTCCAAAACGCGATAGCTTCACAGGCGCTCGCCTTGCTTCACAGGCTCTGGGCCTTTTCCAAAACGCGATAGCTTCACAGGCGCTCGCCTTGCTTCACAGGCTCTGGGCCTTTTCCAAAACGCGATAGCTTCACAGGCACTCGCCTTCCTTCACAGGCTCTGGGCCTTTTCCAAAACGCGATAGCTTCACAGGCACTCGCCTTGCTTCACAGGCTCTGGGCCTTTTTCCAAAACGCGATAGCTTCACAGGCGCTCGCCTTGCTTCACAGGCTCTGGGCCTTTTCCAAAACGCGATAGCTTCACAGGCACTCGCCTTGCTTCACAGGCTCTGGGCCTTTTCCAAAAAGCGATAGCTTCACAGGCACTCGCCTTGCTTCACAGGCTCTGGGCCTTTTCCAAAATGCGATAGCTTCATAGGCTCTGGGCCTTTTCAGGGGTAGAACCTCTGGAGGTGTTGGATGTTCCATGCATTCTGGACCGGCACTCCCTCCTGAGTCTCCAAGCGCGCGGAGCCGGGCCTAGAAACATGAACAACCTTGAACGGGCCCTCCCACATGGGAGAGAGCTTGTGCAGTCCCTCCCTGGAGAGAACCCGCCTGAGCACGAGGTCTCCTACCTCAAGAGTCCTGGGACGGATGTTGCGGTAGTGATATCGCCGCAGCGCTTGCTGGTACCTCGCCGCTCGCAGCGCGGCTTCTCGGCGACGTTCCTCCCCCAGCAAGAGGTCCATCCCCCGCATGGCATCCTGCTGCGCCTCGTCGAACGCCAGGACCCGTGCAGAGCGACGTCTGACCTCGTGAGGGAGGACCGCTTCCGCTTCGTAGACCAGGAAGAACAGGGACTCTCCAGTCGGTTTGGTCGCGGTGGTGCGGATGGACCACAGCACGGACTGAAGCTTGTCGTACCAACCTCTGCCACAGGCCTCAAGCTTCTTCTTGAATGTCCTGGTCTTGAGGCCCCTCAGGACCTCCGCGTTGGCTCGCTCGGCCTGGCCGTTGCTTCGGGGGTGCGCCCCTGAGGCGTAGCATATCTGCGTTCCAAGGTTAGCACAGTATGTTTTGAAGAGGTTACTGGTGAACTGCGAACCATTGTCCATGGTGATGTGATTCGGCACCCCGAACCGGCTTACGATGCCCTTGATGAACTTGACCGCGGAACCCGCGGGAATGGTGCGGACAGCCTCTACTTCAGCCCACTTGGTGAATTTGTCCACGGCAACGTAGAGGTAGCGGTAGCCCCCTGGCGCCCGAGGAAACGGGCCCAAGATGTCCAGCCCCCAGACTGCGAAAGGCCACGAAAGGGGGATAGTCTGCAAGCCTCCTGCTGGCTAGTGGATCTGCCTGGCGTGGAACTGGCAGGCTTCACAAGCTTTCACTAGTTCCACGGCGTCATTGAGCGCAGTGGGCCAATAAAACCCACTGCAGAACGCCTTGCCGACGAGGGTCCGCGATGATGAATGATGTCCGCAGTCTCTGCCGTGTATATCTTCCAGTAGTTCCTTCCCTTGCTCCTTGGAGATGCAGCGCAGGGATACATTGTTTGGTCGCTTCCGGTAGAGCTCTCCATCTCTGATGCAGTATGCCGTGGCCTGGTGTGCCACTCGCTCCGCTTCCTCCTCCTTCTCTGGCAAGGTCCCTTGCGCTAAGTAGCTCTGGAGCTCCGTGATCCAACATCCCTCCTGAGGTTCCATCGTCAGGAGCAGGCGCGCTCCTGAGGCCGGGCCACAGGTCGGAGCTCCTGAGGCAGGTGGCTGGGGGAGCTCCTCCCAGGGCTGAGCCGTGTTTGATAATGACGGCAGAGCTGAGGGCTTGAAGAGCCGCTCCTCGAAAACGCCAGGCTCCTAGGGTAACCGTCTGGACGCGCGTTTGGGGATATCGTCGGCCTCCTGATTGGTGCCACGGGGCACATGCTGCAACTCCAACCCCCAGAATTGCTTCTCCATCCTGCGGACTTCTGCAAGGTAGGCTTCCATGTGCTCATCCTTCTGTTCGAACACCTTGTTGGAGAAATTGACAAGGAGCTGTGAATCGCCCTTGATGGTGAGGCGTTTGACTCCCAGGGCGGCCGCGGCCTTCAAGCCTGCTATTAAACCTTCATACCCCGCTATGTTGTTGGAGACCTTTTCGCCTTGCTGGAAACAGAGTTGCACGGCGTAATAGAGCTTGTCCTGTGTGGTCGATATAAGCATCGCCCCAGCTCCAGCGCCATGCCTGGAGAACGCCCCATCGAAGTACATGACCCAGCCTTCTGGCGGCTCGCTTCCCGGGGATAGGGACCGATCCTCATCGGCCTTGAGGCCTGGCGCCTCCGTCCACTCTGCCACAAAATCCGCCAATGCTGCTCCCTTGATGACCCTGGTCGTGCTGAATTCAAGCTGAAACGCTTACAGTTCTATGTTCCACTCAGCGACCCTTCCAGCTGAATTAGGGCTCCTGAGCACTCTCTCTAGGGGGTGTGACGAGACGACCTTGATGGGGTGACCCTGAAAATAGTGCCGCAGCTTGCGCGAAGCCACTAGTAGCGCGAGGAGGAGTTTCTGAGGCATGGGGTAGCGTGCTCTTGCATCCCGCAGCACTGTGCTGACGAAGTACACTGGGTGCTCAACGAGGTGGAGTGCGTCAGTGCTGGTGGCTCCTTCCGGAGACCGTGGCGCCTCTTGAGGCAATGAGGCCTCCTGAGACTGGCCATCTGGAAGAGGGGCCTCTTCCGCCTCTGGTGCGCCCCTCTGCGGCGACTGATCCTCCTCAGCCGCGGTGGTGGTTTCTGCAAGCCTTCATCGTCCAAGAGACCCGCAAATTAGAGGCCGCCAGAGTCATCCACGAGGTCCGATACCCAGATTGGTTGGCCAACCCTATCGTTGTGCCAAAGAAGGGAAGGAAGGAGCGTATGTGTGTCGACTTCACCAACCTCAACAAAGCATGCCCGCAAGATCCGTTCCCGCTCCCCCGCATTGACCAGATCGTCGATTCCACTACGGAATGCGACCTGTTATGCTTCCTGGATGCCTTCTCTGGGTATCACCAGATCAAGATGGCGGTAGAAGACGTCAAGAAGACAGCCTTCCTAACCCCGTGCGGGGTATACTGCTACACATTCATGCCATTCGAGCTGCGCAATGTAGGGGAGACCTTTCAGCGGCTGATGCACATCACCTTGGGCCCGCAACTCGGGAAGAATGTTGAAGCTTACGTCGATGACATTGTGGTAAAGTCTCGGGAGGCCAGAACCTTGATACAGGACTTGGAGGAAACCTTCGCGAGCCTCAACGCAGAGGTAGCGCACTATACCCACACCACAGAACCCATTGCCTCGCACTCCCAAACGTGCGGACGACGGTGTTCCGACAAAACCGAGCTACTGCCATGACACTCTCCCGGCCACTCCGACCAATACTCCGTTGGGGTTCAGTCCTGGGTGGCCCCATGTCTACCAAAGACACCAACGGCCACCGTCGTGGCAAAACGGTCCCAAACGGGGACAGGGTACCATAAAAACAAAAACAAGCACACAAGGTTATGTCCGCCTACCTGATTAGGGTAGCGCGTGCCCATAACCTTCCCTCGCGGGAGGCACCAGCGAGAGGCATGTCAATAGACTCAGCTAGGACCTCCCCATAAGGTAAATGTGGTTGCACTGGAGAAAGCTCGATTTGGGTGGCACTACAATATCCCAGTGATGACGTAGGAGGTTTGTTATTAAGTCATATTATTAACTTTTTCATCATCAATCACCATGAAAGTATTATTAACATGAATGCAACAACTAACATGCAACATATAGATGCACTAACAAAACATCAAGCATTCTGAAAGAACAATGATAGCATGCGAAACATGGCAATACCAAGTACTAGCAAACTTATTAGTGCAACAGAATTATCATAACATCGATACTACTAAAATGAAACTAAACTAGACAGAGGCATCATATTATTAGTAACAACATCAAACTAGCATGGCAACTTATTTAATGAAAACTCAAGCATGCACGACAGATAACAAAATTATTTAGCACGACTGAAATAACAGCAGACAAACAGTCATGAAACTACGGTTGACTGACAACTACACGAGCTGCAAGCAAAGTCAACATGCAAGTTCGGGGCTCGTGATAAGAGGTTGGCTTGCCTGGGGTCGAGGATTACTCTGGAGAAAGTGCAGAACGATCGCGAAAAGATTTGCCGGAAACAGTTCTCTCTCGGAGGGGCTGTCGGATTTCGGGTTCCGGCAGACCCTTAAGGTTAGAACACTAGGGTGTGCACGGAAATCTTGCCTTCAACCTCTCCGTCTCGATGGGATCTAAACTACTAAAAGAATTGCATGAAAGACACAAGATTTATACTGGTTCGGGCCACCGATGTGGTGTAATGCCCTACTCTAGTGTGTGGTGGATGGATTGCCTCCTGGGGCTGATGAGGATGAACAATACAAGGAAGAACAGCCTCACGAGGGTCTGTTCTTGGCTGTGGTGATGAACTGCTATGAAGAGTTCAGTCACCCTCTCTCTCTCTCTCTCTACTTGCGAACCGAATGAACCAACCTCCCCCCCCCCTTGCTATGTGGGTGGCTAGTCCTATTTATAGAGGCCCTGGTCCTCTCCCCAAATATTGAGCGGGAAGGGATCCAACAATGGCGGGCTAATTTGAAGGGGGACAGCGAGTACATCTATCCTGACAAAAGCAGTCTTCGCGTGCCAAAGGCTCTGGTGATGACGCCGCGCTGGGCTCCATGGTGACCTCCGTCTCGTAGTCCTCCTGGCCTTGGTCTCGTTGCATCGAAGTGGAAACATTTGCCTGATGCCTCGGTACTCCGCTGATACGCTTGCTCCCTTTGCACCAAAGAGGAAAGAGGGCCGCTGCGTGCGCTGGCACCCGCCTGGTGCCCCGTGTCGTCATGGCTTGCGTCATGGGCACCTCGCGAGGTACCCCGCCTTGAACTCTCCGCCTCCTCGCGAGCCAGCCTGACGAGGCTGTGCCTGAGGACGCGCCGTGTCGTCCGCCTCCTGAGGCTTGGCCCCTCACGAGGGTCTTAAGCCTCGTGTTGATGAAGATGGGCCGCGCTGGGCCCCCACTTGAGCCACGCCGTAGGCTGCAGGCAGGCAAGTCTGGCGACCCCCGTTCCCAGAATGCCGACAGTAGCCCCCGGGCCCAAGGCGCGTATGGACTTGGCCGTGCCGAGAGGCGGAAGGACAAGGGCGAAGCGCCGCGGGCCCTAACAGCCTGCGGCCTGGGACGCCGCGTGGCGGTTGATTGGATGTGGGCGGCACCGTTCCCCCACGCTTCCTTATCGTGCGGCCTGCTAGGCGGGCTGGTAGTCGTACACAGCCGTCCCCTTTCCTGTTGCTCATGTGTCCTCTGTTCTTCCTTCTTTCGAGCGCCTCCCCCTGCCTCCAATCCAATCTCGAATCCCCCCTCCTTCTCATCGCCATGGCTCCGACGGGGAAGGAGAGAGCAGAGAAATCCATGCCTTCGTCTTGTGCGCCGCCAGCGGTGGCTCCCCTCGTCGACCGGTCGACCGTGCTCAACCAAGAGTGCCTGGGCAGGGACAGCTTGGCCCTGGCCACCGTCTTCAATGAGTGCGGAAGGACGACTACCTGGCCCGCGTCCCACTTCTCCATTGACAGGACAGCCACTGAGGTCCCATGTTTTACCGATGCCTTGTGGGCGGGTCTGGTTCCCCCTTTCTCCGATTTCTTCAATGTCGTGCTTTCGCATTATCAGATCCACTTAATGCATCTAAGCCCTGAGTCCATCACCCTCCTTTCGGTCTTTGCCTTTGTTTGCGAAGCCATGGTGGGCATCCCTCCTTCGGTCGCCCTGCTGCGCCACTTCTTCTCGCTGCGTCTTGTCGATCCTTCCCAGCGCTCGGCATGCGCGAGCTTCGCTGCCGAGCCTGTGTCTGACGCGTCTGGAATTGACTTACAACTCCCCCAGCCCGCGGCTGGGTTCCGCGAGTGATGGTTGTATGTGGACGCAGGGGTGCCCCTGCTATCGGAGCCGACCTCGCCTGCCGTCCCCAATTCGGGTTGGGGCCAGGAGACGCTGAAGAGCCTGCTGCTTGTCTTCGTCTGGCCACGCATCGCGCTCCTGAGGAAACTTGGCGTGACAACGCCCAAGGTGGTGAAGAAGTTTCTGTTGTGCCGTGTCGCTCCCCTCAAGTGGCACTCTCGCCGAATGTGGGCCTTCCGGGGGCGCGAGGATCACATGAGGCTCCAGGAAGAAGACCTAGCTCCCGCGGCACTGAAGTCCAGGCTCCTGACTTTAGCCGGGGACCCCAATCCTGGCAACATCCGGCAAGGCGGGGCCTTGCTATATCTCTGTCAGAGCAAGGCTGACTTTGTGAAGCAGATGCCCGCCTTTGATGAGTGGGGGCTGCGCCCCACCGGTCTCCAAGGGCCTCGCGAGAACCCTGTAGTGGTGACTCCCCTCCCAATCGGCCAAGGCGACTCCCCCTCAAGCGGCGGAGAAGGGAGGCAGGAGGCGCCTGAGGCCGAGGAGGCTCCGGAGGAGGGGGCAGCGTTGTGCGCCGCTCGTGAGGGGACGGCTCCGGAGGAGGGTGCGGCGCCTGAGGCCGCTCGCGAGGAGATAGCTCCGATGGAGGGTGCGGCGCCTGAGGCCGCTCGTGAGGAGACAGCTCCTGAGGCCCGTACTGCTGCGGCTGAAGGTGGTAGGCGGCCGCTCCCAGCGCCCGGGGCCGGGGCCTTGGAGGCCCTGGTCCCGTCTTCTGAAGAGGTGATTGGTGGCACGCGCCAGGCGGGCGCTCCCGACGCGGGCCGTCTTGGTGCCTCGTCCTCGCGGCAGGTCGATCCTTGCGCTCTTCTCTTGGGCCGCTTCCGCGTGGACTTCGAGGCCCTCCGGAGGAAGAGAGAGGCTCTGGGTGTTGACTCCCCTTGTCGCATGCTGAAGCACAGGAAGTACTTCACCACTGACGAGTAAGTCTTTTTCCTCTCTGACTCCCGATCCTCTTGTTGCTTTCGCTGATTCTTGCTGCGCAGGCCCCTTCCAACTGAGATCGCGGGAGTCGCCGAGGCACTGCCTCGCTCGGCTTCGCCTCCTCCGCCATCCTCAAGTGCTTCGAGCAGCTCTGCCCTCGTGGTGAGGGCGTCTGATGGGGCGGACCGTCCCGAGGTGCGCCGCGGCCCTTCATTCCCCGCGCTTTTCCTTCGCGGGCCTTCTCAGGGTATAGCCAGCCTGTCGGGTACCTCCCGTCTAGTCTTGGGCTGTGACTGGTTGAGGCGCCACCTACGCCCCTCATCTGGAGGCGGGCTGGCCCTTGGTCGGGCTTCTGATATGACGCGTCCGGCCGTTGCGAGGTCGCCAGCCCCCGGCCCCCTGCCCGGAGGGGGAGCGATGACCCATAGCCCCCGGCGCCTGCTTGGGGCGGATGATGACGCGGAAAATGTGCTCGAGCGTGCTCGGGAGTGCCACTCGCGCCACCAAGGGTTCCTTCGACGAGCGGCCAACGCGGTGGACCTACTTGGGGAAGAGCTTGCCGCTGAAGATGCTCGCTTGGAGGCCGAGGGCCTGCAACTAGCTGCAGGGAGGCGCGAGTTGGAGGCCGCCGTCGCCCTTGCGCGCCGCCAACGTGACGTTGATGATGAAGAAGCGAAGGCGTCGCTGGAGGCCTCCCAAGTGGCCCGCTCCCAGGCCATCGAAGAGGCCCGGAGAGTTAACGGGTGGCGAGAGGCGGCGGAGGAGCGAGCTCACGAGCTCCTGACCCGATGCCACTCGTTGGAGGAGCACGCGGAGCTGCGCGAGGCAGCCCTCGCATCGATGGAGGTGGCATCCGATGACCCAGCTGAGCTTCAGAAGCGCGAGGAAGCGTTGGTGCTGGAGGCCGCCGAACGCTCCCGTGAGTACGAGAGGCTGGAGACGAGGGAGCGCCTAGTGACGCAGGCGGAGGACGGCGTTGCTGCGCGGGAAGTGCGTGTCCTAGAGGAGGTTTGTCATCGGGTGGCGATGGCGCGCCAAGGCCTCGTGCGTGAGTTCGAGGGGAAGCTGGGGATGATCCGGGCCGAAGCCGAATGCAGAACCGCAGCCCTGAGGACCCAACGGGACAAGGCGATGCGGCTGGCCGACGCCTCCCGGGCCGCCCTTGAGGCAGCGCGGAAAGAGCTGGCCACCTCTCAAGCCAAGGTGCTCTGCCTTCGCCAACGGATGGAAGAGGTCGAGGCCGTCGAGCGCCAGAACGCCGACGAAATACGCTAGCGGCGGCTCCTGGAGCACGCGCACGGCCCAATGTTCACCACGCTCAGGGAGAGGGCCAACTCGGCCCTGGGCAACATCTGCGAGGCGTCCGTCGGTGAGCCACACACGATCAACTATGCCGGTAACCTGCAGTTCTTCACCGCCGTGGTGGCGGAGCTGGAGGCGCGGTCGGTTAGGGCCGACAGGTTGGTGGAGGAGAGGAGCCGCGCCTTGCTCAAGCGCGCCTTCTCCCGTGTCTTCAGCCATCTTCAGAACATGAATCCCTGCTTCGACTTCAACGCCGTCATCGCCCCAGTCCCCCAGGCCGTCCGGGACGACCTGTCGCGCTGGGTGGAGGATAACATGGACGCCCTCGTCAGGACCTTCGCTTCGGACGACAGCGACGTGGTCGTGGGTGCTGACGAGGATGGCGCGGCGAGCGACCATGATGTTGCCGGCAGCGACGCAGGCGTCGATGGCGAGCTCGGCGACTCCGGCGAGGGCTCAGGAGGTGCTTCCGGGGACGCATTGGGGCATTGGTCCGACTGAGAGCGCGTCGCTCCTGTCTTTTCACTCTGCATGAATAGAACTCAGGCTTTCGACCTGGTGGTGTGTGAGAGCATTTTGGGAGGGGAAGCCCCTCATGTAAAAACCTGTGTCTATCATATCAGTAGTAACCAAATTGCGCTTGCGCCCGATGGTGGGCTGGTTTACCTTTGTCCCACGCTGGTTCCGAGGCGGCCTGTAGGAGGGCGTGACGCCTTGGGCGCTTTCTAGCTGGGTCCTCAGGATGTGAGGTTGTCGCTGATGAGAAACTCCTCATGCGTTGGCCTTCTCCACGGGCCCTGGGCCTTCTTGCGAACGCGATGACTCCACAAGCACTCCCCTCGCTTCGCAGGCTCCGGGCCTTTCCCTCGAGTGCGAGAGCTTCACAGGCACTCGCCTTGCTTCACAGGCTCTGGGCCTTTTCCTCGAGCGCGAGAGCTTCACAGGCACTCGCCTTGCTTCACAGGCTCTGGGCCTTTTCCTCGAGCGCGAGAGCTTCACACGCACTCGCCTTGCTTCACAGGCTCTGGGCCTTTTCCTCGAGCACGAGAGCTTCACAGGCACTCGCCTTGCTTCATAGGCTCTGGGCCTTTTCCTCGAGCGCGAGAACTTCACGGGCACTCGCCTTGCTTCACAGGCTCTGGGCCTTTTCCTCGAGCGCGAGATCTTCACAGGCACTCGCCTTGCTTCACAGGCTTTGGGCCTTTTCCTCGAGCGCGAGAGCTTCACAGGCACTCGCCTTGCTTCACAGGCTCTGGGCCTTTTCCTCGAGCGCGAGAGCTTCACAGGCACTCGCCTTGCTTCACAGGCTCTGGGCCTTTTCCTCAAGCGCGAGAGCTTCACAGGCACTTGCCTTGCTTCACAGGCTCTGGGCCTTTTCCTCGAGCGCGAGAGCTTCATAGGCACTCGCCTTGCTTCACAGGCTCTGGGCCTTTTTAAACAGGACAACCTCCGCAGGCACCCGAAAATCCTCCCGAGAGGGAGTAACAGCGGCAGTCTGGGTTGCGCATGAGCCAGGCCTGGCCCGACTTGCGAGGGGCTCGCGAGGGGAGGCAGCTGTGACGGCGCAGTAACCAGAACGCGAGAAACGGCTCGAGCGAGAATAAGCACCCCTTCCCCAAACACACACAAATCTCAAATTCGAATCCAACTTAAATCCAGCGGGGGAAAGCAACAGCCAAAAGGGAAAGGCAACAAAAGGCAGACAAAAAGCCGCGTCCGGCACCTAATCTAGTCTTTGACGTCTTCTCACCAGCGCGAAGCTAAGTGTTGTCCACTGGGCGTGGGAAGGAGCCCAGGGGCCTGAGGCCGGCACCCCTGAGACTCCGGGGCGTGTACAGCCCCACTCATTATTACGTGAGAGTTTCACGGGGCGGCGAGCTTCACAGGCACTGGGCCTTCTTCACAGGTACTGGCCTTGCTTCATATCGCCAGACGAGGGCCCCGCCTTGCGCCACACTCTAGTGCCATCAGCAACGACCGGAACCCAGGACACCGCCCGATGGGGTAGAGCGATCGCCAGCGGTTCCCCCGACGACCACGGGTCCTCTGCCAGGCGCAGGCCCTGAGGCACCTCCCCAGCAGAGGGCCTACTTCCTGAGAACGCCTTGCTCCGAACGCTGCGGTGGTGATGTCGGATCCCGGCCCCTCCCCTGCAGCCCCCTGCACCCTCCTCCTAAGGGTGAGAGGCTGTAGGAGCGGGGCAGCCGCTTGCTGCCGCGACCTGCACCTCATGCGATCCACGGTTAGCATATACCTGCCCCTCAAGAGTTAGCGGCGCCCGGTGGTCGCTGCCTCCAGCGTAGCCAGCGGGCTCGTCCTGGGGCGCCGGGAACGGCTCAGCCTCCATCACCTCGTCCCCCCAACTAGGGCCGAGGAGTGAGCCCTGCCCATCCTCATGAGGGTGTCCTTGGTCCATCATGCGGGGCACGTACTCTTCCGTCGCCGCCACCCCGTACACCATGCCGTGGTACCCCGCATGCCATGCGGCCCCACCTGTCATGCCTGCCACTGGGTGGCAATGTGGCCGCCCTCCGGGGCCGCGGGTCGGGTCGAGTCCTTCTCCTTCACGGGCCGGGGGCGGGGGCAGCGCCACCACCGGGCCGGTGCTGACAGCTTCACTGGCGTCGAAGTATCCTTGAAGCCCGCGAGCGCGCGCGGAGCCCCCGTGCGGGTCGCTCTGGGCTTGAGGTGGGAGCTGGGTGGAGAAGGGGTGAGTCCCCGAGGCGGCGAATCCCAGGAGCTCCGCCACTCTCTCTAGTAGCACGTCGTGGCCGCCATCCAGCAACCTGCATCGCAGCAGCTCTCGGGCCACCGTGAGCGCGGCCCTCGAATTCGCCTGCTCCCGGCGGGTGTATGGTGTCGTTGTCGCAGCATGGTTGGAGGCCCTTGCCGCCGACCGAGCCTGCCACGGTGTAAGAGTTGCCGAAGTCTGTCCGCGTCGCCCGCGGCCCGCAGCGCCCTGCGGACCGCGAGCTGCCTGGGGCGCAGCATCGCCCGAGGCGAGCGGTTCCGCGCGTTTGGGCCATGCAGCCCATGGGTCGGGGTTGACCTCCTGGTCGCCGGGCATGGTGATGAAGACGCGACGGGGCACGGAGCGGTGGAAGACGAATTCCGGCGCACCCCTACCTGGCGCGCCAAATGTCGGATTTCGGGTTCCGGCAGACCCTTAAGGTTCGAACACTGGGGTGCGCGCGGAAATCTTGCCTTCAACCTCTCCGTCTCGATGGGATCTAAACTACTAAAAGAAATGCACGAAAGAGACAAGATTTATACTGGTTTGGGCCACCGATGTGGTGTAATACCCTACTCCAGTGTGTGGTGGATGGATTGCCTCCTGGGGCTGATGAGGATGAACAATACAAGGAAGAACAGCCTCGCGAGGGTGTGTTCTTGGCTGTGGTGATGAACTGCTATGAAGAGTTCAGTCACCATCTCTCTCTCTCTACTTGCGAACCGAACGAACCAACCTCCCCCCCCTTGCTATGTGGGTGGCTAGTCCTATTTATAGAGGCCCTGGTCCTCTCCCCAAATATTGAGCGGGAAGGGATCCAACAATGGCGGGCTAATTTGAAGGGGGACAGCGAGTACATCTATCCTGACAAAAGCAGTCTTTGCCTGCCAAAGGTTCTGGTGATAACGCCGCGCTGGGCTCCATGGTGACCTCCGTCTCGTAGTCCTCCTGGCCTTGGTCTCGTTGCACCGAAGTGGAAACCTTTGCCTGATGCCTCGGTACTCCGCTAATACGCTTGCTCCCTTTGCACCAAAGAGGAAAGAGGGACGCTATGCGCGCTGGCACCCGCCTGGTGCCCTGTGTCGTCATGGCTTGCGTCATGGGCACCTCGCGAGGTACCCCGCCTTGAACTCTCCGCCTCCTCGCGAGCCAGCCTGACGAGGCTTTGCCTGAGGACGCGCCGTGTCGTCCGCCTCACAAGGCTTGGCCCCTCGCGAGGGTCTTGAGCGTCGTGTTGATGAAGATGGGCCGCGCTGGGCCCCCACTTGAGCCACGCCGCAGGCCGCAGGCAGGCAAGTCTGGGGACCCCCGTTCCCAGAATGCCGACAGGGGCTGTTTATGGGCAAGGGCAAAGTGGTCATTTTCACTATGTGAAAACATTAGGAAAATTGTACCAATGGAAAGAGCTCGAAGAACAGAGAGTGTGAGCGTTGGAATCACCTCAATCGGAGTTACGGTTGTCGACATACGAAGGGTTGAAGTTCAGGGACCTATCGGTGAATTTTTTTCAGCAAACCGGCCCCTCGAGGAAAAACTAAACGCGCCTTTGGGCCGAATACGTTTTCTGTAAAGGGAAACATATTTTGAGCCGAAGTGTAAAGGGAATACACGTTTAGAACTGAGAAAGTGCATTTTAGATAAAAGAGGAAGGAAATACGCTTTCATATATTGAAAAACGCGTTTCCAGACAGCGTCTCCACTTACAGACGCGAGCCCGAGGCGGGGTCAACGCGGAGACACTGCCAGGTGGGGTCGCGCGAGGAGGGACCCGCCTGGCCTAGCGTCTTCAACCTCCCGCTTGTACGCGCGCCTGGCCAAGGGAGTGGCTCGCCTCGATGGAGATTGCCGGCGTTCCCGGCCACGGCTGACGACGGGTGACCTACCCAACTGATCGGGAGGGAGTGACGCATCCAGTGGAGGCCTTCATTGCCAAGGAGGAGGACCGGGATAGGAGCAGTAGGGCTCGCGACAGAGGGAGGCTTCGGCCGGCGGCCAACCAGGTGCTCCGATTGGGGATAGGAAGGGCCGAGGCCACAGGGAGGCTCTACTGACTCCGGGGATTGCATTGGTGGTAGGAACGGCGAGAGGGGTGCGACATCTCCGGGATCGAGCAGAGCCCGAGGCGGTGGCCATGGCGATGGGTGATGTCTACTACACAACCTTGTTCTTGTAGACGTTGTTGCGCCTCCAAGTGCAGAGGTTTGTAGGACAGTAGCAAATTTCCCTCAAGTAGATGACCTAAGGTTTATCAATCCGTAGGAGGCGTAGGATGAAGATGGTCTCTCTCAAGCAACCCTGAAACCAAATAACGAAGAGTCTCTTGTGTCCCCAACACACCCAATACAATGGTAAATTGTATAGGTGCACTAGTTTGGTGAAGAGATGGTGATACAAGTGGTATATGGATAGTAGATAAAGGTTTTTTGTAATCTGAAAATATAAAAACAGCAAGGTAACTAATGATAAAAGTGAGCACAAACGGTATTGCGATGCTAGGAAATAAGGCCTAGGGTTCATACTTTCACTAGTGCAAGTTCTCTCAACAATAATAACATAATTGGATCACATAACTATCCCGCAACATGCAACAAAGAGTCACTCCAAAGTCACTAATAGCGGAGAACAAACGAAGAGATTATGGTAGCGTACGAAACCACCTCAAAGTTATTCTTTCCAATCAATCCGTTGGGCTATTCCTATAAGTGTCACAAACAGCCCTAGAGTTCATACTAGAATAACACCTTAAGACACAAATCAACCAAAACCCTAATGTCACCTAGATACTCCAATGTCACCTCAAGTATCCATGGGTGTGATTATACGATGTGCATCACACAATCTCAGATTCATCTATTCAACCAACACATAGAACCTCAAAGAGTGCCCCAAATTTTCTACCGGAGAATCATGACGAAAACATGTGCCAACCCCTATGCATAGGTTCATGGGCGAAACCCGCAAGTTGATCACCAAAACATACATCAAGTGAATCACGTGATAACCCATTGTCACCACAGATACAGATGGCAAGACATACATCAAGTGTTCTCAAATATTTAAAGACTCGATCCGATAAGATAACTTCAAAGGGGAAACTCGATCCATTACAGCAGAGTAGAGGGGGGGAAGAAACATAAGTTCCAACTATAATAGCAAAGCTCGTGATACATCAAGATCGTGCCAAATCAAGAACACGAGAGAGAGAGATCAAACACATAGCTACTGGTACATACCCTCAGCCCCGAGGGAGAACTACTCCCTCCTCATCATGGAGAGCACCGGGATGATGAAGATGGCCATCGGAGAGGGATTTCCCCCTCCGGCAGGGTGCCGAAACGGGTCTAGATTGGTTTTCGATGGCTACGGAGGCTTCTGGCGGCGAAACTCCCGATCTATTATGCTCCCCCGTCGTTTTAGGGTATATGGGTATATATAGGTGGAAGAGGTACGTAAGGGGCGCCACGAGGGGCCCACGAGGGTGGAGGGCGCGCCCTAGGGGGTTGGGCGTGCGCCCCTACCTCGTGGCTCCCCCGTTTCTTTCCTGGCGTGCACTCCAAGTCTATCAGGTTGCTTTCCTTCCAAAAATAACTTCTCCAAAAGGTTTAATTCCATTTCGACTCCGTTTGATATTCCTTTTCTTCGAAACACTAAAACAAGGGAAAAAGCAGGAACTGGCACTGGGCTCTGGGTCAATAGGTTAGTCCCGAAAATAATATAAAAGTGGATAATAAAGCCCAATAATGTCCAAAACAGAAGATAATATAGCATGGAGAAATCAAAAATTATAGATACGTTGGAGACATATCAGCATCCCCAAGCTTAATTCCTGCTCGTCCTCGAGTAGGTAAATGATAAAACCAGAATTTTTGATGTGGAGTGCTACTTGGCATAATTTCAATGTAATTCTTCTTAATTGTGGTATGAATATTCAGATCCAAAAGATTCAAGATAAAAGTTCATACATAAAAATAATAATACTTCAAGCATACTGACTAAGCAATCATGTCTTCTCAAAATAACATGGCCAAAGAAAGTTCATCCCTACAAAATCATATAGTTTAGTCATGCTCCATTTTTGTCACACAAGAATGCTCTCATCATGCACAACCCCGATGACAAGCCAAGCAATTGTTTCATACTTTAGTAATCTAAAACTTTATAAACCTTCATGCAATACATGAGCGCGAGCCATGGATATAGCACTATGTGTGGAATAGAATATGATGATGGGGGTTATGTGGAGAAGACAAAAAGGAGAAAGTCTCACATCAACGAGGCTAATCAATGAGCTATGGAGATGCCCATCGATTGATGTTAATGCAAGGAGTAGGGATTGCCATGCAACGGATGCACTAGAGCTATAAATGTATGAAAGCTCAACAAAAGAAACTAAGTGGGTGTGCATCCAACTTGCTTGATCACAAAGACCTAGGGCACTTGAGGAGGCCCATTGTTGGAATATACAAGCCAAGTTCTATAATGAAAAATTCCCACTAGTATATGAAAGTGACAAAACAAGAGACTCTCTATCATGAGGATTATGGTGCTACTTTGAAGCACAAGTGTGACAAAGGATAGTAGCAGTGTCCCTTCTCTCTTTTTCTCTCATTTTTTGGGCCTTCTCTTTTTTATGGCCTTTCTCTTTTTTTATTCCTCACTTGGGACAATGCTCTAGAAAATGATGATCATCACACTTATATTTATTTACAACTCAATGATTACAACTCGATAATAGAACAAAGTATGACTCTATATGAATGCCTCCGGCGGTGTACCGGGATTGCGATGAATCTAGAGTGGCATGTATGAAAAATTATGAATGGTGGCTTTGCCACAAATACGATGTCAACTACATGATCATGCAAAGCAATAGGACAATGATGATGCGTGTCATGATAAACGGAATGGTGGAAAGTTGCATGGCAATATATCTCGGAATGGCTATGGAAATGTCATAATAGGTAGGTATGGTGGCTCTTTTGAGGAAGATATAAGGAGGTTTATGGGTGAAAGAGCGTATCATATCACGGGGTTTGGATGCACCGGCGAAGTTTGCACCAACTCTCATTGTGAGAAAGGGCAATGCACGATACCGAAGAGGCTAGCATTGATGGAAGGATGAGAGTGCGTATAATCCATGGACTCAACATTAGTCATAAAGAACTCACATACTTATTGCAAAAATCTACAAGTCATCAAAAACCAATCATTACGCGCATGCTCCTAGGGGGATAGATTGGTAGGAAAATACCATCGCTCGTCCCCGACCGCCACCCATAAGGAAGACAATCAAATAACACCTCATGTTTCAAATTTGTTACACAACGTTTAACATATGTGCATGCTACGGGACTTGCAAACTTCAACACAAGTATTCCTCAAATTCACAACTACTCAACTAGCACGACTTTGATATCATTACCTCCATATCTCAAAACAATCATCAAGCATCAAACTTCTCCTAGTATTCAACACACTCATAAGAAAATTTTACTAATCTTGAATACCTAGCATATTAGGATTAAGCAAGTTACCATGATGTTTAAGACTCTCAAAGTAATCTAAGTGAAGCATGAGAGAATAATAGTTTCTATAAAACAGAACCACCACCGTGCTCTAAAAGGATATACGTAAAGCACTAGAGCAACAACAAACTACTCCGAAAGATATAAGTGAAGATCAATGAGTAGTTGAATAATTATGCAACTATGTGAAGAGTCTCTAACATTTAAGAATTTCAGATCTTGGAATTTTCTTCAAACAGCAAGCAAAGCTAAAGAAAATAAAATGACGCTCCAAGCAAAACACATATCATGTGGCGAATAAAAATATAGCTTCAAGTAAAGTTACCGATGAACAAAGACGAAAGAGGGGATGCCTTCCGGGGCATCCCCAAGCTTAGGCTCTTGTTTTTACTTGAATATTACCTTGGGGTGCCTTGGGAATCCCCAAGCTTAGGCTCTTGCCACTCCTTATTCCATAGTCCATGAAATCTTTACCCAAAACTTGAAAACTTCACAACACAAAACTTAACAGAAAACTCGTAAGCTCCGTTAGCGAAAGTAAACAAAACACCACTTCAAGGTACTGTAATGAACTCATTCTTTATTTATATTGGTGTTAAACCTACTGTATTCCAACTTCTCTATGGTTTATAAACTCTTTTACTAGCCATAGATTCATCAAAATAAGTAAACAACACATGAAAAACAGAATCTGTCAAAAACAGAATAGTCTGTAGTAATCTGTAACTAATGCAAACTTCTGGAACCCCAAAAAATCTAAAATAAATTTCTGGACGTGAGTAATTTGTCTATTAATCATCTGAAAAAATAATTAACTAAATATCACTCTCCAATAAAAATGGCAGCAATTCTCGTGAGCGCTAAAGTTTCTGTTTTTTACAGCATGATCATAAAGACTTCACCCAAGTCTTCCCAAAGGTTCAACTTGGCACAAAAACTAATTAAAAGAATAAAACCACATCTAAAAATAGGCTAGATAATTTATTTATTACTAAACAGGAGCAAAAATCATGGAATAAAAATAAAATTGGGTTGCCTCCCAACAAGTGCCATCGTTTAACGCCCCTAGCTAGGCATGATGATTTCAATGATGCTCGTATAGAAGATAAGAATTGTAACATAAAGAGAGCATCATGAAGAATATGACTAGCACATTTAAGTCTAACCCACTTCCTATCCATAGGGATTTTGTGAGCAAACAACTTGTGGGAACAAGAATCAACTTGCATAGGAAAGCAAAACAAGCATAACTTCATAACTTTAAGCACATAGAGAGGAAACTTGATATTATTGCAATTCCTACAAGCATATATTCCTACCTCATAATAAATTTCAGTAGCATCATGAATGAATTGAACAATATTGCTATCACATAAAGCATTATTTTGATGATGCATAACCATAGAATTTTTATTACTCTCCACATAAGCAAAATTCTTCTCATTCGGAATAGTGGGAGTATCATAAGAGACTCGATTACTATAAATTGTTTCCACATTAAAAGAGTAATGTTCAGAAAAGGGGTAATCATAATCATGACAAGTTTTATAAATATAATCACTACTTTTTGTAGCATAAGTATCATCACAATAATCATCATAAGTAGGAGGCATGCTATCATCATTATAAATTTGCATATCAAAACTTGGGAGACTAAAAAATATCATCTTCATTAAATGTAGGATCCCCAAGCTTGGGACAAACTGTCGGCGTTCTGGTAACGGGGGTCCCCAGACTTGCCTGCCTGCGGCCTGCGGCGTGGCTTAAATGGGGGCCCAACATGGCCCATCTTCATCAGCACAAGACTCAAGACCCTCGCGAGGGACCAAGCCTCGCGAGGCGGACGACACGGTGCATCCCTAGGCGCAGCCTCCTCAGGCTGGCTCGCGAGGATACAGAGATATCAAGGCGGGGTACCTCACGAGGTGCCCATGACGCAAGCCATGACGATCGAGGGTGCCAGGCGGGCGCCAGCGCGCGCAGCGTCCTTCTTTCCTCTTTGGTGCAAAGGGGGCAAGCACAGTCGCGGAGTACCGAGGCATCAGGCAAAGGTTGCCGTTTCGGTGCAACGAGACCAGGACCAAGCGGACTACGATACAGAGGTCACCATGGAGCCCAGCACGGCGTCACCGCAGGGTCTTTCGCAGGTGAAGACCAACTTTAGTCAGGATAAGTGTACTAGATGTTCCCCTTCGAATTGGCCAATTGTTGGCGCCCTTCCCGCTCAATATTTGGGGAGAGGCCCAGGGCCTTCGCCTATAAATAGGACCGGCCACCCACGTAGCAAGGGGTTCGGTTGGGTGTGTGGATCCGGATAGCAAGCAGAGAGAGTAAGTAAGAGAGAGAGAGAGAGAGGGAAGGCGACGGAACTCCTCCCAGTAGTTCGTCGCCCAGCTAAGAACAGACCCTCGCGAGGCTGTTCTTCCTTGTATTGTCCATCATCATCAGCCCCAAGAGGCAATCCACCCACCACACACTGGAGTAGGGTATTACACCGCAATGGTGGCCCGAACCAGTATAAATCTTGCGTCCCTTGTGCAGTTCCTTTGGTAGTTTAGATCTTTGCGAGACGGGGAGGTAGAAGGCCAGATTTCCGCGCGCACCCTAGTGTTCGAACCTTAAGGGCCTGCCGGAACCCGTGAATCAGACATTTGGCGCGCCAGGTAGGGGTGCGCGGGAATCTGTCTTCCACCACTCCGCTCCGCCTCCCGTCGCATCGTCATCACCATGTCCCGCGACCAGGCGGGCAGCCATGGTCCATGGGCGGCGTGGCCCACCTGCGTGGAGCTGCCTGCCTCGGGCGATCCCGCGCCCCAGGCAGCTCGCGGCCCGCAGGGCACTGCGGGTCGCGGGCGACGCGGACAGGCTTCCGCAACCCTCACACCACGGCAAGCGCGGTCGGCGGCGAGGGCCTCCAATCACGCCGCAACCACGACGCCGTACACCCACCGGGAGCAGGCGAATTCAAGGGCCGCGCTCACGGTGGCCCGGGAGCTGCTGCGGTGCAGACTGCTGGAGGGCGGCCACGATGTGCTGCTGGAGCGGGTGGTGGAGCTCCTTGGCTCCGCCGCCTCGGGGGCTCACCCCTTCTCCACCCAGCTCCCATCTCAAGCCCAGGGCGGCCCGCGCGGGGGCTACGCGCGCGCCCATGGACTCCAAAGCTACTCCGACGCCAGTGAAGCTGTCAGCACAGGACCGGCGGCGGCGCTGCCTCCGCCCCTGGCCCGCGAAGGAGAAGGACTCGATGCGACCCGCGGCCCCGAAGGGCTGCCGTGCTGCCACCCCGCAGTAGGCTCGGCAGGTGGGACCGCGTGGCATGTGGGGCATCACGGTGTGGCATTCGGGATGACAGCGACGGAGGAATACGTGCCCCTCATGCTGGACCAAGGACACCCTCGTGAGAGCAGGCAAGGCTGGCTCCTCGGCCCAAGCTGGGGGACGAGGCAGTGGAAGCCGAGCCCTTCCAGGAGCCCATGGACGAACCCGCTGGCCATGCTGGAGGCCACAACTATCGGGAACCGCTAACTCTTCAGGGGCAGGTATATGCTAACCATGGATCGCATGAGGTGCAGGTTGCCGCGACAAGCAGCTGCCCCGCTCCCACAGTCTCCTACCCCTCAGGAGGATGGCGCAGGGGGCTGCGGGAGAGGGGTCGAGATCCTACATCACCACCGCAGCATTCGGAGCAAGGCATTCTCAGGAGGTAGGCCCTCTGCTGGGGAGGTGCCTTAGGGCCTGCCCCTGGCAGAGGACCCGTGGTCGTCGGGGGAACCGCTGGCGACCGCTCTACCCCATCGGGTGGTGTCCTGGGTTCCGGTTGTTGCTGATGGCACTAGAGTGTGGCGCAAGGCGGGGCCCTCGTCTGGCGATATGAAGCAAGGCCAGTACCTGTGAAGAAGGCCCAATGCCTGTGAAGCTCGCCGCCCCGTGACACTCTCACATAATAATGAGTGGGGTTGTACACGCCCTGGAGTCTCAGGGGTGCCGGCCTCATGCCCTGGGGCTCGCTCCCACGCCCAGTGGATAGCACTTAGCTCCGCGCTGGTGAGAAGACGTCCAAGACTAGATTAGGTGCCGGACACGGCTTTTTGTCTGCTTTTCGTTGCCATTCCCTTTGGCTGTTGCTTTCCCCCGCTGGATTTAAGTTGGGTTCGAATTTGTCATTTGCGTGTGTTCGGGGAAGGGGTGCTTATTCTCGCTCGAGCCGTTTCTCGCGTTCTGGTCACCGCTCTGTCACAGCTGCCTCCCCTCGCGAGCCAGACTGCTGCTGTTACTCCCCCTCGGGAGGATTTTCGGGTGCCTGCGGAGGTTGTCCTGTTTAAAAAGGCCCAGAGCCTGTGAAGCAAGGCGAGTGCCTGTGAAGCTATCGCATAAGGAAAAGGCCCAGAGCCTGTGAAGCAAGGCGAGTGCCTGTGAAGCTATCGCGCTAAGGAAAAGGCCCAGAGCCTGTTAAGCAAGGCGAGTGCCTGTGAAGCTATCGCGCTAAGGAAAAGGCCTAGAGCCTGTGAAGCAAGGCGAGTGCCTGTGAAGCTATCGCGCTAAGGAAAAGGCCCAGAGCCTGTGAAGCAAGGCGAGTGCCTGTGAAGCCCTCGCATTCTGGAAAAGGCCCAAAGGCTGAAGCAAGGCGAGTGCATGTGAAGCCCTCGCGTTCTGGAAAAGGCCCGGAGCCTGTGAAGAAGGCGAATGCCTGTGAAGTCATTACGCTCAGGAGAAGGCCCAAAGCCTATGAAGAAGGCCAACGCCTGTGAAGTTTTTCATCAGCAACGATCTCACATCCTGAGGACCCAACTAGAGAGCACCCAAGGCGTCGCGCCCTTCTGCAGGCCGCCTCGGGGTCAGCATGGGGCAAACGTAAACCAGCCCACCGTCAGGCACGCGCGCAATTTGACTACTACTGATACGCTGGGCACAAGTTTTTATATGAGGGGCTTCCCCTCCCAAAATGCTCTCACGACCATCAGGCCAAACACCTGAATTCTATTCATGCAGGGTAAAATACACAAGAAGTACATGGCCAGTCTGACAAATCCCCCAACGCATCCTCGGCGGCGCCTCCCGAGCTGTCGCTGGCATCACTGAATCCGCCCTCGTCGTCTGCGCCACCACCAGCGGCGTTGGGGCCATCCACCACGCCGCCTTCATCGGCAGCAACGACCACGTCGTCGTCATCCAAAGTGAAGGCTCGGACGAGAGCATCCACGTTGTTTCCACCCAATCCGCCAGGTCGCCTCAGACGGCCTGGGGAACCGGGGCGATGGCGTCATCAAAGTCGAAGTGGGGATCCATGTTTCGGAGATGGCTGAAGACGCGGGAAAAGGCGCGCCCGAGCAGGGCACGGCTCCTCTCCTCCACCAACCTGTCGGCCCTGACCGACCGAGCCTCCAGCTGCGTTACCACGGCGGTGAAGAACTGCAGGTTGCCAGCATAGTTAATCGTGTGCGGCTCGCCGACGACTGCCTCACAGATGTTTCCCAATGCTGCGTTAGCCCTCACCCTGAGCGTGGTGAGCATGGGGCCGTGCGCGTGCTCCAGGACCCGCCGTTGGCGTATTTCGTCGGCATTCTGAAGCTCAACGGCCTCAGCCTCGTCCATCCGCTGGCGAAGACGGAGCACCTCGGCCTGGGAGGCAGCCAGCTCCTTTTGTGCTGCCTCGAGGGCGGCCCGGGAAGTGTCGACCAGCCGTGTCGCCTCATCGCGTTGGGCCCTCAGGGCTGCGGTTCTGCCCTCGGCTACGACCCGGATCATCCCCAGCTTCCCCTCGAACTCTCGCTCGAGGCCTTGGCGCGCCGTCGCCACCTGACGACAAACCTCCTCCAGGACACGCGCTTCCCGCGCAGCGACATCGTCTTCCGCCTGCGTCACTAGGCGCTCCCTCGTCTCCAGCCGCTCGTACTCGCGAGTGCGTCCATCGGCTTCCAGCGTCAACGCTTATTCGCGCCTCTGGAGCTCAGCTGGGTCACCGGAGGCCACCCGCATCGACGCAAGGGCCAGCTCACGCAGCTATGCTTGCTCCTCCAGTGAGTGGCACCGGGCCAGGAGCTCGCGAGCCCTCTCCTCCGCTGCCGCTCGCCATTGGTCAGTTCTCTGAGCCTCCTCGGTGGCCTGGGATCGGGCCACTCGAGAGGCCTCCAGCGATGCCTTCGCCTCTTCGTCATCAAGATCCCGCTGACGGCGCGCGAGGGCGAAGGCGGCCTCCAGCTCGCGCCTCCCTGCAGCCAGGCGCAGGCCCTCGGCCTCCAGGCGCGCATCTTCGTCAGCGAGCTCCTCTCCAAGCAAGTTCACCACATCGGCCGCTCTTTGAAGGAATCCTTGGCGGCGGGCGCGGCGCTCCCGGGCACGCTCAAGCACATCTTCCACACCATCATCCGCCCCAAGAAAGCGCCGGGGGCCGCGAATCATTGTTTCTCCTTCGGGCAGGGGGCTGGGGGCTGGCGCCCTCGCGATGGCCGGGCGCGTCACGCCGGAAGCCCGGCCAAGAGCCAACCCGTCTCCAGATGAGGGGCGCAGGAGGCGCCTCAACCAGTCGCGGTCCCCGACCAGACAAGAAGCCCACGGCAAGTTGGTTATTCCTCGAGAGGGCCCGCGAAGGAAAATCACGGGGAATGACGGGACGCGGTGCACCTCGGGATGGTCCGCCCCTTCAGACGCCCTCACCACCAGGGCAGAGCTTCTCGGAGCATTTGAAGACAGTAGAGGGGACGAATAAGGGAGGCGGCACCTCGGCGACTTCCGCGAGCTCAGTCAGGAGGGGCTCGCGGAACAAGGATCAGCGAAAGCAGCAAGGGGATCAGGAGCCAGAGAGAAAGAGGACTTACTCGTCAATGGCGAAGTACTTCCTGCGCTTCAGCGCGCGACAAGGGAAGTCATCACCTAGGGCTTCCCTCTTCCTCCGGAGGGCCTCAAAGTCCACGCGGAAGCGGCCCAAGAGAAGAGCGCAAGGATCATCCAGCCGCGAGGACGGAGCATTAGAGCGGTCCGTGTCAGGGGTGCCTGCCTGGCGCCTGCCTTCCATTGCCTCGCCAGAAGACGCGACTGGGGCCTCCAAGGCCTCAGCCCCGAGCACCAGGAGCGGCTGCTTACCACCTTCAGCCGCAGCGGCACGGACCTCAAGAGCTGTCCCCTCGCGAGCGCCACCGGCACTGCCACCTCATCAGGGGCACCCTCGGCCTCAGGCGCCTCCTGCCGGTTGGAAGGGCAGTCACCACCATCGGGTTCTCGCGAGGTCCCTGGAGGCCGGTTGGGCGCAGTCCCCATTCATCGAAGGCAGGCATCTGCTTCACGAAGTCGGCCCTGCTCTGGCAGAGATATAGCAAGGCCCCTCCCTGCCGGACGTTGCCGGGATTGAGGTCACCGGCTAAGGTCAAGAGCGTCGACTTCAGCACCGCCGGAGCCAGGTCCTCCTCCTGGAGCCTCATGTTATCCTCGCGCCCACGGAAGGCCCACATCCGGCGAGAGTGGCGCTGCAGGGGAGCGACGCGGCACAACAGAAACTCCTTCACCACTTTGGGCGCTGTCACGCCAAGTTTCCTCAGGAGCGTGAAGCAGCTCCAGACAAAGACGAGTCGGGGGCTCTTGAGCGTCTCCTGGCCCCAACCCGAATTGGGGACAGCCGGCGAGGTCGGCTCTAATAGCAGGGGGCTGGGTACCCCTGCGTCCACGTACAACCACCGCTCGCGGAACCCAACCGCGGGCTGGGGGAGTTTGAAGTCAATCCCAGAGCCCACGGTCGCAGGCTCGGCAGTAAAGCTCACGCATGCCCAGCGTTGGGAAGGGTTGACAAGACGCAGTGAGAAGAAGTGGCACAGCAAGGCAACAGAAGGAGGGATGCCCACCATGGCTTCGCAAACGAAGGCGAAGACCGAAAGAAGGGTGATGGACTCAGGACTTAGATGCATCAAGTGTATCTGATAATGGGAGAGCACGGCATTGAGGAAATCGGAGAAGGGGGGAACCAGACCCGCCCACAAGGCGTAGGTGAAACATGGAACCTCGGTTGCTATCCTGTTGATGGAGAAGTGGGACGCGGGCCAAGCCGTCGTCCTCCCGCACTCGTTGAAGACGGAGGCCAGGGCCAAGCTGTCCCTGCCCAGGCACTCTTGGTTGAGTACGGTCGGCTGGCCGATGGCGGGGGCCGCCGTTGGCGGCACACCAGACGGACGCGTGGGTTTCTCCCCTCTCTCCTTCCTCGTCGGAGTCATGGCGATGGGAAGGAGGGGGAAGATTTGAGATTGGACTGGAGGCGGGAGCCGGCGTGTGAAGGAAGGAAGAACAGGAGACGCTTGAGCAACTAGAAGGGGAGCGGCTGTGTGCAACCACAAGTCCGCCTGACAGGGCGCAGAATAAGGGGGCGTGGGGGGAACAGTGCCACCCACGTCCCATCATCCGCAACACGGCGCCCAAGGCCGCAGGCTGTTACGGCCCGCGGCGCTTCGCCCTTGCCCTTTCGCCTCTCGGCATGGCCAAGCCCATGCGCGCCTTGGGCCCGGGGGCTACTGTCGGCGTTCTGGGAACGGGGGTCCCCAGACTTGCCTGCCTGCGGCCTGCGGCGTAGCTTAAATGGGGGCCCAACATGGCCCATCTTCATCAGCACAAGACTCAAGACTCTCGCGCGGGGCCAAGCCTCGCGAGGCGGACGACACGGCGCATCCCTAGGCGCAGCCTCCTCAGGCTGGCTCATGAGGAGACGGAGATATCAAGGCGGGGTACCTCGCGAGGTGCCCATGACGCAAGCCATGACGATCGAGGGTGCCAGGCGGGCGCCAGCGTGCGCAGCGTCCTTCTTTCCTCTTTGGTGCAAAGGGGGCAAGCGCAGCCGCGGAGTACCGAGGCATCAGGCAAAGGTTGCCGTTTCGGTGCAACGAGACCAGGACCAAGCGGACTACGAGACGAAGGTCACCATGGAGCCCAGCACGGCGTCACCGCAGGGTCTTTCACAGGCGAAGACCAACTTTAGTCAGGATAAGTGTACTAGATGTTCCCCTTCGAATTGGCCAATTGTTGGCGCCCTTCCCGCTCAATATTTGGGGAGAGGCCCAGGGCCTTCGCCTATAAATAGGACTGGCCACCCACGTAGCAAGGGGTTCAGTTCGGCGTGTGGATCCGGATAGCAAGCAGAGAGAGTAAGTAAGAGAGAGAGAGAGAGAGGGAAGGCGACGGAACTCCTCCGAGTAGTTCGTCGCCCCAGGTAAGAACAGACCCTCGCGAGGCTGTTCTTCCTTGTATTGTTCATCATCATCAGCCCCAAGAGGCAATCCACCACCACACACTGGAGTAGGGTATTACACCACAACGGTGGCCCGAACCAATATAAATCTTGCGTCCCTTGTGCAGTTCCTTTGGTAGTTTAGATCTTTGCGAGACGGGGAGGTAGAAGGCCAGATTTCCGCGCGCACCCCAGTGTTCGAACCTTAAGGGTCTGCCGGAACCCGTGAATCCGACACAAACATTAATTGCAGCAAATATATTCTCAAAAACATCATCTTCATCAAACATATTATCCCCAAGCCTGGGCATTTTCATATCATAAGCATAATCACTCTCATCATTAATAGTATGGATAGCACCAATAGTATAGCAATTATCATATTCTTCCAAGCAAGTGTCAAAAAGATTTTCAAGATCATAAGAAGTATCATTATCTTCGACAATATTTTCATGAGGCACAATAGTAATAGGAGCAACATTATTTGGGGGATATATCTTTTTACCTCTCTTCCTTTTTCTTTTCTTCTTCTTCACCACATCATATGTGGGTTCAATCCTCTTTTTGGAGCTCCTTATTAATGAGATTGGTTGAATAGAAGGCTCCTCCTCATTACCTGATTCATCATAAGAAATAATAGGAGAATATTGGGAAGTCTCTTCCCTTTCGTTAGTATTCTCTTCATCCTCTATTTTTTTTTTCTTTTCTTTATGTAATTGGCAATATAAGAATTTTCAATGCAATTCACCGCACAATACATATAAATTTCCTCTAGATCAAAACCAAGAAGTTTATAACGGGCAAATTCTAGAAGATGCTTAGTTATAGGTTTCATTTCTTCGTAACCCATAAGCAAACTTAGTTCATTATAATGTGCAAGGGAAATCAAGTCATCACAATTTTTGGACATGATTAGATCATGAAACAATTTGCATCGGATAGCTAAATGACCCTGTTCATTGTGAAGTCCACAAGTACGGCCAAGAAAATTTAAATTTTCAGCACAATCATCTAGCCTTTCTTGCAACAATTTAGTTTCTAAGTACTTATGCCTCTTGCAATATCTATCTTCCCTATTTTGTGTGTACTTACAAACCCAATGCACTCCACAAAAATTGACATGTTTATAGGAGACATTTTCATCATAACTAGTGCAATCATCATTAGTACCATGGGTATTCAAGGAGTTCATACTAACAACATTGCAATCATGCTCATCATTCAAAGATTTAGTGCCAAACATTTTAATGCATTCTTCTTCTAACACTCTGGCACAATTTGCCTTTCCATCAAACTCACGAAAGATATTAAAAAGACAAAGTGTATGAGGCAAACTTAATTCCATTTTTTTGTAATTTTCTTTTATAAACTAAACTAGTGATAAAACAAGAAACAAAAAGATTCGATTGCAAGATCTAAATATATACCTTCAAGCGCTAACCTCCCCGGCAACGGCGTCAGAAAAGAGCTTGATGTCTACTACACAACCTTCTTCTTGTAGACGTTGTTGGGCCTCCAAGTGCAGCGGTTTGTAGGATAGTAACAAATTTCCCTCAAGTGGATGACCTAAGGTTTATCAATCCATAGGAGGCGTAGGATGAAGATGGTCTCTCTCAAGCAACCCTGCAACCAAATAACAAAGAGTCTCTTGTGTCCCCAACACACCCAATACAATGGTAAATTGTATAGGTGCACTAGTTCGGCGAAGAGATGGTGATACAAGTGGTATATGGATAGTAGATAAAGGTTTTTGTAATCTGAAAATATAAAAACAGCAAGGTAACTAATGATAAAAGTGAGCACAAACGGTATTGCAATGCTAGGAAACAAGGCCTAGGGTTCATACTTTCACCAGTGCAAGTTCTCTCAACAATAATAACATAATTGGATCACATAACTATCCCTCAACATGCAACAAAGGGTCACTCCAAAGTCACAGATAGCGGAGAACAAACGAAGAGATTATGGTAGGGTACAAAACCACCTCAACGTTATTCTTTCCAATCAATCCATTGGGCTATTCCTATAAGTGTCACAAACAGCCCTAGAGTTCGTACTAGAATAACACCTTAAGACCCAAATCAACCAAAACCCTAATGTCACTTAGATACTCCAATGTCACCTCCAGTATCCGTGGGTATGATTATACGATATGTATCACACAATCTCAGATTCATCTATTCAACCAACACATAGAACCTCAAAGAGTGCCCCAAAGTTTCTACCGGAGAATCACCACGAAAACATGTGCCAATCCCTATGCACAAGTTCATGGGCGGAACCTGCAAGTTGATCACCAAACCATACATCAAGTGAATCACGTGATATCCCATTGTCACCACAAATACGCACGGCAAGACATACATCAAGTGTTCTCAAATCTTTAAAGACTCAATCCGATAAGATAACTTCAAAGGGGAAACTCGATCCATTACAAGAGAGTAGAGGGGGAGAAGAAACGTAAGATCCAACTATAATAGCAAAGCTCGCGATACATCAAGATCGTGCCAAATCAAGAACACGAGAGAGAGAGAGAGAGAGAGAGATCAAACACATAGCTACTGGTACATACCCTCGGCCCTGAGGGAGAACTACTCCCTCCTCGTCATGTAGACCATCGGGATGATGAAGATGGCCACTGGAGAGAGGGATTTCCCCCTCCGATAGGGTGCCGGAATGGGTCTAGATTGGTTTTCGGTGGCTATGGATGCTTCTGGCGGCGGAACTTCCGATCTATTGTGCTCCCCGATCGTTTTAGGGTATATGGGTATATATAGGAGGAAGAGGTACTTCAGGGGAGCCACGAGGGGCCCACGAGGGTGGAGGGCGCGCCCTTGGGGGGTGGGCGCGCCCCCTACATCGTGGCCCCCTCGTTTCTTTCCTGACGTGCACTCCAAGTCTATCAGGTTGCTTTCCTTCCAAAACTAACTTCTCCAGAAGGTTTCATTCCGTTTCGACTCTGTTTGATATTCCTTTCCTTCGAAACACTGAAACAAGGGAAAACAGGAACTGGCACTGGGCTCTAGGTCAATAGGTTAGTCCCAAAAATAATATAAAAGTGGATAATAAAGCCCAATAATGTCCAAAACGGAAGATAATATAGCATGGAGCAATCAAAAATTATATATACGTTGGAGACGTATCAATGGGGAGGGGTCAAAGAGGAGCTCTAGGCTCGGGGAGAGGCTCTGGGAGGCGTTGAGGACTACGAGGGGGTCGAGGGCTCTACTTATAGCCGCGGGGAGAGATCAAGAGAGAGGGGAGTAGGTGAAACGCGGCGCGGCTACGTGTCCGTGCACCGGCGACGCGCATGCGCGGCCAAGGGTCACGGGGAGCGGCGGGAAGGCGACAAGGGGGGCACGGACGCGTGCCAGGGGGGTCACAGAGACAAGGGATGCTCACGGACGAGAAGAAACAAACAGGAGCGAGGAAACGATGGCACACATGGGAGCTCACTGTGTTCGGCGACGGAGACAGCTCAACGAGGAAGCAAATGAAGGGGGAACGAGCTCCAGGGGGAAGACGATGTCGAGGGGGAGCTCTGTGACATGCTTGGAGAAGCCAGAACCGGCCAGAGTGGCGTTTCTGTTGCCAACAGTGGCGAGACCACTGTTTTGGCCTGCATTGCCCCGTGGTCACCACCGACAACATGCACTCTCATCGTCTACTTAGTTCCGAACCTTTTCCATAGTGGAGTCCTTCCCAGGCTCATTAAATAAGAGGTGATGGCACGGACAGAAGTGTAGGGAGTAAAGGGACACGAGCTCGACAAGTTTGCTGTTGCAAACTTGGCCACATCTTGGTGATCCACACGGTGAGCTTAAGGGATAAACTTGATGTCTTGGAGGTTTAAGGTAGCAAGGACTACGGTCCTGAAAAGTTTGAGATCATCTGGACAAGTATTTAGCATAGTTGCAGTGCGACTACCAAATCTGGTCCAGAAGACAAATGAAGAAGCAGTCACTAGGAGTGTTCTATTGGGCTAAAACTTGGCAAATCTCCATGATTTGGTCTTATTTAGATGCTGCAAAAAGATCATACCAGATGGACTTGCCAAATTGGTACTTGTTTCACAAGCATCACATCTGACGAAAAACTTTGGATAAATCCAGGAAGATATTGGCTGCATGAAATGAGCCAAAATTTGTTGGAGATAGGTTATATGGATAGGAGAAGACTTGGAAATATTTTCAGCCATAATGGAGCAAGATAAAATAGACTTGCTTCACAAACTGACAATTTGGACAGAAAACAAGAATTGCTCCTGTGCTCTCATAGATCAATTAAATAATCTAAATTTGGGTGGAGGCTAATGATTTGGAATACTTGAGAAGATGGAAAAGTTTCATCCCATTTGGAAACTCTATGAAGGTACTTCCTTCACCAAGTTGCATTCTGGTCAAAAACTTTGAAAAACTGCACAGGGAGCTAGGACGAATGGATTGAGATGATCTTTGGTATTCATGGGTGATTTATCAAGGTTAATCACCCTGCCAAATTGCAGCTCAATTGGAATTAGGAATAAAGCACTTCCTTTGCAAAATTTCAGAGAAGGCAGAAACTTGCATTGGATCATGTGCCCAATTTTTGATCTGAGGAACATGGGATAAGGATGGAACTAGTGATTATATAGCAAGGACAAGCTCCACAATTTATGTGAGAATTTTCTCTGCTATAAAAATAGTATTTCCTTTAGAAAACGGCAGAAATGCAATATTGGTATTTAATAACAAAAGGCAATTTTCCTTATTTAATTATGTCCAATATTTTTTCCAGAGCTAGGATTAGACATAAATATCATCTCCACAAATTTTCATGATTTTAGGAGAAGGCTAGATATGCCTTTGGCTTTTATTCCTTAGAAAGGCAAGAAAAGGAATAAATCATAATTCAAAATTATTGCATGGGACTTGGCAATATTTTTGCATATCCAAGGATTAGGAGGATCTCTGGGAACAGATAGGATGATCAACAGATCAAAGAATATGATGGCTCCTTTGTATTCACAAAGGGCACATTCAAATTCCAAGAATTGGAATTAGGGTTTGAGAGGAGTTGAGATGATGAAAATCAGGTCTTGCCCACTGACAAAGACATGAGCAAGGTTTTCAAAGGTTGGAAATGACAAAATTTCTCAGGGTCATCTAACAAACTCAGGAGAAAGATTTTGAAAATGAGTGCCAGGAAAAAATAACAACACAAAAATTGATAACCAAATTTTGGGGCTGTTACAAACCTTCCCCCTTAAAAAGAATCTCGTCCTCGAGATTCCTCGGGTTACAGCACAAATGAAAGGATAACCACTCCAGGGAAAACCTCTGGTTAATTTTAACCCTTTGGTCAGATTCGAACGAGTTGGGGCACCGATAGTTCGTACACCTAGGGAGATCTATGGGCAAACACGGATATATCCACGGCTATGGGCACTCGAGATCAGACTCTCGAAAAATGATGGATGCACCCCATTAAACAGTGGTTTCACCTTCTGACACATGGGTCCAGGGCCCACTGGCAGCCTCCTTCTTCTACCTCCGGCCAACTGCTTCTTCTGTGCTGGTGCTTCATGTGCCGCTTGGCGCAACGCGCATCTAGCTCCTAGGGCAATGAGGACCCTAGAGACATAGTGTGCGGCGTAAACGGCGCCGGTGCAGCGAGCACTCACGTCACGGGCCAGCACCTTGTTGGCACTGCTTCCGGATTCACCTCCTGGACGCCGGTGACCGGGCGACGAGCAATTCTCCTGGACCTTGCTCATCATACACCGGGGTTGGGCTATAAAAGGTGGTAGCGCGGCTGTCCTCCAACACACCAACACAATGCCGCTTTACTACCTCTTCAGTTTGCACGAGATCGAGCCGAGCTCCTTCGGCAAGGAACTGTTCCTGGCGGCGCTGCGGTTGTTCCTCGTGGCGTTGCTGGGCATGCTAATCGGCTCATCGATCCTCCTTCTGATTCACATCAGGAATGATCGAGCTCGGAACAACGTGCAGCTCGGTGCGGTGGCTTGAGATGCAGGAGAAGATGGTGCACTAGGTGGTCCTCCGATACGCTTGATTCTCCATCGCTTCCCACCGGCGGAGTAATCGCGTGTTGCGGTGGAGCAGTGGTGGCGACTTGTCTGCGCCACATAAGGCAGAGACGATGGTGGTGGTGAGGTTCGGATGCGGGCGAGGTTGCCGCGCTAGCTCGAGAAACACACTGGGTACGGAAAAATTCCGCGGATAGCTCCACGAAATGTAGGTGTAGAGGTAGAATCGGAGTTGAAATCTGTATTGTGGTAGATGTACTGGATCGAATGAAATAAAGTTGGCAGTGTTCCTCCGGAAACAAAATGGGGAAAGGAATTAGAGACGAGGAACTACCAGACGGAAATGCCTCTGCAAGGCTCTGGGTTTAGAAATCTGCCACATTGGGTATGCATAGATAGAGAGGGACATGTGACTTTTCATTCCCCCGAGTATTGCCCGAATGTACTTGTGGGGGAACCAGGTATGCGTGCAGTATACAAACAAACTAACAAACAAACCGATGCAACAAACAAGCAATGAAAAACATGGCAGAAAAATCATTCTAAGGTGTTTTCATGCTAGTGGGTACATATAATCCTGGCATATATATATATATACCTACACTAGCGCGCATTTTATTAAAGACTCGAGATGAGCCAATGTTCTTTTTAGTGTAGGTGATCTACTGCTTAAAATCTTGTTAGCACACATTGCCAACCCTGTCAAACATCTCTGCTTGATAAAGAGACAAACAAGCACGAAAACAAAAGCACGGAAACATGCAAAGAACACAGCATACGGATTACAACAGTACCCCCATACAACAAATCACGAACGCTCTACACGCTAAACGAAACAACTCACTCCGGGATACAGGGTTCTATCCTCATATTAGGGACAAACCGACAGACCGACCTACTTGCCGAAACAATTGATTGCACGGCTGAGGTAAAGATGAGGGTTGGCCTTGCCGGGGCTCTCCGGGAGGACGAAGACTGAGCCAATCTCCATCTTCATCGGCTCTTCGGAGGGACAAAGATGTTTAGCCTGGCATGGGGTGAACAGCTTGAGATGTAAATTTACGAGCCTCACGATAAGCTTCCTTGACAACTCGTACCGCATCATTGTCCAGGGTTCTAAATTCGGCAAGCATCTTTGAAATCATCATCCCCTGGGCGGTGATATATTGCACCAGGCGAGCGATGGCGGGGTCATCTCCTTGGATAGTGGGAGAAGGTTGGATTCCTGCTTTTGTCACAATGGGGAAAAAGAAGAGCTCCCGCCTTTGTGCCACCCGTGGAAACTTGGTTGGGAGGTATAGAATGGCCTCTACCCTGAAAAACCAAAGGCTGGCCATCTACTGCGGGACCTGGGCCGATGTGCACTCTTGCATCAAAGCGATGAAGGTGAGGGACGGGTGTCGACTGGAACACTAGGTAATCGGGGCTGGCATTGCAACCAAAGGCTTTGGTGAGCATCTCAGAAAGAAGGGGTGGAAAGCCATGGTGGTTGACGGCAAAAGTGCAGGTGTGAAACTTGGGAGCTTTGAGGGTGCTAGCCATGGCTGAGGAGCTACTAGCTAAGCTTTTCTGCAGGGACATGGCTGACCGAGGGGTGAGCGATACGGCTAGCAGGAAGGGGCTTTTATAGGAAGCTATGCGGGACATGCCCGCAGGGTGTGGCCCCTTTCCCTTAATGGCGAAGGGAAAGCGGTGCGACCGACCAGAAAAGATAGGGTTGCTATTCATCCCACGGATAAACTAGGCAGGGTCAGCGGGGTGAGGACGTGTCGGTCCCGACTACACCACCTGTTGATTAACAGTGGCGATGCCGGATGCCAGGGCTGGGTCAAATCCTTTAGGGTCATTACGGTTTAATGGTAACGGTGATCTAATGCTAGGATAACCTATGCCAGCCTGGCTGCTCTGATACCATCTCCTGTGGCACCCCGATCCGCATGGAGCAGGGGCCTTCGCACGTCAGCCCAGGATAACACCTGACGCATGATAGGTCCATGATATAGCATTCCAAGTACAATAATATTCATCAAATACATGTGTATAAGATTACATCATTGATGAATACAATTGTCTGGCATAGCCCTAAGGCTATTAAATGGCAGCGGAAGTCTATTTAACTGGCGGCAGAAGTCCTAGGTTGGCAGCACCTCACTTAGGCTGGGCTCCACAACTCACAGGACTGGCAAGATTACGGCCTAGCACGACAGAACAAGCGAACAATTTGGGCACGACCTACAAAACTGGCATGACACGCCAGGTTAGTACATTGAATGTACTTGCAAGACAACCAAATACATAGCATCCAAACAAACAGATGACAAAGCAAGAACCAAGCATATGCAACAGTCTACTTTAACACAACTTCTAAGCATGGCAATGATATTAACTAGAATCATAAATCAAACTAAGCATCAACATCATAGCATCTACTAGCATGGCATATCAAACTTACTTCTAGCAAAGCAACAACAAAGCGTAGCATATCAAAACAAGGCATAACATCATGAAACTATGCTTAAAATAAACTACCAGTTACCTTCCATGAAGACATATTGTATTAACCTTATGCGACCATCACTTACTCTGCCACGGCTCCTCGGAGCCCATGCATGACTTACTGAGACCTCGTCTCGGGGTCATATCAACACATCATCGTGACTTCTCACGATTTTCCCAAAGTCCAAGTCATCACATCATTTATCACATTTTAATTATCGCGGGAGTTATTAGCAGGTTTATCCTCCATTTCAACCAAGACCCGATAGTGTGACCTACTAGGAACTTGTGCCCATGACCGAGGACGCGACTATCGATAGATTAAATACACGCTGCAGAGGTAGTGCACTGTACCCACACCACGGAACCCACTTCCTCACACTCCCAAACGTGCGGACCACGGCGTTCCGACAAAACCGAGCTACTGCCATGACACTCTCCCGGCCACTCCGACCAACACCCCCTTGGGGTTCAGTCCTGGGTGGCCCCGTGTCTACCAAAGACACCAACGGCCACCATCATGGCAAAACGGTCCCAAACAGGGACAAGGAACCATAGAAACAAAAATGAGCACACAAGGTTATGTCCGCCTACCTGATCAGGGTAGCGCGTACCCATAACCTTCCCTCATGGGAGGCATCGGCGAGAGGCATGACAATAGACTCAACTAGGACCTCCCCATAAGGTAAATGTGGTTGCACTTGAGAAAGCTCGATTGGGGTGGCACTTTGATATCCCAGTGATGACGAAGGAGGTTTGTTATTAAGTCATATTATTAACTTCTCCATCATCAATCACCATGCGAGCATTATTAACATGAATCCAAGAAGTAACATGCAACATACCGATGCAGTAACAAAACATCAAGCATTCCAAAAGAACAATGATAGCATGCAAAACATGGCAATACCAAGTACTAGCAAACTTATCAGTGCAACAGAATTATCATAACATCGATACTACTAACATGAAACTAAACTAGACAGAGGCATGATATTATTAGTAACAACATCAAACTAGCATGTCAACTTATTTAATGAAAACTCAAGCATGCACGGCAGATAAAAAAATTATTTAGCACGACTGAAATAATAGTAGACGAAACAGTCAGGAAACTACGGCAACTAAACAACCACACGAGGTGCAAGCAAAGTCAACATGCAAGTTCGGGATCATGATAAGAGGTTAGCTTGCTTGGGGTCAAGGATTACTCCGGAAAAAGTGTGGAACTATCGCGGAAACAGTTGCCGCAAATAGTTCTCTCGCAGAGGGGGCTGTTTACAGGCGAGGGCAAAAGTGATCATTTTCACTATGTGAAAACATTATTAAAATGGTACCAACGGAAAGAGCTCGACGAACAGAGAACATGAGCGTTGGAGTCACCTCAATCAGAGTTATGGTTGTCGTGATACGAAAGGTTGAAGTTCAGGGACCTATCGGTGAATTTTTTCCAGCAAACAGGCCTGTGGAGGAAAAATTGAACGCGCCTTTGGGCCGAATACGTTTTCTGTAAAGGGAAATGTATTTTAAGCCAAAGTGTAAAGGGAATACACGTTCAGAACTGAGAAACGCATTTTAGATAAAAGAGGAAGGAAATACGCTTTCATATATTGAAAACGCGTTTTTGGAAAGCGTCTCCACTTACAAACGCAGGCCCGAGGCGGGGTCAACACGGAGACACTACCAGGTGGGTTCGTGCGAGGAGGGGCCCGCCTGGCCTGGCGTCTTCAACCTCCCGCTCGTATGCGCGCCTGGCCAAGGGAGTGGCTCGCCTCGACGGCAATTGCCGATGTTCCTTGCCACGGCTGACGATGGGCGACCTACCCAGCTGATCAGGAGGGAGTGGCACATCTGGTGGAGGCTTTCGTTGCCAGTGAGGAGGACAGGGATAGGAGCAGCAGGGCTCACGGTAGAGGGAGGCTTCGGCTGGCGGTGAGCTAGGTGCTCCGGTGGGGGATAGGAAGGACCGAGGCCATGGGGAGGCTCTACTGACTCTGGGGGGTGGATTGGTGGTGGAGGAACGGCGAGAGGGGTGCGGCATCGCCACGATCGAGCAGAGCCCGAGGCGGCGGCCATGGCGATTGGGAGGGGTCAGAGAGGAGCTCTGGGCTCGGGGAGAGGCTCTGGGAGGCATTAAGGACCGTGAGGGGGTCGAGGGATGTACTTATAGCCGTGGGGAGAGCTCAAGGGAGAGGGCAGGAGGTGACACGTGGGGCGGCTACGTGTCAGTGTGCTGGCGACGCGCACGCGTGGCCAAGGGTCACGGGGAGCGGCGGGAAGGCGACGAGGGGGACGCGGGCGAGTGTGATATGTCTCCAATGTATCAATTATTTTTGATTGCTCCATGCTATATTATCTACTATTTTGGACATTATTGGGCTTTATTATCCACTTTTATATTATTTTTGGGACTAACCTATTAACCAGAGGCCCAGCCTAGAATTGTTGTTTTTTGTTTGTTTTAGGGTTTCAAAGAAAAGGAATATCAAACCGAGTCCAAACGGAATGAAACCTTCCGGAACGTGATTTTCTCACCGAATACAACTCAGGAGACTTGGACCCTACGTCAAGCCAATTAACAGGAGGCCACGAGGTAGTGGGGCACGCCTGCCCCCCCAGGCGCACCCTCCACCCTCGTGGGCCCCCTGTTGCTCCACCGACGTACTTCTTCCTCCTATATATATCCACGTACCCCAAACGATCAGATACAGAGCCAAAAACCTAATTCCACTGCCGCAACTTTCTGTATCCACGAGATCCCATCTTGGGGCCTGTTCCGGAGCTCCGCCGGAGGGGGCATCGATCACGGAGGGCTTCTACATCATCATCCAAGCCCCTCCGATGAAGTGTGAGTAGTTTACTTCAGACCTACAGGTCCATAGTTAGTAGCTGGATGGCTTCTTCTCTCTTTTTGATCTCAATACAATGTTCTCCCCCTCTCTCGTGGAGATCTATTCAATGTAATCTTATTTTTGCGGTGTGTTTGTTGAGACCGATGAATTGTGGGTTTATGATCAAGTCTATCTATGAATAATATTTGAATCTTCTCTGAATTCTTTTATGTATGATTGGTTATCTTTGCAAGTCTCTTCGGATTATCAGTTTGGTTTGGTCTACTAGATTGGTTTTTCTTGCCATGGGAGAAGTGCTTAGCTTTGGGTTCGATCTTGCGGTGTCCTTTCCCAGTGACAGAAGGGGCAGCAAGGCACGTATTGTATCGTTGCCATCGAGGATAACAAGATGGGGTTTTTATCATATTGCATGAAACTATCCCTCTACATCATGTCATCTTGCTTAAGGTGTTACTCTGTTTTTAACTTAATACTCTAGATGCACGCTGGATAGCGGTCGATGAGTGGAGTAATAGTAGTAGATGCAGGCAGGAGTCAGTCTACTTGTCTCGGATGTGATGCCTATATACATGATCATACCTAGATATTCTCATAACTATGCTGAATTATGTCAATTGCTCAACAGTAATTTGTTGACCCACCATAGAATACTTATGCTCTTGAGAGAAGCCACTGGTGAAACCTATGGCCCCCGGGTCTCTTTCTCATCATATCAATCTCCATCACTTTATTATTGCTTTGCTTTTTTACTTTGCCTTTTACTTTTTACTTTGCATCTCTATACCAAAAATACCAAAAATATTATTTATCATCTCTATCAGATCTCACTTTCGTAAGTGACTATGAAGGGATTGAAAACCCCTAAGCACGTTGGTTGCGTTGAGCTATTGTTTTTGTGTAGGTACAAGGGACTCACGCGTAGCCTCCTACTGGATTGATACCTTGGTTCTCAAAAAACTAAGGGACATACTTACACTACTTTGCTGCATCATCCTCTCCTCTTCGGGGAAATCCAACGCAATGCTCAAGAGGTAGCAAGAAGAATTTCTGGCGCCGTTGCCGGGGAGTCTGCGCAAAAGTCAACATACCAAGTACCCATCAGAATCCCTATCTCCCGCATTACATTATTTGCCATTTGCCTCTCGTTTTCCTCGCCCCCCAATTCACCATTGCCGTTTTATTCGCCCTCTCTCTCTCTATCCTCCCTCTCTATTTGCCTCTTTTTGCCCGATTGCCTTTTTGCTCGTGTGTTGGATTGCTTGTTTGTCGCGATGGCTCAAGATAATACTAAATTGAGAGACTTCGCCAATACCAACAACAATGATTTCCTTAGCACTCCGATTGCTCCTCTTACCGATGCTGAATCTTGTGAAATTAATACTGCTTTGCTGAATCTTGTCATGAAAGATCCGTTCTTCGGCCTTCCTAGTGAAGATGCCACTACCCATCTTAATAGCTTCGTTGATTTGTGTGACATTTAAAAGAAGAAAGATATCAATAATGATATTGTTAAATTGAAGCTATTTCCTTTTTATGCTTAGTGATCGTGCTAAAGCTTGGTTTTCATCTTTGCCTAAAAATAGTATTGGTTGATGGAACAAGTGCAAAGATGATTTTATCTCTAATTATTTTCCTCCCGCTAAGATCATCTCTCTTAGAAACGGTATTATGAATTTTAAGCAACTTGATCATGAACATGTTGCACAAGCTTGGAAGAGAATGAAATTAATGATACGTAATTGCCCTACTCATGGTTTAAATTTGTGGATGATTATACAAAAAATTTATGCCGGATTGAATTTTGCTTCTAGAAATCTTTTAGATTCGGCCGCGGGAGGCACTTTTATGGAAATCACTTTAGGAGAAGCTACTAAACTCCTAGATAATATTATGGTTAATTATTCTCAATGGCATACTGAAAGATCTACTAAAAAGGTGCATGCGATAGAAGAAATTAATGTTTTGAGTGGAAAAATGGATGAACTTATGAAATTATTTGCTAATAAGAGTGTTTCTTCTGATCCTAATGATGTTCCCTTGTCTACTTTGATTGACAATAATAATGAATCTATGGATGTGAATTTTGTTGGTAGGATTTTTTTTTTGGTAACAACGCGTATAGAGGAAATTTCAACCCTAGGCCTTATCCTAGTAATCCCTCTAATAATTATGGTAATTCCTACAAAAATTCTTATGGAAATTATAATAAGATGCCCTCTGATTTTGAATCTAATATTAAAGAATTTATTACTTCGCAAAAGAATTTTAATGCTTTGATTGATGTAAAATTGCTTAAGATTGATGATTTGGCTAGGAACGTTGATAGAATTGCTCTTGATGTTGATTCTTTGAAACTTAGATCTATTCCACCTAAGCATGATATCAATGAGTCTCTCAAAGCCATGAGAATTTCCATTCACGAGTGCAAGGAAAGAACCGCTAGGACGCGTGCTATGAAAGATGCCTTCATTAAAGCGTGTTCTTCTAGTTCCTATGAAAATAAAGATGAAGATCTAAAATTTATTGATGTGTCCCCTATTAAATCTTTGTTTTGGAATATGAATCTTGATAATGATGGGACTGAATATGATCCACCTTCACCTAGAAGGTGTTCTAAGAATTTGGAATTTGTTTATCTTGATGCTAAATTTGATAAAAGTGGGATTGAAGAAATTAAAACCCTAGATGTTGCTAAACCCACTATTATGAATTTCAAGGAATTTAACTATGAAAATTGCTCTTTGATTGATTGTATTTCCTTGTTGCAATCTGTGCTAAATTCTCCTCACGCTTATAGTCAAAATAAAGCGTTTACTAAACATATCGTTGATGCCTTGATGCAATCTTATGAAGAAAAACTTGAGTTGAAAGTTTCTATCCCTAGAAAACTTTATGATGAGTGGGAAACTACTATTAAAATTAAAATTAAAGATTATGAGTTTTATGCTTTGTGTGATTTGGGTGCGAGTGTCTCTACTATTCCCAAAACTTTGTGTGATTTGCTAGATTTCCGCAATTTTGATGATTGCTCTCTAAACTTGCATCTTGTGGATTCCACTATTAAGAAACATATGGGAAGAATTAATGATGTTCTTATTGTTGCAAATAGGAATTATGTGCCCGTAGATTTTATCGTTCTTGATATAGATTGCAATCCTTCTTGCCCTATTATTCTCGGTAGACCTTTCCTTAGAACGGTTGGTGCAATTATTGATATGAAGGAAGGGAATATTAGATTCCAATTTCCATTAAAAAAGGGCATGGAACACTTCCCTAGAAATAAAATAAAATTACCATATGAATCTATCATGAGATCCACTTATGGATTGCCTACCAAAGATGGCAATACCTAGATCTATTCTTGCTTGTTATGCCTAGCTAGGGGCGTTAAACGATAGTGCTTGTTGGGAGGCAACCCAATTTTATTTTTATTCCTTGCCTTTTGCTCCTGTTTAGTAATAAATAAATTATTTAGCCTCTGTTTTGTTTGTGTTTAATTAGTGTTTGTGCCAACTAGAACCATTGGGAAGACTTGGGGAAAGTCTTGTTGAACTTGCTGTAAAAAACAGAAACTTTAGCGCTCACGAGAACTGCTGTCCTTTTTTATTTGGAGAGTGATATATAGTTAATTATTTTTTAATATGATTAATATATAAATTCATCATGCCCAGGAATTTAATTTAGAATTTTTGGGCCTCCAGATCTTGCGCTAGCTACAGATTACTACAGACTGTTCTGTTTTTGACAGATTCTGTTTTTCGTGTGTTGTTTGCTTATTTTGATGAATCTATGGCTAGCAAAATAGTTTATAATCCATAGAGAAGTTGGAATACAGTAGGTATAACACCCATATAAATAAAGAATGAGTTCATTACAGTACCTTGAAGTGGTCTTTTGTTTTCTTTCGCTAACGGAGCTCACGAGATTTTCTACTTTAAGTTTTGTGTTGTGAAGTTTTCAAGTTTTGGGTAAAGATTTGATGGATTATGGAACAAGGAGTGGAAAGAGCCTAAGCTTGGGGATGCCCATGGCACCCCCAAGATAATCTAAGGACACCTAAAATCCAAAGCTTGGGGATGCCCCGGAAGGCATCCCCTCTTTCGTCTACTTCTATCGGTAACTTCACTTGGAGCTATATTTTTATTCACCACATGATATGTGTTTTGCTTGGAGCGTCTTTTATGATTTGAGTCTTTGCTTGTTAGTCTACCACAATCATCCTTGATGTACACACCTTTTGGGAGAGCCATACATAATTTGGAATTTGATAGAATACTCTATGTGCTTCACTTATATCTTTTGAGTTATATAATTTTGCTCTAGTGCTTCACTTATATCTTTTAGAGCACAGTGGTGGATTTGTTTTATAGAAACTATTGATCTCTCATGCTTCACTTAGATTATTTTGAGAGTCTTAATAGCATGGTAATTTTCTTAATAATAATATGCTTGGTATTCAAGATTTGTAAAACTTTCTTTTGAGTGCGTTGAATACTAAGAAAAAAAATTGATGCTTGATAATTGTTTTGAGATATGAGGATGGTGATATTAGAGTCATACTAGTTGAGTAGTTGTGAATTTGAGAAATGCTTGTGCTAAAGTTTGTGATTCCCGTAGCATGCTCGTATGGTGAACCGTTATGTGATGAAGTCAGAGCATGATTTATTTATTGATTTTCTTCCTTGTGAGTGGCGGTCGGGGACGAGCCATGGTCTTTTCCTACCAATCTATCCCCCTAGGAGCATGCGCGTAATACTTTGCTTTGATAACTTCTAGAATTTTGCAATAAGTATATGCGTTCTTTATGACTAATGTTGAGTCCATGGATTATACGCACTTTCCTTCCTTCCACCATTGCTAGCCTCTCTAATACCGTGCACTTTTCGCCGGTATCATACACCCACCAAATACCTTCCTCAAAACAGCCACCATACCTACCTATCATGGCATTTCCATAGCCATTCCGAGATATATTGTCATGCAACTTTCCACAGTTCCGTTCATTATGACACGCTCCATCATTGTCATATTGCTAGCATGATCATTAGTTGACATCGTATTTGTGGCAAAGCCACCATTCATAATTTTTCATACATGTCACTCTTGATTCATTGCATATCCCGGTACACCGCTGGAGGCATTCATATAGAGTCATATTTTGTTCTAAGTATTGAGTTGTAATTGTTGAGTTGTATGAAAAATAAAAAGTGTGATGATCATCATTTTTAGAGCATTGTCCCAGGTGAGGAAAGGATGATCGAGACTATGATTCCCCCACAAGTCGGGATGAGACTCCGGATGAAAAAAGAGGCCATAAAAAAAAGAGAAGGCCCAAAAAAATGAGAGAAAAAGAGAGAAGGGACAATGTTACTATCCTTTACCACACTTGTGCTTCAAAGTAGCACCATGATCTTCATGATAGAGAGTCTCTCATTCTGTCACTTTCATATACTAGTGGGAATTTTTCATTATAGAACTTGGCTTGTATATTCCAATGATGGGCTTCCTCAAAATGCCGTAGGTCTTCGTGAGCAAGCGAGTTGGATGCACACCCACGTAGTTTATTTTGTTGAGCTTTCATATACTTATAGCTCTAGTGCATCCGTTGCATGGAAATCCCTACTCACTCACATTGATATCTATTGATGGGCATCTCCATAGCTCGTTGACACGCCTAGTTGATGTCAGACTATCTTCCCTTCTTTTTGTCTTCTCCACAACCACCATTCTATTCCACATATAGTGCTATATCCATCTCTCACGCTCATGTATTGCGTGAAGATCGAAAAAGTTTTGAAAATGTCAAAAGTATGAAACAATTGCTTGGCCTGTCATCGGGGTTTTGCATGATTTAAATACTTTGTGTGGTGAAGATAGAGTATACTCAGACTATATGATTTTGTAGGGATAGCTTTCTTTGGCCATGTTATTTTGAGAAGACATAATTGCTTTGTTAGTATGCTTGAAGTATTATTATTTTTATGTCAACATGAACTTTTGTCTTGAATCTTTTGAATCTGAATATTCATACCACAATTAAGAAGATTTACATTGAAATTATGCCAAGTAGCACTCCGCATCAAAAATTCTGTTTTTACCATTTACCTACTCGAGGACGAGCAGGAATTAAGCTTGGGGATGCTTGATACGTCTCCAACGTATCTATAATTTTTGATTGCTCCATGCTATACTATCTACTATTTTGGACATTATTGGGCTTTATTATCCACTTTTATATTATTTTTGGGACTAACCTATTAACCAGAGGCCTAGCCCAGAATTGCTGTTTTTTTGCCTGTTTTAGGGTTTCGAAGAAAAGGAATATCAAATGGAGTCCAAACAGAATGAAACCTTCGGGAACGTGATTTTCTCACTGAATACAACTCAGGAGACTTGGACCCTACGTCAAGCCAATTAACAGGAGGCCACGAGGTAGGGGGCGCGCCTGCCCCCCCCCCCCCCCCCCCAGGCGCGCCCTCCACCCTCGTGGGCCCGCTATTGCTCCACCGACGTACTTCTTCCTCCTATATATATCCACGTACCCCCAAACGATCAGATATGGAGCCAAAAACCTAATTCCACCGCCGCAACTTTCTGTATCCACGAGATCCCATCTTGGGGCCTGTTCCGGAGCTCCACCGAAGGGGGCATCGATCACGGAGGGCTTCTACATCATCATCCAAGCCCCTCCAATGAAGTGTGAGTAGTTTACTTCAGACCTACGGGTCCATAGTTAGTAGCTAGATGGATTCTTCTCTCTTTTTGGATCTCAATACAATGTTCTCCCCCCCTCTCGTGGAGATCTATTCGATGTAATCTTCTTTTTGCGGTGTGTTTGTTGAGACCGATGAATTGTGGGTTTATGATCAAGTCTATCTATGAATAATATTTGAATCTTCTCTGAATTCTTTTATGTATGATTGGTTATCTTTGCAAAGTCTCTTCGAATTATCAGTTTGATTTGGCCTACTAGATTGGTTTTTCTTGCCATGGGAGAAGTGCTTAGCTTTGAGTTCGATCTTGCGGTGTCCTTTCCCAGTGACAGAAGGGGCAGCAAGGCATGTATTGTATCGTTGCCATCGAGGATAACAAGATGGGGTTTGTATCATATTGCATGAAACTATCCCTCTACATCATGTCATCTTGCTTAAGGCGTTACTCTGTTTTTAACTTAATACTCTAGATGCACGCTGGATAGCGGTCGATGAGTGGAGTAATAGTAGTAGATGCAGGCAGGAGTCGGTCTACTTGTCTCGGACGTGATGCCTATATACATGATCATACCTAGATATTCTCATAACTATGCTCAATTATGTCAATTGCTCAATAGTAATTTGTTCACCTACCGTAGAATACTTATGCTCTTGAGAGAAGCCACTAGTGAAACCTATGGCCCCCTTGTCTCTTTATCATCATATCAATCTCCATCACTTTATTATTGCTTTGCTTTTTTACTTTGCCTTTTACTTTTTACTTTGCATCTCTATACCAAAAATATTATTTATCATCTCTATCAGATCTCACTTTCGTAAGTGACCGTGAAGGGATTGACAACCCCTAAGCGCGTTGGTTGCGTTGAGCTATTGTTTTTGTGTAGGCACAAGGGACTCACGCGTAGCCTCCTACTGGATTGATACCTTGGTTCTCAAAAACTGAGGGAAATACTTACGCTACTTTGTAGCATCATCCTCTCCTCTTCGGGGAAATCCAACGCAGTGCTCAAGAGGTAGCAGAGTGCCAGGGGGGTCATGGAGACGAGGGACACTCGCGAATGAGAGGGGGAAACGGACAGGAGCGAGGAAACGACAGCGCACATGGGAGCTCACTGTTTTCGGCGACAGTGACGGCTCAACGAGGAAGCAAACAAAGGGGGAACAAGCTCCGGGGGGGAAGATGATGTCGATGGGGAGTGAGGGAGTCCTGGATTAGGGGGTCCCCGGACAGCCGGACTGTTGGACTATGATGATACAAGATTGAAGACTTCGTCCCGCGTCCGGGAGGGACTCTCCTTTGCGTGGAAGGCAAGCTTGGCAATTCGGATATGTAGATCTCCTCCCTTGTAACCGACTTTGTGTAACTCCAGCCCCCTTCGGTGTCTATAAAAACCGGAGGGTTTAGTCCGTAGGACAACAACAATCATAATCATAGGCTAGCTTCTAGGGTTTAGCCTCTACGATCTCGTGGTAGATCAACCCTTTTAATACTCATACCATCAAGATCAATCAAGCAGGGAGTAGGGTGTATTCAGGGACCCTCCGGCTCTCACTAAACCCCCCGTCCGAACTAGAAGGGTGTACTCTCGTAAGTCACCCAATCCAATTACAAAGAAACAAAAGCCCACTACAGGGCGTAGAATTGTATTGGAGGGATGGCTCAATGGGCCATGCAAAATTCACAGTACAGCGGATACCATGCCAACACATAGCCTTAGAGCATGTTGGATACTCCGGCAGGTGGCCAAGAGCGGCGGGGATATCCTCATCAACAATACAACAGAGCACCATCCCATGGAAAATAACAATACAGTATTGACAGTCTTCGAGACCTTCACCTCAAATAATAGGCGCAAGCGAAAACTCCGCAACCTTGCCGAAGTATGCCACATTGTAGCAATAAATCCATGGAATGACACGGCTATAACCTTCAATGCCAGTGACGAACCTCAATTCCGAACAGCCCGAGCACCAGTCGCTTTGGTCCTTAGTCCAATTGTGGACGGCTTCCGTCTTACCAAAGTGCTCATGGACGGTGGCAGCGGATTAAACCTCATGTACAAGGAAACTCTTAGTAAAATGGAAATAGACAAGAGCCGCATTGAGCAAGGCAGCACGACCTTGAGAGGAATCATCCCTGGTCGGGAGGCACGATGTGTGGGAAAAATCACACTAGATGTGGTATTCGGCACGCCGGAGAATTATAGGTCCGAAGAAATCACATTCCAAGTGGCCCCGTTCAGTAGTGGATACCACACCCTTTTAGGGCGGGAGGCATTCACGATCTTCCAAGCTATACCCCATTACGGGTACATGAAGCTCAAAATGCCCGGGCCCAAAGGAATCATCACTCTAGCTAGTCATCCGGACATAGCACTCCGCGCTGAAAATAAAACCGCCGCACTAGCCCTCGAGGCGTTATCGGAAGCCCTTGCGGCCGAAGAACTAACTGCGCTGCGCTCCACGATGGACATGCACGACGTGATACTCGACAAAAGACCCAAGTCCACCTCTTTTAAACCAGTGGACGAAATAGTCAAATTCCAGGTCCACCGAATGGACCCTACAAAAACAGCATCCATCAGGGCACAGCTGAACCCCACAACAGACGCCGCACTGCGGGAGTTCTTGCGGGCGAGAATTCGGACATCTTCGCCTGGTATCCTTCAAACATGCCAGGAATCCCACGCAGGCTGGCCGAGCATAGCCTTAACATTCTAAAGGGGTTCAAGCCGGTCAAGCAGACTGTTCGGCGTTTCTCTGAGCCTAAGCGACAAGCCATGGTAGAAGAGCTAGCCAAGTTACTCGAGGCTGGATTCATTAGAGAAATAAAACATCCAGACTGGCTAGCAAACCTGGTGATGGTACCAAAGAAGGACAAATCCTGGCGCCTATGTGTCGATTTCAAGGACCTTAACAAGGCTTGCCCCAAGGATTCCTTCCCCCTCCCCCGCATCGATCAAATTATCGACGCTACCACAGGACACGACTCATTGTGCTTCCTTGACGTATACTCCGGATACCATCAAATTAATATGGCGGAGCCCGATCAAGCTGCAACGACATTCATCACTCCATACGACCCCTTCTATTTTAACACCATGCCTTTCGGGCTCAAAAACTCCGGTGCAACCTATCAACGCATGATTCAGACATGCCTGGAGACACAAATCGGCAAAACAGTGGAGGCATACGTAGACGATGTGGTCATTAAAACAAGACACGTTGAATCCTTAATAGACGACTTGAGGCTCACGTTCGACAATCTCCGAACATATGACATCAAGCTCAATCCAGAAAAATGTGTTTTCGGCGTGCCCGCCGGAAAGCTCTTGGGCATCATTGTCTCCAATAGAGGAATTGAAGCAAATCCGGCTAAAATCCGAGCTTTGTCACAATTGGCTATCCCAACAGACCTCAAGCAAATCCAGAAGTTAACTGGATGCGTGGCTGCCTTAAGCCGCTTTATCTCCCGATTAGGACAAAAGGCACTACCTCTTTATCGCCTTCTTCGACGCACCGAACACATTGAGTGGACGGATGCGGCCACGGCCGGATTGGAAGAAATAAAAGCCATATTGGCCACCAACCCAATCTTGGCCGCGCCAAATGTTGGTGAACCAATGCTGTTATATATAGCGGCAACACACCAAGTTGTAAGCGCAGTGCTCGTCGTCGAACGAGAGACGGACGGACATAAGTTCCCGCTTCAAAAGCCGGTATACTACGTATCCACCATCCTCACTCCATGCAAATCACGGTACCCACATTATCAAAAGATAGCATACGCGGTCTTCATGGCATCCCGGAAACTATGACACTACTTTGAAGAGTGTTCAATTACGGTGGCCTCCGAAGTACCACTCAACGACATAATAAATAACCGCGATGCCACGGGCCGGGTTGCTAAATGGGCTATCGAGATCCTCCCGTTCGAGATAACATCTAAACCACGGCGAGCCATTAAGTCGCAAGTACTGGCTGAGCGACGAATGGATGGAAGCCGAACTCCCTATAGAGTAAGGCGCGTACTCCAATTGGATCATGCACTTTGATGGCTCTAAGATGCTGGCTGGTCTGGGGGCAGGCGTCGTCCTGACATCCCCCACCGGAGATACAGTCCAATACGTACTCCAAATATTATACACAGACTCCAACAATATAGCAGAATATGAGGCCCTATTGCATGTTCTTCGGATGGCAGTCGCCATGGGCATCCAACACCTAGAGGTGCGGGGGGATTCGAACCTCGCAATATCTCAAACAAATGGGGACTTTGACGCCAAGGACCCAAAAATGGCGCCTTACCGCAACGCCGTCCTCAAAATGTCAGCTCGGTTCAAGGGCCTCGAATTCCAACATGTGGTCCGAGAAAACAATCAAGCGGCGGATATCCTTGCCCGCATCGGTGCTAAGCGCGACCCTGTCCCACCTAATATCTTCTTGGAAAGGCTGTTTAAGCCATCCGTGGTGTGGGATGGGGAGACTGTCAAAAACAGTCCGAATCCGGCCACAACATCAGAACTCGAACACTCTGACGTGATTATGGCTATCATCGCCCCGTGGACAGAATCCTTCTTGGCTTACCTAACTAGGCAAGAACTCCCTGATGACCCAAGCGAGACACATTGCATTGTGCGGCGGTCTAAAGCCTACAAGGTCCACGAGGGAGAGCTTTATAAGAAAAGCGCTACCGGAGTACTTCAAAGGTGCATCTCTGAAGAGGAAGGACGGCAACCTTTGGCAGAAATTCATGTTAGACTTGGCGGCCACCACGCCGCAGCTCGGGCCATTGTAAGCAAGGCCTTTCGTAAAGGTTTTTACTGGATGATGGCCTGAGCAGACGCACAGGACCTCGTTCAATGTTGCATCGGTTGCCAGCTTTTTGCAAACCAAAGCCATATGCCACCTACTGCTCTCCGAACAATCCCCATTACTTGGCCCTTTGCGGTCTGGGGGCTTGATATGGTCGGACCCCTTAAAGGGGGAAGCCATAAGAAAAAATACCTATTGGTCATGGTGGATAAATTCACCAAATGGATAGAAGCCAAACCAGTTAAAACGGCCGAGTCCGGATCAGTGATAGACTTCATATCCGGGGTTGTACACCGTTACAGCGTCCCCCACAGCATCATCAACAATAACGGCTCGAACTTTACAGCCGACGATGTAAAAACTTGGTGCAATAGATTATGCCTCTGTCTATCACCCACAAACTAACGGTCAAGTCATGCGAGCAAATGGTCTTATCATGGGCGGCATTAAACCCATATTAGTGCGATCCTTGAAGGAATCAGATATGCACTGGATGGAGGATCTTGACTCCGTACTATGGGGGCTGCGGACCACGCCGAATCGCAATACCGAATACACACCGTTCTTTATGGTGTACGACGCAGAGGCGGTATTGCCCTGCGACATCATTCATGACTCACCTTGAGTACATATGTACGAAGAGAAAGAAGCCGAGCTTGATCGGCAGGATAGTTTGGACGCCCTGGAGGAGGAGCGTGACGTGGCAAAAGCTTGCTCTGCATTCTATCAGCAACAGGCTCGGCAGTATCAAAGCAGAGAAGTACGGGCCAAAACTTATAACGTTGGCGAATTCGTTCTACGCCTACCGAAGAAGAAAAAGAACAAGCTCAAGCCCCAATGGGAAGGTCCCTTCGTTATTGACAAAGTTCTGACCGGTGGAGTGTACCGTCTGCGGGATGCATCGGACAATCGACTCGAGCCAAACCCATGGAACACAGCCATACTCCGAAGGTTCTACGCCTAGTGCCGGACTCTGTGTTCATCTCCTTGCCTCCGTCAATTTTTTATATATCCGTTATCTGTCTTTTCTTTCTTTCTTCCCTTTTTCTTCACGGCCTTAAAAGGTTAAAATGTGTCTTGACTACACAATCTTGACATGCTAGGCGTGCTCATTATACCTGGGGGCTTCTTATACAGAAGCTTAATATAACTATGTTCCGGGCTCGATATGACTTAAGTTTTGGCAGGGCTGGGTTGCCTGGCTCTTGTGTTTATGCCCTACGTTCCCGTTAATTCGGCTAGGGAATAACGGGAGCACCTCTGCGATTGTTACTGTCGGGTCAGCCGGATGTGTACCTCAGACCGGGTGAAGCCGAAATCTAGTGTTCTTAAGGGAATATCCGGTCGGTGAAGAAAAGATGACTTTTATTTATTGTAATACATGCCCCCAGATGTTTATATCCCGCGTCTCTTTTTGCAATTCGGACATGCACATTAATGGATGCATACCCAGGGAAAGGAACCCTTAATGGAACTATTCTCCCTGGAAGATGTTTCTTACTATCCATGTAATATAACATAGCTAGTTGGGTACTTGTCTGTTCAAGCACTTATGACCCCTACACCTGGTTTCCACGTGTACCCCGGTTTTTTACATAACCGAGCAGGTATTCGGATACACTCTGGACTGTCGGGTCCGGAGGTCGAAGCAAAAAGGTCCGCCATGACAAATGATTTACAGTCTGGCTAGGGACAATATATGTCACTTGAAGCACACAGTCAATTAGACTGACTAAATTCTTCTTCTATACCATCCAACAGGTTGTCTAGCCTACAATCCTGTTGGGAATACTTTGCAGCTAATTTCACATGGTCATACTGAAGGAAATATGCCCTAGAGGCAATAATAAAGTTATTATTTATTTCCTTATATCATGATAAATTTTTATTATTCATGCTAGAATTGTATTAACCGGAAACATAATACATGTGTGAATACATAGACCAACAGAGTGTCACTAGTATGCCTCTACTTGACTAGCTCGTTAATCAAAGATGGTTATGTTTCCTAACCATGAACAAAGAGTTGTTATTTGATTAACGAGGTCACATCATTAGTTGAATGATCTGATTGACATGACCCATTCCATTAGCTTAGCACCCGATCGTTTAGTATGTTGCTATTGCTTTCTTCATGACTTATACATGTTCCTATAACTATGAGATTATGCAACTCCCGTTTACCGGAGGAATACTTTGGGTACTACCAAACGTCACAACGTAACTGGGTGATTATAAAGGAGTACTACAGGTGTCTCCAATGGTATATGTTGGGTTGGCGTATTTCGAGATTAGGGTTTGTCACTCCGAGTGTCGGAGAGGTATCTCTGGGCCCTCTCGGTAATGCACATCACATAAGCCTTGCAAGCACTGCAACTAATATGTTAGTTGTGAGATGATGTATTACGGAACGAGTAAAGAGACTTGCCGGTAACGAGATTGAACTAGGTATTGGATACCGACGATCGAATCTCGGGCAAGTAACATACCGATGACAAAGGGAACAACGTATGTTGTTATGCGGTCTGACTTCTTCGTAGAATATGTAGGAGCCAATATGGGCATCTAGGTCCCGCTATTGGTTATTGACCGGAAACGTGTCTCGGTCATGTCTACATTGTTCTCGAACCGTAGGGTCCGCACGCTTAACGTTACGATGACAGTTATTATGAGTTTATGCATTTTGATGTACCGAAGGTTGTTCGGAGTCCCCGATGTGATCACGGACATGACGAGGAGTCTCGAAATGGTCGAGACGTAAAGATTGATATATTGGAAGCCTATGTTTGGACACCGGAAGTGTTCCGGGTGAAATCGGGATTTTACCGGAATACCGGGAGGGTTACCAGAACCCCCCGGGAGGCAAATGGGCCTATTGGGCCTTAGTGGAAAAGTGAAAAGGGGCTGCCCACAAGGGCTGTGCGCCTCCCCCCTTCCCTAGTCCTATTAGGACTAGGAGAAGGGGTCGGCCCCCCTCTCTTCTCTCTTCTCTTTGGAGAGTCCTATTAGGAATAGGATTGGGGGGGAGTCCTACTCCCGGTAGGAGTGGGACTCCCCCTGCGCCTCTCTCCCTAGCCGGCCGAACCCCTCCCCCTGCTCCTTTATATACGGGGGCAGGGGGCACCCCATAGACACACAAGTTGATCATTGTTGATCGTTCCTTAGCCGTGTGCGGTGCCCCCTGCCACCAAATTCCACCTCGATCATATCGTTGTAGAGCTTAGGCGAAGCCCTGCGTCGGTAGTACATCAAGATCGTCACCACGCCGTTGTGCTGACGGAACTCTTCCTCGACGCTTTGCTGGATCGGAGCCCGAGGATCGTCATCGAGCTGAACGTGTGCTAAGAACTCGGAGGTGCCGGAGTAACGGTGCTTGGATCGGTCGGATCGGGAAGAAGACATACGACTACTTCCTCTACGTTGTGAGATCGCTTCCGCAGTCGGTCTGCGTTGGTACGTAGACAATACTCTCCCCCTCGTTGCTAAGCATCACCATGATCTTGCGTGTGCGTAGGAAAATTTTGAAATTACTACGTTCCCCAACAGTGGTATCAGAGCCTAGGTTTAATGGTTTGATGTTATTTGCACGAGTAGAACACAAGTGAGTTGTGGGCGATACAAGTCATACTGCCTACCAGCATGTCATACTTTGGTTCGGCGGTATTGTTGGACGAGACGATCCGGACCAACCTTACGCGTACTCTTACGCGAGACCGGTTCCCTCGACGTGCTTTGCACATAGATGGCTTGCGGAAGACTGTCTCTCCAACTTTAGTTGAACCAAGTGTGACTACGCCCGGTCCTTGAGAAGGTTAAAACGGAGTCTATTTGACGAACTATCGTTGTGGTTTTGATGCGTAGGTGAGATGAGTTCTTACTTAAGCCCGTAGCAGCCACGTAAAACTTGCAACAACAAAGTAGAGGACGTCTAACTTGTTTTTGCAGGGCATGTTGTGATGTGATATGGTCAAGGCATGATGCTGATTTTATTGTATGAGATGATCATGTTTTGTAACCGAGTTATCGGCAACTGGCAGGAGCCATATGGTTGTCGCTTTATTGCAATGCAATCGCGATGTAATGCTTTACTTTATTACTAAGCAGTAGTGATAGTCGTGGAAGCATAAGATTGGCGAGACGACAACGATGCTACGATGAAGATCAAGGTGTCGCGCCGGTGACGATGGTGATCATGATGGTGCTTCGGAGATGGAGATCACAGGCACAAGATGATGATGGCCATATCATATCACTTATATTGATTGCATGTGATGTTTATCCTTTTATGCATCGTATCTTGCTTTGATCGACGGTAGCATTATAAGATGATTTCTCACTAAATTATCAAGAAGTGTTCTCCCTGAGTATGCACCGTTGCCAAAGTTCGTCGTGCCCAGACACCACGTGATGATCGGGTGTGATAAGCTCTACGTCCATCTACAACGGGTGCAAGCCAGTTTTGCACACGCAGAATACTCAGGTTAAACTTGACGAGCCTAGCATATGCAGATATGGCCTCGGAACACAGAGACCGAAAGGTCGAGCGTGAATCATATAGTAGATATGATCAACATGACGATGTTCACCATTGAAAACTACTCCATCTCACGTGATGATCGGTTATGGTTTAGTTGATTTGGATCACTTGATCACTTAGAGGATTAGAGGGATGTCTATCTAAGTGGGAGTTCCTAAGTAATTTGATTAACTGAACTTAAACTTATCATGAACTTAGTACCTGATAGTATCTTGCTTGTTTATGTTGATTGTTGATAGATGGCTCGTGTTGTTGTTCCGTTGAATTTTAATGCGTTCCTTGAGAAAGCAAAGTTGAAAGATGATGGTAGCAATTACACGGACTGGGTCCGTAACCTGAGGATTATCCTCATTGCTGCACAGAAGAATTACGTCCTGGAAGCACCGCTGGGTGCCAGGCCTACTGCTGGATCAACGCCAGATGTTATGAACGTCTGGCAGAGCAAAGCTGATGACTACTCGATAGTTCAGTGTGCCATGCTTTACGGCTTAGAATCGGGACTTCAACGACGTTTTGAACGTCATGGAGCATATGAGATGTTCCAGGAGTTGAAGTTAATATTTCAAGCAAATGCCCGAATTGAGAGATATGAAGTCTCCAATAAGTTCTGTAGCTGCAAGATGGAGGAGAACAGTTCTGTTAGTGAGCATATACTCAAAATGTCTGGGTATAATAATCACTTGATTCAGATGGGAGTTAATCTTCCAGATGATTGCGTCATTAACAGAATTCTCCAATCACTGCCACCAAGCTACAAGAGCTTCGTGATGAACTATAATATGCAAGGGATGAACAAGACTATTCCCGAGCTCTTCGCAATGCTGAAAGCTGCGGAGGTAGAAATCAAGAAGGAGCATCAAGTGTTGATGGTTAACAAAACCACTGGTTTCAAGAAAAAGGGCAAAGGGAAGAAGAAGGGGAACTTCAAGAAGAACAGCAAGCAAGTTGCTGCTCAGGAGAAGAAACCCAAGTCTGGACCTAAGCCTGAAACTGAGTGCTTCTACTGCAAGCAGACTGGTCACTGGAAGCGGAACTGCCCCAAGTATTTGGCGGATAAGAAGGATGGCAAGGTGAACAAAGGTATATGTGATATACATGTTATTGATGTGTACCTTACTAGAGCTCGCAGTAGCACCTGGGTATTTGATACTGGTTCTGTTGCTAATATTTGCAACTCGAAACAGGGACTACGGAATAAGCGGACGCTAGCAAAGGACGAGGTGACGATGCGCGTGGGAAAAGGTTCCAAAGTCGATGTGATCGCGGTCGGCACACTACCTCTACATCTACCTTCGGGATTAATATTAGACCTAAATAATTGTTATTTGGTGCCAGTGTTGAGCATGAACATTATATCTGGATCTTGTTTGATGTGAGACGGTTATTCATTTAAATCAGAGAATAATGGTTGTTCTATTTATATGAGTAATATCTTTTATGGTCATGCACCCTTGAAGAGTGGTCTATTCTTATTGAATCTCGATAGTAGTGATACACATATTCATAATGTAGAAACCAAAAGATGCAGAGTTGATAATGATAGTGCAACTTATTTGTGGCACTGCCGTTTAGGTCATATCGGTGTAAAGCGCATCAAGAAACTCCATACTGATGGGCTTTTGGAACCACTTGATTATGAATCACTTGGTACTTGCGAACCGTGCCTCATAGGCAAGATGACTAAAACACCGTTCTCCGGTACTATGGAGAGAGCAACAGATTTATTGGAAATCATACATACCGATGTATGTGGTCTGATGAATATTGAGGCTCGTGGCGGATATCGTTATTTTCTCACCTTCACAGATGATTTAAGCAGATATGGGTATATCTACTTAATGAAACATAAGTCTGAAACATTTGAAAAGTTCAAGGAATTTCAGAGTGAAGTTGAAAATCATCGTAACAAGAAAATAAAGTTTCTACGATCTGATCGCGGAGGAGAATATTTGAGTTACGAGTTTGGTATACATTTGAAAAATTGTGGAATAGTTTCGCAACTCACGCCACCCGGAACACCACAGCATAATGGTGTGTCCGAACGTCGTAATCGTACTTTACTAGATATGGTGCGATCTATGATGTCTCTTACTGATTTACCGCTATCGTTTTGGGGTTATGCTTTAGAGACGGCTGCATTCACGTTAAATAGGGCACCATCAAAATCCGTTGAGACGACACCTTATGAACTATGGTTTGGCAAGAAACCAAAGTTGTCGTTTCTTAAAGTTTGGGGCTGCGATGCTTATGTGAAAAAGCTTCAACCTGATAAGCTCGAACCCAAAGCGGAGAAATGTGTCTTCATAGGATACCCAAAGGAAACTGTTGGGTATACCTTCTATCACAGATCCGAAGGCAAGACATTCGTTGCTAAGAATGGATCATTTCTAGAGAAGGAGTTTCTCTCAAAAGAAGTGAGTGGGAGGAAAGTAGAACTTGACGAGGTAACTGTACCTGCTCCCTTATTGGAAAATAGTACATCACAGAAAACTGTTTCTGCGACACCTATACCAATTAGTGAGGAAGCTAATGATGATGATCATGAAACTTCAGGGCAAGATACTACTGAACCACGTAGATCAACCAGAGTGAGATCCGCACCAGAGTGGTACGGTAATCCAGTTCTGGAAGTCATGCTACTAGATCATGATGAACCTACGAACTATGAAGAAGCGATGGTGAGCCCAGATTCCGCAAAGTGGCTTGAGGCCATGAAATCTGAGATGGGATCCATGTATGAGAACAAAGTATGGACTTTGGTTGACTTGCCCGATGATCGGCAAGCAATTGAGAATAAATGGATCTTCAAGAAAAAGACTGACGCTGACGGTAATATTACTGTCTATAAAGCTCGACTTGTCGCAAAAGGTTTTCGACAAGTTCAAGGGGTTGACTATGATGAGACCTTCTCACCCGTAGCGATGCTTAAATCCGTCAGAATCATGTTAGCAATTGCCGCATTTTATGATTATGAAATATGGCAAATGGATGTCAAAACTGCATTCCTGAATTGATTTCTAGAAGAAGAGTTGTATATGATGCAACCAGAAGGTTTTGTCGATCCAAAGGGAGCTAACAAAGTGTGCAAACTCCGGCGATCCATTTATGGACTGGTGCAAGCATCTCGGAGTTGGAATAAACACTTTGATAGTGTGATCAAAGCATTTGGCTTTATACAGACTTTTGGAGAAGCCTGTATTTACAAGAAAGTGAGTGGGAGCTCTGTAGCATTTCTGATATTACATGTGGATGACATATTGCTGATTGGAAATGATATAGAATTTCTGGATAGCATAAAGGGATACTTGAATAAAAGTTTTTCGATGAAAGACCTCGGGGAAGCTGCTTACATATTAGGCATAAAGATCTATAGAGATAGATCAAGACGCTTAATTGGACTTTCACAAAGCACATACCTTGACAAGATTTTGAAGAAGTTCAAAATGGATCAAGCAAAGAAAGGGTTCTTGCCTGTGTTACAAGGTGTGAAGTTGAGTCAGACTCAATGCCCGACCACTGCAGAAGATAGAGAGAAAATGAAAGATGTTCCCTATGCTTCAGCCATAGGCTCTATCATGTATGCAATGCTGTGTACCAGACCTGATGTGTGCCTTGCTATAAGTTTAGCAGGGAGGTACCAAAGTAATCCAGGAGTGGATCACTGGACAGCGGTCAAGAACATCCTGAAATACCTGAAAAGGACTAGGGATATGTTTCTCGTATATGGAGGTGACAAAGAGCTCACCGTAAGAGGTTACGTTGATGCAAGCTTTGACACTGATCCGGACGATTCTAAATCGCAAACCGGATACGTGTTTACTCTAAACGGTGGAGCTGTCAGTTGGTGCAGTTCTAAACAAAGCGTCATAGCGGGATCTACATGTGAAGCGGAGTACATAGCTACTTCGGAAGCAGCGAACGAAGGAGTCTGGATGAAGGAGTTCATATCCGATCTAGGTGTCATACCTAGTGCATCGGGTCCAATGAAAATCTTCTGTGACAATACTGGTGCAATTGCCTTGGCAAAGGAATCCAGATTTCACAAAAGAACCAAACACATCAAGAGACGCTTCAACTCCATCCGGGATTTAGTCCAGGTGGGAGACATAGAGATTTGCAAGATACATACGGATCTGAATGTTGCAGACCCGTTGACTAAGCCTCTTCCACGAGCAAAACATGATCAGCACCAAGGCTCCATGGGTGTTAGAATCATTACTGTGTAATCTAGATTATTGACTCTAGTGCAACTGGGAGACTTAAGGAAATATGCCCTAGAGGCAATAATAAAGTTATTATTTATTTCCTTATATCATGATAAATGTTTATTATTCATGCTAGAATTGTATTAACCAGAAACATAATACATGTGTGAATACATAGACCAACAGAGTGTCACTAGTATGCCTCTACTTGACTAGCTCGTTAATCAAAGATGGTTATGTTTCCTAACCATGAACAAAGAGTTGTTATTTGATTAACGAGGTCACATCATTAGTTTAATGATCTGATTGACATGACCCATTCCATTAGCTTAGCACCCGATCGTTTAGTATGTTGCTATTGCTTTCTTCATGACTTATACATGTTCCTATAACTATGAGATTATGCAACTCCCGTTTACCGGAGGAATACTTTGGGTACTACCAAACATCACAACGTAACTGGGTGATTATAAAGGAGTACTACAGGTGTCTCCAATGGTAGATGTTGGGTTGGCGTATTTCGAGATTAGGGTTTGTCACTCCGAGTGTCGGAGAGGTATCTCTGGGCCCTCTCGGTAATGCACATCACATAAGCCATGCAAGCACTGCAACTAATATGTTAGTTGTGAGATGATGTATTACGGAACGAGTAAAGAGACTTGCCGGTAACGAGATTGAACTAGGTATTGGATACCGACGATCGAATCTCGGGCAAGTAACATACCGATGACAAAGGGAACAACGTATGTTGTTATGCGGTCTGACCGATAAAGATCTTCGTAGAATATGTAGGAGCCAATATGGGCATCCAGGTCCCGCTATTGGTTATTGACCGGAAATGTGTCTCGGTCATGTCTACATTGTTCTCGAACCGTAGGGTCCGCACGCTTAACGTTACGATGACAGTTATTATGAGTTTATGCATTTTGATGTACCGAAGGTTGTTCGGAGTCCCGGATGTGATCACGGACATGACGAGGAGTCTCGAAATGGTCGAGACGTAAAGATTGATATATTGGAAGCCTATGTTTGGAGACCGGAAGTGTTCCGGGTGAAATCGGGATTTTACCGGAATACCGGGAGGGTTACCGGAACCCCCCGGGAGGCAAATGGGCCTATTGGGCCTTAGTGGAAAAGTGAAAAGGGGCTGCCCACAAGGGCTGCGCGCCTCCCCCTTCCCTAGTCCTATTAGGACTAGGTGAAGGGGCCGGCCCCCCTCTCTTCTCTCTTCTCTTTGGAGAGTCCTATTAGGAATAGGATTGGGGGGGGAGTCCTACTCCCGGTAGGAGTGGGACTCCCCCTGCGCCTCTCTCCCTAGCCGACCGTACCCCTCCCCCTGCTCCTTTATATACGGGGGCAGGGGGCACCCCATAGACACACAAGTTGATCATTGTTGATCGTTCCTTAGCCGTGTGCGGTGCCCCCTGCCACCAAATTCCACCTCGATCATATCGTTGTCGAGCTTAGGCGAAGCCCTGCGTCGGTAGTACATCAAGATCGTCACCACGCCATTGTGCTGACGGAACTCTTCCTCGACGCTTTGCTGGATCGGAGCCCGAGGATCGTCATCGAGCTGAACGTGTGCTAAGAACTCAGAGGTGCCGGAGTAACGGTGCTTGGATCGGTCGGATCGGGAAGAAGACGTACGACTACTTCCTCTACGTTGTGAGATCGCTTCCGCAGTCGGTCTGCGTTGGTACGTAGACAATACTCTCCCCCTCGTTGCTAAGCATCACCATGATCTTGCGTGTGCGTAGGAAAATTTTGAAATTACTACGTTCCCCAACACATACACCAAACTGACAGGGATCTCTTTCCCATCAGACCCCACAGGTCCGACCTCGGCCATGTGGTTCGGGTCTGCCTTGGTATATCACGTCTTCACCATGGCCCGGGCTTCCCTTGCACCTTGTCGGCAGGCTGATATCTTCCATAATCGGAAGCGCTGCCGCACTTTGTTGACCATCTCTACAAGCTCCCCCATGCCTCCTGGCGGGGATGCGGATGGCCACAAGGCTTGGGCAATGCCCTGCATCACCTGCCGAACTTGTTCGTGCAATTGTGAGAGCTCTGGCAGAAGATCACCCGCAGATCCGGCCATCTCCTCTGTGGGACGACCCATCAACATACCTACAGATATAACTCTGTTAGCCGGTTCCTTCGCCGAACTCTATAACAGTTCGTTCAAGCACTTACTAAAAATGTCGCGTCGAAGCCTCTTATTCTCCTTTACGGAGTCAGCAAGCTGGGCCCGAACATCTTCAAGTTCAACGCCCAGCCGGGTATTGGCATCTTGGAGATCATTTTTCTCCCGCCTAACCTGCGTAAGCACGCGCTCGCCAGCCTTTAGCTGTCGTTGAGCATGTTGCTCATCCCCTCGCACGACCTCCGGATTCACTTCGGGATCATCTGCAGAATCTATTGTTAGATTTGCATGCATGCCGAATACTAAATGGTACATGTCATTAGATAGAAACAAGTGTTACCAGATGGGGCCTTCTCGGACTCCTTCATCACGGCAACTGCGGCCCGTAGCTGGGCTTTGCACTCCTCCAGCTCTTGAGACAACTAGGTATTCTTCTCCGTAAGAACCTACGCAAACAATGATCCTTAAATCAGTTGTGCCAACTGTTTCAAGTCTCAGGGGCTACTAATATACATAATTATTAGATTTTCTTACCTGTATATCCTGTACATCTTGGTCTGTGGCTCGGGCAAGACCATTTTGAGCAGCTCGAATGTATGCGTCTCCTGAGTTGAAGGCATCGAATGCCTCTTGAGAAAAACAAGCGTTGTGGAGTACGGCCCGACGACGCCTGTGATTCATGGCACTCTCCACTTCGGAACTCGTAGCGGACAGCCTATCCGCATCCTTTGTAGGAGGAACATCCGGTGTTGGCCCCACGTTAGCGTCTGCCTCTAAGTCCGGCTCTGGAGCCCGGCTGGTGGAGGCTTGGCCAGCAGGCTCTCCGGATATGGTCCGGCGAGCGTTTTTCCTGCCAGGAACCATGGACATTATTATATTTTAAAAGAAGACAACCACGGAGCGGGGTTCTTTTTCATACCTCTGCAACGGCGTCTCAGTCCTGACCGCCTTCCTTTTAAGCCTACTCGGCTACGGTACCCCTTGTTGGTGAGTCACTGCGGGTTCGGCATGGCGTCCCGAGGGCCTTCCCTGTAAGACACCATATGTGTGTGGTAGGTGAAGTGCGAAAAACGGATCCTTCTCAGAAGTTGGGACTTCGGTTTTACTTACATGAGATGCAGGGAGCAATCTAGGATAATCGGCTATGATGGCCACCAAGGCATCGTTGCAGCTTAACTGGTAGGACGTCCTATTGATGAGCTCCACAAATGTGTCCAGATCTTCTTCGAGTCCGGGATTGAGGGCCCGGTCAGGGTCCTCTGGTTGTGGAGACGGGCTGTGGACCTCCCTCACAGCTTTTCGCAGTTCTTGCTATGAAATAGCAAGGTAAATTCTTATGACGAAGAATGCGGGAAGGTCTGGAGTAGAAAGTAGCAGCTCACCTAGTTTGGGGGGTTGTACATGGAGAATTCATCCCGTGGCTTAATGCGGATGAACTCCTCTTCCTCTCCTTTATATAAATAGGACAGTATTTTCGCTAGAGCAGCGACGGAGTCTGGTCCCTTACGACCGCAACGGGTGGCATCATCTTCTCCATTAAAGTGCCACATGGGTTGTCCCGATATTGAAGTGGTTGCACCCCCCGCATTATACATATTGACATAACCTCGATTATTGTCAATCCTGATTTGGCCAGCGTTTTTATCCGGCCCATCAGGTAAAGGACCTCTCTGTTATCTTCCTCTTGGCGGCTCCGAGGGCGCCAGCTGCGGTGTTTCTTCAAAGGGGCGTTATTGAACTCAGGAAGGCCCATCCGAATAGGGTCCAGAAGGGGGACATCCTCCATATAAAACCACTCCGAAGGCCAGTCTTCGGATGTCTTCTTCCGAGTACCGGACAGGTATCCGGTCTCGGCGATGCGCCATATCTCGGCTCCGCTCACTTGATATATTGACCCCTCCTGTGTACGGGGTACGAGGCAGAATAGCCTCTTCCATAGCTCAAAATGAGCTTCACAGCCCAGAAATAGCTCGCAAAGGGCGACGTAGCCAGCGATGTGTAATATGGAGGCGGGAGTAAAGTTATGCAGCTGGAGGCCGTAGAACTCCAGGAGCCTGCGGAGGAAGGGATGGATTGGAAATCCAAGCCCCCTTAATAAGTAAGGGACAAGGCATACCCGCTCCCCCATGGATGTGTTGGGAAAGCTCTCTGCTTGCTCCCCGCCGTTGTAAGTGGCAAGTACGGCTCGAACGGGGACCATATACGCTGGAGGGAGAAACCCCTGGGTCTGTAACTCTACTAATTCGCTGTGGGGGGCGGAACACTTCTCCCAATTGCTTGGCTTAGGACTACGAGAGAGAGAGGAGCTGTGATGGCCGGCCATGATGGGATGGACTTTTCCGAGCGTGCTCCGATGGATACTCGCTATGGGAGGATGGTGTGATCTGGATCTGAGGATCCCCGTTTCTTTAAATAGACGATTTACTCACGTGGTTAGGGTGGCAAGTGTAAAAATGCCCTGACTTCTCGCATTCGCTCAACACGTGGAGGATAGCCGTTATTAGGTGCAGAAGTCAAGGAGTGCAACATTCATGGGAAGCCGAACACTACTCGACAGGTATTCGGAATTTGGAGAAGAACCCGCCTTGCAATGCCGAAGACAATCTGCGCGCCGGACTCATCGTCATTGAAGCCTGGTTCAGGGGCTACTGAGGGAGTCTTGGATTAGGGGGTCCCCGGACAGCCGGATTATATCCTTTGGCCAGACTGTTGGACTATGAAGATACAAGATTGAAGACTTCGTCCCGTGTTCGGGTGGGACTCTCCTTTGCGTGGAAGGCAAGCTTGGCAATTCAGATATATAGATCTCCTCCCTTGTATATGACTCTGTGTAACCCTAGCCCCCTCCCGTGTCTATATAAACCGGAGGGTTTAGTCCGTAGGACAAGGTCAATCTGAATCATAGGCTAGCTTCTAGGGTTTAGCCTCTACGATCTCGTGGTAGATCAACTCTTGTAATACTCATACCATCAAGATCAATCAAGTAGGAAGTAGGGTATTACCTCCATGGAGAGGGCCCGAACCTGGGTAAACATTGTGTCCCCTATCTCCTGTTACCATCCGCCTTAGACGCATAGTTCGGGACCCCGTACCTGAGATCCGCCGGTTTTGACACCGACAGGGAGCTGTGTGACATGCTTGGACAAGCCAGAACCGGCCGGAGTGGCGTTTATGATGCCAACAGTGGCGAGACCACCGTTTTCGCCTGCATCGCCCCGTCGTCACCATCAACAACATGCGCTCTGGTCGTCTACTTAGTGCCAAACTATGTCCATAGTGGAGTCCTTCCCAGGCTCGTTAAAGAAGAGGTGATGGCACGGGCAAAAGTGTAGGGAGCAGAGGGACACGAGCTCGACAAGTTTGCTGTTGCAAACTTGGCCACATCTTGGTGATCCACACTGTGAGCTTAAGGGATAAAATTGATGTCTGGGAGGTTTAGGGTAGCAAGGACTATGGTCCTGGAAAGTTTGAGATCATTTGGACAAGTATTTAGCGTAGCTGTAGTGCAACTGCCAAATCTGATCCAGAAAACAAATGAGGAATAAGCACTCACTAGGAGTGTTGGATTGGGCTAAAACTTGGCAAATCTCCATGCTTTGGTCATATTTAGATGCTGCAAAAAGATCATACCAAATGGACTTGCCAAATTGGTACTTGTTTCACAAGCATCACATTTGACTAGAAACTTTGGAAAAATCCAGGAAGATATTGGATACATGAAATGAGCCAAATTTTCTTGGAGATAGGTTATACGGATAGGAGAAGTCTGGGAAATATTTTCAGCCATAATGGAGCAAGATAAAATAGACTTGCTTCACAAACCAAAAATTCGGACAGAAAACAAGAATTGCTCCCGTACTCTCATAGATGAATGAAATAATCTGAATTTGGGTGGAGCCTAATGATTTGGAATACTTGAGAAGATGGAAAAGTTTCATCCCATTTGGAAACTCTATGAAGGTACTTCCTTCACCAAGTTGCATTCTGGTCAGAAACTTTAAAAAATTGCACAGGGAGCTAGGATGAATGGATTGAGCTCATCTTTGGTATTCATGGGTAATTTATCAAGGTTAATCGCCCTGCAAAATTGCAGCTCAATTGGAATTATGAATAAAGCACTTTCGTTGCAAAATTTCAGAGAAGGCAGAAACTTGCATTGGATCATGGGCCCAATTTTTGATACGAGGAACATGGGATAAGGATGGAACTAGTGATTATATAGCAAGGACAAGCTCCACAATTTATGTGAGAATTTTCTCTGCTATAAAAAATAGTAGTTCCTTTAGAAAACGGTAGAAATGCAATATTGGTATTAAATAGGAAAAGACAATTTTCCTTTTTAATTATGTCCAATATTTTTGCCAGAGCTAGGATTAGACATAAATATCATCTCCACAAATTTTCAAGATTTTAGGAGAAGGCTAGATATGCCTTTGGATTTCATTCCTCAGAAAGGCAAGAAAAGGAATAAGTCATAGTTAAAAAATATTGCATGGGACTTGGCAATATTTTTGCATATCCAAGGATTAGGCAGATAGGAGGGTCTCTGGGAACAGATGGGATGATCAACAGATCAAGGAAAATGATGGCTCCTTTGTATTCACAAAGGGCACGTTCAAATTCCCAGAATTGGATTAGGGTTTGAGAGGATTTGAGATGATGCAAATTAGGTCTTGCCCACTGAAGAAGACATGAGCAAGGTTTTGAAAGGTTGGAAATGACAAAATTTCTCAGGGCCATCTAACAAACTCAGGAGAAAGATTTTGAAAATGAGTTCCGGGAAGAAATAACAGCACGAAATTGATAACCCGATTTTGGGGCTGTTACAGAATGTTGCCAGGGGTGTGATTGAAGTGGGTGGCGCCGTCACCACTCCCCATGCGGCCGACACGGGGGCTGAAGACGTCCGAAGAGAACAACATCAATAGCGTCTCGACGGTCAGGCTCCATGAGGTGTGGGAGAGAAGGTCACTTTGTCTGCACCACCTCCTCACACAGACGAGCACAGCCGCAGCAATGGCGCTCGGTCCAGGTCGAGCCATCGCCCTCCGGTCACCCCCGGCAAGGGAGCGACCGCGGCGCTTGAGCCTCCCCTGGGACAAGCCAGCCAGACTGTTGTGCTAACCGGAGCCACTTATCTTCGAGCACCACCACCGCGTAACCCTGCTGCCCCAGTGGTCATCCCACAGCAGCGTGGGCACGGCGCCGCCGCTAGCTCCATCAGGAGCCAGGCGCCGGTGCGGTCGACGTCATCGACATCCATGCCAAGCACAACCACGGAGGCTATGGCTCGATCTCAGTTGCTGCTGAGGTTCCTGCCAGCGGCCGAGAAGATGGATGAATGGCGTGCCACTATCCAGAGCCTGCTTGGTTTCGCTAAAGCTGGGGGCTTACGACAAGCTTGCCCGCCACGACCTCCCCAAGCGACAGTGACCGCCGGTACAGCTGGCCGAACGAAGGGAGCCGTCCCCACCATGCAGTCCCCACCATGGCAGCCGACGCGGGCGCAGCAGAATCAGGACCCCAACGACGTCTCGATGGCCTCTTCTGACCCTTGAGCACGTCTAGGCCAACGTCGAACCCCGGAAGATAGACGGCGGGGAGACGCGTGGACTGTCACCGAACGGCGCCGCAACGACCCCCACCAGGCCGACGTTTGCGATGGGCTCGACCTCGATGAGCATGCACTTGTTGTTGGCAGGTGCCTTCCTTTCGAGGTCGGCTGCCCTGCCTTTACACGAGAGCTACGGCAAGTCTGTTGGCCCTTGGTCGTCATGGCTTGCATCACAGGCACCTCGTGAGGTACCCCGCCTTGATCTCTCCGCCTCCTCGCGAGCCAGCCTGATGACGCCGTGCCTGAGGAAGCTCCATGTCGTCCGCCCTGCGAGGGTCTTGGGTCTGTATTGATGAAGATGGGCCGTGCTGGGCCCCCTTTTGAGCCATGCCGCAGGCCGCAGGCAGGCAAGTCTAGGGACCCCCGTTCCCAGAACGCCGACAGTAGCCCCCGAGCCCAAGGCGCGCCCGGACTTGGCCGTGCAGGGAGGCGAAAGGGCAAGGGCAAAGCGCCGCGGGCCCTAACAGCCTGCGGCCTTGGGCGCCGCATGGCGGTTGATTGGGCGTGGGCGGCACTGTTCCCCATGCCCCCCCCATATTTTGCGCCATGCTAGGCGGACTCGTAGTCGTACACAGCCGCTCCCCTTTCTGTTGCTCGAGCAACTTCTGTCCTTCCTCCGCTCGAACTCCAGCCTCTGTTTTCAACCCAATCTCGAACCTTCCCCCCCTTCCCATCGCCATGGCTCCGACGAAGAAGGGAAGAGGGAAGAAACCCATGCCTCCGCCTTGCTCGCCGCCATTGGTTGTCCCCACTGAGGGCTTGGGCAAAGTCAGCTCGGCTCTGGCCACGATCTTCACTGAATGCGGGAGGACGACGGCCTGGCCCGCGTCTCACTTCTGCATCGACAGGATAGTCACCGAGGTCCAGTATTTCGCCGATGCCCTGTGGGCGGGTTTGGTTCCCCCCTTTTCTAATTTCTTCAATGTCGTGCTTTCCCACTATCAGATCCACATGATGCATCTGGGTCCTGAATCCATCACCCTTCTTTCGTTCTTCGCCTTTGTTTGCGAGGCAATGGTGGGCATCCTTCCTTCTATTGCCTAGCTGCGCCACTTCTTCTCTCTGCGTCTTTTCGACCCTACCCAATGCTCGGCATGCATGAGCTTCGCTGCCGCGTCTGAGACAGCGGCCTCAGGGATTGACTTCAGGTTCCCTCCGCCTGTGGCTGGGTTCCGCGAGCGGTGGCTGTATGTGAATGTAGGGGTGCCCAGCCCCCTGCTATCAGAGCCAACCTCGCCGGATGTCCCCAATTCGGGCTGGGGCCAGGAGACGCTTGAGAGCCCCCGGCTCGTCTTCGTCTGGCACCGCTTCGCGTTCTTGAGGTCGCTTGGCGTGACAGTGCCCAAGGTGGTGAAGGAGTTCCTGCTACGCTGCGTTGCTCCTCTCCAACGCCACTCCCGCCGGATGTGGGCCTTCAGCGGGCGTGGTGATCGTATGAGGCTCCAGGAAGAGGACCTGATGCCTAAAGTGCTGAGGACAGTGCTCTTGATCCTGACTGGGGACCCCAATCTTGGCAGCATCCAGCAGGGAGGGGCCTTGCTATACCTCTGCCAGAACAGGGGCGATTTTGTGAATCAGATGCCTATCTTTGATGAGTGAGGGCCGCGCCCCGCAGGCCTCCAGGCGCCTCGCGAGAACCCAGTGATGGTGACTGCCCTTCTAGTCGGCCAAGGTGACTCTTCCTCAAGTGGCGGAGCAGGGAGGCATGAGGCGCCAGAGGCCGAGGGGGCTCCCGGCGGGGTGACAGCGCCGGGCGATGCTCATGAGGGAGCAGCTCTTGGGGCCCGTGCCGCTGAGGCTGAGGATGGCAAGCAGCTGCCATCAGCGCCTGCGACTGAGGCCCCTGAGGCTCCAGCCGCTTCTCTTGGTGAGGCGATTGGCAGCGCGCATCAGGCAGGCGCCCCTGACAGGGATCGCCTTGACGCTCCGTCTTCGTCGCAGGTCAATCCCTGCGCTCAACTCTTGGGTTGCTTCCGCGTGTACTTTGAGGCCCTCCAGAAGACAAGGGAGGCCCTGGGCGCCGATTACCGTTGTCGCCTGCTGAAGCGTAGGAAGTACTTCGCCACTGATGAGTAAGCCTTCTCCTTTCCCAGTTCCCGATCCTTCTATTGCTTTTGCTGATCCTTGCTCCGCAGGCCCCTTCCAGCCGAGCTCGCGGAGAGGGCTGAGGTGCCGTCACCCTTGGCTTCGCCCCCTCCACCGTCCTCAAGCGCTCCAAGCAGCAGAGCCCTTGTGGTGAGGGCGATCAGAGAGGTGAACCGTCCCGAGGCGCATCGTGGCCCTGCGCACCTCGCGATCCTCCTTCATGGGCCTTCTCGTGGCATAGCCAGCCTGCCATGGGCTTCTCGCCTGGTCGTGGACTACGATTGGCTGAGGCGCTCCCTGCGCTCTTCATCTGGGGACGGGCTGGCTCCAGGTCGGGCTTCTGGCGTGGCGTGCCCGGCCATCACGAGGGTGCCAGCCCCCAGCCCCCTGCCCGGAGGGGGAGTGCTGATTCGTGGCCCCGGCGCTTGCTCGGGGATGATGGTGTGAAAGACGTGCTTGAGCGCGCCTGGGAGCGTCGCGCTCTTCTCCAAGGATTCCTTCGAAGGGCGGCTGACGCGGTGAGCCTGCTTGGTGAGGAGCTTGCTGATGAAGACGCGCGCCTTGAGGCCGAGGGCCTGCGCCTGGCTGCATAGAGGCGCGAGCTGGACGGCGCCATCGCCCTTGCGCGCCGTCAGCGCAATCTTGACGATGCAGAGGCCAAGGCGTCGCTGGTGGCCTCTCGGGAGGCACGATCTTGGGCCACTGAGGAGGCCCGGGAAGCTGACCGGCGGCAAGAGGCGGCGGAGGAGCGGGCTCGGGAGCTCTTGGCCTGGTGCCACTCACTGGAGGAGCAAGTGGAGCTGCGCGAGGCAGCCCTCGCGTCGATGAAGGTGGCCTCTGGCGACCCAGCAGAGCTCCAGAAGCATGAGGAGGCGCTGACACTGGAAGCCGCCGAACGTGCCCGCGAGTACGAGCGTTTGGAGACGAGGGAGCGCTTGGTGACATAGGCGGAGGACAATGTTGCTGCACGGGAAGCCCGTGTCCTGGAGGAGGTCGGACGTCGGGTGGCGATGGCGCGCTTGAACCTCGAGCACGAGTTCGAGGAGAGGTTGGGGTTGATCCGGGCCGAGGCTGAAGGTAGGACTGCTGCCTTGAGGGCCAAGCTGGAGGAAGCGACGCGGCGGGCCGATGCTTTTCGGGTCGCCCTTGATGTAGCGCGAGGGGAGTCAACCACCTCCCAGGCCGAGGTGCTCCTTCTTCGCCAGCGGGTGGAGGAGGCTGAGGTCGTCGCGCGCCAGAATGCAGACGAGATACGTCAGCGGTGGATCCTGGAGCATGAGCACGGCCCCATGCTCACCACGCTCTGGGAGAGAGCCAACACAGCCTTGGGCAACATCTGCGAGGCGGCTGTTGGCGAGCCGCACGCAGTCAACTACGCCGGCAATCTTCAGTTCTACACCGACGTGGTGACGCAGCTGGAGGCGCAGTCCGTAAGGGCTGACAAGTTGGTGGAGGAGAGGAGCCGCGCCCTGCTCGGGCGCGCCTTTTCTCTCGTCTTCAGCCATCTCCGGAACATGGATCCCCACTTCGATTTTGACGCCGCCATCGCCCCAGTCCCCCAGGCCGTCCGAGGCGACCTGGCGCACTGGGTGGAAGACAATGTGGATGCTCTTGTCAGGGCTTTCGCTTCAGAAAACGACAGCGTGATCGTGGCTGCCGACGAGGGCGGTGTGGTGAACGGCCCTGTGTAGGATCGAAAGTATGTCTAGAGGGGGGGGTGATTAGACTACTTGACCAAATAAAAACATAACCTTTTCCCAATTTTAGTTCTTGGAAGATTTTAACTATCTTAGGACAACTCAAGCAATCATCACTCAATTCAAGCAAGCACGCAAAGAGTATATTGGCAGCGAAAAGTAAAGCATGCAACTTGCAAGAATATAAAGGGAAGGGTTTTGAGGATTCAAACGCAATTGGAGACACGGATGTTTTTCCCGTGGTTCGGATAGGTGGTGCTATCCTACATCCACGTTGATGGAGACTTCAACCCACGAAGGGTAACGGTTGCACGAGTCCACGGAGGGCTCCACCCACGAAGGGTCCACGAAGAAGCAACCTTGTCTATCCCACCATGGCCATCGCCCACGAAGGACTTGCCTCACTAGCGGTAGATCTTCACGAAGTAGGCGATCTCCTTGCCCTTACAAACTCCTTGGTTCAACTCCACAGTCTTGTTGGAGGCTCCCAAGTGACACCTAGCCAATCTAGGAGACACCACTCTCCAAGAAGTAACAAATGGTGTGTTGATGATGAACTCCTTGCTCTTGTGCTTCAAATGATAGTCTCCCCAGCACATAAAGCAAGAGGCTCATTAAGCAACACCTCATCCCTCCTTGATAGTATTGGCTTTTCCTAAAGACTCAATGTGATCTTGGATCACTAAAATATAAAATGAAGAGTCTTGAACTTTTGAGCTTGAGCCAATTCTTTGTCCTTAGCATTTTGAGGGTTCCACTTTCACATCCATGCCATGCCAATCATTGAGCTTTCCTGAAATAATCATCTTGAAATAGCATTAGCTCAATGAGCTATATGTTGTTATGAATTACCAAAACCACCTAGGGATAGTTGCACTTTCAATCTCCCCCTTTTTGGTAATTGATGACAACATATAGATCAAAGCTTCGACAAATTATAATAATCATGAAATACATCGTCGCTTTGAGAAGTATGTGGCAAGTAAGAGCTCCCCCTAAATTTGTGCATATTTAGAATTTGCTTTGGACTGCAAATGCACAAGGAGTTAGAGTCATGGGTTACTCTTCCATGTCACATACATCTTGGTGGAGCGCTAAAAAATGATAAGATTGAAATACATGCACTCATCACCAAGAATAGTGAGTGATCACATAAGATAGATAGAATAATAATAGCATTAAGCAAACATTAAGTGTAGCTTATGATCAAACACATGATCATCGATGTCTCACAGATAAGGACGTAGTATCTCACACACAAGCAAATAAAGTTCGAAAAACCACCAAATAAAACAAGAGAGAATAAAAGCAACACTCTCTCTCAAAGCCTATGATCTATACATTTTCTCCCCCTTTGGCAACAAGTTACCAAAAAGTTCCTAAAAATGCATAGTGCTAAGTCGACGCTCAGGCTTGATCTTCAGGTGGTGGTGGAGTCCGGAGCACTCCAAGGACGAAGCCTTCGGTAGACGTGGTCGGGGTTAAGGCTGAAGTGGACGCTGGAGCTGGTGGAACTGAGGCTGTGGCTGGCGCAGATTTGGTAGCTCTGGTGTCAGCAACTGGCATTGTAGACGACCTCGGACCTCGTGGCACCCTGGCAAAAGCATCAGTCGTAGTCCTGCCTCTCCTCTCATTCATGTCATCCTAGAGCTGCTCCACGGTAGTCTGTATCTCTGTCACCTTGATGTCCATATCATAGAACCTCTGTTCCATGATCCTCTCTAAGCTTGCCTGGTTCTGAGTTAGGGTGGCTAGTCCTTGCTCAATCCGCAGGGTGGACGCAATCAGGTAACCAAGCTGCTCTTGTTTGGTTTTCAGAAAATATTCAGATGCCTCCTCTTGAGTAGGCATCCTGACAGCTTTCTCCTACTTCGCCTTCTCCTTCTTGGCTTGTGCTTGGGAAGATGATGGCTCATTCTCAGTCATGATCACTTGATTATCTTCGAAGTCTGGACGGATGGGCATGTGTTCCTTATCCAACAAGTATGTGCCCGTGCCCATCTTTGAGTTGATGAGCTCCTGAATCTGTGGGGCATACCCACAACTCCTCTTCTGATTTGCTGCAGTCCTTTTGACTGTTTCCACTATGAGGCTCATGACTTTGAATTTTTGAGGCACGTCAAAGACATGAAGGAAGTTGATTGCGTGACCTCTGATCATCTTGTGATCTCCAGACTTGGGCCATAGGGTGTGCCTCAGTATCCAATTGATAGTGGGCAGTCCTGATAGAAGATAATGCACTGAGCCAAATTTGAACGTGTCAAGTGCTTCATTCGGAATCTCCTTGTACATGTTGGACATTGAGTTGTGGTCCATCTTCTTCTTGGCATAAATGTCCAAGTCATCTGCTTGCTCCTTTGGGGCATGAATTAGCTGAGCCCATTCAGCAACTGTGGACTGGTACCTCATACCCTCTGACATCCATACAATCCTGCCATCTGGATAGAAATGTGTTGTGGAGTAGAATTGCATGATTAGCTCCTTGTTCCACTTTGTGAGCTTCTGCCCAACAAAGTCTGCAACTCCACACGCACTAAAGCTGTCATACACTCCAGGATAGTGTTCCTCATTTTCCTTCATGTAGGTCCAGTCGACCCATCTCATGTCACATACTATTGGCTTCTTATCAAGCAAAACCGTCTCATAGAAATCCTGCTGCTCCTTGGTGTGAAACCTGTAGTCCACTGCAGTCCTTCTCCTAGAAGCATACGGATCTGCTTCTCTCCACTTCCTCAGCCCTGAATCTCTCCTGAGCTTCATATCCTCAGCCACAGGATGAGCATCATTGTGGTCTGGGATCTTGGGCTTGAGCTTTCTAAGGACATTCTCTTCCTCTTCCTCTGCAGCTTCAGGCACTGGGGCCTTGTTCTTTTCAGTGGCTGGGATGCTTCTTGTGTTTCTCTTTGGTGCACTCTTTGGCTTAGATGCAGCCTTGGGTGCTTCCTTGGGCTTGGATGCAGTTGCCCCTGACCTTATGGCATCTCCCATAAGTTTGGGTGCCTTGGGTGCTGGTGCAGCAACCTCTTCTTCTTCCTCCTCATCTTCCATGATGGAGGCCTTGCCAAGCACTCTGGCTACAGTCTTCTTGACCCTTTCCTTCCTCTTTTTGCCCTCAGCAACAACTGGCTCTGTGGGTGCAGGCTTCACAGTTGAAGCTCTAACCTTAGACATGGGCTGCCTGCCTGCTGGCCTTTTGATTTTCAGCCCTGGCTTTGTGCCTTGAGCTGGCTCAACTCTCCTTGATGTGGCCTCTTCCTCTGCCACATAATCTTCATCTTCAGAATCAGAAGTTCTCTTCTTCCTTTGTCTAGTGGCAGCCTTAGGCAGATTGCTGGGGGTGCTCCTGCTGCCATCATCTGAAGAGCTAGAGGGACAAGTGCCCTCACTCATCACCACTTGCTGCTCTAAGAGGTTCTGGCTGTCACTTTGGTCTGACATGATGCAAACTCTGACTGCTGACCCTGTGAATAGATTATAGATGAGATAGAGTGGATGAGCATCACAAAGTGCAGAGATTTTGCAAAAGAGTAATTCAAAAACTTAGTTTTAGTTTCCCACTGAAATCATCTCGGATCTACCGATTTTCAAACTCGGTGACACCGAAGCAGTTTTGGCACCAGAACTAGTGAACTCGGTCAAACCGAGTCACAGTACGGTGGCACCGAGACAGCTAGGGTTTCACAGAGTTCCAAAATCGGTCACACCGATAAGTAATTCTCGGTCAGACCGAGTTTTACTTGTGCAATGGCATAAGCCAAATCGGTGGGACCGAGTTTTTCAACTCGGTGGGTCCGAGATGGTTTCGGCGGAAACCTAACCCTAAATTTTTTGAATTAAATCTAATCTACGAGTTCATTGACTGGATAGGAGTTTATCAAACATGGCAAGAATCATGATGATCACAATGTGCTAGGAATCGGATTGGAGAATAGCACAAAGATCGAGTCCATACCCTAGTTCGGCGGAGACTCGCTACGGCGGCAACGGCGGGGCAAAATTCCCGTTGACGGCGATGGAGACCAGCGACTGGAGGCGGCTGGCAGCGAGAAGGACGATCCGGAGACCCAGGAGGCAAAGAGGTTTCGAAGAAATTTCCAAAATTTTGCCCGTCACTATATATAGCCCGACCTGTCGGTGTGACCGAGTGGAACAACTCGGTGGCACCAAGATGCAAAACTGTATACAGTTATTGCAACTCGGTGTGACCGAGTGGTTCAAATCGGTTGCACCGAGATCGAAAACCTAGATCAACTTAATGATCTCGGTAGGACCGAAAGTATGGTATCAGTCAGACCGAGAATCACAAAGAGGTTTTGGAAGTTTAAGTCTATGACGAATCGGGGACTCCGAGCGCTCCTCACACAGAGTGGTTCGAATCTGACTTGATCAAATTTTGTGATGCAGCATGAATAGAGTTTGAGACTAGAAAAGCATAGATAGCTAGAGGAGGTTCTTAGGCATTCTTGTCCATCCACTTGGCAAAAGAAGATAAAGCCAAACAATCAAAACAACAAGTGGATGTCCTCGAATGAGTAAAATATGCAACCAACATGCTCACACAATAAGATGGCAAATGAAATATGTGGCAAAGCATGCACAACCAATTCTAGCATCTATCAAGCAATTTGCGATGACTAGGTCATCTATATATGAGTATATTGACTTAGGAGTCAAGTGAGAACACTTGATCGTAGGTCATACTCATCGTTTAAGCTCAAGTGGGGTTACCACTTTTACATAAAGCATTGTTGTATTCACATCTTTAGAGTTGCTTTAGATCAAGTTTTAGAGTAAAGCTCCCCCTAGATGTGATATCCCCCCTAAGAGGGATGAACTAACCTTGGGTTTTGTCGATGATGACTTCATGTAGATGTTGAAGATGTGGATGCTCAATGTTGATGTAGATCACTTGGAGCTATCCATTTGAGTGAATTGCACTTTCAATACCTACATGGGTTAGTCCCACAAGGAACAAACAAGGATATCCATAGACATAGAGTGATGCATACACAAGATGATGTCCATGAAAACTTTAGGTTACCTTGTCCCTTGTCTTACCAACAAGAGGGTTTGTGACTCCTTGAACTAGTGCATGATGTGGAAGTTGATTGCACTTGTTCTTGCCAAAATGATGAGAGTGAAATATGTTGCCGGAGTCACCCTCAAGAACTCTCTAGTTCTTCTTCTTTTGGATCCACACCATCTTGATGGGAATCCTTGGAGTTGTAGTCATACTTGATGAAGTGGAACTTGACGTGGTCTTGGGAATCCACTTGACTAAGGTCTTAGGAGCTTCTTCAAATGCATCAATCTCCTCTTGAAGCTTGTCCTTGCCTTTTTGCTTGTAGTCTTGTGGTGGAAGATCATCTTGAGCTTGTGTCCCCGTGAAAGAAGTATCAGACTTCTCTTGTTGAGGAACAAACTTTGTCTTGGGGTATTGATCTTCTTCCCACTCAACTCCATTGGCATTGAACTTTCGTTCAAAACCAACACCTTGATTCTTCCGGTGCATTCCTTGCTTGCGCACAATTTCCTTGAATTGCTTACTCCCGGCAAGGCTTTTGTACACTCCTTTCTCTATAATCCCCTTCAATAAGCTATTTTCTTGCTCAAGTGTAACTTGGCTAAGAGAATCATTAGTGGAATCAAGAGAACTACTAGAAGCAACAATATTGGATTTGGCATGATCATTGTTACTACTAGAGGAAGAATCTTTCTTGTTCTTGTTACTAGACTTGACTTGAGGCATGTAAGTGGATAATAGTAAATGCTTGGCAATGTAATAAGAACTTTTCTTGCGGAGATCATCATTGATTGCTTTTAAGAACTCATGCTCTTGCTCAATATTAAGCTTTTCAAAGCGTAATTTCTCATGATCTCTTAAAAGTTCTCGATGATCTTCGAAGATAGTTTCATGAGCTAACTTAAGAGTGTTTAGTTCTTTAGTTAGAGCCTCAATCTTCTCCTTATCATTGTCATTCGTTTTATCTTGATTAGCATGATTAATTGATATTTCATCATAGTACTCATCGCTAGAGTTGTCAACAAGCAAGTCATCATCACCTAACAAGTCATCTTCATCACTATTAAAATCAATATACTCGGGGTGTGTTACCTTAGGACCTTTGGCCATGAAGCATCTTCCAATTCCTTCATTTGGTGAGTCAAATATGTCCTAGGAGTTGGTTGACACAAGTGCTAGACCGGCAACACCTTCATCTTGAGTATCTTCGGAGTCGGAGTGATAACTTCTCTCGGAGTGGCTGTCGGAGTCGGAGCCGGATACCCATTCACCAACATGAGCTTGATGTCTTCGTTTTGTGTAGATCCTTGATGATTTTTCCTTCCTTTCCGAATCCTTGCTTCTCCATGAGTATCTCCGTTCATAACGATCATCTCTACTCCTTCTCTCTCTTGGTGGTGATTCTTTGCTTCTTCTTTTTGGAGAATCTTCTCTTCTCTTGTAGGGAGCCGTACACTCATTGGAATAGTGTCCGGGTCTTCCACAATTATAGCAGGTTTGCTCTCGACTAGAAGATCTTTTGTCATTGTAGGACCTTGACTTGAAGCTTCTATCTTTGCTTCTACTCTTGTAGAACTTGTTGAAGTTCTTCACCATTAAGCTCAATTCTTCATTGAAGTTTTGTTTCTCGCTTGATGATGTGGGGACTTCACATGAGGCTTTGTAGGCACCACTTGATTTGTTGTGAAGTTCCTCTTTATCCTTGAGTGACATCTCATGAGCAACAATCCTTCCAATCACTTCCGTTGGTTTGAGATCTTTGTAATTGGGCATCATTTGAATCAATGTGCACACGGTATCATATTTCCCATCCAAGGCTCTTAGAATCTATCGGTCATCTCTTCACTTCCTAAGCCGGCAATCTCATTTGTGATGAGAGCAAGCCTAGAGGGGGGGTGATTAGACTACTTGACCAAATAAAAACTTAACCTTTTCCCAATTTTAGTTCTTGGCAGATTTTAACTATCTTAGGACAAGTCAAGCAATCATCACTCAATTCAAGCAAGCATGCAAAGAGTATATTGGCAGCGGAAAGTAAAGCATGCAACTTGCAAGAATATAAAGGGAAGGGTTTTGAGGATTCAAAAGCAATTGGAGACACGGATGTTTTTCCCGTGGTTCGGATAGGTGGTGCTATCCTACATCCACGTTGATGGAGACTTCAACCCACGAAGGGTAACGGTTGCGCGAGTCCATGGAGGGCTCCACCCACGAAGGGTCCACGAAGAAGCAACCTTGTCTATCCCACCATGGCCATCGCCCACGAAGGACTTGCCTCACTAGCGGTATATCTTCATGAAGTAGGCGATCTCCTTGCCCTTACAAACTCCTTGGTTCAACTCCACAATCTTGTCGGAGGCTCCCAAGTGACACCTAGCCAATCTAGGAGACACCACTCTCCAAGAAGTAACAAATGGTGTGTTGATGATGAACTCCTTTCTCTTGTGCTTCAAATGATAGTCTCCCCAACACTCAACTCTCTCTCATAGGATTCGGATCTGATGGAAAGAAGATTTGAGTGGAAAGCAACTTGGGGAAGGCTAGAGATCAAGATTCATATGGTAGGAATGGAATATCTTGGCCTCAACACATGAGTAGGTGGTTCTCTCTCAGAACATATGAGTTGGAATGGTGTATGTGTTCTGATGGCTCTCTCCACGAGTGAAGAGGAGGTGGAGGGGTATATATAGCCTCCACACAAAATCCAACCATTACACACAATTTACCAATCTCGGTGGGACCAAATAAACAAACTCGGTCGGACCAAAATAGTAAACCTAGTGACTGTTAGGAATTTCGGTGGGACTGACATGCAACTCGGTAGGACCGATTCGGTTAGGGTTTGGGCATAACGTAATCTCGGTGAGACCGATTGCACAAACTCGGTGAGACCGAGCTTGGCAATAAGCTAACCAGAGAGTTGGTCAGGCAAACTCGGTGGGACCGACTCGCTCTTTCGGTGAGACCGAAAAGTTACAAGAAGGAAACATAGAGTTTACATTGCAATCTCGGTGGGACCGATTCGCTCTTTTGGTGAGACCGAAAAGTTACAAAAGGGAAACAGAGAGTTTGCAATCCCATCTCGGTGAGACCGAGATCCTTATCGGTAGGACCGAATTGCTATGGTTTGGCAGTGGAAAATGACAAGTGAAACTCGGTGGCGCCGGATTGAAAGAATCGGTATGACCGAGTTTGGCTTAGGGTTTAGGTCATTTGTGGCTATGGAAAAGTGGTTGAGGATTTTGGAGCATATCACCAAGCACATAAAGCAAGAGGCTCATTAAGCAACACCTCATCCCTCCTTGATAGTATTGGCTTTTCCTAAAGACTCAATGTGATCTTGGATCACTAAAATATAAAATGAAGAGTCTTGAACTTTTGAGCTTGAGCCAATTCTTTGTCCTTAGCATTTTGAGGGTTCCACTTTCACATCCATGCCATGCCAATCATTGAGCTTTCCTGAAATAATCATCTTGAAATAGCATTAGCTCAATGAGCTATATGTTGTTATGAATTACCAAAACCACCTAGGGATAGTTGCACTTTCACCCTGCCGCCACTGGCGGCGACGCAGACAGCGATGGCGAGTCCAGCGACGCCAGCAACGGTTCGGGTGGTGCTCCTGAGGACGCATTGGGGGATTTATCCGACTGATTGTGTATCGTCCCTGCTTCCTTACCCTGCATGAATAGGACTTAGGTTTTGGCCTGATGGCTGTGAGAGCATTTTGGAGGGGGAGCCCCTCATGTAAAACTTGTGTTCATCGTATTGGTAGACGTTACATTGCCCATGCACCCATGCCAAGTGGTTGGCTTACGCGACGCGCTGGTCGGCTTGTTTACCTTTGTCCCGAGGCGGCGAAGCCCAGGAGCTCTGCCACCCGCTCCAGCAGCACGTCGCGGCCGCCCTCCAGCAGCCTGCACTGCAGCAGCTCTCGGGCCACCGTGAGCGCGGCCCTCGACTTCGCCTGCTCCCGGCGGGTGTACAGTGTCGTGATCACGGCGTGATTGGAGGCCCTTGCTGCCGACCGTGCCTGCTGCGGTGAGAGCTGTCGAAGCCTATCCGCGTCGCCCGCGGCCCACAGCGCCCTACGGACCACGAGCTGCGTGGGGCATGGGGTCACCCGAGGCAAGCGGCTCTGCGCTGGCGGGCCACGCCGCCCAAGGATCTGGGTTGCACGCCTGGTCGCCAGACATGGTGATGACGACGCGACGGGACACGAAGCGGTAGAAGGTGGATTCCGGTGCACCCCTACCTGGCGCGCCAAATGTCGGATTTCGGGTTCTGGCAGACCCTTGAGGTTCGAACACTGGGGTGCATGCGGACATTTCGCCTTCTACCTACCTGCACCCCTCCGCCTCGCTAAGATCTAAGTTATGGGAAGAACAGCACAAGAGACACAGGGTTTATACTGGTTCGGGCCACCGTTCTGGTGTAATACCCTACTCTAGTGTGTGGTGTGGTGGATTGCCTCTTTGGCTGATGATGATGAGCAATACAAGGAAGAACAGCCTCACGAGGGCATGTTCTTGGCTGAGGGGATGAACTGCTAGGAGGAGTTCAATCACCCTTCTCTCTCTCTCTCTCTCTCTCTGTGATGCTACCCGATCCGATTTTCCATCCCCCTACCCTGTGGGTGGCTAGTCCTATTTATAGGCAAAGGCCCTGGGCCTCTTCCCAAATATTGAGCGGGAAGGGCGCTAACAATTGGCCATTTTGAAGGGGAACATCTGGTACACTTATCCTGACTAAAGTTGGTCCTCGCCTGCCAAAGGCTCTGGTGGTGATGCTGGCTTGGGCTCCACAATGACTTCCTCCCTGCCATTGGACTGGTCTTGGTCTCATTGCACCGAAACGGGTGCCTTTGCTTGATGCTCTCGCCTGCGCTCACTCCCTTTGCACCAAAGAGGAAATGAGGACACTGCGCGGGCTGGCGCCCGCCTGGCACCCTTGGTCGTCATGGCTTGCGTCACGGGCACCTCGTGAGGTACCCCGCCTTGATCTCTCTGGCTCCTCGCGAGCCAGCCTGATGAGGCCGTGCCTGAGGAAGCTCTGTATCGTCCGCCCCGCGAGGCTTGGCCCCTCGCGGGGGTCTTGGGTCTATGTTGATGAAGATGGGCCGTGCTGGGCCCCCTTTTGAGCCATGCTGCAGGCCGCAGGCAGGCAAGTCTGGGGACCCCCGTTCCCAGAACGCTGACAGACCCGCCCGTGGTGGACGACTACATCAAAAGCGTTGAGCAGTTGCTTGCTGGAGACAAGTACAAGTTGGTCGGCATTGACCTCAAGTACACCGCCGGTCGTCCCGGCATAGATCAGAAGGTTGCCGTCGCCCAGTTGTGCGTGTGCCATCATGTCCTCATCTACCACTACTGCATGGCCACAGAGCCTTGCGGCCATGCCAACAGGTTTGTCAATAGCACTGACTACAAGTTCGCCACGGTGGATACCACCAACGATGTAAAAGTGCTCAGTGTTACGGGCTTGGCCTGCAAGAACCTTGTCGAAATCCGTGACCACTACATGGTCTGGGGCAGCACGAAGGACTCCATGGTCGAACTTGCCTCCTCCATCATCGACCCCTAATACGAAAATATGAAGCAGGATGCCCAGAGAATAAGTCCCGTATCATGGCATGGGGCCTGGATGCGGCAATTGGATGAACCTCACCTCAGGTTTGCAGCCAAGAGCATGTACACATGCTACGAGATGCACAGGCGGATCGTTGACATGAGGAAGTGCCTCGCTACCCAAATCGACGAGCCCGGATCGAGCCACAAGTAGAGCAAGCGTCACAAGAAGTAGATGATGATCAGATGATCGTTTATGCTAGTTAATCATGCATGTAATATATAGTTTACATTATTGGTGTGTGTGAAAATGTCATGTGTGTAGTAGCCACCTATGTAATTATGCATGTAATAGTTTACTTTCGTGTGTGCAAATGCCATGGTTGTAGTAGCCACCCATGTAAGTGGATGTTTAATTTGGTTATGCAAGCATGTCCTTATAAGTGTGTGTGCCTATATATATATATATATATATATATATATCACTGTTCAAGATATCTTCCGATATGCCGATAAATCGGCCGATTTATCGCTTACCGCTATCAGACCGATAAGATAAATCGGCCGATAAACCACCCGATATGCCGATAAACTGGCCGATTTACCCCTTATCATGGGTCGACCGATAAGTTCCCAATATGTGTGTGTGTGTGTGTGTCAATGTTGGGGATATCTATATATGTGTGTGTGTGTGTGTGTGTTGTTCTGTATGCAATCCCATCGCACAACACACACGTCTTATTAGCAGCAACCATCTGTGTTATTATCGGTCTTCATACACATTTCTGATTACAGACCTGTTTGCCGCGTATCACACACATCTTGTTAAGTTGAACCGTTTCTGTTCTCATGTCTCAACGCAAAGAGTTCATCCGAGTGAACCGCATGACGTATATCACACACACCTTTGATCTGGCTCACCGTTTCTTTTGTGTTTCCTAATCACAAACAGTTCATCCGAGTGAACCGTATGCTATGTATCCCACACGCCTTCATCTGGCTGCCCGTTTCTTTTGTTCCTCCTCATCACAAACAGTTCATTGAACTGAACCGTATGCCCTTCATCGCACAGGCAAATAAAACTGAACCGTGTTTGATGCATCCATCATCGCAAACGTTTTATACATTTATGACGGTTTTCGTATAGCACCATTTGCGATTATTGCATCACACACAGTTTCTCGAAGGGTCTCTGATCGTAGTGTCACATTAGCAGCATCTTGCAGTAGTGTACCTTCCTATCAAACTATCTGTTACCTATAATTTCAGTGCTTGCAGACAATACCTTGCTGAAAACCGCTTGTCATTTCCTTCTACTGGTCGTTGGGTTCGACACTATTACTTACCGAAAGGACTATGATTGATCCCCTATACTTGTGGGTCATCATTGCCCACAAGGAAACATGGCGCGCCTTGTTACCTTTTGGGACCCACGAGGCTCCGCTGACCCTAATCTAAACTCCATAAATACCGTCTTCCTGAGAAAAAAAGAGAAGTTTCATCATGGTTTACGATAAGGAGCCATCGCCACCTCCTGTTCTTCATCACGAGGGCTGTTCTGGAGTCCGTTCGGGGCTCCCGAGAGGGGGATTCATAGCCATCATCATCACCAACCCTTCTTCATCAAGAACTTCATGATGCTCACCACCGGGAGTGAGTAATTCCTTTGTAGGCTTGCTGGACGGTGATGGAGTTGGATGAGATTTGTCATGTAATCGAGTCAATTTGTTAGGGCTTGATCCGCAGTATCCACTATGTTATGAGATTAATGTTTCTATGACTTTGATGTGCTTAATGATTGTCACTGGGGTCGAATGCCATGATTTCAGATATGAACCCTCTATGTTTTCATCAATATATTTGAGTTCTTGATCATATCTGCTTGTTATATGCACCTGTTATTGTTCTGATCTATAGACCCCAAAGTGACAATAGTTGGGATACTCTCTAGGGATGACTGTAATTCGAGGAGTTCATGTATTCACCATGTGTTAATGATTTGTTCCGATTCTCTATTAAAAGAAGGCCTTAATATCGCTTAGTTTCCTTATGGACCCCGCTGCCAAGGGAAGGTAGGACAAAAGATGTCATGCAAGTTCTTATTATAAGCACATATGACTATACATATGGAATACATGCCTACATTACATTGATGAACTGGAACTATATATTGTGTATCCCTCTAGGTTGTGACTGTTATATGGTGAATGCCATCCAACAAAAATATCCATCACTGATCCAATGCGTGCACTTCTCGCATATTGATCTTTGCTAAGTCACTTTCATTACTGCTACTATTACAATTACTACAAAACTGCTACTATTATTCACTACTGCAGGATGCTGCTAACGCGGCACTACGATCAGAGACCCTTCGACGAAACTGTGTGAGATGCAATTATCGCAAACGGTGATGTAAAAAACCATCAAAAAAGTGCAAAACGTTTGCGATAACGGATGCATCAAACACAGTTTAGATTTTAGTTCCGTGTGCGTTGCAGGGCATACATTTCAATTCAATGAACTGGTTGCGATGAGGTAGAAGAACAGAAACGAGCAGCCAGATGAAGGTGTGTGCGATATACGGCATACAGTTCACTCGGATGAACTGTTTGTGATTAGGCGGAACAAAAGAAACAGTCAACCAGATCAAGGTGTGTGTGATAGAGGGAAAACCGTTCACACGGATGAACTATTTGCATTGGGCCAAGATAACAGAAATAGTTCAATATAACAAGATGTCATGATATGCGACAAATAGGTCTGTAATCAGAAATGTGTGCGAAGACCAATAATAACACAGACGGTTGCTTCTAATAAGATGTATGTGATATGCTCTGTCTACACAACATCTATTGGCCATTGGGTGATGGGCGGTCATCCGCGTACGCCATAAGGATGCCAAGAGGCATCCTATATCAGCAAGGACTAGTTGTCCCACCAATAGCTCATCTAAGAAAACTCTCAAGTTAATTGTGCTCAGGCTGGAGCATCCATCAGATGGGTGACTAGATGGGAAGTTCTCTTGATGTTAAATTAACTGATGGGATGGGTCATAGAGGTCAAATTAAATGACCTCTATGATCCATCCCATCAGTTAAATTAACGTCGAGGTCCTTGTTTTTCATTTTTTTATTTTTTAACACATGTTAAAGAAGGTCTACCACATAACTTTTTGACAATGTGCGATACGTGGCATATAGTTGATCCATCTGACCTGTTTGTGATGGAATAAGCCGTGTGTGTTGTGGGCAAACGCTTGCTAGTATACAACCGTTTGCGATTGATGAATTCAGCACCGACGGGTTCCCTAGTGTGGTATGTGTTCATCTGATCATCATCTGCTTCTTGTGCTAGCTCGATGTTCCTTATATTCTAAGTTTCCATTAATTCATGGCATTTTGTGAACACACCACCATTTCCTGCCATTTCCTCACATGTTGCACGCCACCCAGTGATATTGCGCATAAACCTAGGCGACGCGCGATGCACTGAGGCAACAAGCGCAACATGTAGCACATCGACCTTTTCCAAGCATGCCGACCCACCAAAGTGCCGCCTTTACCATATACCTCGTTAACAAGGAAAACGAGAAGGAGCCATGGCCCTTTGTGGCCGAGGCGCTCCCCGGCAAGGCGATGGATGACATCGTGATGTGCATCATCGTCGGTGTTGAGCAGACCCTTGGCGCATGGCGCTTCAGCGCCGTAGATCAAGATAGGCATGTCAGCGCCGAGAGGCTGCAGCTCGCCGCACAACATGATCGATGGCGCGCTGCAGAGCAACCTAGGCGCGTCCGCGGCGATAGGTTGTAGCTCGCCGCACGGCGAGACTGTTGGAGCACCGCAGAGCGAGAGGTGCGGCGCGCCGCACAGCAAGAGCGGATCCATCGGCGCTTTCCTGCTGTCGACAGGGTGTCGCAGCTGGGTACACGTCCCATCAGTACCCCCATTCCTCGCCAGGAGTGGGCAGAGGCCCTCTGCACCGTACTTGCACCAGAGGCCAGCTGCGCCGTACTTACACCAGATGCCCGCCGTGCCGTTTGCATGAGTCGCGCCGTTTGCCTTGTCCGCGGCCCGCTCGATGCCAATGTGCTGGTCGTTAGGCTCGACCGCCTCCTTGGCCTAGGTGTCCACCTGGGCACAGTAGAGGAACATGGCCATCGCCTCCTCGAGCTGGTGATCTCCGATGAATTAGCCAACTTGGAGCTCGAGATCGCGCTCCAGATGTACCGCGAGCGTATCGACCACTTGGACGAATGCCTGCACGAGTTCAGGCAGAGCCAAGAGCTACCATAGGCAGGGGCTGCTGGTCCGATCTCATGGACGTGTTTTATTTTGTTGAGTCGTTTCAACGTGGATATCTATGTATTCACAGCAATCATAGTATTGCTCTGTTTATTGATCTATTTCAATGTGTGTACTCTATTTTCCGTTCTTATATGTTCTGTTTCAATGTGTATGTATACACTTTCCATTCTGTATATGTGGATGATAATAGATAGAAAATGGAATTCATAATATATATGTGTATTAATTGTTCATTAGTTCACCACAGAATATATATAATATCATCACATATATGAGATGATACTTAACTACTAGGTACAATTCATAAAATTGAAAATGAACAATACTAAAACTAATAATCCCTCCTGGGGGCAGTATTCCGCCAGCCCCTCGCCAGCAAATCCCTGGTGCACGGCATCTTCCCAGCACGGAAGCAGTACTCCGCCTCCTCCGCCTTCCAGCGCTTGACATATCGATCTGCCTCTTGTTGACGGACGAGTGCGAACGATCTTGCCATTTCGTTGGGCGCCCACCATAGCTCCTCGTCCGTGGCATGCTGGAGCTTATCGACCCACCTCCATGCAGCGATGAGGCGCCTAGCACCTTTGACCTTCCTCATGAAGTACCCATCTTCGTACACCTCCTCCGCACGATGACGCGCCCGCCCCCAAAGCTCCACCGCCAACTTTTTCTAGGTGGCATCACGGGCTTCACAGGCCGCCTGGTACCTGGCTTCCTCCTTTGCCATCTCCTTCTTGAACACCACTTGCCTGGCTTTCTCAGCCGGCGGCAGCGACTTTCACAGACAAAGATTGTACTGGCCAAACAACCAATCCAAAGTTGGGGGATCCAGTGCTACCTCATCCGGCGGCGCATAGGGGTCCTCATGGCAGCTCTTTGAATGAGCGTCCTCGAGGGGCGGTGACTCCTCGTCGGCACGTGGGCAGACCGGTGGCGCCATGGCAGAGATTTGAGACAGAGAGAGAGAGGCTGAGCGAGGGGAGGATGTAGATGAGAATGCAGGCGGGACGACGTGAGAAAGGTAGTATTTATTGGTGGCCAGAATCTAAATCGATGGGAACAGTACACACTCCGGTCGTCGAAATTTACGAGTACTATAGTTTGAATTACACATGATTCTCGTAGAAAAATCCGTGTGTGAACTTAATAGCTGGCGGTTTCCAATATAGAACCGTGTCTGATTTATAAACCCCGCCACTCACCTTCCAAACCTCGAGGCATGAAATAGAGTGCCAATCGTGTGGGGGCTGGTTGTCTTGCCAGATCCTTACATTTTCTTTTTTGAACACCAGATATTTACATCATCTGATGATTTTTTTAACTCGCACACAAGTGCACAAAAATATGATTTTTCAAACCGTTATGGTTAGCTATTGCATGTAGATGTAGTTCAAATTTGAATTACGGTCATTAAATGGCTACAAATTCACTTAAATGTCTTTAAAAGGTCAAATTACCCCTATAATTTTCCAATTTTTCACATGACAGTTGTAGTAGTGCATGTTAAACGTAGAAAAAATTTAAAGGTCATAAGAAGAAGCTATCTCTCATTCGTCATCAAACATGCATTGTTCCCTCTTGGAACCATGAGCCTTCTAGTGAGTTGCTCCAGTTTGTGAGGGGTGTGTGTCCAAACTTCCATCAAACAGGCCAAATTTTTTACCACATCATCTTGGTGGCATGACATTACATCAAGCAAGGTTTCGTGTTTTTTTGATAATTTTTTAATTTTTTGGAATTAAAATGCCATGGCATTCCACGCATGTGTCCATGCCGTGAGACCACTATGTTTGAAAATTCCTTCTAATTTACTGCACATGGAATTCTCGCACACAAGTACACAAATATGATTTTTCAAACTGTTATGGTATCCTTTGCACGTAGATGTAGTTCAAATTTGAATTACGGTCATTAAATGGCTAGAAATTCACTTAAATGTATTAAAAGTTTAAATGACCCCTGAAATTTCCCAAATTTTCAGATGACAGTTGTATTAGTGCACGTTAAACATAGAAAAAAAATTAAGGTCGTAAGAGGAAGCTATCTCCCATTCGTCATCAAACATGCATTGTTCCCTCTCGGAACCATGAGACTTCTAGTGAGTTTCTCTAGTTTGTGAGGGGTGTGTGTCCAAACTTTCGTCAAACAGGCCAATTTTTTTACCACATCATCTTGGTGGCATGACATTACATCAAGCAAGGTTTCATGTTATTCTGATATTTTTTTAATTTTTTGGAATTAAAATGCCATGGCACTCCATGCAGGTGTCGATGCCGTGAGACCAATATGTTTGAAAATTCCTTATAGTTTACTGCACATGGAATTAATTCGCATACAAGTACACAAATATGATTTTTCAAAACTTTATGGTTAGTTGTTGCACCTACATGTAGTTTAGTTTTGAATTACGGTCATTAAATGGCAAGAAAATCACTAAAATGTCTTTAAAAGGTCAAATGACCCCTGAAATTTTCCATGTTTTCACATGATAGTTGTATTAGTGCACGTTAAATGTAGAAAATATTTGAAGGTCGTAAGGGGAAGCTATCTCCCGTTCGTCATCAAACATGCATTGTTCCCTCTCGGAACCACGAGCCTTCTAGTGAGTTGCTTCGGTTTGTGAGGGGTGTGTGTCCAAACTTTCGTCAAAATGCCAAAAAATTTACCACATCATCTTGGTGGCATGACATTACATCAAGCAAGGTTTCATGTCTTTTTGATCTTTTTATATTTTTTGGAATTTAAATGCCATGGCACTCCATGCTCAATTGTGTCATAGCCGTTAGACCAATATGTTTAAAAATTCCTTCCAATTTACTGCACATGGAATTAAATCGCACAAAAGTACATAAAATATGACTTTTCAAACCGTTATGGTTAGTGTTGCATGTACATGTAGTTCAAATTTGAATTAGTGTCATTAAATGGTTAGAAAATCACTTAAATGTCTTAAAAGGTCAAATGACCTCTAAAATTTTCCAAAATTTTACATGAGAGATGTATTAGTACTACAAATTTTCTCATACATTTAAAGCACCATCTGTTGCCACTTTACTCCAAATTCATCTTTCACAACTAATAAAAAATATCCACAACATCACACACAGTTTTTTGTTAGGAACCGTTTACGATGAAAATTTTTGGGTCTATTTAAGTCTTCCTCCTTAAGCTTCGCCTGCTCGTCTGCTCCAGTGCCAGCAACCCTGAATCCACGAATCCCGATCCCCATTCCCGTACCCCCTTATTGCAAAGATGATGCCATGGAAACGCTTCCTGATGGCCCATACGATGGTCGCATCCTCCCCGAGCGCCGCCGCCTGCACCGAGAGCGCGGTCGCCTACGCCGAGTGTGCCGCCGCATCCGCATTGAGCGTGGCCTCATCCGCCGAGAGGGCGTCTACAGCAGCTGACTGCTACCTCTTGAGCTTGCGCTGGTTTTTTCCTTGAAGAGGAAAGGGTGATTGTGATGGCCTGGCTTATTAGGGATGATAGACTACTCATATCAATAAGGAATTCCTTCTTTTCCGGGAGCCCATTCGGACAGAACTCCAAAGTTAAGCGTGCTCAGCTTGGAGTAGTGTTAGGATGGGTGACCGACCGGGAAGTTACTCCCAGGTGCGCATGAGTTTGGACAAAGTGCGTAGAAAAGACTAGTATTGATATGTGGGGCCAGTCTTGATCCTACCAGGAGTAACGACCACCGGCGGGTGTGTCCGGGGCGTTACAAGTTGGTATGAGAGCCGACCCTCGCGGTTACACGGATTTTTGCGGACAGGTGCACGGTCATGTTGTTCATGACGTTTGTGACCTGTCGTGGCACATGGCATGGTACATGTACCGAATTGGATGCACAGACGTATGTGCCAAGAGGGAATGTTCATGTGGCCTGACGAGGACGTTGGTTCCTCAGAGTGGGGGTGTATGTGATGGCCTGGCTTATTAGGGATGATCTACTACTCATATCAATAAGGAATTCCTTCTTTTCCGGGAGCCCATTCGGACAGAACTCCAAAGTTAAGCATGCTCAGCTTGGAATAGTGTCAGGATGGGTGACCGACCGGGAAGTTGCTCCCGGGTGCACACGAGTGAGGACAAAGTGCGAAGAAAAGACTAGTATTGATCAGTGGGGCCAGTCTAGATCTTGCCAGGAGTAACGACCACCGGCGGGTGTGTCCAGGGCGTTACAGTGATGCAGCAAAGTAGATTAAGTATTTCCCTCAGTTTTGAGAACCAAGGTATCAATGCAGTAGGAGACAACACACAAGCCACTGAATACCTGCACAAACAAACACCAACTTGCACCCAACGTGACAAAGGGGTTGTCAATCCCTTCACGGTTATTTGCAAAGTGAGATATGATATAGATGGATAAACGGTAAAGTAATATTTTTGGTTTATGGAACGGAAAGTAAAAGATTGCAAAGAAAGTAAATCGGAAACTAATAATTGTAGATCGAAAACTTATATGATGGAAAATAGACCCGGAGGCCATATGTTTACCTAGAGGCTTCTCTCAAGATAGAACATATTATGGTGGGTGAAGAAATTACTGCCGAGCAATTGATAGAAAAGCACAAAGTAATGACGATATCTAAGGCAATGATCATGATTATAGGCATCACATTTGTATCAAGTAGACTGACTCCTGCCTGCATCTACTACTATTACTCCACACATCGCCCGACTCCTGCCTGCATTTAGTGTATTTAGTTCATAAGAACAGAGTAACGCATTAAGTATGATGACATGATGTAGCGGGATAAACTCAAGCAATATGATGAAAAGCCCATCTTGTTATCCTCGATGGCAACAATACAATACGTGCCTTGCTTCCCCTATTGTCACTAGGAAAGGACACCGCAAGATTGAACCCAAAGCTACGCACTTCTCCCATTGCAAGAAAAACAAATCTAGTTGGCCAAACCAAATCGATAGTTCGAAGAGACTTGCAAAGATATCAAATCATGCATATAAGAATTCAGAGGAGAATCAAATAATATTCATAGATAAGCTGATCATAAATCCACAATTCATCGGATCTCGGCAAACACACCGCAATAAAGTATTACATCGAATAGATCTCCAAGAACATCGAGGAGAACATGGTATTGAGAATCAAAGAGAGAGAAGAAGCCATATAGCTACTAGCTATGGCCCGTAGGTCTGTGGTAAACTACTCAAGCTTCATCGGAGAGGCAATGGTGTTGATGTAGAAGCCCTCCGTGATCGAATCCCCCTCCAGCAAGACGCCGGAAAAGGCCCCTAGATGGGATCTCACGGGTACAGAAGGTTGCGGTGGTGTAAAACTGGTTTCGTGGCTCCCCTAGAAGGTTTTGGTATATCTGAGAATATATAGGTGGAAGAAATACATCGGTGGAGTCACGAAGGGCCCACAAGGGTGGGTGGCGCGCCCTACCCCCTAGGCGCGCCTCCCGACCTTGTGGCTTTCCTAACATGCACTCCAAGCCCACTAGATGTCTTCTGGTCCAAGAAAAATCATCGCGAAAGTTTCATTCCATTTGGACTCCGTTTGGTATTCCTTTTCTGCGAAACTCTAAAACAAGGAAAAAACAAAAACTGGCACTAGGCTCTAAGTTAATAGGTTAGTCCCAAAAATCATATAAAATAGCATATTAATGCATATAAAACATCCAAAACAGATAATATAATAGCATGGAACAATCAAAAAATTTAGATACGTTGGAGACGTATCGAGCATCGCCAAGCTTAATTCCGTTGAGTAGGTAAATGAATAAAAAATAGAATTTTTGATGTGGAATGCTACCAAACATATTTATCAGTGTAATTCTCTTTATTGTGGCATGAATGTTCAGATCCGTATGATTCAAAACAAAAGTTTAATATTGACTTAAAAACAATAATACTTCAAGCATACTAACAAATTAATTATGTCTTCTCAAAATAACATGGCCAAAGAAAGCTTATCCCTACAAAATCATATAGTCTGGCTATGCTCTATCTTCATCACACAAAATATTCAAATCATGCACAACCTCGATGACAAGCCAAGCAATTGTTTCATACTTTTGATGTTCTCAAACTTTTCAACTTTCACGTAATACATGAGCGTGAGCCATGGATATAGCACTATAGGTGGAATAGAAGGTGGTTGTGGAGAAGACAAAAAGAAGGAGATAGTCTCACATCAACTAGCCGCATCAATGGGCTATGGAGATGCCCATCAATCGATATCAATGTGAGTGAGTAGGGATTGACATGCAACGAATGCAAAGCAATATGAGAATAATGGAGCGTGTCATATAAACGGAACGGTGGAAAGTTTCATGGCAATATATCTCAGAATGGCTATGGAAATGACATAATAGGTAGGTATGGTGGCTGTTTTGAGGAAGGTATATGGTGGGTTTATGGTACCGGCGAAAGTTGCGTGGTACTAGAGAGGCTAGCAATGGCGGAAATGTGAGAGTGCGTATAATCCATGGACTCAACATTAGTCATAAAGAACTCACATACTTATTGCAAAAATCCATTAGTCATCGAAATAAAGTACTACATGCAGGCTCCTAAGGGGATAGATTGGTAGGAAAAGACCATCGCTCGTCCCCGACTGCCACTCATAAGGAAGACAATCAAAAAATATCTCATGCTCCAACTTTGTTACATAACGGTTCACCATACGTGCATGCTACGGGACTCACAAACCTTAACACAAGTATTTCTCAGATTCACATTGCTCACTAGCATGACTCTAATATCACCATCTCCATATCTCAAAACAATCATAAGGAATCAAACTTCTCATAGTATTCAATGCACTTTATATGAAAGTTTTTATTATATCCCTCTTGGATGCCTATCATATTAGGACTAAATTCATAACCAAATAAAATTACCATGATTTTTAGAGATTCTCAAAATAATATAAGTGAAGTGCGAGAGTTCATCAATTTCTACAAAATAAAACCACCGCCATGCTCTAAAAATATATAAGTGAAGCACTAGAGCAAATTTGCCTAGCTCAAAAGATATAAGTGAAGCACATACAATATTATAATACATCACGATTCATGTGTATCTCTCTCAAAAGGTGTAAACAACAAGGATGATTGTGGCAAACTGAAACAGAAAGACTCAAATCATACAAGACGCTCCAAGCAAAACACATATCATGTGGTGAATAAAAAATAGCCTCAAGTAAAGTTACCAATAGACGAAGACGAAAGAGGGGATGCCTTCCGGGGGCATCCCCAAGCTTAGGCTCTTGGTTGTCCTTGAATTATCTTGGGGTGCCTTTGGCATCCCCAAGTTTAGGCTCTTCACACTCCTTATTCCATAGTCCATCAAATCCTTACCCAAAACTTGAAAACTTCACAACACAAAACTCAACAGAAAATCTTGTAAGCTCCGTTAGTATAAGAAAACAAATTACCAATTTGGTACTTTTGTGAACTCATTATTTTTTATATTGGTGTAATATATACTGTATTCCAACTTTCCCATGGTTCATACCCCTTGATACTAGCCACAGATGCATCAAAATAAGCAAACAACACGCAAAAAACAGAATCTGTCAAAAACAGAACAGTCCGTAGCAATCTAGAGATTTTGACTACTTATGTAACTCCAAAAATCCCGAACAATTAGGAAGACCTAGGAAATTTGTTTATAAATCCTCTTAAAAATAATCAGTATGTTATCGCGCTTCTGCTAAAAATGAATATTAATGTCCTGGGCGCAAAAGTTTCTGTTTTTCAGCAGGATCAAATCAACTATCACCGTAAGCTATCCCAAAGGTCTTACTTGGCACAAACACTAATTAAAACATAAAACCATATCTAACCAGAGGCGAGATGAATTATTTAATGCAAAACAAGACCTAAAACAAAAAATAAAAATAATGTTGGGTTGTCTCCCAACGAGCGCTATTGTTTAACGTCCTTAGCTAGGCATAAACCACGAATAGATCTAAGTATTATCATCTTTGGTTTTCATATTTTTAATGGAATTATACTCAACTACGGGAGGTTCTTTACGTTTCTCCTCAAATTCAGAAATCTTAAGATCTAGAGCATCCAACCGCTTATTGCAAAGAGTGATCAACATATTCATGCGGTGAAGGTTTCCACTAACATTTTTGAGGGGTTCAAGGGATTTTTGCAAAAAATTTGTTACTTCACATAGTTTATCAAAAACTTGTGTTCCCTATTGACTGTGATGTAATCCCTTTTATGGGGGAAGTATTCCTACCACTCCTTCTATAATATCATAGACAATGCACAAGCCACCGAATGTATCAATCCAGTAGGAGATAATGCACAAGCCACCGAATACCTGCACAAACAAACACCAACTTGCATCCAACGTGACAAAAGGGGTTGTCAATCCCTTCACAGTTATTTGCAAAGTGAGATCTGATATAGATGGATAAACGGTAAAGTAATATTTTTGGTATTTTTGGTTTATGGAACAGAAAGTAAAATATTGCGAAGAAAGTAAATCAGAAACTTATATGATGGAAAATAGACCCGAGGGCCATTGGTTTCACTCGAGGCTTCTCTCAAGGTAGAAAATATTATGGTGGGTAAACAAATTACTGCCGAGAAATTGATAGATAAGCGCAAAGTTATGACGATATCTAAGGTAATGATCATGATTATAGGCATCACATTTGTATCAAGTAGACCAACTCCTTCCTGCATCTACTACTATTACTCCACACATCGCTCGACTCCTGCCTGCATCTAGAGTATTTAGTTCATAAGAACAGAGTAACACATTAAGTATGATGACATGATGTAGCGGGATAAACTCAAGCAATATGATGAAAACCCCATCTTGTCATCATCGATGGCAACAATACAATACGTGCCTTGTTTCCCCTACTGTCACTAGGAAAGGACACTGTAAGATTGAACCCAAAGCTAAGCACTTCTCCCATTGCAAGAAAAACCAATCTAGTTGGCCAAACCAAATTGATAGTTCGAAGAGACTTGCAAAGATATCAAATCATGCATATAAGAATTCAGAGGAGAATCAAATAATATTCATAGATAAGCTAATCATAAATCCACAATTCATCGGATCTTGGCAAACACACCACAAAAAAGTATTACATCGAATAGATCTCCAAGAACATCGAGGAGAACATGGTATTGAGAATCAAAGAGAGAGAAGAAGCCATATAGCTACTAGCTATGGACCCGTAGGTCTTTGGTAAACTACTCACGCTTCATCAGAGAGGCAATGGTGTTGATGTAGAAGCCCGCTGTGATCGAATCCCCCTCCGGTAGGATGCCGGAAAAGGCCCCTAGATGGGATCTCTAGGGTATAGAAGGTTGCGGCGGTGGAAAAGTGGTTTCGTGGCTCCCCTGGAAGGTTTTGCGATATTTGAGAATATATAGGCAGAAGAAATACGTCGGTGGAGTCACAAGGGGCCCACAAGGGTGCACTCCAAGCCCTCTAGATGTCTTCTGGTCCAAGAAAAATCATCATGAAAGTTTCATACCGTTTGGTATTCCTTTTCTACAAAACTCTAAAACAAGGAAAAAACAGAAACTGGCACTGGGCTCTAAGTTAATAGGTTAGTCCCAAAAATCATATAAAATAGCATACTAATGCATATAAAACATCCAAAACAGATAATATAATAGAATGGAATAATCAAAAATTATAGATACGTTGGAGACGTATCACCGACAGGGTAGCTGTATTAGCCGAGACGGTTGCAGCTGCTGCAAAAGCTGAGAGTGCTCGAGCTGCCATCCGTGCCGCCGATTTCGCCCTAGCCTAGTTCGAGGCCATCCACGCCAAGATCACGGACGCACACGCCAAGATATTCGAGGCCACCTCGGAATCCAGCATGTAACCCATGTCTGAAAAGGCGGCGGTGGCCATGGAGCGCCCGCTTCCTCATGAGATTACCGAGCGGGAGCTGGAGATGCAGGAGGTGGTGGGGATTGAGGAGCGCCGGGAGGAGGAGTTCCGCATGGTCGAGGTCAAGATAGAGAAGAGTCTATCCGTCGAGGAATCGGCGGTGGAGTACCAACGCGAGCTCTGGCGCAGCCACTACTACAAGTACTACAACCTTGAGGGTGGCCCCGAGGACGCGGTCGACTTCAGCAAGGGGGGCGTGGAGTCCACCAACGGCGACATCTCGCCAGGACAAGTCATCAACGTCTCATCTCACACCGGCGATGCATAGGCCGACGCGGCAGCGGATTGTTTAAAATTATGTGTACTTAGGCTTTGTTTTAATGCAGGTTTTTGTTAGAGCAATGTTTAGGTCAACTGGCCCTGTTTAATTACTAAAATTGCTCGATTCAGTAAGTGTGGTCTGTGTGCTGTACGCTCTTTTGTGTGCCCAAATTAGCAAGCGATGTTAAATTATGAAATGACGTACCGAGGGAAAATTCCACCAAAATTTCAATTATCAAACAAATCCCATGCGCGTAAAGTAGAGGAATCGTTTGCGATACACACAATCATTCAAAGTGAATGGTGTCCGGCGGCACCGTGCGCAAAGTTTCCCTCCACATTTCGAAATTTTTGGCCTACCGCCGAAATATCTACCCCCGCCCCACCCCCTTTTCTCCCCGACAACAAGTCACATTTCCCCTATTTCCTCCTTCCTTCCTTCCTTCCTTCCTAAGCTATAGCCACTTCCTCGCTTGCTACCTCGCTCTCGCCAACTCGCATCCTACCACCGGGGTCGCCATGGTCTTCTTCAAAGACCTCTCCAACGGTCCCTCCTCCTCCGACGACTCCTTCACCTCCCGGGTATGCCTATCTTCTCTCTCTCTCTCGGGCTATGACTTGGAATGAAGGATTTTTCCTCGATGGTCGATTTGAGTAATTTCTTCCTCTTGTAGCTCCCTAGGACCATCAATTGCAATGAATGGAGCTGGGTGCCTGAAGATCTGTCTGCTTGTTGTCACCATCAATCTCCATGCGTGAAGCTAGTTGCGTTTGAATCCATGGATAGTGGGAGGAAGTTTCTAGCATGTGCAGAGAAGGTTAGACCCTCTTTCATTGTTACAAATCATTTGTTAGATGTGATTCAGACACTGTCACGGTCCCAACCCATTCATACCACACCTTCAACCAAACGCATCCTAAGACAGTGTCACAGTTTGTACCTAGTATCTAAACATGTTGCCATCTCATCAGCGGTGCCATTAGAAAATTATTTGCCACCAATTCAGCAGTTTGTGCAGCCAATTTGGTCCACACATCCAAGCAGCTAAGCAGTAAAATACTAAATCTTTATGGCACAAAGGAACTGGGCATCGGAGCAACCTAGTGCTCCGGAGTCCGGGTCCCTGATTTTTTCCGTTGCCTCGGCTCGCCAGTGCAGGGCACCGGCGCGAGATGTAGCAACAGTTGTCTTTACACTGGTTTTGGCATACATAGTGGACAGCCTTAGTGCTATTAGTTCTATGTTACTAAATTTGTGCATGTACACACCTGTTAATATCAATTTGCTGTCATCCAAACACTATCGCTATGTTGTTGTAGTTATATTTACCTTCCTAATAAAATGCTTAATTTTTTATTTGTAGTACATGAGTAAGAACTTGTAGTGTTGTTGTAGTTAAATATAGCTTTTGATGTTTCAGAATTTGGTTGTTGTCTCAGTAGCAATTAATTCCTTTGCACATTGATCTTTGCGAGAAGATATGGCATAATTAACTTGTTTCTTCAATTTTTCAAAATAAGTATTGGTGATTTTCTATGTTGTTATAAACCCATTTCCCCTACAATTGTTACTGGTCTAGTTTTAAATATTATAGGATGAACGCAAGTGTTCTTACTTGGAGTGGGTTGATCAAGAGTGGCCACAGTCTTTGAAGATGTGCCTAGCAAAGCTCTGGAGCATGTATGAGGAAGAGAATAGAGGTAGTTTTAGAGAAAGTGTTGTCAACGTTGAAGAATATTTGAAGATGCGGGATAAAAAGGGGAAGGTGGAGAATGAGCTCAGATTTTTTAAATTAGACTTTGCTAGCATGGTGTTGGCGAAGGAGGAGGCACTTTCCCAGTTGGCCAGTGCAAAACAGGTTCTTACTGAACTGAAAGTAGAGTTGGATAAGGCGAGCCTGGATGATCTCGATTAGGGAAATGAATATATTGTTCTAATATTGTTCTTGTGAAGTTGAACTAGCTATATGTTGTACTGTGCTATTTTCAGGTAGCTATCGTACTTTGATGTTAAAATATATTTATGTGCCTGATATGAAATTGGAAAATAGTTGTTAGATATGAAATGTGAACTTGCATAATACTGGAATTATTAATTGTAAACTAATAAACCTCCTAAATGGGTCATGGAACTTTACAAACGGTTCTAGCAGTAAAAGTGCTTGTGATGGATAGCCCAATGCCACACAGTTTTCTTCATCAAATCGTGTGTGATGTAGTTGATAAAAGAAAATGGTTAACCAAGGCAGAGTGTGTGTGATAGTTACACCTATCACACACGAGCCTATACATAAACCTATGTGGGATGTACATACGAACGGAAATGTTTTCCTCGGATTGACTGTGTGGGATGTACATACAAACGGAAACATTTTCCCAGGATTGACTGTGTGGGATGTACATACGAATGGAGACATTTTCCTTGGATTGACTGTGTGGGATGTACATAAGAACGGAAATGTATTCCTTGGATTGACTGTGTGTGATATACATACAAATGGAAATGTTTTCTGGGATTCACCATGTGGGATGTACATACAAATGGAAACGATTGGGTTTCGATGCCTCGCCCAATCGCACACGAGCTCATTTTTTCCTAGCCTGTGTGCTGGGAGGGCCTATCCCCAACGGTTTCTAGGTCGTGTGGGACGGACCCCCCCTATCGCCCACACTCACTTGGCGACAGTTCCAAATGCTGTCACAGAAAGGGGTTAAAAACCGTGTGTATAGCACCTTGCTGTACCAGTGATTGTTCCTGTTACTATTGCTATCAAACTATCATACTATTGTGCTACTAAACACTCTGCTACAAATATTTAGTTCTCCAGGTGTGGTTGAATTGACAACTCAACTGCTAATACTAAATATTCTTTGGATCTCTTTGTGTTGAATCAATACATTTGGGTGAAATACTACCCTCGAAGACAGTCGTGATCCCCTATACTTGTGGGTTATCAAGACCTTTTTTGGCGCCATTGCCTGGGAGCATAGCTGTATTTGTTGAGTCACTTGGCTAAGACCAAGATCGTACCCTCTAAGATGAGGGGTGGTAAGGAACTTCCATCTAGCTCCGCACTTGATTTACCTTCTATTTTAAGTAGACTTGCGACACCACCACCTGCTATACAATATGATATGTCCCAAGTAATTGATGATGCTACTTCTGCTTTAAATGGAACCTATGATGATGTTAGTACTCTGCTTGACAAAATTGTGCCACTATGAGAATTTCTTGATGAACAACTTGCTAAAGCTAAAGAACTTGAGAATGATGAACTGATGCAAATTATGATTCACCTATTATGCCTAGCTCTCCTAATAGAGTTGAAACACCTAAGATACCAAAGGGCTATGTTATAGATTGGGAGACAGCTAGAGAAATTCTTGCTTATAATAATAGAGATGATGTTAAGAAATTATTGAGTAAGCTGAAAGAAAAGTCTATGATAGCGAGTAAGGACTGTGAATTCTCTGTCGACCCTAAGTTAATTACTTTGATTGAATATGATCCTTTCAATGGTTATGAATCTGAAACTGTTGTGGCACACCTTGCTAACTTGAACGATATAGCCACTCTATTTGCTCCCGAGGACAAAATTTGCTACTACTATATTCTTAGTTGTTTCCATTCTCATTGAAGGGTGATTCTAAGAAATGGTTTAATACTCTTGCTCTTGGTTGTGTGTGTAGTCCCTAGGATATGATATACTACTTCTCTAAAAAATATTTTCCAGCTCATAAGAAACAAGTTACCTTACAGGAAATATTTCACTTTGTGCAAATTGAAGAAGAAAATCTCCCTCAAGCTTGGGGGAGGCTTCTACAATTACTTCATGCTTTGCCTGATCACCCTCTCAAGAAAAACAAAATACTTGATGAAAGAACATGCGGTGCCCCCATGTGAGGTTTTGGTAATTGATGCCATTCTGTATGAACATGCGTTTGCCTTGAGTTATATTTGAAGGATTTGTCCAAAGGCATTTTTTGAAGTCCATGTGTTGGTTTCAACGAGTTTATGAGTTGACCAAGGTGCTATTCAAGGAATTATCCAAAGTTTGGTCAGAGAGAAGACGTGAAACAAGGTTGATCAAGACTAAGTCAAAGAGTGAATTTAGTTCATCAACATACAAAGCGTATAAGATGTACTGAGAGGGATCAAGTGATATCATGGTATGGTAAGCATTGTCCATTACACTTTTTGTACTAACCCATGGTCTACATGAGAGTTATATGTGGGGTTAGGTATGTTTCCATGGGCTTGCGTCAAGAGGAAAATATCATACAACCCATGGAGAGGATGACATCAAGTGGTGATCGTCATGAAGATTGTGGTGTGCAAGTGTAACACCCCATATGTATCTTTTCCCAATTTGGCAATATATCCATTTTGGTCTTCATCCAATTCTTGGGTCTATCATGGTTGGCTTCTTTTTGTCTGCCTTTGTTTTATTTATTTATTGCATTGCTATGCCATCATCTTATTGCATCATGGCCTCATCATGTGTTTGCATTGTGCTGAGAGTCATTCGCATATCCCCATCATCATGTGCATCTTCATATTGTAGCATATTGCATTGTGGCATGTTCTTATGGATCCAAGCTTCATCACTTTCCCCATCACCCCCTTCCTCTCCTTCTCTTTCCTTCTTTTGGCAAGTGCCATTTTCACTCCTCCTTTAATATTCATATTTTCCCCAAAATTATAGCACCATTCCCTAAACCTCTGTGCCAAGTTTCACCTATTTTGGATTGATTTGGTTAGGTTTTAAAATGGCTCAAATTTGAATTATTTTACTTCCTTTAAAAATATCCAAAGCAATTTTGTAAATTAGTGCACATTTCCAAGAGCATGAGGATTTTTTCACGTCCCCCAAACTCCTCTTCTATCCCCATGCACTTTTCCTTTTGCTTTCTATTCGAGGAAATATAGAAAGGGAAGAGAAGCAGCATCAGCATCCTACCTGGGCCTCGGCCTCCAGGCTGGCCCAGCAGCAGTTCCAGCCCCGGCCCGCTCAGCCTGCCCGCACCTCCCCCTCTCTGCCTTTTCTCACCCAGGCACGAATGCACCCCCGCTAGCGCGCGCCCACATGGACAAGGTGGCCCCACTGGTCAGTGACCATAAGAGCACCGCACACCCACCTTTCTTCCACATTGGTCCCCTACGAGAGCATGCACATGGCCATGGCCGAGCGCACACGAGCTCACCCCACTCGCCCGGCCCTCTATAAGGCGTCCCTCCTTGCCCTACCGAACCCCTAGGGTTTCCCTCTTCCTCCTCCCCGCCACCAGGTGTGCTCCGGCCACCAGATCCGCCACCTGCACCCCATCCCGAGCGCGTCCAGGAGCGCGAGCTCATCGTCGCCGAGCACCCCGTCGTCCTCCGCCCGACAGGTCGTGTCTGCTACCTTCCACGACATCGACTACGTCCACTATGTTGTCCACGCGGATCCGGAACGCGTCGCTGCGACGTCTTCTTCTTCTTCATCGTCTCCGGCCTCCTCTGTGTTCGACTACTTCCGTCGCCGTCTCTGTTGACCTCCCGACCAATGGAGCTCTCCTCCAAACTCCTGGTGAGCACACGTGTCCCCCCATCTCTTTTTCCCCTTTGATAGATCGTTCCGTCGTCTTTAACCTCGAGCACTCGCGCGCGCCACCATCGGACCTCGTCACGAACAAGTGCTCCGTCCCCCGTAGATCGCTTGTGCTTGTCCATCTTGTTCTCCTCGACGCGTAGGCTAGATCTATGTCTGCTGCCGCTTTCTTAACCCCACGGCTTGTCATGTTTGAGCTTGCCGCCGCCGTCTCTGGACCTCGTTGCTGGCAGCGTTTCCGTCACCGTTGGGCGTCGTGCATACCAAGTGTGAGCACGGGTTCCTCTCGCGCTTCCCTCCAGCCACTCCGCCACCCCGATAACCCACCGTAGCCTTCTCCGGTGACCTCCTCTACTGTGTCACGCTCGTCACCGGCAGATCTCTGCTGGGTTGGTTCAAAACCAACACCTCCCCCTCTCTGTCGAGCACACCCGCATATCCTAGTGGCTCAAGCCACGCCACTCCACGCAGGCGACCTACGTTCAATCCCCCGCGGGCGCAATAAATCCCCCTTTTTATTTCCATTTGCGCACCCACTGACAGGCAGGGCCCACCTGTCATAGACATGGCCACCCGGGGCCTGGCTGGCGGCCTCTCTCCTGTTTCCTTCTTTTGTTTTATTGTAGATTCAGATTATATTCCATTTATGGCATAGAGCATCTTTCCAATTCGGGAAGGTCCATTTCTGGACGTTTCCAAATTTGGAAATTGCCATTTCTGTATATTCCATTTTAGGCAGGTTATGTTTTGCATATTTGTGATGATTTTTCTACAGTAACCTAGACATATTATATATGTTTTGGGGTAGAAAAATCCCACCAATCTAGTGGTAGTATTAGTTTCTGCATTTGGGCAAGTTCATGATCATGCCATTTTACATCATGTTGCTATTTTGTCTTTTATGTATGATAAATTCAAATAGGCTACGTGGTTGTTTTGGGATATGGATAGCTTCATTTTCATGTATACTTCATGCTAGATTTTATTTCATGGCATTTAGTGCACTGTGATGAGTGTCACAAGCTTGCGAAGTTGCTATCATGAATCTGTTGCTGCCATGCATGAATTTTTTCCTCTGAAGTCTGAAATTTGTTCATATCATTTGCCATGTTTGCATTGTTGCTATCATCAATTCTGTAGGCCTTTGGAACAAGTTCAGTAAGGGAGTTTTATTAAGTGCATTTAGTACTATCATGCCATGATCTTGTGTACTATAATATGTTCCTGTAGCATATAGTTTACTAGGCATTAACATTGCAACTTGATGATGTTTCTGTCATGTTCAGTGAATTTCTGTTAAGTCTGTTAAACTATTATCTTTTGCATTTTTGCCATGATGTTTTAAACATGTTCTAGTGAGTTCTAGCAGTATCTCAGTGTTCATGATTTGTAGAGCTTCACCTGTACTTCATTACCATGTATTTTGTTTCCATGTTTGGATGTTGTAGCATGTTTAAACTTCGCATCCAAGTTGGTATGTTGCTATTTTCGGCAGATTGCATTGCATTTTGTTTGGCTTGTCATTTCCAAACCGTGCACCCATTTCTGGTGATCTTTATATCGATTTTGACCGATATCTCTCAATCTATCCAATGGCATGCTTGGTTTGCCGAGTTGATGCCATGATCATCTTTCCCCTTCCGGAGTACCCATATGCATTGCACATCATATCTTGCATCATGTTGCTTGCACATTGCACCCTGATTGATTGTTGTTCCGTTGCTTGTGTTCTTGCCTTGGTAGAGCCGGGAGACGAGTTTGTGAATGAGGAACTCGTTGAGTATGTTTACGAGGAGCAAGCTTTCGACAACCCTGAGAACATTGCAGGCAAGATGATCATTACCCCCAATATCACTTATATCTTTGCTTGCTAGTTGTTCGTTCTATCGCTATGTTGCGCTACCTACCACTAGTTTATCAAGCCTCCCATATTGCCATGTCAAGCCTCTAACCCACCTTCCTAGCAAACCGTTGTTTGGCTATGTTACCGCTTTTGCTCAGCCCCTCTTATAGCGTTGCTAGTTGCAGGTGCAGTGTAGGTTGTTCCATTTTGGAACATGGATATGTTGGGATATCACAATATCTCTTATTTAATTAATGGATCTATATACTTGGCATAGGGTGGAAGGCTTGGCCTTTTGCTCGGTGCTTAGTTCCACTCTTGCCGCCCTAGTTTCCGTCATACCGGTGTTATGTTCCTTGATTTTGCGTCCCTAACACGGTAAGGGTTTATGGGCCCCTCTTGACAGTTTGCTTTGAATAAAACTCTTCCAGCAAGGCCCAACATTGGTTTGACCATTTTCCTAATAACAACTAAAACTTGCATAGGGAGTAATTAACCCGATGATTCTTAACCAACCCCCCGGGCCAGTGCTCCTCTGAGTGTTGGTCCAAACGGGGCTGCCTACGGGGCCACCTCGGGGAAACTCAAGGGCTGGTTTTACTCGTAGCTTGTCCCATCCGATGTGCCCTGAGAACAAGATACATGCGACTCCTATCGGGATTTGTCGCCACATCTGGTGGTCTTGCTGGTTTTGTGTTACCGTTGTCGAAATGTCTTGTGCACCGGTATTCCGAGTCTGATCGGAGGGTCCCGCGATGGAGGATTGTCTCTGTGGATCCTGAGCTTGTCATGGGCTACGTTGGGACACCCCTGCAGGGTTTAAAATTTCGAGAGCCGTGCCCACAGTTATGTGGCAGATGGGAATTTGTTAATATCTGGTTGTAGAGAACTTGACACTTGACTTAATTAAAATGCGCCAACCGCGTGTGTAATCGTGATGGTCTCTTTTCGACGAGGTTCGGGAAGTGAACATGGTTGGGTTATGCTTGAACGTAAGTAGTTCAGGATCACTTCTAGCTTACGTCTGTTGCGTAGTTTCTCATCTTTCTCTTGTACTCGTATGTTAGCCACCATATTTTGCTTAGTGCTTGTTGCAACTCCACCATTTACCCACACCTTACCTTTAAGCTTAAATAGTCTTGATATCACGGGTTTTAAGATTGCTGAGTCCTCATGGCTCACAGATACTACAAACAAGTTGCAGGTACCGCCGAGACTAATGTAGGTGATGCCACTGAACTCAAGTGGGAGTTCGACGAGGACCTTGGCTGTTACTACATTTCTTTTCCGGATGATCAGTAGTGGTGCCCAGTGGGGTCGATCGGGACTTAACATCGGTGGTTGTATTTTATTCGTTTGATTTTGTCCTTAGCCAGACTTTGTGTTCATCTTGAATGATTGTATGACTTTAGGATATTGTGTGACATTGTGGTGATTATAAGCCAACACTACAAAAAAAGACACATCCGTGACATTTTGGGCCAAACGAAAAAAAATCTATCATACTTATGACACTTCTGTGACGATAATTGTGACAAAACCCGGTATCATCATAGATGTGGTGGGGTCCTACTTCTATGACAAAAAAATCATGATAGAAAATGGGCTTTTCGTCCTAGGAGGGCCGGAGACGCAGTTGCATGACATTCTTTGGGCCGTCCATGACAGAAAAAACCGTGGTAGAAGTGAAGGTGAGGAAAATATTGGGGAGTTCCCGATTACGGTGGGTGGTCGGGGGCCGAGCGATGCGCGTTTCTCTCATACATACGCGCGAGTGTGTGAGGCGTTGGGCTCTAACTAAACCCGAGCGATGCGTTGGGCTCTAACTGAACCCGGTTGAGGCATTGGGCTCTGACTAAACCCGAGCGATTGCAATGCAGGCTACGCGTTACTGAACCCGAGCGATTGATCGATCCCTTGCCTTGTTGTTAACTGAACCCGGGTGATTCCTTCGCTACTGCTGCTAACTGAAGCCGATCGATCGAACACTCCTGCCTCCTTGCCTTGATGAATAGTGAGCGTTGTTGGGGGGTTTGGATGAACAGTTCCCGGTGGGGGGTTGGATGAAGAGGACCCCGTGGTAGTAGAGGCCGTTGTTGCTGGATGAACAGTACCCCAATCGATCGAGTCGGTGGATGAACAGGACCCCGTGGAGGGCTGGATGAACAGGACCCCGTGGAGGGTTGGATGAATAGTAGCCGGTGGAGGGGTGGTTGAACAAGACCCCATGGAGAGGGCTGGTTGAATAGTAGCCGGTGGAGGAACGTGCAGTGGAGGCTAGATGAACAGGAGCCCATGGATGAACAGTCATAGGTAGAGGCTGGAGGAGTTCGACGGTGGATGAACAGGAGCCCGTGGAGGCTGGAGGAGGTCGGCGGTGGAGATGAACAGTATCTCGTGGAGTCCCGTTTTGCGGTACGCCACACCCCTCCCGATGAACAGGACCCCCATTTCGACCGCCGCGCTCCAACACAAGTCCATTTCCTCCGTTTTGCGGTACGCCACATCCCTCGCGATCAACAGGACCCCCGTTTCGACTGTATGAGGTATGTTTCCTCCGTTTTGTGGTACGCTAGACCCCTCCCGATGAACAGGATCCCGTTTCGACCGTGGCCAGTCGAACACAAGGCCGTTTCCTTTGTTCTGCGGTACGCGAGGCCTCGCTTCCATCGCCTGTTCTGTCTAAGCCGGTTGGCCCCTGATGAACACGACGACGCATTCCGTTCCGACCAGCCGCTTGCCTCCCCATGAACGCGACGACGGCATGGCTTCTCCGTTTCGACCCAGCCATGTACACAAGCCCTGGCTGTATGTATGCGCGAGTAGGCGTTCGAGACCCCGCCCGTATGTACGAACGTGGCCGTATTTTCTTTCTTGCACCCTGGCCGCTGTACGTATTTGTACATGATACATGCGCGCCTCTACTATGACACGTGTGCGCCTCTACATCGACTAGTATGTACGTACATTTTCGCGACCAGAATGACAATGATGTGTACCCTTCGACCAGGTGGGTCCTGGCTATCAGGCACTTCCTTCCGTGCGAAGATGTAGCTGGTGGGTCCCAGCAGTCAGGGGGACATGTTTTTTTCGTGAAATACAGTGGCCTGTCTGGTGGGTCCCTGCTGTGAGGTGGAGGAATCATTATTTTCCGCATAATAAGGAGGCACTTCCTTATTATGGCCGTGGACCTAGCTGTCAGCCTCTCCACGTATAGTACTCTTTCGATGGAAGTCATTCCTTGACCATGTTGACCACGCCGCGCCGAGAGCACCAGGGCAGTGGACGACGGCGAGGCCTAGGAAGGGGATGACGCGGAACCAGGGAAGATGCGGCAGTGGATGCCCATGCGGAGAGGAGTATGAGGGTTCACTGGTTCGACTGCGGTGTGACGCTGTAGGATCGAAAGTATGTCTAGAGGGGGGTGATTAGACTACTTGACAAAATAAAAATCTAGACTTTTCCCAATTTTAAGTCTTGGCAGATTTTAGCAACTTAGCACTAGTCAAGTAAACAACCTACACATGCAAGTCTAAGAGTATAGCAGCGGCATGTAAAACAATTGCATATGAAGGTAAAGGGAGGAGTTTGGTGGGAGCAAACACAATGTAGACACAGAAATTTTTTGCATGGTTCCGATAGGTGGTGCTATCGTACATCCACGTTGATGGAGACTTCAACCCACAAAGGGTAATGGTTGCGCGAGTCCACGGAGGGCTCCACCCACGAAGGGTCCACAAAGAAGCAACCTTGTCTATCCCACCATGGTCATCGCCCACGAAGGACTTGCCTCACTAGGGCAGATCTTCACGAAGTAGGCGATCTCCTTGCTCGTACAAACTCCTTGGTTCAACTCCACAATTTTGACAGAGGCTCCCAAGTGACACCTAACCAATCTAGGAGACACCACTCTCCAAAAGGTAATAGATGGTGTGTTGATGATGAACTCCTTGCTCTTGTACTTCAAATGATAGTCTCCCCAACACTCAGCTCTCTCTCACAGGATTGGATTTGGTGGAAAGAGGGTGTGAGTGGAAAGCAACTTAGGGAAGGCTAGAGATCAAGATTTATGTGGTTGGAATGGAATATGTTGACCTCAACACAAGTGTAGGTGGTTCTCTCTCAGAAAATGTATGTTGGAAGTGTAGGCATGTCTGATGGATCTCTCCACGAATGAAGAGTGGGCGGAGGGGTATATATAGCCTCCACACAAAATATAACCGTTACACACAAATCACCGAACTCGGTGGGACCGAATCAGGAAACTTGGTCGGACCGATTCAGTTCAAAATGTGAACATTAGGATTCTCGGTGGGACCGAGACGTCAACTCAGTGGGACCGATTTCATTAGGGTTAGGGCATAACATAATCTCGGTGAAACCGGTTACACAAACTCGGTGGGACCAATTTTGGTAATAGGCAAACACAGAGTTGGTCAGGCAAACTTGGTGGGACCAATTCACTCATCTCGGTTAGACCGAAACGTTATGAAGGGGAAACATAGAGTTTGCATTGCAATCTCGGTGGGACCGATCGCTCATCTCGGTTGGACCGAAACATTATGATGGGAAACAGAGAGGTTGTAATCCCATCTCGGTGAGATCGAGATCCCTATCGGTGAGACCGAAATGACTAGGCTTTGTGGCACTGGCTATGTCAAGTGAACTCGGTGGCGCCGGGTAGGAAATTTCGGTGGGTCCGAGATTGACTTTTGGTTTGGGACATATGTGGATATGAGAAAGTAGTTCAGGGTTTTGGAGCATATCACTAAGCATTTTGAGCAAGTAACTAATTAAGCAACACCTCATCCCCTTTTAATAGTATTGGCTTTTCCTATGGACTCAATGTGATCTTGGATCACTAAAAGTAAAATGTAGAGTCTTGAGCTTGAGCCAACATGTGTTCTTAGTATTTTGAGGGGTCCACCTTCTAATCCATGCCATGCCAATCATTGAGCTTCCCTGAAATATTTATCTTGAAATAGCATTAGCTCAATGGGCTATATGTTGTTAGGAATTACCAAAACCACCCAGGGATAGTTGCACTTTCAATCTCCCCCTTTTTGGTAATTGATGACAACATATAGATCAAAGCTTCGACAAATGATAATAAGATTGAAAAACATCATGTCTTTGAGAATTATGTGATAAGCAAGAGATCCCCTTAAATTTGTGCATTATTTAAAATTTGCTTTTGAATGCAAATGCACAATCTATTAGGATCATGGGTTACTCTTCCATGTCACATACATCTTGGCGGAACGCTCAAAATGATAGAAATTAAAAGCATGCACTCATCACCAAGCAAGTGAATGATCATATATGGATATAAAAGATAGTATCATCTAAACAAGCATTAAGGTAGCAAATGATCAATCACATGATCACACAAGTATCTCACACAAGGACATAAAGTATCTCACACAATAAAAGTTCAACCAAAGGCAAAGACGCAAAACACTCTCTCGAAGCCTATGATCTATACGTATTTCTCCCCCTTTGGCAACAAGTTACCAAAAAGTTCAAATATGCATAGTGCTATGCGTCTCTAAGGCTTGGTCTTCGGGAGGTGGTGTAGAGAGAACTCCAAGGACGAAGGCATCTGTCGATGTAGTTGGAGCTGATGGGGTGGCTGCTGGAGGTGGCACTGGAGCTGTAGCTGCTGGTGCTGATGTTGTAGCTCTAGAATCTGTCATTGGCACGGCAGCAGACCTCTGACTCCTTGGCACTCGCTGAAATGCATCAGTAGTTGCCTTCCCTCTCCTCTCTTCTGCTTCCTCCTGAAGCTGCTCAACGATAGTCTGTATCTCAGTTACCTTGAGGTCAAGATCATAGAATTTTGTCACAACAATCCTCTCCAGGCTCTCCTGATTCTGAGTCAGGGTGGCCAAGCCCTTCTCAATCTTCGGTGTAGCTTGATTCAGATAGCCTAATAGATCTTGTTTTGACTTGAGGAACACCTGAGATGCTTCTTCTGCACTAGGCATCCTTGCAGCTTTCTCCGCCTTAGCTTTGGCTCTCTTCTCTTGTGCTTGTACTGAAGATGGTTCCTCCTCATTCATCACAACTATGTTGTCTTCAAATTCAGGATGCAGGGGTAGATGCTCCTTATCCAACAGATATGTTCATGTGCCCATCTTGGAGTTTATGAGCTCCTGAATGTGTGGAGCGTACCCACAGCTTCTCTTCTGGTCAGCAGCAGCCCTCATGATTGTCTCTACAATCAGACTCATGACCTTGAACTTCTGAGGGACATCAAAAAGTTGTAGCAAGTTGAGAGTGCCCTCTGATCATCTTGTGATCTCCTGACTTGGGTAGTAGAGTGTGCCTTAGGATCCAGTTGATAGTAGGCAGACCAGACAACAAGAAATGTACAGATCCAAGCTTATGAGTCTCCAAAGCTTTATCTGGGATCTCTTTGTACATGTTTGACATGAAGTTGTGGTCTTTCTTCTTCTTGGCATACACATCCAAGTCATCCTCATGTCCTCTGGGGAATTGATCATCTTGGCCCATTCTTCAACAGTGGATTGGTACCTAGTACCTTCAGACATCCATATGATCTTCCCATCTGGGTAAAAGTGAGCAGTGGAGTAAAGCTGCATGATCAACTCATCATTCCATTTTATGAGCTTCTTTCCAACAAACTCATCTACTCCACATGCTTTGAAGCTGTCATAAACTCCTCGGAAGTGATCTTCATTCTCCTAGATGAATTCCCAATCAACCCATCTCATGTCACAAACAATGGGCTTCTTATCGAGCAAAATTGTCTCATATAAGTCTTGTTGTTCTTTTGTGTGGAACCTGTAGTCAACTGCAGTTATTCTCCTCACAACATAGGGATCAGACTGTCTCCACAATCTCAGTCCAGCATCTTTTCTGATGTGCATGTCTTCAGCTACTGGATGAGTATCATTGTGGTCTGGGATCTTGGGTTTCAACTTTCTCAAAACAAGAGACTCATCATCCTCTTCTTCAGCTTGAGGCACTGGGGCCTTGTTCTTCTCTTCTGCAGGAATACTTCTGATGTTTCTCTTGGGCTTAGGAGGCTTCTGAGCTTGAGCTTTGGGGGTAGACTTGGGCTTTGATGTTGCAGCCCCTGACTTAATTGCATCTCCCATAAGCTTCTGAGCTTTGGGTGCTGGAGCATCCTCTTCCTCTTCTTCTACGGGATCCTTGAACATGGATGATCTCCCTAGAACTCTGGCAGTGGTCTTCCTTTTCTTGCCTTCTCCAGCCTCTTTGGGTTCAAGAGTGAACTCCATAGTTTCTTCCAAGGCTTCTTTCCTAGGCTTGGATGTTGGCATCCTCTTGGCAGGTGCCTTCTTGTGCATCCCTGGCTTTGTTGTACCAGCTGAGTCATACTCCTTCTTCAACACTTTCTTGTTTGAGGTGGCCTCATCCTCAATAGCCACATAGTCTTCATCCTCAGAGTCTGAGGTTTTCTTCTTCCTTGATCTAGTGGCTGCCTTGGGCAAGTTACTAGGTGGGCTTCTACTGCCATCATCTGACATGCTTAATGGATCTGAACCCTCACTCAATTGCACATGTTCCTCAGATTTGTTCTGACTGACACTCTGATCAGACATCTTGGCAATCACTAACAGCAAACCCTGTGAATAGATGTAGATGAGGTAGAGTGGATGAGCATCACAAAGTGCGGAGTTTTTTCAAAACAGATGACTTAAAAATTAAGTTTTAGTTCTCCATAGAAAGCATTTTGGAGCTACCGATCTGTAAACTTGGTGATACCGAAGCAACTTTTGGAACCTAAACTAGTGAACTCGGCCAGACCAAGTCACAGTTCAGTGGCACCGAGGCTGCTCGGATTTCACAGAGAATCGAACTCGGTCACACCGATTTGCAGTTTTCGGTCAGACTGAAAATTGCAAGTGCTATGGCCTAAACCAAATTTTTGAGACCGATTTCTACAACTCGGTTGGTCCGAGATGAGTTCGGCGGAGACCTAACCCTAATTTTTCAAATCAAATTTAACCTAAAGGATGCTTTCAGTGGATAGAGTGTTTGCATACGTGGTAAGGATCATGGCAAAACAATGTGCTATGAATCAAAGGCAAAATAATAGCACAAGGGTCGAACCCATACCCTAGTTCGGCGGGAGTTTGCTACGATGACAACGGCGGAGCAGATTTCCATTGACGGTGATGGAAACCAGCGGCGGGAGGTCGCTGGCGGCGAGAATACGATCCGGAGACCCGAGGAGGCAGAGCAGGACACATGCGCGGGCTGAGGAGTTTGAAGAAATTTCCAAAATCTCACCCGTGGGTATATATATCCCGACCCTGTCGGTGTGACCGAGTGGAACAACTCGGTGTCACCAAGATGCAGAATCGCGAGTGGTTACTGCAACTCGGTGTGACCGAAAAGTTCAAATCGGTTGCACCGAGATTGAAAATCTAGATCAACTTAGTGATCTCGGTGTGACCGAAATGGTTGACTCGGTCATACCGAAATGCACAAAAAGGTTGGGGAAGTTTAAGTCTATGACAAATCAAGGCAACAAATGGATGTCCTCGAATGAGTAAAATATGCAACCAACATGCTCACACAATAAGACGGCAAATGAAATATGTGGCAAAGCATGCACAATCACTCTAGCATCTATCAAGCAATTTGGCGATGACTAGGTCATCTATATATGAGTATATTGACTGAGGAGTCAAATGAGAACATTTGACCGTAGGTCATACTCATCGTTTAAGCACAAGTGGGGTTACCACTTTTACATAATGCATTGTTGTAGGGATGAACTAACCTTGGGTTTTATCGATGATGACTTCATGTAGGTGTTGAAGATGTAGGTGCTCAAAGTTGATGTAGATCATTCGGAGCAATCCTTTGGAGTGAGTTGCACTTTCAATACCTACACGGGTTAGTCCCACAAGGAACAAACAAGGATATCCATAGACATAGAGTGATATTCACATGAGATGATGTCCGTGAATGCATTAGGTTACCTTGTCCCTTGTCTTACCGACAAGAGGGTTTGTGACTCCTTGAACTAGTGCAAGATATGGAAGTTGTTTGCACTTGTCCTTGCCAAAGTGATAGGAGTGAGGTATGTTGGCGGAGTCACCCTCAAGAACTCTCTAGTTCTTCTTCTTTGGGATCCACACCATCTTGATGGGATCCTTGGAGTTGTAGTCGTACTTGATGTAGTCTTGGGAACCCACTTGACCAATGCCTTAGGGGCTTCTTCAAATGCATCAATCTCCTCTTGAAGCTTGTCCTTGCCTTTTAGCTTGTGGTCTTGTGGTGGAAGATCATCTTGATCTTGTCTTCCTTGGAAGGAAGTAGGATCATACTTCTCTTGTTGAGGAACAAACTTTGTCTTGGGGTATTGATCTTCTTCCCACTCAAGTCCATTGGAATTGAACCTTCGTTCAAAACCAACACATTGATTCTTCCGGTGTCTTCCTTGCTTGCGTACAATTTCCTCAAATTGCTTACTTCCGGCAAGACTCTTGTAAACACATTTCTCTATAATTCCCTTCAATAAGCTATTTTCATGATCAAGTGTAACTTGGCTAAGAGAATCATTACTGGAATCAAGAGAGCTACTAGAAGCAACAACATTGGTTTTAGCATGATTATTGTTACTACTAGAAGAAGAATCTTTCTTGTTATTCTTGCTAGATTTAACTTCTGGCATGTAAGTAGACAAGAGTAAATGCTTCGCGATGTAAGAAGAACTTTTCTTGTGAAGATCATCATTGATTGCCTTTAAGAACTCATGCTCTTGCTCAAGGTTGAGCTTTTAAAAGCGTAGCTTTTCATGAGTCTTTAAATGTTCTCGATGATCTTCCAAGGTAGTTTAATGAGCTAAATTAAGAGTGTTTAGTTCTTTTGTTAGATGCTCAATCTCCTTCTTATCATTTTCATTTGTTTTATCTTGATTAGCATGATTAATAGCAAGTTCATCATAGTTTTCATAACTAGAGTTGTCAACAAGTAAATCATCATCACCTAGCAAATCATCTTCATCACTATTGAAATCAACATACTCGGGGTGTGATACCTTTGGGCCTTTGGCCATGAAGCATCTTCCAATTCATTCATTTGATAACTCAAATATGTCATAGGAGTTGTGAGGGAGTCCTGGATTAGGGGGTCTCCGGACAGCCAGACTATATCCTTTGGCCGGACTGTTGGACTATGAATATACAAGATTGAAGACGTCGTCCCTTGTCCGGATGGGACTCTACTTGGCGTGGAAGGCAAGCTAGGCAATACGGATATGTATATCTCCTCCTTTGTAACCGACCTTGTGTAACCCTAGCCCCCTCCGGTGCCTATATAAACTGGAGGGTTTTAGTCCGTAGGACAACATACAATCATACCATAAGCTAGCTTCTAGGGTTTAGCCTCTTTGATCTCGTGGTAGATCAACTCTTGTAATACTCATATCATCAAGAACAATCAAGCAGGACGTAGGGTTTTACCTCCATCAAGAGGGCCCGAACCTGGGTAAACATCGTGTCCTCTGCCTGCTATTACCATCCGCCTTAGACGCACAGTTTGGGACCCCCTACCCGAGATCCGCTGGTTTTGACATCGACATTGGTGCTTTCATTGAGAGTTCCACTGTGCCGTCACCATAAGGCTTGATGGCTCCTTCAATCATCACTAGCGATGCGGTCCAGGGTAAAGTTTTTCTCCCCGGACAGATCTTCGTATTTGGCGGCTTCACACTGCGGGCCAATTCGCTTGGCCATCCGGAGCAGATCGAGAGCTACGCCCCTGGCCATCAAGTCAGATTTGGAAACTTGAACTACACGGACGACATCCGCGGAGACTTGATCTTCGACGGATTCGAGCCCATGTCGGACGCGCCGCACGGTCGCGACGAGCATGACATAACTCTGCCGTCGGACAATGTTCGGGAGATCGCATACGCAACCACTCCGGCCTTCAATCCGGAGCAAGTCGCGCCATACGAGAGCGGAGGGATGAACCCCGGCATGGAGGCCGCACTCTCAATGGTGATAGAGCCGGATACTAACTTCACCCCTTACAAAAACCGTGTCGCCGAACCACTGGATTAATCTCCGGCCACGGACTCCAAGCCGCTCACACCCGTGCCCGTCGAGTCCGACTGGGCGCCGATCATGGAGTTCACCTCCGCGGATATCTTTCAGCACTCACCTTTCGGAGATGTGCTAAATTCATTAAGGTCTCACTCCCTGTTAGGAGAACCTTGGACAAACTATGTCCGGCTAGAATGGGATGCAGACGATGAAGAAATTCGCTGCCCACCCACCACCCACTTAGTAGCCACTGTCGACGACTTAACCGACATGCTCGACTTCGACTCCGAAGACTTCGACGGTATGGACGACGAAGCCGGAGACAAACAGGAACCACCGCCCTCTGGGCGCTGGACCGCTACCTCATCATATGATATATACATGGTGGACACCCCCAAAGAAGGCAATGGCGACGAGACAGTGGAGGATGACCCCTCCAAGAAGCAACCCAAGCGCCAACATCAGCGGCGCCGCCCTAAGTCCCGTCACAGCAAGAGCAGTGATACCGGCACAGGAGACAATAACACTCTGGATAGCGCCAAAGACAACAACAATCCCCTCCAGCACGATGTAGAGCTAGAGGACGGACAAGCTAGCCCTCCAGAGCAGGCAGCAGCCGGACAATCGGAGGAGGACAATTACATGCCTCTCTCCGAAGATGAGGTGAGCCTCGGCGACGACGAGTTTATCGTGCCTGAGGACGCCGTCGAGCAAGAGCGCTTCAAGCGCCAACTTATGGCCACGGCAAATAGCCTGAAGAAAAAAAGCAATAGCTTCAAGCCGATCAAGACTTGCTTGCAGACAGGTGGACCGAAGTCCTTGCGGCCGAGGAGCATGAACTCGAGCGCTCGTCCAAAAGTTACCCAAAACGTAGGTTGCTACCTCAACTCGAGGAGGAAGCATTGAAACCTCATTCACCAGTGTAGGATGCGGCTGACCGACCACTACACAGCAGAGCCAGAGAGGCGTTTCAGCCTAAAGTTCAGACCACACCCCGTCGCCACTCAGTCAAAAATATTAAGGCCCGGGGCAACACAGAGGACCTGCGCGACATCTTGGACAATAAGGCAAAAATCACAAGGTCAATATACGGGACATGGGCACGTGCGCCCACACGAGGCGACGATCGTCACATCGGATACACCAAGAGTAAATCCGGCCGTGCTGAATACAGCAGACAAGACTCCTACGAACTACGTCAGGATATAGCTCGGTACAGAGGTGCCGCACACCCCTTATGCTTCACTGATGAAGTTATGAATCATGAATTCCCGGAGGGTTTCAAACCAGTAAATATTGAATCATACGATGGCACAACAGATCCCGCTGTATGGATCGAGAATTTCCTCCTTCACATCCACATGGCTCGCGGTGATGATCTACATGCCATCAAGTACCTCCCACTAAAGCTCAAAGGACCAGCTCGGCATTGGCTGAATAGCATGCCAGAAGATTCCGTCGGCGGTTGGGAGGATATGGAAGACGCATTTCTTGACAACTTCCACGACACTTATGTGCGGGCACCGGATGCCGATGACTTGAGCCACATAACCCAGCAGCCAGGGGAATCGGCCAGACAATTCTGGACATGGTTCCTGACTAATAAAAATCAAATTGTAGACTGTCCGGATGCAGAGGCCCTCGCGACATTCAAGCATAACTTCTGCGACGAGTGGCTCGCCCGCCACCTCTGCTAGGAGAAGCCAAAATCTATGGCAGCCCTCACAACACTCATGACCCGCTTTTGCACGGGCGAGGACAGCTAGCTGGCTCGCAGCAACAACACATCGAAGAATCCGGATACCTCGGATACCAAAGATGTTAATAGTAGGCACCATCGTAATACACCAAAGCGCCGCAATAACAGCGATAACACCGAAGATACGACGGTCAATGCCGGATTCAGAGGCTCTAGATCCGGTTAGTGGAAAAAGCCATTCAAAAGAAACACTCCGGCTCCGTCCAGTCTAGACCGCATACTGGATCGGTCTTGTCAAATTCACGGCACCCCCGACAAGCCAGCCAATCACACCAATAGAGAATGCTGGGTGTTGAAGCAGGCCGGCAAGTTAAATGCCGAAAACAAGGACAAGGGGCTACATAGCAATGACGAGGAGGAGCTCCGGCCGCCGAACACAGGAGGACAGAAGGGGTTTCCCCCACAAGTAAAGACGGTGAACATGATATACGCAACCCACATTCCCAAGAGGGAGCAGAAGCGTGCACTAAGGGACGTCTATGCGATGGAGCCCGTCGCCCCAAAGTTCAACCCATGGTCTGCTTGCCCGATCACCTTCGATCACAGGGATCACCCCACTAGCATCCGTCATGGCGGATCCGCCGCACTGGTCCTAGACCCCATCATTGACGGATTTCACCTCACTTGATTCTTTATGGACAGTGGCAGCAGCCTGAACCTGCTTTATTAGGATACAATGCGAAAAATGGGTCTCGATCCCTCGAGGAACAAACCTAGCAAAGCCACCTTTAAAGGCGTCATCCCAGGTGTAGCGGCCCATTGCACAGGCTCAATCACACCGGAAGTGGTCTTCGGATCACCAGATAACTTCCGAAGTGAAGAGTTAGTCTTCGACATCGTCCCATTTCATAGTGGCTATCATGTACTGCTCGGACGGATAGCATTTGCAAAATTCAATGCAGTGCCGCATTACGCATACCTCAAGCTCAAGATGCCAGGACCTCGCGGGGTCATAACAGTAAATGGAAACACAGAACGCTCGCTCCGTACGGAAGAGCACACTGAGGCCCTTGCAGCAGAGGCACAAAGCAGCATGTTTTGGCAGACCACTCATTCGGCGTCATGGCCCCTGGACACCTTCAAGCGAGTACGGAACAAGCTGCAACAGGATCGCCTGGCACGATCAGAGCTTGCCTAGCAATTTGGCCCCCGTCCCAGTCCCAATGAAGCAACGAAATACGTGCCGCGCGTACATAATTACGCATTAAAAATACCATGGACATAGGCGGGGGCACGATCAGGACACACCCCGCATTGTGGCTTAACCACACTAGGGGCTACATACCTTTGACATTCCTTTTCTCTTTCAGGGCCTAACTCTCTGGAAGCCCTTTCTGGCAGTACGTTTACCGGACACATTCTGGAAGCAACAACCAAGGCGGCAAGAAGCTAAGATGAACACGGGAACCGCCAGGTGGTCTCTAGTAATAATTAATATACCCACTTATCACTATTTTATGCGCAGCTTGCCCTGGGATAGGACATTTCGAATTGTTCTACTTTATGCTTATTGCACTACTTGTACAAAGTAAGCTTCGACGTATCATTTAAATAACAATGCATATCATTAATCTGTCATTGCATTATTTAACTTTTTCTCTTTCTCTTATATGTCCATTTACGACAATCCGCACCCACACGTGCGGGTATGGTCAGTTCGCCAGGGGTCCTCGTTTACCCCATAATACGATGCAAGAAGTCCGAAAACTTTCGACAGTGCAGCAGCCCGAACTTATAGCATTATATGCATCAGCTCCCAATCATGTCTTTGGTCAAATGTTGGGTTGCCCCGGCTCCCACGCTTTGGTACCTTACATTCCACTATATCGGCTAAGGTAGCGGTGGGAGAACTACTGCGATTGTGTCCCGGTTCTTCCGGACAAGCACCTCAGTAGAGAAAGCCAAAACTGACTGTCATGATAAGGCGAGAGACTGGTCGCTGTTTGAGAGGTCTCAGGTCCTTAAAGACTTTTTCCGCTTCGGGCGAGGAGTCGGCCTTGTCCGGCTTAGGCGTGTATAGCGCCCAAATTCGGCCCTCCAAATACTAGGGGCTTCGCCAAAAATTTAAAATCATAGACTTCTATGGCTAAGTGAGAGTGATAAAGCATTATAGTCCGATTGCCTGGTTCGTTGTGCTGAACACCTCCCTTGAAGGACCCAAAATTGGGATAAAGAGTGTTCAGATTTATCCCGAACACCTCAGTACTAGTTACATGGGGGTACAAGCCGACGACTGGCCAACTCTCAGATTTTATAAACAGCCGCACAGAAGATAATATTTTAAATTAAGAAAGCGTCACTTGGCACAAATGAACTCATTTCATATTACAGGATCACATGGGCATGTTCATTCAAAAATTACATCCTTGGCACACTCATCTGCCACCAAGCAGGAACCCTTCAGGACACTCTCATAATAATTCTCGGGGCAGCGATGCTCCTTGCCCTCCGGCGGCCCCTCCTTCACCAGCTTCACGGCGTCCAGCTTCGCCCAGTGCACCTTCGCCCGGGAAACATCCCTGCGTGCACCCTCGATGCTGACGGACCGCTTGATGACTTCAAGCCATGGGCAGGCTTCCACTAACCGCCTCACCAGGCCGAAGTAGCAGCCGGACAGGGGCTCGCCAGGCCACATCCGGACTATAAGGCCCCCCATGGCCTATTCGGCCGCCTAGTGAAGCTCGACCAACTGCTTCAGCTGGTCGCTCAAGGGCACGGGGTGTTCGGTCCCAGTATACCGAGACTAGAACAACTTCTTCGTTGAGCTCCCCTCCTCAGCTCAGTAAAACTCCGCGGCATCCCCTTGGCTCGGTGCCTTTTGAGACAACACCTCGGCGTTGTCCGTCGGGTGAGGGGTGGAAGCGGTCGGAGGAGAACCGCTGTTCATATCTGACGAGTCCAAAGAGCCGCTCGATGAGGGTACGTCGAGATGAGCTCGGGACAGACTACATAATCATGTTCGGCATGAGGAAAGGTAGTACAATGAAACATACCATGAAGTAATATGGTGTCCGGACACTTACGACTTCGTGAGGGGCTTGTCCCTGCGTAGCCACTCATCGCCGCTGTCGGCGGCCGTCGTGGCACAGTCCAGAGGGAGGGTCTTTCCCCTCTTGGACCCTTCGGCCTCCCCGGATGGGTCAGCCTTCCTTTTCTTGTCTCCCCCGGCTGGGGCTTGGGGAGAACTCTTCTCCTCCTCCTCATTTCCGTGGGAGGGGTGCGCGTTGGAGTCATCGTCCGATGACTCCGATACAACCTTGCACCGGAGACCCTTTCAGGTCCCCGCCGCCTTCTTCTTGGTCTTCTTTTCCGGCACCTCGTAGGGTGCCGGAGTCAGCATCTTCATCAAAAGAGCGTCTGCAGGATCTTCGGGTAGCGGGGCTGGGCTATCAAGCTGCTCTGCCGTCTCTATCCAGTCCTGATTAATGACATGGAAGTTCAGATCCTGCACATAACTAAACCGGGGCAAATAAATACCCTGAGAGATATAAAAGCCTACCAGATGGGCGCGGCTCTTGAACAGCACCCTCCAGACGTCCTCGTGCGTCGTGTTGTAGAGCTCTCGTAGCATCTGGTGCTTGGCCGAGTCGAACTCCCACAAAACAAATGTCCGTCGTTGACACGGAAGGATCCGGCGAAAGAGCATAACCTGGACCACGTTGACGAGCTTGATTTTCTTGTTCGTCATGTTCTGGATGCAGGTCTGGAGTCTGGTCAGCTCTACAGAGGAACCCCAGGACAGGCCCTTCTATTTCCAGGAGGTGAGCCACGTGGGGATTCTGGATCGAAATTTGGGGGCCGCCACCCAGTTGGAGTCGCGCGGCTCGGTGATGTAGAACCACCCCGATTGCCACCCCTTTATGGTATCCACATAGGTGCCCTCGAGCCAGGTGACATTAGGCATCTTGCCCACCATGGCGCCTCCGCACTCTGCTTGCTAGCCTCCCACCACCTTCGGTTTGACATTGAAGGTTTTTAGCCACAGGCCGAAGTGGGGCATGATGCGGAGGAAGGCCTCGCACACGACGATAAACGCCGAGATGTTGAGGATGAAATTGGGGGCCAGATCATGAAAATCCAGCCTGTAGTAGAACATGAGCCCGCGGACAAACGGGTGGAGAGGAAATCCCAGTCCGCAGATGAAACGGGTAAGAAAAACTACCCTCTCATGGGGTTCGGGTGTTGGGACGATCTGCCCCACATTTGGCAGCCGGTGCGCGATATTCGCAGCTAGGTATCCGGCTTCCCGTAACTTTTTAATGTTCTCCTCCGTGACAGAGGAAACCATCCACTTGCTCCTGCTCTAGACATGCTTGGAGTGGTTCGAGAAGAAGAACGCGAGCTTGGGCGCTATAGCTCGAGTGTGCGGGAATGGGTAAGCGAGGAGGAAGAAGGCGTGGGTGAGAAAAGTAAATCTGTGTCCCTTTTGTAAGGGCGGAAGAGGCGATGTGCCTCCCCACTTGCCTAGCAAAACTGCTTATTCCCCAGGCGCCGTAATTGATGGTGCAGTTGGGTTACCCACGTCCCTATTGATGAGAATCCCGTGATAAGGGGAACACGATCTTTGCTTTGACAAGACATGTCAAGAAAACCGCCTCGCGTTATGTGCGGAGCTGGTTGAGGGAAACGGTTCAAATAATGACTGGGTCATGGCATGATGTCATGCTGTCAAAACGTGTCAGCAGATTAGATTTGTGGAAATATTATTCTCTCTATGGTGGTATGTGGAACTTATTTTGCAGGGTCAGACACTATCCTTGTATTCAAACTCTTCCATGGTGTATTCGGAGGAGGAACCCGCCTTGCAATGCCGAAGACAACACTGCGCGCCGGCCTCATCGTCGTTGAAGCCTGGTTCAGGGGCTACTTAGGGAGTCCTGGATTAGGGGGTCTCCGGACAGCCGGACTATATCCTTTGGCCGGACTGTTGGACTATGAAGATACAAGATTGAAGACTTCGTCCCGTGTCCGGATGGGACTCTACTTTGCGTGGAAGGCAAGCTAGGAAATACAGATATGTATATCTGCTCCTTTGTAACCGACCTTGTGTAACCCTAGCCCCCTCCGGTGCCTATATAAACCAGAGGGTTTTAGTCCGTAGGACAACATAAAATCATACCATAGGCTAGCTTCTAGGGTTTAGCCTCTCGGATCTCGTGGTAGATCAACTCTTGTGATACTCATATCATCAAGAACAATCAAGCAGGACGTAGGGTTTTACCTCCATCAAGAGGGCCCGAACCTGGGTAAACATCGTGTCCTCTGCCTCCTGTTACCATCCGCCTTAGACGCACAGTTCGGGACCCCCTACCCGAGATCCGCCGGTTTTGGCACCGACAAGTTGGTTGACACAAGTGCCAGACCGGCAACACCTTTATCTTGAGTATATTCAAAGTCGGAGTGATAACTTCTTTCGGAGTGATTGTCGGAGTCGGAGCCGAATACCCATTCACCAACATGAGCTTGATGTCTTCGTTTTGTGTAACTCCTCGATGACTTGTCCCTCCCTTTTGAATCCTTGCTTCTCCGTGATGTTCTTCGTTCATAACGGTCATCTGTACTCCTTCTCTCTCTTGGTGGTGATTCTTCTCTCCTACTTCTTCTTTTGGGAGAATCTTCTCTTCTTTTGTAGGGAGCCGTACACTCATTGGAGTAGTGTCCGGGTCTTCCACAATTGTAGCAATTACATTCACGACTTGAAGATCTTTTGTCATTGTAGGACCTTGACTTGGAATTTCTTTCCTTGCTTCTACTCTTGTAGAACTTGTTGAAGTTCCTCACCATTAGGCTCAATTCTTCATTGAAGGTTTGTTTCTCACTTGATGATGTGGGAGCATCACATGAGAATTTGTAAGCACCACTTGACTTGTTGTGGAGCTCTTCCTTATCCTTAAGTGACATCTCATGAGCAACAATTATTCCAATGACTTCCGCTGGCTTGAGATTTTTGTAATTGGGCATCATTTGAATCAATGTGCACACGACATCATATTTTCCATCCAAGGCTCTTAGGATCTTCTTGATGATGAATCTGTCGGTCATCTCTTCACTTCCTAAGCTGGCAATCTCATTTGTGATGAGAGCAAGCCTAGAGTACATTTCAGTGACACCTTCACCATCCTTCATTTTGAACTTGTTAAATTGACTTAGTAGCACATCCAATTTGGATTCCTTGACAGAGTCGGTACCTTTGTGCATATCAATCAAAGTATCCCAAATTTCCTTTGCATTCCCAAGACGGCTGATTTTGTTGAATTCTTCGGGGAACAGTCCGTTGAAGAGAATATCACAAGCTTGAGCATTGTATTGCAACATCTTCAACTCTTCTGTGGTAGCTTCACGGTTCGGTTCTCTCCCATCAAAGAATTCACCTTGCAAGCCAATACACACAATAGCCCAAACAGCGGGATTATGTCCAAGAATATGCATTATCATCTTATACTTCCAACTAGCAAAATTGGTACCATCAAAGTATGGACCATTACAGTGGTAATTTTCTTCGCTAGATGCCATACTCTCCTAGGTTGTGAAACCAAGGCAATGATCACCAAAAGCTATGGAAATGGAAGCAAATGGAGACCAAAGCTCTGATACCACTTGTACGATCGAAAGTATGTCTAGAGAGGGGGTGATTAGACTACTTGACAAAATAAAAATCTAGCATTTTCCCAATTTTATGTCTTGGCAGATTTTAGCAACTTAGCACTAGTCAAGTAAACAACCTACACATGCAAGTCTAAGAGTATAGCAGTGGAATGTAAAACAATTGCATATGAAGGTAAAGGGAGGAGTTTGGAGGGAGCAAACGCAATGTAGACACAGAGTTTTTTGGCGTGGTTCCGATAGGTGGTGCTATCGTACATCCACGCTGATGGATACTTCAACCCACGAAGGGTAATGGTTGCTCGAGTCCACGGAGGGCTCCACCCATGAAGGGTCCGCGAAGAAGCAACCTTGTCTATCCCACCATGGCCATCACCCACGAAGGACTTGCCACACTAGGGTAGATCTTCACGAAGTAGGCGATATCCTTTCCCGTACAAACTCCTTGGTTCAACTCCACAATCTTGACGGAGGAACCCAAGTGACACCTAAGCAATCCAGGAGACACCACTCTCCAAAAGGTAATGGATGGTGTGTTGATGATGAACTCGGTGTGGTAATGGATGCTTCACTAGGGTAGAAAATGTATGTTGGAAATGTAGGCATGTTCTGATGGCTCTCTCCACGAATGAAGAGTGGGTGGAGGGGTATACATAGCCTCCACACAAAATCTAACTGTTACACGCAAATCACCGAACTCGGTGGGACCGAATCAGAAAACTTGGTCGGACCGATTCAGTTCAAAATGTGAACGTTAGGATTCTCGGTGGGACCGACACGTCAACTTGGTCGGACCGAACTCATTCGGGTTAGGGCATAATGTAATCTCGGTGAGACCGATTACACAAACTCAGTGGGACCGATTTTGGTAATAGGCAAACAGAGAGTTGGTCAGGCAAACTCGGTGGGGCCGATTCACTCATCTCGGTTAGACCGAAATGTTACGAAGGGGAAACAGAGAGTTTGCATTGCAATCTCGGTGGGACCGATCGCTCATCTCGGTTGGACCAAAACGTTACAAAGGGAAACAGAGAGGTTGCAATCCCATCTCGATGAGACCGAGATCCCTATTGGTGAGACTGAAATGATTAGGGTTTGTGGCAGTGGCTATGTCAAGTGAACTCGGTGGCGTCGGGTAGGAAATTTCGGTGGGGCCGAGTTTGACTTTTGGTTTGGGACATATGTGGATATGAGAAAGTAGTTGAGGGTTTTGGAGCATATCACTAAGCATTTTGAGCAAATAACTCATTAAGCAACACCTCATCCCCTTTTAATAGTATTGGCTTTTCCTATGGACTCAATGTGATCTTGGATCACTAAAAGTAAAATGTAGAGTCTTGAGCTTGAGCCAACATGTGTTCTTAGTATTGTGAGGGGTCCACCTTCTAATCCATGCCATGCCAATCATTGAGCTTCCCTGAAATATTTATCTTGAAATAGCATTAGCTCAATGGGCTATATGTTGTTAGGAATTGCCAAAACCACCCAGGGATAGTTGCACTTTCAGACGCTGCCATTGCCACAGAATAACAGGGGGTGTGGGTGAGTAGAGGGATGGCCAGGCCAGCGGTGGGATTAGTAGGGGGCAGTGAGGCCTCCGTGACATCATAACCGGCCACGGGGGGGTAGGAGCACGCGGCACAACTGGCGCTGGTTTGGGTGGCTGGAGCAAGAAGACCAGAGGTTGAAGAAGCACTAGGGACGTTGGATGGACATCGTACGGTTAGTGGAGCTAGAATCGTTCATATTGACTAAGTTGACAAAGCCCTCCATCCTTGTCAACTTAGTGGGCCCACAAGTCAGCCTACCACTATGGTGGGTCCTAGCTAGCAGGGGGTAGTCATTTTTTGTGCGTAATAAGGAGGCACTTCCCTGCGTGCAAAGATATAGCTAGTGGGTCTGACCTGTCAGTGGGGGAAACATTTTTTCACGAAATACAGAAGCCCTTCCAATGGGTCCCAACTGTTAGGTGGAGGAATCATTATTTTGTGCGTAATAATGAGGCATTTCCTTGCGTGCGGGCGTGGACCCTGCTGTCAGCCTCTCCACGCATAGTCTACTTCCGACGGATGTCGTTCATTGACCACTCTGCGCCAAGCGCATCCAAGGTGGTGGATGATGGCGAGGCCCTAGACAGCAACGAGCCGAAGATGGGAAGACGCGGGAGTAGAGTCGCAGACGCAGAGGTGTACGAGGGTTAACTGGTTCTGGTTCGGTGTGGTTTGGCAGTCGGTGGAGAAGAACAGGAGGTGTGGAGGGGTGGAGGGATGGCCTGGCCAATGGTGGGGTAGCGCTTCACAGCGAAGCATGCTAAGCACAGTTGTCGGTGTCAAAACCGGCGGATCTCGGGTAGGGGGTCCCGAACCGTGCGTCTAAGGAGGATGGTAAGAGGAGGCGGGGGACACAATGTTTACCCAGGTTCGGGCCCTCTCAATGGAGGTAATACCCTACTTCCTGCTTGATTGATCTTGATAATATGAGTATTACAAGAGTTCATCTACCACGAGATCGTAGAGGCTAAACCCTAGAAGCTAGCCTATGATTCAGATTGTCCTTGTCCTACGGACTAAACCCTTCGGTTTATATAGACACCGGAGGGGGCTAGGGTTACACAGAGTCAGTTACAAGGGAGGAGATCTACATATCTGAATTGACAAGCTTGCCTTCCACGCAATGGAGAGTCCCACCCGGACACGGGACGAAGTCTTCAATCATGTATCTTCATAACCCAACAGTCTGGCCAAAGGATATAGTCCGGCTGTCTGGGGACCCCCTGATCTAGGACTCCCTCAATAGCCCCTGAACCAGGCTTCAATGACGATGAGTCTGGCGCGCAGATTGTCTTCGGCATTGCAAGGCGGGTTCTTCCTCCGAATACTCCATAGAAGATTTCGAACACAAGGATCGTGTCCGGCTCTGCGAAAAAAATTCCACATACCACCATAGAGAGTACAATATCCCACAAATCTAATCTGCTGACAAATTTCATAGCATGACATCACGCCATGGCCCGGTCATTATTCGAACCATTTTTCTCAACTAGCTACTGCACATATTGCGAGGCGGTTTTCTTGGCACGTCTCGTCGAAGCAGAGATCGTGTCCCCTTATCACAGGATTCTCATCAATACGGGTGTGCGTAACCCAACCGTGCCATCAATCACGACACTTGGGGAATAAGCAAGTTTGCTAGGCAAGTGGGCGGCGCAGAATCCCTGCTGCCTTTATAAGGGGATAAGGACTCCCTTTTGCACCCACGCTTTCTTCTTCCCGATCCATTCCCCTTCGCCAGAGCTCCAGCGCCCAAGCGTTCGTCTTCTCCGCCCACAAAGGCCTTCCGAAAATGTTCAGATCCGGAGCAGGAGGCAAGTGGATGGCCTCTACCGTCCAGGAGAAGGATATCAAAAAGCTTCGGGAGGCCGGGTATCTGGCGAAAAAAATCGGCCACCGTCTCCCGATGGCGGGACAGATCATTCCTAATCCGGAACCCCAAGAGAGGGTTGTATTCCTCCCTCATTTTGTCCGTGGGCTAGGGTTTCCCCTCCACCCATTCGTTCGCGGCATCATGTATTATTACGGGATCGATTTTGATGATCTATCCCCCAATTCCTTCCTCAACACCTCGACATTCATCGTCGTGTGCAAGGCTTTTCTCCGCATCTCGCCACACTACGGCTTATGGCAGAAGATCTTTAATGTGAAGCCCAAGGTGGTGAGCGGCGACCACGCCGAGTGCGGGGGCGCTATGGTGAGAAAGATGCCCAACGTCACATGGCCAACATGTACTTTTAATGATTCCGTCAAAGAGTGGCAACAGAAGTGGTTTTACATCACTGAGTCGTGCGTCATGGAATGGGCCACTGCTCCAGAGTTCCGATCTAGAGCCCCTCCACGGCTTACATCCTGGCCCAAGAAGGGCCTGAACTGGTCTTCGTCCGACGAACTATCGATGCTCCAGACGCGTGTTAAAGATATGGAAGACAAGCACATCGAACTTGTCAATGTAGTCCAGGTGATGTTAGTTCGCCGGATCCTGCCTTGTCAACACCGGACTTGCAATCTATGGGAATTCAATCCGGACAAGCACCCAACCCTGCGAGAGCTCTTTGGCTCCTCGCACAAAGACATCTGGAAGGTGCTTTTCAAGTCCGGCAAATCATGGCCGGACTCGGCCGAGGACCATGGGTACCAACTGTCTCGCCCTGCAAGCTCGGTAAGTTTTTATGCGTTTTACCGCATAACCCAAGGGAAATCCTTAATGTGTTTTCCTCAACTCCCCTAGGGCTAGATGAAGAAGGCGGGGCGGATCCACTGTCCAGCCCCATTGCCCGAAGAACCGGCCGGCCCACTTCTGACGAAGATGCTGGTCCCGGCACCGTACAAGGCGCCGAAGAAGAAGACCGAGAAGGAGGCCAAAAAGGCCCGGGACGGCCTTCATCACCGCAGCACTTCGGACACAATATCCGAAGGCTCCAACATTCGTTCTGCCTCCGAAGAGGACGAGGAGGATGAGGAAGACGAATCCCCAGCGGGGGAAAGAGAGAAGAGGGCGGCATCCATACACTTGGAGGCCGAGTCGCCTAAAAGGGGAAAAGCTCCTCTTTTGGAAGAGTCTACTGCCGCCGCCGACAGCAGCCCGGCGTGGGATCACAGGGCCCAGCCCCTGGTAAACTCGTGAGTATAAAATCCGAACATGTTTATGCGTCCAGACACATCATGGCATATTATTTTAACCTGAACTATATTTTGTTTAGTCCGGCGAGGTCCCGCACCGAACGATCCTCGTCAGAGGATTTGCTGAGATCGGATGCTATGGAGAGCGGGACGCCCCCAAAGGCCCCTTCCCCCAAATATGTGAATAACACCGAGGCTTCATCCCAGAAGGACCCCGACCAAGGAGGGGGGAAGAGATCGTGAAAGCGGCATCTGGAGGTCAAACTTCGGGGGCTGGAGACATGGAGGAGAAGATTCCGATGGGAGTCGACGAAGGGAGCCATCTTGAATTTGGCTCCCAGCCGGACGCAATTCCGGAGACCAATACGGCTCCAGAATCAAGCAGGCAGCCTCCCTCGGCTGGAGGGGGCGTGCCTGTTCCACCGGCAATCTCTGTCCAACCAGAGGTGCCGGATGTTTTGTTGGCGGCGCTGAAGAGCGCCTCCATCGTCGATGAACACCGTGCCCTAATGGGTGCGGTGATTAAGGAGATGCAGTCTGCTGAGAGTGGACTAAATGAAGCCTGTATCAACCTTATAAGAGGCTTTGAGGTATGTTTTATGAGGTTTCTAAGAGTGTCATAGTATGGATAGTAGCCCCTGATACATTGTTCGGTGCAAGAAAGGACCGGACATATGATCAATTTTATGTTCGCAGGAAGACTCACTTGATGACATCTATCTCTCTTCTTTCATAAGCAAGCATCTGCAGCGGCTGTTGTCTCTCATACAGTGGAGGTCTCTGGACTGAATCAAAGTCTAGAGCGGGCCAAAGAAGAACTTAGCCAGTTGAAAAGGCAGTTGGAAGATAAACAAGGTATGCGCAAGCCTTGTTCGCGTTCAGTGCGAACAAATTTCCAGTATGATAAAATATGTTTCATTATTTGCGCCAGGGGCGATGACCGAAGTCGAGGCTCTGAGGAAGGCTGTCGCCGAGGCCGAGGAAAAGGCAGCCGCAGAGTAGGCTCTTCGTGAGAAGCACAATGTCCGGGTTATTGAAGTTGAGCAAGAGCTTCAAGAGTCCGTGAAGAAATGCGAGCCCTTGGAGCAGAGTTTAATGGAGAAAGAATCCGGACTCACCAGGGCTCATCAGGCCGCGCGCGATGCCCAGGGGGAAACCCAAGGCGCCCTGCAGGAGATCCAAGAGGCGAGGACAATCAGGGCGGGTAAGGCTTTTTCCATGTAAAGCAAGTATTTCAGGAGAAAATCATGTTTGTAATTTTGAGTTCGGATTCCTCCAGGGGTATTTGCGGAACTCCCCCGCAGCATATTGGATGCTGCCCAATTCTATCGAGCCGAAGAAGGGAACACTGCGGATAAGCTCTTCTGGTCGCAGTATCTGGCACCGAATTAGCCGGTGCCTTTTGCCGACCAACTGAAACAGCTGATCGAACTGCATAGGGCAGCCGAACTAGCCATGAAGGATTTGATTATCCGGTTATGGCCCACCGAGCCGATTTCAAGCAGCTACTTCGGGCTCGTGAAGCGGCTTGCGAGTGCCTGCCCTCAACTTGACGTCATCAAGTGATCGGTCTGTATAGAGGGTGCGCGAATGGCCTTCGCCCGCGCAAAGGTGCACTGGGGGAAGATGGATGCTGAAAAGCTGATGACCGAGGGACCGCCAGAGGGTAAGGAGCACCACAAGCCCGAATTATATTATGAAAGTGTCCTGAAAGGATCCTGCCTTGCGGCGGAGCAATGCACCAAGGACATTATATTTCCATGAATACAATCATGTTGTCCTTTGTAATGTTGAACAAGGTCATTTCTATTATTTATTGCCTGTTATATAAAAGTTTATCCTCTTGCGCGGCCGTTATATATATTAATCCTCACAGTTGGCCAGCCGTCGGCTTCTGCCCCCATGTAGGAAGTATGGGGGTGTTTGGGATAAACCTGATCACTCTTTATCCCAGTTTTGGGTCCTTCGAAGGAGGTGTTCAGCACGACGAACGAGGCAATCAGACTATAGGGCTTTATCACTCTCACTTAGTCATAGGAGCTTTAGAAAAGGAAGGTAGGCGCAGACCCTGGTGTTCGAAAGACTGCACTAGGGGCTATATAAGCACCTGATCGGAAGAAAAGCCGATCCATCGCACGCTGCCTTGGTTATGGCATTATGCGGGAGGAATCCTTAAAGATTTTACAACCTCTCGAACAGCTGACCAGCTCTCACCGTATCATGACAGTCAGTTTTGGCTTTCCCTACTGAGGTGCTCATCCGGAAGAACCGGGACACAATCGCAGTAGTTCTCCCTGTGCTGCCTTAGCCGATATAGCGGAACGTAAGGCAGCAAAACATGGGAGCGGGCAAACCCAACATTTGACCCAAGACATGATTTGGAGCTGATGCATATAATGCTATAAGTTCGGGGTGCCGAACTTCCATGAAGGTGTTTGGACTTGATTGCTGTATTATGGGTAAAACGAAGCCCCTGGCATATTTAAGTCATATTGCGGTGTACGGATGGCACTTGACAAAAGAATTTCAACAAGAAATAACAGTAGATAAGCGTTATATAAATCCACGTGTTGTATTTGAATAGTACGTTGATGTGTGTGAGTACCTGCTGAGACCAGGGGGAAGAAGTTGTGTGCGGATCCGGAGTGTAGTCGGATGGTCATCGCGGGGAATATCTAAGGATTCCGTTGTGCGTTTGAGCTGCTTCCATATCGCCAGTCCTGGTCTGCGCAAAGTTGAACCTGCAAACAAAATGTAATAAATGCTTGTGTGCCGCAAAGCAGTTGAGCCGCGATATGTGGCCTGTCCTGGCCTTCGCCGGAGTGTTTAATTGAGCTCTGGACGAGTCGGTCTATCCTGCCGCGAAGTAGTTCGAAGTCCTTTGGCGGTGTCTGGGAGTCGGGCCGTCGACTCGAGGTTCGGTTGGAAGGTGCCACTTGTAGCTTCTGCTGTTAAAGCAGCGGTATACTCCTTGGTGCCAAGGGAAAGTTTGGCCTTGCCATTAACCGTGATGACGCCGCGCGAACCGGGCATCTTGAGCTTACAGTAGGCATAATGTGGTATCGCGTTGAATCGAGCGAATGCGGTTCATACGAGCAATGCCTAATAATCACTGCGAAAGGGGACGATGTCGAAGATTAACTCTTCAGCACGGTAATTGTCTGGTGATCCGAAGACTACCTCAAGGGCGATGGAGCCTGTACAGTTGGCCTCCACACCTAGTATAATACCTCTGAAGGTGGTTTTAGTGGGCTTGATCACCGAATGATCAATGCCCATCTTGCGCACTGTGTCCTGGTAAAGCAGGTTTAGACTGCTACCTCCGTCCATAAGGACTCGTGTGAGGTGGAACCCGTCAATTATTGGGTCAAGGACTAGTGCGGCTGGATTGCCCTGATTGGTGTTAACCGAACGATCCGTGCAGTTGAAGGTGATCGGCCCTAGTTTATATTGTGGGACGACTGGTTCCGTTAAGTCAACATCCCTAAGGGTGTGCATCCGGTCCGGGTTGGGATTGTAGGTGTCGTTTACCATGTTCACCGTTTGGATTTGCGGGGGAAATTTCTTTTGCCCTCCTATACTTGGTGATCTGGGCTCCTCGTCGCCATCGTCACTTTGAGACCCCTTATCTTTGTTTTTGGCACCTGACCTGCCGGCTTGTTTGAAGACCCAACATTCTCTGTTGGTATGATTGGCTGGTGTTCCTGGGGTGCCATGAATTTTGCATGGGCGGTCGAGTATGCGGTCCAGACTAGACGGGCCCGAATTGTCATTTTTGAGTGGCCCATTCCGCTGACTGGACTTAGAGCCCCTAAATCCAGCATTAACTGTCGTATCTTCGGTGTTTTCACCATTTTTGTGGTGCTTTTATTGCGTCGGGGTTTGCCATTGCTATCTCTGGCTTCTGATGTGCCAGGGTTGCTTGTTGTGTTGTTGCTATGGGCCAACCAGCTATCTTCGCCCGCGCAAAAGCAGGTCATGAGTGTCGTGAGGGCTGCCATGAATTTTGGCTTTCCTTGGATGAGATGTCGGGCGAGCCACTCGTCACAGATGTTATGTTTAAAGGCCGCTAGGGCTTCGGCATCCGGACAGTCGACAATTTGGTTCTTTTTAGTTAGGAACCGAGTCTAGAATTTCCTGGCTGACTCTCCGGGCTGCTGTGTTATGTGACTTGAATCTTCAGCATCTGGTGGTTGCACATAAGTGCCCTGGAAGTTGTCCAAGAATGCGTCTGCCAGGTTCTCCCAACTTCCGATGGAGTTTGCCGGTAAGCTATTCAGCCAATGCCGAGCCGGCCCCTTGAGTTTTAGCGGGAGATACTTAATGGCATGTAGATCATCCCCGCGGGCCATGTGAATGTGGAGGAAGAAATCCTCTATCCATACCGTGGGGTCTGTAGTGCCGTCATATGATTCAATGTTCACGGGTTTAAACCCTTCTGGGAATTCATGATCCATTACTTCATCAGTGAAGCATAGGGGGTGTGCAGCGCCTCTGTGCCGGGCTATATCACAACGCAGTTCATACGAGTCTTGTCTGCTGTGTTCGGCCCGGCCGGATTTGCTTTTAGTATATCCTGCGTGACGGTTGTCGTCACGCGTTGGGGCACGTCCCCGTGATCCGTAGACCGATCTTTTATGTCCTGATTTGTTTTCCAATACTTCTCGCAGGTCCTGCGTGTTACCCCGGGCCTTGGTATTTTTGTATAACTGGCGACGGGGTGCGGGCTGGACTTCGGCCTGATATGCCGCTTTGTCTCGGCCACGCGGTGGTTGGTCGGTCGCATCATATGCTGGGAGCATAGGCTTTAATGCTTCCTCCTTGGGTTGGGGTAGCACTTGTGTTTTGGGTAACTTTTGGTTGGGCGCTCGAGTTCGTATTCCTTGGCTGCCAGGACCTCGGTCCATCTAACCATTAGCAAATCTTGATCAGCCTTAAGCTGCCGCAGCTTTTTATTCAGCCTTTTTGCTGTGGCTATAAGCCGGCGCTTGAAGCGCTCCTGCTCGATGGGATCCTTAAGCATGATAAATTCTTCGTCGCCGAGGCTCGCCTCGTCTTCGGAGAGGGACATGTAAGTGTCATCTTCTGATTCTCCGTCGATCGCCTGTTTCTTAGGGCTAGCTTTCCCATCCTCCTGCTCGAAGCCTGGCTGGAGGGAATTGTCTTTGTCGTCGGCACTATCCGCATTGTTATTGTCTCTTGTGCCGGTATCGCTGCTTTTGCTATGGCGAGGCTTAGAGTGGCGCTGATGACGCTGGTGCTTAGATTGCTTCTCGAGGGGATTATCCTCCGTTACCTTATTGCCATCGCTTTCTTTGGGGGTGTCCACCATGTATATATATCATATGATGAGGTGGCAGTCCAGCGCCCTGTTGGCGGTGGTTCCTGTTCTTCTCCTGCATCGTCGTCCATACCATCGATGTCTTCGGAGCCGATGTCGAGCATGTCAGATAAGTCGTCAACAATGGCTATTAAGTGGGTGGTGGGTGGGGGACGAATTTCTTCATCGTCCGCTTCCCACTCAAGCCGGACACAGTTCAGCCAAGGGCCTCCTAACAAGGAGAGAGACCTTAATGAATTTAGCACATCGCCCAAGGGCGAGTGCTGAAAGATATCCGCGGAGGAAAACTCCATGATCGGCGCCCAATCAGATTCGATAGGCACGGACGCGGGCGGTTTGGAGCCTGTGGCCGGGGACGAATCCAAGGATCCGGCAACACAGGTCTCATAGGAGGTGAAGTCAGTATTCGGCTCTATCGCTGCTGAGTGTGCGGCCTCCGTGGTGGGGTCCATCCACCCGTCCTCAGACGGCGCCATCTGCTCCAGATCAAGGGCCGGAGTTGCCACAGGGGTGACCTCCCGAACACTGTCTGGCGGCAGAGCTAAGTCATGCTCGTCGTGACTGTGTGGCGCACCTGACACGGGCTCGAATCCGTCGAAGATCAAGTCTCCGCGGATGTTGGCAGTATAGTTTAAGTTACCAAACCTGACCTGACGGCCAGGGGTGTAGCTCTCGATCTGCTCCAAATGGCCAAGCGAGTTGGCCCGCAGTGCGAAGACGCCGAATACGAAGATCTGTCCGGGGAGAAAAACCTCACCCTGGATCGCATCGTTGCCGATGATCGAAGGAGCCATTCAGCCTTATGGCGACGACATAGTGGAACTCTCAATGAAAGCACCAATGTCGGTGTCAAAACCGGCGGATCTCGGGTAGGGGGTCCCGAACTGTGCGTCTAAGGCGGATGGTAACAGGAGGCGGGGGACACAATGTTTACCCAGGTTCGGGCCCTGTCAATGGAGGTAATACCCTACTTCCTGTTGATTGATCTTGATGATATGAGTATTACAAGAGTTGATCTACCACGAGATCGTAGAGGCTAAATCCTAGAAGCTAGCCTATGATTCTGATTGTCCTTGTCCTACGGACTAAACCCTCTGGTTTATATAGACACCGGAGGGGGCCAGGGTTACACAGAGTCGGTTACAAGGGAGGAGATCTACATATCTGAATTGCCAAGCTTGCCTTCCACGCAATGGAGAGTCCCGCCTGGACATGGGACTAAGTCTTCAATCTTGTATCTTCATAGCCCAACAGTCCGGCCAAAGGATATAGTCCGGCTGTCCCGGGACCCCCTAATCCAGGACTCCCTCAATAGCTGCTAGCAGCAGGAGGTAGGAGCAGGTGGTCCCGGCGGCGCTGGAGGAAGAAGACAAGAGATTGAAGATGGATGCAGGTCGTTGGATGTAAATCCAATGGCTAACGATGTCAGAATCATTTGTTGACTAAGTTGGCAATGACTTGCATTGGCTTCGACCTAGTGGCCCACATTTCATCCTCCAAAAATGTGGCACGTATTCAACCCATTCAATTTGATATCTTTTTTTAGAATTACAGTCCATTTGCTGGGTTGGGTGAAGAAATAATGTAGCGTCCATGCGGCCCATTTATTTTTTTCCTAAAAAATTACATGTCATTTGCACTTTCTCGATATACACGATTTTGCTGGGCTAATTCTAATTATAATGTTGGGTTGGGCGCAACAATGTTATCAAAAAATAAACATGGGCTGAGCATTTTATTATAAATATATTTAAATAATAAGTGATTTATTATTACATTGGTCCTTAAATCTTACCACGCTTTTTGTACACGATCACCAGGATTTTTGTTGCCAAAAAAAATCCAGGATTTTATTGTTAAGAAATTATTTTTATAAGTTAATAAGATGTGGGATATTGTTTTCTTACATATGTAAGTATCTATTAAATATATGATGACAATAACAATAATATATAATAATATATAAAATAATTTAAATATATATAATATAGTTAGAAGGGAAACATAAGTTGGACCACGCGTTCCTATTCTCATATAGAAAAATATAACAAACCTCTGCGTTTTCTTCAAAAAATACATAAATTGGGCTGCCGATGTTTCAGGAAAAATAAAACCTCGGATGGGAGGTCCATAGGCCGGTCGATACATGACGGCCCTCAAAAAATACAAACCGGCATGTCGTGGGTTGCGCATGTGAAAAAAGAAAGCCTAGACGGGGCAGCCCAAGACCCAGCTGATACTTGTTGCCCTAGTGATAATAAATGATACCTACCAGCTCCCCGGCTTCGTTGTGAATTTATCTCCCATAGTAACTATGTTGAAGAACCTAAAAAATTGTAACTATGTTGACAAACCCGTGGGCCCCAACGTCAGCATAGCATTAGGACGAAGTATTTTTTTCGATGAGGCACTTGCTTGCATACGACCATAGACCTGGTAGATCCCGACTGTCTGCCTCTCCATGTACAGTCCTCTCCAGATTCCTCTCATTTGTTCAGCATGTTCACAACGGGGTAGACAGCGGTGCCGCGGCGAGCGTGAAAAGGCACCAGAGGAGATCGAACCACCTGAGGCAGTGCCCTATTTGTAACGAAAGTACTGAAATTGCCCAGTGGCCAAGTGCACTACCCGATAGGCAACAGCTCTTCCGCCCGGGTTTGATTCCACCCGATGTAGGGAAAATATATCCAAATTTTTTGCCTCTGCCATTATTGACATGTGGGTCCCCATTGTCATCTACTCACACCATGTCCAACACTTGCCAAAACATCGTCCCTCGTTTTCTCTGTTTTTCGCACACTCGACATTTTGTGGGCATTTTGAAAATAGCATACCTTTTTGACTGTGCATCATATGAAGATGTGCTATGCATGAATGTTGATCAGCATGATGTTAGCTGGCTGGTAGTTCCATTTTCGACCATGAATAAAACTTCCAACATGATGTTAACCCTATTTGAAAAGGTCGTGTTAATATAAATGCTCTGCCTCTGAAAGTTGCAGTTTCTTATCTGAAACAGAACTTGTAGTTTCTTATCTGAAACTGAAAGTTGCAGTTTCTTCTTTGAGAATCACATTGTCTGCACTTTTATACTCCTATGAAACTACATTCTTTTAAGTGCTAAAAATAGATCTCTAGAATTCATAAAATACTTCATATGCTCAATACTGCAAATCTTAAATTCAAAAGACATTCATATCTGAAAGTACTCTCAAAATACACAACACAAAACACAATTCACAACCTGCAAATACTAATAACCCTAAGATCCTCTCCCAATTCTCCATTGCAAAACCACCTCCTCCCCTCTCCATCAGCTCCATTCCAAAACCACCGCCTCGCCTCTCCCTCTTCTCCATTGCGAAACCACCTCCTCTCTCCTCGGACGAGGATCCCCTGACGTAGCCCATCCTGCCATTGAGACACTGACACATGGGTCCCAACAAGCGCGGGGCCCACCTGTCAGCAACCGAAAGGTGGGGAAACCTCTCCTCTACATCACCTCCATTCCAAAACCACCATCTCGCCTCTCCCTCTTCTCCATTGCAAAACCACCCCTCTCCTCTCCATCATCTCCATTCCAAAACCACCATCTCGCCTCTCCCTCTTCTCTATTGCAAGAACACCATCTCTCCTCCCGTCTTCCAAAGCTAGCACCAGACCACTCAGAAGGACATCTATGGAGAGGATGCAGCAGCAAATCAGGTAGATCACCGGCTGTGACCAGGCAAAGTTAGCCAGGTTGAAGGAGATCCTTATTTGGTTTGACAATGAGTGGGAGATTTTGAGGACGGTGAGTGCCATGTGGCAATGTATGTCAAAGAGCGAGACGACGGCGATGAGGGCGGCGATGTACTCCTCGGCGGCAGTCACGCCGCAGTACTTCGAGCTCATCAAGCATCTCCTCTGGGTGATGGATCAGATAGATTCGCCCGAGGTGAAATTCAGGCAGAGGTGGTGGGCATACAGGTCGAAGGTCGAGCACCCAGAGGATAACGAATCAATCGAGTATGGTGTGCCATTCGTGAGGGTGCAGAGCCAGCCGAAGCCACATGAGTATTCGTTCTACCACCGCAAGAGGAGGCCGGATGGCATGACGTCCCGTCTTCGCCATTCTCCACGATTCCCTCGATGCTCACCTCATTTCAACGACGTCAGTAGGGTTTAAGGTAAGCTTCGCACTAACCTAATCTTCCATCTGCTCATGCTTACAATCAGTGTGACAGCTAATAAAAATCATGCTTACGATCAATCTTCGAGCTCTACGCCAATCACCCTAAAATATCTCTGGACCTCTGGGTCAAAGTTGTGACACTATATACAAATAAAGAAAAATAGATTGGTGCTTCTTTCAGAAAAGAGTACTCCCTAGAAAACTGCCAATATAAGCTACTAGTATTTTTTTAAGTCTAAGCTACTAGTATTTGGTTAGAGGATTTGCCGCCGAGAAAGATCCGTCCATAGTGAGCACCACACATCCCACTGGTGGTGGTGTATGCCAATGCTTAGATGGAGCAGGGTTGGTGTCGGTAATTTTTACTTGGCACCTCGTACTCTGCATATATGTCGGTTCCATCCGTACATTTGTGCAGTTCCACCAAAATGCAGCTGAATAACCATGTTTGCACAGATAATGAAAAAGCATGATTGCATTATAGTGGCACTAGTTGATGAAACATACACTAGTAAATAGAAGAAAATATTGCGATAGTATCAAAGTATGCCATGCTGCGAGGGCGAGATGGGCCCTGCGACGCCTCATACAGTATGCCTCATACTGGAAATCGACCCAAGTCTCCCTAATACACCTTCTGCCAGGGATGGAAATCAGTGTACAATGGTAATACAAGTAGGGGCCTTGAGACATTCCAATCTCTATTTTTGTGCAGATCAACTAAAATTAAGCACCTCAGTTTGCAAAAATGCTTAAACATTAACAATGGGACTAGTTGATGAAACATATACTAACAAAGAGAAGCACTTTCTTTATCTACATTGGAAATTAAATGATAGAGAGGACACTCGCTCTATTTTAACATTATTATTACTTCATTTTATCAGTGGCACTAGGGTCGAGCAGGTGGCAAACAAGGTGTACCGTGCGTCGCAAGGATGGAGGCTGGGGGTGCTTAGACTGGGATGCTGAAGCTGGCTCTATGTTCCCCCTGATGTTTCTGTGGTAGCATTTGGGTTGTAATCCAAAGTTGGTCGAGCTGGTGTTGCTTATGTGGCGAACTTGTCTCCTGCTAGTACTTAGTCAGGTCTAGTAGTAGTTGCATAACTGCCCGTTGATGTTGTCGGATAATGGTTCTCTATGGTAGGGTTTATCTAATGAAACCGGAGGAAACCCCCTCTTTCGATATATAAAAAAATAAGTGGCACTAGCGGTGCCAAAACATTGCCTCAAATTAATAGTGCCACTAGATTAAGGTGCAAAATAATAACATTAATGCTTTATCATTGCAGTGCCAAAACAGTAGCACAAGAGCAGACTCAGCATGCAGGATCTTTGGCAAACGGTCAGACCAAAAATCCACATACCTCGTGATGGGAACCATATCTGTAGTCAACGCCTCGTAGATGGGAACCGCTCTCGTGTTTAGATCTAGAGAGGACGAGACAGTGTGAAGAGAGCAACACTAGCAAGCAAGCATGGAGGCTCCTGCCTATATAGTGGAGTGCTAGTTTTCTTTTGTCTACCGGAGCCGGCTTGACCTCATCAATGACTGTCGAGAAGTCTTCATGCACATGCCCCGGAGGCGCAGTTGTCGTCATATCTATCTGAAGCACCGGATTATAACATATAACAAGAAAAAATGCCAGATTGTCGGATTTCAGGTTCTGGCAAAATCCTTGAGGTTTGAACAGTGGGGTGCGCACAAAGATCTTTCCCCCAGCTCACGCTCTCAGAACGATCTCAAAAGCTAGCTCGCCGAACCCGAATAACAAGGGACACAAGAGTTTATACCGGTTCAAGCCATCGATGAGGTGTAATACCCTACTTCAGTGTGATGTGGTGGATTGCCTTCTAGGCTAGGGATGAACGAGTACAAGGGAAGAACAGCCTCCTGAGGAGAGGTGCTCTTGAGCTCAATGAGCTTGTGCGGCTGGGATGGTCTGAATGATCCCCTCGTCGGATGAGCAAATCCCTGACTATGGTGGTGGCTAGTCCTATTTATGGAGGCCCTGGTCCTCTTCCCAAATATTAGGCGGGAAGGGATCCCACAATGACCAATTTAAAGGGGGGAAGCTAGTACAAGCTATCCTGACAAAAGGTGGTCTTCGCCTGCCAAAGGCTCTGGTGGTGGCGCCGTCGTGGGCTCCGCAATGACCTCCGCCCTGCCGTCCTACTGGTCTTGATCTTGTTGCACCAATATGGAAACATTTGCCTGATGCCTCGGGACTCCTCGCATGCGCCTGCTCCTTTAGAACCAAAGAGGCAACTGGTGCTCTGCGCCCGTTGGCGCCCACCTGGCACCCGCCTGGCCTTGGTTGTCATGGCTCACATCACAGGAACTTCATGATGTGCCCCTCACCTTGATCTCTCCGCTCCTCGCGAGCCAGCCTAGTGAGGTTGCCCTGAGGAGGTCCTGTGTCATCCGCCTCGCGAGGCTTGGCCCCTCACGAGGGTCTTGAGCGTTTTCTGGTGAAGATGGGTCGTACCAGGCCGCTAGAGGAGCCACGCCGTGGGCTGCAGGTAGGCAAGTCTGGGGACCCCCGTTCCCAGAACGCCGAAAGTAGCACCCGGGCCCAAGGCGCGCTCGGACTTGGCTTTGAGGCGAAGCCAAGGGGCAAGTGCAGAGCGCCGCGGGCCCCAACTGCCTGCGGCCTTGATTGACGCGTGGCGATTGATGGGACGTTGTAAGTGCATCTAGTGCCACCCCTAGTTGGTTTTGGAGTATTGACGACAAACCTAGTTGAGGGACTAATGTGTTTATGAGAATTGCAGGATAACACAGGTAGAAGTCCCTCATTGATTCGGTTTAGTTACCAGAGATGACCCCTAAAAATGTACGAAGACATTGAAGACAATGGTGGTTCATGAAGACATTCATGTCGAAGACAATGACATATGAAGACTCCCCATGAAGCCTATGAAACTCGAAGACTTAGATCCTTCGTAGTTTTACTTTATTCATGTTGTGTCATAGGAACCACCGTACTATTAAGTGGGGTCCAAGAGAACCAGTTAGGGTGACTGAAGTGATGCCTAATTCAAATCCTATGTCTTTGAGTGAAGACAATGAGAGAAAATCTTGTCCAGAGTCAGACAAGTCAGCTTTACTTGTAGCCCAAGTAAAGTTGCCGTGTGAGTTCGAAATCCGACCGTTAGTACACGTGTCAGTTCCTTAGTGACCCAGGGTCATTTCGGACAAATCAGGTCGGGTTGCCTAGTGGCTATAAATAGTCCACCCCCTACAACCATAAACGGTTGGCTGCTCAGATTTCAGTGCACGGCTTTTGTCGTTTGAGAGCAACCCACCTCGAAGCCTTTGAGAGAAAATCCCTAGCAAGGAGAAAAGTCCTAACCACCCAGAGCCAGAGTAATTGGGCATCACTTAAGTCTTCTTGTCTGAGTGATCTGAAGACTTATTACACTTGAGGACTGTGCATCCTCCAGACGGTTAGGCGTCGCGTTCTGAGCATCCAAGAGGAATTGTGGATTGCCGGTGAACGAAGTCTGTGAAGGTTTGGGAGTCTACCTTGAAGACTTACCAGAGTGATTGGGCAGGGTCTGTGTGACCTTAGCTCAAGGAGAAAACGGTGAGGACTGGGTGTCCTGAGCTACGTGTTCAGGACTGGGTGTCCGGGACTGTGTGTCCTTTGGTTTAAATACCTAGCCGCTCCAACCAGACGTACAGTTGCCACAGCAACTAGAACTGGTCCAACATATCATTGTCTTCAACGTGTCACTGGTTTCATCTTCGCCTCCCTTTACTTACCAGTACACATTGTGAAGCTATTGCATGCTTGCTTTATCTTCTGTCTTCACAACTTGACTGTATGATCTATTTGGCTTCATAACTTCTTCCAACCTGATCCTCATTACACTGAAGCTGTTTGTCACTGTGCTTTCACTATATTATATACTTGACTACGGCTTGCGTTGTGTAATCTAACTTCCGCTGCATAGTGATAGGCTTGTTCACTCTGTTTGTCTTCATAACTTCCACGTTTTGAAGACTTTCATAAAAATCGCCTATTCACCCCCCTCTAGTCGATATAACGCACTTTCAATTGGTATCAGAGCAAGGTGCTCCCTTGTTCTGTGTGATTCGGTTTAACCACCTGGAGTTTTAGCTATGTCGACTACAGGGATAATTAAAGTCTCCGCTGCGTGCCCCGTCTTCGATGGAACTGAATATCCCTACTAGAAGAATAAGATGCGCATGCATCTTGAAGCCATTGACGTCGACCTATGGTATGTCGTCGAAAACGGCGTTCCCAAGGCTGGAGAAGGTGTCACTGCTGCTGATGTCAAGAAGTTCACTCAACTGGACTCCACTGCCAAGAATATTATCTTTGGTCATCTGACCAAGGGACAGTACGGCCGTGTGAGTGCCTCGAAGACATCCAAGCTAGTTTGGGACTGGCTCTCCAAGGTCAATGAAGGCATCTCAACCCAGAGAGATCAGAGAATCAGTGTTCTTCGCAATCTCTTCAACCGCTTCAAGCAAAATGACAATGAGAATGTCCAGCACACATTTGACCGGCTCACTGACATCACAAATGAGCTTCAAGCCCTCGGCGCCACTGAGATCACCAAGCATGAAATCTTCAAGACGCTGCTGAGATCAGTTGACAGTTCATTTGACATCCTAGCCCTGATGATTCAAGAACGTCCAGACTTCAAGACACTCGATCCGTCTGACATACTTGAGAGGCACAACACACATGAGTTTCAGCTTTCTGAGAAAAGAGATATCTACGGTCCAAACTATAGGCGAACTCGTGCCTTGAAGGCAAAAGCTGTGTCCTCATCTGAAGAAGAATCTAACAGTAGTTCTGATGATCCTGAAGACATTGGAAGGGAACTTGCAATGCTAGTGAAGAAGTTCCAGAAATTCACCAAGAAGAAAGGCTTCAGAAAGTCTTCACGATCAAGATCAAGAAATGATGAAGCTTCTGCTCATGACTACAAGAAGAAAACATGTCACAAGTGCAAGAAAACTGGACACTTCATCTCTGAATGTCCACAGTGGGACAATGAGAACAGAAAGAAGAAGAAGAGCAAGGAATATGACTCTGACGATAAGAAGATGAAGAAATTCTCAAAGTCTTCGTCCAAGTCTTCCTCAAAGTCTTCATCACACAAGAAGAGTTCATCTGGCAAGGCTCGTGCGTTTGTTGGCAAGGAAATGGATTCAGAGGAGGAGTCCGCTTCTGAGGAGGCAGGGGTGGAGTCTGAGGAGGAGTCTGATTCAGGCATTGCGAGTCTGGCTACAGCCTACGTCGCCTAGTCCATCTTCAACACTGAAGACAATGACTCCATCAACAACACCAATGCAAATGACAAGGACGACTCTACTCCTACCTACTGCTTCATGGCACGTGGTGCCAAGGTAACCACACGCACTACTCACTATCAAACATCCAGTGACGAGGGACTCTAATTGTGATTCAAAACCCAGCTACAAAACACTTGCTAAAATTGCAACTGAACAACAAAAGGCCATGGAACATATTCAAAAACTATTAGACAGAAGCGATGATCTGTTGGGTGCTGAAATGACTCGTTCTGAATCCTTAATTGAAGACATAAAAAATCTTCATGTTAAGTATCAGGAACTCGAAGATCGTCTTGAGACTCTCTCAACTACTCATGAAAAGCTTTCCTATGATTATCTTCAAAAGAAGCAAGATCTTGAGAAGTTGAGAGCGGATCATGATGATCTTCAAAAGGAAAATGAGTCACTTCGAGCCGAACAGATCAGGTCTGCTCAGGAAGGATTTGAACCACCATGCCTTAAATGCATTGAGCGTGATAATGCTACTTCTGTTGCTGAATGTTCCACTGCTACTGCTGTTGCAATATCTTCAACTGTTGAAGTGGTAACTAACCCCTCTGCTGAGGATACCACTGCTATTGCAGATGAGAATGCTTGGTTGAAGACATTGCTTGAAACAGGGATGTACAAAAGTCTGAAAGGACATCAGACATTATGTGATGTCCTCAAGAAGCAGATTCTGAACCGAAACCCTAGGAAGGAGGGTGTTGGGTTCGTGAGGAAAATTAATGCAGATGGCTCTTACTGGAAACCTGAGCAGTACCCCAAAACCACATGGGTTGCTGCAAAGGAATCCTCAGCAGATCCATCCAATCTATCTGGCTTCACTTGTGCTAATCCTATTATCATTGATGAATCCTTTGATGCAAACTATAAACTGTTTAAGAATCAGAATGGTGAAGTATTTTCCAGGTACATTGGTACTAACTGCAGGAATGGACCGCCTATGAAGAAGATCTGGGTTCCAAATACGTGTCTTGAGAATCTTCCTGTGAATGTCTTCATGACACCTCACATGAAGAAGACAAACCTGAGACCAAAGGCTTCATATGGTCCAAAGGCTTCATATAGGCAGAGGACTCACTTGAGTTGCACTAACACAAATGTCTTGCAGGGAAACCATGCTTAGGCATATGAGAGCGGTTCTTCAAACCGTCATTTTCATATGACCAAGAACTATTCTGCCTATTCTTATGAGTACTATTGCCCACCTGCTAGACTGTTTGCTAGGGCTCCAAAGCCAAAATTCTCAGATGCTACACTTAGACTTATTGCTTCTAAGCCACCCTTGAAGATGTGGGTGGTTAAGAAAGCTTAACTCTCTTTTTGCAGGGAAAGGTCTCCAGCACAAAACCAAAATCTTCTGACGCTATTGCTGGGGACCTTAAAAATCTTGTGGGGCGCAAGATCAAATGCCCGAATGACATCACTATGTATTTCATACCTGAATCGCATGCTACTCTCCCCACTTACCCTAACCTAGATTCAAGCTTTCATAACCCACTGGTTCGTCAAATGTTTTTGCTTCACAATACTCTTGGTGAAGCCTATCCCCCTAACTGCACTGTAGGGTACGACACCAGCGACTTCAGAGTCTTCAGAATGGATTATTGACAGTGGGTGTACAAATCACATGACTGGCAAAAGAAGTCTCTTTATGGACTCAACCTTACGTCCATCTAACAAGAGCCACATCACATTCGCTGACACTGGTAAAAGTAAGGTACTGGTCATGTTTGTTGAATCCCTTGGCTTCAACTTAATGTCTGTTTTGATGCTTTGCGATTTGAACATGATTGTAATCTTTGGAAAATATCGTTGCCTGGTACAAATGGAATCTGACAAGTCTCTAGTGTTTGAAGGATATCTAAAAGATGATTTGTATGTGGTAGATTTCTCAGCAGGGCCACAGCTTGCAGTTTGTCTTCTCGCAAAGGCTTCAGAATGCTGGCTTTGGCATCGAAGACTTGGGCATGCTGGCATGAGGAACCTCCACATCCTTGCGAAGAAGAAGCATGTCATAGGCATCGAGGGCGTCAAGTTCAAGAAAGATCACTTATGCGGTGCCTGTGAAGCTGGGAAGATGACAAGGGTAAAACATCCTTCGAAGACAATCATGACCACTACTCAACCCTTCGAACTGCTTCACATGGATCTCTTTGGTCCCACTCACTACTCGACTTTTTCCACTACTACTTGCCTCTATGGCTTCGTCATTGTTGATGATTACTCTAGATATACTTGGGTGCACATAATCCTTTACAAGACTGAAGTGCAGGATGTCTTCAGACGCTTCGCAAATCGGGCTATGAACAATTATGGCGCCAAGATAAAGCACATCAGAAGTGACAATGGCACAGAATTCAAGAACACTGGCCTTGACACATATCTTGATACATTGGGCATCACTCATGAATTCTCAGCTCCATACACGCCACAACAGAATGGCATCGTCGAACGCAAGAATAGAACACTCATTGAGATGGCCAGAACAATGTTAGATGAGTACAAGACACCAAGAAAATTCTGGACTGAAGCCATTGACACTGCATGCCATACGATCAACCGTGTATATCTTCACAAGCTGCTGAACAAGACATCTTATGAACTTCTGACTGGCAAGAAGCCAAATGTCAGTTACTTCAGAGTATTTGGATCAAGATGCTGGATCAAGGACCCTCACCACACCTCAAAATTTGCTCCAAAAGCACATGAGGGCTTCATGCTTGGATATGGAAAGGATTCGCACTCCTACAGAGTCTTCAATCTCTTTCACTACAAAGTGGTTGAAACAGTGGATGTGCGGTTCGATGAGACCAATGGGTCACAAAGAGAGCAACTGCCAGATGTGCTAGATGAAGTTCCAGCCAGTGAATCAATCAAGCTAATGGGAACTGGAGAAATTATACCTTCTGAAGCTCGTCCTGAAGAAGAACTTATCATCTCAGCACCTGATCCACGTGAAGACAATGCTCAGCCTGAAGACATTCCTCCCCATGACAACGTAGATTAGCAAGAGCAAAGTCTTCGACCCCTACATCCTTGTGTTGCCAATGAAGTGCAGATTGACAGAATCATTGATAGCATCAATGCACTAGGTCCACTGACTCGTTCAAGGGCAACTCAACTGGCAAATTTCTGCGAACACTTCGCATTCGTTTCAATCACTGAACCCAAGAAAATTGATGAAGCCTTTATGGAACCTGAATGGATTCAAGCTATGCAAGAAGAGCTTCAACAATTTGAGCTGAACAATGTATGGGAGTTGGTTAAGCGTCCTGATCCACGGAAGCATAACATAATAGGCACCAAATGGATATACCGCAACAAGCAAGATGAGCATGGCCAAGTCGTCAGAAACAAGGCTCGTCTCGTTGCTCAAGGATATACTCAAGTGGAAGGCATTGCCTTCGATGAAACATTTGCTCCTGTTGCTAGACTTGAAGCCATCCGTATACTGCTGGCCTATGCAAATCATCACAACATAATTCTATATCAAATGGATGTAAAGAGTGCCTTCCTCAATGGAAAAATTGAAGAAGAAGTGTATGTTGCACAACCACCTGGGTTTGAAGATCCAAAACATCCTGACATGGTTTACAAGCTCAATAAGGCACTATATGGCCTCAAACAAGCCCCTCGGGCCTGGTATGATACACTCAAATACTTCCTGAAGAGCAAAGGCTTCATACCTGGTTCCCTGGATCCCACTCTCTTCACGAAAACATATGACGGTGAACTGTTTGTGTGTCAAATATATGTGCATGACATTATCTTTGGCTGCACCAATCAGAAGTACAGTGAGGAGTTTGGATATATGATGCAAGAGCAATATCAGATGTCTATGATGGGGGAGCTGAAATTCTTCCTCGGTCTTCAGATACGGCAACAACGCAATGGCATCTTCATATCTCAAGAGAAATATCTCAAAGACTGCCTGAAGAAGTTCGGTATGCAAGACTGCAAAGGCTTCACAACACCAATGCCAGCCAAACATCATCTGGGTCCTGACGACAATGGTAAAGAGTTCGATCAAAAGGTATACCGCTCCATGATTGGTTCTTTGCTTTATTTATGTGCATCTAGGCCAGATATTATGCTTAGTGTTTGCATGTGTGCTCGGTTCCAAGCGGCACCAAAGGAGTCACATCACTTAGCTGTGAAGCGAATTCTTCGATATTTGGCTCACACCCCAACTCTAGGATTATGGTATCCAAAGGGGTCAGAGTTTGATCTGGTTGGATTTTCGGATGCTGATTACGCTGGTGACAAGGTTGATCGGAAGTCCACATCAGGCACATGTCACTTTTTGGGCCGATCACTTGTCTGTTGGTCTTCAAAGAAGCAGAACTGTGTATCTCTCTCCACAGCTGAATCTGAATACATTGCTGCTGGATCCTGCTGTGCTCAGCTTCTATGGATGAAGCAAACCCTCAAGGATTATGGCATTCATCAGAAGCAAGTGCCACTTTACTGCAACAACGAAAGCGCCATCAAGATCGCCAACAACCCAGTTCAGCACTCGAAGACAAAGCACATTGAAATTCGTCATCATTTTCTCAGAGATCATGTTGCAAAGGAAGACATTGATATCATACACGTCAACACTGAAGAGCAATTGGCAGATATCTTCACCAAGCCCTTGGATGAGAAGAGATTTTGCAAGTTACGGTGTGAGCTAAATATCTTGGAATCCTCAAATGTCCTGTGATCAGGCACACATCCTAACACTTATGCATGATGATGACTTAGGTGTGCAACACACGAAGTAACGTATATCTTCAAGTAATGAAGACATACATTCTAAGTGTGAATACATTAATGTGGAATTTGACTTCGGAGCGCCACGATAATAGTGCGCCGTGTCTGGGTCTAATACTTCCTATACGGTGGGTAACGCCACCACCAAATTTTCTGTTTGAAGTGTTCCACTCAAGGCGTCACATTCGCTATGTTTTCACATTTGGTTTGGCTTCAATCTCAATTTGTCTTCAAGATTATCTTCACTATGTAGATTATATATATGTACTGGCGTTCTGTCCTCAACAGCATTCACCTATAGCTATGCGTTCTTGTTTGAATCTTTTGAACTAAGTGAATGTGATCGGACCCTAATCTCTCTATGCTTCTTCCCTCAAACTCTATCTCTCCAAGTCATATGCATTCTATTGAAACTCTCAAATGTCTTCACTGCATCCTTGTCAGATGAAGGCACAGAGACAAACTTTAAAACTGCTTTCAATGATATTCCATCAACAACAAATCCGGAGAAGTAGGAACGGCTCCCGACAAACAAGGCGTGCGTGGGGTGAAACTGCCCCCATAATTCCGCATGCTGGCCACGTACTGATCAGATGCGAATCGCCAGGGGCACCTGAGTAATAGTGCAGTGCCGCCCATATCCCTATAAATACACGTTTCACTGCGGTCATTATCTCTTCTTCCACCCTCGCACGAACCCTAGCGCCACCGCTAACTCTCAACGACGCCGGCGACGAAGTGCTTCACTGCCGCAACCTCTCCGACGCCGTTCTCACGCCGACTGCGGACATCCGTCTCTCCGCCGTCGCCGTAGGTGTCTTCCGTCGCCAAGTTAGGGCACAGAAGATCGAACTGCTCGGCCTCAACTCTCACCTCGTCTAGCAGTTCCAAGTTTGGTAAATGACAAGTCTTTTTAACAGCCTCTTTTGATCCTATAGCTTCATCACTTTCTGCCAAAAGAGGTTTCCATTCACACAAGTTACATCTCTCTCATCTGCAACTCATAACTTGCCTAGTATATTCACTTGTTCTTCATGAAGTAGTTAGATTCCTCACTTGTACTGATCTATAGGTTAGTACAAATCTGGAACCAACTTCTTTCTTATAAAGTGAATGTCTTCGCATGATAAGGTCAATATCTTCTAAACTGATTTGTCTTCAAAATCTTCTGAGAATGCATATGACCTCTTCCCCTTCCCTCGCACCTTAATGCTGTCACAGGTACATGTCCGTGGGAGAATCTTTTGGTTCTCATAGTCTTCATTCATTTGCAGAGTTCCTACAGCATCACATCAATTCACCCGCAGCAAGTTCCTGTTGGTCAAGCAAAAGGAAGCCTTTGAAGACTTTGAATCTCTTGAAGCCTTCCAAGTTAAGCTTCATGGCAACAGAAAAACTAGCAAGGAAGGGAGGCAGACAGACATGTGGTGAAACATCTAAGGATCTGCCTGAGGATTTGGCAGAAATGTACTAAACTGATCCTGAAGAGAGCTATGGTCAGCGCAAGACACGAATCCAATGGATTCGAAGATATTGGGCAGAACAGTGGTTCCAATACCGCTTCGTAACCAAGGAATATGTAGAAAAGTGCGCCATCAAGAGACCATGGGGAGACGCACTGTACAAAAACCTTGTACCCCGAACCAGAGACGAAGCCATTGCTCAAGGCTTCTTTCCATGCATGGTCAGGGGACAACAGCCAGCTGACGCACATTCGTCATCCCTTCTCTGGTGTCGTGATGACACTCTGTTCAAGCGCAACTTCCAATTTGCTCAGAACTCTGCGAAGCAAAACAAGAAGGTGTTTGGGTTGGACTTCAACCCTGGTCCCTCCAAACCAAGGGAAGATGGCACACGCGACGCAAATCCCAATGTCATCGGGCCGTATGCCAATCTCGAAGGCCTCATCACTCGCATTCTAGTCCAAGGGACTGCAGTGAACGACCCTGCAGCAGACACTGAGTCTGATGACGCTCCTGCTGCCCCGGAGCCGAAGCAGATGATGAAGAAGTCAAAAGCTTCCAAGCCAGCCGCTTCTCCCAAGATCTCCAGAGCGAAGCCATTGGCCACTGCACCTCCTGAAGCAAGTGTGCAGTCTGAAGACTTATCACGAGTCTCCAAGCCCCAAGAAGCCAAGAAGCCTCAGCCACACACTAGCAAAGAGCTCACTGCCGCTACCGTTCTTCGCTGCGAGGCCATTGATCTGTCAAGTGACGAAGATCTTGCCGATGACGCTCTTGAGCAGCTCATCAAGAGCAAGGAGGAAGCTAAAATCTTCAACAATCTGCCTCTGTTCGATGCAGCAATCATCCACAACTTCATTGATGAGTGGTTTGATACACCCAACATCAGCTTCGATGATCTGCAGCTGCCCATTGGCCTCAGCGTAGCCTTCCAAGGAGCTATTGCTTCAGAACTCGCAATTGCCCAGCGCATAGTGGAACTGAAGCAGAAGATAGATTTTGAAAAGGCTCAGTTCAAGCAAAACATGGCCACGCTCAGCGTCCAAGAAGTCAAAGACTTCAAAGTCATGTTGCACGAGTTGATGGAAAACTTTATGCAGAAACGTGCAGAGGCTCAGGGTTCGCGTGAGCGCATGAAGAATTTGGCTGATCTCTGTGTGCAGGCCTACAATGAGGCCGAAAAGCGAAAGGCTCTTGGGCGTCCCGGCATCGACCCTAGGATGGCCGCAAAGAAAAAGAAGAAGCCCACTGTGGCTGAACAAGAGGCCCCACGACAAGAAGCTGTTCCGATTGTCTTCCCCACTGCCAAGCCTGGCTCGAAGCCAAAGCACCGCTCAACCGCTTCAGAGCTTAAGAAGACAAGGGCAGCCGAAGCTGAAGCAAGGAAGAGGAAACACCCTGAAGCCTCTCCTTCAGACCCCACCATCAAGAAGCGCAAGACCAAGAAGTCACGGGCTGCTCCCATAGAGCCCCTGATAATCGAACCCCTCTCCGTCCGCTTTCCTAATGAAGATCGTCAGCTGACCGTGCATGAGCCTGCTTTCACAGAGGCTCCGCACGCTGAAGACATTCCAGCAGCCGACCCCAACGTTGCTGAAGACATTGGTCTCCAAGACAATGTGCAAGGTGATGCAGTCCTTCCTCAGCTCGAAACGAGCGAAATGATCAGCATTGGTCGTCCCTTGACGCCAATCACCCAAGATGCATCGTGGGCAGATCGCCCACAGGAGGAAGAGAATGAGCCCCAGCCCACAGCAACTCCACCAGCGTCGCCTGCATTCCGTAGGCTTCGCAAAGGGCCAAGGGCTCAGCCTGCTGACGACATTCCGGCTGCATCAGCCGAAGAACATGAAGAAGAGCATGAAGAACCTCAAGCTCCATCTCCCCCGCACCAACAAGAAGAAGTTCTCAAGGAGAACGTACCTGAATCCATCCCTCTCACTACACGTGATGAGGCTGACACCACTGCGGCTGCCACACCCAATACTGAAGCATTTGTGGAGCCCGACCAACCAATAGCTTCAAGAGATACTGAAGCTACTGCCTCTGACCCTTCTGTGCCTGAGTCTGCTGCCGGTCCACAGTTCAACTATCATGTTGCGCATAGGCCCCAGGTACAGAAGCCAATCCCATGACTGCCAAGGTTCCCAGGTCCTGCAACAGCTCCTGGCTCCTTTAATGTCAATAGCTTCAGGGCAGATAACACCTTCTTCAACCGCTCCAAGAACCCTTACTCAAGGGAACAGATTGTGTCAGATAGGTTCTGGAGCTACCCACAGTGCAGCTACTACTCCTGCGTCCTCTACAACTAAGGCCGTATCTTTCCACACCAGCGCCTTGAGGTTGAAGCTATTGCTGGTCTTCCTGGTCTAGAAGAAGCACTGGACTGCTTCAAGCAAGTTGGCCTGCTGCCGTTTGTCACAGATGAAGAGCACTGGAATGAAGAGCTTCTGCTCCAGTTCTATGCCGCACTGCACATCAAAGGCTACAACAGAGACCCGAAGACTTGGGTCCTGGAGTGGATGACCGGCAATATCCATCATGAAGCCAATGCATTTGATATCATTGAGCTCACCGGCCTACCCACTCCTGGCGAACTCTTCGAAGAAGGCTGCCAACTCCATGCTGAAGCAGTTGAGAGCATATTTCAGCGACCTGAGCCAAATATGAGTCAGATGCTCTCCATGATGAAGCCATTGCTTCCTGATGCACCTTACCCAACCGAGTTCTTCGTTGAAGACTTAGAGTACCTGCCCAGAACTATCTATCACATCGTCAGGCGGACTCTATGGCCCATTAAGGGGCACTCTCGATATGCCAAGGTTGAAGGTGCCATGAAGACTCTCATCTTCTGCATCCTGCATGGCAAATGCTTCAATGCCCAGGATCTCTTTATACGTCAACTTGCAGCGTCTGGCTCAGATCTCTTTGGTCTGAAGATTTATGCTCCATGGGTTATGAGCCTCATCAACCTCCACTCTACTATATCCTATCAACCCTCTGCTCGCAACCACAGAATCTTCTTACCTGATGTGGACACCTCTGCTGAAGCGATTTATCCTGAGCCTGCCAAGCAGCCATTAAGTCTTCAGAATGCAGAACACTAGAGCTTCACTCAGCATGATGACGGTGTTGAAGCCATTTCCAGAGTCTATCCAATGGCTGGCACCACACGTGCCCCTGCATCAACTAAAGCTACTGACAGCACCGCTGCACAGAGACCCAAGAAACGCGCTCGTACGCTCACTGACCGTGAACTTCTTGTGGCTCTGCACCAAAAGCAAGATAGGCATCACGACTGGCTCAAACGGCAGATGCGCAGTATCATGCAAGACGTCAATCGCATCAGGAATCTAGCCACCAAAAATGCCTTTGTCGCACATGAAACCTGTCGCCGAACTTGGAAAGGCCTCACCATGATGTGCACTGAAGCTGAACTGCAAGAGGATGGCTTCAAAGAGAGATTCAAGTTTGACTCCACACCCCCCAGAAGAGCTGTGTTGCGTGGAACTCCTTCGCTTGAAGAATCAAAGTTCTCTTCCTCTGCTGCCACAGTGACGGGAAAAATTATTGAGGAAGAAGACGACGCTACATCACCACCAATGTCTTCAGCGTGCGTCGTCACTGCACCAAGCTCGTCAGCACCACCAAACGCCTCCACCGACCCTGCTGCGCCTGGGAACGCGTAGAACACTCTATGTCTTCAAACCTTTTTGGTCATCACTGACAAAAGGGGGAGAAGCATATGATGTTTATAGTCTTCAAGCGGGTCAATAATATGGGCGGGTGCCTTATATTTTGCATTTTGCTTCGTGCTTACAACTCTCGTTTTTCTACATTTGGTTCTTTGAGTTGTAACACTTAAACTTGATGGTCGTCTGCTACTATGTTTGCCACTGTGTTTTTGCGAAGATAAATTCCGCATGTACGTTGATAAATTCCGCACTTATATCATTTCGCAGACGTCCATTTTTCATTATGCATGTCATTATCTTCATATATCTTTACATGCATAGTGGATTGTCATCATAAGTTGAAGTGGATTCCCAAAAATACAACCTGCTATGTGCATTTGCGTTCCAGAAGCAAATCACTTATATGCACATCTTCAGGGGGAGCCCTTGCAGCTTATGAAGACAATTCCTTTACAATTTCACAAATTATATTCCCCGTTGAAAACTTCAACTAGTTTGTCATCAGTCACCAAAAAGGGGGAGATTGTAAGTGCATCTAGTGCCACCCCTAGTTGGTTTTGGAGTATTGACGACAAACCTAGTTGAGGGACTAATGTATTTGTGAGAATTGCAGGATAACACAGGTAGAAGTCCCTCATTGATTCGGTTTAGTTACCAGAGATGACCCCTAAAAATGTACGAAGACATTGAAGACAACGGTGGTTCATGAAGACATTCATGTCGAAGACAATGACATATGAAGACTCCCCATGAAGCCTATGAAACTCGAAGACTTAGATCCTTCGTAGTTTTACTTTATTCATGTTGTGTCATAGGAACCACCGTACTGTTAAGTGGGCTCCAAGAGAACCAGTTAGGGTGACTGAAGTGATGCCTAATTCAAATCCTATGTCTTCGAGTGAAGACAATGAGAGAAAATCTTGTCCAGAGTCAGACAAGTCAGCTTTACTTGTAGCCCAAGTAAAGTTGCCGTGTGAGTTCGAAATCCGACCGTTAGTACACGTGTCAGTTCCTTAGTGACCCAGGGTCATTTCGGACAAATCAGGTCGGGTTGCCTAGTGGCTATAAATAGTCCACCCCCTACAACCATAAACGGTTGGCTGCTCAGATTTCAGTGCACGACTTTTGTCGTTTGAGAGCAACCCACCTCGAAGCCTTTGAGAGAAAATCCCTAGCAAGGAGAAAAGCCCTAACCACCCAGAGCCAGAGTAATTGGGCATCACTTAAGTCTTCTTGTCTGAGTGATCTGAAGACTTATTACACTTGAGGACTGTGCATCCTCCAGACGGTTAGGCGTCGCGTTCTGAGCATCCAAGAGGAATTGTGGATTGCCGGTGAACGAAGTCTGTGAAGGTTTGGGAGTCTACCTTGAAGACTTACCAGAGTGATTGGGCATGGTCTGTGTGACCTTAGCTCAAGGAGAAAACGGTGAGGACTGGGTGTCCTGAGCTGCGTGTTCAGGACTGGGTGTCCGGGACTGTGTGTCCTTTGGTTTAAATACCTAGCCGCTCCAACCAGACGTACAGTTGTCACAGCAACTGGAACTGGTCCAACATGTCATTGTCTTCAACGTGTCACTGGTTTCATCTTCGCCTCCCTTTACTTACCAGTACACATTGTGAAGCTATTGCATGCTTGCTTTATCTTCTGTCTTCACAACTTGACTGTATGATCTGTTTGGCTTCATAACTTCTTCCAACCTGATCCTCATTACACTGAAGCTGTTTGTCACTGTGCTTTCACTATATTGTATACTTGACTACGGCTTGCGTTGTGTAATCTAACTTCCGCTGCATAGTGATAGGCTTGTTCACTCTGTTTGTCTTCATAACTTCCACGTTTTGAAGACTTTCATAAAAATCGCCTATTCACCCCCCCTCTAGTCGATATAACGCACTTTCAGACGTGGGTGTCTCCGCTTCCCCACGTCGCCTTGGCAACTGCCCAACTTGAGAAAGGCTGGGGCGCACCATGGTGTCTTCATTGCTTGCCTTCGTCTTGCTCTAGAGCCCCTTTCTTGCTCTTCACCCCCAAGTCTCGAGATCTGCGCCAGTCTTCCTCCAAGACCACCATCGATCGCACCCAGCAAGACAAAGGCCACCCTTCCACCCTCCTGGTATGAGTCGGCTCTGAGTACGCCCACCGTCTCAGAGAAGAACTCGACGCCACACTCCTGATGACGGCAGAGGGAGCCGATAAGAAGAGAAAGATCGCGCTTCGGGTTGGCTCCACCAAGCCGGAGGCCTCTGACAGCACCTTTTATCCTTTCTTCATGAGCAGCGCCGTGGAGGGGTTAGTTCCCCCCTTCTCTGACTTCTTCTACTCCGTCCTCAGCCATTACAAGCTGCATGCCCTCCATCTTCATCCCAAGATTGTCCCCCTTCAATCGATCTTCGCCTTATATTGAGAGGCGTACATTGGGGTGATGCCGTCTATGGCGCTGCTGCGCCACTCTTCTATCTCCGGATCAAGGACGGCCCCTACTCGGGGTGTGCCAACTTCATCGTAGACAATAAGAACAGTGCGATCTCGAAGGCCAGAAAGAAGGCCGAGGGCTTCAAGAGCAAGTGGGTCCTGATGGACGCCAAGTCCTCCCACCCCCGGCTAGTGCTGCCGACGGGGATGCCTATGTCCCACGACGGGTGGTTCAGCCCGAAGCTCACCGACTCCCGGGCGGAGCATGTGCTGGAGAAGATGACCGTCGATCTGAAGCCTGCAGACCCAAATGCGGCGAAGCTAACGGGGGCCATGATTGTCAAGGAGTTCCTGTCGCAGCGCATGGCTCCGCTCTAGTCGCGCCCATGCCCCAGGACAGGGTGACGACCTCCGCCTGCGTCCGGAGGCCTTGTCTGAGGGGAACTGGGCATGGCTCTCCACTCCCTGGTCGGGGACGACCAGGGGTACCCTCCTGACTCCTTTGTTCCTCCGTACCGCCGCCCCGATGAAGCGAAGGTTGCCGCCACCATGCCTGTCTTCGATGGGCGTGGGCTTGTGCCGTTGGCACCTTTTGATGCTCCGATAGCATCGACCCTAGTGGTGGTGTCCTTCGGCAGCTCTGACGGGGAGGAGGAGCAGGACTCGGAGGCGACCCCGGAGGGGACCGGGGAGACCTCCCCTCCGTGCAAGGTCAATCTCCTCCGCACCCTCCCTGATGATGACAATGTGGCGACCATCTGGTGAGGAGGGTCTTGCCCCCTGTTGGGCTCACCACCAGGTCCAAGGTCAACCAATCGAAGAAGTCACTGACGATGATTCCGACGAAGAGAAAGTCGGCACTGGTCACCAAGGGCGACACTCCTGCCCTGGTTTATATAGACACCGGAGAGGGTTAGGGTTACACAAGATCGGTCACAAAAGAGGAGATACACATATCCGTATTGCCTAGCTTGCCTTCCACGCCAAGTAGAGTCTCATCCGGACACGAGACGAAGTCTTCAATCTTGTATCTTCATAGTCTAATAGTCCGGCCAAAGGATATAGTCCGGCTGTCCGGAGACCCCTAATCCAGGACTCCCTCAGTAGCCCCTGAACCAGGCTTTCAATGACAATGAGTCCGGTGCGCAGTATTGTCTTCGGCATTGCAAGGCAGGTTCCTCCTCCGAATACACCACGGAAGAATTTGAATACAAGATAGTGTCCGACCCTACAAAATAAGTTCCACATACCACCGTCGAGAGAATAATATTTCCACAAATCCAATTTGCTGACTTGTTTTGGCAACACGACATTACGTCATAGCCCGATGATTATTCGAACCGTTTCCTTTAACTAGTCCCGCACATAACGCGAGACAGTTTTTCGACATGTCTCGTCAAAACAGAGATCGTGTCCCCTTATCACGAGATTCTCATCAATACGGGTGTGGGTAACCCAACTGCGCCATCGATTACGACGCTTGGGGGATAAGCGAGTTTTACCAGGCTAGTGAGGACGCATAGTTTCGTCCGCCCATATAAAGGGATAAGGATTTACCTTTTCATCCATGCCTTCTTCTTCCTTTGCTCATCCATTTTCACACACTCGAGCTCCAGCGCCCAAGTTCGCATTTCCCACCTCGACCTTCTCCAACCACGTCCGGAGCGGGAGGCAGGTGGATGGTCTCCTCCGTCACAGAGGGACACAACAAGAAGCTGAGGAGAGCCGGATACCTGCCCGACAACATCGCGCACCGGCTCCTAGACGAGGGGCAGCTCATCCCCACCCCCAGGCCTCATGAGAGGGTAGTGTTCCTTACCCATTTACTCCGTGGACTGGGATTCCCTCTCCACCCATTCGTCCGGGGGATCATGTTCTACTACGGCCTGGATTTCCACGATCTGGCCCCAAACTTCATTCTCAACATCTCGGCATTTATCGTCGTGTGCGAGGCCTTCCTCTGCATCAAGCCCCACTTCGGCTTATGGCTGAAGACTATCAACGTCAAGCCGAAGGTAGTGAGCGGCCGCCAGGCGGAGTGCGGAGGCGCCATGGTGGGCAAGATGCCCAACGTCACATGGCTCGAGGGCTCCTTCGTAGAGACCATAAAGGGGTGGCAATCGGGGTGGTTCTACATCACCGAGCCGCATGACCCTAAATGGGCAGCGGCCCCCGAGTTCCGATCTGGCTTCCCCATGCGGCTCACCTCCTGGCAAGAGAAGGGTCTGTCTTGGGGTAGTTCGGGAGAGCTGACCGGACTCCAAACATGTATTCAAAACATGGTGAACAAGAGGCTCAAACTCGTCAACGTAGTCCAGGTCATGCTCAACCGCCGGATCCTCCCGTGCCAACAACGGGCTTTCAACTTGTGGGAGTTCGACCCGGCGCAGCACCGAACTCTGAACAGGCTCTTCAACACAACTCACGAAGATGCCTGGAGGGTGCTATTCAAGAGCGCTGAGGTTCCCCCTCCCACTACTGAGGATCGCGGATTCAGCGCGAAGCCAGCACGGTAAGCTGCTTTACCTCTTACAGGATACTTGTTTTTCATAGTTTGACTCCATGCGGGATCTAAACTCCCGTACCTTTGACAGGACTGGCAGGAGACAGCCGGACAGATTGACTGTCCAGCTTCTTTGCCCGAAGGCCCAGCAGACGCTCTCCTGGTGAAGATGCTGACTCCGGCTCCTTACACGGTGCCGGAGAAGACCAAGAAGGCCAAGGGAACCCGAAAGAGTTCCCGACACCAGGCGTCATCGGACTCACCGTCCGAGGACTCTATGGCGCAATCCTCCCCCGAAGATGAGGAGGCAGAAGAAGATGCTCCCCCTCCAGACGGGAGGGACAAGAAAAGGAAGGCCGCCCCAACTGGGGAGGCCGAAGGGTCCAAGAAGGGAAGGACTCTCCTTTCGGACAGCTCTACCACCGCCGCCGATGGCGAAAACGAGTGGCTGCCCAGGGCCAAGCCCCTGGGGAAGTTGTAAGTATTTGAATACCAGGGTAACTCATAGCATTCCTTTGTCGCACTGCTTCACCTAACGCTGAATATGATTATGCAGGCCGCCACGAGCCTGTATCGATGTATTATCAGACGGCTCCCTGGCTCGTCGGATATGGATAGCGATCCAGTTCCGACCGCCACCTCCCCTCACCCTGCGGAGGACGCCGAGGTATTGTCTCAAGAGGCACCGGGTCGAGGGGAGACAGTCCCGGAGGTGCCTCAAGGTGGCCTTCCGGACTCCTGGAGCAGAGGTGACAAGGCCCCTGAGGGCTCCGAGTTCGGCCCTCAGCCGAACACCGCGCCGGAACCTCCAGTGGTTCCGGACTCGGGCAGGCGGCCTCCTTCCAAGAGGGGCAAGATGCCTATACCGGTGACCTCTATCCATCCAAAGGTGACGGACAATCTGCTAGAAGCGCTTCGCAGCGCTTCCATTGACGAGGAGCGCCGCACTATTATGAGTGTGGTGATCCAGAAGGTTCAGTCCGCCAAGAGCGGATTGACTAAAGCCTGTGCCAGCCTTCTAACAGGCTTTGAGGTAAGTGTTTAAAATATAGGAAAAATATTACCGCATGGACAGTAACCCCTGATGCTCTATTCGGTGTTCAAAGAAAAGCCGGATAGAGGATCTAACAATATCGCAGGAGTCTAATATAAGTATGTCAATATGCATATGCAGGCTTCGCTACTGGCATCTGCCGCACTGACTGCGGAGGTCGCCGTACTGAAGCAGGACCTTAAAGGGTCCGAGGACGAGCTCGGCCTTGCCAAGAGGCAGCTTGAGGAGAACAAAGGTAAGTAGTACCTAGTCTATGGATATGTATAAAAAGAATGCGATCACAAAATGACAGGATCATCATGAATTTGCCAGGGGCCACGACCAAAGTGGTGACCCTAAAGCAAGCGCTGTCCGAGGCTGAAGATAAAGTGGCCAAGGAGCGCACCAAGCGAGAAAGGCAAGAGGCTCGGGTGGGCGAGGTGCAGCAAGAGCTCCAGGCTCTTGTGACGAAGCATGAGGCATTGGAGCTTGACTCGAAGACGCGGGAGTCTGAGCTTGCCGCAGCCCTCGAGAGCACAAAGAGTGCCATGGCCGAAGCCCAAAAGGCCCTCCAGGAGATCGACGCGATGAAGAAAATAGCGACGGGTAAGGCATTCTATATGCAAAGCAAGCATGTAAAAGTAAATTACTGATTACTTACCCGAATCCGGAGCTCTCCAGGAGCATTCGCAGATTTGCCCCGCAGTGTGTCGGATGCCGCGAAGTTTTACTGGGTCGAGGATGGAAGCTTGACGGAGAAGTTGTTCTGGGCCCAGTATACTGGGACCGAACACCCAGTGTCTGTGAGCGACCAGCTGAAGCAGCTGGTCGATCTGCAGAAGGCGGCCGAACAGGCCATGAAGGGCTTTATAGTCCGGCTGTGGCCTAGTGACGCCCTTCCGAACAGCTACTTCGGCCTGGTGAGGCGGCTTGTGGATGCCTGCCCGCGGCTGGAGGTCGTCAAGCGATCCGTCTGCATTGAAGGTGCACGCCGGGCTTTCCCCCGTGTGAAGTTGCAATGGGTCAAGCTAGACGCCGTGAAGCTGATCAAGGAAGGGCCGCCAGAGGGCAAGGAGCATCGCCACCCTGAGATGTACTATGAGGGTGTTCTGAAGGGTTCCCGTCTCATAGTGGACGAGTGCACGAAAGATGTAATATTTGAGTGAAACTTGCTCGTGTGATCCTGTATTTATGAAAACTTGTTCATATGCGCTATGCAACGCTTGTTTGAATTTAAAATATTACCTTATGTTTGGCTGTTAATCCAATCTGAGAGATGGCTAGTCCTCGGCTTCTGCCCCCATGCCGCGAGTGCTGGGGTGTTCGTAATGAACCTGAGCACTCTTGTTCCCATTTTTGGGTCCTTCGAGGGAGGTGCTCAGCACAACGAACAAGGCAACCAGACTAATAATGCTTTATCACTCTCACTTAGCCATAGAATTCTATAATTTTAAATTTCGGCGAAGCCCCTGGTATTCGGAGGGCCGAATTTGGGGTGCGATACACGCCTTTAAGCCGGACAGGGTCGGCCGCTCGCTCTAAGCGGCATAAGTCTTTAGGGACTCGAAACCTCGCCGAACAGCGACCAGTCTCTCGCCTTATCATGATAGTCAGTTTTAGCTTTCTCTACTGAGGTGCTCAGCCCAGCAGAATCGGGGCACAATCGCAGTAGTTCTCCTAGCACTACCTTAGCCGATAGAGCAGAACGTAAGGTACCAAAACATAGGAGCCGGGCAAACCCAACATTTGACCAAAGACATGATTCGGAGTTGATGCATATAATGCTATAAGTTCGGGGTGCCGCACTTGTGAAAGTGTTCGGACTTCTCACACCATATTGTGGGTACTTAAGCCCTTGGTGTATTGGCCGTACCAAAGTGTACGGTTGCAAGGCATCATTAATGAACACACATATATATAACAAGAATGCAATAATAGTCGTAATGTTATGCATTGTTTATTCAAAAAGGTGCGTTAAAGCAGAATGACACAGATAGTGCGATAAGCAAAAAGTAGGACTATGTCCCTTCCAAGGGCAAGCTGAGGAATAGTATTAAAGCAAATATTTCGCTCTTTATCGTAATCCACCTGGGAATTCCGTGGTGTGACGTAGCTTTCTGCCTCCTTGGTTGCTGCATCATGTGTTCAGCAATCATGCTGCCAGACAGGGTTTCCAGATATTAAGGTCCTGGAAAAGAGAAGAATAACAAAGCGGGAAGCCCCTAGTGCGGTTTAAGCCGCGTCTTGGGGCATGCTGCAGTTGTGCCCCCCTCCCCACCTGTGCCCATGGTATTTTTAATGCGTAATTATGTACGCGTGGCATGAGTTTCGCCGTTTGGCTGGGACTGGGTGGGGGCCGCATTGCTACGCGAGCTCAGATCATGCCAGGCAGTCTAGTTGCCGAGTACTCCAAGCGCGCTTGAAGGTGTCCGGGTCTTGAAATGCCGAACTGGTGGATTGCCTTGAGAGGCTGCTTTGCGCTTCTGTTGCGAGGGCCGCAGTGTGCTCCTCCGTTCGGAGAGAGCGCTCTATGTTTCCATTGACTGTAATAACCCCACGAGGTCCTGGCATCTTGAGCTTGAGGTATGCATAATGCGGTACCGCATTGAATCTCGCAAATGCAGTTCGCCCGAGCATTGCATGATAACCACTATGGAACGGGACTATATCGAAGATTAGTTCTTCGCTTCGGAAGTTATCCGGGGATCCGAAGACCACTTCCAGTGTAATTGAGCATGTGCAATGGGCCTCTACGCTTGGAATAACACCTTTAAAGGTTCTTTTTGTGGGTTTGATCCTTGAGGGGTTTATGCCCATTTTGTGCACTGTGTCTTGATAAAGTAGGTTCAGGTTGCTGCCACCATCCACAAGGACTCGAGTGAGGTGAAATCCGTCAATGATTGGGTCTAGAACCAGTGCGGCGAATCTGCCATGACGGATACTAGTGGGGTGGTCCCTGCGATCGAAATTGGTCGGATAGGAGGACCATGGGTTGAACTTTGGGGCGACTGGCTCCAACGCATATACGTCCCTGAGCACACGCTTCCGCTCCCTCTTGGGGATGTGGGTTGCGTATATTATGTTTACCATCCACACTTGTGGGGGGAACCTCTTCTGTCCTCCGGTTTTTGGCTGCCGGGGCTGTTCCTCGTCATTGATGTGTGGCCCCTAATCTTTGTCTTCAGCAATTAACTTGCCGGCCTGCTTGAACACCCAACAATCCCTGTTGGTGTGGTTGGCTAGCTTGTCAGGGGTGTCGTGTATTTGACACGAGCGATCGAGTATACGGTCCAAACTGGACGGGCCCGGAGTGCTTCTTTTGAATGGCTTTTTCCGCTGACCGGGTTTAGAGCCTTTGAATCTGGCATTGACTGTCGTGTCTTTAGCATTATCGTTATTAATGTGGCGCTTATGTTTGTTGCGACGTGACCTGCTATTGCCGTCCTTGGTATTTGAAGTACCATGGTTCTTTGACATATTGTTACTGCGAGCCAGCCAGCTGTCTTCTCCCGCACAAAAGCGGGTCATGAGTGTCGTGAGGGCTGCCATAGATTTCGGATTTTCCTGACCAAGGTGCCGGGCTAGCCACTCATCGCGGATGTTGTGTTTGAAAGCTGCTAGAGCCTCTGCATCCGGACAGTCGATGATTTGATTTTTCTTTGTTAGGAACCGGGTCCAGAATTGCCTGGCCGATTCTTCTGGCTGCTAAATTATGTGGCTCAAGTCATTAGCATCTGGTGGTCGCACATAAGTGCCCTAAAAGTTGTCGAGGAATGCGGCTTCCAGATCTTCCCGACAGCTAATGGACTCTGCTGGCAAGTTGTTAAGGCAATGCCGCGCTGGTCCTTTGAGCTTTAGTGGGAGGTATTTGATGGCGTGTAAGTCATCACCGCGGGCCATGTGGATGTGGAGGAGGAAATCCTCGATCCATACCACAGGATCTGTTGTGCCATCGTATGATTCAATATTTTTAGGTTTGAAGGGGTGTGCGGCGCCTCTGTATTGGGCTATATCGCGACGCAGCTCGAATGGGTCTTGCCCGCTGTGTTCGGCCCGGCCGGATTTACTTTTACTGTATCCAGCGTGACGTTTATTGTCTCGCATAGTGGCGCGCCCTCGTGATCCGTAGATCGATCTTGCATGTTTTTCTTTGTCCTCCAATACGTCTCGCAGGTCTGGCATGTTTCCCCATGCTTTTTTATTTGAATGGCGTCGGGGTGCAGGCTGAGCTTTTGGCGGGAATGCCTCTCTATCACGGCCATGAGGTGGCTGATCAGCCATGTCATACGCTTCTTCCTCCAGTCCAGGTAGCAACCTGCATTTTGGGTAACTCTTGGAGGGGCGCTCGAGTTTATATTCCTCGGCCGCGAGGACTTCAGTCCATCTGTCAGCTAGCAGATCTTGATCAGCTTGAAGCTGCTGCTGCTTTTTCTTAAGGCTATTTTCTGTGGCCATAAGCCGGCGCTTGAAGCGCTCTTGTTCGACGGGATCCTCTGGCATGGCGAATTCATCTTCGCCGAGGCTTGCCTCGTCTTAGGAGGGGGGCATGTAATTATCATCCTCCGCATCTCCATCTGCCGCTCTCTCAGGAGGGCTAGCTCCTCCATCCTCCTGCTCTAAATCTTGCTGGAGGGGGTTGTTGTTGTCTTCGGCACTATCCGGAGTGTTATTACCTCATGTGCCGGTATCACCACTTTTGCTTTGGCGGGACTTAGAGCGGCGCCGCTGACATCGGCGCTTGGGTTGCTTCTTGGAGGGGTCATCCTCCGCTATCTCGTCGCCATTGCCTTCTTTGGGTGTATCCACCATGTATATATATCGTATGATGAGGTGGCTGTCCAGTGCCCTATGGGTAGTGGTTCCTCTTCGTCTCCCGCATCATCATCCATACCGTCGATATCTTCGGAGTCAAAGTCGAGCATGTTGGTTAAGTCATCGACAGTGGCTACTAAGTGGGTGGTGGGTGGGCCGCGATTTTCTTCGTCGTTCGCATCCCTGTCCTGCCGGACATAGTTCGGCCAGGATCCTCCTGACAAGGAGAGAGACCTTAATGAGTTCAGTATGTCGCCGAAGGGCGAGTGCTGAAAGATATCCGCGGAGGTAAACTCCATGATCGGCGCCCAGCCAGATTCGATAGGAACGGGCGCAGGCGGTTCGGAGTCCGTGGCCAGAGAAGGATCCGGCAATTTAACAACACGGCTCTCGTGCAAGGTAAGGTCGATGTTCGGCTCGATCGCCGCTGAGGGTAAGGCCTCCGTGGCGGGGTCCATCCACCCATCCATGGTCGGCGCAACTGGCTCCGAATTGAGGGTCGGAGCGGCTGCCGGTGCGATCTCCTTAGCACTGTCTGATGGTAGAGCTAAATCGTACTCATCGTGACTGCGTGACACACAAGGCAGAGGCTCGAATCCGTCGAAGATCAAGTCTCCGCGGATATCGGCCATGTAGTTTAAGCTTCCAAACCTGACCTGGTGGCCAGGGGCGTAACTTTCAATCTTCTCCAGATGGCCAAGCGAATTGGCCCGCAGTGCAAAGCCACCGAACACGAAGATCTGTCTGGGGAGAAAAGTCTCACCCTGGACTGCATCGCTATCAATGATAGTAGGAGCCATCAAGCCTAACGGCGACGACACAGAGGAACTCTCAAGGAAAGCACCAATGTCGGTGTCAAAACCGGCGGATCTCGGGTAGGGGGTCCCGAACTGTGCATCTAAGGCGGATGGTAACAGGAGGCAGGGGACACGATGTTTTACCTAGGTTCGGGCCCTCTTGATGGAGGTAAATCCCTACGTCCTGCTTGATTAATATTGATGATATGGGTAGTACAAGAGTAGATCTACCACAAGATCAAAGAGGTAAACCCTAGAAGCTAGCCTATGGTATGATTGTATGTTGTCCTACGGACTAAAACCCCCCGGTTTATATAGACACCGGAGAGGGTTAGGGTAACACAAGGTCAGTTACTAAAGAGGAGATACACATATCCGTATTGCCTAGCTTGCCTTCCATGCCAAGTAGAGTCTCATCCGGACACGAGACGAAGTCTTCAATCTTGTATCTTCATAGTCTAATAGTCCGGCTGTCCGGAGACCCCCTAATCCAGGACTACCTCACTCCTCATCTGCTCCTGGGGCCCGCGCACGTGCGCTCTAGACCGTGGGGCCCTTGGGCTCCCTGCTCCTGAAGAGGTCATGGGACTATGCCGCCGTGGACCAGTAAGCATCTTGTCCTGACTTTGTTCTTGCTCTTGCTTTTGTTACTGCTTCCTGATGTTCCTCCCTTGCCTTACTAGGCCAACGCTGTCAGCGAAGAGGAAGAGGGAGGGGGCGAGCACATCCTCGCGTGCCCAGCAGCTTGGCCTGGCTGTACCCCCTCCGGCACAGAAACGCGGTGAAGGCGCCCACACTTCTCCCACTCGGTCGTCCTCATGAGGCCCAGTGGACAAGCCTCAGGAGAAGGCGATCCCCTTGGCCAAACCGGCTCTGGAGGCGCCTATCCCCAACTCGCCCATTGAAGCGGCCAAGATTCAGGAGCCCCCAGCTCCACTTCCTGTCGTCTCCAGCTCGCAGGTCTTGGCAACGGCACAGCCTCCTCCTTTGGTTGAATCACTGGCCCGCGATCCTTCTGCTCCGCCCGACGCCTTTGAGGAGGCCCTTTCCGCGCTGGCGCGGCTTCGGGGCGACCTCCAAGGCGCTGACCGTCGACTGGTGGCGGAGCGCCTTGAACTGATCTCTGGTTGGGTGCAGTCTGACGTGTCTGTTAGGGCGGCGCTGAGCCAGACCATGGCAGCTGCCGAGGGGGACAAGCGGGCCGCTGAATGAGCCGCGGCCACCCGTGAGGTGGAGCTAAAGGGCGCCGAGGCTACCAAGAAGCGCTGCCGGTCGATGGAGGTCGAGCTGGAGACTACGCGCAACGAGCGTGCGGCCGGCTCGCGGTCGCAAGGCAGAGGAGGAGAAGATGAAGGCCCGAGAAGACGTCGTCACCAGTCGTGACGCCGAGCTGGAGGAATTGGCGAGGGCACAGGCCAAGGAGCGCAACCGTTTGGAGGAGTTGGAGAAGAAGATGGCGGCGGAGAAAGCCCAGCTAGAGGCCAAGGCGAAGATTCTGCCCGAGGATCGCGCGGCCTTCAAGTCCCTTGAGGAGAGATCCTGCGAGGCATTGAAGGCGCTCTACGAGAAGATCTTGGAGAAGCTACTCGCGACGGACGATGAAGGCCCCGCCTAGCTGCTTCCTTGTCTTGTAGTGTCGCTCGAGGGTGTCGTCGCCGGGATCGTCCCCATGGTGGAGGGGGAAGCCCACATGCTTTCTTCTTTGGCTCTGACGCGCATCTTCAGCCACCTGCATCTTCGCGACCTCGACACCGACCTCAGCGAGCTGCTCGAGCCCATGGAGGGGCACTGCGCACCTGCAGCCACAACCCTGTTGAAGAAGTTTCTCGCCATCGAGCCTGTGCCTCCAACCGATGGCCCCGCCGACCCTGTGACTAAGGCCGACGACATGGCCGAGGGTGACGCTGCTGGCGGGAAGGCGCTCCCTGACGATGGTGCCCAAGGCTGAAGAGAAGGCTTGCTGGTGAAGAACGGCGCTCCTTCTTGTTTTACTTTCCTATGTGATTTCCTGTGACATGAGACGTGGCTCGTGGAGGCGTCAAAACTCTGACGTTTTGGGGATAATATGTTGTGTAATAATTTATTTAGGTTCCGCGGCTTCCTTCCCATTTGCTTGATGTTCTACGTCGGCAGGGCCCGACCCCGCGCATACCTCAGCCGCCATTGAGCCATCCGGTTCACCAGGATGGACCAAGGAGTGAGGGGCTACGTGGTCAGTTAGGCTCCTAAGTCGCGATGCTCAGGAGTCCCCCTTGACGCTCAAACATCCTGCAGGAAGGAGTCGTTGAGGTAGGCCTTGTTGTTCTACGTCGGCAGGGCCCGACCCCGCGCATACCTCAGCCGCCATTGGGCCGTCCGGATTACCAGGACGGACCAAGGAGTGTGGGCTACGTGGCCAGTTAGGCTCCTGAGTCGCCATGCTCAGGAGTCCCCCTTGACGCTCAAACAGCCTTCATACATGTCCTCGCCGAGGTCCCGCTCGGGAGTGGTGCGCGACGACCAAGTCTGAGGGACCTGGTAGGGCGGCATACGCTAGGGAGGACCTGAGCGTAGCCCCCGTGCCCAGCCCCCTCGCGTGACTCTCCTAAGGGGAAAGCATTACAGTGAGGCTGGACACTAAGCCGGGTGGCTCCCTGAGGTTGGTACGGCCATGGGGCCACCCTTAGTTGTTTATCACCAGTGCGGAGCATAGCGCTTCCGCACTTGCACGGGCATAGCCACTCCTCGACCGTGTCGATTGCCAGCACGGAGCATGGTGCTTCCACTAGTGCATGGGTGAGGGCTCTCTCTGAGTGGAGCCCCCGGGCCGTGTACAGCCCCGCCCTGACACGTGGCTTGCACGGCAGGGCTAGAGGAGGTGTGTCTGGGCACCCGTGAGCCAGCGCGGGAATAACGAGGCCCTACCTCAAGGCGGGTTGTGCCTGGTCTTGATTCTTGATAGCTTCAGCGGTCCTGCAATATGGTTAGGCATCCTGCGCCGGGCAAATTTCCTAAGGCGATCACATGAGGAGGCCAGACACCAACGACCCCAGGAGGTGACGTGAACGGGGCCGGCCCACCAGACAGAGCTCGGTCGTTGGGTTTATCGATGCTGCAGGGACGGACCTGAGCACAGACACCGTGCCTAGCCTACTCATGCGAGGGATCCTAAAGAAAGACAACCAGCGTGCGGCTCCCGTGATAACGAGGGCGGTCGCAGGCGGGGTATCAGATAAGTAGGTGATAGTCATAGAACGACTTAGGCAAAGCGGCAGGTTAGCTCAGACAGATTTAAGAACGATACATGCCACCGGGACGGACCCGAGCGGCCTGGGGATGATGCAGCCCAAGGGGCGTCCCCAGCAGGTAAGCTAGAGGTGCAAAAGGATACATGTCGTAGGGCCAGACCCGTACGACTTGGGGATAATGCAGCCCGAGGGGCGCCCCCAACTGAATGGACAAGAAAGAGTCACCCGATAATGCTGTTGGAGTGGTGTTGGAGTAGCTGATGATGCGTGCCGAAGAGTCGCTCCTCACGAGCCGCCAGAACCCTGAGCCTCTGGAGGCTCTGGGGGCTCAGGTGGTTCCTTGAAGACTGTCGCCATTTCCACCAGGACTACGTGATGCATGGCCTCCTAAGCCGCCAGGATGCTCCGTAGATGATGCTGGTAGGTGACAACCACATTCGGCAAGCCAAACGGCATGCGAACATAGTTGTGAGGTGGGCCCTCGCACCAGCTAGCGTGCGAAGGCCAGAAGTGCTCTTGAGACACGGCCCTATTGAGCCCTGGAATGTCAACACAAACACGCAGCACGCCGACCTCGCCAGGATGGGGAGCTGTGCCGGGTGGTGGGCGGCGGTCGCCGCGTATGGCCTTGCCTCTTGAAGCTCCTGGGTCGCCTGGGTGATGAACTCCTGAGCACCTGGCGCTCCTCGCCTTGTGCCCTCTTGAGGGACACGTGCAGCGAAGCACGCCTCCACATGGTACCCAAGCGCCTCCCTTGTGATGTTGGCTAGGTTTGAGGCCCTCCAGAAGAGAGACCCCGAGCCTTGCCCGAGGAGGGTGCTGGGCGCGCCTTCCTATGCGAGGGAGGGAGGCGCCTCAGCTGTGGGCGTGGATCCTAAGGTGGTGCCGCTGGAGACGTTGCTCTCCGGAGGCCCTGGGTGGAGTAGCTGCTTCTTCTTCTTGGGGATGGCCTCAGGAGGGTACGGGGTGCCTGCGTTGTCTGGGTCTTCGATCGCAGTGGCTTGGAAGGTGCACTCAAGGGAGCACATCGCATCTCTATCTTTGTAGGGGACGGTGATGACTTCACCACTACTCCCTGGCATCTTGAGGACATTGTAGCCGTGGTGGGTCACTACCATGAAATGGCCAATGCTGGATACCCAAGGATGGTGTTGTATGGCAGACGGATGTGGGCGACGTCGAAGTCGATGAGCTCGGTGCGGTAGTTGTCGCGCTGGCCGAAGGTGACAGGGAGGCGGACCTGCCCTATGGGGTGGTGGAGCCATCGGTCACTCCTGAGAAGGGTTTGGTAGGCTGCAGCTGATCGTATGGCACTTGGAGGCTATCGAATGTCTCGACGGACAGGACATTGAGCCCCACGCCGCCGTCGATGAGGGTCTTGGTGACTTGGGCGTTGCTGATGACGGGTGAACGGAGCATTGGGAGGACGCCGGCGGTTGCCGCACACTTGAGCTGGTCCGTCGAGTTGAAGGTGATGGCGTACTTGGACCACTTGAGCAGGCGCGTGGCCTCAAGCCTGGGGAGGGCTGCGTTCACCTCGCGAGCAAACTTCTTGAAGGTGCGCTGGGAAGCTGGGGCCTGAGCACCGCCCAAGGCGTAGGCGATAGCGCGCGGCTCTTGGAAGCCCCCAGCCCCTCTCCTGATGGTGGTCGTCGTTCCTTCTTGGTAGTGGAGGCAGCGGAGGGAGGCCAGGATTTCCCCGAGGACGGTCCTCGCGAGGCTGGTCCCTCCAGGCACCCTCACGAGGCTGTTCCTGCCAGTGGTCCTCACGAGGCCGGTCGCGCCACTCCTGGTGGGGGCCGCGGTCGTCCCAGCATCCTCCACTTCGTCCTCCTCCTTAGCCGTAGCCCCGGTCGTTACGCTCGGGGCGTCGACCGAAGCGTCCATCTTGGATGGCCCTAATCTCTTGACAATCGTTGGTGTTGTGGCTGTGTACATTATGGAAAGCGCAGAATGGGTAGCTGCTCTTGGACGACTCGGGGTGGTCCCGGCCGCGCTTCGTGTCTGGCTCCACCGCGAGCACGGCTACTCCCTTGCACTTCACATCCTTGGCCTTGGCTTTCTTCTCTTCTAGGTCGGCAGCAAGGAGCTTGAGGAGGGAGAGGCGCCCTTCCTAAGCTCTTGTGCACTTGGTCGCCATGTTGAACATCTCCAGAGCCGTGCATAGCTCCTTGTGTGTCTCCAACGTATCTATAATTTTTTATTGTTCCATGCTATTATATTATCCATCTAGCATGTTTTATATGCATTTATATGCTATTTTATATGATTTTTGGGACTAACCTATTAACCTAGAGCCCGGTGCCAGTTTCTGTTTTTTTTCTTGTTTCCAATTGACTTGCCATTTTTTGTGGATTTTTTATGGACCAAAAGAAGCCCCCGGAGTAAAAGAGTTGGGCCAGAAGAGTCCCGAGCCGTCCACGAGGGTGGGGGGCGCGCCCTACCCCCCTGGGCATGGGCCCCTATCTCATGGACGACTCGGAGACCCCCCCTGATGTGAGACCTATGCCAAAAATTCCTATAAATACTGAAACCTCCAGAAAATAACCTAGATCGAGAGTTCCGCTGCCGCAAGCCTCTGTAGCCACCTAAAACCAATCTAGACCCGTTCCGGCACCCTGCCGGAGGGGGGGAATCCCTCTCCGGTGGCCATCTTCATCATCCTGGTGCTCTCCATGACGAGGAGGGAGTAGTTCACCCTCGGGGCTGAGGGTATGTACCAGTAGCTATGTATTTGATCTCTCTCTCGTGTTCTTGATTCGACACGATCTTGATGTATCGCGAGCTTTGTTATTATAATTGGATCTTATGATGTTTCTCCCCCTCTACTCTCTTGTAATGGATTGAGTTTTCCCTTTGAAGTTATCTTATTGGATTGAGTCTTTAAGGATTTGAGAACACTTGATGTATGTCTTGCATGTGCTTATCTGTGGTGATAATGGGATATCACGTGATCCACTTGATGTATGTTTTGGTGATCAACTTGCGAGTTCCGTGACCTCGTGAACTTATGCATAGGGGTTTGCACACGTTTTCGTCTTGACTCTCTGATAGAAACTTTGGGGCACTCTTTGAAGTTCTTTGTGTTGGTTGAATAGATGAATCTGAGATTGTGTGATGCATATCATATAATCATACCCACGGATACTTGAGGTGACATTGGAGTATCTAGGTGACATTAGGGCTTTGGTTGATTTGTGTCTTAATGAGTTATTCTAGTACGAACTCTATGATAGATTGAACGGAAAGAATAGCTTCATGTTATTTTACTATGGACTCTTGAATAGATCGATCAGAAAGGATAACTTTGAGGTGGTTTCGTACCCTACAATAATCTCTTCATTTGTTATTCGCTATTAGTGACTTTGGCGTCACTCTTTGTTGCATGTTGAGGGATACTTATATGATCCAACTATGTTATTATTGTTGAGAGAACTTGCACTAGTGAAAGTATGAACCCTAGGCCTTGTTTCAAAGCACTGCAATACCGTTTTCGCTCACTTTTACCACTTGCTACCTTGATGTTTTTTTATTTTCAGATTACAAAAACCTATATCTACCATCCATATTGCACGTGTATCACCATCTCTTCGACGAACAAGTGCACCTATACAATTTACCATTGTATTGGGTGTGTTGGGGACACAAGAGACTCTTTGTTATTTGGTTGTAGGGTTGTTTGAGAGAGACCATCTTCATCCTACGCCTCCCACGGATTGATAAACCTTAGGTCATCCACTAGAGGGAAATTTGCTACTGTCCTACAAAGCTCTGCACTTGGAGGCCCAACAACGTCTACAAGAAGAAGGTTGTGTAGTAGACATCAATGATCGGGAGGACGGGCAAATTGACCCCGATGATCAAGCAGGGAACGAAGACTCAGAGGATAGCATCTATCTACCACTCTCCGAGGATGAGGTGAGCCTCGGCGATGAAGACTTCATCATGCCAGAGGAACCCCTTGAACAAGAGTGCTTTAAGCGCCAGCTAATAGCCACTACAAGAAGCCTAAAAAAGAAGCAGCAGAAGCTTCAAGCTGACCAAGATCTTCTCAATGATAGATGGACTAATGTCCTGGCAGCCAAAGAATACGGCCTCGAACGCCCAACAAAGAGTTACCCGAAGCGTAAACTGCTACCCCAATTCAACGATCAGGCGCTAGAGCCCATACCACCCGCACATAACGCGGCTGACGGACCCGACCGACAACCACGTGGCCGGGACAGAATGGCAACTCAAGCCGAACACCAGCCCGCACCAACTCTCCGTAAAAGAAGACAAACAACAGCTCGGGGATACACATGTGACCTACGACAGGACCTGGGAAATAGAGCAGAGGTCAGACCAGATCAATCTACGGATCGCGGGGGAGTGCCCCAGCGCGGGAGGGCGGTTATCAATCCTGGCACGAGAAGCGCAACCATGCTCGGGCCGAAAACCGCATACGGACTTCATCCGAACTGCGCCGTGACATGGCCCGATATAGAGGCGTCGCATGATACGTCTCCGTCGTATCTACTTTTCCAAACACTCTTGCCCTTGTTTTGGACTCTAACTTGCATGATTTGAATTGAACTAACCCGGACTAACGCTGTTTTTAGCAGAATTACCATGGTGTTATTTATGTGCAGAAACAAACGTTCTCGGAATGACCTGAAACTTCATGGAGCAACTTTTTGGAAAATATAAAAAAATACCTACAAAAGATGAAGGCCAGGGGGCCCACCACCTGTCCATGAGGGTGGGGGCGCACCTGCCCCCCTAGGGCACGCCCCTACCTCGTGGGCCCCCTGGAGCTCCACCGACTCCAACTCCAACTCTATATATTGTGTTTTGGGCAGAGAAAAATCAGAGAGAAGAATTCATCGCATTTTACGATACGGAGCCGCCGCCATCGTCATCATCAACCATCCTCCATCACCAGTTTCATGATGCTCACCGCCGTGCGTGAGTAATTCCATTGTAGGCTTGCTGGACGGTGATTGGTTGGATGGGATCTATCATGTAATCGAGTTAGTTTTGTTAGGGTTTGATCCCTAGTATCCACTATGTTCTGAGATTGATGTTGCTATGACTTTGCTATGCTTAATGCTTGTCACTAGGGCCCGAGTGCCATGATTTCAGATCTGAACCTATTATGTTTTCATCAATATATGAGAGTTCTTGATCCTATCTTGCAAGTCTATAGTCACCTATTATGTGTTATGATCCGTTAACCCCTAAGTGACAATAATCGGGATAATTACCGGTGATGGCCGTAGTTTGAGGAGTTCATGTATTCACTATGTGTTAATGCTTTGTTCCCGTACTCTATTAAAAGCAGGCCTTAATATCCCTTAGTTTCCATAAGGACCCCGCTGCCACGAGAGGGTAGGACAAAAGATGTCATGCAAGTTCTTTTCCATAAGCACGTATGACTATATTCGGAATACATGCCTACATTACATCAATGAACTGGAGCTAGTTCTGTGACACCCTAGATTATGACTGTTACATGATGAACCGCATCCGGCATAATTCTCCATCACCGATCCATTGCCTACGAGCTTTCCATATATTATTCTTCTCTTATTTACTTCTCCGTTGCTATTGCTATCATCACTACTAAATACCAAAAAAATTACTTTTACTATTGTTACGTTTTGCTACCGTTACCACTACTATCATATTACTTTGCTACTAAACACTTTGCTATAGATACTAAGTTTCCAGGTGTGGTTGAATTGACAACTCAGCTGCTAATACTTGAGAATACTCTTTGGCTCCCCTTGTGTCGAATCAATAAATTTGGGTTGAATACTCTACCCTCGAAAACTGTGGCGATCCCCTATACTTGTGGGTTATCAAGACTATTTTCTGGCGCCGTTGCCAGGGAGCATAGCTCTGTTCCTTGAGTCACTTGGGATTTATATCTTCTTATCATTATGAAGAACTTGAAAGATCCAAGAACCAAGATTTATCCCTCAACTACGAGGGGAGGTAAGGAACTGCCATCTAGCTTTGCACTTGATTCACCTTCTGTTTTGAGTAAGTTTGCGACACCTAAACCTGCTTCTGCTATTCGTTCTGATATGTCGCATGTTATTGATGATGCCACTTCTGCTATACATGATACTTATGATGAAACTACTTCTATGTTTGATACTACGGTGCCACTTGGTGAATTTCTTGATGAACAACTTGCTAGGGCTAGAGAGATTGAAAATAATGAATCTGATAATTCTGATGAAATTGATGATGAAGACTTGCCTGTTATTCCTGAGGGTTATGTTTTTGATAAAGAATCTTCTTTAGCTATTTTAGCTTGCAAAGATAGATACGAACTTAAGAGGTTATTAGCTAAATGGAGTAAGCAATCTCTAAATGCTAGGATGAAACCTGACCCTACTTTTGCTACTTCACCTATCTGTGTTACTGATGAGGATTATGAATTCTATGTTGATCCTGATATAATTACTTTGGTTGAATCTGATCCTTTTCATGGCTATGAATCTGAAACTGTTGTGGCACATCTTACTAAATTAAATGATATAGCCACCCTGTTCACTACTGATGAGAGAACTTGTTACTTTTATATCCTTAAAATATTTCCGTTCTCATTAAAGGGTGATGCTAAGATATGGTTTGATTCTCTTGATCCTGGTTGTGTGTGTAGTCCCCGGGATATGATTTATTACTTCTCTGCTAAATATTTCCCCGCTCACAAGAATTAAGATGCTTTAACGGATATATACATAATTTTGTGCAAATTGAAGAAGAGAGTCTCCCACAAGCTTGGGGGAGGCTTCTCCAATTACTTAATGCTTTGCCTGATCATCCTCTTAAGAAAAATCAAATACTTGATATCTTTTATAATGGACTAATCGATGCCTCCAGAGATTACCTGGATAGTTGTGTTGGTTCTGTTTTCAGGGAAAGAACACCGGATGAAGCTGAAATTCTATTGAATAATATGTTGACAAATGAAAATAATTGGACACCTCTGGAGCCAATTCCTGAGCCTATTCCTAAACCAACTCCGAAGAAGAGGGGTATTCTATTTCTCAGTCCTAAAGATATGCAAGAGGCAAAGAAATCTATGAAAGAAAAAGGTATTAAAGCTGAAGATGTTAAGAATTTACCTCCTATTGAAGAAATACATGGTCTTAATTTACCGCCTGTTGAAGAAACATATGATCTTAATCCTTTACCTATTGAAGAAACTCATGGTCTTGATAACCCGACATAGGTAGTAAAGGTAAATTCTCTCTATAGATTTGATAAAGGTGATATCCCTCGTCATAAGTCTGCTAGATAATGCTTAGATGAGTTTAACAATTTCATTGTTAAACAAGAAAACTTTAATGCTTATTTTGGTAGACAATTGAAATACAATTCAAATATGCTTGAACACTTGGGTGATTATATGGCTAATGTCAAAGGTGAACTTAAACTTATTAGTAAACATGCTTCTATGGTTACCACTCAAGTAGAACAAGTACTTAAAGCTCAAAATGATTTGCTCAATGAATTAAATAGTAAGAATAATGATAATGTTGTTAGAGTTATGACTAGAGGTGGTAAAATGAATCAGGAACCTTTGTATCCTGAAGGCCGCCCTAGGAGAATTGAGCAAGATTCTCTGAGAAATAATATAGATGCACCTAGTCCTTCTAAAAGGAAGAAAAAGAAAAATGATAGGACTTTGCATGCTTCTAGTGAACCTATTACTGAAACACCTGAGAACCCAAATGATATTTCTATTTCTGATGCTGAAACACAATCTGGTAATGAACCTAAAACCAGTGATAATGTTAATGATAATGTCCATGATGATGCTCAACCTAGCAATGATAATGATATAGAAATTGAACCTGCTGTTGATCTTGATAACCCACAATCAAATAATCAACGTTATGATAAGAAAGACTTTGTTTCTGGGAAACACGGTAAAGAAAGAGAACCATGGGTTCAGAAACCCATGCCTTTTCCTCCCAAACCCTCCAAGAGAAAGGATGATGAGGATTTTGAGCGCTTTGCTGAAATGATTAGACCTATCTTTTTGCGTATGTGATTAACTGATATGCTCAAAATGAATACTTATGCTAAGTATATGAAAGAAATCATTAGAAATAAAAGAAAGATACCAGAAGCTGAAATTTCCACCATGCTTGCTAATTATACTTTTAAGGGTGGAATACCAAAGAAACTTGGAGATCCTGGTGTACCAACTATACCATGCTCCATTAAAACAAACTATGTTAAAACTGCTTTATGTGATCTTGGAGCCGGTGTTAGTGTTATGCCTCTCTCTTTATATCGTAGACTTGATTTGAATAAGTTGGCACCTACTGAAATATCTTTGCAAATGGTTGATAAATCAACTGCTATACCTGTCGGTATTTGTGAGGATGTGCCTGTTGTAGTTGCAAACGTTACTATTTTAACGAACTTTGTTATTCTTGATATTCCCGAGGACGATAGTATGTCTATTATTCTTGGAAGACCCTTTTTGAATACTGCAGGGGCTGTTATTGACTGCACTAAAGGCAATGTCACTTTTCATGTTAATGGTAATGAGCATACGGTACACTTTTCGAGGAAACAACCTCAAGTTCATAGTATCAACTCTATTGGAAAAGTTCCATCGATTATATTTGGAGGTTTTGAATTTCCTCTTCCTACTGTCAAGAAGAAATATGATATTCTTATTATTGAGGATGTGCATATCCCCGTTGAGGTAACATAGTGTTATTCGAAATTTCTCCGGTTCCATGTTATTCGGAATGAGTTCGTTAACAAGACTTGATCAGCCTTGTTAGTGGATTCCTTTTGATGATCATGAGATGGATGACACTAGAAGGCACAACCTGTTGTACCCTCCTTTTACTTTCTGTTATTTATATTAAATAAAATAAAAATAGTATTTTTTTCTGTCTGTTATCTGATTATCTGTGCAATATAAAAATACCCCGAAAATAAAAGTTCTCCAAATGCCCTGAAATTTAAATATGATTTTTTCTGGAATATTTGAGAATATTTGGCACTGAGAACACAGCAGGGGGGTCAACCACCTGCCCACGAGGGTGGAGGGCGCGCCCTACCCCCTTGCCTCGTGGGCCCACGATGGCCCTCCTCCAATTATCCTTTCACCCACACACTCCTTCTTCCTCCCCCAAACATGAATAACCAGCTCAAACCCGAGTCCAAGCTCGTTTTGCTGCCATTTTCGATCTCCTTGCTCAAAGCACATCTCACAAAACTGCATGGGGAGATTGTTCCTTGGTATGTGACTCCTCCATTGGTCCAATTAGTTTTTGTTCTAGTGCTTTATTCATTGCAAATTTGTGCTGCTTAGGTGACCCTATTCTTGATCTTGCATGTCAAATTTATATGGTCAAAAGTAGTTTTGATGCATGATATAGGCCCTAGGCATGATATAGGTTTCTATCTATATTATTGAGTTTGGTGTACTTTTATTTTGAAGTTACTAAAAAATTTCAGAATTTTTCAGAGGAAGAAAAATGCTTAGGAAAATGTTCCAAGGTGGTTCCTCAAGGAAGCACGGACCCAGGCTTGCAATGCATGATGCTGATGAAGAGCCACCAAGAGACGCTCCAGTGCATCCTTGTGAGTGGCCTTTTGAAAATTCTATAGATCGAGCAGGAATTAAGGAAGAATTCAATGCATATTTGCATAACACTAATCAGCTTCAAGGACGAGAAGTGTAGCCAGTATCACAATATCACTGGTTCCTTTGTGAGGAGGTTTGAATTTTCATCTTCACGTAATTCTCCAACTGTCATGTTTGATCTTTATGAAAATTCTTATACTATGGACTTAGAGGATTTTACCATTGCTTGCAAACTTCAACAATGGGGTAGTATAAGGGATCCTCGCAAATCTGAATTTAGAGATTTTCTTGCTAGCATAACTATGGGAGAATCTAGAGATATTACACAAGCTACCATAGGGAGCATTCACTTTCCTGCTATACATTATGTTGCTCTCTTCATAGGTAGATGCATAAATGGTAAAGATGAAGCATGTCACATGTGTGTCCCTGACCTTAGTATTCTTAGGAGTGCTGTGTTAGGAGATAAATCTTATAATTTGGGAGCCATTGTTGCACGTAGGTTGCATAATAATAGATTTAATGGAGATTTCTTCGGTGGAATTTATGCAACCTGCTTAGCTGATTTTCTCGGTGTAACCATACGTGAGGATGATATTTAATTGCCTCTTGCTTACCTAGATTTTGATGCCATGGTTCACCACCAGTTTGTCTAGAGGAATGAATCACCTCTCCAGTATCGACTAATCTTTGACAAACGACGTGTTGTCCGTATTACTCTCCCTGCTCCTGCCTTCTTTGATCATCAGGCAGAAGGAAGATATATTATTACCAGAGAGGAGGCAGATGAGTACGAGAGGAGGGCTGAGGCCGCTCGTCGCCACGCTGCAGCTCAGGAGGCGATAGCCGCTGCTTCGTAGTACGACCCCAACTATTATTATGGATATCCGCCAGGCCAGCCATGGCCATAGACCAACTTAGGCCAAAAGCCTAAGCTTGGGGGAGTACGTATTTCCCACCGACATTACATTTATGTGCACACACTCATTGCTAGATGTCAGTGCTCATAGTTTTCATTGTATCATCCATGCTAATTTATTTCCTTTTTATGCTTTCTTCTTGTGTGTTTAATAAACCTTAAGAAAAACCAAAAAAAAGTTGTAGCTTTTAATTAGTTTACTTTCCATCCTTGTAGTAGTAATTAAAAAGAAAACCCAAAAAGATTTCATGTTCTTCTTTTACTTGTTGGGAGCTTTCCCGTGTAAATAGTTTTATTTCTTTTCTTTGGGGGTCGATAGGAGAAGACCATGATTAAATTGTTGAAGTGGCTCTTGTATGCATAATTCTTGATCTGACAAAAGAGCCCATATTGCCTTGTCTTCTCCTGTTTATTGAATGCTTGCAGATTCCAGCTTAGTCCAATGCACGTGCACTATTATTAATATTCACATTGTTCGGTCGTGCAAGTGAAAGGCAATTATGACGATATATGATGGACATGCTGAGATGAGAAAAGCTGGTATGAACTCGACCTCTTTTGTTTTTGTAAATATGATTAGTTCATCGTTCCTGATTCAGCCTATTATGAATAAACATGTTTCAATGACAACTAGAGATCATAGTTTATTGTGCCATGCTTGATTAGCTATGAGTTATAATGGTTTACCTTGCGTGGCAACATGCTATTAAAATGGTTGTGATGTGGTATGATAGGGTGGTATCCTCCTCTGAATGATTTAAGTGACTTGACTTGGCGCATGTTCACGCATGTAGTTGAAACAAAATCAACATAGCCTTTACGATATTTATGTTCATGGTGGATTATATCCTACTCATGCTTGCATTCGGTGTTGATTAATTTTAATGCATGTTCATGACGGTTGTCGCTCTCTAGTTGGTCGCTTCCCAGTCTTTTGCTAGCCTTCACCTGTACTAAGCGAGAATACTGCTTGTGCATCCAATCCCTTAAACCCCAAAATTAGTATACATGAGTCCACTATACCTACCTATATACGGTATCTAACTGCCGTTCCAAGTAAATTTGTATGTGCCAAACTCTAAACCTTCAAATAAATATCCTGTTTTGTATGCTCGAATAGCTCATGTATCAACTAGGGCTGTGTGTATCTTCCATGTTAGGCAGGTTATTCTCAAGAGGAGTGGACTCAGCTCCTCACTCACGAGAAAGTGGCGGGTCACCGGGATGTCCAGTCCCATGCTTTATGCAAACTAAATCAAAATAATTGCAAACAAAACTCCCCCTGGGACTCTTGTTAGTTGGAGGCACTCATTGTTTCGAGCAAGCCATGGATTGATGCTTGTTGGTGGAAGGGGGAGTATAAAATTTACCATTCTGTTTGGGAACCGCCTATGATGTGTGTAGCATGGAAGATACCACCATCTCTTGGTTGTTATGTTGACAATGAAAGTATACCGCTCAAAATATTATTCATCTCTATTGCAAAACCGAGCTCTAGCGCCTCTACAAATCCATGCTTCCCTCTGCAAAGGACCTATCTATTTACTTTTATGCTGAGTCATCATCCTCTTATTAAAAAGCACTAGTTGGAGAGCACCGCTGTCATTTGCATTCATTATTGTTAGTTTACATTGAGTATGACTTGACTGGATCTCTTTTACCATGAATTACAATGTCTAGTCAGTCCTTGGTCTTTAAAGGTGCTCTGCATTTATGTTTTGCGGTCTAAGAAAGGGCTAGCGAGATACCATCTTGTTATATCATATTATGATTGTTTTGAGTAATTGTTGTCATCCGAGATTTATTATTATTGCTCGCTAGTTGATTATGCTATTGATATGAGTAAACTTGAGGCCTAAGAGTTATTGCAAATGTGGTTAGTTATAATCTCTGCTGAAAACTTGAATGCTGGCTTTACATATTTACAACAACAAGAGCAAATAGAGTTTGTAAAAGTTTTTCTTTATCACTTTCAGTTTGTCAACTGAATTGCTTCAGGACAAGCAAAGGTTTAAGCTTGGGGGAGTTGATACGTCTCTATTGTATCTACTTTTCCAAACACTTTTGCCCTTGTTTTGGACTCTAACTTGCATGATTTGAATGGAACTAACCCGAACTGATGATGTTTTCAGCAGAATTACCATGGTGTTATTTATGTGCAGAAACAAACGTTCTCGGAATGACCTGAAACTTCACGGTGCTACTTTTTGGAAAATATAAAAAATACCTGCAAAAGATGAAGGCCAGGGGCCCACCACCTGTCCACGAGGGTGGGGGCGCGCCTGCCCCCCTAGGGCGCGCCCCTACCTCGTGGGCCCCGTAGAGCTCCTCCGACTCCAACTCCAACTCTATATATTGTGTTTCAGGGAGAAAAAAATCATAGAGAAGAATTCATCACGTTTTACGATACGGAGCCCCGCCAAGCCCTAAAACCTCTCGGGAGGGTTGAACTGGAGTCCGTTCGGGGCTCCCGGAGAGGGGAATCTGTCCCCATCGTCATCATCAACCATCCTCCACCACCAATTTCATGATGCTCACCGTCGTGCGTGAGTAATTCCATCGTAGGCTTGCTGGACGGTGATGGGTTGGATGGGATCTATCATGTAATCGAGTTAGTTTTGTTAGGGTTTGATCCCTAGTATCCACTATGTTCTGAGATTGATGTTGCTATGACTTTGCTATGCTTAATGCTTGTCACTAGGGCCCGAGTGCCATGATTTCAGATCTGAACCTATTATGTTTTCATCAATATATGAGAGTTCTTGATCCTATCTTGCAAGTCTATAGTCACCTATTATGTGTTATGATCCGTTAACCCTGAAGTAACAATAATCGGGATACTTACCGGTGATGACTGTAGTTTGAGGAGTTCTTGTATTCACTATGTGTTAATGCTTTGTTCTAGTACTCTATTAAAAGGAGGCCTTAATATCCCTTAGTTTCCATAAGGACCCCGCTGCCACGGGAGGGTAGGACAAAAGATGTCATGCAAGTTCTTTTCCATAAGTACGTATGACTATATTCGGAATTCATGCCTACATTACATCAATGAACTCGAGCTAGTTCTGTGTCACCCTAGGTTATGCCTGTTACATGATGAACCACATCCGGCATAATTCTCCATCACCGATCCATTGCCTACGAGCTTTCCATATATTGTTCTTCGCTTATTTACTTTTCCGTTGCTATTGCTATCATCACTACAAAATACCAAAAACATTACTTTTACTACTGTTACCTTTTGCTACCGTTACCACTACTATCATATTACTTTGCTACTAAAAACTTTGCTGTAGATACTAAGTTTCCAGGTGTGGTTGAATTGACAACTCAGCTGCTAATACTTGAGAATGTTCTTTGGCTCCTCTTGTGTCGAATCAATAAATTTGGGTTGAATACTCTACCCTCCAAAACTGTTGCGATCCCCTATACTTGTGGGTTATCACCACACACCCCCTATGCTTCACTGATGAGGTAATAGAGCACCAGTTCCTAGAAGGGTTTAAACACGTGAACATTGAATCAGACGATGGCACAACAGATCCTGCAGTATGGATTGAAAACTCCACATTCACATGGCACGCGGTGATGATCTACATGCCATCAAGTACCTCCCCCTAAAACTCAAGGGGCCAGCACGGCACTGGCTGAACAGCCTACCAGAAAACTCTATTGGTAACTGGGAATACATGGAGGACGCATTCAAAGACAACTTCCAAGGTACCTATGTTCGTCCCCCAGACGCCATGATCTTAGTCACATAATCCAGCAACCCGGAGAATCAGCCCGGCAGCTCTAGACTAGGTTCTTAATCAAAAAGAACCAGATCGTGGATTGTCCGGACGTTGAAGCCCTAGCGGCCTTCAAACATAGCGTCCGAGATGAGTGGCTCGCCCGACACCTCGGCCAAGAAAAGCCGAAGTCCATGGCAGCCCTTACCGCACTTATGACCCGCTTTTGTGTGGGAGAGGATAGTTGGCTTGCTCGTAGAGGCAATAGCACCAGCGACCCTGGCACCTCCAAACCCAAGGACGGCAATGGAAAGCCATGACTGTCGGCGTTCTGGGAACGGGGGTCCCCAGACTTGCCTCCCTGCGGCCTGCGGCGTGGCTCAAAGGAGGCCCAGCACGGCCCATCTTCATCAACACAAGACTCAAGACCCTCGCGAGGGGCCAAGCGTCGCGAGGCAGACGACACGGAGCTTGCTCAGGCACGGCCTCGTCAGGCTGGCTCGCGAGGAGGAGGAGAGATCAAGGCGGGGTACCTCACGAGGTGCCCGTGACGCAAGCCATGACGACTCAGGGCGCCAGGCGGGTGCCAGCACGCGCAGCGTCCTTCTTTCCTCTTTGGTGCAAAGGGGGCAAGCACAGCCATGGAGTACCGAGGCATCAGGCAAAGGTTGCCATTTCGGTGCAACGAGACCAAGACCAGGAGGACTACGAGACGGAGGTCACCGTGGAGCCCAGGACGGCGTCATCACCAGAGCATTGCGCAGGCGAAGACTGCTTTTGTCAGGATAGTTGATACTTGCTGTCCCCCTTCAAATTAGCCCGCCATTGTTGGCTCCCTTCCCGCTCAATATTTGGGAAGAGGACCAGGGCCTCTATAAATAGAACCAGCCACCCACAGAGCAGGGGGTTCAGTCGGTGGGTTCATTCGGTTTGCAAGCAGAGGAAGAAAGAGAGAAAGGTGGCTGAACTCCTCCTAGCAGTTCATCACCCCAGCCAAGAACAGACCCTCGCGAGGCTGTTCTTCCTTGTATTGTTCATCATCATCAGCCCTAGGAGGCAATCCATCAACCACACACTCGAGTAGGGTATTACACCACAACGGTGGCCCGAACCAGTATAAATCTTGTGTCCCTTGTGCAGTTCTTTTAGTAGTTTAGATCTTTGCGAGGCAGGGAGGTAGAAGGTGTAATCTCTGCGCGCACCCCAGTGTTCGAACCTTAAGGGTCTGCCGGAACCCGAAATCCGACATTTGGCGCGCCAGGTAGGGGTGCGCCGGAATTCGTCGTTCACCGCTCCGTTCTCCTCCGACCGTTGCATCCATGTCCGACGCTCGTCGGGCCCGCGCCGAGCGCCGGGCCGCCATCACTTCTCGCGTCGCCCAGACGGCGCCCATAGCCGGACGTCCTCGTCGTTCCCCATCGTCCGGCGTCAACGCCGCCACCGGCCCGGCGGGGGGCGAGCAGCAAGCGTCGTCCCAGCATCCATCCGTGCGGCAAGACGGCCGCACCACTACTCCATCGCTCGCACCAGCTGGTTCTTCGTCCTGCGTGCTCCGCGCACCCATGGAGGCTCGAGCTGCGCTCCTCATGGCAAACGAGCTCCTACGCTACCGTCCCGTCGACGACGTCTATGAGGAGTGGCTCGACCGCATCGCCGAGCTTGTCCGCGCCGCAGGGGGCTCTCCCGCACCGTCCGTTCCTCTGCGCCACACCCCGCCCCACGTAGGCAACGAAGCTCCGGAGGCGTACCAGCCGCCTCCTCTCCAAGAAGACGCTATGGCTCCAAGGCGCGTGGCCCCTGGACAGAACCCGCTCCGTCAGGTGCCAGTGCAGCAAGAACAGAGCTACCAAGAGATCCCACGCCCGCAAGGGGCTGCCCGGGCGCTCCCTGCTCCGGCACGCCGCGACCCTGCTCCAGCTCCGGCACGCCAAGACCCCGCGCTGCTCCTAGGTGCAGCGTGTGGGGACCCTCAGGACCAAGCTCTCCACCAGCCGAGGCCTTTTGTGGCCACCGCAGGCTGCCGTGCCTACACCACCGAGCTGCGTAGCGTCGCGTGGCCTGGCAAGTTCAAGCCAGACCAGCCTCCTCGTTACGATGGCACGACTGACCCTGTAGAGTTCCTCCAGCTCTACAAGCTGGGCATCGAAGCTGCCAGCGGGGACGAAAAGGTCATGGCGAACTGGTTACCCATGGCCCTCAAGGAAGGAGCTCGCACCTGGCACCTGAATCTGGCTCCAGGCACGATCTCTTCCTGGGACCAGATGCGCACCCGCTTCATCGCCAACTTCCAAGGTACTCGTGACCGGCCGCCCGCCGTGAGCGACATGCGCCGCATCAAGCAACAACCCGGAGAGACCCTGCAAAAGTACATCCAACGCTTCAACAGCGCGTGCCTCAAGATCCCCAAGGTGTCCGAGGAGGCCATCATCTCGGCCTTCTCCGATGGTGTGCGCGACGTCAAGATGAAGGAGGAGCTGGCGATGCATGAAGACCTGTGCACCTCCCTGGAGCTGTTCAACTTGGCGACCAAGTGCGCCAGAGCTGAGGAGGGACGCCTCTCCCTCCTCGAGCTGCCTGCCGCAGAACTAGAGGAGAAAAAGCCCAAGGCCAAGGACGTGAAGCACAAGGGGGCTGCCGTGCTCGCAGCAGAACCAGACACCAAGCGGGGCAAAGATCTGCCTGAGTCCTCCAGGGGCAGCCAGTACTGTGTGTACCACGACCTCCACACCCACAACACCAACGAATGCCAGGAACTCTGCGCCGTGCGGGAAGGAAGGATCGGCCGTCGTCCCGATCGGGGCTACGACCGAGGAGGAGGAAGAAACGCAGGATGCTGGGAAGACCGTGGCCCGCGCCAAGGGTGGCGCGATCAGCCTCGCGAGGATCGCTGGCGAGACATGCCTCGCGAGGGGGACTGGAGGGATCAGCCTCGTGAGGATTGCCCACAAGGCAACGCAGGCCTCCCTCCACTGCCGCCTCAGCCAAGGAGGAACGAGGACCGCCATCAAGACGAGGGGGCTGGGGGCTTCCAGGAGCCACGCGCAATCGCCTGCATCCTGGGCGGAGCTCAAGCCCCAGCCTCCCAACGCATCTTCAAGCAGTTTGCCCGCGAGGTGAACGCAGCCCGCCCCAGGCTCGAAGCAACGCGCCCTCTCAGGTGGTCGGCGTGCGCCATCACATTCAGCTCGGCGGATCAACTCAAGTGTGCAGCCACAGCTGGCGTCCTCCCGATGCTCTGCTCCCCAGTCATCAGCAATGTACTGGTCACCAAGACCCTCATCGATGGTGGGGCAGGGCTCAACGTCCTGTCCGTGGAAACGTTCAACAATCTCCAAGTGCCCTACGACTAGCTTCAGCCAACCAAGCCTTTCTCTGGAATCACCGACGGCTCCATGGTCCCGATTGGGCAGGTCCGCCTCCCTGTCACCTTCGGGGCACGTGACAACTACCACACTGAGCTCATCGACTTCGACGTCGCCCACATCCACCTGCCGTACAACGCCATCCTCGGGTACCCAGCGCTGGCCAAGTTCATGGTCGTGACTCACCATGGCTACAACGTCCTCAAGATGCCAGGGAGTGGCGGAGTCATCACGGTGCCCTGTGAGGAGAGGGATGCAGTGTGTTCCCTGGAGCGAGCCTTTCAGGCCGCGTCACTGGAAGACCCGGATCACGGAAGCAGGAGGCTTCCCAAGACCACCCCCAAGAAGAAGAAGACATCGTCCGGACCGGCCCCTCGGGAGGCAGGCCCCTCAGGGCCCGCGTCTGTCCAGGGGGAGCCTCCTCCCATCGCATAGGAAAGCGCGCCCGGCGCCCTCCTCGGGCAGGGCTCGGGGGCTCTCCCCTGGAGGGTCACTGACCTGGCGAGGGTCACGAGGGAGGTGCTTGGGCACCACGTGGAGGCGTGTTTCGAAGCATGTTTCCCTCAGGAAGGAGCAAGGCAAGGAAGGTCAGACCCGCAGGAGTTCGTCGACAAAGCCATTCAAGAACTACAGGAATCAAGGATCATGAGAGGTTGCCGCCGTCTACCGGCTGCGGCTCCCCATCCAGGCGAGGATGGTGGGCTGCGCGTCTGCGTCGATGTACCAGGGCTCAACCAAGCTGCTACGATGGAGCGCCTCTGGCCCTTGCGAGTGGGGCGCTGCCGGGGTCCGCCACATAGCTACGTTCGCATGCCTTACGGCCTGCCGAGCACAGTTGCTATGCGCCAGCGCCTCATGAGGGGCATCACGGAGGCTCAAGAAGACAGGCGTTCCGCGGCCCTGGCGGAGATGGAGGTGATTCGCAAAGAGCTACCAGTGCCTCCGGAGCCTCCCGAGGCCCCTAGGCCTGGGGGCTCGTGAGGATCGGCTTCCGCAGCCTCCCGAGTCTGCTGCACCAACACCCCTTCGCCCTCGACACCCTCAGGTGACATCTTACAAGTTTCATTTCCAGCTGGGAGCGCCCTCCCAGGGCCGCATCGTTCCCAGGCCGCGTGGGTCCGTCCCTGCGGTATGTATCCCTTTTATTTTCATGTCGTTAGCTTTCTTTGTTGGGGGCGCCCCTCGGGCTGCATTATCCCCAAGTCGCTCGGGCCAGGCCCAGCGCCATGTATCTCCCTTGCGTTTATCTCCAGCTATGCATTCGCCCATCATGCTTGATTACTTGATGCCTGCCCACGGCACCTCTTCTTCTCCATGTCGACCACTTGCACGTTAAAGGGGGGGTACCTGAGCATCACGACTCAGGGCTCTTCCTGGCTCTCCAGCCCTCACCCTCTGGCTATGTCCATGGCATAGCGACCTGGCGTACCAGCGACGGCTGAGACAAGCTCGAGGGCTGGGACCCGAGGACGTAGAGTGCCGGCATCTAACCAAGTTTGCAGGAACGCAGCCCAAGATAAGGCCTAGTGCCAGGCGCAACCTGCCTAGAGGTAGGGCCCCGTGAGTCCCGCGCTGGCTCACGGGTGCCCAGATACACCTCACCTAGCCCTACCGTGCCGGCCACGTGTCAGGGCGGGGCTGTACACGCCCCGGGGGCTCCTCCCGGAGGGGGGCCCCCTCCCACGTACCAGTGGAAGCACCATGCTCCGCGCTGGCTGACGACACTACCGAGGAGCGGCTATGCCCTTACACATGTGGAAGCGCTATGCTCCGCACTGGTGATAAACAACTGAGGGTGGCCCCCGGGCCGCATCAACCTCAGGGAGCCCAGAGCTCAGTGTCTAGCCTCATCGCAACGCCTCCCCTCGGGAGCGCCGCGCGAGGGGGCTGGGCGCGGGGGCTGCGCCTGGGTCATGCCCGGATGTACGCCACCCAGCTAGGCCCCTCGGGCCTGGTTCGTCGCGCGCCTCTCCCCGAGCGGAGCCAAGGTATGAAGGCCGTTTGAGCGTCAAGGGGGACCCCTGAGCATCGCGACTCAGGGGCCTAACTGGTCTCATAGCCCCTCACTCCTTAGTTCCGAAAGGCTATGCTGGGTGAGGCACGCGCGGGGCCGGGCTCTGCAGACGTAGAACGGTGGCCCCACTCACATCTCACCTAATCGCATGCTGTTTGCGCGTCAAGGGGGACTCCTGAGCATCGCGACTCAGGAGCCTAACTGGCTCCGTAGCCCCTCACTCCTTTGGTCCTATCCTGGTTTCCGGTCGGGGCTAACGCTGGGTGAGGTACGCGCGGAGTCGGGCTCTGCAGACGTAAAATGGAAGATCCACCTACATCACACCTCCCTACTTGTTGTTCGTGCGCCAAGGGGGACTCCTGAGCATCGCGACTCAGGAGCCTAACTAGCTTCGTAGCCCCTCACTCATTTGGTCCCGTCCTGGTTTCCGGTCGGGGCTAATGCTGGGTGAGGTACGCGCGGGGCCGGGCTCTGCCGGCATAGAACACAAGCAAGTAGGGAAGGAAAGCATAATATTCAAGGAACTTAAAAGCAAATATTACAGTCCATACTATTGTCTCGATACCAAACGCAAGTTTAAACGCCTCCCCGAGGCATGATGCATGATGCAGGAATTAAAAGCAGGGCAGGAGCAGTAGCGGAGTGACTTGGCGGCGGTGGAGCAGCGCGGGTGGCCCCGCCTCACGGAGCAGCAGAACCGGAAGCATCCTGCTTTGACTTGGTATTGAAGGCCCGGAACTTCCCCAGTAGAGCCTCCGCGCGACCCTTCACGGCCTTGGCAGCGGCAGCAGCACCCTCGCTGCTTACCGGCTCCAGCAGGCTGTCAAGGTCGGCGCTGGGGTCGCGAAGGTAGATGTGGGTGAAGACCCGCGTCAGTGCAGCAGAAGACAAGACACGCGCCTCGGCCTCAGCCATGGGGCCAAGGCTGAGGGTGACATCCTCAAGAGCACGAACCAGGAAGGGAAGCAGCTTGGCGGGGCTGTCCTCGGCGCCGGCCAACAGGCTCTCCAAGCCACTGGCATAGAGCATCTTCAGCGAAGCACGATCCTGCTTCTCCATGTCTGCGAAGGCCATGCGATCCTCGGCAAGAACCTTGGCCTTGCTGTCCAGCTCGACCTTCGTCGCCTCCAGCTCCTTCCCCAGCGCACCTAGGCGGTCGTGGCGCTTCTTGAGCTTGGCCTCCCGGTCCTTGATGGCCGCCTCGCGAGCCTTCATGCCTTCCTCTTGCTCCTGGCGAAGACGAACCTCCTTCGTGAGCTGGTCCCGCGGGCCTTGCAGCTCGTCCTCCAGCGCCTTGCAACGATTGCGGACTGCAACCACCTCCCCCAGGGCTGCGTCCCGAGCAGCCTTCGTCTCAAGGATGGCCTGCCTATCCTCGTCGCAGGCCGTCGAGGCTTGAACCAGCACCGCCCGGATCGAGGCGTCGGAGCGAATCCATCCCGAAGCCAGCTCCAAGCGCCCGGCCACCAGGCGAGGGTCGGCGCCAAGAAGATCCTGCCGCAGCCGGTCCAGTCCAGCAACAGCACGCTCCAGGACGGTAGGAGGAGTTGGAGAAACAACAGTCGTCAGAACGGAGGAAGAAGGCGGCGACGGCAAGACCACAGCATCCTGAGGTGGAGCCTGCTGCACCCCGGCGGCTGTGGTGGCGGCAGTGGGCAAATGCACCACAGGAGTCACTTGGGCCACGGGGGCTGAGCTTGCCCCAGCCAGCTTGGCCTGGCCTCGCGAGGACGACCGGGCGGGAGAAGCCCGCGCGCCACGGTCACCCTCCTCCACAGGCGGAGGCGCTGTCGCGGATGGAGCCTCAGGAGCCCCCTTCGGCTTCTTCGCCGCGGGCGCCAGCCTATTCAAGAGATGCGAATGTCAAGCCTCGGCAGCGGAGCAAGAAATAAAGACAAGGGTCGGGCACTTACGGGTCATCACCGGTGAGCTCGGGCAGCCTCCGGCCAAACTTGAAGCCTGACAGCCGGCTGGAAGGGTCGACCTTGGAAGCAGAAGGCGCGTCTGCAAACTGCCTCGAGGCAAGGGCAGGGCGGCGGGAGATCAGCCCGGTCTTGTCCTTCTTCGGGATCAGGGGCAAGCTCCTGCTGACCTGCTCGTCTCCATCCTCGTCATCATCGCTCGAAGAAAGGCAGAGACTGCGGGGTCTGCGCCGGGGGAGGGGAGCCCTCGACTCTCCATCGGTCGCCTCAGAGTTGGGCCCCTTTCCCCGCTCCTCTTCGTCCTCCTCCTTGCTGGAGTCGCCGGAGGGCACATCCACCAGTCCCTCGGAAGCCGCCACGGGCACGAGCCCATCCCCGTTAAAAATGGGCATGGACTTCACCACCTGCTCCCAGTCATCGCGAAGGAACAAGGGCTTGGGAGCGCCCTCCAACCTTGCCACCTCGCCCCCTACCAGAGATTGGAGGACCGCGGCCAGATCTTCATCGCTCAAGGCCGTGGGGCTCAGGTGAGGCCTCCACATCGGAGGTGAGTACCGCCGGAGTGGAGCCAGCTGGTGCTCCAGGAACTCCTTCAGCAGCAACGCACCGGTCAACTTCGCCACCGCCATGCTGGCCGGCCTCAGGTCCGTGTCCATTTTCTCCAACACCAGTTTTGCGCGGGGGTCCGTGAGCTCCGCTCGGCCCTAGTCGCCGGAGCTCGCGGGCGGCTCCGCGGGCAAGATCAGCCTAGGATGGACGCGCCCGGCATCTACCAAGACCCACTTGCTCCGGAAGCCCTCAATCCTCTTCCCGGGATTCGAGATGGCAATGGTGCCACTGTACGCGACAAAGCCCGCGCACGCGGAAGGAGAACCGCGAGTGACCCGGAGGGAGAAGTAGTGGCGCAGCAAGGCCACCGAAGGCTACACCCCTACGTGGGCCTCGCAGTAGTAAGCGAAGATCGCCAGAAGAAGAACGGAGTTGGGGTGGAGATGCAGAGCCTGCAAGTTGTAATGGCGGAGGACAGAGAAGAAGAACTCGGAGAAGGGAGGCACCAGGCCCGCAGCAATGGAGCTTACAAAGAGAGGATAAAAGGCGGTCCCTTGTCCCGTTGATGCCCTGCGCCGCCGCCATCTAGCGCAGCCGGGCAAGGCCAGCCTTGGACACATTCGGCAAGTCCAGAGCAGCAGAGTACCAAGCTTCGGCCAGAGGCTGGCGAGGCGCCATGGCTTCCTAGGTCACGCAGCCGGAGTAGATCTGGAAGTTTGGAGGAAGAAAGGGCAAGCGCAAGAAAGGGGATCTGAGCAGCAACCGTAGAAAGCAAAAGGAAAAGTCTGGGCAGATGCCGCTCCTTTATCGACCTGCACGGTTGCTGAGGCACTGGTGTCTAATCAACCGCCACGCGGCGCCCAAGGCCGCAGGCGGCGCCCAAGGCCGCAGGCTGTTAGGGCCCGCGGCGCTTCGCCCTTGCCCTTTCGCCTCTCGGCACGGCCAAGTCCGGGCGCGCCTTGGGCCCGGGGGCTACTGTCGGCGTTCTGGGAACAGGGGTCCCCAGACTTGCCTGCCTGCGGCCTGCGGCGTGGCTCAAAGGAGGCCCAGCACAGCCCATCTTCATCAACACAAGACTCAAGACCCTCGCAAGGGGCCAAGCCTCGCGAGGCAGACGACACGGAGCTTCCTCAGGCATGGCCTCGTCAGGCTGGCTCGCGAGGAGGCGGAGAGATCAAGGCAGGGTACCTCGCGAGGTGCCCGTGACGCAAGCCATGATGACTCAGGGCGCCAGGCGGGTGCCAGCGCGTGCAGCGTCCTTCTTTCCTCTTTGGTGCAAAGGGGGCAAGCGCAGCCGCAGAGTACCGAGGCATCAGGCAAAGGTTGCCATTTCGGTGCAATGAGACCAAGACCAGGAGGACTACGAGACGGAGGTCACCGTGGAGCCCAGGACGGCGTCATCACCAGAGCTTTACGCAGGCGAAGACTGCTTTTGTCAAGATAGTTGATACTTGCTGTCCCCCTTCAAATTAGCCCGCCATTGTTGGCTCCCTTCCCGCTCAATATTTGGGAAGAGGACCAGGGCCTCTATAAATAGAACCAGCCACCCACATAGCAGGGGGTTCGGTCGGTGGGTTCATTCGGTTTGCAAGCAGATTAAGAAAGAGAGAAAGGTGGCTGAACTCCTTCTAGCAGTTCATCACCCCAGCCAAGAACAGACCCTTGCGAGGCTGTTCTTCCTTGTATTGTTCATCATCATCAGCCCCAAGAGGCAATCCACCAACGACACACTGGAGTAGGGTATTACACCACAACGGTGGCCCGAACCAGTATAAATCTTGTGTCCCTTGTGCAGTTCTTTTAGTAGTTTAGATCTTTGCGAGGCGGGGAGGTAGAAGGCATAATCTCCGCACGCACCCTAGTGTTCGAACCTTAAGGGTCTGCCGGAACCCGAAATCTGACAATGACGCAACAAGCACAAGCATCGAAACAATAACAAAGGAACCCAAGACACGGCGGTCAACGACAGATTCAGTGGATCCAAACCCGGTCAACGGAAGAAGCCATTCAAGGCAAATAGAGATGGCCCCTCCAGTTTAGACCGAATACTTGATCGGCCTTGCCAGATACATGGCACCCCCGATAAACCCGCCAATCACACCAACATAAATTGTTGGGTCTTTAAACAGGCCGGCAAATTCAATGCCGAAGACAGGAGCAAAGGGTCACCCAGTGACGACGATGACCAAGAGCCTCATCAAACGAACACGGGGGGACAAAAGCAATTTCCCTCCAAGGTAAAGACAATGAATATGATATATGTCACAAATATCCCTAAGAGGGAGCGCAAGCGCACATTACTGGACATCTACGCCATAGAGCCGGTCGCCCCAAAATTCAACCCATGGTCGGCTTGCCCGATCACCTTCGACTGAAAGGACCACCCAACCAGTATCCGTCATGGAGTTTCGCAGCCTTGGTCCTCGATCCAATCATCGACGGATTCCATCTCACGCGAGTCCTCATGGACGGCGGCAGCAGTCTCAATCTACTTTATCAAGACACTATCCGCAAAATGGGCATCAATCCGTCAAGAATCAAGCCCACTAAAACTACCTTTAAAGGAGTAATACCTAGTGTATAGGCCCCTGCATGGGCTCAATCACACTGGAAGTCGTCTTCGGTTTGCTGGATAACTCTCGAAGTGAAGACCTGATCTTCTATATCGTCCTGTTCCACAGTGGCTACCACACACTGCTCAGATGAACTGCTTTCGCCCGCTTTAACGCAGTCCCGCACTGCGCCTCTCTAAAGCTTAAGATGCCCGGTCCACATGGCATCATTATAATCAACGGAAACACGTAACGCTCCCTCCGTACTGAGGAACATACGGCGGCCATTGCGGCCGAACTACAAAGCCGTCCTATCAAGCCGCACACCTCATCGGCTATTAAGCCGCCAGACTCTATTACACAAGGCTGGCCAATTCCGCATACTAACAGCTCGGCAATTCCAAAGCTGGATTAGTAGCTTCTCCTCCATCGATCGCCATGTATATCCATGAAAGCCGTACCGCGTGTGCATAATTACACGCTCAAAGTACCTTGCGCACCGGCGGAGGCACAATACGGACAAGCCTATAGTACGGCTCGACCCTATACGGCCTTCCCCTTTTCTTTAATTATTTTTTATCTTTTACCACAGGTGCATCAAAACTTGCTCATCCTACAGACTCACAAGGACTCTTTCCGAGCCCGGTTCCGTACAAATAGTCAAAAACCATTCCTCTCAAGGAATCTTTTCTTACTCAGGCGAAAGCGGCGGAGACGTGCGGCAGTAGGGTACAAAGGACTTTGTAGACCACAACTTCACTCAAGAACCTGTATAAAGCTTTTTCCCTTAGCCTTAGACCCCCGGCATGTAAAATTTCCTTGGTGATTATGGTACCCTCTGTAAGATTACGTTTTGACGTATCAACCATATTCCAGTAAACCAAATTATTCTTTGGTATCGTCTTTACTTATAGACTTTATTCCGTCTCTTTAGTTGTCTCAAGCACACACGTCGACACAAATTGCCAGGGGCTCTATATGGCAACACATGTGTTGCCAAACAAAAAGTCCCAATAGTTTTATAGCACAATTCGGTGTCCCGAGCTCGGCACTATATGCATGTGCTCCGAATCATGTCTTTGGTCAATAGTTGGGTTGCCCGGCTCCTGTGTTTGCTACCTTACATTCTGTTCGATCGGCTAGGGTAGTAAAGGGAGAACTACTGCGATTTTGTTTCCAGTTTGTCCGGTTAAGCACCTCAGTAGAGAAAGCCGAAAACTGACTGTCATGATGCAGCGAGAGATGGTCAGCCACTCGGCGACTTATTAAAATCTTTAGTGATTTTTACGTATTACACGAAGGACTGTTTTCCGGTCACATATGCAACGCAATCCGCATTGGGATAGCCGCGTACACACCACGGGCTACTTTGTAGACCCATCGTCAAACTCCTATGGCTAAGTGAGAGCAATAAAACCACATAGTCTTATTTCCTGGTTCACCGCGCTGACACCTCCCTCATGGACCAAGACATTGGGATAAGTGTAGTCATGTGCAATTCTGAACACCCAGTAGTATCTACATGGGGGTTGAAGCCGACGAGTGGGAACGCTCAGATATGAAAATGGCCGCATAGGAGGATAAAACCCTTCATAAAGGCATGAATATATTACAAAAACCTTAGTTCATAATACAAACTCCCGAATAGTTCGGACTCATTCACTCGAACACTACATCCTTCGAGCAATGGCCATCTACAAGGTGGGCACCTTTTAGTACATCCTCAAAATAGCGCTCAGGTGTGCGATGGTCCTTGCTTTCAGGCGGGCCCTCAACTACCACCTTTTCGGCCTTCATCTTTGCCCAGTGCATCTTAACACGGGCAAAGGCCATTTGTGATCCTTCTATGCAGGACCACCTCTTGACGGCGTCGATTCGGGGCAGTGCATCGATGAGACGTCGCACAAGGCCGAAGTAGCTGGCTGGAATGGCTTCGGTCGGCCACAATCGGACTATGACGTCCTTCATGGCCGCGCTGGACATCTTATGCAGCTCCGCGCATTGTGCCATCTGGTCATTTAACAGTGTGGGACGCTCCTGCCCCGCAAACTGCGACCAGAAAAACTTCTCCGTTGCGTACCCCTCTTGGGCCTGAAAGAATTGGGCGGCGTCCGTAGCACTCTTCGGCAGATCCACATATGCATCTAGAGAACTCCATAGTTAATTAAGCAAGTCATACCCCGATTCCCAAATTTAGCCTGTAACGGAAAAGCCTTACCAGCCGCTATGTGTCTGACTTGACGGATTTCCTCGCGCACCGCGCGGAATTCGGACCGCGCCTCCTAGGAATCTTGAAGGGCCTTGGAGAGTTCGGTCCCCTTCGCCTTATTTTTCCTCTTCTAAGGACTCACACTTATGGGTGGTGTCCTTGAGCTTCTGCGCTACCTCGGTCACCCATTCCTCAAAACGGCACCGAGCGGCCTGTTCGGCCGTTAAGTCCGCATCCGCTTTATCAGCGGCCGCCTTGCTTACCCTCACTTGCTCCTTGGCTTGGGTAAGCTCACCCCTGAGGGTTTCAACCACGGCATCACCATCTGCACAAACACACACATTGCAGCTCTAGAAATTCCACAAAACATGGACATACACAGGCATAAATAAGAGTATCTCATACCTTGTGTCTGGTCGAGCCGCTTGTTAACAAGGACTAGGTCCTCATCAGCTCGCTCTAGTTTCCATTTGAGTTCGGAAATTTCCGCTGACTGGGCAGTCTCCGCTAACAGGGAGGCCTGTTTCCAAATAAAATAGCATGTTACCACCTGACAACTGACTATTGATCCATTGCTCGCTTTTCTTTCAAAGAACCGAACAGAGTCTCAGGGGCTACTGTCTATATACAGGCATATTTCTCATAAAAATGATCAAAAACATTACACCGCGTACCTCGAAGCCTGCTAGCAGGCTGTAGAAGGCTTCGTTCAGCCGGCTCTTGGTGGACTGAATCTTCTCAGCCACCGTACCCATCAGGATGCGGTGCTCATCTAGGATGGATGCACTTTGCGGTGCGTCCATCGTGGTATTCGCCGCCTCCGGATTAATAGAGGACGCTGCTACCCCTTCCCCTGTAGGGGGGCGCTCATTAGACTCTAGAGCCATATAGGTCTCTGGAGTAGTATGCGGCTGTGGGTCAGGTTGACCGGGGCCCCCGTTGCCGGTCTCCGTGGGGGCCGTACCCCCCAGTCCTTCAGCAGCCAAGGTGTTGCCCTCCGGCACCGTTAAGTCCCCCCCCCCCCGTGTCTCTTCGAGGCCCGGGGAGGGCCTATGCGATGACACCTTGGTGTCATCCACCCTAGGCAGAGGGGGAGATAGTGGAGGCAATTCGCTCTCCATCATCTCTGGCGGCAAATCCCCCCGAGGATGAGGATTGCTGGGGGAGACTGCGGGCCGGTCTAAAAAAATATAGAACTTAGAGTTATCATCACGGTCCATAGATATTGTATGTATGTGAAAAAATCCTAGACTACTTACGAGTCGGCTTGGGGCTTGGTCCGGTGATGATGCTTCGGGATGGCCTCGGTGTCTGATTCCGAGTCATTGGAGAGGGTAATATTGTCCCTCTTGGATGCTTCGGCCTCCAGGTCTTTGGAGGTCACCCTCTTCTTCCCCTTGCGGGGAGGATCTTCTTCTTCCTCCTCTTCCTCGTCATCGCCGTCGCCCTCGTGAGAGGACTGGCCATCAGCTTCTTCGGACATTGTGTCCGAAGCGCCCTCCTCTTTCTTATTCTTCTTGTCCTTCTTTACCGACACCTGGTATGGCGCCGGGACTAGCATCTCATCAGTAGAGGATCGACTGTGTTTTTAAGGAGCGGAGCCGGACACCGGATCTGCTCTGCCTTCTTGGTCCAGACCTGTTTTAAGATGGACTATTCAATACTTCTCCTTCGGATGGATGCACCAATTGGTGTTCGGAGGTTTTAGAATTTACCTCGGAGGCTAGATGATTGCAGTCGAGGCCGATGTCATCTAATGACTTTGGCCATGACTTCTGCTTCTTAAAAAGCAGCTTCCAAATCCCCTTATGCATTCTACCACAGAACCGTTGTAGCATCTGCGGCCCTTCTGGATTGAACTCCCACATCTTGAGGGACCGCCGCTGGCAGGGAAGTGCTCGGTGGATCAACATCACTTGGATCACATCAGCGAGGGTAATGTCCTTTGCTATCATGCCTTGGACGCGTTTCTGCAACAGCAACACCTCATTGACGGACCCTCAGTCCGGACCCTTGTCGGTCCAGGATGTGAGCCTTAGTGGGGGTCCGGATCTGAAGGCTGGAGCGGCTGCCCACTTAGGGCCGCGAGGCTCTTTGATATAGAACCATTCTTGTTGCCATATCCTAATGGTGTCCACAAAGACTCCCTTTGGCCAGTTAACTTTGGGGAGCTTGCTCACCATGGCACCACCGCAGTCCGCGTGTTGCCCATCGACCACCCTCGGCTTCACATTGAAAATCTTGAGCCATAAGACGAAGTGTGGAGGGACGCGGAGGAAGGCCTCACACACGACGATGAACGCCGAGATATGGAGGAACGAATTTGGGGCCAGATCAAGAAAATCTAGCCCGTAGTAGAACATGAGACCCCTCACAAAGGGGTGGAGGGCGAATCCGAGTCCGCGGAGGAAGTGGGGGATGAACACACCCTCTCACTGGCCTCCGGAGTGGGGATGACCTGCGCCAGATCGGGAAGCCTGTGCTTGATTTCCGCGGTTAGATACCGCGCCTCCAACAATTCCTTGATGTTCTCCTCCGTGACGGAGGAAACCATCCACTTGCCCTGAGAGCCGGCCATGGTCGGAGGAGTAGCGAGGGGAAGAAAAGCTTGGAACTTGGGCACTGGAGCTCAAGGATGGGGAGGCAGAGAAAGAGAATGGGGCGTCGGATGGAAGATTTGGATTCTATCCACTTATATGGAGTGCGAATATTAAGCATCCCCCCTCCCTTGAGCCTTAAAACTCGCCTGTTCCCAAGGGGTCATGCGAACGGCACAGTTAGATTACCAAAACACGTATTGATGAGAATCCCGCAATAAGGCGACACGATCTCTGGTTTGACAAGACATGTCGATAGGAGTTGCGTGTTAAAACGCGAGGCGAGAGGCCCAAAAACGGTTCGAAATGACAGCAGAGCTAAGTGTGATGTTTCGCTGGAAAAAGCTGGCGATGGATATATCTTATTTTAAGTATTATGCTTTTATGGTTGGAGGGTTAACCTGTTAAACAGGTCCGGACATAGTTCTTGTTGATCAACTACTTTAAAGTATTCGGAGGAGGAACCCCCCTTGCAATGCCGAAGACAATCTGCGCGCCGGACACATCGTCATTGAAGCCTGGTTCAGGGGCTACTGAGGGAGTCCTGGATGAGGGGGTCCTCGGGCATCCGGGCTATGCACCATGGGCCGGACTAATGGGCCGCGAAGATACAAGATAGAAGACTTTCCCCCGTGTCCGGATGGGACTCTCCTTTGCGTGGATGGCAAGCTTGGTGTTTGGATATGAAGATTCCTTTCTCTGTAAACTGACTTTGTACAACCCTAGACCCCTCCGGTGTCTATATAAACCGGAGGGTTTTGTCCATAGAGGCAATCATAATCATACATGCTAGACATCTAGGGTTTAGCCATTATGATCTTGTGGTAGATCAACTATTGTAACCCCTATACTCATCAACGTCAATCAAGAGGACGTAGTGTATTACCTCCATCAAGAGGGCCCAAACCTGGGTAAACACCGTGTCCCTGTCTCCTGTTACCTTCGATCCTTAGACGCACAGTTCGAGACCCCCTACCCGAGATCTGTCATTTTGACACCGACAGATACAATGAACAGGAGTTACCCATCTACTATCAGCTATGGGATAGATTATACCTGCTTCTAGAAGTTTTAATATTTCCATTCTTACCACTTCTTTCATCTTCGGGTTTAACCGACATTTGTGATCAACAATGGGTTTAGCATCAGGTTCCATATTAATTTTGTGCTGACATAGAGTGGGACTAATGCCCTTTAAATCATCAAGAGTATATCCAATAGCAGCTCGGTGCTTCCTTAGAACTTTCAATAATCTTTATTCTTCATGTTCTGAAAGGTTAGCACTAATAATAACAGGATATATCTTATTTTCATCAAGATAATCATATTTCAAAGTGTCTGGCAATTGTTTTAATTCAAACACAAGATCACCTTTAGGTGGAGGAGGACCTCCTAGAGTTTCAATAGGCAAATTGTGTTTAAGCAGACGACGTTGTTCAAAGAAAAGGTTATCTATTTCATTCCTTTCATGCATATGTAAATCATTTTCATGGTCTAACAAATATTGTTCTAAAGGATCAGTAGGTGGTACAGCAATAGAAGCAAGACCAATTAATTCATCCTTACTAGGCAATTCTTTTTCATGAAGCTTTCTACTAAACTTGGAAAAATTAAACTCATGAGACTAATCAATGAAACTAACACTGAGAGTTTGTTTCTTACAATCTATTTTAGCATTAACGGTGTTCAAGAAAGTTCTACCAAAGATAATGGCACAAAAGTCATCTTGTGGGGAACCAAGAACAAGAAAATCAGTTGGGTATTTTATTTTCCCACACAAGACTTCAACATCTCTGACAATCCCAATCAGTGATATTGTATCTCTATTAGCAAGTTTAATAGTAACATCTATGTCTTTTATCTCTGTGGGTGTTATGTCTTTCATAATTTCTCGATATAAGGTGTAAGGAATAGCACTCACACTATCACCTATGTCACATAAACCATGATAACAATGATCTCTTAATTTAACTGAGACAACGGGCATGCCAGCCACAGGTCTATGTTTATCCTTTTTATCAGGTTTGGCAATTCTAGCAGCTTCTTCGCAGAAGTAAATAACATGCCCATCTACATATTCTTCCAAGAGATCTTTAACCATAGCAATACTAGGTTCTACTTTAATTTTTTCATCAGGTTTAGGTGTTCTAATATAGCTTTTGTTAACCATGGTTAAAACTTTAGCATGTTCCTTTATCCTAATAGGGAAAGGTGGTTTCTCTATATAAGCAGAAGGAACGACTTGATCAACATTATAAAGTATAGTTTCTTCTTTAACCGGTATCGGTTCTTTAGTTTCTTCTTTAATAGGTGGGTGCTATTTAAGCCACTTCTCTTCAGGAAGTTCAACATGAGCAGCAAATGATTCACAAAAGGACGCTACTATCTCGGAGTCAAGTCCATATTTAGTGCTAAACTTTTGAAAAGCATCAGTATCCATAAAAGATTTACACAATCATACTTAAGTTTAATATGCGACTCTTTACCTTTGTTGAGTTCCCAATCTTCAAAGTTGCGTTTAATTCTTTCCAAAAGATCCCACCAGAATTCAATAGTCTTCTTCATAAAAGAACCACCACAAGAAGTATCAAGCATGGTTTGATCATTACGAGAAAGCCGAGCATAAAAATTCGGGATAATAATTTCTCTTGAGAGCTCATAATTGGGGCATGAATATAACATTGGCTTAAGCCTCCCCCAAGCTAGAGCGATACTATCTCCTTCACGAGGCCAAAAATTATATATATAATTCCGATCACGATGAACTAGATGCATATGATAATTTTTTTGTGGAACTCCAATTTCATACGATTCCAATTCCAAGATCCAATATCATTGCATAGCCTATACCATGCCAATGTTTTTCCCTTCAAAGATAAAGGGAAAACCTTCTTCATAACTTCATCCCTGGGTAGACCTACAAGCTTAAACAATCCACAAATTTGTTCTACATATATCAAGTGCATATCAAGATATTCGGTTCCATCTCCTGCATAAGCATTAGCTAGCAGTAGTTCTATCATACCTGAAGGAATTTCATATTCAATATTTTAAGTAGGTGTAGTAGGTTGAGGGGTAGCTAATTGTGGTTCCGGATGAGGTGAAGATACCCCGAACAAACCCGTCAAAGGATTGTTTTCCATAGTAGCAAGTGACAATAAATTTCAGTACACTATATAAATGTTTCCTTACCAAATTCCACTTACCAAAGGCGCTTAACTCCCCGGCACCGGCATCATAAAATAGCCTTGATGACCCACAAGTATAGGGGATCAATTGTAGCTCTTTTCAATAAGTAAGAGTGCCGAACCCAACGAGGAGCGGAAGGAAATGACAAGTGGTTTTCAGCAAGGTAATGTCTCCAAGTATTGAAATTGTAAGTAACAGATTAGTTTGATAGCAAGATAATTTGTAACGAGCAAGTAATGATAATAGTAGCAAAAGTGCAGCAAGGTAGCCCAATCCTTTTGAGGCAAAGGAAAGGCCAAAATGGTCTCTTATGATAAGCAAAGCTTTCTTGAGGGTACACGGGAATTTCATCTAGTCACTTTCATCATCTTGGTTCGATTCATGTTCGCTACTTTGATAATTTGATATGTGGGTGGACCGGTGCTTAGGTGCTGATCTTACTTGAACAAACCTCCTAATTATGATTAACCCTCCCACAAGCATCCGCAACTACGAGAAAAGCATTAAGAATAAATTCTAGCCATAGCATTAAACTTTTGGATCCAACCTGTCCCTTACGGAATAGCGCATAAACTGGGGTTTAAGCTTCTGTCACTCTTGCAACCCATCATATAATTGCTACTCCACAATGCATTCCCTTAGGCCCAAATATGGTGAAGTGTCATGTAGTCTATGTTCACATGACACCACTAAGGGAATCACAACATACATTCTATCAAAATATCGAACAAATATCAAGTTCACATGACTACTTGCAACATGATTTCTCCCGTGACCTCAAGAACAAAAGTAACTACTCACAAACGATAATCATGCACAAGATCAGAGATGTATTAAATAGCTATTGGATCTGAATATATACTCTTCCACCAAATAAACCATATAGTAATCAACTACAAGATGTAATCAACACTACTAGTCACCCACAAGCACCAATCTACAGTTTTGGTAACAAGATTGAACACAAGAGATGAACTAGGGTTTGAGAGGAGATGGTGATGTTGAAGATGTTGATGGAGATTGCCCTACCCGAGATGGGAGAGTTGTTGGTGATGATGATGACGATGATTTCCCCCTCCGGGAGGGAAGTCCCCCCCCCCCTGAAAGTTCTCCTGCCCAAGTTCCGCCTCGAGGCGGCGGCGCATCATCCCAGAAGTCCTCTCCTTATTTTTCCTAGGTAAAAATGACTTATATAACAGAAGATGGGCACCGGAGGTGGACCTCGGTGAGCACAACCCACCAGGGCACGCCTAGGCTGCCTGGCGCGCCCAGGAGGGTTGTGCCCGCCTGGTGGGCCCCCTCTGGTACTTATTGGCTCCAATATTCCTCATATATTACATAAAAATTATTCGTGAAGTTTCTACTCATTTGGAGTTGTGCAGAATAGGTGGCCTGACGTAGCTTTTCCAGGTCCAGACTTCCAACCGCTGGAATTCTACCTCTTTGTGTGTACCTTGCATATTATAAGAGAAAGGCATTAGAATTACTCCAAAAAGCATTATTATGGATAAAAACATTATAAATAATAGTAAGAAAAATGGTGCAAAATGGACGTATCACTCTGTCATAGGTTGTGGCGGAGGCGCGTGCTGGATCCCACCGCGCCTGCGCAACCCCTGGAGTGCCCGGGGGATTCGGCGTCCTCGACGGCGCCACCCGTCCTGATAACCCACAAGTATAGGGGATCGCAACAGCTTTCGAGGGTAGAGTATTCAACCCAAATTTATTGATTCGACACAAGGGGAGCCAAAGAATATTCTCAAGTATTAGCAGCTGAGTTGTCAATTCAACCACACTTAGAAACTTAGTATCTGCAGCAAAGTGTTTAGTAGCAAAGTAATATCATAGTGATGGTAATAGTAACAAAAGAGTAACGAAAGCAAAGTAATGTTTTTGGTATTTGTAGTGATTGTAACAATAGCAACGGGAAAGTAAATAAGCGTAAACCAGTATATGGAAAGCTCGTAGGCATCGGATCAATGATGGATAATTATGCCGGATGTTGTTCATCATGTAACAGTCATAACATAGGGTGACACAGAACTAGCTCCAATTCGTCAATGTAATGTAGGCATGTATTCCGAATATAGTCATACGTGCTTATGGAAAAGAACTTGCAAGACATCTTTTGTCCTACCCTCCCGTGGCAGCGTGGTCCTAATGGAAACTAAGGGATATTAAGGCCTCCTTTTAATAGAGAACCGGAACAAAGCATTAGCACATAGTGAATACATGAACTCCTCAAACTACGGTGATCACCGGTAAGTACCCCGATTATTCTCACTTCGGGGTTAATGGATCATAACACATAATAGGTGACTATAGACTTGCAAGATAGGATCAAGAACTCTCATATATTGATAAAAACATAATAGGTTTAGATCTGAAATCATGGCACTCGGGCCCTAGTGACAAGCATTAAGCATAGCAAAGTCATAGCAACATCAATCTCAGAACATAGTGGATACTAGGGATCAAACCCTAACAAAACTAACTCGATTACATGGTGAATCTCATCCAACCCATCACCGTTCAGCAAGCCTACGATGGAATTACTCACGCACGGCAGTGAGCATCATGAAATTGGTGATGGAGGATGGTTGATGATGACGACAACGATGAATCCCCCTCTCCGGAGCCCCGAACGGACTCCAGATCAGCCCTCCCGAGAGGTTTTAGGGCTTGGCGGCGGCTCCGTATCGTAAAACGCGATGAAATCTTCTCTCCTATTTTTTTCTCCCCGAAAGCAGTTATATAGAGTTGGAGTTTGAGTCGGGAGGTCTCCAGGGGGGCCACGAGGTAGGGGGCGCGCCATAGGGGGGCGTGCCCCCCACCCTCGTGGCAAGGGTGTGGGCCCCCTCGTCTTCATCTTTGGCGAGGATTTTTTATTATTTATTGTAAGATATTCCATGGAGTTTCAGGTCATTCCAAAAACTTTTGTTTTCTACACATAAAATAACATCATGGCAATTCTGCTGAAAACAGCGTCAGTCCGGGTTAGTTCCATTCAAATCATACAAGTTAGAGTCCAAAACAAGGGCAAAAGTGTTTGGAAAAGTAGATACGACAGAGACGTATCACGTCCTACCGCGACTATGCCACTCCCAGGAGAGGCAAGCTTGGGCGGTCCTCCCTGGGGCCGCACCGGGTCGCTGCCCCGCGGTCGTCAGGGCCTGGCGCGGGGCCTGATGGCTCATGACACAGGGCACATAGGCGATGGCCCTGGTGCGAGGACTTTAGACACCTACGTGCCCACCATGATGGACCTGGCGTGCCTGGCAGAAGAAGGCCCCAGCCCATTGCCTGAGCCAGGCTGTGTAGCGAGGACACAGGAGGCTGGGTTCTTTCACGAGCCACCCGGAAGCTTCGCCGACCCCTTCAACGACAACAACTGTTGGGTACAGCCGGTATCTCAAGAGCATGCTTATGCTAACCATGGACCGCGGGTGAACTAGGCCACAGCAGCGGCCGTAGACCCTAGGGTGATGGCCCTGCTCCAAGTGGTAGAAGCGCACTGGGGGCGGCGCGGGAGGAGCCCAGAGCCAGGGCCTCCCACGGGCCACATGGAGCAAGGCGCTGAACGGAGGTAGGTCCTCCACCGGGGAAGGCGCCGGCGAGACCTGGTCTTCATCTTTGGTGATGATTTTTTATTATTTATTGTAAGATATTCCGTGGAGTTTCAGGTCATCCCGAGAACTTTTGTTTTCTGCACACAAAACAACATCATGGCAATTCTGCTGAAAACAGCATCAGTCCGGGTTAGTTCCATTCAAATCAAACAAGTTAGAGTCGAAAACAAGGGCAAACGTCTTTGGAAAAGTAGATACGATGGTGACGTATCAACTCCCCCAAGCTTAAACCCTTGCTTGTCCTCAAGCAATTTAGTTGACAGAATGGAAGAAATAAAGAAAAACTTTTACAAACTCTGTTTGCTTGTTGTTGTAAATATGTCAAGCTAGCGTTCAAGTTTTCAGCTAAGATTATAACTAACCATATTTGCAATAATTCTCAGGTCTCATGATTACCCATATCAATAGCATAATCAACTAGCAAGCCATAATAATAAATCTCGGATGACAACACTTTCTCAAAACAATCATAATATGATATAACAAGATGGTATCTCGCTAGCCCTTTCTAAGACCACAAAACATAAATGCAGAGCAACTTTAAAGATCAAGGACCGACTAGACATTGTAATTCATGGTAAAAGAGATCCAATCATAGTCACACCCAATGTAAACTAACAATAATGAATGCAAATGACAGCGGTGCTCTCCAACTGGTGCTTTTTAATAAGAGGATGATGACTCAACATAAAGTAAATAGATAGGCCCTTCATAGAGGGAAGCAGGGATTTGTAGAGGTGCCAAAGCTCGATTTTGAAATATAGGTGAATAATATTGTGAGCGCTATACTTTCATTGTCAACATAACAACCTAGAGATGGTGATATCTTCCATGCTACACACATTATAGGCGGTTCCCAAACAGAATGGTAAAGCTTATACTCCCCCTCCACCAACAAACATCAATCCATGGCTTGCTCGAAACAACGAGTGCCTCCAACATACATCAGGTCCCATGGGGAGTTTTGTTTGCAATTATTTTGATTTAGTTTACATAAAGCATGGGACTGGGCATCCCGGTGACCAGCCATTTATCTCGTGAGTGAGGAGTGGAGTCCACTCCTCTTGAGAATAACCCGCCTAGCATGGAAGACATAGGCAACCCTAGTTGATACATGAGCTATTCGAGCATACAAAACAGGATGATTATTTGAAGGTTTAGAGTTTGGCACATACAAGTTTACTTGGAACGGCGGGTAGATACCGCATATAGGAAGGTATAGTGGACTCATCTGGAATAACTTTGGGGTTTAAGGAGTTTGGATGCACAAGCAGTATTCCCGCTTAGTACAGGTGAAGGCTAGCAAATGACTGGGAAGCGACCAACTAGAGAGCGACAACAGCCATGTACATGCATTAAAATTAATAAACATTGGATGCAAGCATGAGTAGGATATAATCCACCATGAACATAAATATCATGAAGGCTATGTTGATTTGTTTCAACTACATGCGTGAACATGTGCCAAGTGAAGTCACTTAAATCATTCAGAGGAGGATACCACCCTATCATACCACATCATAACCATTTTAATAACATGTTGGCACGTAAGGTAAACCATTATAACTCATAGCTAATCAAGCATGGCACAAGCAACTATGATCTCTAACTATCATTGTGAACATGTTTATTCATAACAAGCTGAATCAAGAATGATGAACTCATCATATTTACAAAAACAAAAGAGGTCGAGTTCATACCAGCTTTTCTCATCTTAGTCAGTCCATCATCTATCATCATAATTGCCTTTCACTTGCACAACCGAATGATGTGAATAATAATAAGAGTGCACGTGCATTGGACTAAGCTAGAATCTGCGAGCATTCAATAAACAGGAGAAGACAAAGCAATATGGGCTCTTGGTTAAATCAACAATAAAGCATATAAGAGCCACTTCAACAATTTAATCATGGTCTTCTCCTACTGACCCCCAAAGAAAAGAAAAGAAATAAAACTATTTACATGGGAAAGCTCCCAACAAGCAAAAGAAGAACAGGAAATCTTTTTGGGTTTTCTTTTTAATTACTACTACAAGCATGGAAAGTAAATTAATTAAAAGTTACAACTAATTTTTTTGTTTTTTTCTTAAGGTTTAATAAACACACAAGAAGAAAGCATAAAAAGAAATAAACTAGCATGGATAATACAATGAAAAAGTATGAGCACCGACATCTAGCAATGAGTGTGTGTGAACATAAATGTAATGTCGGTGAGAACTACGTATTACCCAAGCTTAGGATTTTGGCCTAAGTTGGTCCATGGCCACGGCTGGCCTGGCTGATATCCATAATAATAGTTGTTGGGGTCGTATTGTGATGCAGCAGCTATCGCCTACTGAGCTGCAGCGTGGCAACAAGCAACCTCTTCTCTCCTCCCGTACTCATCTGCCTCCTCTCTGGTAATAGTATATCCTCCTCTTGCCTGATAATCAAAGAAAGAAGGAGCACGGAGAGTAATATGGACAGCATGACGTCTGTCAAAGATTAGTCGATACTGGAGAGGTGATTCATTCCTCTCGACAAACTGGTGGTGAACCATAGCATTAAAATCTAGATAGGCAGGAGGTAGTTCAATATCATCTTCGCGCACATCTATACCAAGAAAATTAGCTACGCGGGTTGCATAAATTCCACCAGAGAAATCTCCATTACGTCTATTAAGATGCAACCTACGTGCAACAATGGCTCCCAAATTATATAATTTGTCTCCTAACACAGCACTCCTAAGAATATTGAGGTCAGGGACACACACGTGACATGCCTCATCTTTACCATTTATGCATCTACCTATGAACAGAGAAAAATAATGTATAGCAGGAAAGGGAATGCTCCCTATGGTAGCTTGTGTAATGTCTCTAGATTCTCCCACAGTTATATTAGCAAGAAAATATCTAAATTCAGATTTGCGAGAATCCCTTATACTACCCCATTGTGGAAGTTTGCAGGTAGTGGTAAAATCCTCTAAGTCCATGGTATAAGATTTGTCATTAATATCAAACAGGACAGTTGGAGAATTACGTGAAGTAGAAAATTCAAACCTCCTCACAATGGAGCTAGTGAGCTCATGATACTGATTGCACTTCTCTTCCTCGAAGCTCACGAGATCAGCCTTACGCAAATATGTGTTGAATTCTTCTTTTATTCCTGCTTGATTCATAAAATTTTCAGAAGGCCACTCAAAAGGACGCACTAGAGCGTCTCTTGGTGGCTCTTCATCAGCATCACGCATTGCAAGCCTGGGTCCTTGCTTCCTTGAAGAACCACCTTGGAACATTTTCCTAAGCATTTTTCTTCCTCTGAAAAATTCTGAAATTTTTTAGTAACTTCAAAATAAAAGTAAACTAAACTCAATAATATTGATAGCAACTACTCCTACAAGTGCCTAGAGCCTATATCATGCATCAAAACTACTTTTGACCATATAAATTTGACATGCAAGCTCAAGAACAGGGTCACCTAAGCAGCAAAAACTTGCAATGAATAAAGCACTAGAACAAAAGCTAATTGGACCAATGGAGGAGTCATATACCAAGGAACAATCCCCCCAAGCAGTTTTGTGAGAGGTGCTTTGAGCAAGGAGATTGAAAATGGCAGCAAAACGAGCTTGGACTCGGGTTTGAGCTGGTTTTTCGTGTTTGGGAGAGGAAGAAGGAGTGTGTGGGTGAAAGAATAAGTGGAGGAGGGCCACCGTGGGCCCACGAGGCAGGGGCGCGCCCTCCACCCTCGTGGCAAGGTGGTTGGCCCCCCTGGTGTGTTCTTTGTTCCATAAATCCTCAAATATTCTAGAAAAAATCATATTTAATTTTCAGGGCATTTGGAGAACTTTTATTTTTCGAGGTATTTTTATATTGCACGGATAATCAGATAACAGACAGAAAATTATTTATTTTTTACTTTATTTCAACTAAATAACAGAGAATATAGAGAGGGTACATAAGGTTGTGCTTCTAGTTTCATCCATCTCATGCTCGTCAAAAGGAATCCACTAACAAGGTTGATCAAGTCTTGTTAACAAACTCATTCCGATTAACATGAAACCGGAGAAATTTCGAATAACACTATGTTACCTCAACAGGGATATGCACACCCCTAATAATAAGTATATCATATTTCTTCTTGACAGTAGGAAGAGGAAATTCAAAACCTCCAAATATAATCGATGGAATTTTTCCGATAGAATAGATACTATGTACTTGAGGTTGTTTCCTTGCAAAGTGTACCGTATGCTCATTACCATTAACATGAAAAGTGGCATTGCCTTTGTTGCAATCAATAACAGCCCCTGCAGTATTAAGAAAAGGTCTTCCAAGAATAATAGACATACTATCGTCCTCGGGAATATCATGAATAACAAAGTCTGTTAAAATAGTAACGTTTGCAACTACAACAGGCACATCCTCACAAATACTGACAGGTACAGCAGTTGATTTATCAGCCATTTGCAACGATATTTCAGTAGGTGTCAACTTATTCAAGTCAAGTCTATGATATAAAGAGAGAGGCATAACACTAACACCGGCTCCAAGATCACATAAAGCAGTTTTAACATAGTTTCTTTTAATGGAGCATGGTATAGTAGGTACTCCTGGATCTCCAAGTTTCTTTTGTATTCCACCCTTAAAAGTATAATTAGCAAGCATGGTGGAAATTTCAGCTTCCGGTATCTTTCTTTTATTTGTAATAATATCTTTCATGTACTTAGCATAAGGATTCATTTTGAGCATATCAGTTAATCGCATACGCAAAAAGTGAAGGAAATATGCCCTAGAGGCAATAATAAAGTTATTATTTATTTCCTTATATCATGATAAATGTTTATTATTCATGCTAGAATTGTATTAACCGGAAACATAATACATGTGTGAATACATAGACAAATAGAGTGTCACTAGTATGCCTCTACTTGACTAGCTCGTTAATCAAAGATGGTTAAGTTTCCTAACCATGAACAAAGAGTTGTTATTTGATTAACGAGGTCACATCATTAGTTGAATGATCTGATTGACATGACCCATTCCATTAGCTTAGTACCCGATCATTTAGTATGTTGCTATTGCTTTCTTCATCACTTATACATGTTCCTATGACTATGAGATTATGCAACTCCCGTTTGCCGGAGGAACACTTTGTGTGCTACCAAACGTCACAACGTAACTGGGTGATTATAAAGGAGCTCTACAGGTGTCTCCAATGGTAGATGTTGGGTTGGCATATTTCGAGAATAGGATTTGTCACTCTGATTGTCGGAGAGGTATCTCTGGGCCCTCTCGGTAATACACATCACTTAAGCCGTGCAAGCATTGCAACCAATGAGTTAGTTGCGGGATGATGTATTACGGAACAAGTAAAGAGACTTGCCAGTAACGAGATTGAACTAGGTATTGGATACCGACGATCGAATCTCGGGCAAGTAACATACTGATGACAAAGGGAACAATGTATGTTGTTATGCGGTCTGACCGATAAAGATCTTCGTAGAATATGTAGGAGCCAATATGGGCATCCAGGTCCCGCTATTGGTTATTGACCGGAGATGTGTCTCAGTCATGTCTACATTATTCTCGAACCGTAGGGTCCGCACGCTTAACGTTATGATGACAGTTATTATGAGTTTATGCATTTTGATGTACCGAAGGTTGTTCGGAGTCCCGGATGTGATCACGGACATGACGAGGAGTCTCGAAATGGTCGAGACATAAAGATTGATATATTGGAAGCCTATGTTTGGACATCGGAAGTGTTCCGGGTGAAATCGTGATTTTACCGGAGAACCGGGAGGTTACCAGAACCCCCCGGGAGTCATATGGGCCATAGTGGGCCTTGGTGGAAAGGAGAAAGGGGCAGCCCAAGGTGGCCGCGCGCCTCCCCCCTAGTCCTATTAGGACTAGGAGAGGTGGCCGGCCCCCCTCTCTCTCTTCCCCCCCCCCCCCTCTTGATGAATCCTATTCCAACTAGGAGTGGGGGGAATCCTACCCTACTCCCAGTAGGACTCTCCTGGCGCGCCTCCCTTGGCCGGCCAGCCCCTCCCCCTTGGATCCTTTATATACGGGGGCAGAGGGCACCTCTAGACACACAAGTTGATCATTGAGATCGTTCCTTAGCCATGTGCGGTGCCCCCTGCCACTATATTCCACCTCGATCATATCGTTGTAGTGCTTAGGCGAAGCCCTGCGTCGGTAGTACATCAAGATCGTCATCACGCCATCGTGCTGACGGAACTCCTCCCCGAAGCTTTGCTGGATCGGAGCCCGGGGATCGTCATCGAGTTGTACGTGTGCTAAGAACTTGGAGGTGCTGGAGTAACGGTGCTTGGATCGATTGGAACGGGAAGAAGACGTACGACTACTTCCTCTATGTTGTGTCAACGCTTCCGTTGCGATCTACAAGGGTATGTAGATCAGACTCTCCCCCACGTTGCTATGCATCACCATGATCTTGCGTGTGCGTAGGAAATTTTTTGAAATTACTACGTTCCCCAACAGTGGTATCCGAGCCTAGGTTTCATGGTTTGATGTTATTTGCACGAGTAGAACACAAGTGAGTTGTGGACGATATAAGTCATACTGCCTACCAGCATGTCATACTTTGGTTCGGCGGTATTGTTGGACGAGATGACCCGGCCCAACCTTACGCGTACGCTTACGCGAGACCGGTTCCCCCGACTTGCTTTGCACACAGGTGGCTTGCGGGCGACTGTCTCTCCAACTTTAGTTGAACTGAGTGTGGCTACGCCCGGTCCTTGCGAAGGTTAAAACGGAGTCTATTTGACAAACTATCGTTGTGGTTTTGATGCGTAGGTGAGATTGGTTCTTGCTTAAGCCCGTAGTAGCCACGTAAAACTTGCAACAACAAAAGTAGAGGACGTCTAACTTGTTTTTGCAGGGCATGTTGTGATGTGATATGGTCAAGACATGATGCTAAATTTTATTGTATGAGATGGTCATGTTTTGTAACCGAGTTATCGGCAACTGGCAGGAGCCATATGGTTGTCGCTTTATTGTATGCAATGCAATCGCGATGTAATGCTTTACTTTATCACTAAACGGTAGCGATAGTCGTGGAAGCATAAGATTGGCGAGACGACAACGATGGTATGATGGAGATCAAGGTCTCGCGCCGGTAACGATGGTGATCATGACGGTGCTTCGGAGATGGAGATCACAAGCACAAGATGATGATGGCCATATCATATCACTTATATTGATTGCATGTGATGTTTATCTTTTATACATCTTATCTTGCTTTGATTGACGGTAGCATTATAAGATGATCTCTCACTAAATTATCAAGAAGTGTTCTCCCTGAGTATGCACCGTTGCGAAAGTTCTTCGTGCTGACACACCACGTGATGATCGGGTGTGATAGGCTCTATGTTCAAATAAAATGGGTGCAAAAAAGTTGCACACGCGGAATACTCAGGTTATACTTGACGAGACAAGCATATACAAATATGGCCTCGGAACACGGAGACCGAAAGGTCGAGCGTGAATCATATAGTAGATATGATCAACATAATGATGTTCACCGATGAAACTACTCCATCTCACGTGATGATCGGACATGGTTTAGATGATTTGGATCACGTAATCACTTAGAAGATTAGAGGGATGTCTATCTAAGTGGGAGTTCTTAAGTAATATGATTAATTGAACTTAAATTTATCATGAACTTAGTACTTGATAGTATCTTGCTTGTTTATGTTGATTGTAGATAGATGGCTCGTGCTGTTGTTCCGTTGAATTTTAATGCGTTCCTTGAGAAAGCAAAGTTGAAAGATGATGGTAGCAATTACACGGACTGGGTCCGTAACTTGAGGATTATCCTCATTGCTGCACAGAAGAATTACGTCCTGGAAGCACCACTGGGTGCCAGGCCTGCTGCTGGAGCAACACCAGATGTTATGAACGTCTGGCAGAGCAAAGCTGATGACTACTCGATAGTTCAGTGTGCCATGCTTTATGGCTTAGAATTGGGACTTCAACGACGTTTTGAATGTCATGGAGCATACGAGATGTTTCAGGAGTTGAAGTTAATATTTCAAGCAAATGCCCGGATTGAGAGATATGAAGTCTCCAATAAGTTCTATAGCTGCAAGATGGAGGAGAATAGTTCTGTCAGTGAGCATATACTCAAAATGTCTGGGTATAATAATCACTTGATGGGAGTTAATCTTCCAGATGATTGTGTCATTGACAGAATTCTCCAATCACTGCCACCAAGCTACAAGAGCTTCGTGATGAACTATAATATGCAAGGGATGAACAAGACTATTCCCGAGCTCTTCGCAATGCTGAAAGCTGCGGAGGTAGAAATCAAGAAGGAGCATCAAGTGTTGATGGTTAATAAAACCACTAGTTTCAAGAAAAAAGGGCAAAGGGAAGAAGAAAAGGAACTTCAAGAAGAACGGCAAGCAAGTTGCTGCTCAGGAGAAGAAACCCAAGTCTGGACCTAAGCCTGAAACTGAGTGCTTCTACTGCAAGCAGACTGGTCACTGGAAGCGGAACTGCCCCAAGTATTTGGCGGATAAGAAGGATGGCAAGGTGAACAAAGGTATATGTGATATACATGTTATTGATGTGTACCTTACTAATGCTCGCAGTAGCACCTGGGTATTTGATACTGGTTCTGTTGCTAATATTTGCATCTCGAAACAGGGACTACGGATTAAGCGAAGATTGGCTAAGGACGAGGTGACGATGCGCATGGGAAACGGTTCCAAAGTCGATGTGATCGCGGTCGGCACGCTACCTCTACATCTACCTTCGGGATTAATATTAGACCTAAATAATTGTTATTTGGTGCCAGCGTTGAGCATGAACATTATATCTGGATCTTGTTTAATGCAAGACAGTTATTCATTTAAATCAGAGAATAATGGTTGTTCTATTTATATGAGTAATATCTTTTATGGTCATGCACCCTTGAAGAGTGGTCTATTCTTGTTAAATCTCGATAGTAGTGATACACATATTCATAATGTAGAAGCCAAAAGATGCAGAGTTGATAATGATAGTGTAACTTATTTGTGGCACTGCCATTTAGGTCATATCGGTGTAAAGCGCATGAAGAAACTCCATACTGATGGACTTTTGGAACCACTTGATTATGAATCACTTGGTACTTGCGAACCGTGCCTCATGGGCAAGATGACTAAAACACCGTTCTCCGGTACTATGGAGAGAGCAACAGATTTGTTGGAAATCATACATACAGATGTATGCGGTCCGATGAATATTGAGGCTCGTGGAGGATATCGTTATTTTCTCACCTTCACAAATGATTTAAGCAGATATGGGTATATCTACTTAATGAAACATAAGTCTGAAACATTTGAAAATTTCAAAGAATTTCAGAGTGAAGTGGAAAATCATCCTAACAAGAAAATAAAGTTTCTACGATCTGATCGTGGAGGAGAATATTTGAGTTACGAGTTTGGTGTACATTTGAAAAATTGTGGAATAGTTTCGCAACTCACGCCACCCGGAACACCACAGCGTAATGGTGTGTCCGAACGTCGTAATCGTACTTTACTAGATATGGTGCGATCTATGATGTCTCTTACTGATTTACCGCTATCGTTTTGGGGATATGCTCTAGAGACGGCCGCATTCACGTTAAATAGGGCACCATCAAAATCCGTTGAGACGACGCCTTATGAACTATGGTTTGGCAAGAAACCAAAGTTGTCGTTTCTGAAAGTTTGGGGCTGCGATGCTTATGTGAAAAAGCTTCAACCTGATAAGCTCGAACCCAAATTGGAGAAATGTGTCTTCATAGGATATCCAAAGGAAACTATTGGATACACCTTCTATCACAGATCCTAAGGCAAGACTTTTGTTGCTAAATTCGGAAACTTTCTTGAGAAGGAGTTTCTCTCAAAAGAAGTGAGTGGGAGGAAAGTAGAACTTGACGAGGTAACTGTACCCGCTCCCTTGTTAGAAAGTAGTACATCACAGAAAACTGTTTCTGCGACACCTACACCAATATGTGAGGAAGTTAATGATAATGATCATGAAACTTCAGAACAAGATACTACTGAACCTCGTAGATCAACCAGAGCAAGATCCGCGCCAGAGTGGTACGGTAATCCAGTTCTGGAAGTCATGCTGCTAGATCATGATGAACCTACGAACTATGAAGAAGCGATGGTGAGCCCAGATTCCGCAAAGTGGCTTGAAGCCATGAAATCTGAGATGGGATCCATGTATGAGAACAAAGTATGAACTTTGGTTGACTTGCCCGATGATCGGCAAGCAATTGAGAATAAATGGATCTTCAAGAAAAAGACTGACGCTGATGGTAATGTTACTGTTTATAAAGCTCGACTTGTCGCAAAAGGTTTTCGACAAGTTCAAGGGGTTGACTACGATGAGACATTCTCACCCGTAGCAATGCTTAAGTCTGTCCGAATCATGTTAGCAATTGTCGCGTTTTATGATTATGAAATATGGCAGATGGATGTCAAAACTGCATTCCTGAATGGATTTCTGGAAGAAGAGTTGTATATGATGCAACCGGAAGGTTTTGTCGATCCAAAGGGAGCTACAAAGTATGCAAGCTCCAGCAATCCATTTATGGACTGGTACAAGCATCTCGGAGTTGGAATAAACGCTTTGATAGTGTGATCAAAGCATTTGGTTTTATACAGACTTTTGGAGAAGCCTGTATTTACAAGAAAGTGAGTGGGAGCTCTGTAGCATTTCTGATATTATATGTGGATGACATATTGCTGATTGGAAATGATATAGAATTTCTGGATAGCATAAAGGGATACTTGAATAAGAGTTTTTCAATGAAAGACCTCGGTGAAGCTGCTTACATATTGGGCATTAAGATCTATAGAGATAGATCGAGACGCTTAATTGGACTTTCACAAAGCACATACCTTGACAAAATTTTGAAGAAGTTCAAAATGGATCAAGCAAAGAAAGGGTTCTTGCCTGTGTTACAAGGTGTGAAGTTGAGTCAGACTCAATGCCCGACCACTGCAGAAGATACAGAGAAAATGAAAGATGTTCCCTATGCTTCAGCCATAGGCTCTATCATGTATGCAATGTTGTGTACCAGACCTGATGTATGCCTTGCTATAAGTTTAGCAGGGAGGTACCAAAGTTATCCAAGAATGGATCACTGGACAGCGGTCAAGAACATCCTGAAATACCTGAAAAGGACTAAGGATATGTTTCTCGTATATGGAGGTGACAAAGAGCTCACCGTAAGAGGTTACGTTGATGCAAGCTTTGACACTGATCCGGACGATTCTAAATCGCAAACCGGATACGTGTTTACTTTAAACGGTGGAGCTGTCAGTTGGTGCAGTTCTAAACAAAGCGTCGTAGCGGGATCTACATGTGAAGCGGAGTACATAGCTCCTTTGGAAGCAGCGAACGAAGGAGTCTGGATGAAGGAGTTCATATCCGATCTAGGTGTCATACCTAGTGCATCGGGTCCAATGAAAATCTTTTGTGACAATACTGGTGCAATTGCCTTGGCAAAGGAATCCAGATTTCAAAAGAGGACCAAGCACATCAAGAGACGCTTCAATTCCATCAGGGATCTAGTCCACGTGGGAGACATAGAGATTTGCAAGATACATACGGATCTGAATGTTGCAGACCCGTTGACTAAGCCTCTTCCACGAGCAAAACATGATCAGCACCAAGGCTCCATGGGTGTTAGAAAACTGTGTAATCTAGATTATTGACTCTAGTGCAAGTGGGAGACTGAAGGAAATATGCCCTAGAGGCAATAATAAAGTTATTATTTATTTCCTTATATCATGATAAATGTTTATTATTCATGCTAGAATTGTATTAACCGGAAACATAATACATGTGTGAATACATAGACAAACAGAGTGTCACTAGTATGCCTCTACTTGACTAGCTCGTTAATCAAATATGGTTAAGTTTCCTAACCATGAACAAAGAGTTTTTATTTGATTAACGAGGTCACATCATTAGTTGAATGATCTGATTGACATGACCCATTCCATTAGCTTAGCACTCGATCATTTAGTATGTTGCTATTGCTTTCTTCATGACTTATACATGTTCCTATGACTATGAGATTATGCAACTCCCGTTTGCCGGAGGAACACTTTGTGTGCTACCAAACATCACAACGTAACTAGGTGATTATAAAGGAGCTCTACAGGTGTCTCCAATGGTAGATGTTGGGTTGGCGTATTTCGAGAATAGGATTTGTCACTCCGATTGTCGGAGAGGTATCTCTGGGCCCTCTCGGTAATACACATCACTTAAGCCTTGCAAGCATTGCAACCAATGAGTTAGTTGCGGGATGATGTATTACGGAACGAGTAAAGAGACTTGCCAGTAATGAGATTGAACTAGGTATTGGATACCGACGATCGAATCTCGGGCAAGTAACATACTGATGACAAAGGGAACAACGTATGTTGTTATGCGGTCTGACCAATAAAGATCTTCGTAGAATATGTAGGAGCCAATATGGGCATCCAGGTCCCACTATTGGTTATTGACCGGAGATATGTCTCAGTCATGTCTACATTGTTCTCGAACCGTAGGGTCCACACGCTTAACGTTACGATGATAGTTATTATGAGTTTATGCATTTTGATGTACCGAAGGTTGTTCGGAGTCCCGGATGTGATCACGGACATGACAAGGAGTCTCAAAATGGTCGAGACATAAATATTGATATATTGGAAGCCTATGTTTGGACATCGGAAGTGTTCCGGGTGAAATCGGGATTTTACCGGAGAACCGGGAGGTTACTGGAACCCCCCGGGAGTCATATGGGCCATAGTGGGCCTTGGTGGAAAGGAGAAAGGGGAAGCCCAAGGTGGCCACGCGCCTCCCCCCTCCCCTAGTCCTATTAGGACTAGGAGAGGTGGCCGGCCCCCCTCTCTCTCTTTCCCCCCTTGATGAATCCTATTCCAACTAGGAGTGGGGGGGAATCCTACTCCCAGAGGGAGTAGGACTCTCCTGGCGCGCCTCCCTTGGCCGGCCAGCCCCTCCCCCTTGGATCCTTTATATACGGGGGCAGAGGGAACCTCTAGGCACACAAGTTGATCATTGAGATCGTTCCTTAGCCGTGTGCGGTGCCCCCTGCCACTATATTCAACCTTGATCATATCATTGTAGTGCTTAGGCGAAGCCTTGCGTCAGTAGTACATCAAGATCGTCATCACGCCGTCATGCTGACGGAACTCCTCCCCGAAGCTTTGCTGGATCGGAGCCCGGGGATCGTCATCGAGCTGTACGTGTGCTAAGAACTCGGAGGTGCCGGAGTAACGGTGCTTGGATCGGTCGGATCGGGAAGAAGACGTACGACTACTTCCTCTACGTTGTGTCAACGCTTCCGTTGCGATCTACAAGGGTATGTAGATCAGACTCTCCCCCTCGTTGCTATGCATCACCATGATCTTGCATGTGCGTAGGAATTTTTTTGAAATTACTACGTACCCCAACAAAAAGATAGGTCTAATCATTTCAGGAAAGCGCTCAAAATCCTCACCATCCTTTTTCTTGGATGGTTTGGGAGGAAAAGGCATGGGTTTCTGAACCCAAGGTTCTCTTTCTTTACCATGTTTCCTAGCAACAAAGTCTTTCTTATCATAACGTTGATTCTTTGATTGTGGGTTATCAAGATCAACAGCAGGTTCAATTTCTACATCATTATCATTACTAGGTTGAGCATTATTATGAACCTCATTATTAACATTTTCATTAGGTTCATGTTCATTTCCAGATTGTGTTTCAGCATCAGACATAGAGATATCATTTCGATTATCAGGTGGTTCAGCAATAGGTTCACTAGAAGTTTGCACAGTTCGATCATTTTTCTTTTTCTTCCTTTTAGAAGAACTAGGTGCATCAATATTATATCTTTGAGAATCTTGCTCAATTCTCTTAGGGTGGCCTTCAGGATACAAAGGTTCCTGAGTCATTCTACCAGTTCTAGTAGCCACTTTAACGACATAATTATTTTTCTTACTATTCATCTCATTGAGAAATTCCTTTTGAGCTTTAAGTACTCGTTCTACTTGAGTGGTAACCAAAGAGGCATGTTTGCTAACAAGTTTAAGTTCACCTCTAATATTAGCCATATAATCACCCAAGTATTTAATCATATCAGCATCTTGTTTTAATTGTCTACCAAAATAAGCATTGAAGTCTTCTTATTTAAACATAAAATTATCAAAATCATCCAAGCATTGACTAGCAATTTTAGTAGGAGGGATTTCAGCTTTATCATATCTATAGAGAGAATTTACCTTTACTACCTGTGTCGGGTTACCGAGGTCTGGAGGTTCTTCAATAAGTAAAGGATCAAGATCACATGTTTCTTCAATAGGCGGTAAATTAAGAACATGTATTTCTTCAATAGGAGGTAAATTCTTAACATGTTCAGCTTTAATACCTTTTTCTTTCATAGATTTCTTTGCCTCTTGCATATCTTCAGGACTGAGAAATAGAACACCTCTCTTCTTCGGAGTTGGTTTAGGAATAGGATCATTAATTGGACCAGGAGCTGGCTCAGGAGGTGCCCAATTATTTTCATTTGTCAACATATTATTCAATAAATCTCAGCTTCATCTGGTGTTCTTTCCCTGAAAATAGAACCAGCACAACTATCGGGGTAATCTCTGGAAGCATCGGTTAGTCCATTGTAAAAGATATCAAGTATTTCATTTTTCTTAAGAGGATTATCAGGCAAAGCATTAAGTAACTTGAGAAGCCTCCCCCAAGCTTGTGGGAGACTCTCTTCTTTAATTTGCACAAAGTTGTATATTTCCTTTAAAGCTACTTGTTTCTTATGAGCAGGGAATTATTTAGCAGAGAAGTAGTAAATCATATCCTGGGGACTACCCACACAACCAGGATCAAAAGAATTAAACCATATCTTAGCATCACCCTTTAATGAGAACGGAAATATTTTAAGGATATAAAAATAGCGAGATCTCTCATCATTAGTGAACAGGGTGGCTATATCATTTAATTTAGTAAGATGTGCCAGAACAGTTTCAGATTCATAGCCATGAAAAGGATCAGATTCAATCAAAGTAATTATATCAGGATCAACACAGAATTCATAATCCTTATCAGTAACACAGATAGGTGAAGTAGCAAAAGCAGGATTAGGTCTAATCCTAGCATTTAGAGATTGCTTATTCCATTTAGCTAATAACCTTTTGAGTTCATATCTATCTTTGCAAGCTAAAATAGCTAAAAAAAGCTTCTTGATCAAATAAATAACCCTCAGGAATAACAAGTGATTCTTCATCATCACTTTCATCTTCATAATCAGATTCAATATTTTCAATCTCTCTAGCCCTAGCAAGTCGTTCCTCAAGAAAATCACTAACACTGCGTTTGGATGTCTTCATTGGGGGGCTTGTATTGGATGTGGTATTGGTAAGTTTAATTTCACCTGTTTAGCTGGACACTGAATTGGTGGCCGGTAATGAAACTAAATTCAGGCTGAAATCACTCCCACGCAAACAGCCTGCCCACAATACGGAGGCCTCCGGCTCCGAATTGTGCTGAAATCGCCCATCCCGCAAAATGTACCGGTTCACTTCCCTTTTTCCCCCTCGCGAACAGATAAGGAGAAAAGGCAGGAAGGGAGATAGCAAGCTCCGAGGTGGGCGGCGGCTACGAAGCTCGGCGGCGTCCAGGTGCGTTCCCTCCTCGGCCCCCTCCTCCTGCAACATCTTCCGGCACCGCCGCATTTCACCCGTCCCCTCCACTGACGCATCATGCACTGCCTCCAGCTCGGCGGCCATGGGCGTCCGCCACAGGCCCGTCCGCTCGACCGCCTCCGGCGCGGCGATATGGGTGTCCGCCGCTGCATTTAGTTGTTGCAGCTGCGGCTACTAGGGGGCTGGAGAAGATGACGAAGGACTGTCGCTGCTGAAGCTTCCTGACCGTGCTTGCCTACTCTTCGGTTTCTATGTGTGTGGATGTGGGCAAATTTAATGATTCTTGTGCGTATGTGTATGGACAAATTTGATGTTTCCTATAGATAGAAGGATAAAAGCTTCACAATCAATGTGAATATGCAATTTCAATGTTTGTCAGCCAAGCAGGATTTAGTATTGAAACCTCACAGATTCCATGAGGCAATTCAGTGAACAACCAAACAAGTGAATTCGTATCCATGTCCATTTTAGTTTCCTTGCTGAAATGGTATTCCAACCAATTCATTACAGAGCCTTTCAATATGGACATCCAAACGCAGCGTAAGTGGAATAGTAGTATCAGGCATAGAGGTAGTTTCATCATAAGTATCATGCATAGCAGAAGTAGCATCATCAATAACATGCGACATATCAAAACGAATAGCAGAAGCAGGTTTAGGTGTCGCAAGCTTACTCATAACAGAAGGTGAATCAAGTGCAGAGCTAGATGGCAGTTCCTTACCTCCCCTCGTAGTTGAGGGATAAATTGTTTTCTTAGCGTCTTTCAAATTCTTCATAGTGTCCAGCAGATATAAATCCCAAGTGACTCAAAGAATAGATCTATGCTCCCCGGCAACGGCGCCAGAAATTAGTCTTGATAACCCACAAGTATAGGGGATCGCAACAGCTTTCGAGGGTAGGGTATTCAACCCAAATTTATTGATTCGACACAAGGGGAGCCAAAGAATATTCTCAAGTATTAGCAGCTGAGTTGTCAATTCAACCACACCTGGAAACTTAGTATCTGCAGCAAAGTGTTTAGTAGCAAAGTAATATGATAGTGGTGGTAACGGTAACAAAAGAGTAACGAAAGCAAAGTAATGTTTTTGGTATTTTGTAGTGATTGTAACAATAGCAACGGGAAAGTAAATAAGCGTAAACCAGTATATGGAAAGCTCGTAGGCATCGGATCAATGATGAATAATTATGCTGCATGCGGTTCATCATGTAACAATCATAACATAGGGTGACACAGAACTAGCTCCAATTCGTCAACGTAATGTAGGCATGTATTCCGAATATAGTCATACGTGCTTATGGAAAAGAACTTGCATGACATCTTTTGTCCTACCCTCCCGTGGCAGCGGGGTCCTAATGGAAACTAAGGGATATTAAGGCCTCCTTTTAATAGAGAACCGGAACAAAGCACTAGCACATAGTGAATACATGAACTCCTCAAACTACGGTCATCACCGGTAAGTATCCCGATTATTGTCACTTCGGGGTTAATGGATCATAACACATAATAGGTGACTATAGACTTGCAAGATAGGATCAAGAACTCTCATATATTGATGAAAACATAATAGGTTCAGATCTGAAATCATGGCACTCGGGCCCTAGTGACAAGCATTAAGCATAGCAAAGTCATAGCAACATCAATCTCAGAACATAGTGGATACTAGGGATCAAACCCTAACAAAACTAACTTGATTACATGGTGAATCTCATCCAATCCATCACCGTCCAGCAAGCCTACGATGGAATTACTCATGCACGGCGGTGAGCATCATGAAATTGGTGATGGAGGATGGTTGATGATGACAATGGCGACGCATCCCCCTCTCCGGAGCCCCGAACGGACTCCGGATCAGCCCTCCCTAGAGGTTTTAGGGCTTGGCAATGGCTCTGTATCATAAAACATGATGAAATCTTCTCTCCTATTTTTTTCTCCCCGAAAGCAGTTATATAGAGTTGGAGTTGGAGTCGGGAGGTCTCCAGGGGGCCCACGAGGTAGCGGGGCGCGCCCTAGGGGGGCGCCCCCCACCCTCGTGGCAAGGGTGTGGGCCCCCTGGTCTTCATCTTTGGCGAGGATTTTTTATTATTTATTGTAAGATATTCCGTGGAGTTTCAGGTCATTCCGAGAACTTTTGTTTTCTACACATAAAACAACATCATGGCAATTCCGCTAAAAACAGCGTCAGTCCGGGTTAGTTCCATTCAAATCATACAAGTTAGAGTCCAAAACAAGGGCAAAAGTGTTTGGAAAAGTAGATACGACGGAGATGTATCACGTCCTACCACGACTGTACCACTCCCAGGAGAGGCAAGCTCGGGCGGTCCTCCCTAGGGCCGCACCGGGTCGCTGCCCCGTGGTCGTCAGGGCCTGGCGCGGGGCCTAATGGCTCACGACGTAGGGAACCCAGGTGATGGCCCTGGTGCGAGGACTTCAGACGCCTGCGTGCCCACCATGATCGACCTTGCGCGCCTGGCAGAAGAAGGCCCCAGCCCATTCCCTGAGCCAGGCTATGTAGCGGGGACGCAGGAGGCTCGGTTCTTTCATGAGCCACCCGGAAGCTTGGCCGACCCCTTCAATGACAACAACTGTTGGGTACAGTCGGTATCTCAAGAGCATGCTTATGCTAACCATGGACCGCAAGTGAACCAGGCCACAGCAGCGGTCAGAGACCCTAGGGTGATGGCCCCGCTCCAAGTGGTAGAAGCGCACTGGGGGCGGGACGAGAGGAGCCCAGAGCCAGGGCCTCCCCCGGGCCACATGGAGCAAGGCGCTGAACGGAGGTAGGTCCTCCGCCGGGGAAGGCGCCGGCGAGACCTTCCCCCCGACGGAGGGCCCGTGGTCGGGGAGGGTGCCGCCAGCATACCCCTTGCCCCTTGGTCTCGTCCTGGTTTCCGAACACCCCAACGGTGGTCGAGGGAGGCGCGGCATGGGGCTCTCGTCAGGCGACATGGATCGAGGCCCACGCTTGTCAAGGTCTCCGCCCGTGACACTCTCAGGTAATAATGAGTGGGGTTGTACACGCCTCGGAGTCTCCTGATTGCCGCCCTCGGGCCTCACGGGGCTCCCACCCATGTCCAAGTGGAAGCACCATGCTCCGCGCTGGCCGTCGACACTGTCCCCCAATGATTATGCTCACGCCTAGTAAAAGCACTTAGCTCTGCGCTGGTGAGAAGACAATAATACTAGCTAGGTGCCAGATGCGGCCGTTTGCTTTCACTCCTTTTTCTGTAACTCGATTCGCCGCCTTTTTGGACTAATATTTGAAGTTCCTTTTGTTTGTCAAAAACGGGGGAAAGTTTTCTCTTGATTTGTGACGGTTTCTTGCTTTCTGGTTGCGTGTTTTACTGTGAGGCTCTCACCTGCTACCCCCCTGCGAGCGCCCCGCAAGAGGGGGCTGGGCGTGGTATGTGCGCACCAAGCACGCTCGGATCAGCCCGGGCGACGACAATGCCCCCAGGGTCAAGGATGCAATCGTCACAGGATGACCGCGAGCATACTCTACCATGGTCCGGCATTCGTTCCTTGTGAGGCTCTCTTGGGCGGGCCGGCAGGCCCCTCGGGAGACCTAAAACCTCGCGAGCCCCGGAGAGCTCGCCTCAGAAGGAAGCCACGCCTACGACCTCAGGACCCGCTCAAGGCCTACTAAAATCAAGATAAGTCACAACAACAACCCTGCTCAGGGGCTCACAAGCTCGCGACAGCATATTTCAAGTCCTACTTTGAAATACATGACAATAGTCTATACATTACAAGGGGCTTCCCCTCCATAATGCTTTCACGCCCCGCGAGGCCGTGTCCAAGTTATTGTGTACAGTTCAAGGAAAAAGGAACGTAGGCCTAACTGGACGCGCTACCTCCGGTACTGTCCTGGTCGCCTTCATCCGTGCTACCTACGCTACCACTGATGTCGTCTTCATCATCATCATCCGTGTCGTCTTCATCCGCCACGATCACCACCGCGTCAACCTCGGGGGCGAACTCTGCGACCAGATGATCATCCACCCAGTACACCAGGTTGTCCCGGATAACCCCGGGCACGGAGGCTATGGCGGTGTCAAAGTCGAAGTGGGGGTCAAGGTTCTGGAGGTGGCTGAAGATGCGTGAGAAGGCGCGCCTGAGAAGGCCCCGGCTTATCTCCTCAACATGCTCACGAGCTTTCACGGCTCAATCCTCCAGGCGTGTCACGACATCGGTGAAGAAGCAGAGGTGGCTGGCGTAGTCACCCTCGAGCGGGCGAGGGGTGCTCTCCTCGCAGATGGTGCTCAAGGCCCGGTTTTCCATCACCCTAAGGGCCTGGAGCATCGAAGCATGCTTGCGCTGCAGCGTCTGGCGGCAGCACGCTTCATCCGCATTCTTCTTCATGAGGGACGCGACGCCCTCGATCTACTGCTGGAGTGAGAGCAAGTCGGCGCGTGTGGAGGCCAAGTCAGCCTGGGCGAAGGTCTGGGCTGCCTTAGCAGCCCTCTCGCATTGCTCTACCTCGTCGAGCTTTGTCCTGAGGGTGGCGGTCCTGCCTTTAGCCTCGGCTTCCAGGAGCTCCAACTTCAGGCAGTGCTCGTTGGTGAGAGCCGAGCGAGCCTTCTCCACCCTCCGATCGACCTCTTCCTGGATCCTGGCTTCCCGTGCGACGATGGCATCTTCAGCCACGGCCACCTGGTGCTCCCTAACCTCCAATCGCTCGGGCTCCAGGCTATGCTCCAGGGCATCCAGTGACGGCGTCTCCTCGCGTTTCTGGATCTCCTTCTCTTCGGAAGGTGCCCCGCTCACTGATGCGGCCAAGACGGCCCTGCACATTCGATCCACTACTCAAGGGCAGCGTTCCAGGCTTGGAGTTCCCGCTCACGCTCCTCGGCAACCTCACGGCAACGGTCAGCCGCTCTGGCCTCCTCCAGGGCCCGGGCACAAGCCTCGCGAGAGGTCGCAAGGTACACCGCGGCACTTGCACTGGCGCGCTCGTGTTGAAGATGCCCAAGGTTGATGGCCACCTTCAACTGGTGCCATTTGTGCGGCAGGCAAAGGTCCTCTGTCTCAAGGCGGGTGTCGACGTCAGCAAGCTCTTGTCCAAGCCAGCTCAACACACCCATCGACTCCTGGAAAAGCTCGTGGCGGATGGTTCCGCGCTCGCGCACAATCTCCAGCGTGCGGCCAAGCCCATCCTTCGTGCCAGGGGCCATTGGAGGGGCTTGGAGCGGCTCACCTACCCCCGGTAGGGGGCTGGAGGCCGTTTCCTTCCCCGCCACCCTTCGGACCTGGGCGGAGGTGCTGGGTGGCGCGGTCTTGCCGCTTGAGGACAAAGTTGATGCTGGGATCACCCAGTCACCGGTGATGATCCATGGAGGAGCCCTTGGCATGCCATCTTCACCCCAGGCCGGACCATGAAGGAAGGATGCTGGAAACACAGGCTCGTGGCCCCCCGTTGGCGCGCCCGCCTTCTGGACCGCCCCCGCGCCTCGCATGAAGGTCTTGTGCGAGGGGCTCGGAATCAAGAGCGAACCAAGAACCTGCGGGGGTCGCTTCTCAGCAGATTTCGCCACCGTAGCCGAAGGGGTCCTGAGGAGCCATTGTCAAGGAGGAACTCGACAAGCAGAAAAACACAAAGATAATAAGGTACTTACTCATCTATGGCTATGTATTTCCTGTGCTTCAGCGGCCGGTAGGCGTCATCACTGCAGCACGGAGATCCCTTCCACTTGCGGAGTGCCTCAAGGTTCAGGCGGAGCCGGCCAAGGTACGGGGCATGGCCCTCAGCACTTGGAGCATTTAGCGGGGCTCCTGGGGCGGCGGCCTCGGGAGAATCGGGCTGCGCCAGCTCTTCGATCGCCACTCCAGAACCGCTCGCTCGGGCTTCGGGGGCTATCACCTCAGGAGCGTTGTACGGCGCCAGCCTTTCAGGAGCGCCAGCCTGAGCCTCGGGGGCACCTGTTGGCGCCAGCTCCCCAGCAGTCATCTTAGTGGAACCCGGCGGCGTTCGCCCCCCTGCTCCCACATCTGGGGCATGCACCACAGGGTCGACAGGTGTCGGAGTAAATAGCCATGGGTAGCCTAGCCGGCTTCCCCTGCCCCATCAGAAAAAATTACGAGCCCGTCCGGCTCTCAAGAAGACTCAAGACCTGGGCCGCCTCCCCCCTTGCCGACTATCTCCCCGGCCGGCTTCGTGGGCGGCCCGCCCTTTACCCTCATGAAGAAAGCTGTGGATGGCCGACTACGAGAAGCCGGCTACAGCAAGGCCGACTCCAAGAAGCCGGCTCCCCTAAAGCAGTCAAAGCCGTACCCGCAATGTACGCGTCCACCCTGCGATGATGAAGCGGGGCATGGCTACAGTAGAGCCTGCCACCCCCAAAACCCGGAGCACGCCTGGTACAGTGCGCCGTATGGGCAGCCACGGCCCGCCCGGCGCGGCACTATAGCCACGGCGGCTCTAACGACGTCCACGACGGGCCGCCAGCATGGCCCCCGAGGCGGTGGGCCCCTTCGGGCAGAGAGATACCGAAGGCGGTCGCACCTCCTCTCAAGCCGGCAAGATAGAGGGCCGGCTTCCCATAGCCGGCCTGCCACCTTCCTCGAAGGAGACACCCATTAAGGAGACAAGATACGGCGGGGCTACAGTAATCGCCCGCCAGGACGGCGGCACTGTAGCCACGCTTACCCCGACCAAGCCTGTGTCAACCGCACGGAGCAACAGTAACCAGCCACCGACCAGGCCCTGGATAGTGGGGCCTGCCTGTCGACCAAGGAGCCGGCAGCCGGCGGGACCCACCAGCCAGCGGGCCCCAGTAGCCGGCGCAGAAGCCGGCAAGCACAGTCACAGACAGCCGGGCCCCGCGCCCAGCTGGATTACCATTGTACCCCCGGGGGGTAGGCCTATATAAACCCCCCGGTGCACCCATGCAAAGGGTTGGACTCTCAAGTTAGACCTAGACACCATACAAGGAGAGGAAGCAAGCTAGCTGAGCCCTTCTTCCTCCTTCCACCCAAAACAGCTCAAGGAGTATTGTGTAGCTACTTGTTCATTTAGTAACCATGCGGAGACCCCGCAGAGCAGCAGTAGGGGTGTTATCTCCTCGGAGAGCGCTGAAGCTGGGTAAGATTCGCCGGCGTGCATGTCTTCGCCTTATCCTGTTTCCAGGCACCGGCGATGTTTTATTGGCTCCCACAATGATAAGCCACCCGTTGGCATATGTCGCACCTACCACCCGACATTTGGCGCCCACCGTGGGGCCAGGTGCACCGTCATCCGGAGACCTGTTCTGGACGGGAACCCTTTTCCTTCCCCGCGAGCGTAGCCAGCCTGGCTCGCCCGATGGCGCTTGCCACGACGCGCTGCATGGCATCACCAACATCTGCGCGGCGAGCAGCCTCACCGACCTCTTCGACAAGGCCCGCATCTCCGACGAGCTTGCCTCCGATGCGGGCACCGACCACCTCGCCAACCTCCTCGGCCAGCTCCACGTCTCCAGCGAGCCCGCTGCGGATTTGGAGTCGGTTGGCTCCACCGACCCGATGCCTGTCGACTCCGACACGGCATCCTACGACACCTTCCCCACCAACGTCATGATCTACGACGACCCGCTCCCCCGGGCCAGCGATCGCGATACTGTCACTGATGAGGTGATGGTTATCGGCCACGACGGCCTGACTGACGAGGGCACCCGCGATGCCCCGCGTGCGGCGGCCCACGACTTGTCCGCCCCCCTCCAGGCTGACGCCAACGATGAAGTACTGGAGGCACGCCGCCTCAGCCTCCTCGCGGAGGGCCGGCGGCTGGCCTCCGTAAGACGCCACACCGAGGCCTACCAGCGCGAAGCTGACCGCGCCGCCTTTGGCACGCCGGCTCCGGCTGGCCCAAGCCGGGCTGGTGCTGTCAGGCAACGCGGCGCTGTCATCGCCGACACGCTTGGAGTCGATCGCCCGGTCTACGCCACCCCGCTCGAGAACCTGCGCGCCGCCCAGGCGGCCGTAGACGAGCTGGACGGCTTGGAAGCCGAAGACCTCCCCCACATGACGCGGCGTATACAGCAACTGATTGATGCAGCCGCTCGGCGGCACGAAGCCGACGCCTGCGCGGGGAGCCCTCCCCCGCACCGCGAGCACGGCGCGACTTCCCGATCGCCGACTACGAGCAACACCCGCGCGCGGCGCGAGAAAGAGCCGGCTTCATCGAGCGAGACGCGGACGGCCGCCCCCGAGCCATGGAATGGCGGGGCACCCCGCCTCCGCCTCGAGCTCGTGGAGAGAGATACCCCACCCCGCCTCCAATGGCGCACCCGACTCTCAGTGGCCGGCTTGGTCGCCGCGAAGGAGTCGGCGAAAACGACGCCCGCCACCGGATCGACCGTCTGGCTAGATCCCTGGCGCTGGAAGAAGAAGACGATGTCGGCCCGCCTTGCTTTGGCCCTCGCATCCGCGACGAGCCCTTCCCCAAAGGGTTCTCGCTCCCAAGAGACACGCCCAAGTACAACGGCTCGGTGAAGCCGGAAGACTGGCTGACCGACTACTCCACAGCCGTCAGCATCGCCAATGGCAACCGGCGCGTTGCCGTGAAGTACGTGCCCCTCATGCTGCAAGGCACGGCACGGACTTGGCTTAACAGCCTCAAGCCTCTCAGCATCAACAGCTGGGTAGATTTCACTGAAGCCTTCGTTCGCAACTTCACCAGCACCTACAAGCGGGCTCCCAAGCCCAGACAGCTCTCCCTGTGCGTACAGGGCCCAGCCGAGTCCACTCGCGACTACCTTACGCGTTGGGCCGAGCTCCGCAACTCCTGCGAAGGGGTGCACGAGGTGCAAGCCATCGAATACTTCAGTGCCGGGTGCCGAGAGGGCACCCTCCTCAAGCACAAGCTTCTCTGCGACGAGCCGACTACCCTCGACGAGCTCCTGAACATCGCCGACAAGTACGCCACCACCGACTCCTCGATGAAGACCGAGCTCCGGGTGGACGCGTCCAGAAAAGTGCTCAATCCGGCGCCCCAAGCACCGGCTGGAGATTCCGGCCGACGCCAACACCAGAATGATCAGAAGCGCAAAGGCCCTGCGCCGCCTCCCGCTAGCCGGCAGGTGGCTACGGTCGAAGATACGCCGCCTGAGGGGCGGCCCGCGCCCAAGAAGCCCAAGGGCGGCCGGCCGGCTTGGCAGCCGGCCTTCTCCTACGAACAAACCCTTGACGCCCCGTGCAAGTTCCACAGCGGCGCGAAGCCGTCCAACCATACGACCTGAAAGTGTAACTGGCTCACCCGAATCTCCAAGGGCGAAGGGCTCACGCCGACTCCGCCTACCGTCCCGCCGCCTCCGGCTCCGCCGCCCAAGGCCGCTCGGCCCACGGTCGACGCCGTGCAGGACGAGTTCCCCGACGAGCAAGCATCTTACGTTGTCTTCACGAGCCAGCCCAAAGACCGGCGCAGCAAGCGCCGAGAGCAACAAGAAGTCAATGTGGCCGCCGCCAACCCAGCCGGCCACATGCATTGGTCAGAGAAATCCATCAGTTGGAGCCGGGCCGACCACCCAGAGGTGATGCCGTCCCCCGGCTCCTACGCTTTGGTCCTGGAGGCCACCCTTGCGACGGACACGCGTGCCGCGCGCTTCTCCCGCATGCCGATCGACGGTGGAAGCAACATCAACATCCTGTACCGCGACACCATGGAGAAGTTGGGTGTCAAGGCAAAGCAGCTTGTGCCGACTCGAACGGTGTTTCATGGCATCGTACCCGGTTTGTCCTACGCCCCCATCGGCAAGATCAAGATCGATGTACTCTTTGGGGGCAAGGATCATTTCCGCTGGGAAGCAATCTGGTTCGAGGTGGTGGACCTGGAGAGCCCTTACCACGCCTTGCTTGGCCGACCCGCCTTGGCCAAGTTCATGCGGTCCCCCACTACGCGTACCTCAAGATGAAGATACCAAGCTCCAAGGGCATCATCACCATCGCCGGCGACTACAAGAAGTCCGCCGACTGCGCCGCGGCCAGCAGCCGGCTGGCCGAATCCCTCGTGATTGCCGAGGAAAAGAAGACGCTGAACAGGGTCGTGGCCCTGGCCAGCAAGCAGCTAAACCAGCCCGCCGACTCCAAGGAGTATGATGCCCAAGGATCTTTCCACCGGCCAAGGAGACCAAGAAGATACAGCTCGACCCCGAGCACCCCGAGAGGTTTGCCGTCATTGGGGCGAGCCTGGACAGCAAATAGGAAGGCGAGCTCGTCGATTTCCTCCGTGAGAATCGGGATATCTTTGCATGGTCCCCCAAGGACATGCCGGGTGTTCCGAAGGATTTCGCAAGCACAAATTACATGTGCGGGAGGACGCCAAACCAGTCAAGCAGCCTCTCCGCCGACTGTCAGAGGAGAAGAGAAGGATCGTAGGGGAGGAAATAGCCCGGCTTCTTGCAGCCGGCTTCATCATGGAAGTTTTCTTCCCCGAGTGGCTCGCGAACCCGGTTCTCGTGCTGAAAAAGAATAACAAGTGGCGCATGTGTATAGATTACACAAGCCTCAACAAAGCCGGCCCAAAAGATCCCTTCGCCCTGCCCAGAATTGACCAAGTGATAGACTCCACAGCCGGATGCGAGCTGTTGAGCTTTTTGGATGCTTATTCGGGATACCACCAGATAAAACTGAACCCGGATGACCGACTGAAGACCGCCTTCATCACGCCGTTTGGAGCCTTCTGCTACCTGACTATGACGTTCGGCTTGAGGAATGCCGGTGCCACTTTTCAGCGTTGCATGCAGAAGTGCCTCCTCACGCAGCTCGGCAAGAACGCCCACGTCTACGTGGATGATATCGTGGTGAAGACGGAGAAGCGCGGCACTCTGCTGGAAGACCTGAAGGAGACATTCGAGAACCTGCGCTGGTTCTGAATCAAGCTCAACCCCGAGAAATGCATGTTCGGAGTACCAGCCGGCCAGCTCCTAGGCTTTCTGGTCTCCGAACGCGGCATCAAGTGCAACCCTGTGAAGATCAAGGCCATCGAGAGGATGGCGGTCCCAACCAAGCTTCGAGAGATTCAGAAGTTCACCGGGTGCCTGGCCTCTCTGAACCGCTTCATCAGCCGGCTTGGAGAGAAAGCTCTCCCTCTCTACCGCCTCATGAAGAAGAGTACCCACTTTGAGTGGAATGACCAGGCCGACCAAGCTTTCCACGAGCTGAAGAAAATGATGTCCACGCCGCCTGTCTTGGCGGCGCCGATTGAGAAAGAGCCCATGCTCCTTTATATTGCCGCCACTAGCTGGGTGGTCAGCACCGTTATTGTGGTCCAACGCCCCGAAGAAGGCCGAGCCCAGCCGGTCCAGAGGCCGGTTTATTACCTGAGCGAGGTGCTGTCTGCCTCGAAACAGAACTACCCGCACTACCAGAAGATGTGCTACGGCGTGTACTTCACCGCCAAGAAGCTGAAGCCGTACTTTCAAGAACATCCCATCACGGTCGTATGCACTGCCCCGCTGGCCGAGATCATAGGCAGCCGGGATGCATCCGGCCGGGTGGCTAAGTGGGCCATCGAGCTGGCCCCTTACACGATCTTCTACCAACCCTGCACCACCATCAAGTCGCAAGCACTGGCCGACTTCCTCGTCGACTGGGCCGAGACCCAGTACTTACCGCCAGCTCCCGACTCCACCCATTGGCCCATGCACTTTGACGGATCCAAGATGCGCACCGGCTTGGGAGCCGGCGTCGTCCTTACCTCTCCTAAGGGCGACAAGCTCAGATACACGCTGCAGATCCACTTCGCCGCCTCCAACAATGTAGCCGAGTACGAGGCGCTCATACACGGGCTCCGGCTTGCCAAGGAACTCGGCATCCGCCGGATCCTGTGCTATGGTTACTCGGATTTGGTGGTCCAGCAATCTTTTGGCGACTGGGATGCCAAGGACGCAAACATGGCAAGCTACCGCTTCCTAGTGCAGCAAATCAGTGGATACTTCGATGGATGTGAATTCCTCCATGTACCGCGAGCCGACAACGAGCCAGCAGATGCCCTGGCCCGAATAGGCTCCACGCGGCAAGCAATACCAACCGGCGTCGCCCTACATCGCCTCCTCAAGCCATCCATCAAGCCGTCTCCGGAATCCGACTCCATCTTCGTGCCGCCTAACCCCGATGGGGCCGGGTCCGGCTCAAAGAATCAAGCAGTCGGCCCGGGGACTTCAATACTCGGCTCGGGGACTGCAGTGGCTGGCTCGGGGACTGCCGCACCCGGCTCGGGGACTGCGGTACCCGGCTCGGGGACTGCGGTAGCCGGCCCAGGAACTTCTTCAGCACAGCAAGCGGCGGCTGATTCCAGCACTTCATTACCCAGCCCGCCCACCCTGGTGGCTGTAGCCACTTTGGCGGCAGGGGAAGTCGCAGCTCCGTCATGGGCCCAAACCATCCTCAACTTTTTGGTGAACCAAGATCTGCCGGCTGACGAAACCGAAGCGAGACAAGTCCATTGCCGAGCCGGAGCATACACAATCGTCAACAGAGAGCTTGTCAAGTGCAGCGTCACCGGAGTCTTACAGCGATGCGTCGAGCAGGAGAAAGGAATTGCAATCCTCAGGGATATACACCAAGGAGAGTGCGGCCACCACGCCGCATCAAGATCACTTGTCGCCAAAGCCTTCCGCCACGGTTTCTTCTGGCCGACTGCTTTGGACGACGCCAAAGAGCTAGTCAAACACTGCAAAGGCTGCCAGCTTTTCAGCTCCAAGCAACACATGCCGGCTTCGGCACTCAAGACCATTCCCATCACCTGGCCCTTTGCCGTCTGGGGATTGGATATGGTGGGCCCATTCAAGACAGCGCGCGGCGGCATGACACATTTGCTCGTCGCCATCGACAAATTCACCAAGTGGATCGAGGCGAAGCAGATCAAGAAGCTGAATGGGCCGACTGCGGTGACTTTCATTGCAGATATAACAACCCGGTACGGCGTACCGCACAGCATCATCACCGACAACGGCACGAATTTTGCCAAAGCTGCCTTGGCACGTTTCTACGCCGCACAAGGTATCCGGCTGGACCTTGCATCCGTCGCCCACCCGCAGTCAAACGGCCAAGTGGAGCGAGCAAATGGCCTCATCCTGTCCGGCATCAAGCCCCGACTGGTCGTACCTCTGGAGCGTTCAGCCGGCTGTTGGCTCGATGAGCTGCCGGCTGTCCTATGGAGTCTGCGTACTACCCCAAACAGATCAACCGGCTTCACTCCTTTCTTCCTTGTATATAGTGCCGAGGCGGTCATCCCAACAGACATCGAGTTCGACGCGCCTCGGGTAACCATGTACACGGAAGCGGAAGCCAAAGAAGCAAGAGAAGACAGCGTCGACCTGCTGGAAGAAGGCCGGCTGTTAGCCCTCAGCCGGTCTGCCATCTACCAGCAGGGTTTGCGCCGCTACCACAGCCGGAGGGTCCGACCAAGATCCTTCCAGGAGGGCGACCTTGTGCTCCGGCTGATCCAGCGAACAGCCGGCCAGCACAAGCTCGCAGCCCCCTGGGAAGGTCCCTTCGTCGTCAGCAGAGCTTTAGGCAACGATGCCTACTACCTCATCGACGCGCAGAAGCCGAAGGCACGCAAGAGAGACAACTCCGGCAAGGAGTCGGAACGACCATGGAATGCCAATCTTCTTCGGAAGTTTTATAGTTAAAATGCAGTATGTATCGTGTCCACTTTTGTATTAACTATGAAACAATAGGCTCCCCGAGGAGGACTCGGGGACTGCCATCTTTTATTTTATGAATGAAAGTTATCATGCGTATGATATCACCTGTTCATTTATTTTGTCCGGCACCGGGTTCGATGAGTCGGCCTGGGGACTAGCCGACTGGAGTTATATTAGGAGCCCTAACCGCAGTCAGACAAGTAATGTGCCGACACCCAGGCTTGGCTCTTGCCAAAATCGCAGTTCGAAGAACCGACTGCCCGGCTGGCAAGAGTCATAAGCCGGAAAGGGTGCACACACGAAAAACGGCTAGGGACGAACGGGCTTATATATAACAAAAGCCGGCTTGCCGCCTCCCGCCGACCGACTACCAGAGTAGCCGGCCGGCCGGCTTACATTCAGTCTGCTTCAAATCCAAGAAAGCTCGAGTACTTGCCTTCCCAAAGAGGGAAGGCGGCAAAGGAAAAAGCCTAAGGATAAAAAAGTGCACTTGAATGGAAGCCAACACATGCATACAATAATATTTACACAAAGGACCTCCAGAGTGGTCAGCATCCGACATTGTTCAATACACCCCCAGTGGGTGGAATTGCGGAAACTTAAAATTGTTCGAAAAAGCAAAAGCAGGAACAACTGGGACGGCAAATTAAGCCGGCGGGGCCGTTGACGAGCCGGGCTGGGCGGCGCAGACGGTCGCGTCGGCTGAAGGAGCGGCCAGCTGGCCGACTTCGGCCTGATCACCACCTCCGGTAGAGGGCGCGCTCCCGCGCGGCTCGTTGCTGGAGGCGCGGTTGGCTTGAGGGCGGTCGGCCGTCTCACCAGTCGGCTCGGCGTCTCCGTCGTCTTCTTCCTCGTCGTCCTCGCCCTCGTCGCTGGAGGCGATCTCCTCGGCCGAGTCCTCGCCTTCCGCCGGGTTCAGCCCGAACCACTCCTCCGGCTGGGCAATGACGTCATCACTGAGTTCCGGCGCGAAGACGCTGGTGTCGGTGCACTCGGCGATCATCGAGGCGCGCTGCGCGATCGCCGGCCGCACCTCCTCCAGCTCCGCGTCGGCCTCCAACCGCCAAGTCCGCAGCTGGTCCAGGCTTAGCCCTGGGTACCATGCGCGGACGAACTCCAACGCACGCCCGGCTCCGAGACGGGCTGCTGGCGCCTTCCAAGCCTCGAAGCGGACGACTGTGACTTCTAGCCAGTCGGCAGTCCGACTTGGGGTGCGGGGAATCGCCTGGCCGGGCCAGAGCGCGGCCAGCACCTGCGCCCTGGCACGTTGGAGCCGGCGGAGCATCCGATGGGCCGGCTGCAGTCGCGCTTGGATGGCAATGAGCTGCTCCGACAGCGTTCGATTCGCATCCGGCGGAATGACAACTCCGGCCTGACGGCGCGCCTCGCGATGGGCCTCGATGGCTTGGGTAGCGAGGACGGAGTGGCCGGGAAAGTATTCTGCGCAAAGTAGCAAGCACAAGTCAGAACAAAAGCCCAGGCGGCCGGCGGATGGAGGAAGGGCAAGAAAGGCGGCTCACCATCGATCAGATCTTCGATTCGGCCGAAACCTTCCTCCAGCGCCTGGCGCGTCTCGGCCCAGCTCGCCGCCTTGGTCTCGAACTCCGCCTTCAGGGCAGCCTCGCCATCCTGCGCCTTCTGCAGGGCTGCCTTATGGCTTTCCTCCTGGTCGGCCAGTTTCTTGACCAGGCGGTCGCGCTCCTGAACCAAGTCGGCACACTCGGCGTCCCTGGCATGAAGAGCGGTCTGCACTTCGCCGAGCTCCCTCCGCAAGTCGGCGTTGGCCTCTGCATGAGCAAAAGACAAAGAGAAAAAGTCAGCAAGGGAAAGGTCGTCAAGGAATATCCGACCCGACTGCTCTGCAGTCGGCCCGAATCTTGGGGACTACACCCAGTGGGTGCGCTGTCGCGCCCCCATGAGAAACAGATAAAAGCAATATACTTACGTCGGCTGCTGGCCAGGTCTTCGGTCCTCCGGCCCAGCTCCCGAGCCTGGGAGTTGAAGGCAGCGGCACGAGAGTTGTGATAATCCTAAAGATCAGACAGAAAACAGAGTTAAGATAGTCATCGAGAAAGATCCGACTCGACTGCGCTGCAGTCGGCCCGGATCTCGAGGACTACACCCAGTGGGTGCGCTAGCGCGCCCCCATGGAAAAAATCAGAGGACCAGAGCGGTCGACAAGTAAAAAACTTACCCGGATTGCGGACCGCGTCGACAGAAACTCCTGGGTAAATTGCCGCGGGAGGGCGGCCTGAGCCTGCAGCCGGCTCCGAACCCCTTGGGCCGCCACATTCAGCTCGCCACTTCCTCCGCTGGGAGTACACCCGGACGTGGCGGAACTGGCCGCCTCCAAGGTGTCTGCCGTCTAGTCGGCACCCGCGGCTTGGCGTGTGTTCGGCGGGGCCGTGCTCCCTCCGGCGCGCTGGCTCGCCGCCAGTTGAATTTCAAGACCGGCCCCGGCCTCGGGTGCGGCCCGGGCCGGCTCCTCCGGCACCGCCGACGACTGGCCGCCTTCGCCCGCTTCGGCTGGCGCTGCCGGCGGCGTCCTCTCCGCAAAGACCTCGAAGAGCTCATCCCTCTGCACCGGCGGCTGATCGGGGGTGATCTCCTCCGCCGTGGGCAGCGGGATGTCCGAGTCCAAGGTGTGGAGGGGGATGGCGAGCAGCGGAGGCCGGCTATGCGTGCCCTCCGCCTCCATCTCCGCGGTCGCCCGCTCCGATGGAGTCTCGGCTGCCGCGCCCGCTCGCTCCGTCGCCGCCCGGGCGGCCTCCCGCTCCGCCGCCTCCCTCTCTTGTCGCGCCTCGCGGGCGTTCCGCTCCGTGGCTTCTGCAAGATCGGCGCGGGGGTCCACGCGGCGGGGACCTGAAGATCCAGCACCCGGCCCGACCACAGAGCCGCCTGGGCCTTGCTCGAGCGAAAGCGGCGCCTTGCTCGAAAATCGGAGAAGAGTTAGAACAAAAGAAGATAACAAAGTAGCAAGCACGCAAGCGGCCAAAGGGCTTACGAGGAAACCGCTGGAGGTTTCTTCTCCGCCTTCCGGAAGCGGGCCGCCTTCGCCGCCGCTTCGTCTCGCTTCATGGCCGCGGCGGAGGCCCTTGTCTTTTTCGGCCGGCTGCCGAAGAGAGGAAGCGCGGCCCGGCGTTTCGACGTTCCACCACTGACAGCCGGCGCGGCGGACGAGCCCGCGCTGCGACGATCGGTTGCCGGCTGGTGGCGCGGGATTTCTTCGGCGTCGGCGTCATCCGGCCAGTCGTCAAAACTGGTCGAGAGCCCCGTGCCTTCGGGCTCGGCGACGTCCCCCGTGGCGGCGTCCTCCATGGCGGCCGCGGCCAAATCCGGGTCGTCGATGTCATCTACCGTATGGTCCGGGGCATACTGGCGTTCGATTCCTGCCTCCTCGGCTGGCGGCGTAAGAAGGGGGTTCTGATAAAAGAGAAAGGAGAAGAGCTGCCCGGTCAGAAGCCGGCCGGCACAAGCCGGCTGATGACAGAAAGAAAGACTTACCACAGGCGGAGGATGGGCGCGGGAGTACGGCGCCTTGCCGAATTGCCAGTCGTCGGTGAGCTTGAGGTTGGCGATGTAGTTCACCATAAGCGCTACCTCGGCATGGGGCATCTCCCATGTGCTCAGCCGGCAGGGGTCGAAGCGGCCGCTCATCTGGCATAGCATGTGGGGCCGGCTCTGAAGGGGAAGAATCCGGCGCTCGACGAAGGCGGCCACCAGGTCGGCTCCGCGCAGGCCTTCCGACTGGATCATTACCCGAAGCCGGGCGATGGAGGCGTTCCCAGCCGGAGACAAGGACTTGGACCGGAAGCCCCAAGACGGCTGCCTCCCAGCCGGCGGGCCGGCTACGTAAGCCGGCAGGTTGACGTAGTCTCCGTGCGGGGCGACGTTCTTGACGTAGAAATACGATTTCTGCCAGAGTTTGACCGATTGGATTAAAGGGATGTGCGGGAAGGGGTTGTTGTCACTTGACCTCTTCATCGCAATGAAGGCCCCGCTGGGGGCGGGCACGCCGGCGGTGACGGTGCCGAGCTTGTTTTGGAAGAGCTCCGCCCAAAGCTCCAGCGTGGGCAGCACTCCCAAGAAGCCTTCGCAGAGAGAGACGAAGGCCGACAGCAGCATCACCGTGTTGGGCGTGAGGTGATGCGGCTGGAGACGGTAGAAGTCGAGGAAGGAGCGCATGAAGCCACTTGCCGGGAAGCCGAAGCCACGCAAGAAATGCGTGTGGAAGACGACGCGCTCGCCTTCCTCCGGTGTCGGCGAGATTTCCGTCTCCGGCGCCAGACGAGCCTGCACGAGGTTGGCGGCGGGCAGGCGCCGGGTCCGGCGGAGAAACTCTATGTGGTCTTCGTGGACGTTGGACCCGTCCCACGAGCCTGACAGCGCCATGGACATGGCGGCGTGGGCGGGCTGCAACGGGAGGCTGCGTCGGGCGCGAAGGAAGAAGAAAGGAAGAAGAGCAAGGAGGGACGGGGAGCGGGGGAGCGAGCAAGCCTTTGTCTCTCCCCCTCCCCCTCCTACTTGTAGGCTCGTGCGCCGGAGCCGAGGAGGCGCGACATGGGGGATCGTGGGGATCGATCGTGCCCATCTCCCCCATGCCCGCGTTAATTGCGCGCCTTGAAGACACGAAAAAACGGCCGCGGGGAGGCAAGCAGTCCCCTCGGGCCACAGAAGATCTGCACGCGGGCCGAGGCCAAGGAGTGGTGGGCCCGAGCCTGCGGCGGCGTCCCGTCGCGCGCGTGCGATGGCAGGACTTCTCCGCCACGTGGCCCGTCGTGGGGCCCGCGGCCAGCCCGTGGGTCAACCACGGTCATATTAATAAGCAAGAAAGTTCTCCGAAGTCAGCCTACGACGGCAAGGTCGGCTCCTCAGGGTATGAAGCTGACCAAGCTTCTCGTCCCTCTGTCTGCCGTGAAGCTCGCCCAGCTTCGGGGACTACTGTCGGAGTAAATAGCCATGGGTAGCCTAGCCGGCTTCCCCTGGCCCATTAGAAAAAATTACGAGCCCGTCCGGCTCTCAAGAAGACTCAAGACCTGGGCCGCCTCCCCCCTTGTCGACTATCTCCCCGGCCGGCTTCGTGGGCGGCCCGCCCTTTACCCTCATGAAGAAAGCTGTGGATGGCCGACTACGAGAAGCCGGCTACAGCAAGGCCGACTCCAAGAAGCCGGCTCCCCTAAAGCAGTCAAAGCCGTACCCGCAATGTACGCGTCCACCCTGCGATGATGAAGCGGGGCGTAGCTATAGTAGAGCCTGCCACCCCCAAAACCCGGAGCACGCCTGGTACAGTGCGCCGTATGGGCAGCCACGGCCCGCCCGGCGCGGCACTGTAGCCACGGCGGCTCTAACGACGTCCACGACGGGCCGCCAGCATGGCCCCTGAGGCGGTGGGCCCCTTCGGGCAGAGAGATACCGAAGGCGGCCGCACCTCCTCTCAAGCCGGCAAGATAGAGGGCCGGCTTCCCATAGCCGGCCTGCCACCTTCCTCGAAGGAGACACCCATTAAGGAGACAAGATACGGCGGGGCTACAGTAATCGCCCGCCAGGATGACGGCACTGTAGCCACGCTTACCCCGACCAAGCCTGTGTCAACCGCACGGAGCAACAGTAACCAGCCACCGACCAGGCCCTGGATAGTGGGGCCTGCCTGTCGACCAAGGAGCCGGCAGCCGGCGGGACCCACCAGCCGGCGGGCCCTAGTAGCCAGCGCAGAAGCCGGCAAGCACAGTCACAGACAGCTGGGCCCCGCGCCCAGCTGGATTACCATTGTACCCCCAGGGAGTAGGCCTATATAAACCCCCCGGTGCACCCATGCAAAGGGTTGGACTCTCAAGTTAGACCTAGACACCATACAAGGAGAGGAAGCAAGCTAGCTGAGCCCTTCTTCCTCCTTCCACCCAAAACAGCTCAAGGAGCATTGTGTAGCTACTTGTTCATTTAGTAACCATGCGGAGACCCCGCAGAGCAGCAGTAGGGGTGTTATCTCCTCGGAGAGCCCTGAAGCAGGGTAAGATTCGCCGGCGTGCATGTCTTCGCCTTATCCCGTTTCCAGGCACCGGCGATGTTTTATTGGCTCCCACAATGATAAGCCACCCGTTGGCATATGTCGCACCTACCACCCGACAACAGGCAGGGGCGCCACGAAGATGGGGTTCTCACGGGGTCCTTCAAGGCCTGCTGGGCGCAGCCCCCACTCGTCAAACAGGGGCATCTGCCTCATGAAGTCCTCCTTGTTCAAGCAATTGTGCAGGAGGCAGCCCTGCTCCGGAAGCATGGCTGGCGCTAGGTCGCCCGTCAGAAGCTCGAGTACTGTGTGCAGCATCTCGGAAGGAAGTGCAAGCACCTGGAGTCTCATGGGGTCCCTGTTGCCGGTGAAGGTCCACATTTGTCGAGAATGATATTGAAGTGGAGCGATGCGACACTGAACGAACTCCTTCACCACCATTGGCGCCGTCACCCCAAGCTTCTTCAACCTGGCCAGCTGGCGCCAGACATGGGCGAGCCGATGGTCGTCAAGCTTCACGTGGCCCCAATCGGAGCTGGGTACGGCTGGCACTCGTGGAAGCAGGAGCAAGGAGCTGAGTACGCCGGCGTCCATGAACAACCACCACTTCCGGAATTCACTTACAGCTGGCGAGAGCTCGAAGTCGATGCCCGAGCTAGCTTTCGGTGCTACGGCCTCAAAGGCCATGCACCCTGAGCGCTGTCAAGCGTCGGCCAGGTGAAGCGAGAAGAAGTGGCGAAAGAAGGCCATAGAGGGGGTGATTCCCACCATGGCCTCATAGAGGAAGGCGAAGACGGCAAGGAGGATGATAGATTGAGGATCCAGATGCAGCGTGTGGACTTGATAATGCGAGAGTATAGCGTTGAAGAAATCAGAGAAAGGGGGATCAGGCCAGCAAAGAGGGCGTGAAGATGGATTGGGAGTATGGTGGGCGGTGAGGCCTGCACGACAGCACAGCCAGTCGCGGGAGGAGGGAGCAGGCAGTCCCGCTGGCGCTTGTTTGAGCGGCTGGAGCAGGAAGAGCAGAGATTGAAGAAGCACGACGGTCGTTGGATGGACATCCAACAGTCACTGCTCTCGTGTGTTGACTAAGTTGGCACGGCGTTGCCTGTGCATCAACCTTTTTTAGGAAAGCGTACGCGTCAACCTATAGTAGGCGCACAAGTCAGCCTCAAATGTGTGGAAAACAACATACAACCCATCTGCCATTATTTCTAATAATTTATAACCCATTCGCTAATTCATAAGGATTTTTTTGGAGCCATCTTCTTTTTGTTAGCATTACAGCCCATATTGTGGCCACGGTTAAAAATTATACGAAATTTTGCATATTTCGGTGCGGTCAACTGTTTTTAATCCCAACAGTTCGAGTCACATTCAAACTAATTTGAAAAATAAATTCCTATCAATATAAAATCCAAATAATTGTCCACGCATAAAAATCAATGGAATTTAAAATGTCGAAATGAAAAAAGAGAAATTTGAAACTAATTGCCGGTTTGGTTTGTTTTAAACATGTACAGCCCATTTATCATTACTGATAGCCCATTTTATCGTCTTGAAAGATTTGCAGCCCAGCAGGGCTGACAAAGCAAGTAGGCCTCGGTTGGGTATTCTGTAAAAGAACAAAAAAACTGGGCTAGCCATTTTCAGAAAGAAAAAAACTACTGGGCTGGTCTTGTGGTAAACATAAAAGAAAAGACTTGCTCAATAGGCCAGAGTGCCCCGCACAGCCAAGTTGACACCCAGCTTCTGTCTCAAAAACAAAGATAACTGGGCAAGCTACTTCCCTCAAAAAAAACTAGGCAAGCTATTGGGTCCCTCGTGTCACCCGCTCGTTATGCAATTCTCTTGTTTATTGACTATGTTGACAATGGCATGGGACCCAGATGTCAGAAATCCATTAGGAGGAACCATTTTTCTGGCTTGAAATAAGGAGCTACTCGCTTGCGTACTGCCATGACCCTGGTGGGTCCCTGCTGTCATCATCTCCACATAGAATCATCTCTTGATTGTGTACGCGTCAACCTAGTAGGCCTGGAAGTCAGACTCTAAACCCGTGGCGGACAAATACAACCCATTTAAAAAAATAACAGCTCATTCCATACGTTCACAAGGAAAGTTCAACATACAGAGCAAAGTAACATGTCTAACCAGATATACAGTATTGAACTTCCACATTGACAAACATCATAGCCAAGTTAACTATCTACTCCCACTAATACTCTAGTGTACAAGTACTGACTTACTCCTAGCTAACTAGACGATGTCAGCCGCCATCTGCGGTACACGCTAAATGCCGGCCGACGTCCTCCTCCTCGCCTCGGACTTGCCGGAGGTGCGATAGGGCGCGTTGCTCGCGTGCGTTGGCCCTTTTCATGCCGGCGTGGTCCACCGAAGCTTTGGCTTCTAAGCGGGAAACCCACTTGACGAACTGGTAGTAAAATTCGGCGTCGCGCACGCGTGCGTGCCCGACAGCCTCTAGGGCTATTTGTCAGGCACCGGCCTCCACGTAGTCGGCCTAGTCACGGGCGCTCTGCTCGCGGCTCAAAGCGGCAGTGCGCTGCTGCTCTATGCCCCGCTAGCGGTGCAAATCAGTGACACGCTGCTCCTCCGCCAGGCAGTCGCGCTCCAACAACTCCTCGTACTCCGCATTGCCATCTAAAGACCGATAGAATTCCTCCTCCCTCCATATTCCTTCCAGTGAATAACTGAACACTAGCTCCGGCGGTGAGCGCCTCTGGCATCGCCTATTGCGGACGGTCGGGGGCATGACGGACGTGGCGAGAGCGAGGGCAAGTGGTGAGCGACGTCATGATGGTGGGGGTTGTGAGGGGAGCCGATCGGGTGAGTTGGGTGATGGTGCTACCGGAGAACGCTGGGAACCGGTAATTATAGGCGGAAGGTAGTTGAAGCAGCGTGTCGCGGGAAATGTGACGATCATCAGAATTCAATGCATAATCAGGCATGGCTTAGCACGCCAGCTTACCGTGGAAAACTGGAAAAACTGATGTGTCGTCCCGTCCTGTCAGTGGTCCGTCCCATCCGTGCTGGGTCGCACATCGGCATGACGGTCAAAAGAGTGCACTTGAATCATCCAGATGAGGTGCTCCCTCCTTGTCAAAAATGATTCCATCACTCATCATCTACCTTGGTTGTTGAGATTTTTGAATTGAGCCCTGCAAGCCAGAAAAGAGGTAGTACGTGCGTGATCCGCTATTTATTCGTGTAGGATCGAGTAGGTCAGATAGTGTACGTGTAGGATCGAGTAGGTCGGATAGTGTACGTGTAGGATCACATTAGCTAATGAACATTCGCTAGGAGATAAGGCATTTACGAATGTTTTTACTGGCAGTTTCTTCAGTTTCGCATGGCATTTTCTTCAGAACAGCTTGTCAGTTTCTTCAGAGATAGGCATTTTTATGCAGAAAACTGGCACCTTTGGATCTTGCGTCGCAACTAAAACTGCCAGGAGCGTATTAGTAGGCTAGCTAGTGATCGATAAGTAACTTGTAAACACTGAGCGAACAGAAATAAGGAACTGCTAGTAACTTGTAAACACTGAGAACACAGAAATCAGGATCATGATGTGCACAGTAGTAAGAGTCGATTCGTTCGAAATGTTCACACGAGACTCACATGCCTGACATTGTAATATGTTCACATTAGTATCCCAAATTCACAACCAACTAGTAACATGTTAATGCATCTCAATGATTCACAGATCATATACAAATATGTAACTCCAAAAGCAAAGATCTAGAAAAAACATCTTTTCTTCCTACTAACATGGATGCTTCTATGGGCCAACATTCAGTACAGAGTGAAAGAAAAATTTGTTTGTGAAGTCTACAATTCCTCTTGCAAACGTAAGTGGTTTCACCAACAACTAGAACCATGAGAATGAACCACACATGACGGAGGAACATCCACTGCAATATGATTTGGTCTTCTCTCGATCACACGGCGAGACTATTTTCGGAATACAAACTCTAACTTAGGAAAAATGATGCCCATTGTATAATCATACCAAAGCAATGAAGCACCTAGTGTTGGCCAATAAATAGTATAGTACTACTTTTGTGCAGTCCATGAAGTGACTATCCAGTCTTCCTGTGTATATTTTCAAATGGCATTGCATGCAGTGACTATACTATTCTTTTGTGCAGTTCCACAAAACATTGCGGTCAATTTGTTTTTTCAGGCAGACATATGTCTACACAAATATCAACCGGCTAGTAAACATATACCCCACCTTGTATTTTCGGTTTAAACACGCCTCTTCCACTTAGCATCTGTCATGTTTTGCACTGGCCAATTTGATACTGTCATGTTTGGCCCTGGATAATTTACTGAATTGATTTGCTAGTTCAGAGCAGAAATATAGCGTCTATTCTTCATCAGACCAAAGATATCCATGTTCACAGTGACGGAAGAGGTGAAATCAATACGACCAAAATTGAGCAACCAATCATTGAATCATGTCCTGCACCTCCAATGTAGGTCCACCCTGCCAATAAATTCACATGCAAACCACTAATATTACTATCTAATGACAGTACAAAAAGAGTAGAAAGATAGTAGCAAACCATGTACCTTCGTAATGAACAGCTCATAGTGCCACCAATTGGATATAAAGGTTTGGAAGAAAACATGATCCTAATGTTGGACCATTTGGACTTTTTGTGTAGTTCCACTAAAATCGAGCATCCCTGTTTACATAGATATTGAAAGTGTGGTTACTATGAAAGTGGCACTAGTTGAAGCATAGACTCAAAAATATAAGCATTCCAATTTCTTAATGGGAAAAGGTAGCAAGACTATTTCTAACCACCTGTTTGAAGGAATAAATAGGGCAACAACGCCTGATGCGAGGAAGGCATATATAGTTTTTTCTGAAAAAGTGAACCATTCCTGACCTTTCCTCTTCTTTTAAGCATATTTTGTGCAGTTCAACTACAATAAAATGCCATCACCACCTTGACAATTCAGTGACACTGTAAAAAAGAAATGACTTAACATTACATCATGATGTCAGGTATGTAATCGCAGGTATGTAATCTATAAGAGCATTAATAGTGCAAAAATCTGAAGGTAGTAACAAGTTTCATCGTTGGTATACTGGCTATGCAACAACATTAGAATGCCTTAGCTGAAAAATCTTTAATACATCCACAATCAACAGCTAACCCTAAAATAATCCAGTGACATTAAATGGCATTGCTTAAATTTATCGGTGGCATTAGACTGAGTGCGGCATTAGTTAAATGTGGCATCACTTTAGCAGTAGCATTGCTTGACTTTACCGTTGGCGTTATACTAACAGCAAAAAAGTGGCAATAAGAGCATGGGATGCTCATCCGGACAGTGGGTGCACCAGTACGATGTACCTCCACGGACGCATAGAGTAGTGCCCAGAGCAACAAATATCCAGGCAGCATATGTGGATTATGTCCCATTTTTGTTCTCTTTAGCCATCGTTTTCCTATATGAGGACAATAAAGTGATCGACCTGGTCATTCTCTATTGCGGTGTCATGCCTTTCTACCCTTTTTCACCCTTTTTCAACTAAGAGAGACGAGACTCATTCCTTAGCTACTGATTTTCCCCTTTTCAACCTAGATGCGGGTTCGATGCCTAGTCTCTTGGACAGTACTTTCTACCTTCCTTTCCTTATTCAACCTAGACATGGATTAGTCTGCATGAAGTAGTGTTTCCTTTAATAGTGAAAATTAATGTTTTCATCTGCGTGACTAGCAGAGCAGAGGATATCAAATTGGGAAGATGGTGGAGTGCAAAAAGATCCACATGCAGCGACGTGGCAGATGGGGCAATAGAACAAGGGTATGGTTCTAAAAGAGGTAGCATACCTAAGGGTCGACGGGAAGTGGCTTCACTCGTGGTCATCGTCCTCCGCACACACTACGACAGCGAGCTTGGGGACGGAGGCCATCCCGCGTGGGCGCTAGGTCTGAGAAGACGGCCTTGTCGTCAGTGTGTGACCTCGCTCGACGACGACGAGTGCGTCAACATTGCATGTCCTTTTCTTCCTCGGTGGATCTGTGACCACCGGTGAGGAGGGAGAGAGAGGCCGTCTTTTTTAGATCTGGAGAGAGGGTGATAGTGTGAGAAGCAAGTGGGCAGCCCTTAGCAAGAAAGCGCTGAAGCTCCAGCCTATTTTTTTATACTAGCAGTACTAGAGGTGGAGTAGTGGTAGAGTAGTTTATATTTTCTCTGCATACAGTACCAATTAGTCGTTCTTCAAAACTGAATGGCACACCATTAAAAAATGAAGTCGAGAAATAATGCGGCACCTCGGGCCAACTTGGCGAGATTGTATTTTGCACGAGAAATGACACTCCATGTTTCGTTGACATGTGGTCCCGTTACAACATGTCAGTGAGACGATGGAGAGTCCTTTTGTACAATGTCCGAATGGACTTCTATGTAGGTCGGGGCGCCTCTTCGCGTACCATGGCAACCGTCCACCGCCTCTTCGCCTTTCCCTCTCGATTTGGAACTTTTGTTGCATGCACTTCCTCCCTCCTCCATTTGCCTTCACCCTTCCTTCTGCCATTGTTCGATCGTCTTCTCCATGGAGGGAACAGGCCGGAAACGACCCCGTTATTCTTGCCCCGATCTGAAAGATGACATGGTGGAGGAACTCGTTGATCGGTGCGATGTCATCACCTCACGACTAGCATGGTAGGTTCTTTCAAGAACATCTCGACTCAACTAATAAAATCATTACAAAGAACCCAAGGGTCGGGAGCGGTTTGATATCCCCTATCTTCTTCGTTGTGACCCTGATGACTGGCGCGCGGATGACGGAAGCCTCACCATGTGCAAGTTGATGCCGCTTGATAATGATTTGTGTGATGTTAATATGCCATCACTTGAGGGTAAGGCATGGGCAGACGCAAATGGAGATTGGGTTGTTTATATTGGGTACAACTGCGAGTGGGAACTTGTGAATGTGTACACTCGTCACCGGGTTCCACTTCCAAAAATCTCAGACTGCCCAGAGATTGAGCACACAAGTATTCTACGTACATTCAAATACGATCATGGTGACTGCCGTCTATGGAAGATAGCAATTTGTCGAGTTCCCAGCCGCTCTTGGGATTACACGAACTATGAAGTTGTTGCTATCTTCGACAAGCTTGTTGTCGTCCTTACTTCCACGCCTCGATGGATATTGCTCAAAAATCAATTTCTGTACAAGGATGTGTAATGTGATGCAATTCAATACGAGGGTTTTGTGTTTACTTCCACCACTCGTGGCACTGTTTTTGCATGGAATCCTAATGCTTTTGGTACGTTTGTCTTCCACCGTAATTATAATTGTTTCATCCACATGCATGCGGGTTAGCTAGTTTCCCTTTACTAGTTAACCTTCTTGTGTTTACAAGGTCCTATGAACATTCCACCACCTATACTTGAAAAAAATATAACCAAGGGGGAGATGACGATGGTGATGATCACGAGGATGAGGACTAGCAGGACCCATATACTCAGTGGCGCCTGGCAACTTATTTTGATGGATCACCTCTTCTTGTCTGTATACAGGGCACTGCTGATGTTACTAAGGAAGCAGGTGTTGTCTTGCATGGTCGCACTCTCCAGACCTATTCCAACATCCGTTGTAGGGTATTCGGGATGGGTACTAGTGTGCTAACGCCAACACCTTCTCCCTGGTTCACTATTGATTGTCTTGGAGGAAACTCGCTCTTCCTTAGACAAAAATATCCAATGATGGTGAAAGGTGATCCAGCTGCTGTTGGCACAGCATTACTACCATTTATGAGAAGCAATTGTATCTATACCTCGGACATTGTTATGGTTCCCTACCGTGGCTATCACAATATGCGTCCTGATATGGGCCGCTTCAGCCTAGATGATCAGTCATGCGTTGGTCTCGAGATTGACAATAGCTGGCCCTTCCCAGAGAATCACTTCTGGTTCAAAGCAAGTGTTTCCAACACTGACGAGTGGTTGAGTTGAAGTTCATTTCATTGCTTGTTATTTGTTGTGTGATGAAAACTTTACTATTTATAATGTATCCTCATTGTCATTGTGGGTTGATGACCTATTGTATGTAATGATAAATGATATGCCTGTGATAAACTAACTAAATTTATGAATGGCTTTCGAGTCGCTTCTCGAAGTGGGTGTTGCGACGAGGCAAAAAATATTTTCCGAATACATAATTGTATGTGCATTGCAACAGGTTATCGGATGAGTCCGATCAACAATAGTACTACTATTTGTACTAGCTTCACATGCTTCGTGCGTCGAGCGGGTGTTTTTACTGTAGCTGTGAATCCCATTATCCTAGGTCCTCAGATGAGTCCAGTAGAAATTGCATTCTGATGTTTGGGTTCAAACTTTCAAAACTGTTGCACTATCTCTATGTCTAAGTATACGTAATACAACAAGTTTTAAACTTGAGACCAGCCATCCACCCTCACAAAGAACACTTTTTAACCTAGCACAGACTCTAGGAAATTTGGCCACAGTGTGAGGTGGGCCATATGTTAATGTGTTCTCTGTACGTAACCAGCACCCGGAATCCTCGATATATAGTAGGGTGGCATGGGCCAGAACAAGCATTCACGTCCAGGAGTATGGCACACGCCACCAGCACGACTTCCATCTGACACCATATTTCTTGGAGTCCGTGCTACAACTATCTCTTCAACCTCCAAGTTTCTCTAACTCAGCCATCACGCGGTGGGCGAGGTGGGGGTTTGCCGATAGTCTGTTTCCTCAACTACGGTCCCACTTGTAAGGCTAACTCCAACGCACGACCCCAAACAGACATATGTTTTGCCTGGATTCTATCTGTTTGGGTAGGGTAATGGGGTCGTGTCCGGGCCATTTCTCGGATGCGGTGGCCGTGCGCCCAATGCGTGGACGCATCCCGACCGCGTACATTTTTCTTTGCAAACACATGTCTTTTTTTCATCATTGATTTTTGGTACATGGAAATACATCACCGGATTTTGACTAGAAAAGCAAGACCAAACAAAACAAGAACCACAAGAATACATTTTAGAAGATATCCAACTTCCATAACTGCCCCTTAAGTTGGATTAGTGCCTTCTCGATGCATTCATTGTTGATATGCGGAGGCTCGATCTTGCGTGTTTCTTTCTTCTTCGAGTGTAAAGAAGTAGACGTTGCTTCCTCGCATCTAGTCTCATGTCTAGCCTCTATTCTATCAACAAGTGCACTAGTCTCATCTCTAGCCTCTATGCTAGCTAAAAGTGCTAGAACATCTACTAAATTGCGCTCTATCAATATATTGATGTACTCTTCTTCCCAATACCAAAACTAGCATCCATTCTACACAATAAAATTTTAAGTTAGCACAACTAGTCAAATCTGAGAGCACAATCGAAGCTAAAGTAGCACATACCCATCAGTTGAGCACTTGATGAACACCCATCCGGGATGTTCCGGTGTTGTAGACACACGGCACAATACCTTCTTTGGGTAGTCGTCGCACGTAATGAGTGGCAACGGTGCACCGACGAGCTTTTGGGCCAGCACCGAGCCCGGCCGACCGCCATTCATGGATCTGCTGGTGGATTGCCGACGGTGTAGATCTGAGCGGCTAGAGGAGGAGTCAGTACCGACATGCGGCCTTGCCGGGCCTTCTGGCCCGGTGCCCGACCAGTCCATGGCGCGGCGTGGGCTCCCACAGCCGAGCGAGCTCAAGCCTGACTAGATCCGCTCCAAATCCGGCCACCGGGTGCACAAAACACGTAGACATGGTTGGGTAGCTCAGGGCGTCGAGGGAAAGGGGGTTGGGCGAGCATGCGTCCAAGCTGCACGCACTAGAATTGGCCTAGGTGAAGATGCAAGACAACACGTGTTTCCCTAGCGGCGTGGCGGACCAACCGTGTGGGGGTGCGAAGTGGCTTCGCCCGTGTGGGGGATGGAGGCCATTTATTGTGTGATGAAAACTTTATTATTTACTAGAATGTTTTGTTGGAACTAATCTATAATCGAACATGTATCCTCATTGTCATTGTGTGTTGATTACTTGTTGTATGTAATGAATGGTACATTTGCATATGCATGTCTAAACTCAATTTATGAATGGTTTTCGACTCACTTCTTGGAGTGTGAGTACCGTAATATTATAGCCAGCATCCGGTTATATGAAGTTGCCACATCACATAGAGCCAACCTAATATTGGAGTATGCTAGCACAATAGTTAGTTCTAGTTAGATCAACTAGAGCTAGGTGTCGCATGGAGGCCGAGAAATATGGTGATAGCGTGACTGCGTGAGGTGGGCTTGTACGTAGGAGTATGATGTAGGCACAGGGCTTGTCGTGTTTCCTACTCCTCCGGTCTACATGTGGAGAAGATTTGGTCGAGTTCTTCCTCCTTTTGCCGATGCGTGGGACATCTAGCATCCAGGTTGTGTCATGCAAGAAAATGGAGTGCTAGTAGAAGCCACGTGATGTGCATCTTGGGTTAAAGTTAATAGAATCTTACTCTTGAGTAAATCCAAAAGCGGCCACCGAAGATCTTTATTGGATTTGTTTTTCATCACCAGCACATCAAGTGAAAGATGTGCAGGATCAGTTGGTCCTCTTGCGTTTTCACTGACATGTGGGGCCGCATGTGAGCAAACAGACGATGGGCTCCGCACGTCTGCTGGCTAGCTGAGAAGAGAGAGAGAGAGAGAGAGAGAGAGAGAGGAGGAGAGCTGAGCACGGACTACGTAACCAGCACTTCGATATAGGCTCGATATAGTGGGGTGGCATGGGCCATAACTAGCATTCATGTCTAGAGGTACGGCATACGCCACCCACACGAGTCCCATCTAACACCAATTTTCTTGGTGTCTGTGCTACAGCGATCTCTTCTCCCTCCTGTTTTCTCAGCCATCGCGCGATGGGCAAGGTGGGGGTTTGCCGATAGTCGGTTTGCTCAACTGTGGTCCCACTTGTCAGTGAAAATGCAACACAGCACGCATTCCCCCTTGAGCGGCGTTCCAGACCAACCGTGTGGGGGTGCGACGCGAACACATCGGGCTTTTGCTTTTGAACTTGTAACTTGTAAAATTTGGTTCTGCTCCATGGCGCGACCGATAGATAGAAATAACGATTTTCCCTAGAGTAATGAGAAGTTTGGTTCTGGCGCAGTTCATGCATTGAGTACGTACGAAAATTATGAAGTTGATGAGAAAGGTAAGATAATTACTAGTAGTACCATATACTACTACATGGATATGACAGAAAGATAAAGATACATATGGATCCATCAACGACATCCTCACGCCCTAGTGCGCCGGGTCACCAACCAACGTGTGAGGAGCAGCGGCATTGGCGGCGAGCTCAACGTGCTTCTGCACAATGCCATCCAAGGTTGCCCTGCGGTCCAAGAAGGCCAGCGACCTATCGTCCTCCTCTTGCACATATGTAACACCCACAATGCGGCTATAACTTCCATGTGTTGGGGCACGACTTAGAGGCATAGCCGCATGGTAGGTCTATCGCAAGAGGGGTAATCTTTACACATCCCATGTACTGAATAAGAAAGGGATAAAGAGTCGGCTTACAATCGCCACTTCACACAATACATAAATAGTTCATACATCATCCAAAGCACAAACAAATGTCCGGCTATGGAACCAAAATAAAGAAAGACAACCCCAAATGCTAGATCCCCGATCATCCCAACTGGGCTCCACTACTGATCATCGGGAAAAGAAACATAATAGCGACCCAAGTCTTCATCGAATTCCCACTTGAGTTCGGTACCATCACCTGCACTGGTTTCGTCGGAACCTGCAACTGTTTGGAAGTATCCGTGAGTCATGGTAACTCAGCAATCTCACACCCTCGCGATCAAGATTATTTAAGCCTATGGGTAGGAAAGGGTAGTGAGGTGGAGCTGATGCAAGCACTAGCATGTATGGTGCCTAACATACGCAAAAGAGAGAGAGAGGGGAGAAGCAACGCAACAATCGAGAATCTAGAAGCGATCAAGAAGTGATCCTGAAGCTACTTACGTTCAAGCATAACATGAGACCGTGTTCTCTTCCCGGACTCCGCCAAAAAGAGACCATCACGGGTACACACGCGGTTGATTCATTTTAATTAAGTTAAGTGTCAAGTTCACTACAACCGGATATTAACAAATTTCCCATCTGCCACATAACCATGGGCACGGCTCCCGAAAGTTTATACCCTGCAGGGGTGTCCCAACTTAGCCCATCACAAGCTCTCACGGTCAACGAAGGATATTCCTTCTCCCAGGAAGACCCGATCAGACTCGGAATCTCGGTTACAAGACATTTCAACAATGGTAAAACAAGACCAGCAAAGCCGCCTGATGTGCCGACAAATCCCGATAGGAGTCGCACGTATCTCGTTCTCAGGGCACACCGGATAGGTCAAGCTATGAGTAAAACCAAGCCTCAAGTTCCCCCGAGGTGGCCCCGCGGGTTGCCCATTTCGGACCAACACTCAGAGGAGCATTGTCCCGGGGGGGGTTAAAATAAAGATGAACCTTGAGTCTGCAGAACACAAGGGAAGGGTATATGGTGGTAGGTAGGCAAATGGTAAAACCAAGGTTGGGCCTTGCTGGAGGAGTTTTATTCAAAGAGAGCTGTCAAGGGGTTCCCATAACACCCAACCACGTAAGGAACGCAAAATCAAGGAACATAACACCGGTATGGCAGAAACTAGGGTGGCAAGAGTGGAACAAAACACCAGGCATAAGGCCGAGCCTTCCACCCTTTACCAAGTATATAGGTGCATTAAAATAAGAGACAATAATGATATCCCAACAATATCCATGTTCCAACAAGGAACAAACTTCATCTTCACCTACAACTAGCAACGCTATAAGAGGGGCTGAGCAAAGCGGTAACATAGCCAAACAACAATTTGCTAGGAAAGGTGGGTTAGAGGCTTGACATGGCAATATGGGAGGCATGATATAGCAAGTGGTAGGTAGCATGGCATAGCAATAGAGCGAACAACTAGCAAGCAAATATAGAAGTGATTTCGAGGGTATGGTCATCCTGCCTACAAAGTTCTCAGAGTTGTCGAAAGCTTGATCCTCGTAAGCGTTCTCAACAGGTTCCTCATTCACGTACTCGTCTCTTGGCTCTACCCAAAGCAAGAACACAAGCAAACGAACAACAATCAATCACGGTTCAATGCACAAGCAACATGATGCAATACCTGGCATGATATGCGAGATGTGATATGCAATGCATATGCGTCCTCCGGAAGGAAAAGAATGAACAAGGCATCATCTTGGCAAACCAAGTATGCCACTTGAAAGATGAGATGATTTATGGTGAAATCGATATAAAGATCACCGGAAACAGAGGCACGGTTTGCAAATGGCAAGCAAAACAAGGATGGTGCAAAACTGTAATTAACAGCACGATGCCACTTAGCATGCAACAAGAAACTAAGCTACTGCACTCCAACATAACAACAAAGCATATGGTATTGGTGTACAAGAGATGCTTGACAAAACATGAACACTGAGCTATGGCTAAAACACACTAGAATAGGTTCAAGCAAGCATGGCAAAAGTGCAAAAGATATCAGTTTCAAGGACATGGTGAAAATACTAACATGGCATAAACAGCATCAGGAAGCAAAGTTTAGAGAAAGCAAACAACATGCTACAGGAACATATCATAGCAAACCAGGGCATGGCATGATTCTACTAAATCCATAGACAAAAGTCCCTTACTGAACATGAGCCCAAAAAGGCACAGAAGATATGATGGCACCCATGTAAACATAGCAAATTTTATTAACAGTTTCAGACTTAGCAGAAAATAGAGCATGGCAAAATAGATTATGATAGCAACTTGGCATGCTTGTTCCACTCATCATAGTGAACAAAAAACATGGAATAAATACTAGCATGTAGTAGGCATGAAAACGAAGCTAACCATGTACCAAGCCCCTACATAGGATGATTGAAATAAATCACACAAAAATGACAAAAAAGCATCATGATGTAAAATGCCATGTTCATGAACTTGCTCAAATGCAAAAACCAATGCTACCACTGGATTGGTGGAATTTTTGTACCCCAAAAACATATATAACATGTTGGGGTTGCTGTAGAAAAATCCCCACAAAAGCTAAGAATGCCTAACTGCCTAAAAAGGAAATAAACAGAAAAGGAAAAATACCCAAAATGACCATGTCCCGATCTAGACTTGCCAGATAAGGAAAAAGGCCCGATCTGGAAAGATCCAAAATGGGCAAGCTGCCCGATTGGGTTTAAAACAGAGGTGTGCAGATGAGAGGTGGGTCCCACGTGTCATGTGAGAGGTTGTGTGTGCGGGTGTGTGGCTGGCAGGTGGGCCTGGCGGTACATGAGGCTGACCAGTGGGCTCTCATGGTCCCACTCGGTGGAACAGGGGAAGCAGGGGAGAGCGACGGCGGCGGCAGAACGCGGCGGAGGCCTCACCGGAGTTGCTCCGGTGGCCTAGCGGAGCGGTGGAAGGGTGCAAAGGGATCGCCAGGGGATCCTGCACAGGCGCAAGGCAAACGCGGCACCGTACGATGACAGGTACGACACCGGCGACGAGGTGACAGAGACGGCGATGATGGAGACGAACGCGGCGCTCAGCGGCATAAGCGGGGAGCGGTATGCATTGATCGGCACCACACGATTCGACGAACACGAAGGACACGCACGGAGGGCCTATGGTGGTCGGAGCACTTGCCGGAGCGGGGTTCGACGACGACGGGTTCGGGCGGACAGCGCGGGGCTAGCTAGAGCATGCAAAAGAGGGGGGAAGGGCACGGGGCTACTCAGGGGCTTGCCACGAGCACGTAAATGCACTCGGTTGGACGAGAGGCGGTCGGAGGCGAGCACGGCGGCAATCGAACACCTACGGGCACCACGAGGAAGAAGAGGAAGGAGTCGACGGCGTCTTGGCATCCCACGGTGAAGTAGCAGACGTCGGGCATGTAGACGATGTCGGGGAAGACGGCGGACACTAACGCCGAGGTGGAGGTGGCCGGAGAGCACGCCGGCGACGAGGCCGTGCACCTGGACACGCTCGGGCACGACGGAGTCTGGCGGATCTGGTGGTCTAAACGCTCGGCAGCGGCGGGGAAAGGAAGAGGGGAACCCTAGGAAGCGGTTGGGCAAGGAGAGGGGTTAAGCAGGGGGCTAGGGAGAACGGGGTGAAGTGGCATGTGCTCGGCCGTGGCCATGTGCATGCTCGCAAGGGGGGACCAATGAGGAAGAAGGTGGGTGAGGGGTGTAGCCAGAGTCACTGGCGAATGGGGCCGGCTTGGCCACGTGGAGAGGGGCTAGTGGGGGTACGCGCGCGGGGGTGAGCAAAGCAAGGAGTGGGTGAGAGCCCGGGCTGGCTGGCGTGCTGGGCCTGCTGGCGCGGGGTGCTAACTGGGCCGGCCTGGGAGGCCGAGGCCCAGTTGGGTGCTGCTGCTGCTCTACTTCTTTTCCTTTTCCATTTTCTTGAGACAGAAAAACAAAAGGAAAAGCGCAGGGGGATTGGGGAGGAGTTTGAGTAATATAACAATATCCTCATGATCCTGAATTTGTGTAGCATTTAATAAAATTGATTTGGTAATTTCTAAAGGTAGTAAAATATTCCAAGTTTGAATTGATGCATTTTTGAACCCAACCAAAACAATTCTAAATGAGGTGAAATTTGGCAGGGGGGTTCAAGGCATGGTGCTAGAATTTTGGGAAAAGATGAGCATTAATGGAGGAGGGTAGAGGTGCACTTGCAAAAGTGAAGGAAAAGAGAAGGAGAGGTGGTGATGAGGGGGGGGTGATGAAACTTGGATCCCAAGGAACATGCCACAATGCAACATGCTACAAGATGAAGATGCACATGATGAGGCCATGATGCAACAAGATGAACATGATATGAAATGCATGACATGAACAAATTGCAAAACGAAGACAAAACCCAACCATGAAGGGAATCTCATAACTTAAAGCCGAAAATGGCAAGAGTAGGAGTTACAAATATGGAAAGTTGCATCCAGGGTGTTACAACACTCCACCACTACAAGAGGATCTCGTCCCGAGATCTAGGATGGCACCGGAGAGAAAACGAAAGATGAAGAGGTAAAACAAAGTTGCTTCTTTGACAAACGAGTGAAACCAAAGAACCTTGATAGGTTAAAGCATTTAGAGAAAAGAATACAACGGAGATGATCGAAGTTGAAAACGCTCCGCTAGAAAAGAGGAATAAGGAAGAACAAATTCGGACAGAACTCCGGTTGAAAAGAGATGCAAAACTTGATAAGATGAAAAGAACTTGAGTAGAGGACAAAACACTCCGGTTAAATGATAAGCATGAATAAAACACGATCCTCACAACTCGAGATGATGAGAGAAGAGAGCAACAACACAATCCCTCTGGAAGAAATGAAAGAATGGAATGGAATGAACGGAGGGAAACAAGATCTTGAGAGAGCACGCTTACACAAATGCTAGAACGGAGTTGTTGGATTATCAACAACGAAAGGATAAGATTTATGTGGGCTTATGGAAGACATATCAAAACTATGAGGTGAAATTCTGCCACTAACAGAAACAAAAGATTGGATTGAGGTCAACAAGGAGATGACAACTCCTTTTGCCGAGAGGATAGGAGAAAAACTTGGATCATATATAGACACCACAATAAGCAACATTCCTTAGGGAAGGCTTTAGGTTAAATCCAACCCAAGATAACTCCAAGGAGGAAAGTGATGGGTTTAAATACCTCATTCCGGACAACTTGCGAATCATGAAACATGAAAGAAATTGTCAAGAATGACATAACACCACTTCAAAAGATAAGATACGAAGAACTGCACTTTGGAATGCAAGATGAAGAATACTTGAGCTCCTCTAAAAAGAATCTCGATGAACACTTCGAGAAGGAATTAAATCCTTGATGAACCACCATGTAGAGCCTCCATGAAGAACTCCGGATAGGAAATGATAACATAAAAGAATTGAAGGTTTGAAGCGAACAAGATTGAAGCCTTGCAATGATTAGATGGAGCTTCGCGATGATATAACACGGAAAACTTGGAACTCAGGAAAAGAGAGATGACTCACTTGAACCGAGAATTTTTTATGAACCTCCGGAATAAGGAATTGAATTTACTCGATGAAACAAGAATAAGAATTACTTTATTCTTATCCTTCACCAATTTAAATTGATGACAAGCAACGGATTTGGTATACTACTTATTCTCGTAGAAAGGATTAAGATAGATATGGCACAAACTTGGGAAGGTCTTCAATGATCCGCCGGTAGGATTGGAAAGAACGAATGAATCTATATGATAACGAAGGAAGAGAACTCTTGACCGAACCACCGTAAGAATTGAAAATGAAAGAAGATATTTGAGAAGAATTTAGATACAAGTGAAACGAAGAGCTCATGAACTGACCAGAGATATACTTGAGCGAAGCACCGGTAAGATTTTGAGAATGAGAGCTGAAAGCTGAGAATGAATAAACCCGAAATGATGGTCTTCAGATAATCAAACTGAAAAGACACCTGAATTGCTCCGGATGGTTGAAAAGAATTCTCACAATCGAAAATAATTATGAGAGAGTGGCAACAAGCTAGAACCACGAATCTTTGAAAGAACGGATAAGATTTGGCGGAAAAACTCTTCTTCGGTCTTCAAATCCAAGAATGACGACGAGAAACACCGTCATGAATTGTTGAGGCACTCCGGAATGAAGAATGGAAAGGTTGAACCAATGATGAAAAGAATTTGAACGATCTTGGAGAAGGCATTTGACTTATGATAATTCATTCTTACATCAAACTTGGAAAAGAATTTGAGAGTAGCTCCAGAAAAATTAGGAGAGTCAGGTAAGATCCTAGGGAAAGACCTGTGGGTTAAGGCCCACTCAAAAGTACACCGTTGAACAATTTAAAAGAGAGATTGCGCCGGTTGATTTAAATGGATTGAATGAGATAACATCCTCGAAAGAGCTTGAAAAAATGTAGAGTGGAAACACAAATCTTTGAGATATCTTGAGCACTATGGAACAATTGAATAACGAGAAGTGGATGACTAAGAGGTGCACCGGCATGAGAAAACATTTGAAACGGGGAAAGGATATGATCGACAAGGCTTGAATTGAATCCATCGGAGAAGAAAAGAGAATGATGAATGATGAACTTGAAGATCCGTTAGTATCTTCCTAAGAATCACCGGATAAGAACATTGACGGAAAAGAATGGAGAGACTTCACATCCATAAGATGGATACTTGATTAAGAAAGCTGGGTCCTCGAAGAAAAAGGGTGGGAGGGCGGGAAAACAAAGGCAACTTGGGACGGATGAATTAAACACCGTTGAGAAGAACTGATAATTGATCTTACGGATGGGGATAATGATGGGATCATCTTGAAGAGAAACGCACCGGTTGAAAAATAGAATTGGGATGACAATCTCGATAAACAAGAAGGATTAATGTTCACATAGGAATATGAGAACACCACTTAGGAAAGGTATGGAATCAACATTTGACATTGAAGCAACTTGAATACCACAACTCAAAACAAAGCAAAGGATTGGCTTAAGAAATAAGCCAGAACAAACATATGATAGACCCTATATCGTATCATGTGTCTGTTGGAAAGAATTCCAACGTGATACTTGAATTCCCACTTATAAACTCCCGAAACTTTCTAGTTATGCAATCAGGTGTTGGGGATACAGGGGAAGCATAATATCTCACCCAAAGTAACAACTCCTACATCCAGCTGTGTCCATCCTTCAACACATAACCAAGAAACCTTCGGAAATCATTTACCTCAACCTTCGAAAAGCATCCGTTATACAAGTTATGGCAATACTCCCGAACTCCCGCCCCAGTACTGGGTGGCGTCGAGGTTATCTCACCAACAACTACATAAAAGAGATTTTTGATGTCTGCGAACTCAGGTATTCCAGAACTACAATGATAAAATTGTGACGACAACACCTCGAAGCTCAACTCCCCGGGACACTGCCACAGCGCCTAAATGTCAAGAGGCACCAAGAACAATGTTCTCGTCACAAGACTATCGGAACGATTCCAAGATACCCTCATGATCCTAAAAAAATTCCGTGAAATTTGAGGAGAGGAGAGTCAAAACTTCTACGTCACGAGGCCTCACCAGAGCGACAAAGGGACTGAGGAGTAAAAAGAATCCTACTCTTTGATATATATAATCCTAAGACTCGAAACATTTTGTTCTAGACACAACAACGTCAGCAATTCGATCAAGCAGGGGGCTCCTAAGTTGGGGAAGGCTCGGATTACCAACTTGTAACACCCACAATGCAACTATATCTCCCACGTGTCGGGGCACGACTTAGAGGCATAGCCGCATGGTAGGTCTGTCGCAAGAGGGTTAATATTTACACATCCCATGTACTGAATAAGAAAGGGATAAAGAGTCGGCTTACAACCGCCACTTCACACAATACATAAATAGTTCATACATCATCCAAAGGACAAACAAAGGTCCGGCTATAGAACCAAAATAAAGAAAGACAACCCCAAATGCTAGATCCCCGATCGTCCCAACTGGGCTCCACTACTGATTATCAGGAAAAGAAACATAATAGTGACCCAAGTCTTCATCGAATTCCCACTTGAGTTCGGTAGCATCACCTGCACTGATTTCGTCGGAACCTGCAACTGTTTGGAAGTATCCGTGAGTCACGGGAACTCACAATCTCACACCCTCGCAATCAAGACTATTTAAGCTTATGGGTAGGAAAGGGGTAGTGAGGTGGAGCTGCTGCAAGCACTAGCATGTATGGTGTCTAACATATGCAAAAGAGAGCGAGAGGATAAGCAATGCAACGGTCGAGAAGCTAGAAGCGATCAAGAAGTGATCCTGAAGCTACTTACGTTCAAGCATAACAGAAGACCGTGTTCTCTTCCCGGACTCCACCGAAAAGAGACCATCACGGCTACACACGCAGTTGATTCATTTTAATTAAGTTAAGTGTCAAGTTCTCTACAACCGGATATTAACAAATCCTCATCTGCCACATAACCGTGGGCACGGCTCTCGAAAGTTTATACCCTGCAGGGGTGTCCCAACTTAGCCCATCACAAGCTCTCACGGTCAACGAAAGATATTCCTTATCCCAGGAAGACCCGATCAGACTCGGAATCCCGGTTACAAGACATTTCGACAATGGTAAAACAAGACCAGCAAAGCCACCCGATGTGCCGACAAATCCCGATAGGAGTCGCACGTATCTCGTTCTTAGGGAACACCGTATAGGTCAAGCTACGAGTAAAACCAAGCCTCAAGTTGCCCCGAGGTGGCCCCGCAGGTTGCCCATTTCGGACCAACACTCAGAGGAGCACTGGCCCGGGGGGTTTAAAATAAAGATGACCCTTGAGTCTGCGGAACCCAAGGGAAGGGTATATGGTGGTAGGTAGGCAAATGGTAAAACCAATGTTGGGCCTTGCTGGAGGAGTTTTATTCAAAGCAAACTGTCAAGGGGTTCCCATTATAACCCAACCGCGTAAGGAACGTAAAATCAAGGAACATAACATCGGTATGACGGAAACTAGGGCGGCAAGAGTGGAACAAAACACCAGGCATAAGGCCAAGCCTTCCACCCTTTACCAAGTATATAGGTGCATTAAAATAAGAGACAATAATGATATCCCAACAATATCCACGTTCCAACAACGAACAAACTTCATCTTCACCTGCAACTAGCAACGCTATAAGAGGGGCTGAGCAAAGCGGTAACATAGCCAAACAATGGTTTGCTAGGAAAGGTGGGTTAGAGGCTTGACATGGCAATATGGGAGGCATGATATAGAAAGTGGTAGGTAGTGCGGCATAGCAATAGAGCGAACAACTAGCAAGAAAAGATAGAAGTGATTTCGAGGGTATGGTCATCTTGCCTGCAAAGTTCTCAGAGTTGTCGAAAGCTTGATCCTCGTAAGCGTTCTCAATAGGTTCACGTACTCGTCTCCCGGCTCTACCCAAAGCAAGAACACAAGCAAACGAACAACAATCAATCACGGTGCAATGCACAAGCAACATGATGCAATACCTAGCATGATATGCGAGATGTGATATGCAATGCATATGCATGCTCCAGAAGGAAAAGAATGAGCAAGGCATCATCTTGGAAAACCAAGTATGCCACTGGAAAGATGAGATAAGTTCCGGTGAAATTGATATAAAGATCACCGGAAACGGAGGCATGGTTTGCAAATGGCAAGCAAAACAAGGATGGTGCAAAACTTTAATTAACAGCACGATGCTACTTAGCATGCAACAAGAAACTAAGCTACTGCACTCCAATATAACAACAAATCATATGGTAGTGATGTACAAGAGATGCTTGACAAAACATGAACACTGAGCTATGGCTAAAACACACTAGAACAGGTTCAAAGAAGCATGGCAAAAGTGAAAAAGATATCAGTTTCAAGGACTTCGTGAAAATATTAACATGGCATAAACAGCATCAGGAAGCAAAGTTTAGAGCAAGCAAACAACATGCTACAGGAACAGCAAACCAAGGCATGGCATGATTCTACTAAATCCATAGACAAAAGTCCCTTACTGAACATGAGCCAAAAAGGCACAGAAGATATGATGGCACCCATGTAAACATAGCAAGTTTTATTAACAGTTTCAGACTTAGCAGAAAATGGACCATGGCAAAACAGATTATGATAGCAACTTGGCATGCTTGTTCCACTCATCATAGTGCACAAAAAAACATGGAATACATACTAGCATGTAGTAGGCATGAAAATGAAGCTAACCATGTACCAAACCCCTACATAGCGTGATTGAAATAAATCACACAAAAATGACAAAAAAGCATCATGATGTAAAATGTCATGTTCATGAACTTGCTCAAATGCAAAAGCCAATGCTACCACTGGATTGGTGGGATTTTTCTACCCCAAAAACATATATAACATGTTGGGGTTGCTGTAGAAAAATCCCCACAAAAGCTAAGAATGCCTAACTGCCTAAAAAGGAAATAAACAGAAAAGGAAAAATACCCAAAATGGCCATGTCCCGATCTGGACTTGCCAGATAAGGAAAAAGGCCCAATCTGGAAAGATCCAAAATGGGCAAGCTGCCCGATTGGGTTTAAAACAGAGGTGTGTGATACGTCTCCAACGTATCTATAATTTTTGATTGCTCCATGCTATATTATCTACTGTTTTGGACATTATTGGGCTTTATTTTCCACTTTTATATTATTTTTGGGACTAACCTATTAACCGGAGGCCCAGCCCAGAATTCTTGTTTTTTGCCTATTTTAGGGTTTCGAAGAAAAGGAATATCAAACGGAGTCCAAACGGAATGAAACCTTCGGGAACGTGATTTTCTCACCGAACATGATCCAGGAGACTTGGACCCTACATCAAGAAACAAAGGAGGAGGCCACGAGGTAGGGGCGCGCCTACCCCCCCCCCCCCCCGGCGCGCCCTCCACCCTCGTGGGCCCCCTGTTGCTCCACCGACGTACTTCTTCCTCCTATATATACCTACGTACCCCCAAACGATCAGATACGGAGCCAAAACCCTAATTCCACCGACGTAACTTTCTATATCCACAAGATTCCATCTTGGGGCCTGTTCCGGAGCTCCACCGGAGGGGGTATCCATCACGGAGGGCTTCTACATCAACACCATAGCCTCTCCGATGAAGTGTGAGTAGTTTACCTCAGACCTTCGGGTCCATAGTTATTAGCTAGATGGCTTCTTCTCTCTTTTTGGATCTCAATACAATGTTCTCCCCCTCTCTTTGTCACATCCCTAGTTCTGGTATGACCTAGGCTAGCCCTTCATGCTTGCATCATGTTTAAACTCCATTTAAATTTGAAATGGGGATTTGTGAACCCTCAGAAATCATTTTTGAAAATGACCCAGATAAAAAGTGCTCCAAAAGGGTCCAAGAAAATGTTCATGTCTCTCTCTGAAAATATTGGTGAGAGGTAAAATTCAAACCAATATTTTTAGGAGCTCATAAATATTTATTTTGGCCATTTGGAATTAATGCATAATTATTTGTATTGGATTTATATTTGTTATATATTCAAATATACTCCAATAATTCTGATTTTTAATGTGGGGCTTTGGAATAATCCAATTAGTTCCTACAATAATTTTCAGAAGCATATAAAATGGTTTAGTATTTTATCTAAATCAAAACAAATAACAGAAAAGGAAACAGAAAACAAAAATAGAAAAAAAGGCTTACCTGGTGGCCTAGCTGGCCAGCCCACCAGGGGCAGGCCCGAGGCCACTAACTAAACTAGATTAGTTAGTTTAGACACTGACATATGGGTCCCATTGGTCAGGTTTGACCTGGACCGACCCGTTGACTCGCTGACGTCACGCTGACGTCATGCTGACGCAATATATCCTTTTCTGGTATTAAAATAAATCAGGAAATTCCAGAAAATGATATAAACTTCAAAAATTCATAGTAATTCAACCGTAACTCCAAATCAAATAAATTACATATGAAAAATTATCAGAAAAATGCAAGGAATCCATTTATGCCAGTTTCATGCATGAAAAACCAACTTATACCTGCTGTATAAGTGAAAACGTAATAATGGCATGTTATATACTTAAATTAGGGTTTGCATATGAACCCTTGGTTCATATGGACTTCAACCAAATTGATGCTAGATGCATTAGGGCAAATCATAGCATTTTTGAATGTTATCTTCATGCATCATATTGTTGCATATGGTTGTTTATTGATTGCCGGCACCGTTCCCTCTCGATAGGTTCTACTCCGGAAGGTGTCCCGAGTACCTGTCTGAGGAGCAGTGCTTCTTCGTGGATCTATCAGGCAAGAAAACCCCCTTGAGCATCTCGATAAAGTCCCACTCTCTCGCTCCTCCTCCTTTTACTGCATTAGGACAACAACGATTCAAACTGCTACTTTCTGCTGCGGTAGCTGAACCCATTCCTCTGCATGACCTGTCATTGCCACAGTAAATAGTTGAAACCCACTAGCATGAGTAGGAGTTGCTTGAGCCTTGATGTGCCTGCTCATCCATGCTTGTTTTCTTTATGCCAGCTATGCTTAGAGTTGTGTCAGGTCTGATTCATCGGAATGAATTGGAGTGGTGAACATGTCCTACCGGTAAAGGCTAAGTGTGTGAACACGTTTTGGTAAAGGTAGCGATGAGAGGCCATGTAGGAGTACATGGTGGGTTGTCTCATTGGAACCGTCCTTAAGCACTGAGTTCTGTGTATGTTATCCAAGTCCAGTTACTACCACACATTGGGTTCCGGTTATCCGGCCCCTCTCGACTTATTAATCCACTTGATCTCTGTCCAGGAGTTACAACTAGTTTCTGGCGTTTGTAGGTAGTGCTACTTGTCTACCAGGTGGTGTCTGACGGGACAGGCTTGGGACAGTCTAGGCATGGTGGCACGGTGTACCAAGTGGCACCCGGATGGTGGGCTTGGGAACCCTGCACACATCGTTTGGGGCCGTGAGCGACACCCCGGCCGGATCTCCTTGCGGATGGAACCCGAATAGGCGATAAACCTGGACGAGAGACTTGTGTGGTTAGTCAGGTCGTGGCCGACACCCTCGCCCGGCTTCCGCTTGAAGGTTGCCGAGGTACTTGACGTGTACGGGGCTATAAGTGGCGAGAGCGTGTGTGAAGAAGTACACCCCTGCAGGGTCAATATTATCTATTCGAATAGCCGTTTTCCTCGGATATGAAAACTTGGAGGACTTATGTAGTACATAGACAACTTGAAGTGGATACTCTAAAATACGCAAGATAAGCATGAGTGCTATGGATGGCCTTCCCGTAGGGAGACGGGAACGGATCCATAGTAGGGTATTGATATGGTGAATCTGTGGACTCGTGTGCGTCTTCTCACCTCAAAGAAGTTTCTGATACTCGTAGTATAGATTAGCCATTGAGTCAAAGCTGGCTTGCTGCTGTTAAACTCCACCACCCCCTTTGTTGATAATGTTGCATATGTAGATAGCTCTGAAGTAAGACTTGCTGAGTACCTTCGTACTCACGTTTGCTTATTTATGTTTTGCAGTTGGTTACACTAGTGGCTTCGACGAGTAGCTTGTATCCCAGCTACGATCTTGTACCCTTGGGAGGGTCGTGTTTAGTCAGGCTTCTTAGTCGTTTTCTTTTGTAGTTGTCTGTACTCAGACATGTAATGCTTCCGCTTGTTGCTTGTATGCTCTGAATGATGGGTCATGTGACCCCTGTTTGTATTTATGCTATGTGGCTCTTCTGGGCCTTTATCTATATGAGTTTGAGTTATGTTGTGATGCCATGATGTACAGCACATACTTGCATGTTATGCGTACGTGTAACGTGTATTGCTATGTGTGGGATCCGACAACCTAGTTGTTTACCTCTGATAGCCTCTCTTATGGGGAAATGTAGTCTTGTGTTTCCATGTGCCATAGTAGTCCGCTACAGCCCGGTTCACCGGAGTCCTATTAGCCCAGCACTACTGCTCAGGACACTTGACTGGCCGGCATGTGTTTCACTTTGTTCCTGTGTCTGTCCCTTCGGGGAAATGTCACGCGGTGACATCCGGAGTCCTGCTTAGCCTGCTACAGCCCGGGTTCCCGGAGTCCTGTTAGCCCAGTGCTACAGCCCGGATTCACACGCTGCTGACCGACACGCTCGATGTGAATCATGTATGCCTGTTCCCATAGGTTAGTGCCACCTTGGGTTCACGACTAGTCAAGTCGGCCCGGGTCCTTTGTCATATGGATGTTAGCGACACTATCATATACGTGAGCCAAAATGCGCAAACGGTCCCGGGCCAGGTAAGGTGGCACCCGTGGGAATACCGTGCGTGAGGCCGCAAAGTGATATGAAGTGTTACATGCTAGATCGGTGTGACTTGGGATCGGGGTCCCGACAGCGTTGGTATCAGAGCCTGACTGACTGTAGGATTACCAGGCCAAACTGGTCGAAGTTGAGTCTAGAAATGCTTTAGGTACATCAGGGAATTGATTGTGGAAGGGAACGTAAGGCTCTTTTTTTCTCCTTTACCTCATGTCATTCTTTCTGAGTCAGCCTCTTCTTTTCTACGAGGGTTAAGGCCTAGGTTTCTCCTCTATCTCTCAGGATGACGTGTTACTAAACCGTAAAGTCTTAGGATTGTTGGGTTGTGTCTCAATACAGTTCTACTACTTCTGTGTGTCCTCAGTTTGACCCAGAACCTTGATATTATGATGTTGATTGATTATGCTATTCCTTTGATGAATGTCTCAAAAATCCTTTTGAGCATTTACAGCCGTTATGCTGCCGAAATTGTCCCAGGATTTCAAGACTTTCCAATGCTTTTGCATTACTTTCCGCATCCCTAGGTCGATGCTAATTCCATCCTTGTTTCCTTGGTTTCTGTGTCAGGATGTCGTCTGCTAACCGAGCTTCAGTTGCTCATAGCAAGAACCATGGAGATGGTAGGGACGAGGATCCTCCTGACCAGCCTTTGGTGGCAGAGTTCTTGCTAGCCTCCGAGAGGAACAAGCGTGAGACTAACCGCTTGCTGGCACAGATTGAGCAGAACACCGCACATCAGCGTAAGAAGTTGGTTTCCATCACCGACTTCATTGGTCTGAAACCACCCACCTTCCATCATTCCATTGAGCCACTCGATGCGGATGACTGGCTCCGAAGCATCACTCACAAGTTGCATTCTGCGAACGTCGCTGAAAGTGACAAGGTCACCTATGCTACATATCACTTGGAAGGACCTGCTAGTATTTGGTGGCAGAGCTTCGAGGCTATGCTTCCAGCTGGTCAGATTCCTACCTGGAGAGATTTCACCGAGGCTTTTCGTGAGCACCACATTCCTTAGGCTCTCTTTGACCGCAAGAGGGAAGAGTTCTGTAGTTTTACCCAGGGTAAGCTGCCTGTTGATGCTTACAGTAGGGAGTTTGGAAACCTTGCCCGCCATGCTACAGAAGAAGTGTCCACAGACGCTAAGAAGCAAGCTAGGTTCCGGAAGGGTCTCCACCCTAAGTTGCGTCGTGATCTCCACCTGCATCATTGTGATACTTTCCAGGCTCTTGTGAACAAGGCCATTAATGCAGAGACAGCTCAGTTCACTTACGAGGAGTCTCGTAAGCACAACCGTGATCTGGGTTCTTCCTCCCGCTCTGGCTCTCAGAAGCGACGGATTTGGATTCCGAACTCGGCTCTTCCACCTCGATATGCACCGAGGCCATCTTATGTGGCGCCTCACCCAACTCAGCAACATGCTCCACTCAGGCCTATTAGTGGACCACTTGCCAACGTAGGTCCACGTCCTACCTCAGGAACTTGCTTTACCTGCGGAGAACCAGGACACTATGCACGTGACTGCCCTCAGTCCAGTTATGCTCCACCCCAGTCTGAGAGGTCTGTTGGCCGTGAAAAGCCATCAGTCAAGATGATCAGTACCAAGCCAGCCTCCATTGAACGAGCATGTGTGCACCATGTCTCAGCTTCAGAAGTTCAAGATGATCCCGATGTCGTACTGGGTACACTTCTTGTCAATTGTCACCCAGCTTCAGTTCTGTTTGATACTGGAGCATCCCACTCCTTCATATCTGAAGTTTACGCTTGGATGCACGACATGTCATTTTGTGATATGCCAACTCCATTAATAATCCAGACTCCTGGTTCCAAATGGCAAACCTCCAAGGTAAGCCATGGTAATGAAATCCTTGTTGATAGACTGGTTTTCCTTGCTTCTTTGATATCTCTCAAGTCCTCAGATATTAACATCATCTTGGGTATGGACTGGATGACAGCTCATCATGCCAAGCTCGATTGTTACACCAGATCTGTTCAACTTACACATCCATCTGGCAAAATAGTCACTGTCTCCACTAGAGTTGCAAGGCGTCAACTCTATTCTCTTAATGCCAGCCCTCTTCCAGACCTTGAAGATATTCCGATAGTCCGTGACTTCCCGGATGTCTTTCCAGAAGAACTGCCAGGTGTCCCACCTGACAGAGATGTAGAGTTTGTCATAGAACTTATCCCAGGAACTGTTCCAATCTCTAGGAGACCATACAAGATGGCACCTTTGGAGTTAGCCGAGCTTAAGAAACAACTCGATGAATCCTTGCAAAAGGGTTTCATCCGTCCCAGTTCTTCTCCTTGGGCTTGTCCTGTCCTCTTTGTCAAGAAGAAGAATGGTTCGGATCGAATGGTTGTAGATTATCGTCCCGTTAATTTGGTCACGATAAAGAACAAGTATCCGCTCCCCAGGATCAACGACCTGTATGATCAGCTCGCTGGATCCTCAGTCTTTTCCAAGATGGATTTGAGGTTAGGCTACCACCAAATCAAGATCAGAAATGGGGACATCCCAAAACGGCCTTTTTCACTCGTTATGGTCAATACGAGTACACCGTGATGTCTTTCGGCCTAACCAATGCTCCAGCTACTTTCTCCCGCTTGATGAACTCGATCTTTATGGAGTACTTAGATAAGTTCGTCGTGGTTTATCTCGATGATATTCTTATTTACTCGAAGAACGATGAAGAGCATGCCGAACATCTTAGGCTTGTGTTAGAAAAACTCAGAGAGCATCGCCTTTATGCCAAGTTCTCCAAGTGTGAATTTTGGTTGCCAGAAGTGACCTATTTAGGCCACGTGATCTCCGGTAAGGGCATTGCTGTAAATCCCGAGAGAGTCAAAGCCGTTCTCGATTGGACTCCACCCGAAACAGTCAAACAAGTTAGGAGTTTCCTCGGTCTAGCCAGTTATTGTCGCCGCTTCGTTGAAAACTTCTCCAAAGTGGCCAAACCCCTCACGGAGCTTCTCAAGAAAGATAAAAGGTTTGAGTGGACCCCACAGTGTGAGCACAGTTTTCAGGAACTGAAAATACGCCTGACTTCTGCGCCCATACTCGTGCCACCGGATTTCACTAAAGACTTTGTTATCTATTGCGATGCTTCGCGTCAAGGACTAGGTTGCATTCTTATGCAGGATCGTCATGTGATTGCCTATGCATCTCGACAGTTGCATCCACATGAGGAAAATTATCCTACACATGATCTGGAGCTTGCAGCCATAGTCTATGCACTTAAGACCTGGCGACATTACCTTCTTGGTAACCGTTGCGAAATCTACACCGACCATCAGAGTCTCAAGTATATCTTCACCCAACCGGATCTGAATCTCAGACAGAGACGTTGGTTGGAGTTGATCTCGGATTACGACTTAGGAATCACCTACACCCCAGGCAAAGCCAATGTCATGGCTGATGCTTTAAGTCGTAAATCCTATTGCAACAACCTCATGTTGCAACATTGTCAACCACCCCTCCATGAGGAATTCTGTAAGCTTAACCTTCACATAGCTCCTCATGGTTTCCTTTCTACCTTGGTGGCGAAACCTACCCTTACGGATCAGATCGTAGAGGCTCAGAAGCATGATACGGGAATCTCCCGGATCAAGAAGAATATTTCCAAGGGAGTTGCTGGTTGTTTCTCCATGGATGAACGAGGTGTTGTTTACTTTGGTAACCGTTTGGTGGTTCCCAAATGTCAACAGATGCAGCAACTGATCCTTAAGGAGGCCCATGAATCCCCTCTCACGATTCATCCCGGTAGTACAAAGATGTATCAGGACCTACGCCAGAGGTTCTGGTGGACTAGGATGAATAGAGAAATCGCTCAGTATATTGCCAACTATGACGTTGGTCGTCGCGTTAAGGCAGAGCATCAAAGACCTGCTGGCACCCTTCAACCTTTAGCTATTCCTGAGTGGAAATGGGACAAAGTTGGTATGGACTTCATCACCGGCTTTCCCAGGACCAAGAAAGGAAATGATGCTATCTTCGTAGTCATTGATCGTCTTTCCAAAGTGGTTCACTTCCTACCTGTTCGAGAGAGTATCACTGCTAGTCAGCTCGCTGACTTATATATCTCCCGAGTAGTGTCACTCCATGGTGTTCCACTAGAGATCAATTCAGACCGTGGCAGTCTTTTCACCTCTCATTTCTGGGAAAGTTTCCAAACTGCCATGGGCACCCATCTTTCTTTCAGTACCGCTTTCCACCCTCAATCAAGTGGTCAGGTGGAAAGGGTCAACCAAATTCTCGAAGACATGCTTAGAGCTTGCGTTATCTCATTCGGTATGGATTGGGAGAAATGTCTTCCCTTTGCCGAGTTTGCTTATAACAATAGCTACCAATCCAGTCTTAAGAAAGCACCCGTCGAGATCCTGTATGGACAAAGATGTCGAACACCTTTGAACTGATCAGAAACCGGCGAAAGACAATTCTTTGGACCGGATATGATCCAGGAGGCAGAAGAGCAAGTTCGCATCATTCGTGAGAATTTAAAAACAGCCCAATCTCGTCAAAAGAGCCAGTATGACCGTCGTCATAAGGAAGTGGCTTATGAAGTTGGCGACAAGGCTTACCTTCGGGTTACTCCTTTGAAGGGTACCCATCGTTTCGGTATCAAGGGCAAGTTGGCTCCTCGTTACATCGGTCCTTTTCGCATTCGCGCTAAACGAGGAGAGGTTGCCTACCAGTTGGAACTACCCCCACATCTTTCTCGAGTTCATGATGTTTTCCACGTCTCTCAACTCAGGCGTTGCTTCTCGGATCCCATCCGCGGAGTGGACCACGAAACGCTGGATCTCCAAGATAACCTCACTTATCGAGAGTACCCCATTCACATTCTGGATCAAGCAGAGCGTGTCACTCGACGTCATAACATCAAGTTTCTCAAGGTTCAATGGTCTCATCATACCGAGAGAGAAGCTACATGGGAGCGAGAAGATCGTCTTCGACTTGAGTACCCCGCTTTCTTCCCGCCGACTCCTGAATCTCGGGATGAGATTTCTTCGAGTGGGGGTGAGTTGTCACATCCCTAGTTCTGGTATGACCTAGGCTAGCCCTTCATGCTTGCATCATGTTTAAACTCCATTTAAATTTGAAATGGGGATTTGTGAACCCTCAGAAATCATTTTTGAAAATGACCCAGATAAAAAGTGCTCCAAAAGGGTCCACGAAAATGTTCATGTCTCTCTCTGAAAATATTGGTGAGAGGTAAAATTCAAACCAATATTTTTAGGAGCTCATAAATATTTATTTTGGCCATTTGGAATTAATGCATAATTATTTGTATTGGATTTATATTTGTTATATATTCAAATATACTCCAATAATTCTGATTTTTAATGTGGGGCTTTGGAATAATCCAATTAGTTCCTACAATAATTTTCAGAAGCATATAAAATGGTTTAGTATTTTATCTAAATCAAAACAAATAATAGAAAAGGAAACAGAAAACAAAAATAGAAAAAAAAGGCTTACCTGGTGGCCCAGCTGGCCAGCCCACCTGGCGGCCCAGCCCACCAGGGGCAGCCCCGTCTTCTACCTCCTGTCAGTAGGCAGAGGAGAAGCCGGGCACGACGCTCGACGTGGCCACGTCGCCCCGCCACCTCCTGCTTCCCTCCTCGTCGCCCTGGAACTCCCTGAACGACGCCACGCACTCCCCCTCGGCCCTCTCTCGCTCCCCTCAGCTCTCTCCTCTCCTCTCTCTCGCTTTCTCGCTCATGCCCGAGCGCTGCCGTCGCCACCGCACGCTGTAGCCGTAGCCACCGTGCTCCCCTCGCCTCGTTGTTGTGTCCAGAAGCTCCGCCCCCTCGTCCGCAACCTCTCCGCCAAGCCACGTGAGCGGATGCGCCCTGCAGCGGCTCTCCCGACCTCTTCTTCAACCTCGGTCCGCCGGAGATCCCCTTCGCCGCCCGCTTGCTCTGACGCTTCCCCAAGCCAAACGAGCCGCCCCTCCGACTCCTTGTGAGCTTCGCCATCTTCTCCCCTGCTCCCCGTGCTCATACGCTTCCTCTAGCCACCTCCTCTACCGGAGCCGAGCCGCTCCGCCACACTGGCTCGTCGCCGGCGAAGCCCCGGTGACCAAATGGCCCCGCGCGTGCGTCCATTGCACTCGCAACGACCCGTGGAGCAACGCTAGCGCGAGAGCCAGCTTGTTTGCAAGCCGCAGCACTAAACCCGCACCCACCCGAACTCCGGCCGCCACACTCGTCGTCGCCGGCGCCACTCCGGCCACTCCCCGGCCGCGCCACCACCACAGTTGGATGCGGACGAGCGCCCGCATCCCGTAGCTGCACTCCGCGCGCCAAATGGCCCCCTGTAGGCAAAACCCGCAGCGCCCCGCCGTATTCGGACTCGTCGGCGGCTAAACGCCGGCGACCGCTGACCTTGACCGGCGTGGGTTGACCACAGCCGGGTTAACCTCCCCCCTCTCTCTCAATGACAGATGGGCCCCGGCGCCCCTAATTAGTAGTTAGGATTAATTAACCCTCTGATAATTAACCTGATACTGATATGTGGGCCCGAGGCCACTAACTAAACTAGATTAGTTAGTTTAGACACTGACATATGGGTCCCACTGGTCAGGTTTGACCTGGACCGACCCGTTGACTCGCTGACGTCACGCTAATGTCATGCTGACGCAATATATCCTTTTCTGGTATTAAAATAAATCAGGAAATTCCAGAAAATGATATAAACTTCAAAAATTCATAGTAATTCAACCGTAACTCCAAATCAAATAAATTATATATGAAAAATTATCAGAAAAATGCAAGGAATCCATTTATGCCAGTTTCATGCATGAAAAACCAACTTATACCTGCTGTATAAGTGAAAACGTAATAATGGCATGTTATATACTTAAATTAGGGTTTGCATATGAACCCTTGGTTCATATGGACTTCAACCAAATTGATGCTAGATGCATTAGGGCAAATCATAGCATTTTTGAATGTTATCTTCATGCATCATATTGTTGCATATGGTTGTTTATTGATTGCCGGCACCGTTCCCTCTCGATAGGTTCTACTCCGGAAGGTGTCCCGAGTACCTGTCTGAGGAGCAGTGCTTCTTCGTGGATCTATCAGGCAAGCAAACCCCCTTGAGCATCTCGATAAAGTCCCACTCTCTCGCTCCTGCTCCTTTTACTGCATTAGGACAACAACGATTCAAACTGCTACTTTCTGCTGCGGTAGCTGAACCCATTCCTCTGCATGACCTGTCATTGCCACAGTAAATAGTTGAAACCCACTAGCATGAGTAGGAGTTGCTTGAGCCTTGATGTGCCTGCTCATCCATGCTTGTTTTCTTTATGCCAGCTATGCTTAGAGTTGTGTCAGGTCTGATTCATCGGAATGAATCGGAGTGGTGAACATGTCCTACCGGTAAAGGCTAAGTGTGTGAACATGTTTTGGTAAAGGTAGCGATGAGAGGCCATGTAGGAGTACATGGTGGGTTGTCTCATTGGAACCGTCCTTAAGCACTGAGTTCTGTGTATGTTATCCAAGTCCAGTTATTACCACACATTGGGTTCCGGTTATCCGGCCCCTCTCGACTTATTAATCCACTTGATCTCTGTCCAGGAGTTGCAACTAGTTTCTGGCGTTTGTAGGTAGTGCTACTTGTCTACCAGGTGGTGTCCGACGGGACAGGCTTGGGACAGACTAGGCATGGTGGCACGGTGTACCAAGTGGCACCCGGATGGTGGGCTTGGGAACCCTGCACACATCGTTTGGGGCCGTGAGCGACACCCCGGCCAGATCTCCTTGCGGATGGAACCCGAATAGGCGATAAACCTGGACGAGAGACTTGTGTGGTTAGTCAGGTCGTGGCCGACACCCTCGCCCGGCTTCCGCTTGAAGGTTGCCGAGGTACTTGACGTGTACGGGGCTATAAGTGGCGAGAGCGTGTGTGAAGAAGTACACCCCTGCAGGGTCAATATTATCTATTCGAATAGCCGTTTTCCTCGGATATGGAAACTTGGAGGACTTATGTAGTACATAGACAACATGAAGTGGATACTCTAAAATACGCAAGATAAGCGTGAGTGCTATGGATGGCCTTCCCGTAGGGAGACGGGAACGGATCCATAGTAGGGTATTGATATGGTGAATCTGTGGACTCGTGTGCGTCTTCTCACCTCAAAGAAGTTTCTGATACTCGTAGTATAGATTAGCCATTGAGTCAAAGCTGGCTTGCTGCTGTTAAACTCCACCACCCCTTTTGTTGATAATGTTGCATATGTAGATAGCTCTGAAGTAAGACTTGCTGAGTACCTTCGTACTCACGGTTGCTTATTTATGTTTTGCAGTTGGTTACACTAGTGGCTTCGACGAGTAGCTTGTATCCCGGCTACGATCTTGTACCCTTGGGAGGGTCGTGTTTAGTCAGGCTTCTTAGTCTTTTTCTTTTGTAGTTGTCTGTACTCAAACATGTAATGCTTCCGCTTGTTGCTTGTATGCTCTGAATGATGGGTCATGTGACCCCTGTTTGTATTTATGCTATGTGGCTCTTCTGGGCCTTTATCTATATGAGTTTGAGTTATGTTGTGATGCCATGATGTACAGCACATACTTGCATGTTATGCGTACGTGTAACGTGTATTGCTATGTGTGGGATCCGACAACCTAGTTGTTTACCTCTGATAGCCTCTCTTATGGGGAAATGTAGTCTTGTGTTTCCATGTGCCATAGTAGTCCGCTACAGCCCGGTTCACCGGAGTCCTGTTAGCGCAGCACTACTGCTCAGGACACTTGACTGGCCGGCATGTGTTTCACTTTGTTCCTGTGTCTGTCCCTTCGGGGAAATGTCACGCGGTGACATCCGGAGTCCTGCTTAGCCTGCTACAGCCCGGGTTCCCGGAGTCCTGTTAGCCCAGTGCTACAGCCCGGATTCACACGCTGCTGACCGACACGCTCGATGTGAATCATGTATGCCTGTTCCCATAGGTTAGTGCCACCTTGGGTTCACGACTAGTCATGTTGGCCCGGGTCCTCTGTCATATGGATGCTAGCGACACTATCATATACGTGAGCCAAAATGCGCAAACGGTCCCGGGCCAGGTAAGGTGGCACCCGTGGGAATACCGTGCGTGAGGCCGCAAAGTGATATGAAGTATTACATGCTAGATCGGTGTGACTTGGGATCGGGGTCCCGACACTCTTGTGGAGATCTATTCAATGTAATCTTCTTTTTGCGGTGTGTTTGTTGAGACCGATGAATTGTGGGTTTATGATCAAGTTTATCTATGAACAATATTTGAATCTTCTCTGAATTCTTTTATGTATGATTGGTTATCTTTGCAAGTCTCTTCGAATTATCGGTTTGGTTTGGCCTACTAGATTGATCTTTCTTGCAATGGGAGAAGTGCTTAGCTTTGGGTTCAATCTTGCGGTGTCCTTTCCCAGTGACAGTAGGGGCAGCAAGGCACATATTGTATTGTTGCCATCGAGGATAACAAGATGGGGTTTTTCTCATATTGCATGAATCTATCCCTCTACATCATGTCATATTACTTAAGGCATTACTCTGTTTTCATGAACTTAATACTCTATATGCATGCTGGATAGCGGTCGAAGAGTGGAGTAATAGTAGTAGATGCAGGCAAGAGTCAGTCTACTTGTTTTGGACGTGATGCATATATACATGATCATACCTAGATATTCTCATAACTATGCTCAATTCTGTCAATTGCTCAATAGTAATTCGTTCACCCACCGTAGAATACTTATGCTCTTGAGAGAAGCCACTAGTGAAACCTATGGCCCCTGGGTCTATCTTCATCATATTAATCTTCCAATACTTAGTTATTTCCTTTGCTTTTACTTTGCCTTTATTTTACTTTGCATCTTTATCACAAAAATACCAAAAAATTTATCTTATCATATCTATCAGATCTCACTCTCGTAAGTGACCATGAAGGGATTGACAACCCCTTATCGCGTTGGTTGCGAGGATTTATTTGTTTTGTGCAGGTACTAGGGACTTCGCGTGCAGCCTCCTACTGGATCGATACCTTGGTTCTCAAAAACTGAGGGAAATACTTACGCTACTTTGCTGCATCATCCTTTCCTCTTCGGGGAAATCCACGCAATGCTCAAGAGGTAGCAGTGTGCGGACGACAGGTGGGCTCATGGGTCCCACGTGTCATGTGAGAGGTTGTGTGTGCGGGTGTGTGGCTCGCAGGTGGGCCTAGCGGTACGTGAGGCTGACCAGTGGGCCCTCGTGGTCCCACTCAGTGGATTGGGGGAAGCAGGGAGCGACGGCGGCGGCAGAATGCGGTGGAGGCCTCGCCGGAGTTGCTTCAATGGCCTAGCGGAGCGGTGGAAGGGTGCAACAGGATCACCAGGGGATCCCGCACAAGTGCAAGGAAAACACGGCATCGAACGACGACAGGTACGACGCCGGCAACAAGGTGACAGAGGCGGCGAGGGTGGAAACGAACGCGGCGCTCAGCGGCCTAAGCGAGGAGCGGTATGCACTAATCGGCACCACAAGATTCGACGAACACGAAGGACACACGCAGAGGGCCTATGGTGGTAGGAGCACTCGCCGGAGCGGGGTTCGACGGTGACGGGTTCGGGTGGACGGCGCGGGGCTAGCTAGAGAATGCAAAAGAGGGGGAGAAGGGCACGGGGTTGCTCAGGGGCCTACCACGAGCACGTAAATGCACTCGGTTGGACGAGAGGCGGTCGGAGGTGAGCACGGCAGTGAGCAAACACCTATGGGCACCATGGGGAAGAAGAGGAAAGAGTCGATGGCATCTTGATGTCCCGCGGTGAAGTAGCAGACGTCGGGGATGTAGACGACGTCGGGGAAGAAGGTGGACACGAAGGCCGAGGTGGAGGTGGCCGGAGAGCACGCCGGCGACGAGGCCGTGCACCTGGACGCGCTCGGGCACGATGGTGTCCGGCGGATCTGGTGGTCTAAACGCCCGGCGGCGGGGAAAGGAAGAGGGGAACCCTAGGAAGCGGCTGGGCAAGGAGAGGGGTTAAGCAGGGGGCTAGGGAGAACGGGGCGAAGTGGCATGCGCTCGGCCGCGGCCATGTGCGTGCTCGCAAGGGGGGACCGAGGAGGAAGAAGGTGGGTGAGGGGTGTAGCCAGAGTCGCTGGCGAATGGGGCTGGCTTGGCCACGTGGAGAAGGGCTGGAGGGGGTACGCACGCGCGGGTGAGCAAAGCAAGGAGTGGGTGAGAGCCCGGGCTGGCTGGCACGCTGGGCCTGCTGGCGCGGGGTGCTAACTGGGCCGGCCTGGGAGGCCGAGGCCCAGTTGGGTGTTGCTGTTGCTGCTGCTCTACTTCTTTTCCTTTTCCATTTTCTTGAGACAAAAAAACAAAAGGAAAAGCACAGGGGGATTGGGGAGGAGTTTGAGTAATATAACAATATCCTCATGATCCTAAATTTGTGTAGCATTTAATAAAATTGATTTGGTAATTTTTAAAGGTAGAAAAATATTCCAAGTTTGAATTAAAATTCAAACTTCATGCATTTTTTAACCCAACCAAAACAATTCTAAATGAGGTGAAATTTGGCAGGGGGTTCAAGGCATGGTGCTAGAATTTTGGGAAAAGATGAGCATTAATGGAGGAGGGTAGAGGTGCACTTGCAAAAGTGAAGGAAAAGAGAAGGAGAGGTGGGGATGAGCGGGGGTGATGAAACTTGGATCCCAAGGAACATGCCACAATGCAACATGCTACAAGATAAAGATGCACATGATGAGGCCATGATGCAACAAGATGAACATGATATGAAATGCATGACATGAACAAAATGCAAAACGAAGACAAAACCCAACCACGAAGGGAATCTCATAACTTAAAGCCGGAAATGGCAAGAGTCGGAGTTACAAATATGGAAAGTTGCATCCAGGGTGTTACAATGTAGTAGTCCTTATGGACGATTTGCGCGTAGACATGGGTGATTATGTTGACGGTGTCTTGCTGCGCTGCACAGCGAGCACGACCTCGAGGTGGTCATTCTCCGGCGCGACAACGGACAGTCGCAGGGCCACCAGTGCGTCGAAGAGGTTGTCACCATAGAGGCCGTTGAGGGTGGCGGGCATCGCAGAACCTGGGCGTGTGGGCTGGAGGCATACGTCAAGGTCGTCCATGAGCTTCTTGACGACGGTGAACTTGTCAAGTAAGCCGACAAGGACCTCGTCAAACAAGGAGACGAAGCTGCCGTCCAAGCAGCCTCTCACCCTACGGCCTCAAGCACGACCTGGAGAGGTTCCTTGGTGCTGGGCCGGAGGCCGGCGTCGTGGACCATCTGGCACAGCCGGCTGATGCTCGCGCTCATCGCCTCCATGGGTCTAGCTTCTAGTCAACTAATCTTGCGATTGGAGTGATCACTCTTTCCCTTGGTTAGGGTGCGTAGGATTTCGTAGATTGGACTGGCGGGGAGCCTTTATATGAGAAGTGCAGACTGCGTTGCATTCACATGTGTGTTGGCCATCTACTCCTCGGCCCTCTACTGCACCTGCCTTTGGCTGTATGACAGGTGGGCTAGCCACCTGTTGGGCCCACCTATCATACACCAAAGGCAGGTGCAGTAAGTCAATGAAGTTGCGTCCCTGTGGGACTGAGCTCCGGTGCCTTAACTGCACCTGCTTTTGGCTGTATGACAGGTGGGCCAGCCACCTGTTGGGCCCACCTATCATACACTCAAAGGCAGGTACAGTAAGTCAATGAAGCTGTGTCCCCCTCCGTGTTGGTGCAGTATAGTCATGCCTTTCTATTCTTCAGTACCTATTCCATCTCTGTTGTAGCATGTTTTACAATTGAAGCACCATTCTTCTGTATAAGGCATGCAAGGGGAAGACGTCTATGTTAGAATCTAAAGGGTTACAAACCAAGTCTTTGCAAAAGATCCAAACGCCAGGAGATAGTAAACCAACTCCAGTTTTCATAGATACTGCTCCAGCACAGAGAAACCCCACTCCTACTGATAATAAGCAGATCCCTATGGCCAAAGAACTAGTCCGCTCCAGTCCAGCAAAAATATGTCAACTCCATTCTAAGAAGCGTGTGCATATGCTCGCATCATGGAATTTTATAGCATTCTGACCATAATTTCTATATGTTTCTTACCCATCTATCTTTTAGAAAATAAGGTTAAACGATAGAATACTTTCTGCACTGGGACCGTATTCAAGGAAAGTATCTTGTGGGAATTCTCTGTGCTCCAATGCTGATGTAAGTACATGTTGTATATCACTATATTTTTACATAAGCATGTATTTTGTTAATCGGCGTGAATCCAACCTTTATCTGATCTAAATTTAGTTGTAGCAAAACGTATGGGGTTGTTTGGTTCCTAGCCACAGTTTTCCAAGCCAAAATTTGGCAGCCACAGTTTAGTTGGCATGTGTTTGGTTTTTACCACACTTTGGCTTGCCACACTTCATTGCCCCTATGGCCCACTTGTCATAGAGACAATTTTTTTGCCAACTTTTGCCAAAGTTTGGCGTCCAATTTCTCAGCCACACTTGTGTGGCTTGCCACACTTTGGCTTGGCCAAACTAGTCTCCAACCAAACAGACCCTAAAGGCGACAATGTTGATTTTTGTAAGGAAAACTGCCTGGTAGTTTTGCATACTGAGTTGCATGAGTATACTATCTCATATCATGCACATTACTGAATTGTAGTGTTGCTCCGGTTGCCCGTTCATTCATTGTGTCAATGTTGCTTTTGTATTACCTTACCTGGCTGATGATAGATGTGTTAATTTGGTGTAGGTTGGTGTGGTCTGGTTACCCAAACGTTCGTTGTGTCAATGTTGCTTTCCTATTATCTGACCTGGCCAATGATAGAAATGCTAGTGTGTTAATTTGGTGCAGGCTGCTGAATATAAGAAGACAAACTCTGAAAATAGCAAGGCAGCCCCATTGTTTCTTTCCAATAAATCTAGGCCAGGTAATATGGTAATAGCTATTGATTAATCCATTCGGTTCCCCTCCTAATTTATGTTATGATGTAGTGATCGAGACACTCTCCACTATCAATAATACAAGCCTGCCGAAATCGCCATCTGAATCCGTTCAATTTCCTCTGTCTCGAATGCAACGGAAAAATGTATGTTTGTGAACCAATTACTAGCTAAAGCAATGATGGAAATGGTGGAGGAATCAGAGGTGCACATTCGTGTGCAACAACAATTGATCAATGTTTTCAGAGACGGTGTAGCAAAGCAGCAAGAACTTTCCCACATGCTTATGGGTGTCATCCGTGCTGAGGCTGCAGATTGTGACGTTGTAGATCATTAGGTTCTGTTCATTTATTTACACTCGCATCAATCTTTGATTGCCCAGTGAATGTAATTTCCTGTAATATATGCTAGATGTGCAACGTTTTTCCCTGTATGTTGTACCTTTGCTTAGCGCACCTCGCATTCCAGCTAAATGGTCGCTGGGAAGCTAAGAAAGCACTAAAATTATTAGTTAGCACGAACAGTCGTGGGCCCTATATGAAGGAAGCAGCCCACTGTCCTTAATGAGCTTCCCTGATGGGCTCGCACGGGCCAAAATTCTCATAGGCCTTTAATTGATCGGTTTTGGTCCTGTGCATAATTGCTCGTCGTAATGGGCTTAAATTATCTAATTGGACCTACAGACATGTTCGAACTTTAGTGGGCCCATTAAGTTAATGCGCCGTTACCAGGTCAAAAGTTAATGGTCGGCCCTGTTACCTCCCGGGTCATTAACAGGCCGACATCGAAGCCGGCAACAGGTGGGCCCATTTGATTTCACGGGTCGTTAACAAGCCTATACTAAGGTCGGGCTACATATGGCCCAACTATACTATGGGCCTTTAGCAGGCCAAAAGAGACAGCGGGCTCGTACTAGACCATGAAGAGCATGGGCCGCTAAGAGGCCGAAAGTCAAGTCGTGCTGTATATGGCCCAACTGTGTTGTGGGCCTTTAGCAGGCCGAAAGAGAAACTGGGCTGATATTGGACCATGAATAGTATGGGCCATTAAAAGGCCAAAACTCATGTCCGACTTCAAATGGCCTAACTCATTTATGGGTCGTCAACGGGCTGAAAGACACACTAGGCCGGAAATTGGCCCAACACTTAAATGGGTCGCTAAAAGGCCAAAAGATGTACATCCTGAAAATTGGCACATCCCTTGAATGGTCGTTAACAGGCAGAAACCACATCGGGCCAACATTGAGCCCAAATATATAGCGGGCTGTTAACGGGCTCGAACTGACGATGGATTGCAATGGTGTCCAATCAATCACGGGCTGTCGACGGGCCGAATTGGCACATCTCGTATGGGTCGTGGGCTTAAATGGACCTGACACAAGTAGGCCTTATAGGCCGGCCTGCTAATTTTTACTGGGCCGGCCTTTTTCACCAGAATGGACCACTGTTGGGCCGTGTCATGTGTCGACCTATCATAGGTGCCTCATGTCCAATGACTGGATGACATATGTCCCAACAGTGAGCCAACACGTGTTTCCTCTAACCAATGAGAATTTTACACATGAAAAAATCCCCATTGGTCCGGGCTATTAATGGGTTATCGGATCCAAACCGGAACCCGATAGCTTAACGGCAACCCGTTACGGTGGATGCCATGTGTCGGTCACCCTTGACGAAAGCACTTCTGTGACGCGTGATTTATTGTCATGGAAGTGGACACTTCCGTGATGATAATTTTGGTAATGTCATGGAACACTTCTACGACAGCACAGGTATGACAATCTTGATTCTGTCATAAAATCGTTATGGATGTACATGCATGACAGAAAATATGACCTACTATGACAAACACGTATCATCACGGAAGTGTATTTTTTTGTAGTGTAAGCACTTGAGCAAGTAGACCACATTAAGCAACATCTCATCCCCTTTTAATAGTATTGCCTTTCCTATGGACTCAATGTGATCTTGGATCACTAAAATATAAATGGTGAGTCTTGAGCTTTTGCCAATGCATGTCCTAGACATCTTGAAGGGGTTCCACATCCTCTTGTCCTTTCTACGCCATTGTTGAACTTGTCTGAAATAAACTAGATAAAAGCATTAGTCCAACAAGAGATATGTTGACATTAATTACCAAAATCACCCAGGGAGCACTTGTGCTTTCACCGGGGCATGCCTGGGGGCCGTCATGGCAGCCCTGGCGAGAGCCAATGTTGTCTCGCCGAACATCGCCGGGGCAGACCCGACGGTCACGGTAGCCCTGTTGAGCGCTGTGCCCGAGGCAGTACCAGCCATTCCCGATGTCAAGTCTGCCCCAGCCTCGATCGATCAAGGTGTGTAGGTCATCTACTTGGCGGCCTCTGCTCCCACTGAGCCCATGATCGTCATGTTGATGGACGATAACTGTTGTGTGTGCTGGGTCAGCGTCAAGTGCACAATGTAGCTCTTTTATGCGCGCACGGTTCATTATATTCTTCTAAATTAGCAATATATATATATATATATATATGTGTGTGTGTGTGTGTGTGTGTGTGTGTGTGTGTGTGTGTGTGTAAATTATGTGGGGCACCTAAGTCCACCGATAGCAAGTCATATTTGTAGTGCATGACTTTCCAAATTTTGTTTGCATGTGCTACAAGCATCAATGGACAATAATTGCTTTCCGGAAAAAAAAATATGCTACCGGTTTCCTAGTATGATTCCTTTCCAAACAAAAAGGGTATGTATATACAATCCTATTACTTAAGGTATCCGATATGACAAATAATACGAAATGTCGTCCTAAATGGTTCATACGTATATTATGGGTGTTTTTATGCATTTTTCTAAAGTCTTAGTTTTCAAGGTATGTAGTATTTTAAAAAAATAAGACCGGGTCAGACTTTTTAATGGCTAATATTTCTATACAAATTAAGCTGACCAAATAATATAAAATATGATCCTAATTAATTTTTTTACTTGTAGGAATATATGATGCATGCTGATGCCCACACATGATTTTTTCCAACGTACATATATCCACTGACGATTATTTTTAGTTTAAGGAATGTTTGTTACATATGCCCATACATGATTTTATGTATTTATTGTATTGAGGTATATACTCATAAATTTAATGACAAGGTATATAAATACGATGAGTATGCACATACAAAAAAATATTGAGTACTCTAGGGTATATACATACACAAAAATCTAGTGTGTTACATACTAAATATTCTGGGTGTATACGTACTAAAAAATCAATGAGTGTGTAATAAATAAATGAATCCGTACATACCTAATCTAATTGATACGCACTAAATATTCTGTGTATATACATAGATAAAATCTAATGTATACATACTAAATATTCTGGGTATATACGTACAAAAAAATTTCAGGTACATACTAAACAGATGAAATCATATATACATATTAAATATTATAGGTATATACGTAAAGAAATTTAACGGGTACATACAAAACAGATGAATTTATATATACCAAATTTGTAGTATTTTTTTCCTTTTAAACATATGTTACCATGCATGGCGTGCTTAATGACATCCATTTATGATATGCATCGTAATTGTTTCAGAATAGGCAATTAGTAATGGATTGATGTGTTACCTTCTATACCTATCACAATAACACGCATCTAAATGCAATCAAACGGCGAAAATGCAAGGAGCATGGGCACCTAGGTGTCCCATACAGCCGGTCTATTCTGCTAATATTAGCAGAATGGTTATTCTGATAACACTTCCGCACTGCACGCTCAATGCGAGAGCATTGCACTTTCAGTAGCAAAGGTACTGCAATACAGAGACTAGTGAACTTCGTGTCGGAAAAAACTGCACGCAGTGTTTTCGGTACCTTTTTCGCTTTAATTTTTTAACCGTTTATCGGAACAACGTGTGCAATATACCGTTGAGAAGCTATGGATTATGTGCAACTTTGCCATGTTGAACACTTTACGAGCTTCATCATGGTTCAAGAGCAGTTTCAAAAACGGTGCGACGCACGACGAGTGGCAACGAGCGTTTTTTGCGTTTTTTTCTAAACTGCTCATTGGAATGAAGCAAATGGCACACCGCTGGAAAGATATCGTCGAGGCGCATCTTTTTCATATCTATTATTTTCTCTAATTCGTTTTAAGAGCAGTTTCAAATTTAGTAAATCGTGGAATTGTGTTTTTTTCGATTTTTTTTACAATTTTCTGTACTGTTTTCGCTTTAGTTTTTGAAAAATTTGTCGAAACGAAGCGTATGATACGCCGTTGGAAAGCTACGGACGAGGCGAAGTTTTCATATGTTGAAATGTTTTTGAGATTCCTTACGATTTTTAGTTAACTTTGAAAATTGTGCGGCTGACGATGAGAGGCAACGGCCGTTATTCGCAAAAAATTTACAAACCGCTTTGTCGAAACGATTCAAATTATACGCCATTGGGTAGATATTGGTGAGACACAACTTTTTCATATAGAACAATCTCTCCAATTCCTTACGGTTTAAGAGCAATTCTGATTTTAACGAAATGCGGACACTTTATTTTTTTCGCGCCCCAAAATCGTCATGTGTACGGCATGAGACAAAAAACCGCACTACTTTAGACTAAAACCACACTTCATCAGACGAACAAGTGCACTCCATGATTTATTTTTTGTGGGACGTAATTTTTTTCCAAACGAGGTAGCAAACCGCATTGCTTTAGACCAAAAACCGCACTTCATCAGACGGACAAGTGCATTGCATGATTTCTTTTTTGTGGTACATAAATTTTCCTAAACGAGGTGAAGTGCACTTCATTTCAAGTGTTGGTGAACCGCAATACTATGAAAAGTGAACCTCATCAAACAGACAAATGCACTGCATGATTTCTTTTCTATGGGACGTAAATTTTTATGTGTCGTTTTGATAACATTTTTCTGTATTACAATATGAACAGCATCACACGGCCGTCCGCACTACTTCAGATTGGAAACCGCACTGCATTCGACGGCAAAGCAGACTGCATGATTTTTTGGTCCTTTTTTCTAACTCTTTTATGGATGAAAATAGACCACAAAGACAAGGGCAAGTGAACATTAAAGGAAAAATTGAACTGCATTCATTTTTTACAGTTTTGGCACAGGGACGAATACAAAAGAACTACACCATACCCTACAAACAAGTCCATACCTTTTTTGGCATAACCAAGTGAACCGCAAGTCATAGGGCAAAATTACAAACTGATTTAATGGTTGGAGGTAAACTTGAACAAAAATATGAAAATATCACTGGACCGTACGCGCAGGCGCACTGCAACCACATGAGATGAATTGTACATCCCAAATCTGCAAAAAAAGCCTTCTCTATAGATAAATATACAAACACATTATCTGAACTACACGGGGCAGCCAACTACTAAAATGCACACACAGTGGCACCAGCTGCAAAACCAGACATGTTGTCAAACCGCTGCCGAACTGCACCATGCGAAATGCCGCACCGTGTGCCTGCAGAAACTGAGCTGCACAGGACGAGCTGACGAACTGCTGTCGAAACTGCACGCCGACGGATTACAAGAACCTTCTGCGCACACCCGAGTAAAACGCATGACGCGCGCAACCATACCGGAGCGACACATGGCCGAAACCAAACTACACGCCCGTCGTCCTCTCACATGCCTGCGTACTGCACCGACGACCCAACCGAGCTGCTTTAAAGAAGCAGCCTGCACTGCTCGACATCAGGTGGGAACAACAGTGAGCAAACACTGAAGAATGTGAAAGTCATAGGAAGAGGACCACCAGAGTCCAGTAGTGGTGTCACAGGCCATGGTGGGCTATGGATTGCTCTTGGCCGGTTGCAGTTTGTCCCGGCGTCCCCGAGGCAGCCCGTGCGGGGCGCATGTGTTGGAGGAATGCAGGTCCAATGAAGCACGTGGGACATGGGGATCTCACCGCGGGGCACGTTTGGACGATGCTGGCGGGAGGAAACAGCAGCAGCTTGGGACGGTCGTTGGAGAAGGGAGAGTGGAGAGGACCGGCAGTCCGGCGACCGGTGGTGAAAGCGGCGGCATCAGGGAGGACCTGTAGCTTACTGATGCGCGCAGGCAGCATGCCCCTACCCCTGGTCACGGCCAGATTTGAGGCCAACAGGGGAGGGTGCCCATGTCCAGATCTCGCCGGGAGGGGAACCGCGCCATCTCCATGGCAGATGCAAATCCGGGAAACAGTGGGGGAGGGAGGTTAGGGAAGGGAAGGCACGGAACTTGTGCTCGCCGGCGTTAGGAGGCAGTACCGGGAGGGGTGGGCGGGGTGGCGGCTCGCGGGGTGGAGGGGCGACGCGCCACGGGGAGAAGGAGGTATGGGCGCTCCGACATGGGAAGGAAGGTGGGCATTCGGGTGCCGAGAGGAAAGAGGACAGGGCGGGACGCCCGGCAAGGAGGTGCGGTTGGAGATGAGAGGCGGCGGGCCGGCGCGAGCCCTAGTTGGCGACGGGGTGGGAAGGCAAGTGGTGCGGCAGCCGGGTGAGGAGGCAGGTGGTGCGGCGGCGAACTGGGTGGGGGAAGTTGCGGAGATTGGATGGAGCACGATGAGAGAAAGGAGTGGGTGGGTTCAAGAGGATAGGGTCGGGATGAGTGGTTTTTTTACTGTGCAGTTCTGATATATATAGGGTCGCTAAAGTAAGCTTGAGCGTAAACGTTCTTATCCTATGCGCCAGCCAGAGAGTAAGCGGCCAACTGCCTAGCCAAATCTACGCTCTTCCCACCTTCGTAAAAGTGCTACTAAATCTAGTCAAAAACATCCTGCTAGTTACGACTAACGCCTATAAAAGATCAATGATAAATGGTATAATTTTCCAGTAAAAAGGGTGGGGCATGTAGGAGTGATTTTGCATGCAGATCGTAATCCCTTAATTTATTTTACTATTGACCATATTCTATGACCGATTGAGATGCATCGCATGCTGGTAGTAATGTATTGCTGTTGGTGGTAAAGGCTTGTCCTAAAAGTAGTAATTCACTATTCAAAAATGTAGTACGGGATAGTAAAAGGCATTTATAATTTACTACAATACAACAGAGAGTAGATTACTATAAATGTGTTTCTAACTACACAGGGAGAGCACGACCTTGATTCTGGGACATGTGGGAGGTAATCTTTTTCTGTTTTTTACCATGTTTAGCAAAGAGTTACGAGCGTGCAAACAAAACAAATCTTGTTGGCTTATTTGCCGGGGCGTGGGAGTGGTTCGTGCAGCCAAAGGTAATCTCTTTAAGTCTGTTACGATGGTTTCACCCCTTTTTACGGTGGATGGATTATTTATGGAGGCGGGGGATGCGTGCAGCCGAAGCGCACGATTAGCCACTTTACGCTCAGGCTCACTAGGACGCCCATATGGAACACCTAGGTGCATGGGCACCTTATCTACAAACCGTCGGATTACACTAAGATGTGTGCACTTGTATTAGTACTAGAACTAATGCCTTAAATGTTGACTCTGTCATTAGGAAAGAATTATTGCTTGATATGGACACTTAATGCCCTATTAAACAAGAAAGAGAAAATTAGCAATTAATGATCCATGCATGGTACGTGCACTTTATTGATGTATTATACTTTTTCTAATATATTATTTGTAGGTATGTCTTCAAGGCATATGTATGTATTAAAAAATTAGTTTGTGCATACAATATCTTCGGTATTTGTATATATCTAGTCATGTACTAATTCATATACCTAGTCACGTACTAATTCATATACCTATAAAAATTGTATACCTAGTCATGTACTAACTTTTTCATATACCTACTCAAGATCTTACGTATATGTAAATTATAATTTCTGGGTATATCCCCAATATCATTTATGGGTATATCTCAAAATATTTTACGTGTGTTAAAGAATAGTGTATCATTTTTTGGGTTATGTACCATTCAAAGTATATCAGTTTTGTGTATATCTCCAAAGCATGCATGTATTGGAAAAGAGTTTGCGGGTATGATATCTCACGTCCATGTACGTACGAAAAAACCGCGTGTGGGTATTGGTATGCAATCGGACATTACTTAGACTAAAAAGAATTGTTCCAATCAAATTAAGCCACGTATGCAGGAGCACGGATGGGCGCACGCGAGGGGAGCATGCGAGTCTCGTCCGGGTATATATATGTACGTAGGAAAAAAAATCATGTGTCGGTATCAGCATGCATCATATATTCCTAAAAGTAAAAATAATTAGGATCACATTTATATTATTTGTTCGCCTTATTTTGTATAGAAATATTAGTTGGTAAAAGTGTGAACCGGCCTTAACTTTTTTTAATACTAGATACCATGAAAAGTAAAACATCAAAAAATTGCATAATATACGTAGTAATTATACATACAAACATTTGCGACGATATTTCCTATGGTTTGGTCATATTGAATACCTTAAAAATTAGAGCGTATATACATACCCTTTTTTGTTTGGAAAGGAATCATTGCAAAGAAATGAGTAATATATATTTTTGGAAAGCAATCACTGCCTATTAAAATTTATAGCGCACGAAAACAAAATTTGGAAAGTCAAATGTCATGGATTGTACATCATGCACCATGAATATCACTTGCTATAACGGGCATCAAGGTGCCCAGGCACCTAGGTGCCCCAAACATTTACCTATATATATATATATACCTATATACCTATATATATATATATATATATATATATATACTTCTAATGGAGCAGTTGGTAGTCTCCGCCGGTTAATTTTCGTCCTTACAAAAACGGTCTTTTTTTGTCCGTTTTGTCGCTGGTTAATTTCCGTCCCCCTCCCACCACCGCGACTCCCGCACGTAGAAAAAAAACCCGCAAAAAACACTCCTGCCGATCCCTCGAGGGCACAGGCCGATCCTCTCGATCCACGATGCGACCTCTCCCTCTGCTCGCGCTCCGGCACCGCCCCCATCTCCCACTCCGCCGGACCCCTACAGCTCCGCTGGCCTGACCCCTCCTTCGGGCGTGTCGGCAGGAGCAGATCCACCTCTCCACTCCATATCGCGACAGCGCTCCAGACCCCCACCCCCACGCCCGGCCGCTGCTAGGGTATCTTACCCTCGCTGCCCCGCCGCAACCTCTCCTTGCTTTCCTCCACCCCCGCCCCACTGTTCGCCCTCTCATGTTTCGATCTGGAAAGCGGGAGAGGATGAGCTGATCTCAAAATACGGGTGCCGAGATGGATTTGGATCTCGAGGTGGGGAGGCCAACGTAGCCGCCCCTAGCGCGTCGAGCTCTGTAGGTACTCCTGGTGTGCGTGGGTAGGAAGGTACCTGCAGTAGATGGCCTTCTTCATTGTTTGCCCCCTGTCTGCCTCCCTGCACCGAGATCCATCTGCTCCGGGCCATGACTGAGAACCAGCGATGCTGCCAAGTAATTTCTAAAACACCTAGTAGGGCGTTCATGTTCATCTCCCCGAGCCCCGTTTTTGGTCGAGGGATCCTGATTCGGGGCGACCCAACACTTGCCGTCCAGAATATTCAGTCTCCGATTTTAACGTAACCCAATTCTTTTCTAGGTCCAGATTGATTTGTCGAGGGTTAAATTTCTCTGATTATTCAAAGGAGCGCAGGGGCATCATGTATCAGTGAGGTACTGAAAACACTGATGTACTCCATTGGAGGTATGAACAATGTTAATTGATGGAGTTTGCCTGCAGGCATTATTGACGGTTCCATGCAATTACATTCTGTAGAAACTTCAGCGAGGAGCATGCAGTGCAGGATGCAGATGTTGCGAGTACGCAGCTTAGTTATTGTGCATTCCGCTTCATACAATCCTTGTAGAATATGTTTCTACTAATGCTGCTGTGTTTTGAACATTCCCAGTTGCACATGGTTCATGTATTGCTAGATCGACAACAAGTCCCTCCCGTCAGCCTACCTTTACGACATTACAAGGAGTCAAGTTGAACCTGATGTATTAGTGATGACATTGCAATCCAGAACCTAGATCGCCACTTTTGAACCTACCATTGATCAGGCTTGAATTTGCCATGGCTGTAAATCGCCACTCTGGAACTTCAGTTTTGAGGAGTTATTTTTCTGCACCCACACCTTGAGGTTGTTGTTCGTCTGCCTCTTGACTTCGTAGTGACCAGCATCCATTCTACAGGTGAATGAACTTCAATTCAAGGAGTTATTTTTCTGTGCCCAACAAGTGCCAACTTCATTCAATTTGAGTAAGTAGGAGTGGAGATCAAAGGGTTGTGCGGTCCGTCGAGGGTCGTAGGGGAGAAATATTGGAGCCCCCTGCTGTACCGCGTTGCTGCCGCACCGGGAGGGCGTGAAGATAAAGTTTCAGGGCCGCAGCTGGAGAGAGCGGCGACGCCCAAATAATCACGTGTCGAGTGCTAAATGTAACCCTTCATTTTTTTATGTTCATATAACCAACTGATGCAAATTGAGATGGACTTCTTGAACTATGTACTCCTGATGATTTTTCATTGCTATGTTTCCTAATTGAGTTTTGGACCCTTGTGATTTTATTTTTCTTTCAGCTAGGCGCCTACAGATCAACAACATGCATGCATCCGCAGCTACATTACATTTGCAATTTTCAGGGAGATCTTCTTTTTTCATTAATTCTCATGGAGATCGAATTATGTGATATTGTGCTATTGGCAGAGACATTGCAATCTTATATTTGCCCAAAAATTAGCAAGGTGCGTTCTCTATTCCCCTCTATTTTTCAAGTTAATGCCTAATATCCCACCACTTTACATTTTCTATCTGCTGAATCATTCATCTGCTCAATCAAGAAGCACCTTCCTGTTATTTTGGGCAATCTGAATCGGCCATCTGTCTATTATGGCTGCACATTAATGTTTGCTACATATGTTATATGTAGATTGGTTTACATGAATACAGAGTAGCACTACATGTATATTGATGGAGAAACTATTGTTCAGCTATGCATTTGAAGTGTAGGCTATTATTCTCATATTTTTGGCTTCGATTCTCAAGTGCGAGGATTACTTCTCTACTAATGATATTTGGTCGTTTGTCCAAGTTTAAATGTGTAGGCTACAATATGCATGTTTTGCCATTGTAAAAGTTATCTGTCACAAAAAACTAAAAACACATGGTTTCTTAGTTGCCAGTCTATATCTCAAATGCTTTTTGATTTTTACGTTTTGATAAATGCATTGTCGATGATAATTATTCTTTCTAAATAACCTCCTTAATTTTAAGCTAACAAGGCAGAAAATGTCTACTGTTCAGGATAAACCAGAAATTGCGACAAAGAGTTGGTAAGTGCTTTCACAACTGCTACAGTTCTGAACCAATGTTGTGTTCTACAGTATTATATTCTTGGAAAAGAATTCCGTCATTTATTTATTTATTTGTTATTGATGTAATGTTCAACTGATTATAGAAATGGTTTTTTTATGTTGACTACAATCATGAATGAAGGAAAATGTTTATGATAATGTACTGCAAATTGGCTTCTTGCTTGATCATCCTAACCAAGAAGACTTTGATAGCGCCATTGGATTTTTATATGTGCCAATAAAATTAGCAGGCCGATGCAGCTCCGGGCTATTGATAATGGAGTTTCAGGATCCTTCCTCTGAGCACCCACTCACGGAAGAATCAGCAGCGCGCCACGCAGATGGAACCTGACCGAGATCACGGATGCTTCCTTACAGGGCTCACCAGGATTGATATTCTGAACTTTTTTGTAAACAAAGTGAAGAGTGGGACATGATCTACACTTGTGCTAATATAAAATATACAATACTTGTGTAGGTGCAGGTTTTGTTTTAACATTCCAATTGTTGTTTATCCTTTTGTCGCTGAAAATTCTTTACTAATGATGACATTCATTTTATTTCTTCTAGATGTATCTCGATCCACTATGTCCAATCATAAGGTGAAAATGGTGGCACAACAGCCCGGAGGAGACGGCGGTGAGCCCCCCTCTTCCAACTGAGCAATCCACCAGGTGGCGGCACGAACGACCTTCATCTCTAGATGCTTCTCTGCACACCAATGAGATTCACGCCGATAATCTTGACTCCTGACCAATGTCCTTCAGGCCTGAAGTCCCTGTAGTACCCAAGGTCGAGCGATCACTGCTGCACCTCGCTGTGTCCTGACTCCTGACTGATGTCTTTCAGCCTCCGGTAGCTCATTCACTTTTTAGTGTTCCATCTCCTTCTGTCAGGGTTTAATGTTCTTGTACTATTTTTCTGAGACATGGTCACAGTTTCTTTTTGCATAATTTTTTAAAAGAAATCAAAAATATTGTTATGTAATGTTTAGTATCTCTTTGTACCTCTGATTTATGCACCAAACTAGAGGGGGCCATGAAGGCATGGATGTTCAATATTTTTTCCAATAATATATGGTGAAAAACAATTTGATTTTCGTATACTTGTGTCTTTCATGTTCACTTGGTCCATTAGTTTATTTTTTTCTTGAACTTCTATTTGGAAGGACGCAAATTGATCAGATGTAACCATCTCCACATCTCAGTGCCAGACTATTGTTACATTGGCACATATTATTCTGATATGTAATATTCTGAATAATAATTTGATTATGTCCAAGTGAACAGTAGAAGAATTATCTATCAGTGCATAGAGTATTTTCGACTTTCACCATCGAGTCTTTGTAGGTAAGTTGTATTTGTTTAATCTACTGACACCTGCATATTTGATATGAAATTCAGTAAGGGCCACAACTAATTGGTGTTCTCATAATGCTATCATAATGGTATGCTTTCTCATCTGTACTGGTAATTGTTCAGACATAAATGCATTATGGTCACGGGAGAACAATACTCATATGAATTGATTACCCTCCTGGTGAGTAATATTTTATTCTAAGTATTCAGTTGCCTGCAAAATAATTCTGTAATAGACATCTAACTGCATGTTGTTGTGTGACCTGCATCTAAACTGAGAACATAAACAACAAACTGCTTGAAACTCGGCATCTTTATATTTGCCCTCATTTGTTGAGGTTCAGTTTCACAAATTAGACACACTATGGACCTGATAGCGTTTTTCTTTTAGTTTAGGCATCCATACAACCTGGAGAAATTGGGTCATTTGAGCACAAGAACATCTAAGGTCTAAACAGATGTACTGTTGATTCTGCTACATTCAACAACTTGATGAACGCCTCAAGGTAATGAATGTTTTTTAGGAGCCATCTTGTTTCTTTATTTTGGTTATTTGACTGATGCTAGACCTTGGTCACTTGATGACAAAAACACACACACGCACACACGCACACGCGCGCAGTACTTGTAGGCGAGTTCAGCATGACATTCCTGATCATATGTTGGTTTGTGCATTTCGTTATTAGTTAGACTACCATATCCCAAGTGTATATTTGTAATTGCCGAAACAAGTATAGAAATGCTCTGCGTCAGCATCCAAAAGGAGTTTTACAGTCTATTACATTTGCCACTCAGAAAAACTAAAAAATTTCACTACAAGACCGTCCAATATTTTTGAATTAGTGACTGTAAGTAAACATTTGGGCTGATGTTGTTATTTATGTAAGTATGACCAAGTTATTCATCTTGGCCCCTGGAATAATTGAACCAAGAATAAGAACCTTACGAAGTTGTTATTATTATGCTACACGAGTACAATATTTCTTTAGCTTATACTATACCGTTGTGACAATTTTTTGACTCCCATTGCAACGGACGGTTATCCTTATATATTTTCACAATCTTCAGATTTGGAGGGTGAGATGCTACAGCAGTACAGCTTCAAGCTATCTTGCTTCTTTGTGAGGGAACCAATCAACTAACCGAATGAAACAATTTCAGCATTCCATTTCTTTAGGACAATTGCAGGAAAGAAGTCTAAAATTGATGCACCAGAGCAGCTTAATGCTTTTCCTAATCTTGATGTACCTATCCCTTTCTTTAGGACAATTGCAGCAAGAAAGTAGGAGGAGGAAGAAATGCAGGCGACCTCATGAAAGCCAATAACAAAGATCCACATGTGAGCAATGTTGGCTCCTCTGCTGCTGCACTGCAGATATATTTATTTTCTAGATATATTTTCTTTTTTGCAATTTCTGTTGTTTTGCTTACTACAAGTAAAATGGAGATGTCGTATGATATTGTTCAGTTTGTGAAATGCAGAAGTGAGAGGAGGATTGCAAGTACTACTTTGTAACAGTTCCAAAGAACTGACCGTGCTCTGAATTTAAGCCTATCTAAAGCAAAAAAATGAATGTTAGATCTCCTGTAACATGGTGAGGGCACTCAAGTCCCGAGCTTGCTACGTAAAATTATTTGCCACTTATATTTTGGATTTAAAAGTGTGAAGTATACATATACTATTTTCAATATCTGACTCTTTTTATATATCTAACGGAAATTAAGTGATGGCATGGTATGCAGACATGAATTAGGGTCATTGCTCTGTTCCTAAGATACAATGGGTTGTTTATTCATTCAAATTGCATCTACCAGTGATGGTTCTAGTTTTTGTGTCCCATCTCCTTTTGGAGGCCTACTTCATATTCTAATTTGAATACTGTCCATTCATGCTTTTAGGAAGCGGATGAAATGCTAAGATGGTTTAAATATTGAACTGAGAAAATATAGGTTTGAGATTCTTTTTACTGAAATATATTTGCAATGTAGAAGGATTCATTAAATAACTACCTAATTAGAATATGCAGGGTTTACATATATTTTGCAAATCGGAGGACACTCTCTCTGCCTTTAGAGGTAGGGTTATTAGGTTAATTTTCTTGCAAGGAAAAATATGATCTTCAACGCAGGAAGGCATGGATTCAGTGGCAAAAACTTCGATTAGGATGCGGCCCTCTAGGTAGGAAGGCATGGATTCAACGGCAAAAAAATTGGTCGGGATGCAGCTCTTTAGGCAAGATGGTATAGATCCACAGCAAGAACATCAATCAAGCAAGAACATCAATCAGGATGGATTCAACCAGTGTGCTAGATCGTTGGATGACATAATACAGTTATGATGTGGGTCGAAGGTGGTACTCTAGCTCCAACCAAACTCCGGCTCATCCGACCTCCAGTTTAGGTTCACTATTCATCAATTTTAGTGCTACGTATTCCTATTTGGATTATACTTGGTGCATAAAATTAATGAATCGCGAAATTATTATTTTTGTTTGATAGGGCCGCAGTCTGTTTGGAATCAGATATAACCATCTGATCCATGATTGTTCTTGGGCATCATATTTCAAAATATTCTTTTTTTGGATTTTGTAAAGGTTGTAGATAACAAGCCGGTGGGAGCTAATGGTTCAGTTAGACCCTACATTTTCTTGACCTTTTTCCTGTCAGGTAAATAAATTACCATGGTACTTTTCTAATGTGATTTGTAAAGTTTTGCCAATCCGGTGAGCATATGAGACTGGAATATTGGGTCCACTCTCAGGAACTAAACCGCTTACTGATTACTTCTCCGGCTGTTATTCACATGAAAATAGCATAAGTTTTCTTATCTAACTTCATTTGATTTTGTAATGAGGGGGAGATTCAATATCAAGATTATGATTTGGCATAAGTGAGATGACATACAAGCGAGTTTAATTCCTGAGTGAAATAGCAGCAGTTTTCGCTGCACCCCGACTCCACTTACGCGGCCTTCGGTTCTCCCCTCACCCTCCCTCCCTATGTCAGAAAGGGAGATAGCCACTAAGAAACAAGACTCCTTCCTCTTGATGGCGGTGGCAGATCCGCACGAACATGGGGGAGGGGACCAGGGGGGAGCGGGGCGGTTGGCAGGGCACTTCTCCTTGCCGGTCCGTGAGGAAGTACGTTGTGAAGGAGAGAGGGCACCATGATGAAGGTGAGCCGGGCGTCATCCGGGTTTAAAGAAGAGGGATTCTAAAATATCCTGCCATGGCGGAAACCGAGCGGGAAGGGAGGCTCCGACAAGAAAAGGGAAGGGTGTGACGTGGGCTAGGATTTTTTTGTGTTGGGCCCGTGTGTTGGAGATACCATGACAAATAGTACGGACAGCCACATTTTTTCCTCGCATATGATCTGGTTTTGGTGATGCTTGGAATGTCTAGACGGTTGAATTTTGCGGATCCCAGGGTTCAACCATTTGATGTCCTTGCACACCCGGACGTATGGGAAGAAATGATCTTGGACCTTGGAGACAATCTTAAATTTTTCTTGATTTATTTCTATGCATTGTAGCCCATAGCAACGCACGGGCGTTCTACTAGTATATATAAAGACTCTTAAGGAGTGTTATTAGAATTGACATATATATACTTTCTTATTCTGCTAACACCATCGACCCACCCCGTAGCTACAAACTAACTACACAACTCAATTGATTTCTTCATGCATGGCAAATATGTCAATTGTATGTGCTGGCATGTCTGTATATTATCTGAATTTGCAATATGGATAATCAATATACAAATGCCTTCTAGATATCGATGCTGATCGCCACGTCGAAAGCATGGACATCCTCTACTCTATCGCTCTATCGGGCACACGTTTAAACTCAATGAATTGTATACGATACTAATACTTTCCATAAAAATTTAAGAACTTAGCTAACAGCATTTGAGTAACAAATATATAGTGGTTACACTATTCGACAAAAGGAGGATCTTCGTAACACGGTTTTGACAATCATATGATCCATATCTACATACTTAACATAGTAACAACTATCACATTTTAAGAGGCTGAGGGCCAACAACCATATGGTCCATATCTACATACTTAACCGAGTAACAGCTAGCACATTTTAAGAGGTTGAGGGCCAACAACCATAACTATCCGCTGAGAGCAGCTTGATCACGGAGACTCAGCATCTTATCAATGAAAAGGAAGCACCCTCATGTGCCTTGGTAGAGCATGAGTAGAACAGTGTCTCCAATTTTTCAATATGGATGCATTGCCACGACAAGCGAGAACTTGTTAATTTGAATGGTTCCATTTCTACGGGAAATGCAGTACCTTACAATCACTTTGGCATTATTAGCAGGCACAAGTGTAATTTGGCCACGCCGGAAAATCGATTCAGGAACAACCACAGGGGCAATTTCTGTTGAAATGTAGAATAAAAACAAATTGTAACATATCGTTAAAGATATATATAGTTTATAAGCATCAACATAAAAATAAGACTTTGTACCAGCGTTTTGTGCACACAATTGGTCTTGTTTAATATGTGCACCATAGGTATAATTAATCCCATCCAAAATATATCGTTCGTACGATGTGCTATCTCTCTCAGATTATCAACAAATTTTATGAGATGCTTCAAGTCTTTCTAGTAAAATTTTATACGCTGAGTAACATACAGATCATTAACTATGCATCCAACATATCCTGCTTAAAAGGTGGAAAGATATTATTTATTCAGAACATGGCAGAAGAATATATAGTGCGCATAAATTGGTAAATAGAATTTGTTACTGCCTAGGAACGGAGTCAGAAAATGAAATCACAATTGGTTGTTTAAATAGTGATCAATTAGTCGGAACAAATACCCTGATTTTGTTAAGTAATATGCCAGCATGGAGAAAATTGAAAGAACACGTATAGAGATAAGATTATCAAGAGTAATCCGATGAGTAGAGACAAGATTTTTGATGTTTCTGGCACATGTAGGATTTTATTTAGATGAAATTTTTTCATGGAAGTTTTGACAATTGAATGACCAACATGAGTAATTTTCATAACAGAGCCGCTTGCGGTGTGCACTTGGTCATCGTCGTGGTACTTGTCTCTGTTCGTCAACTTGTCTAGCTCATTTGTGATGTGATTTTTGGTGCCAGCATCCGCGTATCAATTGGTGTTGATGTCGTAGGAGTCAGTGAGAGCATTGGCTCCCTTCTCATACTCATCTTCATAGTAGTGATGCCAACATTAAAGGGCACCCCTACACGGTGTTTGAAGCAGATTTGACATTCACGCACATCACAAGATGGTTGTTGACAATGCTGCTGTTGTGGACGTCCTCGATAGCTGTCACCACCGTTACCAGTAGAGGGAGAGACGTGTCTTCCTTAGCCGCACCCCTGGTTTTGTGCTAGTCGCGGTGTCTGTACACCGCATTGGCAGAAGAGTTGAAGCCGCCTTCAGCCCCATCGCCCAGCATCTCCATCCGCTAGTCGAAGGCGGCGATCGGGGCAAAGAGTTCATCGATGGTGATGGAGGACTTGACAACGCCGATTGATGCCATGACGGGGCCGTAGTTGCGGTCAAGTATGGCGAGCACATAGTCCACCATCTCGCGATCAGAGACCGGATGGCCTACTGCCGTCAGCTCATCTCCAAGGCTCTTCATCTTGGCAATGTAGGAGGTGTTGCGCATGGTGCCTTTCTTCATGGTTGCGATGGAAATTCTCAGATTTATGATTCAAGATTGGGACTATGAGGCAAAGAGTGTGGTGATAGCAGTCCATAGATCGAAGGTGTTTTCCTTACCGGTCACTTGCGCAAGGACATCCTTTGAGACAGAGTTTACCAAATAGCTGAGGAATTGTTGGTGCTTCGACAGCCACGGCGAATACAACGGGCTTTGAACCACAGTCATGGTTGTCCGACTGCTGCTGCTGCTTCACTGTTGTCGGGAGCGCGGCGTCGGTTCCATCTAGGAGGCCAGTGACCTACGAGGATCCTGGGCCTTCCACGGGAGGAATTTCCCCCTCGATAGTTTTGTGGTCGACGGAGATCCAAGGTTGAGGACGACGTCTACCGAGGTGGAAGACATGGCGATTGGTGGATATGCTTTTCTAGTAGCTAGATCGATGGGAAGAGGATGGCTTTGTATACCATGTCAGATGGAAGCTTTTACTCTCCATGGAGAGCCATGTGATGTTTATTTATCTGAGGCAAAACAACCTTATCGTGCCTTACAAGATAGATTTGGTGGTTACAAGAGATAGCTAGAGGGGCGGGGGGGGGGGGGGGGGGGGGGGGGGGAGGAGGGAGAAAGATGAAGATGTTAACGTGTCAAGTACTTTGTTTTTTTAGAAACGTGGACAGCGCTCGTTCTTTGCCATGAAACTCATGGCGACACTTGTTAGAAAGGATAGCAAAACATTATCTTGACGATGGTCATTCTAGTATGTCTGACAGAGCGAGATAACAACTGCAGCATGGAACAACAAAAGGATAATAACCAGATGCCATAATTCATACTCCCTCAATGCTAGATAGACCTGTTTGAGCGTCAACTAATTTCAGATGGAGGAAGTACTTGATAAATAACTTCTACAGGAGTGAGGGTAACAACAAAGGAGCACTGAGCTGTGCCAAGTAAACACAACTCCAACAACGACCACGATAATACACACCACAAACAATAAAAATATTTGTTTATTCCCACCACAACTCCAACAGCTAGCTCGATAAAAATGTGATAAATAAATTCTAATCATCGTACACCATAGATGTATCTCAGCCTAGCTTCCTCAGCTGCCACCTGTAATAAACAGAAAGATAATAAGACGACATCCAAGTGACGACTGGTTTTACTAAGATCAAAGTTTTAGTATGTACATTTTCCTTAGAGCCTGTCCACGTGTTAGGACGGCTTCTGCGCCCACCAAATGGCAAATGTACGTTCAAGTGACCACCAGAGTATGCATCGGCCTTGCCGGGGTGCTTCATATCAATAATTCCATGATTTATGCAACCATAGCAGTGGCCTTCATTAAAAAAGATCAAAACAGACAACTGCCCTACCTCCATCATATCATTGGGTGAGGGTAAAACTTCTCAAGATGCAAGTTAAGACAACAATGAATTTTGCTTTCTGAATTCAAACAAGAGTGGAAAAGGACAGGATGCACAATTTTGCCTGTTGTTGAACAGACTGAATAGCCAGTTTTTCTGGCTTCTGTCGATACTTACCATTTTCATTGGATTCAATCTTGCAGAAACAGTTGGCCACCAATGCATTGTCTTTCCCCTTTGTCACTTCAGCAAAGAAAAGATTCTCAATTCCATCTTTAGTCTTTGTAGTGAAATTGAAATGCTTGTACCACTTATAGTCTTCATAAATTGTTTGATAGTGCAAGAAATCCTTGAATTCATACGCAAGATCCTAAAAGAATGGGGTGGATCAGCAATCATTACATTTAAGGAAACAGGACATAACGATAAGAGAGAGAGAGAGAGAGAGAGAGAGAGAGAGAGAGAGAGATACCCCAACAAGATTGCGATCCTCATTATACTTGTCCAGTAAAGCTTGAAGCATTAAACTCATTTGCTCACGGGTATACTCCACTATGTGCTCGTCTGAACATCTCCTTGTTCTGCCATCAGGCCAGTAAAGAGCCTTCTTTATAATGATTTCATCCCCAGCTTGCTCGTTCCACCTACAAGTGTATCATTAGGTTCTGGAAAAAGTATTTACTTGTTATAGTTAAAAGATACGCATCTTCATTTTCAGATCCTAATCACTAGTGTTTTGTAACAAAGGAAGCACCGCTGGATGGGTGTCCCAAGCTAAAAGCTAACTAATTGTACAAGATACAATTCAGATGATAGTATACCTACAATAAAAAAAAGCAGCAGCTCGAACATGTACTTTGTTAATTTTGAGCTGTGCTTGCGAAATATGCTCTAGTTCAAACTGTTGAGTTAATTTAAGGAATTCCACAACAGGAACTTGAAGAGAAGACCAAATGTAGGGTAGCATTTCTGTGATCAACTTGACAGCTCTTATATGGTCTTATCACAGGGGAAATAATAAAAATAATCAAGTGCAGATGCAAGTATGCAAACAGGAAGAAACTGAGAAGGAGAAGACATGGAAGAAATTGAGAAACCATACAGTGTTTTATGCCGCTTGTCATGAAGATAGCGCTCAATAGCCTTTTCAACTTCCTGTAAGCTCTTGAATGGTCCACCGAGATGAGGGTATGTGTGGAAAGATCCTGAACGATCGATCCTGATGTAAATACTAAAATACCAATCAGGAGGTCTGTTGACATAAATGGTTGGCTTTGGTGGCGGGGTCTCAGCTACAGCCTGTGGGGAGGCTGAGGAAGTGGCAGTGTCCTTGAATGTTGTAGCGCCGAGCAATTTGGTCAAGTACGAGACAGACGGTTGAGGCTGCGTCAGTGCGGATGAAGGCCCAGCCACATGATCCTGGCACCTGAATTAAGTAAATCGATGAGTAGAAGTTTCTTCTTCTGTTTTATAAAGAAGACTAAGAAAAACAGAGCCGCAGAGTGCGGAACATTGCAAGAGCAGCATTGTATTCTTATGGTGACTAGAAGTAATAGCGATTCAGATATGCATAGGAGCTGAGTGAACAATTCATATCATCATCATCATCATCACCGTGCAATGGACAAGGTTTGACAGAAGAATGATGTTTGTTTTTTGCTGATTTCTGTACAAGTTGATAATTTTAATTTGTTGTTGCAACCATCAGACAAAGTAAATTAGATCCACCTCCCTAGCTAGGCAAACGATAAACTAGATTTCTATCCACTCCCTAGATTAGATGATATAAACATAAAACGAAAGATAGCGCGCATACGGGTTGGGGGCGCGGGAGGGGACATAAAGTTGGGCGGGGACGGCGCTGCCGCGCGAGGAGCCAGACGGCTGGGCGGAGGTGGTGTCGGAGCAGGAGCAGGGGCCGCCGCCGCCACGCCCATCGCGAGACAGGCAGGTTCGGCAGTAGGGTCGGGAGGAGTCCGCCGCAGCACGGGCCTGAGCCGCTGCTGCCGCCGCCAACGCGACTGAGCGATCCTCCTCATGTGTCCTGGGATTCGGCACGTCGCCGCCGCGTTTGCTTTTGCGTCGTCCTCCCATCAACGACGAGCTAAGAGCATGTCTAGTAGAATCCTCAAACCTTAAAACAGTTTTAAAGATTGAGAAGTGTCAGTTTTTGACATTTTTAAGAATTAAAAAATAGAGGCAAAGACTAAAACTGTCAAACCCAACCCTTAAACTTTAAGGGTTGGGTTTGAGCGTTCTAGTCTTTGACTCAATCTCAATCTTTAGATCTATCATTTCACATATCACACATTTCATCATATGACATATCACAAATTCCATCACATTTGACATAAAACAATAATCATTCTAGTTATTATTACACTACCGAATAAAACAATAATCATTCAAATTTTACAACAATGTTTGAGCAAATTATAATAATTGTTCGAATCAAATAGGACATAAAAAAGTAAAACAAAGATACATCATGGGTCCAGGGACGGAGCCAGGATTCGGATATGAAAGGGGCGAGGAAGATAATAATTGTTCGAGAGACACAATAAAATAATATAGTCTTAAAAGTATAATTTGATTGTATCGCAACATATGTCTCGTACTCTCTCTGTCCCACTAAAGTTGACATGTAATATATAAAAGAAGACTACGTATCTGTGAGTTGCATATTAACTGGACTTGGGTTGGAATTATCATGTACAAATATTTGCATTTGTCATGACAGTTTGAGCTAGAAGCAACGGGCTTGAAAAGTGAATATGTTTTAGTTGTATTCTCTCTTCATCCTTCAGTGATGAAACATTAAACGAGCAGTAAAATTAGATTCTTAGATTGTAATTCAACTGTATCTAGTTAGTAAATTAAACCACTGTCTTCAACGGAATTGTATTAATTCAAATAGATTACTGTTTGCCAGTGGTGTACCTTGATTCATTGAAATAGATCTTGTGATGCATAATGCCGGTGCAACAGACAAACCAGCATGGTCTCCATCGTGGACTCAGTCGCCGCTGGAGTGGACAGTGGAGTGCCCTCTACCCTGTGACGCAGTGGCGGAAGCAGCGAGAGCCGATAGACGGCAGCGGAAGCAGCGAGAGCCGAGTGACGGCGGCGTAGGGGCGTATGGTGCTAGCAGACCTAGAAGCCACGGTGCCCATGAACGAAATTACAGAGTAGATATAGGAAGGAAATTGACGGCCTGATATTATGGATGCACGTAATTCTTTTCTTTCTGACGTGTACAATTAGCGATGTTTTCTCACGTTGGGCTTTGGGCTGGAAAGGTATCGTGTTGGGCAGGGGGGGGGGGGGGGGGGGCGAAGCCATGGGGGGTGTGTGACCCCTGCTCGCACCCCCCTACCTCCGCCTCTGCATGGGCCAATGCGCCGCCCATCCAACTATCAGTGGTGCTCTACTAGATCATCCAGGAGCCGACCATGAGTGGTTGCATCCTCAATCTCACGATGTGCTTGAAGAAAAGCGTGTATGCGAGAAGGGTTTTTTTCCGGTTGCACATGGGTACCAACATTGTTATAGAAACAAGGAAGGTTTAACCCTCTCTCATCCTCTAGGATCATGTTGTGTAGAATCACACAACATTTCATGATGTTCACTAAGGTTTTTTTTTGTCCCAAAACCGAGCTGGACCCCGAACTACGGCAAACCTTGCTTGCAAAACACCGAAAGCTCTCTCAATATCCTTGCGGGCTGCCTCTTGTGCCTTGGTGAAATGAGCCTCTTTTCTTGTTAAGGGCACCCCATTTTTCTCCTTGATGGACTTCACAAGAGTTGCCCATTCGGGATAGATGCCATCGGTGAGATAGTATCCCATTGAGTACTCATTGTCCATGATTTTGTAGTTGCAAGCTGGAGCATCCCCAGAAATTAATCTTTTGAACAAAGGAGATCTATTGAGTACATTGATATCATTGAGTGTTCCCGGCAACCCAAAGAATGCATGCCAAATCCATGTGCCCTCCGATGCTACGGCCTCAAGCACAATGGTAGCATCACGGCTTTTACCGCAATACATTTTGTGCCATGCCTTTGGGCAATTTTACCACCTCCAATGCATGCAATCAAGACTACCAAGCATCCCCGACCATCCCCTTTTTTCATTCATTTCCATTATTCTCTTTGTATCTTCCTCGTTTGGTGCCCGAAGATACTACTCACCATACAACCGGATGACCAACTTGGCAAACCTACGGACGGACTCCGTGGTTGTATCTTGCCCAATGCGAAGATACTCGTCGGTATAATCTGCGGGTATGCCATAAGCGAGTACCCGCATTGCCACCGATATCTTTTGATATGCACTAAACCCCATGATACTACAACGTTTAAAGTAATCGGAGGCGGCCTCACAATCGGTGACAATCTTCACAAACAAACTACGATGCATTCGGTACCTTCTGCGAAAGAGACGAGGAGGGTATGTAGGTACCTCCGCGAAGTAGTCTTGCATCAAATGCTCGTGTCCGAGAGCGCGGTTCCAGTAGATGGTGATTCGCCCCATCTTCGCCCCTCTCCTCTGATCCATAAGCTTCGCGCGGTCTTCAAACGCTTGCACGTCGACAAGGAGGCTCGTCATCTCGATGTCGTCGTCTTGCAACAACTCGTCAATGTCTGAATCGTCGGATGACGACCAATCCGACGAATCGGACAACGAGTCCATGTCGTTGTTGTTCACCTCCATCTACATACCGAGTGGCAACAATGTGAGTGCCAATGAAGCAAAAAATTTAAAACTGAAAAATTAAAAAAAAACTCACCTTCGGGAGCCGGGGGCCGGCGTCGAGCGGGGCGGGGACGGCATCGGGGGCCGGCGTCGAGCCGGGTGGGGACGCGTCGGGGGCCGGCGTCGAGCGGGGCGGGGACGCGGGCGGGCGGCGTCCAGGGCGGGGCGGGGCGGGGCGCGGAGGGGCGGCGGGACAGCGGGCATCGGGTGCGCGGAGGGGCGGCGGGCGGGGCGGCGGGCTGGCAGCGGGATCGGGGAAGGGCGCGGCGCGGGGATGAAACTTCCCTTCCGCGCGAGGGTGGAAGAGGAGTACAGGTTGGGGGGAGTTTTTCCTCCCAGCCCTCACTTGTACATGTTGTGAAAATGTTTAAGGGTTGGACCTCTAATTTTTTACGGGTTTAAGGGTTTAGGGTTCTAGTCTACGTTTTTTTTACGAAAACTGTAAAAAAAACAGTTATTTTTAGGGGTTTGAGGGTTCTACTAGACTTGCTCTAAGGGTTTCCTTTTCCTCACGAAGAAGGGAGGGTAAGGGAGGAGGGGAAGAGGGGAAAGAAGGGTCTTTGGTGTTTGGTGTTTGATGAAGCCAGAGTAGTTTTCTTTTTCCTTTTTTTTTGAAAAACAACTTGAAACTTTATTACTTAAAAATAATTGTTACATCGTCTATCAAGAGAGTTACAATATCTTCCATGGGCTCCTCTATCCAATCCCTAGTCATGGAACCTTTTGCTAAGCTAGCAAGCTCATGAGCTACTTTATTCGCTTTCCTATTACAATGTTCAAAACTGGTTTGAGAAAAATCACAGGCCATAAAAAAACAATCCTCAAAAGTTGCAGCAGCCGGTCCCGCAGACTGTCCTCCGTTCTTCATTGTGTCGATGACCTCCATATTATCAGAATTGGTAATTAGACGATTGCAGCCCGTCTCTTTGTGCCAACCGTAAACCAAATCTGAGTGCTATCACCTCTGCTGTCAGGGCATCCGCACAATACTGAATCCTCCAGTTACCACCTACTATGAGCCCGTTTATCCCTTCTTTCTACTAAGAGCCCGTTCGGCACTCGACCAGCTCCGCAAAATAGAAAGATATGCGAAGTACCGATCCACCCGCTCCGTGATTTTCAACTGCGGTTCCGGCAGCTCCGTGAGCGGAGTCGAGGAGCAAAGGGCCTCCGAACAGGCCTTAGGATAAGATGAAAGCGCGGGGGTACGTAATTAGCGCTAACCTTCTTTCCGTGTCAAGATGTTTTTCTTTTCGAGATTAATACTCCGAAATTTCAGGTCAATGTGTTTTTTCTTTTGGAAATTTCAAGTCATTGGCACCAAATTAGTACTTCCAAATCCGAATGAAAACCAAGCAATTATTGTATTGATTGAGTCTCGTGGGCATGTATATAGGGATACACGATCAATTTGAAGTATAGTACAAGGTAGAGTGTTATACTATGTTTTCTAACTAATTATGATGATACTCAACAGATTCGAATAAATTGATGCAATCTGTATACAATGTATATAGGTTCTATCTCTCTCAGCAAGTATACTGCATGTACATTGTATATAGATTGCCTCAATTAATTCGGAGTACTAAAATCATCTTAATCTTCTTTACCACTACTCCCTCCTTTCATAAATATACAAATAAGAATATGTCGGCGGAAGAAAAAAAAACCATTACTCCGTAGCAACACCTATATAGGAACAAGAGTATTAAAGAATTTTAAGGGGGAGATATAGATGGCACTTACGTATGTAGATTATTCCCAACTGCCATTCCTGCTAGACCCGGATTATCCATCTGGGCTCATTTGGTTTGGAGAAAATCTAAACCTAGGAATTTGGAGTAGTATAGGAATTTGATAGAATGATACTTGTCATCCTAAGGAATTGATTTGTCTCGTTCCTACGCACAAAATGAGCTTTGATTGGATGTGTAGTTTTCTTCAAAAGCATAGAAAATGAATAGTATTTTTATGAAATTCCTTTACGCATTTCCTATAAATCAAATGCATATATAGAAAAAAATTCTCTGAAATTCTTGTTCCCATGTTTTTTCTATAAAAATCCTCCAAACCGAACAAGGCCTCAACCTTCTTCTCGATTGGGTCTGATCTTCTCGATCTACACTAGTCCACGAGATGAAGACTATACTATGTAGCCCTGGATTTGTCTCACAAATTATCTTCATGATCTCCCCATATAATCTATTTATACCGTCAAGGCAAAGCATCCATTGTCTCGAAGTCGTATTTCTAGCTGTACCGGACACCGACCCAAACATCTTCTCCCTTTCTTAAAAAGTTTCCGAGTCAAAACAAATTGTGCTGGAAACTACCCAATAGCTGCAATTTCCGAGATGCATTCATTATCTCGTCGTGCCTTGCCGTTTTGGAGATACATTCATTAATAAACCTTGTGTGAAAATTCAAAATAAATAAATAAACCTTGTGTGACTGTTGCACGCGTTTCAATCATCTGCTCATTCATGTCAACTAGAGCATCTCCACTCCCCCCCAACAGGCTCTTTCAAGCCTCTTTTTTATCGCCGGCTCAAAAAATCGGTCCAATCGTATCTCAGGAGCCTAAATTTCGCCGATTAGGATCGAAATTGACATCGACGGACACATGCCGAACCCGGCGCGTTGGGGCGCTTGGGGGCGCCGGGGGAACGAATTTGGCGCAAAAATTGGTGGACCCGCCGAGCCAGCGACTGGACAACGCCGGGAACCTTCGTCGTCCTCATCGCCTTGGTTCCCGCGGGAATCAATGCGAAGGCTACCGCCAATCAGCCCTCCATTGATTCACGGGCGGCGCAGTGAAGGCGCGCCGCCACGCGTCCTGCCCCCTCCCACCACGCGTCCGCATTGTTGCCGCCCGCTCGCCGCTATAAAAACCACCCTCCCTCGCCACTGCCCGCACACTTGCCTTGCCACAGCCCCTCTCTCTCTCTCTCTCTCTCTCTCTCTCTCTCCGTCAATGCCCCTCGCTCCTTTGCCGCCGAGGCCCTCTCTCTCCCCCCATCTCAAGCCACGACCGATGGTCGAGCGTTTCCCCGGCGATGGAGCGGCGGCCAACGGCTCGGTCGCCGCCATCTCCATGAGTAGGAGGCGCGTCTCCTCCACGAGGCGGACTACCCTGCACCGCCCGACATGCGCGTGCTGGGCTCGTGGAGGCTCAGCGTCGGAGGAGTCCCCGTGCCCCCGCTGCCCACCGACGCTGACCGCCGCATCGAGATTGCGCGGATCCGGTCGGTGCTGCCGGAGGAAGCGTTGTTGGCGAACATAGTAATTCAAAAAAAATTCCTACGATCACGCAAGATCTATCTAGGAGAAGTATAGCAATGAGACGGAAGAGTGTGTTCATGTACCCTCATAGACCGAAAGCGGAAGCGTTATGTAACGCGGTTGATGTAGTCGAACGTCTTCACGATCCAACTGATCCAAGTACCGAACGTATGGCACCTCCGTGTTCAGCACACGTTCAGCACGATGACGTCCCTCAAGCTCTCGAGGGAGAGTTTCGTCAGCACGACGGCATGGTGACGGTGTTGATGATGTGATCCGCGCAGTGCTTCGCCTAAGCACTACGACAATATGACCGAGGTGGTAAACTGTGGAGGGGGCACCACACACGGCTAAAAAACAATTGATGTGCTTTGGGGTGCCCCCTGTCCACGTATATAAAGGAGGGAGGGAGGAGGAGGCCGACCCAAGGGGGGCAGGCCATGGGGGGGGGGGGGGGTCCTACTAGGACTCCATTCCTAGTAGGATTCTGCCCCCCTTTCCTTCCAACGGAGATGGGTAAAGGGGAAGGGAGAGAGAGGGAGAAGGAAAGAGGGGGGCCGCGCCCCCTCCCCTTGTCCAATTCGGATTGGGGCAACGGGGACGCGCGCCTCCTCCCGTGACCTGCCTCCTCTCCTCCACTATTGAAGGAAATATGCCCTAGAGGCAATAATAAAGTTATTATTTATTTCCTTATATCATGATAAATGTTTATTATTCATGCTAGAATTGTATTAACCGGAAACATGATACATGTGTGAATACATAGACAAACAGAGTGTCACTAGTATGCCTCTACTTGACTAGCTCGTTGATCAAAGATGGTTATGTTTCCTAGCCATAGACATGAGTTGTCATTTGATTAACGGGATCACATCATTAGGAGAATGATGTGATTGACTTGACCCATTATGTTAGCTTAGCACTTGATCGTTTAGTATGTTGCTATTGCTTTCTTCATGACTTATACATGTTCCTATGACTATGAGATTATGCAACTCCCGTTTACCGGAGGAACACTTTGTGTGCTACCAAATGTCACAACGTAACTGGGTGATTATAAAGGTGCTCTACAGGTGTCTCCGAAGGTACTTGTTGAGTTGGCGTATTTCGAGATTAGGATTTGTCACTCCGATTGTCGGAGAGGTATCTCTGGGCCCACTCGGTAATGCACATCACTATAAGCCTTGCAAGCATTGTAACTAATGAGTTAGTTGTGGGATGATGTATTACACAACGAGTAAAGAGACTTGTTGGTAATGAGATTGAACTAGGTATTGAGATACCGACGATCGAATCTCGGGCAAGTAACATACCGATGACAAAGGGAACAACGTATGTTGTTATGCGGTTTGACCGATAAAGATCTTCGTAGAATATGTGGGAGCCAATATGAGCATCCAGGTTCCTCTATTGGTTATTGATTGGAGACGTGTCTCGGTCATGTCTACATAGTTCTCGAACCCGTAGGGTCCGCACGCTTAAAGTTCGGTGACGATCGGTATTATGAGTTTTTGTGTTTTGATGTATCGAAGGTAGTTCGGAATCCCGGATATGATCACGGACATGACGAGGAGTCTCGAAATGGTCGAGATGTAAAGATCGATATATTGGACGACTATGTTCGGTCACCGGAAAGGTTCCGGAAGGTTTCAGACATATACCGGAGTACCGGGGGGTTACCGGAACCCCCGAGGGCTTAATGGGCCTACATGGATGTGACGCCCTCGATGCGGCTATATCTCCTACGTGTCGAAGCACGACTTAGAGGCATAACCGCATTGAAAGCAATGTCGCAAGTAAGGCAATCTTCACAACATCCCATGTAATATAGATAATAAAAGGGGAAGGTACATAGTTGGCTTACACTCGCCACGTTAAACAAAGTACATAAATAGCATTACATCATCCAATCACTCATGGCCCGACTACGGCGCCAAAATAAAAGATCAACCCAGCATGCGACACGATCCCGATCGCCCCAACTAGGCACCACTACTGATCATCAGGGAAAGACACATAGTAACAGCGTGAGTCCTCGTCGAACTCCCACTTGAGCTCAAGCGCGTCATCTGGAACGGAGTCATCAGGCCCTGCATCTGGTGTGGAAGTAATCTGTGAGCCACAGGGACTCAGCAATCTCGCACCCTCACGATCAAGACTATTTAAGCTTATAGGTAAGGCAAGGTAATATGTGGAGCTGCAGCAAGCGACTAGCATATATGGTGGCTAACCTGTTCGCAAAAGAGAGCGAGAAGAGAAGGCAAAGCACGAACGGATAACTAGAGAACAACCTGCGGCAAGCATTACTCCAACACCGTGTTCACTTCCCGGACTCCGCCGAGAAGAGACCATCACGGTAACCCACACAGTTGTTTCATTTGAATTAAGTTAAGGTTCAAGTTATCTACAACCGGACATTAACAAATTCCCATCTGCCCATAACCGTGGGCACGGCTTTCGAAAGTTCAAATCCCTGCAGGGGAGTCCCAACTTAGCCCATGACAAGCTCTCACGGTCAACGAAGGAATAGACCTTCTCCCGAGACATTCCGATCAGACTCGGTATCTCGGTTCTACAAGACACTTCGACAAGTTAAAACAAATCCAGCAACACCGCCCGAATGTGCCGACAAATCCCGATAGGAGCTGCACATATCTCGTTCTCAAGGCACACTCAGATTGTCTTAGGTACGGGTAGGCCAGCCCAGAGTTGCCCCTGGTGGCCACCGGCAGCTGACAGGTGGACCAACACTCAGAGGAGCACTGGCCCGGGGGGGGGGGGGGGTTAAAATAAGATGACCCTCGGGCTTCGGAAACCCAAGGGAAAAAGAGGCTAGGAGGAAAATGGTAAAACCAAGGTTGGGCATTGCTGGAAAAGCTTTATTCAAGGCGAACTATCAAGGGGTTCCCATTATCACCCAACCGCGTAAGGAACGCAAAATCCGGGAACATAACACCGATATGACGGAAACTAGGGCGGCAAGAGTGGAACAAAACACTAGGAAAAAGGCCGAGCCTTCCACCCTTTACCAAGTATATAGATGCATTAAGATAACAAGGCAATATAATGATATCCCAACAAGTAAATAATATTCCAACAAGGAACGGTCTCCAATCTTCACCTGCAACTAGCAACACTATAAGAGGGGCTGAGCAAAGCGGTAACATAGCCAATCAACGGTTTGCTAGGACATGGTGGGTCAGAGGTTTGACATGGCAATTTGGGAGTCATGATAAGCAAGTGGTAGGCATCGTAGCATAGGCATAGCAAAAGAGCGAGCACTAGCAAAGCAAAGATAGTAGTGATTTCGAGGGTATGATCATCTTGCCTGCAAAGTTGTCAGAGTTGACTGGATCCTCGAAAGCAAACTCAACGGGCTCCTCGTTAGCGAACCCATCTCCCGGCTCTAACCAAACAAGACAAACAAGCAAACGGAACACAATCAACCACGTGCAAAGCTCAAACAACATGATGCAAACATGGTATGCTATGCGGGATGCGATATGTGATGCATATGCAAGATTTGACAAGGAATGAATGAACCTGGCCTCAACTTGGAATTGCATGTGTGCCACTGGAAAGGTGAGATGATTTCGCTTGAAAACGATATAAAGATCACCAGAATCGGAGTCACGGTTTGGAAATGGCAAGCAATTCAAATATGACAACGGTCTGCGATATACAGCAAGTAGCCATCTAAATGCAACAAGATGAACATGCTACAGCACCCAAACATGAAAACACAATACATGGCAGGGATCCATTCATGATGCTTAACAAAAGATGAACACTGAGCTACGGCCAATTCATCCATTAACAGGTTCAAACAAGCATGGCAAAAATGCAATTGGTAAACAGATTTCAGACTCAGTGATATCAACACTTGTCTGGAATTTCAGATCAGGTAGCACACTTTGGAGCATGAAAACTAGATGCTACAGGAACTGAACATGGCAAAGTAAAGCATGGCATGGAGGTACTCAAAGAGCTTAACAAAAGTCCCTTAGTTACCTTGAGCCAAAAGGGATCAGAAAATACAATTACAAGCATGTGAACATGGCAAAACATAATCAGATCACAGACTTAGTGAAAAACTGGAGCATGCAAAATCAAATATCAAGTAGGCATGTTTACGAGCTCGATGCACTCACTACAGTGCATGTCATGACAATCTAAGCATATACCCATCAAGAATACACATTATGCAAGCTAGGGATGGCAAGAACAATAACATAGCATGCACGGATCAACTACAACATCCTCGGCAAAATCGCTAACAAGTAGACAATCTGCCCAGATTCACGAAATAGCAAAAGTAGAGCTCGATTGACTCAAGCTAGGGTGCTCCATAATTGCAAACAAAGACATGGATGGATAGAGCACTAAAAGATTAACAAATCATCCTTACTGATCATCCTCAAAAGAGGCACGGATCACTAGGAAACAACATGAACATATGGCATATTGAGATAAACAGATCAAGGACTTAGTGGAATGGCTAAGTCCCTAAAATCAGCATTAACGAATGCTCCACTTTGCAAGCTTGTGCTAGTCAACAAACACATCACAAAAATACATGGAATGCACCTCTGGAAAGATGACAAAGCATATAACAAAACATATGTAGAGCTCAGGGGCATATCATGCACACAATAATCATGGCAAAAATGACAAATAGCTATTTGGAGCAGCAGATCTGACAAATATCTCAATTAGCACTCTTCCAACAGCATTTCGGGCATCAAGATGAACTCAAATGAAAATGATGCAATGAGATGAAATGATGTACTCTCTGAGATGAACATTTTGATATGCTATATGCCCAAAACGGATCTACGGATGCAAAGTTACGGCACGATGAACATGGCAAAAGTTACTGAAAATTAGGTCAAAGTTCAACCGAATCTCAGATCTGGAACTAGGTCGGGTGCGGACTTCGAGGTTCGTCGCCGGACTTGCCGGACTTGGGAGGCACGGCGACCGGAGTCGGCGTGGAGGAGGCGGTGGCGAGGCGAGATGGCGCCTGCCGACGAGGGGTGCGGCGCTGGGCGCGGCCGCCGGCATCGGAGCGGGGCAGCGGGTGGCTCGCCGGCGACGAGGCATGGCCCGGCGAGGTGGGCCGCGGCGGCGCGGTTGCGCCGGCCGGCGAGTGGAGAGGCGGGCGGCGGTAGTCGGCGGGGCGCGGGGCCCGGTCGGGCGGCGGGGAGGGCCGGCGCTGGGCCTGCAGGCCCGCGTCGGTGGGAGGCGGCGAAGAGGTCCCCTGGGGACACGTGGGGGCGAGTGGTAGGTCGGCGGCGGCGGCGGACAATGTCCGGCCGTCCGGATTTTTGTCCGACGGTTGGAGGAGGAGGGGGACTAGGGTTTTACTCGTGATTTCGAAAGAGGGAGATATATATAGGCATAGAGGGAGCTAGGAGAGTCCAAATGAGGTGCGGTTTTCGGCCACGCGATCATGATCGAACGCTCTAGATGATGGAGAGGGTTTTGGTGGGTTTTGGGCCAAATTGGAAGGGTGTTGTACTGCAACACACACGAGGCCTTCTCGGTCCCTCGATTAACCGTTGGAGCATCAAACGAAGTCCAAATGGTACGAAACTTGACAGGCGGTCTACCGGTAGTAAACCAAGGCCGCTTGGCAAGTCTCGGTCCAATCCGGAAATGTTTAACCCCCACACACGAAAGAAAGGTAGAAATGACCACCGGAGGAGAACGGAGTGCCGGAATGCAAAACGGACAATGGAGAAAATGCTCGAATGCATGAGACGAACACGTATGCAAATGCTATGAACATGATGACATGATATGGGATGCATGACAACGACAACAACACACGGAGACAAAAACCCGAACCCAAGAAAATAAAATAACTTAACGCCGGAAACTGCAAGAGTTGGATTACATATTAGGTAAATCATATCCGGGGTGTTACAATTGACCTTAGTGGAAATAGAGAGCAGCAAGGGGAGTGTGGGGCGCGCCCCCCAAGGCCCAAACCAATTTGGTTTAGGGCAAGGGGGGTCGGCCCCCTCTTTCCTTCTCCTCTCCCTTTCCTTCCCCCCTCTCCTACTCCTACTAGGAAAAGGAGGAGTCCTACTCCTAGTGGGAGTAGGACTTCCCCTCTTGGCACGCCTCTCCCTGGCCGGCCGCCTCCTCCCCTTGCTCCTTTATATATGGGGGCAGGGGGCACCCCAAAGACACAACAATTGATCATTGATCTCTTAGCCGTGTGCGGTGCCCCCTCCATCATAATCCACCTCGATCATATCGTAGTGGTGCTTAGGCGAAGCCTTGCATCGGTAGCATCATCATCACCGTTACCATGCCGTCGTGCTGACGAAACTCTCCTGTGAAGCTTTGTTGGGTCAGAGCTCGCGGTACGTCATCGAGTTGAATGTGTGCAGAACTCGGAGGTGCCATGCAGTCGGTACTTGGATCGGTCGGATCATGAAGACGTACGACTACATCAACCGCGTTGTGCTAACGCTTCCGCATTCGGTCTATGAGGGTACGTGGACACACTCTCCCCTCTCGTTGCTATGCATCACCATGATCCTGCGTGTGCGTAGGATTTTTTTTGAAATTACTACGTTCCCCAACAGTGGCATCCGAGCCAGGTTATTGCGTAGATGTTATATGCACGAGTAGAACACAAGTGAGTTGTGGGCGATACAAGTCATACTGCTTACCAACATGTCATACTTTGATTCGGTGGTATTGTTGGATGAAGCGGCCCGGACCGACATTACGCATACGCTTACGCGAGACTGGTTCTACCGACGTGCTTTGCACACGGGTGGCTGGCGGGTGTCAGTTTCTCCAACTTTAGTTGAACCAAGTGTGGCTATGCCTGGTCCTTGCGAAGGTTAAAACAACACTAACTTGACGAACTATCATTGTGGTTTTGATGCGTAGGTAAGAACGGTTCTTGCTCAGCCCGTAACAGCCATGTAAAACTTGCAACAACAAAGTAGAGGACGTCTAACTTGTTTTTGCAAGGCATGTTGTGATGTGATATGGTCAAAACATGATGCTATATTTATTGTATGAGATGATCATGTTTTGTAACGGAGTTATCGGCAACTGGCAGGAGCCATATGGTTGTCGCTTTATTGTATGCAATGCAATCGCCCTGTAATTGCTTTACTTTATCACTAAACGGTAGCGATAGTCGTAGAAGCAATAGTTGGTGAGACGACAATGATGCTATGATGGAGATCAAGGTGTCGCGCCGGTGATGATGGTGATCATGACGGTGCTTTGGAGATGGAGATCAAAGGCACAAGATGATGATGCCATATCATATCACTTATATTGATTGCATGTGATGTTTATCCTTTATGCATCTTATTCTGCTTTGTTTGACGGTAGCATTATAAGATGATCTCTCACTAAATTTCAAGGTAAAAGTGTTCTCCCTGAGTATGCACCGTTGCCAAAGTTCGTCGTGCCGAGACACCACGTGACGATCGGGTGTGATAAGCTCAACGTTCATCTACAACGGGTGTAAGACAGTTTTACACACGCAGAATACTTAGGTTAAACTTGACGAGCCTAGCATATGCAGATATGGCCTCGGAACACTGAGACCGAAAGGTCGAGCGTGAATCATATTGTAGATATGATCAACATAGTGATGTTCACCATTGAAAACTACTCCATTTCACGTGATGATCGGTTATTGTTTAGTTGCTCTGGATCACGTGATCACTTAGATGATTAGAGGGATGTCTATCTAAGTGGGATTTCTTAAGTAATATGATTAATTGAACTTAAATTTATCATGAACTTAGTACCTGATAGTATTTTTCTTGTCTATGTTATTGTAGAAAGATGGCCCGTGCTGTTGTTTCGTTGAATTTTAATGCGTTCCTTGAGAGAGCAAAGTTGAAAGATGATGGTAGCAATTACACGGACTGGGTCAGTAACTTGAGGATTATCCTCATTGCTGCATAGAAGAATTACGTCCTGGAAGCACCGCTGGGTGCCAGGCCTGCTGCAGATGCTGCTGATGACATTAAGAACGTCTGGCAGAGTAAATCTGATGACTACTCGATAGTTCTGTGTGCCATGCTTTACGGCTTAGAACCGGGACTTCAACGACGTTTTGAACATCATGGAGCATATGCGATGTTCCAGGAGTTGAAGTTTTTCAAGCAAATGCTCAGATTGAGAGATATGAAGTCTCCAATAAGTTCTATAGCTGCAAGATGGAGGAGAATAGTTCTGTCAGTGAACATATACTCAAAATGTCTAGGTATCATAATCACTTGACTCAACTGGGAGTTAATCTTCCTGTTGGTAGTGTCATTGACAGAGTTCTTCAATCACTGCCACCAAGCTACAAAAGCTTCATGATGAAGTATAATATGCAAGGGATGAATAAAACAATTCTCGAGCTCTTCACAATGCTAAAGGCAGCAGAGGTAGAAATCAAGAAGGAGCATCAAGTGTTGATGGTCAACAAGACCACTAGTTTCAAGAAAAAGGGTAAAGTGAAGAAGAAAGGGAACTTCAAGAAGAACGACAAACAAGTTGCTGATCAAGAGAAGAAACCCAAGTCTGGACCTAAGCCTGAGACTGAGTGTTTCTACTGCAGAAAAAACTAGTCACTGGAAGCAGAACTGCCCCAAGTATTTGGCAGATAAGAAGGATGGCAAGGTGAACAAAGGTATATGTGATATACATGTTATTGATGTGTACCTTACTAGAGCTCGTAGTAGCACCTGGGTATTTGATACTGGTTCTATTTCTAATATTTGCAACACGAAACGGGGACTACGGATTAAGCGAAGACTGGCTAAGGACGAGGTGACGATGCGCGTGGGAAATGGTTACAAAGTCGATGTGATTGCTGTCGGCACGCTACCTCTACATCTACCTTCGGGATTAGTTTTAGACCTGAATAATTGTTATTTGGTGCCAGCATTGAGCATGAACATTATATCTGGATCTTGTTTGATGCGAGACGGTTATTCATTTAAATCTGAGAATAATGGTTGTTCTATTTATATGAGTAATATCTTTTATGGTCATGCACCCTTGAAGAGTGGTCTCTTTGTGTTAAATCTGGATAGTAGTGACACACGTATTCATAATGTTGAAGCCAAAAGATGCAGAGTTGATAATGATAGTGCAACTTATTTGTGGCACTGCCGTTTGGGTCATATTGGTGTAAAGCGCATGAAGAAACTCCATACTGATGGACTTTTGGAATCACTTGATTATGAATCACTTGGTACTTGCAAACCATGCCTCATGGGCAAGATGACTAAAATGCCATTCTCCGGAACAATGGAGCGAGCAACAGATTTGTTGGAAATCATACATACTGATGTATGTGGTCCAATGAATATCGAGGCTGGCGGCGGGTATCGTTATTTTCTCACCTTCACAGATGATTTGAGCAGATATGGGTATATCTACTTAAAGAAACATAAGTCTGAAACATTTGAAAAGTTCAAAGAATTTCAGAGTGAAGTGGAAAATCATCATAGCAAGAAAATAAATTTTCTACAATCTGATCATGGAGGAGAATATTTGAGTTACGAATTTGGTCTACATTTGAAACAATGCGGAATAGTTTCGCAACTCACGCCACACGGAACACCACAGCGTAATGGTGTGTCCGAACGTCGTAATCGTACTTTACTAGATATGGTGCGATCTATGATGTCTCTTGCTGATTTACTGCTATCGTTTTGGGGTTATGCTTTAGAGACGGCTGCATTCACGTTAAATAGGGCACCATCTAAATCCGTTGAGACGACTCCTTATGAACTGTGGTTTGGCAAGTAACCAAAGTTGTTGTTTCTTAAAGTTTGGGGCTGCGATGCTCATGTGAAAAAGCTTCAACCTGATAAGCTCGAACCCAAATCGGAAAAATGTGTCTTCATAGGATGCCCAAAATAAACATTTGGGTACACCTTCTATCACAGATCCGAAGGCAAGACTTTTGTTGCTAAGAATGGATCCTTTCTAGAGAAGGAGTTTCTCTCGAAAGAAGTGAATGGGAGGAAAGTAGAACTTGATGAGGTAACTGTACCTGCTCCCTTATTGGAAAGTAGTTCATCACAGAAACTGGTTGCTGTGACACCTATGCCAGTTAGTGAGGAAGCTAATGATGGTGATCATGAAACTTCAGATTAAGTTACTACCGAACGTCGTGGGTCAACCAGAGTAAGATCCACACCAGAGTGGTATGGTAATCCTGTTCTGGAGGTCATGTTGCTAGACCATGACGAACCTACGAACTATGAGGAAGCGATGATGAGCCCAGATTTCGCAAAATGCCTTGAGGCCATGAAATCTGAGATGGGATCCATGTATGAGAACAAAGTGTGGACTTTGGTTGACTTGCCCGATGATCGGCAAGCCATCGAGAATAAATGGATCTTCAAGAAGAAGACAGACGCTGATGGTAATGTTACTGTCGACAAAGCTCGACTTGTTGCGAAAGGTTTTCGACAAGTTCAAGGAGTTGACTACGATGAGACCTTCTCACCCGTAGCGATGCTTAAGTCCGTCCGAATCATGTTAGCTATTGCCGCATTTTATGATTATGAAATTTGGCAAATGGATGTAAAGACTACATTCCTGAATGGATTTCTGGAAGAAGAGTTGTATATGATGCAACCTGAAGGTTTTATCGATCCAAAAGGTGCTAACAAAGTGTGCAAGCTCTAGCGATCCATTTATGGACTGGTGCAAGCCTCTCGGAGTTGGAATAATTGTTTTGGTAGTGTGATCAAAGCATATGGTTTTATATAGACTTTTGGAGAAGCCTGTATTTACAAGAAAGTGAGTGGGAGCTCTGTAGCATTTCTAATATTATATGTGGATGACATATTGTTGATTCGAAATGATATAGAATTTCTGGATAGCATAAAAGGATACGTGAATAAGAGTTTTTCAATGAAAGACTATAACGCCCTCGATGCGGCTATATCTCCCACGTGTCGAAGTGTTGGGGAACGTAGCAGAAATTCAAAATTTTCCTACGTGTCACCAAGATCTATCTATGGAGAGACCAGCAACGAGGGGAAGGAGAGTGCATCTACATACCCTTGTAGATCGCTAAGCGGAAGCGTTCAAGAGAACGGGGTTGATGGAGTCGTACTCGTCGTGATCCAAATCACCGATGATCCTAGTGCCGAACGGACGGCACCTCCGCGTTCAACACACGTACAGCCCGGTGACGTCTCCCATGCCTTGATCCAGCAAGGAGAGGGGGAGAGGTTGAGGAAGACTCCATCCAGCAGCATCACAGTGGCATGGTGGTGATGGAGGAGCGTGGCAATCTTGCAGGGCTTCGCCAAGCACCGCAGAAGAGGAGGAAGAAGAGACGCAGGGCTGCACCAACAAGAGATTGAATCACGTGTGTTATGGGCAGCCCCTTAGGCCTCATATATATAGGAGAAGGGGAGGGGCTGCGCCCCCTCTAGGGTTCCCACCCCTAGGGGGGGGGGCAGCCCTAGATGGCCAAGGGGTGGCGGCCAAGTGGGGAAAGGAGAGGGAGGCGCAGGGTGTATGGGCCTTAGGGCCCATATGCCCTTAGGGTTTGCCCCCTCTCCCCTTCTAGGCGCATGGGCCTTAGTGGGGCTGGTGCCCTTGGCCCATGTAGGTCAAGGAGCACTCCCTACAGCCCATGTGCCCCCCGGGGCAGGTGGCCCCACTTGGTGGACCCCCGGGACCCTCCCGGTGGTCCCGGTACGTTACCGATAAACCCCGAAACTTTTCCGGTGACCAAAACAGGACTTCCCATATATAAATCTTTACCTCCGGACCATTCTGGAACTCCTCGTGACGTCCGGGATCTCATCCGGGACTCCGAACAACATTCGGTAACCACATACAAACTTCCTTTATAACCCTAGCGTCATCGAACCTTAAGTGTGTAGACCCTATGGGTTCGGGAGACATGCAGACATGACCGAGACGTTCTCCGGTCAATAACCAACAGCGGGATCTGGATACCCATGTTGGCTCCCACATGTTCCACGATGTCATCGGATGAACCACCATGTCAAGGACTTAATCAATCCCGTATACAATTCCCTTTGTCTAGCGGTACGATACTTGCCCGAGATTCGATCGTCGGTATCCCGATACCTTGTTCAATCTCGTTACCGGCAAGTCTCTTTACTCGTTCCGTAACACATCATCCTGTAATCAACTCCTTGATCATATTGTGCACATTATGATGATGTCCTACCGAGTGGGCCCAGAGATACCTCTCCGTCACACGGAGTGACAAATCCCAGTCTTGATTCGTGCCAACCCAACAGACACTTTCGGAGATACTTGTAGTGTACCTTTATAGCCACCCAGTTACGTTGTGACGTTTGGCACTCCCAAAGTATTCCTACGGTATCCGGGAGTTGCACAATCTCATGGTCTAAGGAAATGATACTTGACATTAGAAAAGCTTTAGCATATGAACTACACGATCTAGTGCTATGCTTAGGATTGGGTCTTGTCCATCACATCATTCTCCTAATGATGTGATCCCGTTATCAACGACATCCAATGTCCATGGTCAGGAAACCATAACCATCTATTGATCAACGAGCTAGTCAACTAGAGGCTTACTAGGGACATGGTGTTGTCTATGTATCCACACATGTATCTGAGTTTCCTATCAATACAATTATAGCATGGATAATAAACGATTATCATGAACAAGGAAATATAATAATAACCAATTTATTATTGCCTCTAGGGCATATTTCCAACAGTCTCCCACTTGCACTAGAGTCAATAATCTAGTTCACATCGCCATGTGATTAACACTCACAGGTCACATCGCCATGTGACTAACACCCAAGAGTTTACTAGAGTCAGTAGTCTAGTTCACATCACTATGTGATTAATACTCAATGAGTTCTAGGTTTGATCATGTTGCTTGTGAGAGAGGTTTTAGTCAATGGGTCTGAACCTTTCAGATCCGTGTGTGCTTTACAAATCTCTATGTCATCTCCTAGATGTAGCTACCACGTTCTATTTGGAGCTATTCCAAATAACTGTTCTACTTGGAGCTATTCTAAATTGTTGCTCCATTATACGTATCCGGTATCTCTACTCAGAGCTATCCGGATAGGTGTTAAGCTTGCATCGACGTAACCCTTTACGACAAACTCTTTTACCACCTCCATAATCGAGAAAATTCCTTAGTCCACTAGTTACTAAGGATAACTTTGACCGCTGTCCTGTGATCCATTCTTGGATTACTCTTGTATCCCTTGACTGACTCATGGCAAGGCACACTTCAGGTGCGGTACACAGCATAGCATACTGCAGAGCCTATGTCTTAAGCATAGGGGACGACCTTCGTCCTTTCTCTCTATTCTGCCGTGGTCGAGCTTTAAATCTTAACTTCATACCTTACAACTCAGGCAAGAACTCCTTCTTTGACTGATCCATCTTGAACACCTTCAAGATCACGTCAAGGTATGTGCTCATTTGAAAGTTCCATTAAGCGTTTTGATCTATCCTTATAGATCTTGATGCTCAATGTTCAAGTAGCTTAATCCAGGCTTTCCATTGAAAAACACTTTCCAAATAATCCTATATGCTTTCCAGAAATTCTACGTCATTTCTGATCAACAATATGTCAACAACATATACTCATCAGAAATTCTATAGTGCTCCCACTCACTTCTTTGGAAATACAAGTTTCTCATAAACTTTGTATACACCCAAAATCTTTGATCATCTCATCAAGGCATACATTCCAACTCCCAGATGCTTACTCCAGTCCTTAGAAGGATTGATGGAGCTTTGCATACTTATTAGCATCTTTCTGGATTGACAAAACCTTCTGGTTGTATCACATACAAACTTTCCTCAAGAAAATCGTCGAGGAAACAATGTTTTTACATCCTATCTGCAAGATTTCATAAATAATGCAGTAATCGCTAATATAATTCCAACAGACTCTTAGCATCGCTACGAGTGAGAAAGTCTCATCGTAGTCAACTCCTTGAACTTGTCGGAAAACATCTTAACGACAAGTCGAGCTTTCTTAATGGTGATACTTACCATCATTGTCCGTCTTCCTTTTAAAATCCATATGTACCCAACAGCCTTACGACCATCAAGTAGTTCTTCCAAAGTCTACACTTTGTTTTCATATATGGATCCTCTCTCGGATTATATGGCCTCGAGCCATTTATCGGAATCCAGGCCCACCACCGCTTCTCCATAGCTCGTAGGTTCATTGTTGTCTAGCAACATGACTTCCAGGACAGGATCACGTACTACTCTGAAGTAGTACGCATCCTTGTCATCCTACGGGGTTTGGTAGTGACTTGATCTGAAGTTTCATGATCACTATCATAAGCTTCCACTTCAATTGGTGTAGGTTCCACAGGAACAACTTCCTGTGCCCTGCCACACACTAGTTGAAGAGACGGTTCAATAACCTCATCAAGTCTCCACCATCCTCCCACTCAATTCTTTTGAGAGAAACTTTTCCTCGAGAAAGGACTCGATTCTAGAAACAATCCCTTATTGCTTTCGGATCTGAGACAGGAGGTATACCCAACTGCTTTGGGTGTCCTATGAAGATGCATTTATCCGCTTTGGGTTCGAGCTTATCAACCTGAAACTTTTCACATAAGCGTCGCAGCCCCAAACTTTTAAGAAATGACAGCTTAGGTTTCTCTAAACCATAGTTCATATGGTGTCATCTCATCGGAATTACGTGGTGCCCTATTTAAAGTGAATGTGGTTGTCTCTAATGCCTAACCCATGAACTATCGTGGTAATTCGATAAGAGACATCATGGTATGCATCATATACAATAGGGTGCAGTTATGATGTACGGACACACCATCACACTATGGTGTCCCAGGCTGTATTAGTTGTGAAACGATTTCCACAATGTCTTAATTCTGTGCCAAACTCGTAATTCAGATATTCATCTCTATGATCATATCATAGATATTTTATCCTCTTGTCACGACGATCTCTCAACTTCACACTGAAATTACTTGAACCTTTCAATAATTCAGACTCGTGATTCATCAAGTAAATATACTCAACATTTACTCAAATCATCTATGAAGTAAGAACATAACGATATCCACTACACGCCTCTGCACTCATTGGACTGCACACATCAAAATGTATTACTTCCAACAAGTTGCTTTCTATTTCCATTTTACTGAAAACGAGGCTTTCAGTCATCTTGCCCATGTGGTATGATTTGCATGTCTCAAGTGATTCAAAATCAAGTGAGTCCAAACGGTCCATTTGCATGGAGTTTCTTCATGCATACACACCAATAGACATGGTTCGCATGTCTCAAACTTTTCAAAAACGAGTGAGCCAAAAGATCCATCAACATGGAGTTTCTTCATGCGTTTTATACCGATATGACTTAAGTGGCAGTGCCACAAGTAGGTGGTACTATCATTACTATCTTATATCTTTTGGCATGAACATGTGTATCACTATGATCGAGATTCAATAAACCATTCATTTTAGGTGCAAGACCATTGAAGGTATTATTCAAATAAACAGAGTAACCATTATTCTCCTCAAATGAATAACTGTATCGCGATAGACATAATCCAATCATGTCTATGCTCAACGCAAACACAAAATAACAATTATTTAGGTTTAATACCAATCTCGATGGTAGAGGGAGCGTGCGATGCTTGATCATATCAACATTGGAAACACTTCCAACACATATCGTCAGCTCACCTTTAGCTAGTCTCCGGTTATTCCGTAGCTTTTATTTCGAGTTACTAACACTTAGCAACCGAACCGGTATCTAATACCCTAGTGCTACTAGGAGTACTAGTAAAGTACACATCAACACAATGTATATCCAATATACTTCTATCGACCTTGCCAGCCTTCTCATCTACCAAGTATCTAGGGTAATTCTGCTCCAGTGGTTGTTCCTCTTATTACAGAAGCACTTAGTCTCGGGTTTGGGTTTAACCTTGGGTTTCTTCACTAGAGCAGCAACTGAATTGCCGTTTCATGAAGTATCCCTTCTTGCCCTTGCCCTTCTTGAAACTAGTGGTTTCACTAACCATCAACAATTGCTGCTCCTTCTTGATTTCTACTTTCGTGGTGTCAAACATCGCGAATATCTCAAGGATCATCATATATGTCCATGATATATCATAGTTCATCACGAAGCTCTAGCAGCTTGGTGATAATGACTTCGGAGAAACATCACTATCTCATCTGGAAGATCAACTCCCACTCGATTCAAATGATTGTTGTATTCAGACAATCTGAGCACAAGCTCAACAATTGAGCTTTTCTCCCTTAGTTTGTAGGTTAAGAAAATCGTCGGAGGTCTTATACCTCTTGACGTGGGCACGAGCCTGAAATCCCAATTTCAGCCCTCAAAACATCTCATATGTTTCACAACGTTTCAAAACGTCTTCGGTGCCTCAACTCTAAACCGTTTAACTGAACTATCATGTAGTTATCAAAACGTGTATGTCAGATGTTTGCAACATCCACAGACGACGTTCGAGGTTCAGCACACTGAGCGGTGCATTAAGGACATAAGCCTTCTAAGAAGCAATGAGGACAATCCTCAGTTTACGGACCTAGTCCGCATAATTGCTACTATCAACTTTCAACTAAATTTTCTCTAGGAACATAACTAAACAGTAGAACTGAAGCGCGAGCTACGACATAATTTGCAAAAAACTTTTGACTATGTTCAGGATAATTAAGTTCATCTCATGAACTCCCACTCAGATAGACATCCCTCTAGTCATCTAAGTGATTACATGATCCGAGTCAACTAGGCCGTGTCTGATCATCACGTGAGACGGACTAGTCAACATCGGTGAACATCTTCATGTTGATCGTATCTTCTATATGACTCATGCTCGACCTTTCGGTCTTCTGTGTTCCGAGGCCATGTCTATACACATGCTAGGCTCGTCAAGTCAACCTAAGTGTTTGCATGTGTAAATCTGTCTTACACCCGTTGTATGTGAACGTTGGAATCAAACACCTGATCATCACGTGGTGCTTTGAAACTACGAACTGTCGCAACGGTGCATAGTTAGGGGGAACACTTTCTTGAAATTTTAATGAGGGATCATCTTATTTACTACCGTCGTTCTAAGCAAATAAGATGTATATAAACATGATAAACATCACATGCAATCAAATAGTGACATGATATGGCCAATATCATATTGCTCCTTTTGATCTCCATCTTCGGGGCTCCATGATCATCATCGTCACCGTCCTGACACCATGATCTCCATCATCATGATCTCCATCATCGTGTCTTCTTGAAGTTGTCACGTCATCTATTACTTCTACTACTATGGCTAACGCTTTAGCAATAAAGTAAAGTAATTACATGACGTTTATGTTGACACGCAGGTCATAAATAAACAAAGACAACTCCTATGGCTCCTGCCGGTTGTCATATTCATCGGCATGCAAGTCGTGATTCCTATTACAAGAACATGATCAATCTCATACATCACATATATCATTCATCACATCCTTTGGCCATATCACATCACATAGCATACCCTGCAAAAACATGTTAGACGTCCTCTAATTGTTGTTTGCATGTTTTACGTGGCTGCTATGGGTTTCTAGCAAGAACGTTTCTTACCTACGCAAAGACCACAACGTGATATGCCAATTGCTATTTACCCTTCATAAGGACCCTTTTCATCGAATCTGTTCCGACTAAAGTGGGAGAGACAGACACCCGCCAGCCACCTTATGCAACTAGTGCATGTTTGTCGGTGGAACCGGTCTCACGTAAGAGTACGTGTAAGGTTGGTCCGGGCCGCTTCATCCCACAATACCGTCGAAACAAGATTGGACTAGTAACGACAAGCATATTGAACAAAATCAACGCCCACAACTACTATGTGTTCTACTCGTGCATAGTAACTACGCATAGACCTAGCTCATGATGCCATTGTTGCGGAACGTAGCAGAAATTCAAAATTTTCCAACGTGTCACCAAGATCTATCTATGGAGAGACCAGCAACGAGGGGAAGGAGAGTGCATCTACATACCCTTATAGATCGCTAAGCGGAAGCGTTCAAGAGAACGGGGTTGATGGAGTCGTACTCGTCATGATCCAAATCACCGATGATCCTAGTGCCGAACGGACGGCACCTCCGCGTTCAACACACGTACGACCCGGTGACGTCTCCCACGCCTTGATCCAGCAAGGAGAGGGGGAGAGGTTGAGGAAGACTCCATCCAGCAGCAGCACAACGGCGTGGTGGTGATGGAGGAGCGTGGCAATCTTGCAGGGCTTCACCAAGCACCACAGAAGAGGAGGAAGAAGAGACGCAGGGCTGCACCAACGAGAGATTGAATCACGTGTGTTATGGGCAGCCCCTTAGGACTCATATATATAGGGGAAGGGGAGGGGCTGCGCCCCCTCTAGGGTTCCCACCCCTAGGGGGGGCGGCAGCCCCAGATGGCCAAGGGGTGGCGGCCAAGTGGGGAAAGGAGAGGGAGGCGCAGGGTGTATGGGCCTTAGGGCCCATATGCCCTTAGGGTTTGCCCCCTCTCCCCTTCTAGGCGCATGGGCCTTAGTGGGGCTGGTGCCCTTGGCCCATGTAGGTCAAGGAGCACTCCCTACAGCCCATGTGGCCCCCCGGGGCAGGTGGCCCCACTTGGTGGATCCCCGGGACCCTCCCAGTGGTCCCAGTACGTTACCGATAAACCCCGAAACTTTTCCGGTGACCAAAACAAGACTTCCCATATATAAATCTTTACCTCCGGACCATTCCGGAACTCCTCGTGACGTCCGGGATCTCATCCGGGACTCTGAACAACATTCGGTAACCACATACAAACTTCCTTTATAACCCTAGCGTCATCGAACCTTAAGTGTGTAGACCCTACGGGTTCGCGAGACATGCAGACATGACCGAGACGTTCTCCGGTCAATAACCAACAGCGGGATCTGGATACCCATGTTGGCTCCCACATGTTCCACGATGATCTCATCGGATGAACCACGATGTCAAGGACTTAATCAATCCCGTATACAATTCCCTTTGTCTAGCGGTACGATACTTGCCCGAGATTCGATCGTTGGTATCCCGATACCTTGTTCAATCTCGTTACCGGCAAGTCTCTTTACTCGTTCCGTAACACATCATCCCGTAATCAACTCCTTGATCATATTGTGCACATTATGATGATGTCCTACCGAGTGGGCCCAGAGATACCTCTCCGTCACACGGAGTGACAAATCCCAGTCTTGATTCGTGCCAACCCAACAGACACTTTCGGAGATACCTGTAGTGTACCTTTATAGCCACCCAGTTACGTTGTGACGTTTGGCACTCCCAAAGTATTCCTACGGTATCCGGGAGTTGCACAATCTCATGGTCTAAGGAAATGATACTTGACATTAGAAAAGCTTTAGCATATGAACTACACGATCTAGTGCTATGCTTAGGATTGGGTCTTGTCCATCACATCATTCTCCTAATGATGTGATCCCGTTATCAACGACATCCAATGTACATGGTCAGGAAACCGTAACCATCTATTGATCAACGAGCTAGTCAACTAGAGGCTTACTAGGGACATGGTGTTGTCTATGTATCCACACATGTATCTGAGTTTCCTATCAATACAATTATAGCATGGATAATAAACGATTATCATCAACAAGGAAATATAATAATAACCAATTTATTATTGCCTCTAGGGCATATTTCCAACACGAAGCACGACTTAGAGGCATAACCGCATTGAAAGCAATGTCACAAGTGAGGTAATCTTCACACAACCCATGTAATACAATAAGGGAAAAGAGATACATAGTTGGCTTACAATCGCCACTTCACACAATTACATGAATAAAGCATTACATCATCCAGTTATAATCAAGGTCCGACTATGGAACCAAAATAAAAGAAGAACCCCAAATGCGACACGGTCCCCGATCGACCCCAACTGGGCTCCACTACTGATCAACTGGAACGAAACAACACAAAAGACAAGATCTTCATCGAGCTCCTCCTGAGTTTGGTTGCGTCATCTGCATGGTCTCATCGGCACCTGCAAGCTGGTTTTGGAAGTATCTATGAGTCACGAGGACTCAGCAATCTCACACCCTCGCGATCAAGACTATTTAAGCTTATGGGTAAGGTAAAAGTATGAGGTGGAGCTGCAGCAAGCGACTAGCATATATGGTGGCTAACATACGCAAATGAGAGCGAGAAGAGAAGGCAAAGCACGGTCGATAAAAGTATGATCAAGAAGTGATCCTAAAACAACCTACGTCAAGCATAACTCCAACAATCGTGTTCACTTCCCGTACTCCGCCGGAAAGAGACCATCACGGTTACACACGCGGTTGATGCATTTTAATTAAGGTCAACTTCAGGTTTTCTACAACCGGACGTTAACAAATTCCCATCTACCCATAACCGCGGGCACGGCTTTCGAAAGTTCAAATCCCTGCAGGGGTGTCCCAACTTAGCCCATGACAAGCTCTCACGGTCAACGAAGGAATAGACCTCCTCCCGAGACATTCCGATCAGACTCGGTATCCCGGTACTCCAAGACATCCTCGACAATGGTAAAACAAGTCCAGCAAAGCCGCCCGATGCGTCGACATCCTAATGGGAGCTGCACATATCTCGTTCTCAGGGCAACACCGTATAGGTCAAGCTACGAGTAAAACCAGCCCTCAAGTCTCCCCAAGGTGGCCCCGCAAGCTGCCCATTTCGGACCAACACTTAGACAAGCACTAGCCCCCCCCCCCGGGGGGGGGGGTTAAAATAAAGATGACCCTTGGGCTGGCCTAACCCAAGGGAAAAAGAGGCTAGGTGGCGAATGGTAAAACGAAGGTTGGGCCTTGCTGGAGGAGTTTTATTGAAAGCGAACTGTCAAGGGGTTCCCATTATAACCCAACCGCGTAAGGAACGCAAAATCCGGGAACATAACACCGATATGACAGAAAACTAGGGCGGCAAGAGTGGAACAAAACACCAGGCATAAGGCCGAGCCTTCCACCCTTAACCAAGTATATAGATGCATTAATTAAATAAGATATATTGTGATATCCAAACAAGTAAACATGTTCCAACAAGGAACACCATCTCCATGTTCCAACAAGGAACAAACTTCAATCTTCACCTGCAACTAACAACACTATAAGAGGGGCTGAGCAAAGCGGTAACATAGCCAAACAATGGTTTGCTAGGACAAGGTGGGTTAGAGGCTTGGTTCAACAATATAGGAGGCATGATAAGCAAGTGGTAGGTATCGCAGCATAGGCATAGCAAAAGAGCGAGCAACTAGCAAGCAAAGATAGTAGTGATTTCAAGGGTATGATCATCTTGCCTGAAATCCCGCAAGGAAGAAGAACGAGTCCATGAAGAAGACAAACGGACGTAGACGCACGGATCCTCACACACATGACGTTATCGGAACCAACCCGAAGAATCAACACAGGAAAGAAGCAAACAACATAGTAAACAACCAACACATGAACATGGTATGATATGCGGGATGCGGTATGCGATGCATATGCATGATTTGCAAATGAATGATTGAACCTGGCCTCAACTTGGAAATCCAAGTGTGCCACTGGAAAGATGAGATGAAATCTCTTGAAAACGATATAAAGGTCACCGGAATCAGAGTTACGGTTTGGAAATGGCAAGCGATTCAAATATGACACCGGTCTGTGATTTACAGCAAGTAGCCAACTAAATGCAATGAGATGAACATGCTATAGCACCCAAACATGGCAACAAAATACATGGCAGGGATGCATTCATGATGCTTAACAAAAGACTAGCACTGAGCTACGACCAATTCATGCATTAACAGGTTCAAACAAGCATGACAAAACTGCATATGGTAAACAGATCTCAGACTTAGTGAATTAACACTTGTCTGGAATTTCAGATCAGATAGCACTCTTCGGAGCAACAAAACTATATGTTATAGGACCTGAACATGACAAAGTAAAACATGGCATGGAGCTACTCAAAGAGCTTAAGAAAATTCCCTTAGTGACCTTGAGCCAAAAGGGATCACAAAATACAATTACAAGCATGTGAAGATAGCAAAAACATAATCAGTTCTCAGACTTAATGAAAACTGGAGCATGCTGAAAACAAATATCAAGTAGGCATGTTTACGAGCTCGATGCACTCACTACGGTGCAAGTCATGACAATCTAAGCATACACCCATCAAGAATACACAAAATGCAAGCTAGACATGGCAAGAACGATAACATAGCATGCACGGATCAACTATAACATCACCGGCAAAATTGCAAAGAAGTTGACAATCTGCCCAGATTCACAAAGTCTGAGAACTGATATGTAATGCATGACACGCAAGCAAAGACAAGGCAACAACTGCAAATAACTGGACGACACCTGGCACATCGGTCTCGGGGCGTTACAACACTCCACCACTACGAGAGGATCTCGTCCCGAGATCTAGAATTGCACCGGAGGGACAAACGGAAGAGAAAGAGAAGAGGTAACACTAAGTTGCTTCTTAACAAACAAGTGACACCAAGGAACCTTGAAAAGGTTAAGTCATTTCGAGAAAAAGAATACGACGGAGATGAACAAAGTTGAAAACACTCCGATAGAAAAGAGGAACAAAGAACATTACTAGAACCTTGAGATTGAAGGGCAAGACAAATATTGAAATCACTCCGGTTGAAACAAGATAGAAAAGGATTAAGAATGATATAATTTGGGCAGCACTCCGACTGTAAATGGAAAGAATTGAACATGAACTTGAAAAGATGAGAGGATACTTGATGAAATCACAATACACTGCCTTTGTAACTATTGAATGAATGGAACAAGGGGTAAGAAATATCTCGGATTGCACTCCGGTTGAAAAGAGATGAAAAACTTGATTAAATGAAAGAACTTGAGAAAAGGAACACAATACTCCGGTTAAAAGGATAAGCACGATCAAAACATGGTCCTGACAATCCGAGAAGATGGGTTGAGGAGAGCAACATCACAATGCCTCCGGAACGGAAGAATAGAAGATAGATAATTGTCATAGGAGAATTGAGAAGAAAATGCCAACTTCTGCCACAAAAGAGCTTGAAAAGGCATCTTAAGGAAGAGGGTCGAACGGAGTTATTAGAAAGCCAACAACAAAAAGAATAAGCTTGATATGGTCTTATGGAGTACATCTCAAATTATGAGGTGACACCCTGCCACTCACGAGAAAAGAATTGTATTGATATGAACAAGGAAGGCGAGAAAGTATATCGCACCGGAAAGGATAAATGAAGAAATTGGATCATTTATGAGCACCATAAATAGCAACACTCCTTAGGGAAGGCTTTTGGTGAAAAATAACCCAAGATAATTCCAACGAATAGGTTGATGGATTTAAAATACCTCATTCTTAACAATATGTGAATCATGAAACATGAGCTCAAATTATCACGAATGACATAATACCACCTCCAATGATACGGTAGAAATAATTGCACTTCGGAATGCGAGATTAAGAATGCTTGAGCTCCTTAAAAGGAATCTCGATGAAAACTTGGAGGGAGAATTAAATCCTTGATGAACCATCATGTAGAACCTCCATGAAGACTTCGGTGACAAAAGAATGATCAAACGAAAGGAAAAAGACGTTGAAAACACAAGGTGAATCCTTGTAATGATTAGATGGATCTTCGCGACGATATAATTGAGAGAGCCTGGAACTCCGGGAAAGAAAAGATGAAGCAAATGAAACCGAGAACTTGATGAGCCTCTGGAATAGGGAATTGAGTTCACTCGATGAAACAAGAATAAGAATTACATTATGCTTATCCTTCACCAATTAAATTGAAGACAAGCAACGGATTTGGCATACTACTTATTCTCGTAGAAAGGATTAAGATAGATATAGCGTAAACTTGAGAAGGTCTTCGACGAACCACCAGCAGGGTTGAAACAACGAATAAATTGATATGATAATGAAGGAAGAGAAATCTTGAACGAACCACCGTAAGAAATGAAAATGAACGAAGAAAAGATAAAGGAACACCGGGAAGAACTATTGAACTGAAACAAAGAGATCACACATTGATTAAAGAATATTGAATGATGCACCAGTGAGATTTGGAGAACCATAGCTGAAAGCCAAGAATGAATACTTCTGAGATGATGGGCTCCGGATAAAACAAACTGAAATAATCTTGAAATGCTCCGGATAGGTGAAAAGAATACTCACAATCAAAACAATTATGAGAGGATGGCAGTAAGCTAGCATCACGAATCTCTGAGAGAACGGATAAGATATGGAGGCAAAATCTTCTTCGGTCTTCAAATGATGAGAAAGACGACGAGAAACACCACCGTGAATTGTTGAGACACTCCGGAATACAGAAGGATAGACAAGTTGAACCAATGATGAAAAGAATTTGACAGATCTTGGGGAAAACATTTGACTGATGAAAAACTTCATTCTTACGTCAAACTTCGAAATGGATTTGAGAATAACTCCGGGAAAATAAGAAGAGTCAGGTAAGATCCTGGGAATAGACCTGTGGGTTAGGGCCCACTCAACAGAAAACACCGTTGAATGATCTGAAGGAGAGATTGCACCGGTAGAATTAAATGGCTAGAATGAGATAACAATCTCGAAAGAGCATGCACGAATGCAGAGTGGCAAACACGAATCTTCGAGATATCTTGAGCACTCCGGGACAATTAAATAGCGAGAATTGAATGAATAAGAATTGCACCAGCATGAGAAGGCATTGAAATGAGGAAAAGACATGATCAACAAAGCTTGACTTGAAACCACCGGAGAAGAAAAAGGAATGAGGAATGACGAACTTGAAGCTCCGTTAGAATCTTCATGAGAACACCGGATAAGAATATTGAAAGAAAAGAATGAAGAGACTTCACATGAATAAAATGGATACTTGATTCAGAAATCTGAGTTCCTGAAGGAAAAGGGTGGGTGGGTGGGGAAAAAAACAAAGGCAACTTGGAGACGGATGAAACAAACAACATTGAGAAGAAGTGATAATTGATCTTGTGAATGTTGAAGTGATCGGATCCACTTGAAGAGAAACACCCCAGTGAAAAGAAATTGAAATGACAAACTCGATGATCGAGAAGGATTAGTATTCACATAGGAATATGAGAACACCATTTGGGGAAAGGTATGCAATCAACATTTGACTTCGAAGCAACTCGAATACCACAACTCAACAACAAAAACAAAGGATTGGCTTGCAGAATAAGCCGAAACAAACATATGATAGAGATTTCGTCCGAAGTTTTCGTGGTGGGGCCTACACGGGCTCGATCGTACAACACCATCATGTACAAGGCAGTGCACATGACATACGAAGCGTCCCCGAGTCGGCATAGCCAAGGACTCTTTAAGACACAACGAGAGCACTGTAAAACCGACCGTGAATAGGCGGACCAGTAGACGTCGAACACCAATTTCATATCATACATCTGTCGGAAAGATATCCTAAGAGCTACTTGATTTTCCACCTATGAAACTCCCGAACCTTTCCGGTTATGCAATCAGGTGTTGGGGATATAGGGGAAGCATAATATCTCACCCAAATCTAGCAAATCCTACATCCAGCTGTATCCATCCTTCAACACATAACCAAGAAACCTTCAGAAATCATCTACCTCAACCTTCGAAAAGCATCTGTTATACAAGTTATGGCGATACTCCCGAACTCCCGCCCCAGTACTGGGTGGCATTGAGGTTATCTCACCAACGAATTGCATAAAAGAGATTTTCGATGTCGGCGTACTAAACTCAGGTATTCCATAACTGCAACGATAAAATTATGACGACAACACCTCAGAGCTCAACTCCCCGGGACACTTCCACAAAACCCCTCACAGGAGGCACCAAGACAATGTTCTCATCATAAAACCATCGGAACGATTCCAAGATACCCGCGTGATCCTAAATTTTTTTTAGTGAAATTTGAGAAGAGAAGAGTCAAAACTCTACGTCAGGATGCCTTACCAGAGCGATGAGGAGACTGGGAAGTAAAAAGAATTCCTAAACTCTCCGATATATAATTCCTAAATGACTCAAAAACATTTTTCTAGACACAACTCGGCTGCTAAAAACGATTAATCGGTGGGGGCTCCTAAGGTCGGGGAAGGCTCTGATTACCAACTTGTAACACCCTCGATGCAGCAATATCTCCCACGTGTCGAAGCACGACTTAGAGGCATAACCGCATTGAAAGCAATGTCGCAAGTGAGGTAATCTTCACACAACCCATGTAATACAATAAGGGAAAAGAGATACATAGTTGGCTTACAATCGCCACTTCACACAATTACATGAATAAAGCATTACATCATCTAGTTACAATCAAGGTCCGACTATGGAACCAAAATAAAAGAAGAACCCCAAATGTGACACGGTCCCCGATCGACCCCAACTGGGCTCCACTACTGATCAATTGGAACAAAACAACACAAAGGACAAGATCTTCATCGAGCTCCTCCTGAGCTTGGTTGCGTCATCTGCATGGTATCATCGGCACCTGCAAGCTGGTTTTGGAAGTATCTGTGAGTCACGAGGACTCAGCAATCTCACACCCTCGCGATCAAGACTATTTAAGCTTATGGGTAAGGTAAAAGTATGAGGTGGAGCTGCAGCAAGCGACTAGCATATATGGTGGCTAACATACGCAAATGAGAGCGAGAAGAGAAGGCAAAGCATGGTCGATAAAAGTATGATCAAGAAGTGATCCTAAAACAACCTACGTCAAGCATAACTCCAACAACCGTGTTCACTTCCCGGACTCCGCCGGAAAGAGACCATCACGGTTACACACGCGGTTGATGCATTTTAATTAAGGTCAACTTCAGGTTTTCTACAACCGGATGTTAACAAATTCCCATCTGCCCATAACCACGGGCACGGCTTTCGAAAGTTCAAATCCCTGCAGGGGTGTCCCAACTTAGCCCATGACAAGCTCTCACGGTCAACGAAGGAATAGACCTCCTCCCGAGACATTCCGATCAGACTCGGTATCCCGGTACTCCAAGACATCCTCGACAATGGTAAAACAAGTCCAGCAAAGCCGCCCGATGCGCCGACATCCTGATGGGAGTTGCACATATCTCGTTCTCAGGGCAACAACGGATAGGTCAAGCTACGAGTAAAACCAGCCCTCAAGTCTCCTCAAGGTGGCCCCGCAGGCTGCCCATTTCGGACCAACACTTAGACAAGCACTAGCCCCCCCCCCCCGGGGGGGGGGGGGTTAAAATAAAGATGACCCTTGGGCTGGCCTAACCCAAGGGAAAAAGAGGCTAGGTGGCGAATGGTAAAACGAAGGTTGGGCCTTGCTGGAGGAGTTTTATTCAAAGCAAACTGTCAAGGGGTTCCCATTATAACCCAACCGCGTAAGGAACGCAAAATCCGGGAACATAACACCGATATGACGGAAAACTAGGGCGACAAGAGTGGAACAAAACACCAGGCATAAGGCCGAGCCTTCCACCCTTTACCAAGTATATAGATTCTTTAATTAAATAAGAGATATTGTGATATCCCAACAAGTAAACATGTTCCAACAAGGAACAACATCTCCATGTTCCAACAGGGAACAAACTTCAATCTTCACCTGCAACTAACAACGCTATAAGAGGGGCTGAGCAAAGCGGTAACATAGCCAAACAACGGTTTGCTAGGACAAGGTGGGTTAGAGGCTTGGTTCAACAATATAGGAGGCATGATAAGCAAGTGGTAGGTATCGCAGCATAGGCATAGCAAAAGAGCGAGCAACTAGCAAGCAAAGATAGTAGTGATTTCGAGGGTATGATCATCTTGCCTGAAATCCCGCAAGGAAGAAGAACGAGTCCATGAAGAAGACAAATGGACGTAGACGCACGGATCCGCACACACATGACGTTATCGGAATCAACCCGAAGAAGCAACACTGGAAAGAAGCAAACAACATAGTAAACAACCAACACGTGAACATGGTATGATATGCGGGATGCGGTATGCGATGCATATGCATGATTTGCAAAGGAATGAATGAACCTGGCCTCAACTTGGAAATCCAAGTGTGCCACTGGAAAGATGAGATGAAATCGCTTGAAAACAATATAAAGGTCACCGGAATCGGAGTTACGGTTTGGAAATGGCAAGCGATTCAAATATGACACCGGTCTACGATTTACAGCAAGTAGCCAACTAAATGCAATGAGATGAACATGCTACAGCACCCAAACATGGCAACAAAATACATGGCAGGGATGCATTCATGATGCTTAACAAAAGACTAGCACTGAGCTACGGCCAATTCATCCATTAACAGGTTCAAACAAGCATGACAAAACTGCATATGGTAAACAGATCTCAGACTTAGTGAAATTAACACTTGTCTAGAATTTCAGATCAGATAGCACTCTTCGGAGCAACAAAACTATATGCTACAGGACCTGAACATGACAAAGTAAAACATGGCATGGAGCTACTCAAAGAGCTTAACAAAAGTCCCTTAGTGACCTTGAGCCAAAAGGGATCACAAAATACAATTACAAGCATGTGAACATAGCAAAACATAATCAGTTCTCAGACTTAATGAAAACTGGAGCATGCTGAAAACAGATATCAAGTAGGCATGTTTACGAGCTCGATGTACTCACTACGGTGCAAGTCATGACAATCTAAGCATACACCCATCAAGAATACACAAAATGCAAGCTAGACATGGCAAGAACAATAACATAGCATGCACGGATCAACTATAACATCATCGGCAAAATTGCAAACAAGTTGACAATCTGCCCAGATTCACAAAGTAGAAAAAGTAGAGCTCGATTGACTCAAGCTAGGCTGCTCCATAATTGCAAACAAAGACATGGATGGATAGAGCACTACAAGATTAACAAAACATCCTTGTTGATCATCCTCAAAAGAGGCATGGATCAGTAGGAAACAACATGAACATATGGCATAATGAGATAAATAGCTCAAGGGCTTAGTGGAAATGCTAAGTCCCTGAAAACAGAATTACCAAGTGCCTCACTTTGCAAGCTTGTGCTAGTCACCACACACATCACAAAAATACATGGGTTGCACCTCTGGAAAGATGGCAAAACCCTTAACAAAACATATGTAGATCTCATGGGCATAGCATGCACACAAAAAAACATGGCAAAAATGACAAATCCCTAAATGGAGTAGCAGATCTGACAATTATCTCAAGTACCACTCTTCTAACAGCATTTCGGGCATCAAGATGAACTCAAATGAAAATGATGCAATTGAATGAAATGATGTGCTCTTTGAGACGAACATTTTGATATGCTATATGTTCAAATCGGAGTTACGGATGCGGAGTTACGACATGATGAATATGGGCATATGAAACATGGGAAACTCGGGGACTTGGTAGAAATTTAGACCTCGCAAAAAAATATAAACCGGGCCGAAGGGAGTGGGCCAGCGGGGATGGAGCTGGGCCAGCTTGGCGTTGCGCTGGGCCTTGGCCCACCTGGCCGGCGACGAGGTGGCCCTCCTCTTCCTCGATCCCGCCTGGATCGAGGGAGACAGGGGGCGACGGCGCACGTCGGCGGGACGCCGGCGTCGGGGCATGGTGTGGGGTCGCCGGAGGGTGCGAGGGAGGAGGCGAGGCCGGCGCGGGACGGAGGGGCGGCCGGCGCCGGCGCGAGGAGCGCCGACCCGAGGCGGCGAACGGACGGGCGGCGACGCGGAAAGGCGGGGCGGCGCGCGGAGGCGAACGGCGGCGCCGGAGGGATGCGGCGAGCACGATGGCGGCGGAGCTAGGCACGGGAGACCCGCAGCGGTGGCAGCGCAGATCCGGGTCCGGGCGGGCCCGTGATGGGCTCGGCGGGCCGCGGGGAGAGAGAGAGGCCGGCGGGGTGAGGTGGCAGCGCGTGAGTGGATGAGAGGGGCGGCCGAGCTGACGTGGCAGCCTCTGGCTGGCCGAAGTGATGTGGCGGCGGGGTGGACATGTCCAGCCGGCGCGGGAGGAAGTGTCCGGCGGCGCGCGGAGGAGCTTTTAGGGTTTGGACTGCGGGATTTTCGGAAGGGGTCACATATTTATAGGTGGAGGGAGCTAGGAGAGTCCAAATGAGGTGCGGTTTTCGGCTATGTGATCGTGATCGAATGACCGAGATGATGGAGGAGGTTTAGGTGGGTTTTGGGCCAAAATGGAGGGGTGTTGGGCTGCAACACACACGAGGCCTTTTCGGTCCCTCGGTTAACCGTTGGAGCATCAAACGAAGTCCAAATGGTACGAAACTTGACAGGCGGTCTACCAGTAGTAAACCAAGGTCGCTTGGCAAGTCTCGGTCCAATCCGGAAATGTTTAATTCCCACACATGAAAGAAAGGTAGAAATGACCACCAGAGGAGAACGAAGCGCCGGAATGCAAAACGGACAACGGGGAAAATGCTCGGATGCATGAGAAGAACACGTATGCAAATGAAATGCACATGATGACATGATATGTAATGCATGACACGCAAGCAAAGACAAGGCAACAACAATGAATAACTGGACGACACCTGGCACATCGGTCTCGGGGCGTTACAAAGACCTCGGTGAAGCTTCTTACATATTGGGCATCAAGATCTATAGAGATAGATCAAGACTCTTAACTGGACTTTCACAAAGCACATACCTTGACAAAGTTTTGAAGACGTTCAAAATGGATCAGGCAAAGAAACGGTTCTTGCCTGTATTACAAGGTGTGAAGTTGAGTAAGACTCAATGCCTGACCACTGCAGAAGATAGAGAGAAAAATGAAAGATGTTCCCTATGCTTCAGCCATAGGCTCTATCATGTATGCAATGCTGTGTACCAGACCTGATGTGTGCCTTTCTATTAGTTTAGCAAGGAGGTACCAAAGTAATCCGGGAGTGGATCACTGGACAATGGTCAAGAACATCCTGAAGTACCTGAAAAGGACTAAGGATATGTTTCTCGTTTATGGAGGTGATAAAGAGCTCATCGTAAATGGTTACGTTGATGCAGGCTTTGACACTGATTCAGCCGGTTCTAAATAGCAAACCAGATATGTGTTTATATTGAACGGTGGAGCTGTCAGTTGGAGCAGTTCTAAACAGAGCGTCATGCGGGATCTACGTGTGAAGCGGAGTACATTGCTGCTTCGGAAGAAGCAAATGAAGGAGTCTGGATTAAGGAGTTCATATCCGATCTAGGTGTCATACCTAGTGCATCGGGTCCAATGAAAATCTTTTGTGACAATACTGGTGCAATTGCCTTGGCAAAGGAATCCAGATTTCACAAGAGAACCAAGCACATCAAGAGATGCTTCAACTCCATCCGGGATCAAGTCCAGGTGGGAGACATAGAGATCTGCAAGATACATACGGATCTGAATGTTGCAGAACCATTGACTAAGCCTCTTCCACGAGCAAAACATGATCAGCACCAAGGCTCCATGGGTGTTAGAATCATTACTGTGTAATCTAGGTTATTGACTCTAGTGCAAGTGGGAGACTGAAGGAAATATGCCCTAGAGGTAATAATAAAGTTATTATTTATTTCCTTATATCATGATAAATGTTTATTATTCATGCTAGAATTGTATTAACCAGAAACATGATACATGTGTGAATACATAGACAAACAGAGTGTCACTAGTATGCCTCTACTTGACTAGCTCGTTAATCAAAGATGGTTATGTTTCCTAGCCATAGACATGAGTTGTCATTTGATTAATGGGATCACATCATTAGGAGAATGATGTGATTGACTTGACCCATTCCGTTAGCTTAGCACTTGATCGTTTAGTATGTTGCTATTGCTTTCTTCATGACTTATACATGTTCCTATGACTATGAGATTATGCAACTCCCGTTTACCGGAGGAACACTTTGTGTGCTACAAAAAGTCACAACATAACTAGGTGATTATAAATATACTCTACAGGTGTCTCCGAAGGTACTTGTTGAGTTGGCGTATTTCGAGATTAGGATTTTTCATTCCGATTGTCGGAGAGGTATCTCTGGGCCCACTCGGTAATGCACATCACTATAAGCCTCGCAAGCATTGTAACTAATGAGTTAGTTGCAGGATGATGTATTACAGAACGAGTAAAGAGACTTGCCGGTAACGAGATTGAACTAGGTATTGAGATACCGACGATCGAATCTCGGGCAAGTAACATACCGATGACAAAGGGAACAACTTATGTTGTTATGCGGTTTGACCGATAAAGATCTTCGCAGAATATGTGGGAGCTAATATGAGCATACAGGTTCCGCTATTGGTTATTGACCAGAGACGTGTCTCGATCATGTCTACATAGTTCTCGAACCCGTAGGGTCTGCACGCTTAAAGTTTGGTGACGATCGGTATTATGATTTTTTGTGTTTTGATGTACCGAAGGTAGTTCGGAGTCCCGGATATGATCACGAACATGAAGAGGAGTCTCGAAATGGTCGAGACGTAAAGATCGATACATTGGACGACTATGTTCGGACATCGGAAAGGTTCCGGAAGGTTTTAGACATATACCGGAGTACCGGGGGGTTATCGGAACCCCCCAGGGGCTTAATGGGCCTACATGGGCCTTAGTGGAAATAGAGGGCAGCAAGGGGAGTGTGGGGCACGCCCCCAAGGCCCAAACCGAATTGGTTTAGGGCAAGGGGGCCGGCCCCCTCTTTCCTTCTCCTTTCCCTTTCCTTCCCCTCTCCTACTCCTAGTAGGAAAATGACGAGTCCTACTCCTAGTGGGAGTAGGACTCCCCCTCTTGGCGCGCCTCTCCCTGACCGGCCGCCTCCTCCCCTTGATCATTTATATACGGGGGCAGGGGGCACCCCAAAGACACAACAATTGATCATTGATCTCTTAGCCGTGTGCGGTGCCCCCTCCACCATAATCCACCTCGATCATACCGTAGCGGTGCTTAGGCGAAGCCCTGCATCGGTAACATCATCATCACCGTTACCACGCCGTCATGCTGACGAAACTCTCATGTGAAGCTTTGCTGGATCGGAGCTCGTGTGACTTCATCGAGTTGAATGTGTGTAGAACTCGGAGGTGCCGTGCGTTCGGTACTTGGATCGGTCGGATCATGAAGACGTACGACTACATCAACCGCGTTGTGCTAACGCTTCCGCATTCGGTCTACGAGGGTACGTGGACACACTCTCCCCTCTCGTTGCTATGCATCACCATGATCATGTGTGTGCATAGGATTTTTTTTGAAATTACTACGTTCCCCAACAACTATGGACCATTAGGCCCATTAACTTTCCCGGGGGGTTCCGGTAGCACCCGGTACTTCGAAAAATCCCCGAACCTTATGGGAACCATTCCGGTGTCCGTATATAACCTTCCAATATATCCATCATTACCTCTCGACCATTTCGAGACTCCTCATCATGTCCATGATCTCATCCGGGACTCCAAATAAACTTCGGTGACCAAAACACATAACTCATAATACAAATTGTCATCAAATGTTAAGTGTGCGGACCCTATGGGTACGAGAACTATGTAGACATGACCGAGACACATCTATGGTCAATAGCAATAGCGCTGGATGCTCATATTGGCTCCTACATATTCTATAAAGATCTTTATCGGTCAAACCGCATAACAATATACGTTATTCCCTTTGTCATCAGTATGTTACTTACCCGAGATTCGATCGTCGGTATCATCATACTTATACCTAGTTCAATCTCGTCACCGGCAAGTCTCTTTACTCGTTTCATAATGCATCATCCCATAACTAACTCATTAGTTGCATTGCTTGCAAGGCTTATAGTGATGTGCATTATCGAGAGGGCCTAGAGATACCTCTCCGATACTCAGAGTGACAAATCCTAATCTTGATCTATGCCAACTCAACAAACACCACCGGAGACACCTGTAGAGCATCTTTATAATCACCCAGTTACGTTGTGATGTTTGATAGCACACAAAGTGTTCCTCCGGTATTTGGGAGTTGCATAATCTCATAGTCAGAGGAATGTGTATAAGTCATGAAGAAAGCGATAGTAATAAAACAAAATGATCATAATGCTAAGCTAACAGATGGGTCTTGTCCATCACATCATTCTCTAATGATATGATCCCATTCATCAAATGACAACACATGTCTATGGTTAGGAAACTTAACCATCTTTGATTAACGAGCTAGTCAAATAGAGGCATACTAGGGACACTTTGTTTTGTCTATGTATTCGCACATGTATTAAGTTTCTGGTTAATACAATTCTAGCATGAATAATAAACATTTACCATGATATAAGAAAATATAAACAACAACTTTATTATTGCCTCTAGGGCATATTCCCTTCTGTCTCCCACTTGCACCAGAGTCCATAATCTAGATTACATAGTAATGATTCTAACACCCATGGAGTCTTGGTGCTGATCATGTTTTGCTCATGAGAGAGGCTTAGTCAACGGGTCTGCAACATTTAGATCTGTATGTATCTTGCAAATCTCTATGTCTCTCTCCTTGACTTGATCGCGGATGGAATTTAAGCGTCTCTTGATGTGTTTGGTTCTCTTGTGAAATCTAGATTCCTTCGCCAAGGCAATTGCTCCAGTATTGTCACAAAAAAATTTCATTGGGCCCGATGCACTAGGTATTACACCTAGATCGGATATGAACTCCTTCATCCAGACTCCTTCATTTGCTGCTTCTGAAGCAGCTATGTACTCTGCTTCACACGTAAATCCCGCCACGACGCTCTGCTTGGAACTGCATGATACGTCCATTTAGCATCATGCTTTTATATGGATATTTATTGCATTATGGGTTGTTATTACACATTATGTCACAATACTTATGCCTATTCTCTCTTATTTTACAAGGTTTACATAAAGAGGGAGAATGCCGACAGTTGGAATTCTGGGCTGGAAAAGGAGCAAATATTAGAGACCTATTCTGCACAGCTCCAAAAGTCCTGAAACTTCACGGAAGTTATTTCCAGAATATATAAAAAATACTGAGCGCAAGAAGTACTAGAGGGGGGCCACTCACCAGCCACGAGGGTGGGGGGCGCGCCCTACCCCCCTGGGCGCGACCCCTGCCTCGTGGGCCCCCTGGTGGCCCTCCGATGCCCATCTTCTGCTATATGAAGTCTTTCATCCAAGAAAAAAAATCATAAGTAAGCTTACGGGACGAAACTCCGCCGCCACGAGGCGGAACCTTGGCGGAACCAATCTAGGGCTCTGGCGGAGCTGTTCTGCCAGGGACACTTCCCTCCGGGAGGGTAAAATCATCACCATCGTCATCACCAATGATTCTCTCATCGGGAGGGGGTCAATCTCCATCAACATCTTCACCTGCACCATCTCATCTCAAACCCTAGTTCATCTCTTGTATCCAATCTTTGTATCCAAACCTCAGATTGGTACCTGTGGGTTGCTAGTAGTGTTGATTACTCCTTGTAGTTGATGCTAGTTGGTTTACTTGGTGGAAGATCATATGTTTATATCCTATATGCATATTAATACCCCTCTGATTATGAACATGAATATGCTTTGTGAGTAGTTATGTTTGTTCCTGAGGACATGGGAGAAGTCTTGCTATTAGTAGTCATGTGAATTTGGCATTCGTTCGATATTTTGATAAGATGTATGTTGTCATCCCTCTAGTGGTGTCATGTGAACGTCGACTACATGACACTTCACCATTGTTTGGGCCTAGAGGGAGGCATTGGGAAGTAATAAGTATATGATGGGTTGCTAGAGTGACAGAAGCTTAAACCCTAGTTTATGCGTTGCTTCGTAAGGGGCTGATTTGGATCCATATGTTTCATGCTATGGTTAGGTTTACCTTAATACTTCTGTTGTAGTTGCGGATGCTTGCAATAGGGGTTAATCATAAGTGGGATACTTGTCCAAGTAAGGGCAGTACCCAAGCACCGATCCACCCACATACCAAATTATCAAAGTACCGAACGCAAATCATATGATCGTGATGAAAACTAGCTTGACGATAATTCCCATGTGTCCTCGGGAGCGCTTTTCTCTATATAAGAGTTTGTCCAGGCTTGTCCTTTGCTACAAAAAGGATTGGCCATATTGCTGCACCTTATTTACTTTATTTACTTGTTGCTCGTTACCAATTACCTTATCACAAAACTATCTGTTACCGATAATTTCAGTGCTTGCAGAGAATACCTTGCTGAAAACCGCTTATCATTTCCTTCCGCTCCTCGTTGGGTTCGACACTCTTACTTATCGAAAGGACTACGATAGATCCCCTACACTTGTGGGTCATCAAGACTCTTTTCTGGCGTCGTTGTCGCGGAGTGAAGCACCTTTGGTAGGTGGAATTTGGTAAGGAAAAATTTATATAGTGTTCTGAAATTTACTGTCACTTGTTACTATGGAAAGTAACCCTTTGAGGGGCTTGTTCGGGGTATCTTCACCCCGACCGATAGAGAAAATAGTTGATCCTCAACCTACTGGACCTACTGAAAATGAAAATGTTTACTTCAAAATTCCTTCGGGTATGATAGAGAAACTGCTAGCTAATCCTTTTGCAGGAGATGGAACATTGCATCCCGATTTACATTTAATCTATGTGGATGAATTTTGTGGATTATTTAAGCTTGCAGGTATGCCCGATGATGTTATCAAGAAGAAGGTCTTCCCTCTATCTTTGAAGGGAGATGCATTGACATGGTATAAGCTATGTGATGATATGGGATCATGGGACTACAAACGGTTGAAATTGGAATTCCATCAGAAGTTTTATCCTATGCATCTTTTTCATCGTGATCGTAATTATATATATATATATATATATATATAATTTTTGGCCTCGTGAAGGAGAAAGCATCGCTCAAGCTTGGGGGAGGCTTAAGTCAATGTTATATTCATGCCCCAATCATGAGCTCTCAAGAGAAATGATTATTCAAAAATTTTGTGCTCGACTTTCTGACAACAATCGCTCCATGCTCGATACTTCTTGTTCTGGCTCCTTTATGATGAGGACTATTGAATTCAAATGGAATTTATTGGAGAGAATTAAACGCAACTCTGAAAATTGGGATCTTGACGAAGGTAAGGAGTCAGGTATAACACCTAAGTTTGATTGTGTTAAATCTTTTATGGATACCCATGTTTTCCGTAAATTTAGCACTAAATATGGAGTTGACTCTGAGATAGTAGCTTCTTTTTGTGAATATTTTGCTACTCATGTTGATCTCCCTAAGGAGAAGTGGTTTAAATATAATCCTCCCATTGAAGTAAAAGTAGTTGCACCTATTAAAGTTGAAGAAAAGACTATCACTTATAATGATCCTATTCTTCCTACTGCTTATGTTGAGAAACCACCTTTCCCTGTTAGAATTAAGGATCATGCTAAAGCTTCAACTGTGGTCAACAAGAGTAATATTAAGACACATAAACCCCCTGAGCAAATTAAAGTTGAACCTAATATTGTTATGGTTAAAGATCTCTTGGCTGATAATATCGATGGGCATGTTATTTATTTCTGTGATGAGACTGCTAGAATTGCTAAACCCGGTGCTAAAGATAAACATAGACCTGTGGTAGGCATGCCTGTTATTTCTGTTAAAATAGGAGATCATTGTTATCATGGCTTGTGTGATATGGGTGCTAGTGCTAGTGCAATACCTATTGCTCTATATCCAGAAATTATGCATGATATTGCACCCGCTGAGTTGGAAGAAATTGATGTCACCATTAAGCTCGCCAATAGAGATACTATTTCACCAATTGGGATTGTTAGAGACGTTGAAGTCTTGTGTCGAAAGGCTAAATATCCCGTTGATTTCCTTGTTCTTGGTTCCCCTCAAGATAGCTTTTGTCCCATTATATTTGGTAGACCCTTCTTGAATACTGTTAATGCTAAGATAGATTGCAAGAAGGATGTTGTTACTATTGGTTTGGATGATATGTCTCATGAGTTTAATTTTTCTAAATTTCGTAGACAACCCCGTGATGAGGAATTGCCTAGTAAAGATGAAATTATTGGTCTTGCTTTATTGTTGTGCCTCCTAATGATCCTTTAGAACAATATTTGCTAGACCATGAGAATGATATGTTTATGAATGAAAGAAGGGAAATAGATGAAGTATTTTTTAAACAAGGTCCCATTCTGAAACACAATTTGCCTGTTGAAATCTTAGGGGATCCTCCTCCACCCAAGGGTGATCCCGTGTTTGAGCTGAAACCATTGCATAATACTCTTAAATATGCTTATCTTGATGAAAAGAAGATATATCCTATTATTATTAGTGCTAACCTTTCAGAGAAGGAGGAAGAAAAATTATTGAAAACTCTGAAGGAGCACCATGCTGCTATTGGATATACTCTTGATGATCTTAAGGGCATTAGTCCCACTCTATGTCAACACAAAATAAATTTGGAGAAGGATGCCAAAGAAGTTATTGATCACCAACGACGGCTGAATCTTAAGATGAAAGAAGTGGTAAGAAAAGAAATACTAAAGGTCCTTGAGGCAGGTATAATTTATCCCATTGCTGATAGTCAGTGGGTAAGTCCTATCCATTGTGTCCCTAAGAAGGGATGTATCACTGTAGTTCCTAATGATAAAGATGAATTGATTCCGCAAAGAATTATTACAGGTTATAGGATGGTAATTGATTTCCGCAAATTAAATAAGGCTACTAAAAAAGATCATTACCCCTTACGTTTTATTTATCAAATGCTAGAAAGATTATCCAAACATACACATTTTTGCTTTCTAGATGGTTACTCTGGTTTGTCTCAAATACCTGTGTCAGCCGATGATCAAGCAAAGACCACTTTTACTTGCCCTTTCAGTACTTTTGCTTATAGACGTATGCCTTTTGGTTTATGTAATGCACCTGCTACCTTTCAAAGATGCATGATGGCTATATTCTCTGACTTTTGTGAAAAGATTTGCGAGGTATTCATGGATGATTTCTCCATTTATGGATCCTCTTTTGATGATTGCTTGAGCAACCTTGATCGAGTTTTGCAGAGATGTGAAGAAACTAATCTTGTTCTAAATTGGGAGAAATGCCACTTTATGTTTAATGAAGGTATTGTCTTGGGACATCAAATTTCTGAAAAAGGTATTGAAGTGGATAAAGCTGAAGTTGATGCTATTGAAAAGATGCCATGTCCCAAGGACATCAAAGGTATAAGAAGTTTCCTTGGTCATGCCAGTTTTTATAGGAGGTTCATTAAGGACTTCTCAAAAATTTCTCGGCCCCTGACTAATCTATTACAAAAAGATATTCCTTTTGTCTTTGATGATGATTGTGTAGAAGCATTTGAAATACTTAAGAAAGCATTGATTTCTGCACCTATTGTTCAGCTTTACCCTTTGAAATTATGTGTGATGCTAGTGATTATGTTGTAGGTGTTGTTCTAGGGAAAATAGTTGATAAGAAATTAAATGTTATTCAATATGCTAGTAAAACTCTAGACAATGCCCAGAGAAATTATGCTACCACTCAAAAAGAATTTTTAGCAGTTGTTTTTGCTTGTGATAAGTTCAAACCTTATATTGTTGATTCTAAAGTAACTATTCACAATGATCATGGTGCTATTAAATACCTTATGGAAAAGAAAGATGCTAAACCTAGACTTATTAGATGGGTTCTCTTGCTACAAGAATTTGATTTGCATATTATTGATAGAAAGGGAGCTGAGAACCCCGTTGCAGATACCTTGTCTAGGTTAGAAAATGTTCTTGATGACCCACTACCTATTGATGATAGTTTTCCTGATGAACAATTAAATGTCATAAATGCTTCTTGTACTGCTCCATGGTATGCTGATTATGCTAATTACATTGTTGCTAAATTTATACCACCTAGTTTCACATACCAGCAAAAGACAAAGGTTTTCTATTATTTAAGGCATTACTTCTGGGATGACCCACATATTTATAAAGAAGGAGTAGATGGTGTTATTAGACATTGTGTACCTGAGCATGAACATGAATATATCCTACACAAGTGTCACTCGGAAGCCTATGGAGGGCACCATGCTGGAGATAGAACTGCACACAAGGTATTGCAATCTGGTTTTTATCAGCCTACTCTCTTCAAGGATGCTTGTAAGTTTGTCTTATCTTGTGATGAATGTCAAAGAATTGGTAATATTAGTAGATGTCAAGAAATGCCTATGAATTATTCACTTGTTATTGAACCATTTGACGTTTGGGGCTTTGATTATATGGGACCCTTTCCTTACTACACATATTTTAGTTGCTGTTGATTACGTTACTAAGTGGGTAGAAGCTATTCCAACTAGTAGTGCCGATCATAACACCTCTATTAAGATGCTTAAAGAAGTTATTTTTTCCGAGGTTTGGAGTCCCTAGATATTTAATGAGTGATGGTGGTTCACATTTTATTCATGGTGCTTTTCGTAAAATGCTTGCTAAGTATGATGTTAATCATAGAATTGCATCTCCTTATCACTCACAGTCTAGTGGTCAAGTAGAATTGAGTAATAGAGAGATCAAATTAATTTTGCAAAAGACTGTTAATAGGTCTAGGAAGAATTGGTCAAAGAAACTTGATGATGCATTATGGGCTTATAGAACTGCATATAAAAATCCTATGGGTATGTCTCTGTATAAAATGGTTTATGGTAAAGCTGTTGGAAATATGCCCTAGAGGAAATAATAAAATGGTTATTATTGTATTTTCCTTCTTCATGATAATTGTCTATTGTTCATGCTATAATTGTATTAACCGGAAACCGTAATACATGTGTGAATACATAGACCACAACATGTCCCTAGTAAGCTTCTAGTTGACTAGCTCGTTGATCAATAGATGGTCATGGTTTCCTGACCATGGACATTGGATGTCATTGATAACGGGATCGCATCATTAGGAGAATGATGTGATGGACAAGACCCAATCCTAAGCCTAGCACAAGATCGTATAGTTCGTCTGCTAAAGCTTTTCTAATGTCAAGTATCATTTCCTTAGACCATGAGATTGTGCAACTCCCGGATACCATAGGAATGCTTTGGGTGTACCAAACATCACAACGTAACTGGGTGGCTATAAAGGTGCACTACGGGTCTCTCCGAAAGTGTCTGTTGGGTTGGCACGAATCGAGACTGGGATTTGTCACTCCGTGTGATGGAGAGGTATCTCTGGGCCCACTCGCTAGGACATCATCACAATGTGCACAATGTGACCAAGGAGTTTATCATGGGATGATGTGTTATGGAACGAGTAAAGAGACTTGCCGGTAACGAGATTGAACAAGGTATTGGGATACCGACAATCGAATCTCGGGCAAGTATCATACCAGTAGACAAAGGGAATTGTATACGGGATTGTTTGAATCCTTGACATCGTGGTTCATCCGAGGAGATCATCATGGAACATGTGGGAGCCAACATGGGTATCCAGATCCCGCTGTTGGTTATTGGCCGGAGAGTTGTCTCGGTCATGTCTACATGGTTCCCGAACCCGTAGGGTCTACACACTTAAGGTTCGATGACGCTAGGGTTATAGGGAAAGTATTTACGCGGTTACCGAATGTTGTTCGGAGTCCCGGATGAGATCCCGGACATCATGAGGAGTTCCGGAATGGTCCGGAGGTAAAGATTTATATATGGGAAGTCCCGTTTTGGTCACCGGAAAAGTTTCGGGCGCTATCGGTAACGTACCGGGACCACCGGGTGGGGCCACCAGCACCAGAGGGCTGTGTGGGTCAAGTGTGGGAGGGGACCAGCCCCATGTGGGCTGGTGCGCCCCCCACCAAGGCCCAAGGCGTAGGGAGAGTGGGAGGGGGCAAACCCTAGGTCCAGATGGGCCTTAAGGCCCACCCTAGGGCGCCCCCCTCTCTGCCCCCCATGGCCGGACCCTAGATGGGTTTTGGGGGCTGCCGCCACCCCTAGGGAGGGAACCCTAGATGGGGGCGCAGCCTCTCCCCTTCCCCTATATATACTTGAGGCATTGGGGGCTGCAAAACACATGAGATGAACTCTCTCTTGGCGCAGCCCTACCTCTCTCCCTCCTCGTCTCTCGTAGTGCTTGGCGAAGCCCTGCTGGAGTCCCGCGCTCCTCCACCACCACCACGCCGTCGTGCTGCTGCTGGACGGAGTCTTGTAGGATCGAAAGTATGTCTAGAGGGGGGGGGTGATTAGACTACTTGACCAAATAAAAACTTAACCTTTTCCCAATTTTAGTTCTTGGCAGTTTTTAGCTATCTTAGGAAAGGTCAAGCAATCATTACACAATTCGAGCAAGCATGCAAAGAGTATATTGGCAGCGGAAAGTAAAGCATGCAACTTGCAAGAATATAAAGGGAAGGGTTTGGAGAATTCAAACGCTATTGGAGACACGGATGTTTTTCCCGTGGTTCGGATAGGTGGTGCTATCCTACATCCACGTTGATGGAGACTTCAACCCACGAAGGGTAACGGTTGCGCGAGTCCACGGAGGGCTCCACCCATGAAGGGTCCACGAAGAAGCAACCTTGTCTATCCCACCATGGCCATCGCCCACGAAGGACTTGCCTCACTAGCGGTAGATCTTCACGAAGTAGGCGATCTCCTTGCCCTTACAAACTCCTTGGTTCAACTCCACAATCTTGTCGGAGGCTCCCAAGTGACACCTAGCCAATCTAGGAGACACCACTCTCCAAGAAGTAACAAATGGTGTGTTGATGATGAACTCCTTGCTCTTGTGCTTCAAATGATAGTCTCCCCAACACTCAACTCTCTTTCATAGGATTTGGATCTGGTGGAAAGAAGATTTGAGTGGAAAGCAACTTGGGGAAGGCTAGAGATCAAGATTCATATGGTTTGAATGGAATATCTTGGTCTCAACACATGAGTAGGTGGTTCTCTCTCAGAACATATGAGTTGGAATGGTGTATGTGTTCTGATGGCTCTCTCCACGAGTGAAGAGGAGGTGGAGGGGTATTTATAGCCTCCACACAAAATCCAACCGTTACACACAGTTTATCAATCTCGGTGGGAGCGAATCAGAAAACTCGGTCGAACCAAAATAGTAAACCTAGTGACTGTTAGGAATTTCGGTGGGACTGACATGCAACTCGGTAGGACCGATTCGGTTAGGGTTTGGGCATAACGTAATCTCGGTGAGACCGATTGCACAAACTCGGCGAGACCGAGTTTGGCAATAAGCTAACTAGAGAGTTGGTCAAGTAAACTCGGTGGGACCGACTCGCTCTTTTGGTGAGACCGAAAAGTTACAAGAAGGAAACATAGAGTTTACATTGCATTCTCGGTGGGACCGATTCGCTCTTTCGGTGGGACCGAAAAGTTATGAAAGGGAAACAGAGAGTTTGCAAGCCCATCTCGGTGAGACCGAGATCCTTATCGGTAGGACCGAATTGCTAGGGTTTGGCAGTGGCAAATGACAAGTGAAACTCGGTGGCGCTGGATTGAAAGAATCGGTATGACCGAGTTTGGCTTAGGGTTTAGGTCATTTGTGGATATGGGAAAGTAGCTGAGGATTTTGGAGCATATCATTAAGCACATAAAGCAAGAGGCTCATTAAGCAACACCTCATCCCTCCTTGATAGTATTGGCTTTTCCTAAAGACTCAATGTGATCTTGGATCACTAAAATATAAAATGAAGAGTCTTGAACTTTTGAGCTTGAGCCAATTCTTTGTCCTTAGCATTTTGAGGGTTCCACTTTCATATCCATGCCATGCCAATCATTGAGCTTTCCTGAAATAATCATCTTGAAATAGCATTAGCTCAATGAGCTATATGTTGTTATGAATTACCAAAACCACCTAGGGATAGTTGCACTTTCAATCTCCCCCTTTTTGGTAATTGATGACAACATATAGATCAAAGCTTCGACAAATGATAATAAGCATGAAATATATCGTCGCTTTGAGAAGTATGTGACAAATAAGAGCTCCCCCTAAATTTGTGCATATTTAAAATTTGCTTTGGACTGCAAATGCACAAGGAGTTAGAATCATGGGTTACTCTTCCATGTCACATACATCTTGGTGGAGCGCTAAAAAATGATAAGATTGAAATACATGCACTCATCACCAAGAATAGTGAGTGATCACATAAGATAGATAGAATAATAATAGCATTAAGCAAACATTAAGTGTAGCTTATGATCAAACACATGATCATTGATGTCTCACAAACATAAGGGCGTAGTATCTCACACACAAGCAAACAAAGTTCGAAAAACCACCAAATAAAACAAGAGAGAATAAAAGCAACACTCTCTCTCGAAGCCTATGATCTATACATTTTCTCCCCCTTTGGGAACAAGTTACCAAAAAGTTCCTAGAAAATGCATAGTGCTAAGTCGATGCTCAGGTTTGATCTTCAGGTGGTGGTGGAGTCCGGAGTACTCCAAGGACGAAGCCTTCAGTAGACGTGGTCGGAGTTGAGGCTGAAGTGGATGCTGGAGCTGGTGGAACTGAGGCTGTGGCTGGCGCAGACGTTGTAGCTCTGGTGTCAACAACTGGCAGTGCAGACGACCTCGGACCTTGTGGCACCCTTGCAAAAGCATCAGTCGTGGTCCCGCCTCTCCTCTCATTCATGTCCTCCTGGAGCTGCTCCACGGCAGTCTGTATCTCTGTCACCTTGATGTCCAATCATAGAACCTCTGTTCCATGATCCTCTCTAAGCTTGCCTGGTTCCGAGTCAGGGTGGCAAGTCCTTGCTCAATCCGCAGGGTGGACACAATTAGGTAACCAAGCTGCTCTTGTTTGGTTTTCAGGAAGTAATCAGATGCCTCCTCTAGTAGGCATCCTGGCAGCTTTCTCCTTCTCCGCCTTCTCCTTCTGAGCTTGTGCATGGACAGATGATGGCTCATTCTCAGTCATGACCACTTGGTTATCTTCAAAATCTGGATGGATGGGCAGGTGTTCCTTATCCAAGAGGTATATTCCCGTGCCCATCTTGGAGTTGATGAGCTCCTGAATCTGTGGGGCATATCCACAGCTCCTCTTCTGGTCTGCTGCTGTCCTCTTGATTGTTTCCACTATGAGACTCATGACTTTGAATTTTTGAGGCACGTCAAAGACATGGAGAAAATTGATCATGTGACCTCTGATCATCTTGTGATCTCCAGACTTGGGCAATAGGGTGTGCCTCAGTATCCAATTGATAATGGGAAGTCCTGAGAGAAGATGGTGCACTAAGCCAAACTTGAACGTGTCAAGTGCTTCATTCGGAATCTCCTTGTACATGTTGGACATAGAGTTGTGGTCCATCTTTTTCTTGGCATAAATGTCCAAGTCATCTGCTTGCTCCTCTAGGGCATTGATCAACTTCGCCCATTCCTCAACAGTTGATTGGTACCTTGTACCCTCTGACATCCAAGTGATCCTGCCATCCGGGTAGAAGTGTGCTGTGGAGTAGAATTGCATGATAAGCTCCTCGTTCCACTTTGTGAGCTTCTGCCCAACAAAGTCTGCTACTCCACACGCACTAAAGCTGCCATATACTCCAGGGTAGTGTTCCTCATTTTCCTTCATGTAGGTCCAGTCGACCCATCTCATGTCACATACAATTGGCTTCTTGTCAAGCAAAACTGTCTCATAGAAATCCTACTGCTCCTTGGTATGAAATCTGTAGTCCACTGCAGTCCTTCTCCTAGAAGCATACGAATCTGCTTCTCTCCACTTCCTCAGCCCTGAATCTCTCCTGAGCTTCATATCCTCAACCACAGGATGAGCATCGTTGTGGTCTGGGATCTTGGGCTTGAGCTTCCTAAGGACATGCTCTTCTTCTTCCTCTGCAACTTCAGGCACTGGGGCCTTGTTCTTCTCAGTGGCTGGGATGCTTCTTGTGTTTCTCTTCGGCTTTGTCTTTGGAGCTGACTTGGCCTTGGAAGCAGCCCCCCCTGATTTTATGGCATCTCCCATTAGCTTGGGAGCCTTGGGTGCTGGTGCAGCAACCTCTTCTTCTTCCTCCTCATCTACCATGATGGAGGCCTTCCCAAGCACTCTGGCTACAGTCTTCTTCACTCTTTCTTTCCTCTTTTTGCCCTCAGCAGCAACGGGCTCAATGGGAGCAGGCTTCACAGTTGAAGCTCTAGCCTTTGACATGGGCTGCCTGCCTGCTGGCCTTTTGATTTTCAGCCCTGGCTTTGTGCCTTGAGCTGGCTCAACTCTCTTTGATGTGGCCTCTTCCTCTGCCACATAGTCTTCATCTTCAGAATCAGAAGTTCTCTTCTTCCTTTGTCTAGTGGCAGCTTTAGGCAGGTTGCTGGGTGTGCTCCTGCTGCCATCATCTGAGGAACTTGAGGGGCTAGTGCCCTCACTCAACTGCACTTGCTGCTCTGACAAGTTCTGGCTGTCACTCTGGTCTGACATGATGCAAATTCTGACAGCTGACCCTGTGAATAGATTATATATGAGATAGAGTGGATGAGCATCACAAAATGCAGAGATTTTTGCAAAAGAATAATTCAAAAACTTAGTTTTAGTTTCCCACTGAAATCATGTAACGCCCCATATGTAACCTTCCCCAATTGTACTCCAACTCATGCCGTTTCTGGCATTAAGTTATATTTAATTCTCGGGTTCGGGTCTTTGTCTCCGTGTGTTATTTTTGTTTTTCGTGCATCTCATATCATGTCATCACGTGCATTGCATTTGCATACATGTTCGTCTCATGCATTCGAGCATTTTCCCCGTTGTCCGTTTTGCATTCCGGCGCTTCGTTCTCCTCCGGTGGCCATTTCTAGCTTTCTTTCGTGTGTGGGGATTAAACATTTCCGGATTGGACCGAGACTTGCCATGCGGCCTTGGTTTACTACCGGTAGACCGCCTGTCAAGTTTCGGGTCATTTGGACTTCGTTTGATACTCCAACGGTTAACCGAGGGACCGAAAAGGCCTCGTGTGTGTGCAGCCCAACACCCCTCCATGTTGGCCCAAAACCCACCAAACTCAGCTCCATCGTCTCGGTCGTTCGATCACGATCGTGTGGGCGAAAACCGCACCTCATTTGGACACTCCTAGCTCCCTCTATGTCTATAAATACCCCTCCATTTCGGATCTCTTCTTCTTCCCCCGTCCAAACCCTAATCCAAAAGAAAAAGATCCGCGCGCCGCCGGACAATTCTCCCGCCGGCGGACACGTCCGGACCGCCTGTCCGCCGCCACGTGTCGCGCCGGGGTTTGCCTGCGCCCCCGGTCCACATCGCCGCGCCTCCCACCGACGCGGGCCCGCAGGTCCAGCGCCGGCCCGCTCCCGCGCCCGACCCGGGCCACTCGCCGCCCAGCCGCCCGAGGAGGCCGCGCCTCTCTTTCCTGGCTCCGGTGGCCGCGCCGCCGCCCGCCACCTCGCCGGCGAGCTCCACCGCAGCCCCTCGCCGCCTCCACGCCGACGCCCCGCGCCGGGGAGCGCGCCGCCCCGCTCCTTCCTCCTCCGGCGACGAGCTCCGGTCGCCCCGGCCTCTCCTTCCTCGTCTCCGAGCTCCGGCCGGCGAGCCTCGCGCCAAGTCCGGCGCCGGTCAACCTCGGGTGAACAGTGCCGCCGGTGAACAGTGTTCCCAGATCTAGATCTGGATCGGTTGACTTTCTCCTCCCGAAACCCTAATTTTTCTTGTTACTTTGACCGCTCATATCTCCTCATCCGTAGCTCCGTTTTGGGCGTATGATATGTCAAAATCTTCGTCTCGACGAGTACATCATTTCATTCCATTGCATCATTTGCATTTGAGGTCATATTGTTGCCCAAAATGCTGTTGGAAGGAGGCATGTTGAGTTAAATTGCAGATCCGTTAGTTCAACATGCACTTTTGTCATTTTTTCCATATTTAATCCGTGCATGATATGCCTGTGCCCCTTTGGGATGAATTGTTAAGCATGTTTCCTTATTTCCAGAGGTGCCTTCCATGTATTTTTAGGATGTGTGTGTTGTCTTGTGCAAGCTTGCGAAGAGGGCTGCCTGAGATTACCGATTTCAGGGACTTAGTGATTTTCACTAAGTCTGGGCCGTTTTAGTTCACGATGCTATATGTCCGGCTTGTTTCCTAGTGATCCGTGCCTCTTTTGAGGATGATCAGTAAGAGTGGTTTGTTATGCTTGTTGTGCTTAATCCATACATGTCTTTACTTGTTATGTTGGAGCAACCTAGGTTGACTCAATCGAGCTCAACTTTTGGATAGTTGCTGTTTTGGGCAGATCGTGAACTCTTTTGCGATTTTGCCGGAGTTATTGCTAGTGATCCATGCATGCTATGCCATTGTTCTTGCCATGTCTAGCTAGCATTTTGTGCCTTCTTAATGGATATATGCTTGCCTTGCCATGACTTGCACCGAAGTGAGAGCATCGAGCTCGTTTACATGCCTCCGTGAGTTATTATTTCAGCATGTCCCAGTTTTCACTAAGTCTGAAAACTGATTGTGTTTCATCAATGTTCGTGTGCTCGGTAGAGTATTTTCTGAACCCTTTTGGCCCCAGGTCATTTTGGGTATTTTGTTAAGCTTGTTGAGTAGCTCCATGCCATGCTCTTACTTGCCATGTTCAGGTTTTCCTTCATGTTGTTTTGCTGCTCCGAAGAGAGCATCGTGGTCTGAAATTTCAGACTAGCGTTAATTTCGCTAAGTCTGAAATCTGTTTTGCTTATTCAGTTTTGCCATGCTTGTTTGAAGCCCTTAATGGATGAATTTGCCGATGCCTCAGTCCTGATGATTTGTTAAGCTTGATGAGTACATCACTGCCATGCAATTTGTTTTCATGTTGGGTGGCTGTAGCATGTTCATTTTGTTGCATTTAGGAGCCTACTTGCTGTAAATCGCAGATCGGTTCGTTTAGTAAAACGCTTGCCATTTCTAAACCATAGCTCCGATTGCCATGATCTTTATATCGTTTTCAGGGGATTTCTTCCCCTCTATCCAGTGGCACACTTGGATTTCCAAGTTGAGGCCAGGTTCATGCATTTCCTGTTACATCTTGCATTTTGCATCCCGCATAGCATATCGTCTTTGCATCTTATTGGTTGTCCTTGCACGTGGTTGATTGTATCCTTGTTGCTTGTTTGTGTTGTTGGGTAGAGCCGGGAGACGAGTTTGCTAACGAGGAGCCCGTTGAGTTTGCTTTTGAGGATCCAGTCAATTCTGACAACTGTGCAGGCAAGATGATCACACCCTTAAAATCACTACTATCTTTGCTATGCCAGTTTGCTCGCTCTTTTGCTTTGCCAATGCTACGATGCCTACCACTTGCTTGTCAGCCTCCCAATTGCCATGATTGAGCCTCTAACCCACCTTTGTCCTAGCAAACCATTGATTGGCTATGTTACCGCTTTGCTCAGCCCTTCTTATAGCGTTGTTAGTTGCAGGTGAAGATTGGAGCCGTTCCTTGTTGGAACATTTATTTACTTGTTGGGATATCATTATATTGCTATATTACCTTTACTCATCTATATACTTGGTAAAGGGTGGAAGGCTCGGCCTCTCGCCTAGTGTTTTGTTCCACTCTTGCCGCCCTAGTTTCCGTCATATCGGTGTTATGTTCCCGGTTTGTTGCGTCCCTTACGCGGTTGGGCTATAATGGGAACCCCTTGATAGTTCGCCTTGATTAAAGCTTTTCCAGCAATGCCCAACATTGGTTTTACCATTTGCCGCCTACCCCTTTTCTTTCCCTTGGGTTTCCGGAGCCCGAGGGTCATCTTTATTTTAGCCCCCCACGGGCCAGTGCTCCTCTGAGTGTTGGTCCGAACCAGGCAGCCTGCGGGGCCACCTCGGGGAAACTCGAGGGTTGGTTTTACTCGTAGCTTGACCTATCCGAGCGTGCCCTGAGAAAGAGATATGTGTAGCTCCTATCGGGATTTGTCGGCACATTCGGGCGGTGTTGCTGGACTAGTTTTGACCTGTCGAATCATCTTGTTGTACCGGGATACCGAGTCTGATCGGTGGGTCCTGGGTGGAGGTCTATTCCTTCGTTGACCATGAGAGCTTGTTATGGGCTAAGTTGGGACCCCCCTGCAGGGATTGATCTTTCGAAAGCCGTGCCCACGGTTATGGGCAGATGGGAATTTGTTAATGTCCGGTTGTAGATAACTTGAACTTAATTAATTAAAATGAATCAACTGCGTGTGTTGCCGTGATGGCCTCTTCTCTGCGGAGTCCGGGAAGTGGACACGGCATTGGAGTTATGTTTGCGTAGTCTGCTCTATTTAGTTCCCGCTCGTGCTTTGCCTTCTCTTCTCGCTCTCCTTTGCGAATAAGTCAGCCACCATATATGCTAGTCGCTTGCTGCAGCTCCACTCACATTACCCCTTTCCTACCTATTAAGCTTAAATAGTCTTGATCGCGAGGGTGCGAGATTGCTGAGTCCTTGTGGCTCACAGATTACTATTACACCAGATGCAGGGACCGATGATACTCCTCCGGATGGCGCGTTCGAGCTGAAGTGGGAGTACGACGAGGACTCTCAGCGATACTATGTTTCTTTTCCTGATGATCAGTAGTGGTGCCTATTCGGGGTTCGATTCAGGGATTAGTCGCTTGTTGGTGGTCTTTTCTATTTTGGCGCCGTAGTCGGGCCATGAGTTATTGTATGATGGATGTTATTTATGTACTTTGATGTGACGTGGCGAGTGTAAGCCAACTATTATTATTTCCCCCTTGATATTATATATGTACTTGGGTTGTGTAATGATTCCCGACTTGCGACATTGCTTTCAATGCCCCTATGTCTCTAAGTCGTGCCTCGACACGTGGGAAACATAGCCGCATCGAGGGCGTTACAAGTTGGTAATCAGAGCCTTCCCCGACCTTAGGAGCCCCATTGCTTGATCGTTTTTAGTAGCCGAGTTGTGTCTAGAAAAAATGTTTTGAGTCCTTAGGAATTATATATCGGAGAGCTTAGGAATTCTTTTTACTTCCCAGTCTCCTCATCGCTCTGGTAAGGCATCCTGACGTAGAGTTTTGACTCTTCTCTTCTCAAATTTCACTAAATTTTTTTTTAGGATCACGCGAGTATCTTAGTTTTGTTCCGATGGCTTATGATGAGAATACTGTCTTGGTGCCTCCTGTCAGGGGTTTAGTGGAAGTGTCCCGGGGAGTTGAGCTCTGAGGTGTTGTCATCATAATTCTATCGTTGCAATTCTGGCATACTTGAGATATGTGCGCGACATCGAAAATCTCCTTTATGCAGTTCGTTGGTGAGATAACCTCGACGCCACCCAGTACTGGGGCGGGAGTTCGGGAGTATCGCCATAACTTGTATAACGGATGCTTTTCGAAGGTTGAGATAGATGGTTTCCGAAGGTTTCTTGGTTATGTGTTGAAGGATGGATGCAGCTGGATGTAGGAATTGCTAGCTTGGGTGAAATATTATGCTTCCCTTGTATCCTCAACACCTGATTGCATAACCGGAAAGTTTCGGGAATTTCATAGGTGGGAATTCAAGTAGCCTTAGGATATCTTTCCAACAGACGTGTGATATGAAATTGGGGTTCGACGTCTAGTGGTTCGCCTATTCACGGTCGATTTTACAGTGGCCTCGTTGTGTCTTAAAGAGTCCTTGGCTATGCTGACTCGGGGACGCTTCGTGTGTCATGTGCACTGCCTTGTACATGATGGTGCTGTACGGTCGAGCCCGTGTAGGTCCTACCACGAACACTTCGGACGAAATTTCTATCATGTGTTTGTTCCGGCTTATCCCGCAAGCCAACCCTTGGTTTTATTTCGAGTTGTGGTATTCGTTCTTCTTCGACGTCATATGTTGATTCCATCCCTCGTTGATGTGCCTCTTCTACCTGATTCTTCGTGGCTTCGCAATTTAGGAATATGTGACCACTTCAAGAGAAGTGCATTCGTTCATTTTGTTCGGGTGTGAAGACTTATGTTGCAATTTTCATTCCGTTGGATTCACCTTCAATATTTCTATATTTGTGTGCTAATGGTGGTCAACCTCTTCAGGATGGCTCCCGCTAAGAGCACCAGTCAGAACCAGAATCAAGATCCTCCGCCACCTCCGCCTCCTCCAGAAGCATGGCAGGCTGTGATGGCTGCTACTAATGCAAATACTCAGCTGATCATGCAAATCATCCAAGAGCGGAATCAAAGCAGTCAAGCGAATCAAGGCAACAACCAGAACCAGTTTGCAACTCTGCACCAGTTCCTCGCAAATGGTCCAAAGACGTTTAGCAACCGCGTTGAGGCTACCGATGCTGGTGATTGGTTAGTCGATCTGGGCAAGCATTTTGAATGTAGCAACGTCAGACCTGAAGATTTCGTCAAGTTCACGTCTTTCCAGCTCAAGGATCAGGCCGGAGAGTGGTTTCAGCAGTACCGGGATTTCAGGGGTGGACGTTTGATCACTTGGGATGATTTCCGTCGTGATTTTCGAGCTCATCACATTCCTCAAAGTGTGACTGAAAGCAAACGTGAAGAATTCCGCAATCTGAAGCAAGGCTCTTTGTCTGTCTATGACTACAACAAGTTGTTCCAGAAGCTCGCCCGTTTTGCCAAGCAGGATGTTCCTGATGAGAAGAGCATGATCTATCAGTTCAGGGGTGGTCTTCGTGAAGAGATTCAGCTCGCTCTTGTCCTCTTCGAGCCGCTGAGATACGATGAGTTCTACAACATGGCACTAAAGCAAGAGGCTGCTCAGCTCAGGTGTGATGCTTCCAGGAAGCGAGTCAGAGACACTACGTCTTCGTCCTCTACTCAAGTGGCCAAGCAGCAGAAGTATTGGCTTCCTCCTCCTCCGTTCCGTCAGCCGTATCAGCAGAAGAGCAAAGGTGGCAGTGGTTCGTCTCACCCACCCAACCCAGGCTTTCAGAACAAGACTTCGTCTCAAGCTCCAAGATCAAGTGCTCCGTATCACCGTCCGCTCTCAGAGGTCACGTGCAACAAGTGCCAACAGAAGGGTCACTATGCCAACAAGTGTTTCAACCAGAGGCATCTTCCTCCTCCTCCTCCTGTCAGATCGGCAAGTACAGCTGTGGTCAAGCATAACCCCAAGTCCGCCAAGGTCAACTTGCTGAATGCAGCTCAGGCAGAGGACTCGCCAGATGTGATTATGGGTAATCTTCCTGTCAATGACATTCCCGCAAGAGTACTTTTTGATACTGGTGCATCGCTTTCTTTTATTTCAACTCCATTTGTGGCCAAGCATGATTTTGTGACCGAAAGGATTCCTGTTCCGTTGAAGATTGTGTCTCCGGGCAAGCAAATGACTTCTAATAATTGTGTCCCGGATATTTCTATCACATTGGGCGATTACAAGTTTCTCTCTTCTCCGGTGGTTCTTGGTAATTCTGACATCGACCTCATTCTTGGGATGGACTGGCTCTCTAAACACAAGGCTCACCTCGATTGTGCAGCCAGGCAGATTCAACTGACTCATTCTTCTGAAGATGTCATTGTTTTTGCTGCTCGGGATAGTACCATCCGGTTATTCTCTCTCAATGAAAAGGGTGAATTGGATGCTATTTCGCAGATTCCGGTTGTTTGTGAGTATCAAGATGTCTTCCCTGAAGAACTCCCAGGCATGCCTCCAAACCGGCCTGTTGAATTCGTTATTGAACTTGAGCCCGGTACGGAACCGGTGTGCAAATGGCCTTACAAGCTCGGCCCCGAAGAGTTGAAGGAGTTGAAGAAACAGCTCGATGTGCAAGAAAGAATGGGTCTCATTCGGCCTAGTACTTCTCCGTGGGGTTGTGGTGTTCTTTTTGTGAAGAAGGATGGAACAGACCGACTTTGTGTTGATTATCGTCCATTGAACAAGAAGACCATCAAGAACAAATATCCACTTCCCAACATTAATGAGCTATTCGAGCAACTCAAGGGTGCCCAAGTATTCTCCAAGCTTGATCTCCGTATGGGTTATCATCAAATTCGCATTCGTGAACAAGATATTCCGAAGACGGCGTTCAGAACAAGCTATGGGTCATATGAATACACAGTTATGTCTTTTGGCCTCGCCAATGCTCCTCCGACGTTCTCTCGCATGATGAACTTCATCTTCAACCCCTACACCAACGACTTTGTTTTGGTCTATCTCGATGACATCCTGGTTTTCTCGAAGAACAAGGAAGATCATGCCAAACACTTGCGTTTGGTTCTTGACAAGCTAAGGGAACATCAATTCTACGCCAAGTTCTCCAAGTGTGAGTTTTGGCTCGATGAGGTTCTTTATCTTGGGCATATTATCTCTGCCAAGGGCATTTCCGTAGATCCTGAGAAGGTGTCTGCAATTGTTAATTGGGAACCTCCTCAGAATGTGAAGCAACTCCGTAGCTTCCTCGGTCTTGCAAGTTATTGCCGAAGATTCGTTGAAAACTTCTCCAAGATCGCGAAGCCTCTCTCAAATCTTCTTCAGAAGCACGTCAAGTACGTTTGGTCTCCGGAGTGTGATGTTGCTTTCAACGCTTTGAAAGAGAAATTGATCACTGCTCCAGTTCTAACTCCGCCTGATGAAACCAAGCCGTACGAGGTCTTTTGTGATGCCTCTCTCCAAGGTCTCGGTGCAGTACTGATGCAAGAGAAGAAAGTTGTTGCTTATACCTCTCGCCAGTTGAAGCCAAATGAGAAGAACTACCCCACTCATGATCTCGAGTTGGCGGCAGTTGTGCACGCATTGTTGACTTGGAGACATCTTCTCTTGGGAAGGAAAGTGGACATTTTCACTGATCACAAGAGTCCCAAGTACATCTTCACTCAGCCTAATCTCAACCTCAGACAGACTCGATGGGTCGAAATGATTCAAGAGTACAATCCGAGTATCGAGTATACTCCAGGCAAGGCTAATGTGATTGCTGACGCTTTGAGCAGAAAAGCATATTGCAACAGTCTGATTCTCAAGCCTTATCAACCCGAGCTTTGTGAAGCCTTCCGCAAACTTAATCTGCAAGTTGTTCTTCAAGGTTTCCTTGCCAACCTTCAAGTTTCTCCTACCTTGGAAGACCAGATTCGTCAAGCCCAGCTTCTTGATGCTATGGTGAAAAAGGTGAAGATTGGTATTGCAAAGAGTCAGTCCAAGTACAAGTGCTACCGACTTGATGACAAGGACACTCTCTTCTTCGAGGATCGAATTGTTGTGCCCAAAGGTGAACTTCGTAAAGTGATCATGAATGAGGCTCACAACTCTCTCCTCTCCATCCACCCTGGGAGCACGAAGATGTATCAAGACCTGAAGCAAGCTTATTGGTGGACTCGAATGAAGCGCGAGATCGCTCAATTCGTGAATGAATGTGATGTCTGCAGAAGAGTGAAAGCAGAACACCAAAGGCCAGCAGTGTTGGGGAACGTAGTAATTTCGAAAATTTTCCTACGCACATGCAAGATCATGGTGATGCATAGCAATGAGAGGGAGAGTATTGTCTACGTACCAACGCAGACCGACTGCAGAAGCGATCTCACAACGTAGAGGAAGTAGTCGTACGTCTTCTTCCCGATCCGACCGATCCAAGCACCGTTACTCCGGCACCTCCGAGTTCTTAGCACACGTTCAACTCGATGACGATCCTCAGGCTCCGATCCAGCAAAGTGTCGAGGAAGAGTTCCGTCAGCACAACGGCGTGGTGACGATCTTGATGTACTACCGACGCAGGGCTTCGCCTAAGCTCTACAGCGATATGACCGAGGTGGAATTTGGTGGCAGGGGGCACCGCACACGGCTAAGGAACGATCAACAATGATCAACTTGTGTGTCTATGGGGTGCCCCCTGCCCCCGTATATAAAGGAGCAGGGGGAGGGGTTCGGCCGGCCAGGGAGAGAGGCGTAGGGGGAGTCCCACTCCTACCGGGAGTAGGACTCCCCCCCAATCCTATTCCTAATAGGACTCTTCAAGGAGAAGAGAGAAGAGAGGGGGGCCGGCCCCTTCTCCTAGTCCTAATAGGACTAGGGAAGGGGGGAGGCGCGCAGCCCTTGTGGGCAGCCCCTTTTCACTTTTCCACTAAGGCCCAATAGGCCCATTTGCCTCCCGGGGGGTTCCGGTAACCCTCCCGGTATTCCGGTAAAATCCCGATTTCACCCGGAACACTTCCGGTGTCCAAACATAGGCTTCCAATATATCAATCTTTACGTCTCGACCATTTCGAGACTCCTCGTCATGTCCGTGATCACATCCGGTACTCCGAACAACCTTCGGTACATCAAAATGCATAAACTCATAATAACTGTCATCGTAACGTTAAGCGTGCGGACCCTACGGTTCGAGAACAATGTAGACATGACCGAGACACGTCTCCGGTCAATAACCAATAGCGGGACCTGGATGCCCATATTGGCTCCCACATATTCTACGAAGATCTTTATCGGTCAGACCGCATAACAACATACGTTGTTCCCTTTGTCATCGGTATGTTACTTGCCCGAGATTCGATCGTCGGTATCCAATACCTAGTTCAATCTCGTTACTGGCAAGTCTCTTTACTCGTTCCGTAATACATCATCTCATAACTAACATCTTAGTTATTATGCTTGCAAGGCTTATGTGATGTGTATTACCGAGAGGGCCCAGAGATACCTCTCCGACAATCGGAGTGACAAACCCTAATCTCGAAATACGCCAACCCAACATCTACCATTGGAGACACCTGTAGTACTCCTTTATAATCACCCAGTTACGTTGTGACGTTTGGTAGTACCCAAAGTATTCCTCCGGTAAACGGGAGTTGCATAATCTCATAGTTATAGGAACATGTATAAGTCATGAAGAAAGCAATAGCAACATACTAAACGATCGGGTGCTAAGCTAATGGAATGGGTCATGTCAATCAGATCATTCAACTAATGATGTGACCTTGTTAATCAAATAACAACTCTTTGTTCATGGTTAGAAAACATAACCATCTTTGATTAACGAGCTAGTCAAGTAGAGGCATACTAGTGACACTCTGTTGGTCTATGTATTCACACATGTATTATGTTTCCGGTTAATACAATTCTAGCATGAATAATAAACATTTATCATGATATAAGGAAATAAATAATAACTTTATTATTGCCTCTAGGGCATATTTCCTTCAGTCTCCCACTTGCACTAGAGTCAATAATCTAGATTACACAGTAATGATTCTAACACCCATGGAGCCTTGGTGCTGATCATGTTTTGCTCGTGGATGAGGCTTAGTCAATGGGTCTGCAACATTCAGATCTGTATGTATCTTGCAAATCTCTATGTCTCCCACCTGGACTAAATCCCGGATGGAGTTGAAGCGTCTCTTGATGTGTCTGGTTCTTTTGTGAAATCTAGATTCCTTTGCCAAGGCAATTGCACCAGTATTGTCACAGAAGATTTTCATTGGACCCGATGCACTAGGTATGACACCTAGATCGGATATGAACTCCTTCATCCAGACTCCTTCGTTCGCTGCTTCCGAAGCAGCTATGTACTCCGCTTCACATGTAGATCCCGCTACGACGCTTTGTTTAGAACTGCACCAACTGACAGCTCCACCGTTTAAAGTAAACACGTATCCGGTTTGCAATTTAGAATCGTCCGGATCAGTGTCAAAGTTTGCATCAACGTAACCTCTTACGGTGAGCTCTTTGTCACCTCCATATACGAGAAACATATCCTTAGTCCTTTTCAGGTATTTCAGGATGTTCTTGACCGCTGTCCAGTGATCCACTCCTGGATTACTTTGGTACCTCCCTGCTAAACTTATAGCAAGGCACACATCAGGTCTGGTACACAGCATTGCATACATGATAGAGCCTATGGCTGAAGCATAGGGAACATCTTTCATTTTCTCTCTATCTTCTGCGGTGGTCGGGCATTGAGTCTGACTCAACTTCACACCTTGTAACACAGGCAAGAACCCTTTCTTTGCTTGATCCATTTTGAACTTCTTCAAAATCTTGTCAAGGTATGTGCTTTGTGAAAGTCCAATTAAGCGTTTTGATCTATCTCTATAGATCTTTATGCCTAATATGTAAGCAGCTTCCCCGAGGTCTTTCATCGAAAAACTTTTATTCAAGTATCCCTTTATGCTATCCAGAAATTCTATATCATTTCCAATCAGCAATATGTCATCCACATATAATATCAGAAATGCTACAGAGCTCCTACTCACTTTCTTGTAAATACAGGCTTCTCCAAAAGTCTGTATAAAGCCAAATGCTTTGATCACACTATCAAAGCGTTTATTCCAACTCCGAGATGCTTGTACCAGTCCATAAATGGATCGCTGGAGTTTGCACACTTTGTTAGCTCCCTTCGGATCGACAAAACCTTCTGGTTGCATCATATACAACTCTTCTTCCAGAAATCCATTCAGGAATGTAGTTTTGACATCCATTTGCCATATTTCATAATCATAAAACGCAGCAATTGCTAACATAATTCTGACGGACTTAAGCATCGCTACGGGTGAGAAGGTCTCATCGTAGTAAACCCCTTGAACTTGTCGAAAACCTTTTGCGACAAGTCGAGCTTTATAGACAGTAATATTACCGTCAGCGTCAGTCTTTTTCTTGAAGATCCATTTATTCTCAATTGCTTGCCGATCATCGGGCAAGTCAACCAAAGTCCATACTTTATTCTCATACATGGATCCCATCTCAGATTTCATGGCCTCAAGCCGCTTTGCGGAATCTGGGCTCACCATCGCTTCTTCATAGTTCGTAGGTTCATCATGATCTAGTAGCATGACTTCCAGAACTGGATTACCGTACCACTCTGGTGCAGATCTCACTCTGGTTGATCTACGTGGTTCAGTAGTATCTTGCCCTGAAGTTTCATGATCATCATCATTAGCATCCTCACTAATTGGTATAGGTGTCGCAGAAACAGTTTTCTGTGATGTACTATTTTCCAATAAGGGAGCAGGTACAGTTACCTCGTCAAGTTCTGCTTTCCTCCCACTCACTTCTTTCGAGAGAAACTCCTTCTCTAGAAATGATCCATTCTTAGCAATGAATGTCTTTCCTTCGGATCTGTGATAGAAGGTATACCCAACAGTTTCCTTTGGGTATCCTATGAAGACACATTTCTCCGCTTTGGGTTCGAGCTTATCAGGTTGAAGCTTTTTCACATAAGCATCGCAGCCCCAAACTTTAAGAAACGACAACTTTGGTTTCTTGCCAAACCATAGTTCATAAGGCGTCGTCTCAACGGATTTTGATGGTGCCCTATTTAACGTGAATGCGGCCGTCTCTAAAGCATAACCCCAAAATGATAGCGGTAAATCAGTAAGAGACATCATAGATCGCACCATATCTAGTAAAGTACGATTACGACGTTCGGACACACCATTACGCTGTGGTGTTCCGGGTGGCGTGAGTTGCGAAACTATTCCACAATTTTTCAAATGTATACCAAACTCGTAACTCAAATATTCTCCTCCACGATCAGATCGTAGAAACTTTATTTTCTTGTTACGATGATTTTCAACTTCACTCTGAAATTCCTTGAACTTTTCAAAAGTTTCAGATTTATGTTTCATTAAGTAGATATACCCATATCTTCTTAAATCATCTGTGAAGGTGAGAAAATAACGATATCCGCCACGAGCCTCAATATTCATCGGACCACATACATCGGTATGTATGATTTCCAATAAATTTGTTGCTCTCTCCATAGTACCGGAGAACGGTGTTTTAGTCATCTTGCCTATGAGGCACGGTTCGCAAGTACCAAGTGAGTCATAATCAAGTGGTTCCAAAAGCCCATCAGTATGGAGTTTCTTCATGCGCTTTACACCGATATGACCTAAACGGCAGTGCCACAAATAAGTTGCACTATCATTATCAACTCTGCATCTTTCGGCTTCTACATTATGAATATGTGTATCACTACTATCGAGATTCAATAAGAATAGACCACTCTTCAAGGGTGCATGACCATAAAAGATATTACTCATATAAATAGAACAACCATTATTCTCTGATTTAAATGAATAACCGTCTCGCATCAAACAAGATCCAGATATAATGTTCATGCTCAACGCTGGCACCAAATAACAATTATTTAGGTCTAATATTAATCCCGAAGGTAGATGTAGAGGTAGCGTGCCGACCGCGATCACATCGACTTTGGAACCGTTTCCCACGCGCATCGTCACCTTGTCCTTTGCTAGCGTCCGCTTATTCCGTAGTCCCTGTTTCGAGTTGCAAATATTAGCAACAGAACCAGTATCAAATACCCAGGTGCTACTGCGAGCTCTAGTAAGGTACACATCAATAACATGTATATCACATATACCTTTGTTCACCTTGCCATCCTTCTTATCCGCCAAATACTTGGGGCAGTTCCGCTTCCAGTGACCAGTCTGCTTGCAGTAGAAGCACTCAGTTTCAGGCTTAGGTCCAGACTTGGGTTTCTTCTCCTGAGCAGCAACTTGCTTGCTGTTCTTCTTGAAGTTCCCCTTCTTCTTCCCTTTGCCCTTTTTCTTGAAACCAGTGGTTTTGTTAACCATCAACACTTGATGCTCCTTCTTGATTTCTACCTCCGCAGCTTTCAGCATTGCGAAGAGCTCCGAATAGTCTTGTTCATCCCTTGCATATTATAGTTCATCACGAAGCTCTTGTAGCTTGGTGGCAGTGATTGGAGAATTCTGTCAATGACGCAATCATCTGGAAGATTAACTCCCATCTGAATCAAGTGATTATTATACCCAGACATTTTGAGTATATGCTCACTGACAGAACTGTTCTCCTCCATCTTGCAGCTATAGAACTTATTGGAGACTTCATATCTCTCAATTCGGGCATTTGCTTGAAATATTAACTTCAACTCCTGGAACATCTCATATGCTCCATGACGTTCAGAACGTCGTTGAAGTCCCGATTCTAAGCCGTAAAGCATGGCACACTGAACTATCTTGTGCTTGTGATCTAAGCCGTAAAGCATGGCACACTGAACTATCTTGTGCTTGTGATCTCCATCTCCGAAGCACCGCCATGATCACCATCGTCACCGGCGCGACACCCTGATCTCCATCGTAGCATCGTTGTCGTCTCGCCAATCTTATGCTTCCACGACTATCACTACCGCTTAGTAATAAAGTAAAGCATTACATCGTGATTGCATTGCATACAATAAAGCGACAACCATATGGCTCCTGCCAGTTGCCGATAACTCGGTTACAAAACATGATCATCTCATACAATAAAATCAGCATCATGCCTTGACCATATCACATCACAACATGCCCTGCAAAAACAAGTTAGACGTCCTCTACTTTGTTGTTGCAAGTTTTACGTGGCTGCTACGGGCTTAAGTAAGAACTCATCTCACCTACGCATCAAAACCACAACGATATTTCGTCAAATAGACTCCGTTTTAACCTTCTCAAGGACCGGGCGTAGTCACACTTGGTTCAACCAAAGTTGGAGAGACAGTCTTCCGCAAGCCATCTATGTGCAAAGCACGTCGAGGGAACCGGTCTCGCGTAAGAGTACGCGTAAGGTTGGTCCGGATCGTCTCGTCCAACAATACCGCCGAACCAAAGTATGACATGCTGGTAGGCAGTATGACTTGTATCGCCCACAACTCACTTGTGTTCTACTCGTGCAAATAACATCAAACCATAAAACCTAGGCTCGGATGCCACTGTTGGGGAACGTAGTAATTTCGAAAATTTTCCTACGCACACGCAAGATCATGGTGATGCATAGCAACGAGAGGGAGAGTATTGTCTACGTACCAACGCAGACCGACTGCGGAAGCGATCTCACAACGTAGAGGAAGTAGTCGTACGTCTTCTTCCCGATCCGACCGATCCAAGCACCGTTACTCCGGCACCTCCGAGTTCTTAGCACACGTTCAGCTCGATGACGATCCTCGGGCTCCGATCCAGCAAAGCGTCGAGGAAGAGTTCCGTCAGCACAACGGCGTGGTGACGATCTTGATGTACTACCGACGCAGGGCTTCGCCTAAGCTCTACAACGATATGACCGAGGTGGAATTTGGTGGCAGGGGGCACCGCACACGGCTAAGGAACGATCAACAATGATCAACTTGTGTGTCTATGGGGTGCCCCCTGCCCCCATATATAAAGGAGCAGGGAGAGGGGTTCGGCCGGCCAGGGAGAGAGGCGCAGGGGGAGTCCCACTCCTACCGGGAGTAGGACTCCCCCCCAATCCTATTCCTAATAGGACTCTTCAAGGAGAAGAGAGAAGAGAGGGGGGCCGGCCCCTTCTCCTAGTCCTAATAGGACTAGGGAAGGGGGGGAGGCGCGCAGCCCTTGTGGGCAGCCCCTTTTCACTTTTCCACTAAGGCCCAATAGGCCCATTTGCCTCCCGGGGGGTTCCGGTAACCCTCCCGGTATTCCGGTAAAATCCTGATTTCACCCGGAACACTTCCGGTGTCCAAACATAGGCTTCCAATATATCAATCTTTACGTCTCGACCATTTCGAGACTCCTCGTCATGTCCGTGATCACATCCGGGACTCCGAACAACCTTCGGTACATCAAAATGCATAAACTCATAATAATTGTCATCGTAACGTTAAGCGTGCGGACCCTATGGTTTGAGAACAATGTAGACATGACCGAGACACGTCTCCGGTCAATAACCAATAGCGGGACCTGGATGCCCATATTGGCTCCCACATATTCTACGAAGATCTTTATCGGTCAGACCGCATAACAACATACGTTGTTCCCTTTGTCATCGGTATGTTACTTGCCCGAGATTCGATCGTCGGTATCCAATACCTAGTTCAATCTCGTTACTGGCAAGTCTCTTTACTCGTTCCGTAATACATCATCTCATAACTAACATCTTAGTTATTATGCTTGCAAGGCTTATGTGATGTGTATTACCGAGAGGGCCCAGAGATACCTCTCCGACAATCGGAGTGACAAACCCTAATCTCGAAATACGCCAACCCAACATCTACCATTGGAGACACCTGTAGTACTCCTTTATAATCACCCAGTTACGTTGTGACGTTTGGTAGTACCCAAAGTATTCCTCCGGTAAACGGGAGTTGCATAATCTCATAGTTATAGGAACATGTATAAGTCATGAAGAAAGCAATAGCAACATACTAAACGATCGGGTGCTAAGCTAATGGAATGGGTCATGTCAATCAGATCATTCAACTAATGATGTGACCTCATTAATCAAATAACAACTCTTTGTTCATGGTTAGGAAACATAACCATCTTTGATTAACGAGCTAGTCAAGTAGAGGCATACTAGTGACACTCTGTTGGTCTATGTATTCACAAATGTATTATGTTTCCGGTTAATACAATTCTAGCATGAATAATAAACATTTATCATGATATAAGGAAATAAATAATAACTTTATTATTGCCTCTAGGGCATATTTCCTTCAAGCAGGTCTCCTCCAACCTCTCGCCATTCCAGAATGGAAGTTTGACCACATTGAAATGGACTTTGTGACTGGGTTTCCTAAGTCCAAGCGTGGCAATGATGCTATATTCGTTGTCATCGACAAGCTTACCAAAGTGGCTCATTTCTTGCCTATCAAAGGGTCAATCACTGCAGCTCAATTGGCGGAGCTCTACACCTCTCGCATTGTCTCTCTGCACGGTATTCCTCAAGTGATATCTTCAGACCGTGGCAACATCTTTACCTCCAAGTTCTGGGATTCTTTTCAGAAGGCCATGGGCACCAACATTCGCTTCAGCACTGCTTTCCATCCTCAAACAAGCGGTCAAGTCGAGCGTGTCAACCAGATTCTTGAAGATATGCTCAGGGCTTGTGTTATCTCCTTCGGCATGAAGTGGGAGGATTGTCTTCCTTATGCTGAATTCTCGTACAACAAAAGTTTCCAAGCAAGTTCCGGCAAGGCCCCGTTTGAAATTCTGTATGGTAGGAAGTGCCGTACACCTCTCAACTGGTCTGAAACCGGTGAACGTCAGCTGCTGGGTAATGACCTGATCACAGAGGCAGAAGAAATGTGCAAGGTCATTCGTGATAACCTCAAAGCAGCCCAGTCTCGTCAGAAGAGCTACTATGACAGCAAGCACCGTGATTTGGCCTTCGAGATCGGAGATCATGTCTACCTCCGCGTCTCTCCTATGAAAGGGACTCGTCGCTTCGGTATCAAAGGGAAGCTTGCCCCCAGATACGTCGGGCCTTTCAAGATCGTCAGCAAGAGAGGCGACCTCGCCTATCAACTCGAGCTTCCTGCAACCTTTGCCAATGTTCATGATGTGTTCCATGTCTCGCAACTCCGTAAGTGCTTCAAGACGCCTGAGCGCACCGTCAACTTTGAGGACATTGAGCTCCAAGAAGATCTCTCCTACCGTGAGCACCCAGTTGCAATCCTGGAAGAGACTGAACGCAAAACTCGCAACAAGTCAATCAAGTTTCTCAAAGTAAAGTGGTCACACCATTCCGACCGTGAAGCTACCTGGGAACGCGAGGATCACCTCTGTTCTGAGTACCCGGAGTTCTTTCAGTCTTAGATCTCGGGACGAGATCTTTTCGTAGTGGTGGAGTGTTGTAACGCCCCATATGTAACCTTCCCCAATTGTACTCCAACTCATGCCGTTTCCGGCATTAAGTTATATTTAATTCTCGGGTTCGGGTCTTTGTCTCCGTGTGTTGTTTTTGTTTTTCGTGCATCTCATATCATGTCATCACGTGCATTGCATTTGCATACATGTTCATCTCATGCATTCGAGCATTTTCCCCGTTGTCCGTTTTGCATTCCGGCGCTTCGTTCTCCTCCAGTGGCCATTTCTAGCTTTCTTTCGTGTGTGGGGATTAAACATTTCCGGATTGGACCGAGACTTGCCATGCGGCCTTGGTTTACTACCGGTAGACCGCCTGTCAAGTTTCGGGTCATTTGGACTTCGTTTGATACTCCAACGGTTAACCGAGGGACCGAAAAGGCCTCGTGTGTGTGCAGCCCAACACCCCTCCATGTTGGCCCAAAACCCACCAAACTCAGCTCCATCGTCTCGGTCGTTCGATCACGATCGTGTGGGCGAAAACCGCACCTCATTTGGACACTCCTAGCTCCCTCTATGTCTATAAATACCCCTCCATTTCGGATCTCTTCTTCTTCCCCCGTCCAAACCCTAATCCAAAAAAAAAGATCCGCGCGCCGCCGGACAATTCTCCCGCCGGCGGACACGTCCGGACCGCCTGTCCGCCGCCACGTGTCGCGCCGGGGTTCGCCCGCGCCCCCGGTCCACATCGCCGCGCCTCCCACCGACGCGGGCCCGCAGGCCCAGCGCCGGCCCGCTCCCGCTCCCGACCCGGGCCACTCGCCGCCCAGCCGCCCGAGGAGGCCGCGCCTCTCTTCCCCGGCTCCGGTGGCCGCGCCGCCGCCCGCCACCTCGCCGGTGAGCTCCACCGCAGCCCCTCGCCACCTCCACGCCGACGCCCCGCGCCGGGGAGCGCGCCGCCCCGCTCCTTCCTCCTCCGGCGACGAGCTCCGGTCGCCCCGGCCTCTCCTTCCTCATCTCCGAGCTCCGGCCGGCAAGCCTCGTGCCAAGTCCGGCGCCGGTCAACCTCGGGTGAACAGTGCCGCCGGTGAACAGTGTTCCCAGATCTAGATCTGGATCGGTTGACTTTCTCCTCCCGAAACCCTAATTTTTCTTGTTACTTTGACCGCTCATATCTCCTCATCCGTAGCTCCGTTTTGGGCGTACGATATGTCAAAATCTTCGCCTCGACGACTACATCATTTCATTCCATTGCATCATTTGCATTTGAGGTCATCTTGTTGCCCAAAATGCTGTTGGAAGGAGGCATGTTGAGTTAAATTGCAGATCCGTTAGTTTAACATGCACTTTTGTCATTTTTGCCATATTTAATCCGTGCATGATATGCCTATGCCCCTTTGGGATGAATTGTTAAGCATGTTGCCTTCTTTCCAGTGGTGCCTTCCATGTATTTTTAGGATGTGTGTGTTGTCTTGTGCAAGCTTGCGAAGAGGGCTTCCTGAGATTACCGATTTCAGGGACTTTGTGATTTTCACTAAGTCTGGGCCGTTTTAGTTCATGATGCTATATGTCCGGCTTGTTTCCTAGTGATCCGTGCCTCTTTTGAGGATGATCAGTAAGAGTGGTTTGTTATGCTTATTGTGCTTAATCCATCCATGTCTTTACTTGTTATGTTGGAGCACCCTAGGTTGACTCAATCGAGCTCAACTTTTGGATAGTTGCTGTTTTGGGCAGATCGTGAACTCTTTTGCGATTTTGCCGGAGTTATTGCTAGTGATCCATGCATGCTATGCCATTGGTCTTGACATGTCTAGCTAGAATTTTGTGCCTTCTTAATGGATATATGCTTGCCTTGCCATGACTTGCACCGAAGTGAGAGCATCGAGCTCGTTTACATGCCTCCGTGAGTTATTATTTCAGCATGTCCCAGTTTTCACTAAGTCTGAAAACTGATTGTGTATCATCAATGTTCGTGTGCTCGGTAGAGTATTTTGTGAATCCTTTTGGCCCCAGGTCATTTTGGGTGTTTTGTTAAGCTTGTTGAGTAGCTCCATGCCATGCTCTTACTTGCCATGTTCAGGTTTTCCTTCATGTTGTTTTGCTGCTCCGAAGAGAGCATCGTGGTCTGAAATTTCAGACTAGCGTTAATTTCGCTAAGTCTGAAATCTGTTTTGCTTATTCAGTTTTGCCATGCTTGTTTGAAGCCCTTAATGGATGAATTTGCCTATGCCTCAGTCCTGATGATTTGTTAAGCTTGATGAGTACATCACTGCCATGCAATTTGTTTTCATGTTGGGCGGCTGTAGCATGTTCATTTTGTTGCATTTAGGAGCCTACTTGCTGTAAATCACAGATCGGTTCGTTTAGTAAAACGCTTGCCATTTCTAAACCGTAGCTCCGATTACCATGATCTTTATATCGTTTTCAGGGGATTTCTTCCCCTCTATCCAGTGGCACACTTGGATTTCCAAGTTGAGGCCAGGTTCATGCATTTCCTGTTACATCTTGCATTTTGCATCCCGCATCGCATCCCGCATAGCATATCGTCTTTGCATCTTATTGGTTGTCCTTGCACGTGGTTGATTGTATCCTTGTTGCTTGTTTGTGTTGTTGGGTAGAGCCGGGAGACGAGTTCGCTAACGAGGAGCCCGTTGAGTTTGCTTTTGAGGATCCCGTCAATTCTGACAACTGTGCAGGCAAGATGATCACACCCTTGAAATCACTACTATCTTTGCTATGCTAGTTTGCTCGCTCTTTTGCTTTGCCAATGCTACGATGCCTACCACTTGCTTGTCAGCCTCCCAATTGCCATGATTGAGCCTCTAACCCACCTTTGTCCTAGCAAACCATTGATTGGCTATGTTACCGCTTTGCTCAGCCCTTCTTATAGCGTTGTTAGTTGCAGGTGAAGATTGGAGCCGTTCCTTGTTGGAACATTTATTTACTTGTTGGGATATCATTATATTGCTATATTACCTTTACTCATCTATATACTTGGTAAAGGGTGGAAAGCTCGGCCTCTCGCCTAGTGTTTTGTTCCACTCTTGCCGCCCTAGTTTCCGTCATATCAGTGTTATGTTCCCGGTTTGTTGCGTCCCTTACGCGGTTGGGCTATAATGGGAACCCCTTGATAGTTCGCCTTGATTAAAGCTTTTCCAGCAATGCCCAATATTGGTTTTACCATTTGCCGCCTACCCCTTTTCTTTCCCTTGGGTTTCCGGAGCCCGAGGGTCATCTTTATTTTAGCCCCCACGGGCCAGTGCTCCTCTGAGTGTTGGTCCGAACCAGGCAGCCTGCGGGGCCACCTCGGGGAAACTCGAGGGTTGGTTTTACTCGTAGCTTGACCTATCCGAGCGTGCCCTGAGAAAGAGATATGTGCAGCTCCTATCGGGATTTGTCAGCACATTCGGGCGGTGTTGCTGGACTAGTTTTGACCTATCGAATCATCTTGTTGTACCGGGATACCGAGTCTGATCGGTGGGTCCTGGGTGGAGGTCTATTCCTTCGTTGACCGTGAGAGCTTGTTATGGGCTAAGTTGGGACCCCCCTGCAGGGATTGATCTTTCGAAAGCCGTGCGCACGGTTATGGGCAGATGGGAATTTGTTAATGTCCGGTTGTAGATAACTTGAACTTAATTAATTAAAATGAATCAACTGCGTGTGTTGCCGTGATGGCCTCTTCTCGGCGGAGTCCGGGAAGTGGACACGGCGTTGGAGTTATGTTTGCGTAGTCTGCTCTATTTAGTTCCCGCTTGTGCTTTGCCTTCTCTTCTCGCTCTCCTTTGCGAATAAGTCAGCCACCATATATGCTAGTCGCTTGCTGCAGCTCCACTCACATTACCCCTTTCCTACCTATTAAGCTTAAATAGTCTTGATCGCGAGGGTGCGAGATTGCTGAGTCCTTGTGGCTCACAGATTACTATTACACCAGATGCAGGGACCGATGATACTCCTCCGGATGGCGCGTTCGAGCTGAAGTGGGAGTACGACGAGGACTCTCAGCGATACTATGTTTCTTTTCCTGATGATCAGTAGTGGTGCCTATTCGGGGTTCGATTCAGGGATTAGTCGCTTGTTGGGGGTCTTTTCTATTTTGGCGCCGTAGTCGGGCCATGAGTGATTGTGTGATGGATGTTATTTATGTACTTTGATGTGACGTGGCGAGTGTAAGCCAACTATTATTATTTCCCCCCTTGATATTATATATGTACTTGGGTTGTGTAATGATTCCCGACTTGCGACATTGCTTTCAATGCGCCTATGTCTCTAAGTCGTGCCTCGACACGTGGGAAACATAGCCGCATCGAGGGCGTTACAAATCATCTCGGATCTACTGATTTTCAAACTCGGTGACACCGAAGCAGTTTTGGCACCAGAACTAGTGAACTCGGTCAGACCGAGTCACAGTTCGGTGGCACCGAGACTGCTAGGGTTTCATAGAGTTCCAAAATCGGTCACACCGATAAGTAATTCTCGGTCAGACCGAGTTTTACTTGTGCAATGGCATAAGCCAAATCGGTGGAACCGAGTTTTTCAACTCGGTGGGTCTGAGATGGTTTCGGCGGAAACCTAACCCTAAAATTTTCGAATTAAACCTAATCTATGAGTTCATTGACTGGATAGGAGTTTATCAAACGTGGCAAGAATCATGATGATCACAATGTGCTAGGAATCGGATTGGAGAATAGCACAAAGATCGAGTCCATACCCTAGTTCGGTGGAGACTCGCTACGGCGGCAACAGCGGGGCAGAATTCCCATTGACGGCGACGGAGACCAGCGACTGGAGGCTGCTGGCGGCGAGGAGGACGATCCGGAGACCCAGGAGGCAGAGCGAGCTATGCGCGGGCGAAGAGGTTTCGGAGAAATTTCCAAAATTCTGCCCGTCACTATATATAGGCCGACCCTGTCGGTGTGACCGAGTGGAACAACTCGGTGGCACCGAGATGCAAAACTGTATATAGTTATTGCAACTCGGTGTGACCGAGTGGTTCAAATCGGTTGCACCGAGATCGAAAACCTAGATCAACTTAATGGTCTCGGTAGGACCGAAAGTATGGTACCGGTCAGACCGAGAATCACAAAGAGGTTTTGGAAGTTTAAGTCTATGACGAAGCGGGGACTCCGAGCGCTCCTCACACAGAGTGGTTCGAATCTGACTTGATCAAGTTTTGTGATGCAGCGTGAATAGAGTTTGAGACGAGAAAAGCATAGATAGCTAGAGGAGGTTCTTAGGCATTCTTGTCCATCCACTTGGCAAAAGAAGATAAAGCCAAACAATCAAAACAACAAGTGGATGTCCTCGAATGAGTAAAATATGCAACCAACATGCTCACACAATAAGATGGCAAATGAAATATGCGGCAAAGCATGCACAAACAATTCTAGCATCTATCAAGCAATTTGCGATGACTAGGTCATCTATATATGAGTATATTGACTTAGGAGTCAAGTGAGAACTCTTGATCGTAGGTCATACTCATCGTTTAAGCTCAAGTGGGGTTACCACTTTTACATAAAGCATTGTTGTATTCACATCTTTAGAGTTGCTTTAGCTCAAGAGTAAAGCTCCCCCTAGATGTGATATCCCCCCTAAGAGGGATGAACTAACCTTGGGTTTTGTCGATGATGACTTCATGTAGATGTTGAAGATGTGGATGCTCAATGTTGATGTAGATCACTTGGAGCTATCCATTTGAGTGAATTGCACTTTCAATACCTACATGGGTTAGTCCCACAAGGAACAAACAAGGATATCCATAGACATAGAGTGATGCATACACAAGATGATGTCCATGAAAACTTTTGGTTACCTTGTCCCTTGTCTTACCAACAAGAGGGTTTGTGACTCCTTGAACTAGTGCATGATGTGGAAGTTGATTGCACTTGTTCTTGCCAAAATGCTGAGAGTGAAATATGTTGGTGGAGTCACCCTCAAGAACTCTCTAGTTATTTTTCTTTTGGATCCACACCATCTTGATGGGAATCCTTGGAGTTGTAGTCGTACTTGATGAAGTAGAACTTGACGTGGTCTTGGGAATCCACTTGACTAAGGTCTTAGGAGCTTCTTCAAATGCAGCAATCTCCTCTTGAAGCTTGTCCTTGCCTTTTTGCTTGTAGTCTTGTGGTGGAAGATCATCTTGAGCTTGTATCCCCTTGAAAGAGGTGTCATACTTCTCTTGTTGAGGAACAAACTTTGTCTTGGGGTATTGATCTTCTTCCCATTCAACTCCATTGGCATTGAACTTTCGTTCAAAACCAACACCTTGATTCTTCCGGTGCATTCCTTGCTTGCGCACAATTTCCTCGAATTGCTTGCTCCCGGCAAGGCTTTTGTATACTCCTTTCTCTATAATCCCCTTCAATAAGCTATTTTCTTGCTCAAGTGTAACTTGGCTAAGAGAATCATTAGTGGAATCAAGAGAACTACTAGAAGCAACAATGTTGGATTTAGCATGATCATTGTTACTACTAGAGGAAGAATCTTTCTTGTTCTTGTTACTAGACTTGACTTGAGGCATGTAAGTGGATAATAGTAAACGCTTGGCAATGTAAGAAGAACTTTTCTTGCGGAGATCATCATTGATTGCTTTTAAGAACTCATGCTCTTGCTCAAGATTGAGCTTTTCAAAGCGTAATTTCTCATGAGCTCTTAAAAGTTCTCGATGATCTTCGAAGATAGTTTCATGAGCTAACATGAGAGTGTTTAGTTCTTTAGTTAGAGCCTCAATCTTCTCCTTATCATTGTCATTCGTTTTAGCATGATTAATTGATGTTTCGTCATAGTACTCATCACTAGAGTTTTCAACAAGCAAGTCATCATCACCTAACAAGTCATCTTCATCACTATTAAAATCAACATACTCGGGGTGTGTTACCTTAGGACCTTTGGCCATGAAGCATCTTCCAATTCCTTCATTTGGTCAGTCAAATATGTCATAGGAGTTGGTTGACACAAGTGCTAGACCGGCAACACCTTCATCTTGAGTATCTTCGGAGTCGGAGTGATAACTTCTCTCGGAGTGGCTGTCGGAGTTGGAGCCGGATACCCATTCACCAACATGAGCTTGATGTCTTCGTTTTGTGTAGCTCCTTGATGATTTTTCCTTCCTTTCCGAATCCTTGCTTCTCCGTGAGTATCTCCGTTCATAACGATCATCTCTACTCCTGCTCTCTCTTGGTGGTGATTCTTTGCTTCTTCCTTTTGGAGAATCTTCTCTTCTCTTGTAGGGAGCCGTACACTCATTGGAATAGTGTCCGAGTCTTCCACAATTATAGTAGTTTCGCTCTCGACTAGAAGATCTTTTGTCATTGTAGGACCTTGACTTGAAGCTTCTATCTTTGCTTCTACTCTTGTAGAACTTGTTGAAGTTCTTCACCATTAAGCTCAATTCTTCATTGAAGTTTTGTTTCTCACTTGATGATGTGGGGACTTCACATGAGGCTTTGTAGGCACCACTTGATTTGTTGTGAAGTTCCTCTTTATCCTTGAGTGACATCTCATGAGCAACAATCCTTCCAATCACTTCTGTTGGTTTGAGATCTTTGTAATTGGGCATCATTTGAATCAATGTGCACACGGTATCATATTTCCCATCCAAGGCTCTTCGGATCTTCTTGATGATGAATCTATCGGTCATCTCTTCACTTCCTAAGCCGGCAATCTCATTTGTGATGAGAGCATGCCTAGAGTACATTTCGGTGACACCTTCACCATCCTTCATCTTGAACTTGTCAAGTTGACTTTGGAGCACATCCAACTTGGATTCCTTGACGGAGTCGGTACCTTCGTGCATATCAATCAAAGTGTCCCAAATTTCCTTTGCATTCTCAAGACGGCTGATTTTGTTGAATTCTTCGGGGCACAATCCGTTGAAGAGAATATCACAAGCTTGAGCATTGTATTGCAACATCTTCAACTCATCCGTGGTAGCTTCACGGTTTGGTTCTCTCCCATCAAAGAACTCACCTTGCAAACCAACACAAACAATAGCCCATACGGCGGTGTTATGTCCAAGAATATGCATTTTCATTTTATGCTTCCAACTAGCAAAATTAGTGCCATCAAAGTAAGGACCTCTACGGTGATAATTTCCCTCGCTAGACGCCATACTCTCCTAGGTTGTGAAACCAAGGCTGTGACCACCAAAAGCTATGGAGATCAAGGCAAATGGATACCAAAGCTCTGATACCACTTGTAGGATCGAAAGTATGTCTAGAGGGGGGGGGGTGATTAGACTACTTGACCAAATAAAAACTTAACCTTTTCCCAATTTTAGTTCTTGGCAGATTTTAACTATCTTAGGACAAGTCAAGCAATCATCACACAATTCAAGCAAGCATGCAAAGAGTATATTGGCAGCGGAAAGTAAAGCATGCAACTTGCAAGAATATAAAGGGAAGGGTTTTGAGGATTCAAACGCAATTGGAGACACGGATGTTTTTCCCGTGGTTCGGATAGGTGGCGCTATCCTACATCCACGTTGATGGAGACTTCAACCCACGAAGGGTAACGGTTGCGCGAGTCCACGGAGGGCTCCACCCACGAAGGGTCCACGAAGAAGCAACCTTGTCTATCCCACCATGGCCATCGCCCACGAAGGACTTGCCTCACTAGCGGTAGATCTTCACGAAGTAGGCGATCTCCTTGCCCTTACAAACTCCTTGGTTCAACTCCGCAATCTTGTCGGAGGCTCCCAAGTGACACCTAGCCAATGTAGGAGACACCACTCTCCAAGAAGTAACAAATGGTGTGTTGATGATGAACTCCTTGCTCTTGTGCTTCAAATGATAGTCTCCCCAACACTCAACTCTCTCTCATAGGATTTGGATCTGGTGGAAAGAAGATTTGAGTGGAAAGTGACTTGGGGAAGGCTAGAGATCAAGATTCATATGGTTGGAATGGAGTATCTTGGTCTCAACACATGAGTAGGTGGTTCTCTCTCAGAACATATGAGTTGGAATGGTGTATGTGTTCGGATGGCTCTCTCCACGAGTGAAGAGGAGGTGGAGGGGTATATATAGCCTCCACACAAAATCTAACCATTACACACAATTTACCAATCTCGATGGGACCGAATAAACAAACTCGGTCGGACCGAAATAGTAAACCTAGTGACCGTTAGAGATTTCGGTGGGACTGACATGCAACTCGGTAGGACCGATTCGGTTAGGGTTTGGGCATAACGTAATCTCGATGAGACCGATTGCACAAACTCGGTGAGACCGAGTTTGGTAATAAGCTAACCAGAGAGTTGGTCAGGCAAACTCGGTGGGACCGACTCGCTCTTTCGGTGAGACCGAAAAGTTACAAGAAGGAAACAGAGAGTTTACATTGCAATCTCGGTGGGACCAATTCGCTCTTTCGGTGAGACCGAAAAGTTACGAAAGGGAAACAGAGAGTTTGCAATCCCATCTCGGTGAGACCGAGATCCTTATCGGTAGGACCGAATTGCTAGGGTTTGGCAGTGGCAAATGACAAGTGAAACTCGGTGGTGCCGGATTGAAAGAATCGGTATGACCGAGTTTGGCTTAGGGTTTAGGTCATTTGTGGATATGGGAAAGTAGCTGAGGATTTTGGAGCATATCATTAAGCACATAAAGCAAGAGGCTCATTAAGCAACACCTCATCCCTCCTTGATAGTATTGGCTTTTCCTAAAGACTCAATGTGATCTTGGATCACTAAAATATAAAATGAAGAGTCTTGAACTTTTGAGCTTGAGCCAATTCTTTGTCCTTAGCATTTTGAGGGTTCCACTTTCATATCCATGCCATGCCAATCATTGAGCTTTCCTAAAATAATCATCTTGAAATAGCATTAGCTCAATGAGCTATATGTTGTTATGAATTACCAAAACCACCTAGGGATAGTTGCACTTTCACTTCCCCAACCTCTCCTTCTCCCCTTGCTGGATCAAGGCGTGGGAGACGTCACCGGGCTGCATGTGTGTTGAACGCGGAGGGGTTCGGCGCTTAGATCGGAATCAACCGCGATCTGAATCGCTACGAGTACGACTCCTTCATCCGCGTTCTTGCAACGCTTCCGCTTAGCGATCTACAAGGGTATGTAGATGCACTCCTCTCTCTCGTTGCTAGTGTCTCCATAGATTGATCTTGGTGACACGTAGGAAAATTTTAAATTTCTGCTACGATCCCCAACAGTGGCATCATGAGCTACGTCTATGCGTAGTTTCTATGCGCGAGTAGAACACAAGATTGTTGTGGGCGTCGATTTTGTCAATTTACTTGCTGTTACTAGTCTTATCTTGATTCGGCGGCATCGTGGGATGAAGCGACCCAGACCGACCTTACACGTACGCTTACGTGAGACTGGTTCCACTGACTGACATGCACTAGTTGCATAAGGTGGCTAGCGGGTGTCTGTCTCTCCCACTTTAGTCGGATCGGATTCGATGAAAAGGGTCCTTATGAAGGGTTAATAGAAATTGGCATATCACGTTGTGGTTTTGGCGTAGGTAAGAAACGTTCTTGCTAGAAACCTATAGCAGCCACGTAAAAACTTGCAACAACAATTAGAGGACGTCTAACTTGTTTTTGCAGCATATGCCGTGTGATGTGATATGGCCAAAAGGATGTGATGAATGATATATATGATGTATGAGATTGATCATGTTCTTGTAATAGGAATCACGACTTGCATGTCGATGACTATGATAACCGGCAGGAGCCATAGGAGTTGTCTTAATTTATTTATGACCTGCGTGTCAACATAAACGTCATGTAATTACTTTACTTTATTGCTAACCGTTAGCCATAGTAGTAGAAGTAATAGTTGGCGAGGCAACTTTGTGAAGACACGATGATGGAGATCATGATGACGGAGGTCACGGTGTCATGCCGGTGACAATGATGATCATGGCGCCCCGAAGATGGAGATCAAAAGGAGCAAAATGATATTGGCCATATCATGTCACTATTTGATTGCATGTGATGTTTATCATGTTTTACATCTTATTTTCTTAGAACGACGGTAGCATAAATAAGATGATCCCTCGCCATAATTTCAAGAAAGTGTTCCCCCTAACTGTGCACCGTTGCTAAGGTTCGTGGTTCTGAAGCACCATGTGATGATCGGGTGTGATAGGTTCTAACGTTCGCATACAACGGGTGTAAGCCAGATTTACACACGCAATACACTTAGGTTGACTTGACGAGCCTAGCATGTACAGACATGGCCTCGGAACACGGAAGACCGAAAGGTCGAACATGAGTCGTATAGAAGATATGATCAACATGAAGATGTTGACCGATGATGACTAGTCCGTCTCACGTGATGATCGGACACAGCCTAGTTGACTCGGATCATGTATCACTTAGATGACTAGAGGGATGTCTATCTAAGTGGGAGTTCATTAAATAATTTGATTAGATGAACTTAATTATCATGAACATAGTCAAAAAGGTCTTTGCAAATTATGTCGTAGCTTTCTCTATAGTTCTACTGTTTCAGATATGTTCCTAAAGAAAATTTAGTTGAGAGTTGACAGTAGCAACTATGCGGACTGGGTCCGTAAACTGAGGATTGTCCTCATTGCTGCACAGAAGGATTATGTCCTTAATGCACCGCTCAGTGTGCTGATCCTCAAGCATCGTATGTAGATGTTGGGAAACATCTGACATACACGTTTCGATGACTACGTGATAGTTCAGTGCGTAATGCTAACAGTTTAGAATTGTGGCACCAAAGACGGTTTTTGAAACGTCGCATAACATATGAGATGTTCCAAAGACTGAAATTGGGATTTCAGTCTAGTGCCCACATCAAGAGGTATGAGACCTCTGACAAGTTTCTTAAGCCTGCAAACTAAGGGAGAAAAACTCAATCGTTGAGCATGTGCTTAGATTGTCTGAGTACTGCAATCGCTTGAATCGAGTGGGAGTTAATCTCCAGATGAGATAGTGATGGTTCTCCATAGTCACTGCCACCAAGCTATTGGAGCTTCATGATGAAGTATAACATATCAGGGATAGACATGATCATCCTTGAGCAACTCGCGATGTTTGACACCACGAAAGTAGAAATCAAGTAGGAGCATCAATTGTTGATGGTTAAACCACTAGTTTCAAGAAGGGCAAGGGAAAGAAGGGATACTTAATGAGACGACAAATCAGTTGCTGCTCTAGTGAAGAAACCCAAGGTTGAACCAAACCCGAGACTAAGTGCTTCTATAATGAGGGGAACGGTCACTGAAGCAGAACTACCCTAGATACTTGGTAGATGAGAAGGCTGGCAAGGTCGACAGAAGTATTTTGGATATACGTCATATTATTGTGTACTTTACTAGTACTCCTAGTAGCACCAGGGTAATAAATACCGGTTCAGTTGCTAAGTGTTAGTAACTCGAAATAAAAGGATACGGAATAAACGGAGACTAGCTAAAGGTGAGATGACGATATGTGTTGGAAGTGTTTCCAAGGTTGATATGATCAAGCCTCGCATGCTCCCTCTACCATCGAGATTGGTGTTAAACCTAAATAATTGTTATTTGGTGTTTGCGTTGAGCATAGACATGATTGGATTATGTTTATCGCAATACGGTTATTCATTTAAGGAGAATAATGGTTACTCTGTTTATTTGAATAATACCTTCAATGGTCTTGCACCTAAAATGAATGGTTCATTGAATCTCGATCGTAGTGATACACATGTTCATGCCAAAAGATATAAGATAGTAATGATAGTACCACATACTTGTGGCACTGCCATTTGAGTCATATTGGTATAAAATGCATGAAGAAGCTCCATGTTGATGGATCTTTGGACTCACTCGTTTTGAAAAGATTGAGACATGCGAACCATGTCTATTGGTGGATATGCATGAAGACACTCCATGCAGATGGATCGTTTAGACTCACTCGATTTTGAATCACTTGAGACATGCAAATCATACCACATGGGCAAGATGACTGAAAGGCCTCATTTTCAGTAAGATGGAGCAAGAAAGCAACTTGTTGGAAATAATACATTTTGATGTGTGTAGTCCAATGAGTGCTGAGGCACGCAGTGGATATCGTTATGTTCTTACTTCACAGATGATTTGAGTAGATGCTGAGTATATTTACTTGATGAAACACAAGTCTGAATTATTGAAAGGTTCAAGTAATTTCAGAGTGAAGTTGAAGATCGTCGTGACAAGATGATAAAATGTCGATGATATGATCATAGAGATGAATATCTGAGTTACGAGTTTGGCACACAATTAAGACATTGTGGAAATTGTTTCACAACTAATACCGCCTGGAACACCATAGTGTGATGATGTCTCTTATCGAATTACCACTATCGTTTATGGGTTAGGCATTAGAGACAACCACATTCACATTAAATAGGGCACCACACAATTCCGTTGAGACGACACCGTATGAACTATAGGTCGAGAGAAACCTAAGTTGTCGTTTCTTAAAAGTTTGGGGCTGCAATGCTTATGTGAAAATGTTTCAGGCTGATAAGCTCGAACCCAAAGCGGATAAATGCATCTTCATAGAATACCCAAAAATAGTTGGGTATACCTCCTATTTCAAATCCGGAAGCAAAAGTGATTGTTTCTAGAAACGGGTCCTTCCTCGAGGAAAAGTTTCTCTCGAAAGAATTGAGTGGGAGGATGGTGGAGACTTGATGAGGTTATTGAACCGTCACTTCAACTAGTGTGTAGCAGGGCACAGGAAGTTGTTTCTGTGGCACCTACACCAATTGAAGTGGAAGCTTATGATAGTGATCATGAAACTTCGGATCAAGTCACTACCAAACCTCATTGGTCGACAAGGATGTGTACTACTTCAGAGTGGTACGTAATCCTGTCTTGGAAGTCATGTTGCTAGACAAAAATGAACCTACGAGCTATGGAGAAGCGATGGTGGGCCCGGATTCTGACAAATGGCTCGAGGCCATAAAATCTGAGAAAGGATCCATGTATAAAACAAAGTATAGACTTTGAAAGAACTACTTGATGGTCGTAAGGCTGTTGGGTGCAGATGGATTTTAAAAGGAAGACAGACAATGATGGTAAGTGCCACCATTAAGAAAGCTTGACTTGTCGTTAAGATGTTTCCCGACAAGTTCAAGGAGTTGACTATGATGAGACTTTCTCACTCATAGCGATGCTAAGAGTCTGTTGGAATTATGTTAGCAGTTACTGCATTATTTATGAAATCTTGCAGATAGGATGTCAAAACATTGTTTCCTCGACATTTTTTTCTTGAGTAAAGGTTTATGTGATACAACCAGAAGGTTTTGTCAATCCTGAAAGATGCTGACAAGTATGCAAAGCTCCAGCAATCCTTCTAAGGACTGGAGTAAGCATCTCGGAGTTGGAATGTACACTTTGATGAGATGATCAAAGATTTTGGGTTTATACAAAGTTTATGAGAAACTTGTATTTCCAAAGAAGTGAGTGGGAGAACTATAGAATTTTTTATGAGTATATGTTGTTAACATATTGTTGATCAAAAATGATGTAGAATTTCTGGAAAGCATGCAGGGTTATTTGAAAAGTGTTTTTTGATGGAAAACCTGGATTAAGCTACTTGAACATTGAGCATCAAGATCTATAAGGATAGATGAAAAACGCTTAATAGTACTTTCAAATGAATACATACCGTGACAAGATTTTGAAGGAGTCCAAAATAGATCAGCAAAGAAAGAGTTCTTGGCTGTGTTACAAGGTGTGAGTATTGAGTAAGACTCAAGACCTGACCACGGCAGAAGAGAGAGAAAGGACGAAGGTCGTCCCCTATGCTTTAGACATAGGCTCTATAGTATGCTATGCTGTGTACCGCACCTGAAGTGTGCCCTGCCATGAGTCAGTCAAGGGGTACAAGAGTGATCCAGGAATGGATCACATGACAGCGGTCGAACTTATCCTTAGTAACTAGTGGACTAAGGAATTTTCTCGATTATGGAGGTGGTAAAAGAGTTCGTCGTAAAGGGTTACGTCGATGCAAACTTTGACACTAATTCGGATGACTCTGAGGAGTAAATTGGATTCGTATAGTAGAGCAGTTATTTGGAATAGCTCCAAGTAGCACGTGGTAGCTGCATCTACAAGATGACATAGAGATTTGTAAAGCACACATGGATCTGAAAGGTTGAGACCCATTGACTGATAAACCTCCCTCACAAGCAAGATATGAACATACCCCATGGATGTTGGATTCATTACAATCACATAGTGATGTGAACTAGATTATTGACTCTAGTCCAAGTGGGAGACTATTGGAAATATGCCCTAGAGGTAATAATAAAATGGTTATTATTGTATTTCCTTGTTCATGATAATTGTCTATTGTTCATGCTATAATTGTATTAACCGGAAACTGCAATACATGTGTGAATACATAGACCACAACATGTCCCTAGTAAGCTTCTAGTTGACTAGCTCGTTGATCAATAGATGGTCATGGTTTCCTGACCATGGACATTGGATGTCATTGATAATGGGATCACATCATTAGGAGAATGATGTGATGGACAAGACCCAATCCTAAGCCTAGCACAAGATCGTATAGTTCGTCTGCTAAAGCTTTTCTAATGTCAAGTATCATTTCCTTAGACCATGAGATTGTGCAACTCCCGGATACCGTAGGAGTGCTTTGGGTGTACCAAACATCACAACGTAACTGGGTGGCTATAAAGGTGCACTACGGGTATCTCCGAAAGTGTCTGTTGGGTTGGCACGAATCGAGACTGGGATTTGTCACTCCCTATGACGGAGAGGTATCTCTGGGCCCACTCGGTAGGACATCATCATAATGTGCACAATGTGACCAAGGAGTTTATCACGGGATGATGTGTTACGGAACGAGTAAAGAGACTTGCCGGTAACGAGATTGAACAAGGTATCGGGATATTGACGATCGAATCTCGGGCAAGTATCATACCAGTAGACAAAGAGAATTGTATACGGGATTGTTTGAATCCTTGACATCGTGGTTCATCTGATGAGATCATCGTGGAACATGTGGGAGCCAACATGGGTATCCAGATCCCACTGTTGGTTATTGGCCGGAGAGTTGTCTCGGTCATGTCTACATGGTTCCCGAACCCGTAGGGTCTACACACTTAAGGTTCAATGACGCTAGGGTTATAGGGAAAGTATGTACGCGGTTACCGAATGTTGTTCGGAGTCCCGGATGAGATCCCGGACGTCACGAGGAGTTCCGGAATGGTCCGTAGGTAAATATTTATATATGGGAAGTCCCGTTTTGGTCACCGAAAAAAGTTTCGGGTGCTATCGGTAACGTACCGGGACCACCGGGAGGGTCCCGGGGGTCCATCGGGTGGGGCCACCAGCACTAGAGGGCTATGTGGGTCAAGTGTGGGAGGGTACCAGCCCCATGTGGGCTGGTGCACCCCCCACCAAGGCCCAAGGCGCAGGGAGAGTGGGAGGGGGCAAACCCTAGGTCTAGATGGGCCTTAAGGCCCACCCTAGGGCGCCCCCTCTCTCTTCCCCCCTTGGCCGCACCCTAGATGGGTTTTGGGGGCTGCCGCCACCCCTAGGGAGGGAACCCTAGATGGGGGCGCAGCCTCTCCCCTTCCCCTATATATACTTGAGGTATTGGGGGCTGCAAAACACACGGGATGAACTCTCTCTTGGCGCAGCCCTACCTCTATCCCTCCTCGTCTCTCGTAGTGCTTGGCGAAGCCCTGTTGGAGTCCCGCGCTCCTACACCACCACCACGCCGTCGTGCTGCTGCTGGACGGAGTCTTCCCCAACCTCTCCTTCCCCCCTTGCTGGATCAAGGCGTGGGAGACATCACCGGGCTGCATGTGTGTTGAACACAGAGGCGCCGTTGTTCGGTGCTTAGATCGGAATCAACCGTGATCTGAATCACTACGAGTACGACTCCTTCATCCGCGTTCTTGCAACGCTTCCGCTTAGCAATCTACAAGGGTATGTAGATGCACTCCTCTCCCTCGTTGATAGTCTCTCCATAGATTGATCTTGGTGACACATAGGAAAATTTTAAATTTCTGCTATGATCCCCAACAAAAGCATGTCACTTACCTCTCAAACTAGAACATAAGGCATGTTGGGCTATTAAAGAGCTCAATTATGATTTCAATCTTGCCGATGAGAAGAGGTTATTTGACATTTGCTCACTGTATGAATGGAGAACCCAAGCCTATGAGAGCGCCAAACTATTTAAAGAAAAAGTTAAAAGATGGCATGACAAAAGGATACAAAAGTGTGAGTTTAATGTAGGTGATTATGTATTATTATACAACTCTCGTTTAAGATTTTTTGCAGGAGAACTTCTCTCTAAATGGGAAGGTCCTTACGTTATCGAGGAGGTCTATCATTCCGGTGCCATAAAAAACAAAAACTTCGAAGGCACAAATCCGAGGGTGGTGAACGGCCGAAGAATCAAACATTATATCTCAGGTAATCCTATAAATGTTGAAACTAATGTTATTGAAACCGTAACCCCGGAGGAATACATAAGGGACACTTTCCGGAACGTTTCAGACTCCGAAAAGGAATAGGTACGTGGTACGGTAAGTAAACTGACTCCAAAATAGTTCTAATGGCATTTTTTCTCCGTTTTGGAATATTTAGAAAAATAGGGAATTAAGAAGCAGTCTGGGAAGGACACGAGGCTTCCACGAGGGTGGGAGGCGCGCCCTACCACCCTGGGCGCATCCCCTTGCCTCGTGGGCACGTCATGCACTCTCCAGACTCCGTTTTCTTGCACGATACGTATTTTGGTATGTAAAAATTCATTATATAATCTCTCGATGGTTTTGACCACAGTGTCACGCAAATATCTCTTGTCTTTGTTTCGAGTTGTTTCTCTGACAGATCTAGGTTGTCATGTCGTCTTCAAATGCCCCCAAGGACAAGTTCTTCGAGAAGGTCATCAACCCCTACCTTGCGGAGGTGCTGCAACACCCTCAAACCATTGAGATGCGTGAGGGGTTGTTGCACATCCGCAATGTTGAGGGACCTGATAACCCACAAGTATAGGGGATCACAACAGCTTTCGAGGGTAGAGTATTCAACCCAAATTTATTGATTCGACACAAGGGGAGCCAAAGAATATTCTCAAGTATTAGCAGCTGAGTTGTCAATTCAACAACACCTGGGAACTTAGTATCTGCAGCAAGGTGTTTAGTAGCAAAGTAATATGATAGTGATGGTAACGGTAACAAAAGAGTAACGAAAGGAAAGTAATGTTTTTGGTATTTTGTAGTGATTGTAACAATAGCAACGGGAAAGTAAATAAGCGTAAACCAGTATATGGAAAGCTCGTAGGCATCGGATCAATGATGCATAATTATGCCGGATGCGGTTCATTATGTAACACTCATAACATAGGGTGACACAGAACTAGCTCCAATTCGTCAATGTAATGTAGGCATGTATTCCGAATATAGTCATACGTGCTTATGGAAAAGAACTTGCATGACATCTTTTGTCCTACCCTCCCGTGGCAGCGGGATCCTAATGGAAACTAAGGGATATTAAGGCCTCCTTTTAATAGAGAACCGGAACAAAGCATTAGCACATAGTGAATACATGAACTCCTCAAACTACGGTCATCACCAGTAAGTATCTCGATTATTGTCACTTCGGGGTTAATGGATCATAACACATAATAGGTGACTATAGACTTGCAAGATAGGATCAAGAACTCTCATATATTGATGAAAACATAATAGGTTCATATCTGAAATCATGGCACTCGGGCCCTTGTGACAAGCATTAAGCATAAGAAAGTCATAGCAACATCAATCTCAGAACATAGTGGATACTAGGGATCAAACCCTAACAAAACTAACTCGCTTACATGGTGAATCTCATCCAACCCATCACCGTCCAGCAAGCCTACGATGGAATTACTCACGCACGGCGGTGAGCATCATGAAATTGGTGATGGAGGATGGTTGATGATGACGACGGCAACGAATCCCTCTCTCCGGAGCCCTGAACGGACTCCAGATCAGCCCTCTCGAGAGGTTTTAGGGCTTGGCGGCGGCTCCGTATCGTAAAACGCGATGATTTCTTCTCTCTTGTTTTTTTCTCCCCGAAAGCAGTTATATAGAGTTGGAGTTGGAGTCGGGGGGTCTCTAGGGGGCCCACGAGGTAGGGGGGCACGCCCTAGGGGGGGGGCACCCCCCACCCTTGTGGCAAGGGTGTGGGCCCCCTGGTCTTCGTCTTTGGCGAGGATTTTTTATTATTTATTGTAAGATATTCCGTGGAGTTTTAGGTCATTCTGAGAACTTTTGTTTTCTGCACATAAAACAACATCATGGCAATTCTACTGAAAACAGTGTTAGTCCGGGTTAGTTCCATTCAAATCATACAAGTTAGAGTCCAAAACAAGGGCAAAAGTGTTTCGAAAAGTAGATACGACGGAGACGTATTAACTCCCCCAAGCTTAAACCCTTGCTTGTCCTCAAGCAATTCAGTTGACAAACTGAAAGAAATAAAGAAAAACTTTTACAAACTCTGTTTGCTCTTGTTGTTATAAATATGTCAAGCTAGCATTCAAGTTTTCAGGAAAGATTATAACTAACCACATTTTCAATAATTGTCAGGTCTCATGATTACCCATATCAATAGCATAATCAAGTAGCAAGCCATAATAATAAATCTCGGATGACAACACTTTCTCAAAACAATCATAATATGATATAACAAGATGGTATCTCGCTAGCCCTTCCTGAGGCCGCAAAACATAAATGCAGAGCACCTTTAAAGATCAAGGACTGACTAGACATTGTAATTCATGGTAAAAGAGATCCAATCATAGTCACACCCAATATAAATTAATAGTAATGAATGCAAATGACAGTTGCGCTCTCCAGCTAGTGCTTTTTAATAAGAGGATGATGACTCAGCATAAAAGTAAATAGATAGGCCCTTCGCAGAGGGAAGCAGGGATTTGTAGAGGTGCCAGAGCTCGGTTTTGAAATAGAGGTGAATAACATTTTGAGCGGTATACTTTCATTGTCAACATAACAACCAAGAGATGGTGACATCTTCCATGCTACACACATTATAGGCAGATCCCAAATAGAATGGTAAAGTTTATACTCCCCCTCCACCAACAAACATCAATCCATGGCTTGCTCGAAACAACGAGTGCCTCCAACATACATTAGGTCCCAGGGGGAGTTTTGTTTGCAATTATTTCGATTTAGTTTCCATAAAGCATGGGACTGGGCATCCCGGTGACCAGCCATTTATCTCATGAGTGAGGAGCGGAGTCCACTCCTCTTGAGAATAACCCGCCTAACATGGAAGATACAGACAACCCTAGTTGATACATGAGCTATTCGAGCTTACAAAACAAGATGATTATTTGAAGGTTTAGAGTTTGGCACACACAAATTTACTTGGAACGGCAGGTAGATACCGCATATAGGAAGGTATAGTGGACTCATCTGGAATAACTTTGGGGTTTAATGAGTTTGGATGCACAAGCAGTATTCCCGCTTAGTACAGGTGAAGGCTAGAAAAGACTGGGAAGCGACCAACTAGAGAGCGACAACAGCCATGTACATGCATTAAAATTAATAAACATTGGATGCAAGCGTGAGTAGGATATAATCCACCATGAACATAAATATCGTGAAGGCTATGTTGATTTGTTTCAACTACATGCGTGAACATGTGCCAAGTCAAGTCACTTAAATCATTCAGAGGAGGATACCACCCTATCATACCACATCATAACCATTTTAATAGCATGTTGGCACGCAAGGTAAACCATTATAACTCATAGCTAATCAAGCATGGCACAAGCAACTATGATCTCTAATTGTCATTGCAAACATGTTTATTCATAACAAGCTGAATCAAGAATGATGAACTCATCATATTTACAAAAACAAAAGAGGTCGAGTTCATACCAACTTTTCTCATCTCAGTCAGTCCATCATATATCATCATAATTGCCTTTCACTTGCATGACAGAACGATGTGAATAATAATAAGAGTGCACGTGCGTTGGACTAAGCTGGAATCTGCGAGCATTCAATAAACAGGAGAAGACAAAGCAATATGGGCTCTTGGTTAAATCAACAACAAAGCATATAAGAGCCACTTCAACAATTTAATCATGGTCTTCTCCTATGGACCCCCAAAGAAAAGAAAAGAAATAAAACTATTTACACGGGAAAGCTCCCAACAAGCAAAAGAAGAACATGAAATCTTTTTGGGTTTTCTTTTTAATTACTACTACAAGCATGGAAAGTAAATTAATTAAAAGCTACAACTATTTTTTTGTTTTTTTCTTAAGGTTTATTAAACACACAAGAAGAAAGCATAAAAGGAAATAAACTAGCATGGATGATACAATGAAAAAGTATGAGCACCGACATCTAGCAATGAGTGTGTGTGAACATAAATGTAATGTTTGTGAGAAATACGTACTCCCCCAAGCTTAGGCTTTTGGCCTAAGTTGGTCTATGGCCACGGCTTGCCTGGCTGATATCCATAATAATAGTTGTTGGGGTCGTACTGTGATGCAGCAGCTATCGCCTGCTGAGCTGCAGCATGGCGACGAGCAGCCTCTTCTCTCCTCTCGTACTCATCTACTTCCTCTCTGGTAATAGTATATCCTCCTCTTGCCTGATAATCAAAGAAAGCAGGAGCAGGGAGAGTAATACGAACAACACGACGTCTGTCAAAGATTAGTCGATACTGGAGAGGTGATTCATTCCTCTCGACAAACTGGTGGTGAACCATAGCATTAAAATCTAGATAGGCAGGAGGTAGTTCAATATCATCTTCGCGCACATCTATACCAAGAAAATTAGCTACGCGGGTTGCACAAATTCCACCAAAGAAATCTCCATTATGTCTATTAAGATGCAGCCTATGTGCAACAATGGCTCCCAAATTATATGATTTGTCTCCTAACACAACACTCCTAAGAATACTGAGGTCAGGGACACACACGTGACATGCCTCGTCTTTACCATTTATGCATCTACCTATGAAGAGAGCAAAATAATGTATAGCAGGAAAGTGAATGCTCCCTATGGTAGCTTGTGTAATGTCTCTAGATTCTCCCATAGTTATATTAGCAAGAAAATCTCTAAATTCATATTTGCGAGGGTCCCTTATACTACCCCATTGTGGAAGTTTGCAGGCAGTGGTAAAATCCTCTAAGTCCATGGTATAAGATTTGTCATAAAGATCAAACAGGACAGTTGGAGAATTACGTGAAGTAGAAAATTCAAACCTCCTCACAAAGGAGCTAGTGAGCTCATGATACTGACTGCACTTCTCTTCCTCGAAGCTCATGAGATAAGCGTTATGCAAATATGCGTTGAATTCTTCTTTTATTCCCGCTTGATTCATAAAATTTTCAGAAGGCCACTCACAAGGACGCACTAGAGCGTCTCTTGGTGGCTCTTCATCAGCATCACGCATTGCAAACCTGGGTCCTTGCTTCCTTGAAGAACCACCTTGGAACATTTTCCTAAGCATTTTTCTTCCTCTGAAAAAATCTAAATTTTTTTAGTAACTTCAAAATAAAAGTAAACTAAACTCAATAATATTGATGGCAACTACTCCTACAAGTACCTACAGCCTATATCATGCATCAAAACTACTTTTGACCATATAAATTTGACATGCAAGCTCAAGAATAGGGTCACCTAAGCAGCAAAAATTTGCAATGAATAAAGCACTAGAAAAAAAACTAATTGGACCAATGGAGGAGTCACATACCAATGAACAATCTCCCCAAGAAGTTTTGTGAGAGGTGCTTTGAGCAAGGAGATCGAAAATGGCAGCAAAACGAGCTTGGACTCGGGTTTGAGCTGGTTTTTCGTGTTTGGGGGAGAAGAAGGAGTGTGTGGGTGAAAGAATAAGTGGAGGAGGGCCACTGTGGGCCCATGACGCAGGGGGGCGCCCTAGGGGGTGGCGCGCCGTCCACCCTCGTGGCAAGGTGGTTGCCCCCCCCTGGTGTGTTCTTTGTTCCATAAATCCTCAAATATTCTAGAAAAAAATCATATTTAATTTTCAGGGCATTTGGAGAACTTTTATTTTCGAGGTATTTTTATATTGCATGGATAATCAGATAACAGACAGAAAATTATTTATTTTTACTTTATTTCAACTAAATAACAGAAAATATAGAGAGGGTACAGAAGGTTGTGCTTCTAGTTTCATCCATCTCATGATCGTCAAAAGGAATCCACTAACAAGGTTGATCAAGTCTTGTTAACAAACTCATTCCGATTAACATGAAACCAGAGAAATTTCGAATAACACTATGTTTCCTCAATGGGGATATGCACATCCCCAATAATAAGTATACCATATTTCTTCTTGACAGTAGGAAGAGGAAATTCAACACCTCCAAATATAATCGATGGAATTTTTCCGATAGAATTGATACTATGAACTAGAGGTTGTTTCTTTGGAAAGTGTATCGTATGCTCATTACCATTAACATGAAAAGTGACATTGCCTTTGTTGCAATCAATAACAGCCCCTGCAGTATTAAGAAAAGGTCTTCCAAGAATAATAGACATACTATCGTCCTCAGGAATATCAAGAATAACAAAGTCCGTTAAAATAGTAACGTTTGCAACTACAAGAGGCACATCCTCACAAATACCGACAGGTATAGCAGTTGATTTATTAGCCATTTGCAAAGATATTTCAGTAGGTGTCAACTTATTCAAGTCAAGTCTACGATATAAAGAGAGAGGCATAACACTAACACCGGCTCCAAGATCACATAAAGCAATTTTAACATAGTTTCTTTTAATGGAGCATGGTATAGTAGGTACTCCTGGATCTCCAAGTTTCTTTGGTATTCCACCCTTAAAAGTATAATTAGCAAGCATGGTGGAAATTTCAGCTTCCAGTATCTTTCTTTTATTTGTAATAATATCTTTCATGTACTTAGCATAAGGATTCATTTTGAGCATATCAGTTAATCGCATACGCAAAAAGATAGGTCTAATCATTTCAGCAAAGCGCTCAAAATCCTCATCATCCTTTTTCTTGGATGGTTTGGGAGGAAAAGGCATGGGTTTCTGAACCCATGGTTCCCTTTATTTACCATGTTTCCTAGCAACAAAGTCTTTCTTATCATAACGTTGATTCTTTGATTGTGGGTTATCAAGATCAACAGCAGGTTCAATTTCTACATCATTATCATTACTAGGTTGAGCATTATTATGAACTCATTATTAACATTTTCATTAGGTTCATGTTCATTGCCAGATTGTGTTTCAGCATCAGACATAGAGATATCATTTGGATTATCAGGTGGTTCAGCAATAGGTTCACTAGAAGTTTGCACAGTTCTATCATTTTTTCTTTTTCTTCCTTTTAGAAGAACTAGGTGCATCAATATTATTTCTCTGAGAATCTTGCTCAACTCTCTTAGGGTGGCCTTCAGGATACAAAGGTTCTTGAGTCATTCTACCAGTTCTAGTAGCCACTTTAACAACATAATTATTTTTCTTACTATTCATCTCATTGAGCAATTCCTTTTGAGATTTAAGTACTTGTTCTACTTGAGTGGTGACCATAGAAGCATGTTTGCTAACGAGTTTGAGTTCACCTCTAATATTAGCCATATAATCACCCAAGTATTTAATCATATCAGCATCTTGTTTTAATTGTCTACCAAAATAAGCATTGAAGTCTTCTTGCTTAAACATAAAATTATCAAACTCATCCAAGCATTGACTAGCAATTTTAGTAGGAGGGATTTCAGCTTTATCATACCTATAGAGAGAATTTACCTTTACTACCTGTGTCGGGTTATCGAGGTCTGGTGGTTCTTCAATAAATAAAGGATTAAGATCATATGTTTCTTCAATAGGCGGTAAATTAAGACCATGTATTTCTTCAATAGGAGGTAAATTCTTAACATCTTCAGCTTTAATACCTTTTTCTTTCATAGAATTCTTTGCCTCTTGCATATCTTCCGGACTAAGAAATAGAACACCTCTCTTCTTTGGAGTTGGTTTAGGAGTAGGATCATTAATTGGAGCAGGAGCTGGCTCAGGAGGTGCCCAATTATTTTCATTTGTCAACATATTATTCAATAAGATCTCAGCTTCATCTGGTGTTCTTTCCCTGAAAAGAGAACCAGCACAACTATCCAGGTAATCTTTGGAAGCATCGGTTAGTCCATTATAAAAGATATCAAGTATTTCATTTTTCTTAAGAGGATGATCAGGCAAAGCATTAACTTGAGAAGCCTCCCCCAAGCTTGTGGGAGACTCTCTTCTTTAATTTGCACAAAGTTGTATATTTCCTTTAAAGCAGCTTGTTTCTTATGTGCAGGGAAATATTTAGCAGAGAAGTAGTAAATCATATCCTGGGGACTATGCACACAACCAGGATCAACAGAATTAAACCATATCTTAGCATCACCCTTTAATGAGAACGAAATTATTTTAAGGATATAAAAATAGCGAGATCTCTCATCATTAGTGAACATGGTGGCTATATCATTTAATTTAGTAAGATGTGCCACAATAGTTTCAGATTCATAGCCATGAAAAGGATCAGATTCAACTAAAGTAATTATATCAGGATCAACAGAGAATTCATAATCCTTATCAATAACACAGATAGGTGAAGTAGCAAAAGCAGGGTCAGGTCTCATCCTAGCATTTAGAGATTGCTCATTCCATTTAGCTAATAACCTTTTGAGTTCATATCTATCTTTGCAAGCTAAAATAGCTAAAGAAGCTTCTTGATCAAATAAATAACCCTCAGAAATAACAAGTGATTCTTCATCATCACTTTCATCTTCACAATCAGATTCAATATTTTCAATCTCTCTAGCCCTAGCAAGTCGTTCCTCGAGAAAATCACTAAGTGGCATAGTAGTATCAGGCATAAAGGTAGTTTCATCATAAGTACCATGCACATCAGAAGTAGCATCATCAATAACATGCGATATATCAGAACGAATAGCAGAAGAAGGTTTAGGTGTCGCAAGCTTACTCATAATAGAAGGTGAATCAAGTGCAGAGCTAGATGGCAGTTCCTTACCTCCCCTCATAGTTGAGGGATAAATTGTTATCTTAGCGTCTTTCAAGTTCTTCATAATGATAAGCAGATATAAATCCCAAGTGACTCAAAGAATAGAGCTATGCTCCCCGGCAACAGAGCTAGAAATTAGTCTTGATAACCCACAAGTATAGGGGATCGCAACAGCTTTCGAGGGTAGAGTATTCAACCCAAATTTATTGATTTGACACAAGGGGAGCCAAAGAATATTCTCAAGTATTAGCAGCTGAGTTTTCAATTCAACCACACCTGGAAACTTAGTATCTGCAGCAAGGTGTTTAGTAGCAAAGTAATATGATAGTGGTGGTAACGGTAACAAAACAGTAACGAAAGCAAAGTAATGTTTTTGGTATTTTGTAGTGATTGTAACAATAGCAACGGGAAAGTAAATAAGCATAAACCAGTATAAGGAAAGCTCGTAGGCATCGGATCAACGATGGATAATTATGCCGGATGCGGTTCATCATGTAACAATCATAACATAGGGTGACATAGAACTAGCTCCAATTCGTCAATGTAATGTACGCATGTATTCCGAATATAGTCATACGTGCTTATGGAAAAGAACTTGCATGACATCTTTTGTCCTACCCTCCCGTGGCAGCGGGGTCCTAATGGAAACTAAGGGGTATTAAGGCCTCCTTTTAATAGAGAACCGGAACAAAGCATTAGCACATAGTGAATACATGAACTCCTCAAACTACGGTCATCACCGGTAAGTATCCCGATTATTGTCACTTCGGGGTTAACGGATCATAACACATAATAGGTGACTATAGACTTGCAAGATAGGATCAAGAACTCTCATATATTGATGAAAACATAATAGGTTCAGATCTGAAATCATGGCACTCGGGCCCTAGTGACAAGCATTAAGCATAGCAAAGTCATAGCAACATCAATCTCAGAACATAGTGGATACTAGGGATCAAACCATAACAAAACTAACTCGATTACATGGTGAATCTCATCCAACCCAACGCCGTCCAGCAAGCCTACGATGGAATTACTCACGCACGGTGGTGCGCATCATGAAATTGGTGATGGAGGATGGTTGATGATGACGACAGCGACGAATCCCCCTCTCCGGAGCCCCGAATGGACTCCAGATCAGCCCTCCCGAGAGGTTTTAGGGCTTGGCAGCGGCTCCGTATCGTAAAACGTGATGATTTCTTCTCTCTTATTTTTTCTCCCCGAAAGCAGTTATATAGAGTTGGAGTTGGAGTCGGGGGGTCTCCAGGGGGCCCACGAGGTAGGGGGGCGCGCCCTAGGGGGGGCGCCCCCCACCCTCGTGGCAAGGGTGTGGGCCCCCTGCTCTTCATCTTTGGTGAGGATTTTTTATTATTTATTGTAAGATATTCCGTGGAGTTTCAGGTCATTCCGAGAACTTTTGTTTTCTGCACATAAAACAACATCATGGCAATTCTGCCGAAAACAGCGTCTATTCGGGTTAGTTCCATTCAAATCATACAAGTTAGAGTCCAAAACAAGGGCAAAAGTGTTTAGAAAAGTAGATAAGACGGAGACGTATCGGGACCAAGGAGGACCAGAAGCACGGAGGCAAGGCTCGAGGCATTGGAGCAACAAGTTTTCAAGTGTCATGAGATGGTGGAGCGTGGACTCGACTCCAATCACCTAATGATCACGGAGTTCACCAACAACCACAAGCTGGACGTCAAGGACATCGGGGAGGCCATCTTCAAGCTTCATGAGAAAATTGAGCACCTCCAAGCCCAGATCTATGTCCTGCAAAATCAAAACTATGAGTATGAATATAGATTCAAGAGGATGAGTTTGGCTGCAGATTTGAGGATGCAGGAGACTCGATCATCCTTCTATGATGGTGAGCCCATGCCTTGGAAGAGGGACAGCAAGCCTACATCATCAACAACTCCATCTCCTTCACCGGCAAAAGAGATATAAAACACATGGGTATGGGCACTCCCCTTGGCAACTGCCAAGCTTGGGGGAGTGCCCCGGTATCGTATCACCATCACTTTTATCTTTACTATTTTCTTAGTTCGATCCTTTTGGTTATATCTTGATATAGTATAATAAAGTTTTAGTATGATCTAGTTGTGAGTTTTGCTTTATGATTCTTCTATGTAATCGAGTCCGTGAGCCATATATAATAAAGATTAGTGTTGAGTCAAGGGCTTGATTATTTTGCTATGATCTTGAGGGAATAAAATAAAAGAGAAAGAATAAAAAGAAATAAAGAGATCATATGGATCTTATGGAGAGTAATGAGCTCACATATAAATAGTGTGATGAATAAAAGTTGTTGAGAGTTCACAAACATAGTTTTGGTCATCGTTGCAATTAATAGGAAGTAATAAAGAAAGAGAGGTGTTCACATATAAATACACTATCTTGGACATCTTTTATGATTGTGAGCACTCATTAAAATATGACATGCTAAAGAGTTGACGTTGGACAAGGAAGACAACGTAATGGGTTATGTTTTCTTACATCTGAGATAAATTATATTGTCATGGATCATCCAACATGTTGAGCTTGCCTTTCCCTCTCATGCTAGCCAATTCTTTGCACCAAGTAGAAATACTACTTGTGCTTCCAAATACCCTTAAAACCAGTTTTGCCATGAGAGTCCACCATATCTACCTATGGATTGAGTAAGATCCTTCAAGTAAGTTGTCATCGGTGGAAGCAATAAAAATTGCTCTCTAAATATGTATGACTTATTAGTGTGGGAGAAAATAAGCTTTATACGATCTTGTGATGTGGAAGAAATAAAAGCAATGGACTTCATAATAAAGGTCCATATCACAAGTGGCAATATAAAGTGACGTTCTTTCGCATTAAGATTTTGTGCATCCAACCATAAAAGCGCATGACAACCTCTGCTTCCCTCTGCGAAGGGCCTATCTTTTACTTTTATCTTCTACCTTATGCAAGAGTCATGGTGATATTCACCTTTCCTTTTTACATTTTATCCTTTGGCAAACACAATGTGTTGGAAAGATCCAGATATTTATAGCTAATTGGATGTGAGTTTTCATGAACTGTTATTGTTGACATTACCCTTGAGGTAAAAAGTTGGGGGCAAAACTATAAGCCCCTATCTTTCTCTGTGTCCGGCTAAAACTCCATACCCATAAGTATTGCATGAGTGTTAGCAATTGTGAAAGACTAAATGATAGTTGAGTATGTGGACTTGCTGAAAAGCTCTTATATTGACTCTTTCCTTGTGACGCCCGGATAATCAAGCTACAGTAACCTCTGCTAAGAATGCCACGTCACCTCGATTACGGTTACTAATCTCGCGTTAGTTTGAAATCGATTCAAATTCAAAAGAAAAGCAAACAACAAAAGTAACAAAAAAATCAAAACTAAAATGTTTTGATTTTTTCAAATAAATCATAAGCAATTATGGTGGAGAAACCAAGCTTTTAAAAAAAATGCTTAAATGAACTATAAGGGTTTAAACAGTAGCAAAAACAATTAATTAAATGCCCTTTTTAATTAATAAATTACTAAACTATTTTATTTTGTCACCACACTTTTTTTTGTGGCATTGGGGTATTTTGTAACACTAATTTAGGTACTACTTGTATATTTTATAAAACAAAAATATATAGAAAATAAAATAGAAAACTAATAAACAGAAAACAAAACAATACAAAAAAAAGAAAAAGGAAAGGGAGAGAACCCCTCCCTGCTGGGCCGAGGCCCAGCTGGCCTCCAGGCCGCTCGACCGGCCAACCAGGGCCAACCGGCCCGCCCACCCCCGCTGCCTTATCCCCCCATGACCGAAACCCTAGCCACCCCGTCACCCACTCCCTCCCCCTCGTCCCACTCCTCCCTCTCGCCCTTCCCGGATCTGGATCGGGGCAACCCCCCCGATCCCATCGCCCCATCGCCGCCTCGAAGCCCACCGACCACGCCCCCGACCCCGACGCCATCGCCCCGACGCACGTCGCCGTCCTCGGCGCCCCCCCCCCCCACCGGAGCACCACCCCCATCGCCCTGCCGTCTCGCCGTCCCGCTACCCCATCGGTCGCCCCCGACGCCGCCACCGGTTCCCATCGCCACCACGCCGGCGCCCCCAATCCGCTTGGACCTCGCCGGACCGCCTCCCTCGCCGGCCTGCTTCCCTCTACGCCGTCGTCCCCATCACCCCCTCGACCCACGCTGCCCGGACCCCTACGCGCCCCGGTGAGGCCCTCGGCCTCCTTTCCTCTCGCAACCACGCGCACCACCTCGGTGCCCCTGGACGCGCCCACGACCGTGCCCCACTTGTCCCCCCCCCCCCGCGCGCGCTCGGCTCCAGCCCGGCCTTAGTGGCCCGCGCCGACCGCACGCGTGCCCGACCACGCCCGCACCTGCCCGTCCGCTGCCGCCGCTTTCTCGTGCCGTTGTTGCCGCTGGCTGCTGCTGCCTTGCTTGCTCTACGCCGTCGCCTCGCCTCGACCTCGCCATGGCCCCGCGAGGCCTGCGCCCGTAGCCACCGCGCTCACCACCTCCACCTCCGCGCCCGTGCCATGGCGCTGCTTGGTCGCCCCGCCGCCTGCTGTGGTGCTGGTGCCCCAGCCCTGCTCGGGTCGCCGCCCGCGCAGCCCCTGGCCGTTGGCGCTCGCGCCCGCGAGCCCCGCGGCTCTGCTCCGCTCCATCCCCGTTAACCCACGCCCGATAGGCCCCCAGAGCCTATGACACGGGGGCCCCAGCCCCAGAACGTTTTAATTAAAAAAAGAAAGAAAAAAATAAGAAGAATAATAATATAATTAATTAATTAATTAATTAAGTTAATTAATTATAATTAGATTAACCTAATCACTAATTAACCTAATTAACTGTTAGTTAATTAAAACAGAGTATGACGAACGGGACCCACCTGCCTGGTTGACCAAGTCAACTACTGACGTCATGATGACATCAGCAGACACTATTCCGGATAATGTTGATTAAATTAATTAAATAAATCCTAAAAATGATTTAAATCTTTTAAAATTAATATAAAATAAACCGTAGCTCGGATGAAAAAACTTTGTACATGAAAGTTGCTCAGAACGACGAGACGAATCCCGATACGCAACCCGTTCGTCTGCCACACCCCCCTAACCTATCGAACTCGCAACTTTCCCCCTCCGGTTCCTCTGCCCGAAAACGCGAAACACCGGGGATACTTTCCCGGATGTCATCCCCCTTCACCGGTATCACCTACTACCGCGTTAGGGCACCTCTAACGCCGTTACTTGTCATATCATGCATCACTATGCATATGCTTGCATTATATTTATTGTTTCTTCCCGCTCTTCTCTTGCTAGACACCGAGACCGATGCCGCTACTACCCAGTACGACTACGGTGTTGACGACCCCTCTCTCTTGCCAGAGCAACCAGGCAAGCCCCCCTTTGATCACCAGATATCGCCTACTCTTCTCTATACTGCTTGCATTAGAGTAGTGTAGCATGTTACTGTTTTCCGTTCATCCTATCCTGATTCATAGCCTGTCCTTGCTACTACTGTTGTTACCTTTACATGCAAACCTAATGCTTAGTATAGGATGCTAGCTTATCATCAGTGGCCCTACATTCTTGTCCATCTGCCATGCTATACTATCGGGCCGTGATCACTCGGGAGGTGATCACGAGTATATACTATATACTTTATACATGATACATGTGGTGACTAAAGACGGGTAGGCTCGTAGGAGCACCCGCGAGTGGATCTTTGAGGCGGAGCGACAGGGCAGGTTCCGACCACCTAGGAGAGAGGTGGGCCTGGCCCTGGTCGGTGTTCGCGGATACTTAACACGCTTAACGAGATCTGGGTATTTGATCTGAGTCTGGCCATTTGGTCTATATGCACTAACCATCTACGTCGGAGCAGTTATGGGTATCCCGGCGTCGTGGTATCAGCCGAAGCCTTCGTGACGTCAGCGACTGAGTGGCGCGCGCCGGATTGGACTGGAAAGCCACTAGGCTAGGTCTGCTTCCGGCCGCGTACGCAACGTGCAGGTGTGCAAAGGGCGATGGGCCCAGACCCCTGCGCCATAGGATTTAGACCGGCGTGCTGACCTCTCTGTTGTGCCTAGGTGGGGCTGCGACGTGTTGATCTTCCGAGGCCGGGCATGACCCAGGAAAGTGTGTCCGGCCAAATGGGATCGAGCGTGTTGGGGTATGTGGTGCACCCCTGCAGGGAAGTTTATCTATTCGAATAGCCGTGTCCCTCGGTAAAAGGACGACCCGGAGTTGTACTTTGACCTTATGACAACTAGAACCGGATACTTAATAAAACACACCCTTCCAAATGACAGATACAACCGGTGATCGCTCTCTCACAGGGCGACGAGGAGAGGATCATCGGTTAGGATTATGCTATACGATGCTACTTGGAGGACTTCAGTCTACTCTCTTCTACATGCTGCAAGACGGAGGCTGCCAGAAGCGTAGTCTTCGAAAGGACTAGCTATCCCCCTCTTATTCCGGCTTTCTGCAGTTCAGTCCACTTATAATAGCCTTATCCCAGTTGATACCAATGCATACATATGTAGTGTAGCTCCTTGCTTGCGAGTACTTTGGATGAGTACTCACGGTTGCTTTCTCCTTCTTTTCCCTCTATTCCTTCTACCTGGTTGTCGCAACCAGATGTTGGAGCCCAGGAGCCAGACGCCACCGTCGACGACGACTCCTACTACACCGGAGGTGCCTACTACTATGTGCTGCCCGCTGATGACGACCAGGAGTAGTTTAGGAGGATCCCAGGCAGGAGGCCTGCGCCTCTTTCGATCTGTATCCCAGTTTGTGCTAGCCTTCTTAAGGCAGACTTGTTTAACTTATGTCTGTACTCAGATATTGTTGCTTCCGCTGACTCGTCTATGATCGAGCTCTTGTATTCGAGCCCTCGAGGCCCCTGGCTTGTAATATGATGCTTGTATGACTTATTTTATTTGTAGAGTTGTGTTGTGATATCCACCCGTGAGTCCCTGATCTTGATCGTACACGTTTGCGTGTATGATTAGTGTACGATTAAATCGGGGGCGTCACAAGTTGGTATCAGAGCCGACTGCCTGTAGGAATCCCCCTTCCACACTCCTTGGCCGAAGTCGAGTTTAGACATTACAAAACTTTTACTAACATGGCTGTGCGGCTTACGGGCCCACGTCGCCATTTGGGTGGTATTAGGATCTTTTACTCCTCGATCATTACTCTGGGGCTCTGATCTCTCTTCTATTCGGGTTAAAATGAATTTACTAACTCTGACTCTAGGATCTCGTAAGTACTTTCTCCCGGAGAGCCCCTTCATTCCAGATGATGGCCTGCTTCACCAGAAGATTCCGAAGATACTCTTTGCTATTCCTCTCGAGACTTTGTGCCCATCACTTTTGCTATTCCCGACCACCGATAAATCCTTATGGATAACTACTTACACTTGCCATTCATACGATCATCCCCCATTGATCTTGTTATTACAAGATACCCCGGAGTCTTCTCTATTGTTCCGAGGATACTTTGTGCCTACTGCCTAGCAGTTCCTTGCCACATGAATACCCCTTCAATTAAATCCTCGCACTTGTCGAGTATCCACTCATCCCCAGTTGTTCATGTGTTTCACAATGGTCTTCGAAATACTATTCGATCCTCCAAAAATCCTTAGTAGCTTATTGCTCTGCAATACTTGCCTGCTTGCATTATGGATGCTTTCCATATGTCTGGCGATATTCGTTAGTATCCTTATGCATCGTCTTTTGATTCTATTGATTCAACTTGAGTGCGAATGCACGCAATCATCAGTTGATCCTTTTAAATTATCTTTCCGGCTCAGACGTTATTTTAAAACATGAGCTGGATCTCGACCAATCAAATTGCTGTCGATTGTACCCTTAAGGCTATTCAACTTATCCATCCCTGATCAGAGCATTGCTTCTCATCCCTTGTCTTGGAATTGATAATTCCTTTGCATTTGAGCCTTGAATTAGTCAGTTGTTTCTAAAGTCTGATCTCCTTGCATTGTTTCTCCCTCTGGTTGAGTACCGATGCTCACACCAGATCCCTTGAGTACCACCAGATCATTTGCTGGATTTTATCCGACAGCGTCCTTCATATTCAATAAGTCTGTGAGCCTTTCCTCGGATACATAATACCTTTGGTAAATTGTATCCTCTATTTTTGTCAACCATGCTCTAGTATCGAGCTTGTGTTATTTACTATTGAAGCTTTTGGTATATGTTTCCATGATAGCCTGACGGGTTGAACCTATGCCTTCCTTAATATGTGTGAACTCGGAAGTTTTCATGAGTCATACTCATCTGGTAATTCACCAGGTAAAACCTTCAACACTATTGCCTTTATCAAAGCGAGAAGTGAATGGAAGGTTATACATTGACGAAGTGGGAGTCGACCTTGAACCTTGCGTTCATGCCCATGGACACGATGTAGATCATATCATTAAAGCTTCTCTTAAATTAATTATCCCTTCGGTATAAGTTCATCTTATATCTGGGATCTGGCCTTTTGCAATCGTGGTTCCGACCATGTTCTTCTTTAAATACAATTTCTCGAGCAAGTTTAAGCACTTGTCTTCTGCGGAGTAATACCCCAGACCAACCTCTACTTTGATTTGTCGTCGAGTATTACCCCTCTGGTATCTTGAGTTTATCACGGAACTGCATAACTTCTTATGAGTTCTTCTTCAAGTATTATTTGACTTTCGCTGCGTCATCATTTGACTTGATGCCATCGCCAACCGATTACATCTTCATGAAATTTCTCGACAAATGTGTCGTGGTCATCATCAACATCCTGAGCTCTTCCAAGATATATATCGAATTCTTGATGAGAAATACCATCATCGCCCCTCAATAGTTTGTGTTATCACCGACCACTTTATTGCCTTCCGTTCAACACAAACTTATTCGTGTTTTGAGTTATACCTTGATATCCTTGCTATCCAGCATTTGTTCTTCTTTACCTTGGAATGTTACCACCTTTTATGTCAAGAATGTCGCGGTAATTTTACCACCTCTTGAGAATTCTTGATATAGTAATATCTCTCGCCTTTTGCGTTCATTTCTTGGTCTCCGTGTTGTTTCTAACCGGAATACCGATAAATGGTCTATGATGTGTAAATTCTAAACTTATAGCAACCCTATTGCCTGAAGTTATTGGTCTACAGTTTCATTCTAAGTCTATTGATTATTGAATCGTCATTCAAACATTGATCATGCTACCTAGTCCAGATTCCTGGGTGCACCCTTCTATCATTGTTCAGTTGTGTATGTTTCCCTCAAGCATACATCATTATGACATTTGATCCGACAAATGATATTTCCTTGTTCACATAATTGTGGAAATCAATCCTTTGGAAATCTTGGTGATTTGTTGCTGAGCCTATCAGCCACCTCCTCATCCTCTCCTTGGTTTACTGATGACCTCTTGTTTCAGAGCTCACTTACATAGATCACTTCTGAGAATATCACAATGTCATTTCGTCTAATTGTGTTGCACCTTTTCTTCTCGGACATCCTGAGTCTGAGGTATCCTGACACCAATCGGACCTGAACCTCGGTCAGATATGATGGTTGGAACATATTCCCAAGAATTATAACATTGGTCTTTGACCCGATAAGGTGATGTCATGCCTAGCACCCCTGGCCGGAGGACCTATTGTTATAGTCCCGTTTTTAGCAAAGTTATCCATTTTTCCATGAGGAAACTGTAAGACTTATTCTATGAGTTGTTCCTGATGGATCCTTTGTGTAACCCGAAGTCTGACCTTTGCTTGAATACCATGTCAGCGCTATCTCGAAGCATGTCTATGGTACTCCGATTTTCAATAAGAACATTTGAAGCACCATGCTAAATGTTTCTTGTTGAAATTACCCAAACACCGTTGTATGGGTAATGTCATGAAAATTGTCTCTCCTACCTAAAAGAGTTTTCTACCTTCTATCCGGTCTTGGATATCATGCTATGCTTGTCCTTGGGATGGATATATCCCTGAATTATGGGTTTAAAACACATTTTCCTTTCCATTCTTCTGTTAAACCTGATAATCACATTTTCCCTTCCATTGTCTTGTTAAGCTTTCTTGTAATCTGATTTAACTGAGCAGTGATAAATCCCTGCTTGGTAAGCACCTCGTTGTACAACTCTGTCAGTAAGACCCTGCTACCTTTGTTGATAGCATCCCGGTAACCACCGGTGGACGAGAACTTTGCCTATTGGTCCGCCTCATACAACGAGCAGGAAAATGGTTCTCTTCGTCCCTCGCCCTTGGTATCGATGTTGTTGCCGACATAACTGACAGACTAGCCTCTGACATGCCTTGCTATCGTGACCATGCAAGATGTCACCCCTCCTACTTTTGTCCCACATGGTGGGCCCATAACCCACAGTTCCATAGGATCGAAACTTGACTCTCCTGTACACCACCTGTTCCTAAGGTTGTTCCTCGCGCTTGAATTCGTATGTAATTCACGGACCACCTGTCTAGTGATCTATTCTGGTATTGGACAGAATACCTATTCGCGTTGCCCTGAAACCCATTCACACTCTGTTTCAGGCAATGAACGATGCCTATCCGCTCAAAACTTCTTATTGCACTGTCCTACTTTGCTCTCGATGTGTATCCTTTGTTCAACTCGAGAGATACTCATATGTTCGTTCTTGGGATACCCCAGATGATTTTCCATTATAACATCCTATCGTTGTAGGGCTGCCCCTTACCTATTCGTAAGTACGATGGAGTTCCTCGAAGAAAGGACGACAACTTCATCATGATGCATTGGAATAAAGAACTGAAGACATCAACGCTATGGATCAACCTCTTTAAGAAGGGCAACCAAGACCGAGAAGACACGTTAGAATTTCGTAACCAGAACTTCCCCCTACTCCCCTCTTAAATCTTGGGACGAGATTTCTTGTAGTGGAGGAGAATTGTGACGCCCGGATAATCAAGCTACAGTAACCTCTGCTAAGAATGCCACGTCACCTCGATTACGGTTACTAATCTCGCGTTAGTTCGAAATCGATTCAAATTCAAATTCAAATTCAAAAGAAAAGCAAACAACAAAAGTAACAAAAAAATCAAAACTAAAATGTTTTGATTTTTTCAAATAAATCATAAGCAATTATGGTGGAGAAACCAAGCATTTAAAAAAATGCTTAAATGAACTATAAGGGTTTAAACAGTAGCAAAAACAATTAATTAAATGCCCTTTTTAATTAATAAATTACTAAACTATTTTATTTTGTCACCACACTTTTTTTGTGTGGCATTGGGGTATTTTGTAACACTAATTTAGGTACTACTTGTATATTTTATAAAACAAAAATATATAGAAAATAAAATAGAAAACTAATAAACAGAAAACAAAACAATACAAAAAAAGAAAAAGGAAAAGGAGAGAACCCCTCCCTGCTGGGCCGAGGCCCAGCTGGCCTCCAGGCCGCTCGACCGGCCAACCAGGGCCAACCGGCCCACCCACCCCCGCTGCCTTATCCCCCCATGACCGAAACCCTAGCCACCCCATCACCCACTCCCTCCCCCTCGTCCCACTCCTCCCTCTCGCCCTTCCCGGATCTGGATCGGGGCAACCCCCCCGATCCCATCGCCCCATCGCCGCCTCGAAGCCCACCGACCACGCCCCCGACCCCGACGCCATCGCCCCGACACACGTCGCCGTCCTCGGCGCCCCCCCCCACCGGAGCACCACCCCCATCGCCCTGCCGTCTCGCCGTCCCGCTACCCCATCGGTCGCCGCCGACGCCGCCACCGGTTCCCGTCGCCACCACGCCGGCGCCCCAATCCGCTTGGACCTCGCCGGACCGCCTCCCTCGCCGTCCTGCTTCCCTCTACGCCGTCGTCCCCATCACCCCCTCGACCCCCGCTGCCCGGACCCCTACGCGCCCCGGTGAGGCCCTCGGCCTCCTTTCCTCTCGCAACCACGCGCACCACCTCGGTGCCCCTGGACGCGCCCACGGCCGTGCCCCTCTTGTCCGTCCCCCCCCCCCCCCCCCCCCCGCGCGCGCTCGGCTCCAGCCCGGCCTTAGTGGCCCGCGCCGACCGCACGCGTGCCCGACCACGCCCGCACCTGCCCATCCGCTGCCGCCGCTCTCTCGTGCCGTTGTTGCCGCTGGCTGCTGCTGCCTTGCTTGCTCTGCGCCGTCGCCTCGCCTCGACCTCGCCATGGCCCCGCGAGGCCTGCGCCCGTAGCCACCGTGCTCACCACCTCCACCTCCGCGCCCGTGCCATGGCGCTGCTTGGCCGCCCCGCCGCCTGCTGTGGTGCTGGTGCCCCAGCCCTGCTCGAGTCGCCGCCCGCACAGCCCCTGGCCGTTGGCGCTCGCGCCCGCGAGCCCCGCAGCTCTGCTCCGCTCCATCCCCGTTAACCCACGCCCGATAGGCCCCCAGAGCCTATGACACGGGGGCCCCAGCCCCAGAACGTTTTAATTAAAAAAAAGAAAGAAAAGAAAATAATAATAATAAAATTAATTAATTAATTAAGTTAATTAATTATAATTAGATTAACCTAATCACTAATTAACCTAATTAACTGTTAGTTAATTAAAACAGAGTATGACGAACGGGACCCACCTGCCTGGTTGACCAAGTCAACTACTGACGTCATGCTGACGTCATGATGACGTCAGCAGACACTATTCCGGATAATGTTGATTAAATTAATTAAATAAATCCTAAAAATGATTTAAATCTTTTAAAATTAATATAAAATAAACCGTAGCTCGGATGAAAAAACTTTGTACATGAAAGTTGCTCAGAACGACGAGACGAATCCGGATACGCAACCCGTTCGTCTGCCACACCCCCCCTAACCTATCGAACTCGCAACTTTCCCCCTCCGGTTCCTCTGCCCGAAAACGCGAAACACCGGGGATACTATCCCGGATGTCATCCCCCTTCACCGGTATCACCTACTACCGCGTTAGGGCATCTCTAACGCCGTTACTTGTCATATCATGCATCACTATGCATATGCTTGCATTATATTTATTGTTTCTTCCCCCTCTTCTCTCGCTAGACACCGAGACCGACGCCGCTACTACCCAGTACGACTACGGTGTTGACGACCCCTCTCTGTTGCCAGAGCAACCAGGCAAGCCCCCCTTTGATCACCAGATATCGCCTACTCTTCTCTATACTGCTTGCATTAGAGTAGTGTAGAATGTTACTGTTTTCCGTTCATCCTATCCTGATGCATAGCCTGTCCTTGTTACTACTGTTGTTACCTTTACCTGCAAACCTAATGCTTAGTACAGGATGCTAGCTTATCATCAGTGGCCCTACATTCTTGTCCGTCTGCCATGCTATACTATCGGGCCGTGATCACTCGGGAGGTGATCACGAGTATATACTATATACTTTATACATGATACATGTGGTGACTAAAGACGGGTAGGCTCGTAGGAGCACCCGCGAGTGGATCTTTGAGGCGGAGCGACAGGGCAGGTTCCGACCACCTACGAGAGAGGTGGGCCTGGTCCTGGTCGGTGTTCGCGGATACTTAACACGCTTAACGAGATCTGGGTATTTGATCTGAGTCTGGCCATTTGGTCTATACGCACTAACCATCTACGTCGGAGCAGTTATGGGTATCCCGGCGTCGTGGTATCAGCCGAAGCCTTCGTGACGTCAGCGACTGAGTGGCGCCCGCCGGATTGGACTGGAAAGCCACTAGGCTAGGTCTGCTTCCGGCCGCGTACGCAACGTGCAGGTGTGCAAAGGGCGATGGGCCCAGACCCCTGCGCCATAGGATTTAGACCGGCATGCTGACCTCTCTGTTGTGCCTAGGTGGGGCTGCGACGTGTTGATCTTCCGAGGCCGGGCATGACCCAGGAAAGTGTGTCTGGCCAAATGGGATCGAGCGTGTTGGGGTATGTGGTGCACCCCTGCAGGGAAGTTTATCTATTCGAATAGCCGTGTCCCTCGGTAAAAGGACGACCCAGAGTTGTACTTTGACCTTATGACAACTAGAACCGGATACTTAATAAAACACACCCTTCCAAGTGCCAGATACAACCGGTGATCGCTCTCTCACAGGGCGACGAGGAGAGGATCATCGGTTAGGATTATGCTATTCGATGCTACTTGGAGGACTTCAGTCTACTCTCTTCTACATGCTGCAAGACGGAGGCTGCCAGAAGCGTAGTCTTTGAAAGGACTAGCTATCCCCCTCTTATTCCGGCTTTCTGCAGTTCATTCCACTTATAATAGCCTTATCCCAGTTGATACCAATGCATACATATGTAGTGTAGCTCCTTGCTTGCGAGTACTTTGGATGAGTACTCACGGTTGCTTTCTCCTTCTTTTCCCTCTATTCCTTCTACCTGGTTGTCGCAACCAGATGTTGGAGCCCAGGAGCCAGACGCCACCGTCGACGACGACTCCTACTACACCGGAGGTGCCTACTACTATGTGCTGCCCGCTGATGACGACCAGGAGTAGTTTAGGAGGATCCCAGGCAGGAGGCCTGCGCCTCTTTCGATCTGTATCCCAGTTTGTGCTAGCCTTCTTAAGGCAGACTTGTTTAACTTATGTCTGTACTCAGATATTGTTGCTTCCGCTGACTCGTCTATGATCGAGCTCTTGTATTCGAGCCCTCGAGGCCCCTGGCTTGTAATATGATGCTTGTATGACTTATTTTATTTATAGAGTTGTGTTGTGATATCCACCCGTGAGTCCCTGATCTTGATCGTACACGTTTGCGTGTATGATTAGTGTACGATTAAATCGGGGGCGTCACATTCCTATGTTATGATAAATTGCAATTGCTTCAATGATTGAGATTATAGTTCGTTAGTTTTCAATGAAGTTTAAGATTCATACTCGAAATTGTGATTGAATTGTTACTTTAGCATAAGAGGTCATATGACAATAATTATATAAGTTGTTGTTCTAAGAATGATCATGATGCCCTCATGTCCGTATTTTATTTTTATCGACACCTCTATCTCTAAACATGTGGACATATTTTTTGATTTCGGCTTTCGCTTGAGGACAAGCGAGGTCTAAGCTTGGGGGAGTTGATACATCCATTTTGCATCATGCTTTTATATCGATATTTATTGCATTATGGGTTGTTATTACACATTATATCACAATACTTATGCCTATTCTCTCTTATTTTAGAAGGTTTACATAAAGAGGGAGAATGCCGGCAGCTGGAATTCTGGGCTGGAAAAGGAGCCATCATCATCACCAACGATCCTTTCATCGGGAGGGGGTCAATCTCCATCAACATCTTCACCAGCACCATCTCATCTCAAACCCTAGTTCATCTCTTGTATCCAATCTTTGTATCCAAACCTCAGATTGGTACATGTGGGTTGCTAGTAGTGTTGATTACTCCTTGTAGTTGATGCTAGTTGGTTTACTTAGTGGAAGGTCATATGTTCAGATCCTATGTGCATATTAATACCCCTCTGATTATGAACATGAATATGCTTTGTGAGTAGTTACGTTTGTTCCTGAGGACATGGGAGAAGTCTTGCTATTAGTAGTCATGTGAATTTGGTATTCGTTCGATATTTTGATGAGATGTATGTTGTCATCCCTCTAGAGGTGTCATGTGAACGTCGACTACAAGACATTCACCATTTTTTGGGCCTAGAGGGAGGCATTGGGAAGTAATAAGTAGATGATGGGTTGCTAGAGTGACAAAAGCTTAAACCCTAGTTTATGCATTGCTTCGTAAGGGGCTGATTTGGATCCATATGTTTCATGCTATGGTTAGGTTTACCTCAATACTTCTGTTGTAGTTGCGAATGCTTGCAATAGGGATTAATCATAAGTGGATACTTGTCCAAGTAAGGGCAATACCCAAGCACCGGTCCACCCACGTATCAAATTATCAAAGTACCGAATGCAAATCATATGATCGTGATGAAAACTAGCTGGACGATAATTCCCATGTGTCCTCGGGAGCGCTTTTCTCTATATAAGAGTTTGTCCAGGCTTGTACTTTGCTACAAAAAGGATTGGACCATCTTGCTGCACCTTATTTACTTTATTTACTTGTTGCTCGTTACCAATTACCTTATCACAAAACTATCTGTTACCGATAATTTCAGTCCTTGCAGAGAATACCTTGCTGAAAACCGCTTATCATTTCCTTCTGCTCCTCGTTGGGTTCGACACTCTTACTTATCGAAAGGACTACGATAGATCCCCTCCACTTTTGGGTCATCACTGCACCAACTGACAGCTCCACCATTCAATATAAATATGTATCCGGTTTGTGACTTAGAGTCATCCGGATCAGTGTCGAAGCTTGCATCGACATAAACATTTACGACAAGCTCTTTGTCACCTCCATAAACGAGAAACATATCCTTAGTCCTTTTCACATATTTTAGGATGTTCTTGACCGTTTTCTAGTGATCCACTCCTGGATAACTTTGGTACCTCCCTGCTAAACTAATAGCAAGGCACACATCAGGTCTGGTACACAGCATTGCATACATGATAGAACGTATGGCTAAGGCATAGGGAATGACTTTCATTTTCTCTCTATCTTTTGCAATGGTCGGGCATTGAGTCTGACTCAACTTCACACCTTGTAACACAGGCAAGAACCCTTTCTTTGACTGATCCATTTTGAACTTCTTCAAAACTTGATCAAGGTATGTGCTTTGTGAAAGTCCAATTAAGCGTCTTGATCTATCTCTATAGATCTTGATGCCCAATATATAAGCAGCTTCACCAAGGTATTTCATTGAAAAATTCCTATTCAAGTATCATTTTATGCTATCCAAAAATTATGTATTATTTACAATCAACAATATGTCATCCACATATAATATTAGAAATTCTACAGAGCTCCCACTCACTTTCTTGTAAATACAAACTTCTCCAAAAGTTTGTATAAAACCATATGCTTTGATCACACTATCAAAGCATATATTCCAACTCCGAGAGGCTTGCACCAGTCCATAAATGGATCGCTGGAGCTTGCACACTTTGTTAGCACCTTTAGGATCGACAAAACCTTCTAGTTGCATCATATACAACTCTTCTTTAAGATATCCATTAAGGAATGCAATTTTGACATCCATTTTCCAAATTTCATAATCATAAAATGCAGCAATTGCTAACATGATTCGGACAGACTTAAGCATCGCTACGGGTGAGAAGGTCTCATTGTAGTCAACTCCTTGAACTTGTCGAAAACCTTTTGCAACAAGTAGAGCTTTGTAGAAGTAACATTACCGTCAGCGTCAGTCTTCTTCTTGAAGATCCATTTATTCTCTATGGCTTGCTGATCATCGGGCAAGTCAACCAAAGTTCATACTTTGTTCTCATACATGGATCCCATCTCAAATTTCATGGCCTCAAGCCATTTCGCGGAATCTGGGATCATCATCGCTTCCTCATAGTTCGTAGGTTCGTCATGGTCAAGTAACATGACCTCTCGAATAGGATTACCGTACCACTCTCGTGCAGATCGTACTCTGGTTGACCTATGAGGTTCCGTAGTAACTTGATCTGAAGTTTCATGATCATCATCATTAGCTTCCTCACTGATTTGTGTAGGAATCACTAGAACTGATTTCTGTTATGAACTACTTTCCAAATCAGGAGAAGGTACAATTACCTCATCAAGTTCTACTTTCCTCCAACTCACTTCTTTCGAGAGAAACTCCTTCTCTAGAAAGGATCCATTCTTAGCAACGAATATCTTGCCTTCAGATCTGTGATAAAGGTGTACCCAACAGTCTCCTTTGGGTATCCTATGAAGATGCATTTATCCGATTTGGGTCCGAGCTTATCAGGTTGAAGCTTTTTCACATAAGCATCGCAACCCCAAACTTTAAGAAACGACAGCTTAGGCTTCTTGCCAAACCACGGTTCATATGGTGTCATCTCAAGGGATTTAGATGGTACCCTATTTAACGTCAATGCATCCGTCTCTAAAGCATAACCCCAAAATGATAGTGGTAAATCGGTAAGAGACATCATAGATCGCACCATATCTAATAAAGTACGGTTACGACCTTCGGACACACCATTACACTGTGGTGTTCCAGGTGGCGTGAGTTGTGAAACTATTCCGCATTGTTTCAAATGAAGACCAAACTCATAACTCAAACATTCACCTCCACGATCAGATCGTAGAAACTTTATTTTCTTGTTACAATGATTTTCCACTTCACTCTGAAATTCTTTGAACTTTTCAAATGTTTCAGACTTATGTTTCATTAAGTAGATATACCCATATCTGCTTAAATCATATGTGAAGGTTAGAAAATAATGATACCCGCCGGGAGCCTCAACACTCATCGGACCGCATACATCAGTATGCATTATTTCCAATAAGTCAGTTGCTCGCTCCATTGTTCTGGAGGACGGAGTCTTAGTCATCTTTCCCATGAGGCATGGTTCGCAAGCATCAAGTGATTCATAGTCAAGTGATTCCAAAAGCCCATCAGCATGGAGTTTCTTCATGTGATTTACACCAATATGACCTAAATGGCAGTGCCACAAATAAGTTGCACTATAATTATTAACTTTGCATCTTTTGAATTCAATATTATGAATATGTGTATCACTAAAATCGAGGTTCACCAAAAATAGACCAATCATCAAGGGTGCATGACCAAAAAGATATTACTTATATAAATAGAACAACCATTATTCTCTGATTTAAATGAATAACCGTCTCGCATTAAACAAGATCCAGATATAGAGGCTAATTGGTTTGCAGCCAAATTTTGGCATGCCAATTGTTGGCAAGCCTATTTTTGGCAATGCTAGAAGTTGCCAAATGTTGGCAACTTTGGCTGCCAATTGGTTAGTTGCCAATTTTTCTGCCAATATATGGCTGAACAAGTCTGGCTATCAATTGGTTTGCTACCAAATATGTACAAGCTGTCCAAACAAAAAAGTGCATTACATGAACAATCCATTACATAATTTATAAGCTACGTCACACAGTGGCATAATTTACAAGCACAGAATACCATTGCATTGTTGCAACTACAGCCAAAATATACATCCGACAGGTCAACCAGCATAATAAAGTAGCCAAAATCAGATTGTGCTACACCAACACGTTACAAAATACAAGACCCTCTAGATAGCCTGAGCGTACATGAAGTCCATAAATTAGACTTTGCAAAAGTGCATGTAAAGCTAGATTTGCAATGTCTAATTCATAAGTGGACTACAAAAGCACTTGATAGAAAAGGCACCGCTATGTCATTCAACTTGACGGATCACTAGCTGCGCCATCATTGGCACCATACTTCTGCGCGAAGTAATCAACAACCCAGGCATTGAAAGTTTGCTCGCTTGCACAGTTCAGGAAACCACGGAAAACATCTTGTTTTGGCTTAGCAAGATAGGTTGCTAACTCAACTTTCTCACTTGCAGGGAGGGTTAGCGATTCGATCTGCTTCCAAAGATTGACATTAGGGTCTGTATTTGCTGCTAGTTGAATAAGGGCAGTAGATTTTACGGTTTCAGCAAGACTCACAATGCTCGCTGCCACTTCATCATCTAAAAATCTAGCTCGACGTGCTTTGACCTTTGATGTCTTCTTATGTGGTGATTTAACATGCTTGCGTTTCAGATTTGAACTAGTGCCTTTTGTTTGACTGTTCCTTACAATAATGTCGGAATCAGTAAGACCTTGTTCAGCAGTCGATGTGTGGTTGTTCGTCTCGCTGCTACCATCAGATTCATCATTCTCGCTTGCAGGATTCATGTCAATAGCTAGTGAGCCATCCGCATGAGATGAATCACTGAATAGTTCTTCCAAGAGATGATAGAACTTGATGGAGTGAGTAAGGTAGTTAAATTTTACTTTCTGCAACATAAACTAAAGCATATCAATGTATTGTTTGAGTAGTCTGACAAAGAAATGCAACACTTTAGAAGTTCTTCTACCATAATGTCATAACAATCAGTACAAAAACAAGTACATAATTGATAGAGACCATATAATCAATCAAAGTGAATATTTTGACAATGGTGAATGTTAAAACTGCTAACGTTGACATGCCATTTCCAAATAAAAAAACTAGATAATCAGTTTAACAAAAACAAGAAGGATACCATACAGGACTATAAATCATGCAAATAGATAGGAAAGCTCAAACGAACTTACGCCAAGCTTGCTTGGTGATTTCTCAGACTTGTCAATGTTAATTTTTTTTAACACTTTATCAAAACCATAGCCACTCCTCCCCTTTGCTAGCTTTATCCACTTCCATTTCTCCTTGAACCACCTAAAGTGGCGATCAACTTGTTTTGCTGTTACAGCTATTCCAAACTTGTCATTCAAATCATTAGCACATTGTAGATGGTGTTGTGCCTTCCACTTGAACGTTGGTGGCTTGTCCCTTTGCATCTCGATATACCACTCAAGCATATGCCTGGTACAATCATCACTCCATGACATGTAATTATCACGAGAGCGAGCAGTCTCGCCCTTGGCACCTTCTTTTTCATTACCCATTCTATAAATGAAGGTCAAAGGTCAGTATGCTATTACGTTAATGAATAAACATGGATCTCAGCAGAAATGGACAATCCATACATTACTAAATAGTACATCCAAGAAAGTACAGTAACACAATAGACGACAAAAAAAATTACAGAGCTATTTTAGCACAAAACGGGTAAACTTTTAACTACTAAATAAAAAACATGGACTAGACCAAACTACTTTTAAATGGTACTAGCAATGCTCTCGCTGTCCGAAGCATCATTGTTTGCCAAGAGCTCCCTATCATTCCACATTTGTTGGGCTATCGAATCACGCTTGGCTGCCCAGTCGCGCACATCATCCTCTCGATCAGTGACACGATTGCTACTCCTTGGCAGGTGATCGTACCAAGTAGGCTCGTCATCTACAAACTCGTCAGGTCCATTGTCTAAAATCCAGCTGTGAATGACGCAGCAAGCAATAACCACCTTGGGTTGTGATTTCAATGGTATGAAAGGCCTATTACTGAGAATTTTGAAACGATTCTTGATAGCCGCAAATGCCCGCTCAACTGTTGTCCTTAGTGAGGAATGACTGTGGTTGAAAAGCTCTTTTGGAGATTTTGGGTCATTGGGACCTTGAAACTCCTGTAGGTGATAGCGAACACCTCGATAGGGCGGCAATATGCCCTTCCTGGTGGCATACCCAGCATCAGCCAAATAATACTTTCCTACATACAAAGTTGAATACCACCTAGAGTTAATTTAGTATGTTTAGACTAAATAACAATTTTTAATAGTGTGATTACCTTCTGGAATTTTGAGACCATTTGGACGAGATAGGGCATCGTGCAATACGGCAGAATCATGAGCAGACCCCTCCCAGCCTGCTAGAACATATGTGAATCTAAGATCAAAGTCCACAGCAGCTAGGAAATTTTGTGTGGGATATGGCTTGCGGCCCCTAAACCGGTCCACATATTTTGAAGGCACACGTGCCCTGATATGGGTGCCATCTAGTGCCCCTATACATCCCTAGTAAAAAAATAAAGCATGTGTGAATAAGAATGAACTTGGTTTGAAAACCAACTAGTACAGCGCACTGGTTATAGTTACCTCAAAGTAGGGATAAAATCTGTTTGGGTTGCTAGTAATCTTGCCATGTGTATCAGTAGACTGAGTGCAGATTATTTCAGGCGCTAGCTTCATAAGGGCTTGTAGGACATTGTTAAAATATCTACTGACTGTCTCTTCAGATCGCCACAATGCAAATCCTACAGTGGAATGGGTGTGATATTGCCCTACGATTTTCAGAAACATAACTACCTGCTCCTCCACGGACACATGAACTGTGTCAACCAAAAGCTTTTTGTCTCTAAGGTGAGCACACAGCTTGTAGAAAACAGCTGGATACATCCTCAGCTGGCGCAAACATGTCGTTTCTGAGGTGTCAATCAGCCTAATTAGTTCACCACTCCTCCAAATATCCCTCTTGACAAGTGGAGCATACTTGAGACGTGTAGCTCCATTCTTTCTGTCTTCTCTCTTGCTCCACCAAAGGACTAACATTACGAAAAGAACAACTAGTGTGTGTTGCCTCCACATACAGTAATATAGATATTGTTGTTGAGAATTATCCATCTGAGTAAAGATAAGATGCGTAAGTATAAAAGAAAATGGAAACCAATACAAAGTACGAGGGCACATGTTGTACAGATATGCTAGTATCAATTAGTCCATCATAATCTTTAAGCAAGATATTTAGCTTAAGGTACTGAATAATCTGAACCGTGCCTCATCCCGCTCAGAGTACCAGACAAAGACAACAGTAGCAAAGTAAGACAGACCACTACCCCTCGCATCTAGAAACAAAAAGCACCTGTCAGATGAGCGCATGGCATGTGATTGGGTACAGTGCACACGCTAACATCAACGAATTTCACAAGGGGTTGAAGATGAAAGACATCAGATTTGGGCACCAACCAACCTGATTTCTCCGTCGGATCTGCTGTGGCTCGTCGAGGACTTCCTGCCGGAGCAAGAGATCGTGGAGGTCTTCAACCGCTTCCAGTCGCCGGGGACAGTAGGGGCGATGGACGGGAGGGTCGCCAGGGGATGGCGGCTAGGGCGGAGGAAGACGAGAGGAAACCCTCGCGGGGGAACTGTGAGGGGCAGGCGGACGAGTGGTGGGGGCAGGGGTTGGCGATTGGGGAAAGGCAGACCAGCCAATATTTGGCTAGCCCCACGTTGGCGCGCCCAGTGTTTGGAACGAACCAATTCAGCGCCAATAGTTGGCTCACCAAATTTTGGCCGCGAACCAATTAGCCTCATAATGTTCATGCTCAACGCTGGCATCAAATAACATTATTTAGGTCTAAAATTAACCCCGACGGTAGATGTAGAGGTAGCATGCCGACGGCGATCACATCGACTTTGGAACCATTTCCCATGTGCATCATCACCTCATCCTTAGCCAATCTTCGTTTAATCTGTAGCCCTTGTTTCGAGTTGCAAATATGAGCAACAGAACCAGTATCAAATACCCAGGTGCTACTACGAGTATATCAAATATACCTTTCACTTTGCCATCCTTCTTATCGGCCAAATACTTGGGGCAGTTCCGCTTCTAGTGACGAGTCCCTTTGCAGTAGAATGATGTCCACTACGCAACTTGATTCTTGTAGACACATGTTGGGCCTCCAAGCGTAGAGTTTTGTAGGACAGTAGCAATTTTCCCTCAAGTAGATGACCTATGGTTTATCAATCTGCGAGAGGTGTAGGATGAAGACGGTCTCTCTCAAATGACCCTGCAACCAAATACAAGCAATCTCTTGTGTCCCCAACACACCCAATACAATGGCAAATTTTATAGGTGCACTAGTTCGGCAAAGAGATGGTGATAAAAGTGTAACATGGATGGTAGAAATATATTTTTATAATCTAAATAAATAAAAACATCAAGGTAGAAAATAGTAAATGGGCACAAAAAGGTATTTCAATGCTTAAAAACAAGGCCTAGGGTCCGTACTTTTACTAGTGCAATCTCTCAACAGTGCTAACATAGTTGGATCATATGATTATCCCTCAAAGTGTAATAAAGAATCACTCCTGAGTTCCTATTAGCGAAGAACAAAAGATAGGAATTGTTTGTAGGGTACGAAACCACCTCGAGGCTATTCTTTCCGTTCGATCTATTCAAGAGTTCGTATTAAAATAACGCAAAGCTATTTTTTCTGTTTAATCTATCTTAGAGTTCGTACTAGAATAACACCAAAGCATATTCATATTCATAATACTCAATCCACACAAAGAACTACAAGGAGACCCCAAAGTTTCTATCGGAGAAAAGATAATAAAAGCGTGCATCAACCCCTATGCATAGATTACCCCAATATCGCCGCAGGAATCCGCGAGTTGAATGCCAAAACATATATCAAGGGAATCAATAAGATACCCCAATTTTCACCTCAAGTATTCATACTACAAGACATATATCATGTGTTCTCAAATCTGAACATTCAATCCAACATGACAAAACTTCAAAGGGTAAATATTCAATTCATCACAACAAGAGTATAGAGGGGAGAAACATCATATGATCCGACTATATTAACAAGGCCCATGATATAGATCACGAGAGGGAGAGAGAGAGAGAGAGAGATTAAACACATAGCTACTGGTACAAACCCTCATCCCCGAGGGTGGACTACTCCCTCCTCATCATGGTGGATGCCGGGACGATGAAGATGGCCACCAGAGATGATTCCCCCTTCTGGCAAGGTGCCGAAATGGGTCTAGATTGGTTTTCAGTGGCTATGGAGCCCTGCGGTGATGGAACTTCTGATCTAGGTTAACCCCGAGGGGTTTCGGAATATTTGGGAATTTACAGTGCAAAGAAGGGGTGCGGGAGGCCACCGAGGTGGGCACAACCCACCTGGGCGCGCCAGGGGGCCCTGGCGCGCCCTGGTGGGTTGTGCCCCCCTCGGGGCACCCCATAGGTGCTGCTTTGGCCCATCAGGATTCTTCTGTTCCATAAAAATCAACAAAAAGTTTCACGGTGTTTGGACTCCATTTGATATTAATTTTCTGCGATGTAAAAAACAAGAAAAAAATAGCAACTGGCACTGGGCACTGGGTCAATAGGTTAGTCCCAAAAAATGATATAAAATTGCTATAAAATGATTGTAAAACATCCAAGAATGATACTATATTGGCATGAATACTTCATAAATTATAGATACATTGGAGACGTATCATAGAAGCACTCAGTCTCAGGCTTAGGTCCAGATTTAGGTTTCTTCCCTTGAGCAGCAACTGGCTTGCTGTTCTTCTTGAAGTTCCCCTTCTTCCCTTTGCCCTTTTTCTTGAAACTAGTGGTCTTGTTAACCATCAACACTTGATACTCCTTCTTGATTTCTACCTCTGCAGCCTTTAGCATCGCGAAGAGCTCGGGAATAGTCTTCTCCATCCCTTGCATATTATAGTTCATCACAAAGCCTTTATAGCTTGGTGGCAGTGATTGAAGATCTCTGTCAATGACACTATCATCAGGAAGATTAACTCCCAGCTGAGTCAAGTGGTTATGGTACACAGACATTCTGAGTATGTGTTCATTGACAGAACTATTCTCCTCCATCTTACAGCTATAGAACTTGTTGGAGACTTCATATCTCTCAACTCGGGCATTTGCTTGAAATATTAACTTCAACTCCTGGAACATCTCATATGCTCCATGACATTCAAAACGTCTTTGAACTCCCGATTCTAAGCCGTAAATCATGGCACACTGAACTATCGAGTAGTCATCAGCTTTGCTCTGCCAGACGTTCATCACGTCCGGAGTTGCTCCTGCAGCGGGTCTTGCACCTAGTGGTGCTTCCAGGACGTAATTCTTTTGTGCAGCAATGAGGATAATCCTCAAGTTACGGACCCAGTCCTTGTAGTTGCTACCATCATCTTTCAACTTAGCTTTCTCTAGGAACACATTAAAATTCAAGGGAATGGTAGCACGGGCCATTGATCTACAACAACATAGATATGCAAAAACTATCAAGTACTAAGGTCATGATAAATTGAAGTTCAATTAATCATATTACTAAAGAACTCCCACTTAGATAGACAACCCTCTAGTCATCTAAATGATCACGTGATCCATATCAACTAAACCATGTCCGATCATCAACTAAACCATGTCGGTCTCAATGTTCCAAGGCCATATCTGCATATGCTAGGCTCGCCAAATTTAACCCGAGTATTCTGCACGTGCAAAACTGGCTTGCACCCATAGTATGTGAACGTAGAGCTTATCACACCCGATCATCACGTGGTGCTCGGCACAACAAACTGTATTAACGGTGCATACTCAGGGAGAACACTTATACCTTGAAATAAGATGCATAAAGGATAAACATCACATGCAATCAAAATATGTGACATGATATAGCCATCATCATATTGTGCCTTTGATCTCCATCTCCAAAGCACCGTCATGATCTCCATCGTCACCGGCTTGACACATTGATCTCCATCGTAGCATCGTTGTCGTCTTGCCAACTATTGCTTCTATGAATATCGCTACTACTTAGTGATAAAGCAAAGCAATTACATGGCGATTGCATTTCATACAATAAAGCGACAACCATAAGGCTCCTGCCAGTTGCCGATAACTTTTACAAAACATGATCATATCATACAACAATTTATATCTCATCATGTCTTGACCATATCACATCACAATATGCCCTGCAAAAACAAGTTAGACGCCCTCTACTTTGTTGTTGCAAGTTTTACATGGCTGCTACGGGCTTCTAGCAAGAACCGTCCTTACCTATTCTTACCCACGCATCAAAACCACAACGATTTTTCATCAAGTGTGCTGTTTTAACCTTGAACGAGGACCGGTCGTAGTCAAACTCGATTCAACTAAGTTGGAGAAACAGACACCCGCCAGCCACCTGTGTGCAAAGCACGTCGGTAGAAACAGTCTCATGAACGCGGTCATGTAATGTCGGTCCAGGACGCTTCATCCAACAATACTACCGAATCAAAGTAAGACATCGGTGGTAAGAAGTATGACTATTATCGCCCACAACTCTTTGTGTTCTACTCGTGCATATCATCTACGGATAGACCTGGCTTGGATGCCACTGTTGGGGAACGTAGCAATTCAAAAGAATTCCTACGATCACGCAAGATCTATCTAGGAGAAGCATAACAACGAGACAGGAGAGTGTGTCCATGCTACCTCTTGAGCACTGCGTTGGATTTCCCCGAAGAGGAAAGGATGATGCAGCAAAGTAGCGTAAGTATTTCCCTCAGTCTTTGAGAACCAAGGTATCAACCCAGTAGGAGGTTGCGCGCGCGTCCCTAGTACCTGCAAAAAACAAATAACTCCTCGCAACCAACGCGATAAGGGGTTGTCAATCCCTTCACGGTCACTTACGAGAGTGAGATCTGATAGATATGATAAGATAATATTTTTGGTATTTTTGTGATAAAGATGCAAAGTAAAATAAAAGCAAAGGAAATAACTAAGTATTGGAAGATTAATATGATGAAGATAGACCCGGGGGCATAGGTTTCACTAGTGGCTTCTCTTAAGAGCATAAGTATTTTACAGTGGGTGAACGAATTACTGTTGACCAATTGACAGAATTGAGCATAGTTATGAGAATATCTAGGTATGATCATGTATATAGGCATCACGTCCGAGACAAGTAGACCGACTCCTGCGTGCATCTACTACTATTACTCCACTCATTGACCGCTATCCAGCATCCATCTAGAGTATTAAGTTCATGAAAACAGAGTAACGCCTTAAGCGAGATGACATGATGTAGAGGGATAAATTCATGCAATATGATAAAAAAAACCATCTTGTTATCCTCGATGGCAACAATACAATACGTGCCTTGCTGCCCCTACTGTCACTGGGAAAGGACACCGCAAGATTGAACCCAAAGCTAAGCACTTCTTCCATTGCAAGAAAGATCAATCTAGTAGGCCAAACCAAACTGATAATTCGAAGAGACTTGCAAAGATAACCAATCATACATAAAAGAATTCAGAGAAGATTCAAATATTGTTCATAGATAAACTTGATCATAAACCGACAATTCATCAGTCTCAACAAACACACCGCAAAAAGAAGATTACATCGAATAGATCTCCACAAGAGAGGGGGAGAACATTGTATTGAGATCCAAAAATAGAGAAGAAGCCATCTAGCTAATAACTATGGACCCGAAGGTCTGAGGTAAACTACTCACACTTCATCGGAGAGGCTATGGTGTTGATGTAGAAGCCCTCCGTAACAGGCCCCAAGATGGGATCTCGTGGATACAGAAAGTTGCGGCGGTGGAATTAGGGTTTTTGCTCCGTATCTGATCATTTGGGGGTACGTAGGTATATATAGGCAGAAGGAGTACGTCGGCGGAGCAAAAGGGGGCTCACGAGGGTGGATGGCGCGCCTAGGGGGTAGGCGCGCCCCCTACCTCGTGGCCTCCTCCTTTGTTTCTTGACATAGGGTCCAAGTCTCCCGGATCATGTTCGGTGAGAAAATCACGTTCCCGAAGGTTTCATTCCGTTTGGACTCCGTTTGATATTCCTTTTCTTCAAAACCCTAAAATAGGCAAAAAAAACAGCAATTTTGGCTCGGCCTCCGGTTAATAGGTTAGTCCCAAAAATAATATAAAAGTGGATAATAAAGCCCAATAATGTCCAAAACAGTAGATAATATAGCATGGAGCAATCAAAAATTATAGATACGTTGGAGACGTATCAAGCATCCCCAAGCTTAATTCCTACTCGTCCTTGAGTAGGTAAATGATAAAAACAGAATTTTTGATGCGGAGTGCTATTTGGCATAATTTCAATGTAATTCTTCTTAATTGTGGCATGAATATTAAGATCCGAAAGATTCAAGATAAAAGTTCATATTGACATAAAAATAACAATACTTCAAGCATACTAACTAAGCAATTATGTCTTCTCAAAATAACATGGCCAAAGAAAGTTCATCCCTACAAAATCATATAGTTTAGTCATGCTCCATTTTCGTCACACAAGAATGCTCTCATCATGCACAACCCCGATGACAAGCCAAGCGATTGTTTCATACTTTAGTAATCTCAAACCTATAAACTTTCACGCAATATATGAGCGCGAGCCATGGATATAGCACTATGGGTGGAACAGAATATGATGATGTGGGTTATGTGGAGAAGACAAAAAGGGAGAAAGTCTCACATGAACGAGGCTAATCAATGGGCTATGGAGATGCCCATCGATTGATGTTAATGCAAGGAGTAGGGATTGCCATGCAACGGATGCACTAGAGCTATAAATGTATGAAAGCTCAACAAAAGAAACTAAGTGAGTGTCCATCCAACTTGCTTGCTCACAAAGACCTAGGGCACTTGAGGAGGCCCATTGTTGGAATATATAAGCCAAGTTCTATAATGAAAAATTCCCACTAGTATATCAAAGTGACAAAACAAAGGACTTTCTTTCATGAAGATTATGGTGCTACTTTGAAGCACAAGTGTGGCAAAGGATAGTAGCATTGTCCCTTTTTTGGGCCTTCTCCTTTTTTATGGCCTTTCTCTTTTTTTTTTACTTGGGACAATGCTCTAGAAAATGATGATCATCACACTTCTATTTATTTACAACTCAATGATTACAACTCAATACTAGAACAAAAGATGACTTTATATGAATGCCTCCGGCGGTGTACCGGGATATGCAATGAATCAAGAGTGACATGTATGAAAATTATGAACGGTGGCTTTGCCACAAATACTATGTCAACTACATGATCATGCTAAGCAATATGACAATGATGAATGTGTCATGATAAACGGAATGGTGGAAAGTTGCATGGCAATATATCTCGGAATGTCTATGGAAATGCCAAAATAGGTAGGTATGGTGGCTGTTTTGAGGAAGATATAAGGAGGTTTAGGTGTGAAAGAGTGTATCATATCACGGGGTTTGGATGCACCGGCGAAGTTTGCACCAACTCTCAAGGTGAGAAAGGGCAATGCACGGTACCGAAGAGGCTAGCAATGATGGATGGGTGAGAGTGCGTATAATCCATGGACTCAACATTAGTCATAAAGAACTCACATACTTATTGCAAAAATCTACAAGTCATCAAAAACCAAGCACTAGCGCATGCACCTAGGGGGATATATTGGTAGGAAAAGACCACCGCTCGTCCCCGACCGTCACTCATAAGGAGGACAATCAAAGAACACCTCATGTTTCAAATTTGTTACATAACGTTTACCATACATGCATGCTACGGGACTTGCAAACTTCAACACAAGCATTTCTCAAATTCACAACTACTCAACTAGCACAACTTTGATATTATTACCTCCATATCTCAAAACAATCATCAAGCATCAAACTTCTCTTAGTATTCAAAACACTCATAAGATTTTTTTACTAATCTTGAATACCTAGCATATTAAGATTATTTAAGCAAATTACCGTGCTATTTAAGACTCTCAAAATAATCTAAGTGAAGCATGAGAGATCAATAGTTTCTATAAAACAAATCCACCACCATGCTCTAAAAGATATAAGTGAAGTACTAGAGCAAATCTATATAACTCAAATGATATAAGCGAAGCACATAGAGTATTGTAACAAATTCCAAATCATGTATGGATCTCTCAAAAGGTGTGTACATAAATGATGATTGTGGTAAATTAAAAAGCAAAGACTCAAATCATACAAGACGCTCCAAGCAAAACACATATCATGTGGTGAATAAAAATATAGCTCCAAGTAAAGTTATCGATAAAAGTAGACGAAAGAGGGGATGCCTTCCGGGGCATCCCCAAGCTTTGGCTTTTAGGTGTCCTTAGATTATATTGGGGGTGCCATGGGCATCCCCAAGCTTAGGCTCTTGCAACTCCTTGTTCCATAATCCATCAAATCTTTACCCAAAACTTGAAAACTTCACAACACAAAACTCAAAGTAGAAAATCTCGTGAGCTTCGTTAGCAAAAGAAAACAAAAGACCACTTCAAGGTACTGTACTAAACTCATTCTTTATTTATATTTGTGTTAAAACTACTGTATTCCAACTTCTCTATGGTTTATAAACAATTTTACTAGCCATAGATTCATCAAAATAAGCAAACAACACACGAAAAACAGAATCTGTCAAAAACAGAACAGTCTGTAGTAATCTGTAGCTAGCGCAAGATCTGGAAACCAAAAATTCTAAAATAAATTTCTGGACGTGAGGAATTTATCTATTAATCATCTGCAAAAATAATTAACTAAATATCACTTTCCAAATAAAAATGGCAGCAGTTCTCGCGAGCGCTAAAGTTTCTGTTTTTTATAGCAAGATATTAAGACTTTCCCCGAGTCTTCCCAACGGCTCTACTTGGCACAAACACTAATTAAACACAAAAAACACAACTAACACAGAGGCTAGGTAAATTATTTATTACTAAACAGGAGCAAAAAGCAAGGAATAAAAATAAAATTGGGTTGCCTCCCAACAAGCGCTATCGTTTAACGCCCCTAGCTAGGCATAAAAAGCAAGGATAAATCTAGGTATTGCCATCTTTGGTAGGCAATTCTTCGATGAGGCATCTACCATCCTTAGGAATTTCTTTATTTTTATTGATTATCAAACTTTTAGGCACAAGATCGAAAAATTCATTTGTAACAAATGGTTCCTTAATGATAGCAAAAAGATTGGGATGAATACTTATAGATTTGAGATCCGCAGTTTCCTTACTAGAGGATTCACCCTTATTTTTAGGAACATACATAAGGTTGGAAATTTTAGTAGGAGGACTCAGAGTATTCTTTACGGAAGAAAAAGTGGTTCCCAAGTTGGTAATAATACCCTCAAGTTTATCAATTCTAGTGGAATTCTGATTTATTTTCTCATTAACTATTGGTTCCTTTTCTTTAATATTTTTCAAAGTGACTCCTACTTTAGATCCATGTTGAGTGATTTGGTTGTGGATCTTTTTATCCAAATTTTCAATTAATTCTACAGTTGCAAACTTATTTTTAATAATTTCAAGTCTTTGCATTACATGATCCAAAGTTAACATAGTTCCATTAACCAAAAGAGGTGGTGAGCCAAACAAATCTATCATAGCATTGTAAGAATCAAAAGTATGGCTACCCAAGAAGTTCCTTCCGGTAATAGTATCAAGGATATATCTATGCCAAGGAGTGACGCCTACATAAAAATTGCCAAGAAGAACGGAAGTAGATTGCTTCCTGGTAGATCTATTTTGAGCATTGCAAATTCTATACCAAGCGTCTTTTAGATTTTATCCCTCCCTTTGCTTAAAATTTAGAACTTCATTTTCGGGAGACAACGGACAAGATAAGGGACTAGCCATAACGACAAGCAAACGGAAAAGAGGCGAACAGAAAAGAGAGGGAGGATAGAGAGAGAGGGCGAATAAAACGGCAAGGGTGAAGTGGGGGAGAGGAAAACGAGAGGCAAATGGCAAATAATGTAATGCGGGAGATAAGGATTGTGATGGGTACTTGGTATGTTGACTTTTGCGTAGACGCCAGAAATGCCTCATTGTCGGAAGTCAAATCTTGACTTGCGCGAACCTCCCCGATAACGGCGCCAGAAATTCTTCTTGCTACCTCTTGAGCATTGCGTTGGATTTCCCCGAAGAGGAAAGGATGATGCAGAAAAGTAGCATAAATATTTCCCTCAGTTTTTGAGAACCAAGGTATCAATCCAGTAGGAGGTTGCGCCCGCACCCTAGTACCTGCACAAAACAAATAACTCCTCGCAACCAACGCGATAAGGGGTTGTCAATCCCTTCACGGTCACTTACGAGAGTGAGATCTGATAGATATGATAAGATAATATTTTTGTTATTTTTGTGATAAAGATGCAAAGTAAAATAAAAGCAAAGGAAATAACTAAGTATTGGAAGATTAATATGATGAAGATAGACCCGGGGGCCATAGGTTTCACTAGTGGCTTCTCTCAAGAGCATAAGTTTTTTACAGTGGGTGAACGAATTACTGTTGAGCAATTGACATAATTGAGCATAGTTATGAGAATATCTAGGTATGATCATGTATATAGGCATCACGTCCGAGCCAAGTAGACCGACTCCTGCCTGCATCTACTACTATTACTCCACTAATCGACCGCTATCCAGCATGCATCTAGAGTATTAAGTTCATGAAAACAGAGTAACGCCTTAAGCAAGATGACATGATGTAGAGGGATAAATTCATGCAATATGATAAAAACCACATCTTGTTATCCTCGATGGCAACAATAAAATACGTGCCTTGCTGCCCCTACTGTCACTGGGAAAGGACACCGCAAGATTGAACCCAAAGCTAAGCACTTCTCCCATTGCAAGAAAGATCAATCTAGTAGGCCAAACCAAACTGATAATTCGAAGAGACTTGCAAAGATAACCAATCATACATAAAAGAATTCAGAGAAGATTCAAATATTGTTCATAGATAAACTTGATCATAAACCGACAATTCATCAGTCTCAACAAACACACCGCAAAAAGAAGATTACATCGAATAGATCTCCACAAGAGAGGGGGAGAACATTGTATTGAGATCCAAAAATAGAGAAGAAGCCATCTAGCTAATAACTATGGACCCGAAGGTCTGAGGTAAACTACTCACACTTCATCGGAGAGGCTATGGTGTTGATGTAGAAGCCCTCCGTGATGGATACCCCCTCCGGCAGAGCTCCGGAACAGGCCCCAAGATGGGATCTCGTGGATACAGAAAGTTGCCATGGTGGAATTAGTGTTTTGCTCCATATCTGATCGTTTGGGGGTACGGAGGTATATATAGGAGGAAGGAGTACGTCTGTGGAGCAACAGGGGGCCCACGAGGGTGGAGGGCGTGCCTGGGGAGGGGGTGGTAGGCGCGCCCCCTACCTCGTGGCCTCCTCCTTTGTTTCTTGACGTAGGGTCCAGGTCTCCTGGATCATGTTCGGTGAGAAAATCACGTTCCCGAAGGTTTCATTCCGTTTGGACTCCGTTTGATATTCCTTTTCTTCGAAACCCTAAAAGAGGCAAAAAAACAGCAATTCTGGGCTGGGCCTCCGGTTAATAAGTTACTCCCAAAAATAATATAAAAGTGGATAATAAAGCCCAATAATGTCCAAAACAGTAGATAATATAGCATGGAGCAATCAAAAATTATAGATACGTTGGAGACGTATCAGTCCACGTACCCTCGTAGACCAAAAGCGGAAGCCTTATGTAACACGGTTGATGTAGTTGAACGTCTTCATGATCCAAGCGATCCAAGTACCGAACGTACAGCACCTCCATGTTCAGCACACGTTCAGCACGATGACGTCCCTCGAGCTCTTGATCCTGTAGAGGGTCAAGGGAGAGTTTTGTCAGCACGACGGCATGGTAATGGTGTTGATGTTGTGATCCGTGCAGGGCTTTGCCTAAGCACTACGACAATATGACCGAGGTGGTAAACTCTGGAGGGGGCACCGCACACGGCTAAGAAACAATTGATGTTCTTTGGGGTGCCCCCTGCCCACGTATATCAAGGAGGCAGTGAGGAGGAGGCTGGCCCAAGGGGGGTGCGCCATGGGGGGGTCCTACTAGGACTCTGTTCCTAGTAGGATTCGCCCCCCCTTTCCTTCCAACGGAGAGCGGGAAAGGGGAAGGGAGAGAGAGGGAGAAGGAAAGAGGGGGGCCGCACCCCCTCCCCTTGTCCAATTCAGATTGGGTCAAGAGGGGCGCGTGCCTCCTCTCCTCCACTATGGCCCACTAGGCCCATTAACTTTCCGGGGGGTTCCGGTACTCCGAAAAATCCCCGAACCTTATCAGAACCATTCTGGTGTCCGTATATGACCTTCCAATATATCAATCTTTACCTCTCGACCATTTCGAGACTCCTCGTCATGTCCTTGATCCCATCTGGGACTCCAAACAAACTTCGGTAACAAAAACACATAACTCATAATATAAATCGTCATCGAACGTTAAGCGTGCAGACCCTACGGGTTCAAGAACTATGTAGACATGACCGAGACACATCTTCGGTCAATAAGCAATAGCGGAACCTGGATGCTCATATTGGCTCCTACATATTCTACTAAGATCTTTATCAGTCAAACCGCATAACAACATACGTTATTCCCTTTGTCATCGGTATGTTACTTGCCTGAGATTTGATCGTTGGTATCATCATACCTAGTTCAATCTCATTACCGACAAGTCTTTTTACTCGTTCTGTAATGCATCATCCCATAACTAACTCATTAGTTACATTGCTTGCAAGGCTTATAGTGATGTGCATTACCGAGAGGGCCCAGAGATACCTCTCCGATACTCGCAGTGACAAATCCTAATCTTGATCTATGCCAACTCAACAAACACCACCGGAGACACCTGTAGAGCATCTTTATAATCACCTAGTTACGTTGTGATGTTTGATAGCACACAAAGTGTTCCTCCGGTATTTGGGAGTTGCATAATCTCATAGTCAGAGGAATGTGTATAAGTCATGAAGAAAGCAATAGCAATAAAACTAAATGATCATAATGCTAAGCTAACGGATGGGTCTTGTCCATCACATCATTCTCTAATGATGTGATCTCGTTCATGAAATGACAACACATGTCTATGGTTAGGAAACTTAACCATCTTTGATTAACGAGCTAGTCAAGTAGAGGCATACTAGGGACACTTTGTTTTGTCTACGTATTCACACATGTATTAAGTTTCCGATTAATACGATTCTAGCATGAATAATAAACATTTATCATGATATAAGGAAATATAAACAACAACTTTATTATTGTCTCTAGGGCATATTTCCTTCAAGCACGGCATCAGGCGAGGTACGCCCTCGACAGCACCAACCTCTGGACGGCGTACTTCGAGCGCCACCACGCTGACCAACTCACGTCGACGAATGGCGCTCTGGCACCACGGGGGCGGCACAACTCCTACGGCCGCCGCCAGTGGTGGGGAGTCCCTGGGCGCACTCTCCACGCCGTCCTCGAGCACGTTGAGGGCGGCAACTCGCCGCAGATGGAGTACCCGACGCCGTCCTTCTCACGCCGGAGCGGCAGCTCGTGGCTGCCGAAGCGCATGGTGGGCACGTCCTCGTCTTCCTCCGGCCCCACTCCTCCGGCACCCCGACACCGCTCACTTCAGTCAAGGCCGATCCCCAAGAGACGTCGAAGCGCCTGCGCAGTGGCAACCTTGTCATAAACGAGGGCCGTTGCCACCATCCTTCTCCTCCTCCCCGCGGTCATCTTAGCCTGGTCGAGCTGAAGGAGCCGGAGATGCCGCTTGACGTCGTCAAACAGGAGCACATCGCCATGGCCGCCGACCTCGAGACTGGATGGAAGTGGGCGCGGGACGACTAAGTTCGGGAGGAAATGGAGCGCCAGCGCTGCGCCCTTAAGGAGATCACCACTCGGCACCGCGGCTGCGACGAGGACATCGTCGTCATCCTCGACGACAGCGACGAGGAGGCGTCGACGCCGTCCAACCCCGCCCGCCTCGGCGACCCAGGCCAGGGTTGCAGCAAGGACGGCGACGACGGTGGCGACTACACCGCCTTCTACAAGCTCCTCGACATGTAGAAGGCTTGGGATGGGGCATAGTTTTAGGGTTTAAATCACGTCTTTTAAATTATCACTACTAGGAAAAACCTTATACACAGAATATTAGCAGTGGCGCTTGTTAAAAAAGGGCGCTAGTGCTAAATAGCAGTAGCGCGTGGAGGTTAAACGCGCTATAGATACGCACGTAGCAGTAGCGCGTCCATGTTTAAACGCGCTACTACTAAAACTCTCACTACTAAGCCGATAGGCTACATATAGTAGTAGCGGTCTTTTAGAAACAACGCCGCTACTAAGCTTGTTGTAGTAGCGTGTTTCGCTCAGAGAGTGCTACTGCTAATTAATGGAAAAGTAAATGTAAAACATATAGAAAAGTAAATGAAAATGAAAGAAATAGAAAAAGGGGAAGGAAAAAAGAAAATGTGAAGGAAAACAAATGAAAAAGGAAAAAAATGAAAATGTTGTAGCAGCAGCGTGCTTTCTGGAAACGCGCTATAGCTAACTTAGCAGTAGCGCGTTGTGTGAGCCAGCGCTATAGCTAAGTTAGCTATAGCTAATGTAGCAGTAGCGCTTTTCCTGGAAAGCGTTACTGCTATGTTTGACTTAACCGCGCACTCCTTTTTCGCCACGGCCACTTCCCCCAAATCAAACTCATCCATCCGCTCACGCCGCCGTTGTCGGCCGCCGCGTGCTCTCCCTTCGCCCTCTGCACGCCCTGGACGCCGCCCCCCACCTCGACGCCGCCCTCCGCCGCGCGCCCGAGCCCCGACCCCGACCTCGATGTCGCCTGCCCCTCCTTCGCCGCCGGCACCCGAGGTGAGCATGCCTCCTCCTCCCCCTCCCCTACCTCTACCTAGCTAAAGTTCCTAGGGTTCATCAAATTTTAGATTGCATCAAATTAGTTAGGGTTCATCAAATTAGATGCTAATTAGGGCAGTAGTTCCTAGGTAGGTTCATCTAATTAGTTAGTAAGAACTAGGGCAATAGTGTTTAATAGAATTAGTAAGAAAATTAATAGAACTAGTTGAACTAGTTTATTTTTAGTAAGAACTAGTTGAATTAATAGAACTAGTGTATTTTTAGTAAGAAAATTAATATAACTAGTTGAACTAGTTTACTTTTAGTTATAGTAAGTTTATTTTTAGTAAGAACTAGTTGAATTAATAGAACTAGTTGAACATGTCACATTTGTTGTTATTTTTTTAGCTAAAGCAATTATTCCCGCATCGATGTCGACGATGTCTATCCCGCATCTTCGTTGTCGACTCGGTGGAGGACACCTTCTTGATCACATGGGCCATGTCCGGGACTGGGTTCCGCCGGGCTGGTACTGGGAGGCGCTACCCACCGGGGGCGCAGCTTGGTGAGGAGCCAGCCCGTTGTTGACCCGAACCTTCTTTGGTGGCGGTCGTGTGGGCCAGTGACTGTGCAGAGGCTTGAGGACTCCGTGGAGGTGGTACGTCACCGTGTCAGCGAGGAGGACGCGCACGTCCATCGCTACATGATTGCATTGGAGCGCAGGTTCTCCAGGGATCTCACTAGAGCTATGATCCTGTGATGGTTCCTTCTCTTTGGGTGTCCACTGCCCGCACTGATACCCGTCGTTTGCTAGGGTTTTAGGTGTATTAGTGATGTTATATGCAGGATACTATTCGGGAGGTATTAGTGATAATGTTCGATGATGTGCGGACGCAAGAGATGATTTACTTTTGCTTATTGAATGCATGCTAATTTGAATACTTATTTATTTTACGATTTGGTTTTGCTTATTGAATGCTCAAATTGGGGAAGTACTCCTATTTTGAATGCTCAAATTGGACCCCACTATGCAAGGCGTATGCATTTGATTAGTTGATAGCTTATAGGGTTTTTGTTTTTGCAGAAATCTAGGAGCCCCTCCATCATCCCCGCCGTCGTCCCCGTCATCGACCCCCCTCCCCCCCGACCTCGAGGTGAGACCAGCCAAATCTCCATGTCAATATGAGTCCTACAAGATATTTTGAAATGTTTTTTCTCATATTTCCAACCATTGAAATGCAATGACCATCAAGTTTGAATGCTCATATGATGTAGATAAAAACATGTATATCTTGTGTTGCTCAAATAGGATATGTTCTTGCCCCAAGTGGTCGGTCATGTTTGCATGTTACACCTTTGAGTGGCCTATGTTTTGCCGGAGTGTTGATTAATTTCCATTCCGGCAAAATTTTCAGGTGCTCGATATGTCCTTTTTAGCAAAGGTCATGCCAGATTTTTCCGTGAATTTTGGCATGACTTGTACTAGAACATGTAGGAAATATCGAGTGGCCTGGATTTTCTAGAAAGATAATTAAATGATATTTTGGGTTGACTTTAAGTCTGTCGAGGCTCCACCATATATGAGATGACGAAGAATCCTGACTGTTGTCGTGGGGGCCGTTTCTCCTTCTTCTCCTTATGCTAGACCATTGTTATGCACTAGGGGAAGGAGGAGTAACGACCATCACCGACAGTCGCAAATTTCAGAGAGCAATCAGTGAGGGAGAGTCTCCACCATGCATGAGAGGAGGAAGAATGCCGACTGTTGTACATATATTTAATTGTACATATATTTAATTGTAGTACATATATTTAATTGTACAAGTTTAATCTTTGAATTATGAACATAGGAAATATCGTACTCGGACGGCGAAAGTCTCCCAGGGGAGTGCGACTGGTGCAACGACGACCGAGGTCAGTGCGACAGGTCTCACCTGGACGAAGATCGGCGCTTTAGCATTAAGCTCCATGAGACCTTCGATGTTGAAACGGTACGCAACGATGACACGTGTTTTTTTCGTAATTAAGCGCGACTTCAACTATTTCAATGTGTAATTTTCATCTTTTACAATTCGACTAGCTTATCCCATGCCATGCAAGACGCTATGTCTTGGAGAGGATGGGTTTTGCAGACCATGAAAGTTTTGAAACAAAGAAAATTCACCTAAGGACCCATCATGGTATGGATTTTGAAGTAAATCTGTACAGTTCTCAGAGTGTAACCCATTTTGGTTGCATAAATTGGGAAGCACGTTGCAAGATGTATGGTTTTTATGAGGGTATGCTTGTCACCATGGATCTTGGTGATCCTGACATCGACCAAGACAATATGGACATTTGGGTCCTTGTTGACACGCTTCCAATTATACCGCTATGTGAGTTTCTCAAACATAGTTATTAACTAATTTATATTGTTTGTTTCAAAATATTTGACAACTTATTTCCATTGATAGCTTATTTTTATTCTTCAAACAATGTGCGGAAGATGGTAGACAAAACCTACTACACCGATGGCTCAGACTTAACCTATCAGGAGAAAAATCATCTGATGGCATTTTGTACTGATCTTGAGAATTACAATATCTATTATCAAACTTCTCCACATTATGGTCAATACGTGCCACTAGTGCACGTGTTGAACCACGGTAACATTCATGGAGATGCCATGGTAAGATTTTTTTTACTATTACGACATCCGTGCATGTTTTGCGTAAATTCTTCACAAACTGAACTACATTGCTAACTACAAAGTTATTACTATGTTTTTCAACAGAAAATCCCGAAGGATTGTGTGCCTCATCTGATGTATCAGAATGGTCGCCTTGATGTTTTGAACATATGGCCAGGTAATCCTACGAATCTCACATATCCATATCGGATTTCTAAAACCAGTGAAGACATGAAAATCAAAGAATGCAAAAAATGTATGGACAGTCGTAAGGAGGTACTTGGAAGCAACATTGTGCGAAAGGCAAGAATTGAAGACAGGATAATCTCCATCCTCCATAATGGAGACTCATGGCCTATCTTGTTTTATACTATTTTACCTAAGAGAAGGTAGTAGGTCCTATAAGAGAAGTAGGTCCTAGATAGAATATGTTATTATGTTGTACAATATGTTAGAGTTGATGATGATGACGAGGAAGTTGTGATTATGACTAGTGACCAACTTGCTATATGAAGTCTCGTTGGTGAAAATGATGATCATGAGGAGGTGTTATATGACAATGATGTATTATGATGCTAAGTTATTAATGATATGATGATGATGATGATGATGATACTTATTATATCATTGGTGAAAGAACCGCGGATTAGTTTCAAGTGGATGTCCATCCATTTGAAACTAGTGAATGGTTCTTTCACACAGTGATGTAATAACTCATTATGATGTAGAAATAATCTTTCAATTACTGTTGTATGAAGACTTGTATAAAGGTGTATGAATATAACATGAATAAAAAAGAAATATAATACGGAATAGTAGTAGTAGCGTGGGCTGCGAGAGGCGCTACTAGTAATTACCAGCAGCGCGCTTTCAAGCAAGCACTACTACTAACTGGATATCGCAGTAGCGCGGTTAAGCCCACGCTATTGCTAAACATTAGTTGTAGCGTCGTACTAGTAGTGCTGCCACCCGTTGGTAGGCCTAAAACCCGCGCTACTGCTAGACTTTTCCCTCGTAGTGTATGGACAAATATTAATTAATTTCATCCAAATTTTTTGAATTTTCGCCGAACTATATTTAAAAAAGGGCATCTGGGGGCCAACTTGGGGCGGCGGGTGGGAACCCGCCCTCCCCCACGACGAAAATATCGCCGGCTCGCCCCCCAGGAGGCGCTATTTCACTCCCTGGGGGTGCCGAACGAATGGAGATGCTCTAACCCTATAAAAAATTTAAGTAGTTGAGAGGAAACATAACTTGTATTGACTTTACTATATATATATATATATATCCCTCAAAAAAAGTTATATATATATATATATATAATAGAATTGCCCGTGTGTTGCAACAAAGCCATGCATATTCTAGTGGTTTAACATAAATCGTGTTTAACATATACCTTTAGGATTGTTAACTTTCTCCTCTTTTTCACCCATCCACTAGACTACACGTCTCCCTTACAATCGAAGCAAGTGGTCTATATTTCATTGTCACTGTAAACTCCCCCCACCACACACTCTAAAAATGCCAATATGTTAAATAGTCAAATTGAGTTGTGGCATATTGTCCCATGAATCACAAGTACGGAAAAGTACAGAACCGGTAAGCACACAAATAGTCAGAATAATGCATGCAACACTTTCCACAACTTAGTCCGCGCTTGGTATGGATGTAATTTAATACACGTGTATTAAATTTCCGGGTGTAATTTACGTTGCAAGAGTAATTTCCGGTTGGAAAGCGAAACGACGGACGGAGATCTGTAATTTTTACAGGTGTAAGTCGAAGGAAACGAGGATCCAAGCAGGGCCTTAGGTGAGATGAAAATAGTAGTGCCCACTATAATTTTGCTGAATTACGGATCAAGCACACCCATATTCCTCAGCTCACATATTGTACGACATACGATTGTACTGTTAAATTAAATGTTTGTGATTTGCCATAGGACTAAACAAATTTTGCATGACGCCTGGATCAGTATGGCCGGATCCTTGAGGAAGTACTCACCAAGCTCGATGGAGAAAGGACCACTGTGACGGACTGCAACATGCTACGAGGAGACGTGCCATGCCCGGCCTCACCAGATCCAAGCTTATGGAAAAGTAAGATACACACAACAAAAAGTGGTAGCGCCCTGACGGGCCTCCTGCGCGCGAAGGAGCGGCGTCGTGTGGGCAGCGATGGTGGCGGTTGATTTCGGTGCCACATAGTGGAGGTGGGCAACGGTGAGGCGCAGCATGATTGGGAGAGCGGCAGAGCTTTTTTTTTTTGAAAGAAAACATCCATTTTATTAATTGGAAATGATAGTTACATCGTCTATAAAAAGAGGTACAATATTCTCCATAGGCACCTCAAACCAATCTCTAGTTACAGAACCTTTCGCTAGCCTAGTAAGTTCATGAGCAACCTTATTAGCTACCCTATTACAATGTTCAAATCTAGTCAACGGAAAATCGCATGCCATGAAGTAGCAATCCTCGAATACTGCCGCCGCAACTCCCGCCGATTGTCCTCCATTCTTCATTGTGTCAATGACTTTCATATTATCAGAGTAAATAATAAGACGATTGCATCCCGCCTTTTGCGCAAGAATTAAACCAAACCTAAGAGCCATCGCTTCTGCTGTTAGTACATCAGCACACCAATCGATTTTCCAATTTCCGCCAGCAATGAAGTTTCCTTTGTCATCTCTGAGCACCGCACCTGCCGTGCCCCTGAGCAGATCATGGTCAAAAGAAGCATCAACATTTAGTTTAACAAAACCCATAGGAGGTCGGCTCCATCCTTCTTTTCTACTAGTCGCACTAGAGGAGTGGGCATTCACATAATTTGCAGTTATAGCACGAATCCCCATCAAAATCTGATTCACTTCTTGAGATTTCCCTTCATGAACCAACATGCGTCTCTCCCACCATAAATACCAGGCGGTTATCGCGATTAATTCACTTGTATTTTGGCAACCTAATATAGATAGTTCTTGGTGCGGCATAAAAAGTAAAATTTCAAGAACCGCCTCACCCGCATGATCAATAACACAAGCTTTTTTAATTACCTTGTACATCCCCAGCTTTCCCCAAACCTCTTTTGCCTTCTGACACAGAAACAAGATGTGCTTTGTATCTTCTTGCCCATTCGAGCAAGATGGACAAAGGGGCGAAACTTTTATATGTCTATTGGCAAGTGTAACACGACACGGTAGAGTTCCATGCAACGTTCGCCAAATAAATATCTTTACCTTTGTCGAACACGATAATTTCCAAATCTTACCCCAAATAGGATTGACATTGGTACGACCCATACCATTAGTATATTGCAATTTCCTCCCGTGTTGTTGGTTCCATTCCTCCAAATAAGCTGATCGAACAGTGAATACATCATTTTTTGTATAGCTCCAGGCGATGAAATCCGACATATTCTGCATAGGGAGGGGAATCGCGAGGACCCTTTGCACATCAATTGGCCACCAAGTTTGTCTCACCAAATCTTCATTCCAGAAATTTGTGATTGGATCAATAAGATCAACCACCTTTGACAGAAGTTGCCCACCTCTAGGAGTAATAATTTTCCTATTCGCACAATTCGGAATCCACGCATCTCTCCGAATATCAATGTTTTGTCCATTTCCAACTCGCCAGATATAACCCTTTCTCAAAGAGTTCACTCCCGCCATAATGCTTTGCCAAGTAAAGGAGGATCCCTTCTTTAAACTTGCGTTCATCAAATCTCCCTCAGGGAAATATTTAGCTCTCAAGATGGTCGCACATAAAGATTCCGGATTATCGAGAAGACGCCACGCTTGTTTAGCTAATAGCGCCAGGTTGAAACAGTGTATATCTCGGAAGCCCATCCCTCCTTGATCTTTTGGAACACACATTTTCCACCATGCCATCCAATGCATCCTCTTCTGATTGTCCTCGTCACCCCACCAAAACTGCGATATCGCGTCAATAATTCCTTTGCAATTTTTTTTAAGAATTTTAAAGACGGACATGGCATAGGTGGGGATGGCTTGTACAACAGATTTGAGCAGAATTTCCTTCCCTCCAGAAGATAACAATTTTTCCTTCCATCCACTAATTTTCATAATGATTCGATCGATCAGGAACTGGAAACAATCACTTTTGTCCATGCCCACATTTGCCGGCAAACCCAGGTATTTGTCATTGAGGGCTTCAATCATAATATTTAAAATTGTACATATTTGTGCCTTGTCTTCCACTTTAGTATTGGGACTAAAGAATATACTAGATTTTTCAACACTAACCATTTGCCCCGAGGCGGCACAATACAAATCCAAAAGTGATTTCAGCGCCTCCGCACTCCTTGGATTGGCTCGCATAAGGATCAAAGAGTCATCAGCAAAAAGGAGATTAGAAATTGATGGGGCATCTCTGCAAACCTTTATACCGGAAATGTTTCCATTCTCCTCCGCATTAGCTAAAAGGGCAGTCAAACCCTCTGTACATAACAAGAATAAGTAGGGAGAAAGGGGATCTCCCTGCCTCAATCCTCTAGTTGGTTTAAAGCTCTCCGTCTCATCATCATTAATACGGACCCGGTACTCCACAGAGGATACACATTTCATAATTAAATTCACCCAACTCTCTTTAAAACCCAATTTTAGCATAATTTCCTTTAAGAAACACCACTCCACTCGGTCGTATGCTTTGTGCATATCTAATTTGATGGCACACAAACCCTCTTTACCCGCCCTTTTCTTTTTAATTGTATGGAAACATTCATATGCCACCAAGATATTGTCTGTAATCAATCTTCCAGGCACAGAGGCACTCTGAGTTGGGCTAATAATATCTGATAGGATTATCTTTAGACGAGCAGCAATCATTTTTGAAATAACCTTATACACCACATTGCACAAGCTAATTGGTCTAAATTGGGTTACCTTTTCAGGAGAGTTAATCTTTGGGATCATTACAATTGCAGTACCATTCCATCCAGTTGGTATAGAACAGGTATTTACCGCTTGGAGAACCTCTTCGGTCAGGTCATCTCCCAACATAGACCAAAATCTTTTGTAAAAAACAGCATGGAGGCCGTCAGGACCTGGCGCTTTTAAATCACCAATGTCAAAAAGGGCCTTTCTAACCTCCTCGGCCGTATAGGGGGCGAGAAGAGCATCATTCATTTCATCGGTCACTTTTCGTTGAACAAGAGATAGAACCTCCAAATTAGGATGGGAAACTTCTGATGTGAAAAGGTTTGAGAAATACCCCATAATGTGATTCTTCATCTCTGTACCATGCACCCAAACACCATTATCATCAAGCAATTTTTTAATCTGATTTCTTTTCTTTCTGGCCGTTGCCGCATTATGAAAAAAGGAGGTGTTACGATCCCCATGCAAAAGCCAGTTTGCGCGAAGAGAGCAGCAGAGCTAGTACAGGGGGTGCGTTGGTGGACTGCTTTGTGGCGGTGCAGATGTAGCTATAGCGTGTGTTCCTGGGGCTGAGGAGGTTGTCCTGGGCCATGGCGGCAGTAGCGCTTTGGTGGTGCGGGCAGCGCGCTGGGCTCGCCTGGTGGCGACGACGCGGATGTGCCGGATGGTGGCGGTGCATGTCTGATTTTGACCCATTCAGTGGTTGCGGCCATGGTGTGGTTTTCCGACTGGAGTTAGTGCAGCAACACCCGGTGGTGACTATGCCCGGAACGGTGCGGTTGGATATTTTTTTTGAATGTTGGTAGTTGATCTACAAAATTCATTGATCAGAGGGGGAAACCAGTACAAGGAAGGCCCAAAGGGCAAAGCATCTAGAGGATATATGCGAAAAAGATAAAAATACAATGGCAATCCTTAGCCTGGATCGAAAGGAATCCCAGCTCCTGCCAAATTCCACAATGTGATTTCATCCTTCACACGCTGCAGGAAAGGGCGCACCTCCATCCTTTTATCTTGAAAAAGTCTCCTGTTTCGCTCGGCCCAGAGCTCCCAAGAGACCAGGAGCATCAAGGACAAGGCCCCTTTCCACTTGCTCGGCACGGTACTCTTCCAGCAGGTTACCATCCAGTCCTTGATGTTGGTTGTGTCCGTCCAGCTAGTAGGCCGCAGAGAAGGCATGTTAGCAAGTCCGGCCAGGCTCTGCCAACCTTGCTGCAACCATGTGCACTCGACCAACAGGTGGAAGGCTGTTTCCAAGTTTTGCTCACAGAGTGGGCAGAAGTAGTTGTTCTCCCATCCACGACGAAGAAGCAGGTCAAATGTTAGGATACGTCCCAGCATTGCCGTCCAGATGAAGAAACGACACTTTGCAGGGGGCCAACCCTTCCAGACGAGTCTGATTGCATCCGTTTGCACCGATCCCAGGAACTGCAACTGATAGGCAGACTTAGCAGTGTATTCCTGGCTTGTATTGAATCTCCAGGCAATTTGGTCAGGAACACCATCGACAAGGACGACCGAGTCCAGCAAGCCAGCTACCCGAGTCAATTCGCCCACCATCTGTACCGTGAGCCCCTGCGCAAGGTCCAACAGCCATCTGTTATCATGCATTGCTTCCTGGACAGTGCGCTTCTTCCTGACGGCTATCTTAAATAAGTTAGGGGCCACCGTTTTTGGGCACAAGTCTTGCAGCCACCGATCCTGCCAGAAGCTGGCCAACCTGCCGTCATTCAGTGTGATTGTTGTTGCCATAGAGAAAAGCGCCCTGTCGGAGCTGTCGCATGGTAGGGTTGAGCCGACCCAAGGTCTTTGCGGCTCCTGCCAAGACATCCAGAGCCAGCGTAGGCGGAGCGCGCCCCCAAACCGCTCTAGATCAAAAACTGACCCTACATTTTCCACCATTGCACGCCGACTCGCCGCTCCACAACCAGGCCCTGCATAACTGACTGACGCGTTTTCGAGCCCAGGCCGGTAGCTTGTGCACTGTCATTAAGTAGACTGCAAGCGAGATCAACATTGACTTGAGGAGGGCTAACCGTTCGCTTTTGGCCATCATGCTACCCTTCTAGTTGGCAGTTTTATCACCAAATTATAACAACCAGGGCTCGAGATCAACTTTCGTGAGAGCACGCAGAGAGAGAGGCATGCCAAGGTATGTGCATGGGAAGTGCTTTACCAACACTCCAAGCGGCTACAGCAGCTGGTGTAGGTCAAGGTCTCCGCAGCGAATGGGCATGGCCGAGCTCTTGGAAATGTTAGTGTGTAGCCGAGTGACACTCCCGAAGAAGCTGAGCAGAAGCTTAATCATGTTGGCGTCAGCCCTTGACGGCCTCATGAACAGTACGACATCGTCTGCGTACAAGGAGCAACGCATGACCTGCCGGCGGCCGGGGAGCTTCGAGAGTAGGCCATTCTCAGTGGCTAGGTTCATGATGCGCTGCAAAGGGTCCATAGCTAAAACGAATAGGAAAGGCGAGATGGGGTCTCCCTGCCTCAACCCTTTCCTATGCACGACTGACTCGGACAAACCCCCGTTGATCAAGACACGTGAAGAGGAGGTCCGCAATAGCATAGCAATCCATTCTATCCACCTCGCACTAAATCCCCTTGGCGATGTCGAGTTTCAACAAGATGGTCGCGTTCTTTGTTTTGTGGAAAAACCTGGCCGTGTTCTGAACGTATAGAAAGTTTTCCTGAATACTTCGGTGTTTGATGAAAGCTGCCTGGCAAGGATCCACGAGATGTTGCAGCTTAGGCGCAAGCCTTTTGGCTAAGATCTTGGTGAATATCTTGATCAGACTATGCACGAGAGAAATTGGCCGGAAGTCCTGCAATCTATCCGCGCCACGCTTCTTTGGCAGGAGAACAATCAGTGCTTTGTTGATCCTAGCTAGTCCGGTGCTGTCCATATGGTACAACTGGTTGAGTGCTGCTAGTAGGTCAAGCTTAATTATTTCCCAACACGATCAGAAGAACGCCCCAGAGAAGCCGTCTGGACCAGGCGCCTTGTCCGCGGGCGTGTCTAGGATGGCAGCCCTGACCTCCTCTAAGGTAAACTCCCCTTCAATGTCTTGCATATCGACCTGCTCCAAGTCAAGCTCATCCCAATCAAATGCGGCCGTGGTCGTTTGATTTGTCCCGAAGACTTCTGTGAAGTAATCATGCGCTAGCTGGAGCATTCCGCCAGAAGAGGAGACCGTTCCCTGCAGGCCTTGCAAGACGTGGATTGTGTCCCGCTTATGCCTAGCGTTTGCTTTCCTTTGGAAGAATTTTGTGTTTGCGTCCCCCGCCTTAAGCCATAGCACCCTGCTCCGTTGATGGCGCTTGATCTTGATTAGCACTGCCAAGCCCATCGTTCTGGACTTCAAGTTGTGTCACAAGTCCCGCTCCGTGTCAGTTAGTTCACGCGACTCCTGAGCTGTCTCTAGCTGCAGGATGAACTCATTTGCAATGCATAGTTGTTTCTGAAGGTCACCCACGTGCGTTCTGCTCCAGTTACTGAGCGCCTTGCTAGTGCGCCAAAGCTTCGTACTTAGGCGGGATACCGGGCATCTGCCCCCTGTGCCCTCCGCCCAAGCTTGCTGCACTACCTCGTTGAAGCCCGCGACGAACTGCCAATAGCTCTCGAAACGGAACCGGCGATTGATGGCGAGGATGCCCTCATTGACCAACATCAGCAGGCAATGATCGGAAATGCTGGAAGCCAGCGGCAGAAGCTTAGCTGCCGAGAACTGCGGTTGGCGATTGATGGCTGGAGGCTGCGAACTCTCGGTCGTCCTAGAGGTGAAAGGTGGGCTGCGTGCAATTGTTTGTGCGGATCGGAGATGGACCACGGCGTTCCGGTTGCCCATCTTCGGTGAAGCGTGAGGGATGCTATGGGAGCAGTGACGATGTTCCAGCCAAAGCGTGTCTAAGCCGAGTCTAGGCTACAACATCAGTGGTCCCCGTCATCATGCGGTCGCCTCTGGCTTGCAGCTCTGCCGTGGTTGCTGAAGTGAGAGGGGTGTTACTGTAGCAGTGATGACGTTGCAGGTCGGAGCGCGTCGAGGTCGAGTCATTGAGGTTGAAGCAGCGGCGATGCTGCACCCACTCTATCATAGCAAGCTACCGTTGTTGCTGTAGGGCCGGTGGCGAGGACCCCAACTGAGACACTGACCGCTGTTGCTGCAAAGGGGTCGAGGAACTCTTCCATCCACGGCTGCAACGCACGCGACGGCAGCATGGTGGCCGCTGAAATAGAGCAGGAATATGGAACATGCATGCTTGCATCAGGAATTTGGTTTCCTCGGATCACCAGTGAAACTGTGGACGCATATGCTTCGATCTTTTAGCTGAAATGCTTGGACGACCGGCTGGACGTCATGTTCAAATATGAAAATTGCTCCTTTGCAGTCTCAACTGACAAACCAAAGAACATTTACGAAAGAGAGCAACAAATACTGGAAATGAAGACCAACTAGTGAAGAGCCCATGGGGCAAAGCAGGGAATTACTGATTCCAATATATGATACCACAGTGACAATGTATGATTTCTGTAAACAATTTATTTATGTAAGTGAAGCCACAAATCCTAGACCATCATCTGATTGTCATATCCACAGATAATCACCGCACTGCTTCGATTATCAAACACTAATTAACCTGCAGTACTTAACGGGACATCTGCTCCCCGCAGCTTGGAACATCGAGGTGGTGTTACCAAACAAGTGTTACATTGCACATGCCAAAACCTACGTTGCACGGATACTTTAGAAAGCACGTGTATCCAGCCAGATACTACCCGATACGGCCCGATACGTATCCCGTAAGTATCCCTTGATTTTTTATTAAAAAAAGAAAATAATGTTTGATATTTCCAGGATACTTCTGCAATACGTTTTGGATACGTAAAACCCCTCGTTTGACGTGAAATTCCCTCAGTAGTAAAGGCACGTCTTTTGAAGATTCCTGACATGAGTGTGAGTTCATGTCAAAACATGTTTGTCAATGTTCTAGTTTAATTGAAAGGTAAGCAAGAGAGAGTTAATGCACTGATTGGGATAGAAAACCTAGGGGAATCCCACTGCCAATTAATGGAAGTGGACCAAGTGTGAGAAAAGAAAGGGGGTAATCCTATTGAGTCATGCTTTGACCTAGAAGATCCTTATTTTTTTCATATTTTTAATAATTAATATATGTAATATCTATATATAAATGTATCCCAGTATCCATGTTTTTCGAAATTTGGTGTATCAGGCGTATCTCCATATCACGTATCCGATACGTATCCAAGTATCCATGCAACATAGGCCAAAACCACATTATAGCATGAAATAGAAAACTTGGTTTTGCACACCATAATTAGCCAACAGTGTTTTCCTAAGATTACCTACTTGGTTTAATATACCATAAACAGAATGCAACCGTAAGCCTTATGTTATTTAACTAAGTATGTCTCCTCTTGTCAAACTGCTTACGGAAGCAATTTTCTTGCCAGTCTAAGGCCCTGTTTGATAACAAAATATTTTCTAAGTATTTTAAGAATACTACAGTTTTTGAGATTACCACGGTTTTATTTACAATGAGCTGTTTGGTTGCCCCTAACAACTGTGTTTTTAATATGTAGTATTGGACAAACTGCAGTTTTTCCTCTGCATAAAAAAAAGAACCCCAAACCTCTTTTTTTAAAACAGAGTTGCTGAGTGCTTAAACACAATGGCTAAACAGCAAAATTTACAGCGTTATGCGGCAACAACCAAACATATTTTATGTATTGTGAATACTGCAAAATACTCTGTTTTGATAAAACTATGGTATCTCACACCTATAAGTAAAATTATTGTAGTTTATGATACTTTGGTTTATATAATACTTTGCTATCAAACACAGCCTAAATCCATGATGAAACCAACAGCCATAGATGCAGCAGTGAGTAGTGCTACGATCAGCTTCGTGTTTGATTCATCGAAGTCCTCCCTATCAAAATGATGCGCGTAATGCATGAATTTAGGATCGTTTTGTTTCATCTGGTTAAAAAACTAAATAAGTTGTAGTGCCTCAAATTAATTGCCACGCAGCTTCAGCTTTAATTCTAGTTATCCCATTGCCAATAATACTAGCTATCTTGCCATCTATCTCCACTCCCTTTTTTTTCTAACGTTGCCAACAAATGATTAACCTCCTGCTTCGTCTTCCTAGCAAAATCAGTTTCAGCTCCATTGCTGGATCCACCCTGGTAAGACTGATTAGAGAACTATAATTGAGATAGTGATACATGAGTTAAAACAGCTATTCATGCATGTTAGTGGATGCTAACGAGAGAGCATGCATGGCTGCAGTTGACTAAAAATAGTCATTTTAGAATCCATACTATCAAACTTTTAAAAGTTTGACCACTGGTATGTCTAAAGCTATCAAAACTGACTATATAAATTTATATTACTAGTGTTTTTTTGGAAATGCTTTCACGATAGTACAATTTATTAGAGGATATATATTGATATATAAGCTATACACACTAATAGAAAACGGAGCTTTAAAACCGGTTTGTAAGGGCCTTTAGTGCCGGTTATGCAACCGGCACTAAAGGGTGAAGACTAAATACCCCCCCCCCCTAGTACCGGTTCGGCACGAACCGCCACTAAAGGCCCACCATGTGGCGTGAGCTCGCGTCGTGGTAGGTATGGGGGACCTTTAGTACCGGTTGGTGTTACCAACCGGTACTAATTGTTTTTATTTTTGAAATTTTTGGAAAAAATTTTGTTTTTTTTCTATTTTCGATTTTCTGAATTATTTGATGATTTAGTCTCTAATCACTCCTCTTAACTGCTCAAGTGTTGATCACTCATTCCAAATCATCTAACTTCCTAGCCGGTCACCCATCCTCTCACTCCCCCATCCTGAGCACGCTTAACTTCGGAGTTCTATTCCCCCTACTTTCCAAGTCTGCACTTGTTGTTTTCCTGACAAATGTAAGCTGTCAATCCTATTAACCCTCAGCGGTTTAGCTTGAGCATTAGGTCACACGTTTCACCGTTTGAGTTTGAAACTATTATTCTAAAAAATAGTAATTATTTAGTAACACTAATATTTCTTGAATAAGTTTGACCACAGTTTGACCAGATTTGACCAAAATTCAAAAAATTAAAATAATTATTTAGCAACACTAATATTCTTGACTAATTATATAGTAACATTAATACTTCTTGAATAAGTAGTTTGACCAGATTTAACCAAAATAAAAAATTTGAAATTTGAGCATATCTTTTTTTCCTTTTGGAATTTGAGGATTCTAAAAAATTGCAAATAGGCCATAAAATCGGATGCGGATTTTCGTGCTGATTTTTTTGATATATTATACATTTTTTCCGACATCGTATGCAAAAGTTATAGCCGTTTTACATTTTCCCTACAGTTTTTGCAAAACATGTCCAAATTTAAGTTTTCATATTTTCCTAACTAGTAGATGTAGTAATATAACTACCTCTCGAAGGATTTTATTTTTTCAAGTTTTTATCATTTTCTTTTGATTATTTCAAAACTGAAATGGCGATACACCGGGGGGGGGGGGAGGGGTAGAGTTTGAAAATTGCCCTATTGTCCCGGTTTATGTCTCCAACCGGGACTATAGGTCAGACCCCTTTAGTCCCGGTTCATGGCATGAACCGGTACTAAAGGTTAGCCCTTTAGTACCGGTTTGTGCCACAAACTAGTACTAAAGGTGATCGTGGGGCCCCGGCCTGACGCCAGCCTGCCACCATCCCTTTAGTACCGGTTCATGGCACGAACCGGTACTAAAGGTTCAACACGAACCGGCATTAATGCATAGCCGTTCGAACCGGCATTAATGGTACCATTAGTATCGGGTCAAAATCAAACAGGGACTAATGTGTCTCACATTAGGTCTTTTTTCTACTAGTGACAGTAGCAGTCCAAGTTACATTTTGACAACCACAAAAAGTCACAGAAAAATAGAAAAAAAGGATGGAATACTCTTCTTCCCTCCAAATAAATTAAACACACGTATATCATGTAATTAACTGTTCATCATATCCGCTGTGTACCCAAAGTGGGAGCGGGGCCAGGGGCCCACCCACTACAAATTGCTTCAGTGAGACCTAATTATCACAACCTTTTCAAGCAAGAGTGACTAATTTAGCACATAAATCAAAGACAGGCCTCCTCTGCAATCCGGCATTTTCTGTGCACATTTCAATGGTAATATTCATCATTATTGAGTCAAATTAATTATAGAACGCTGCCCTAAAAAGGTCCTGAAGTAGGAAATTGCATCAAACTTACAACTTTGCTATTGTCTCGGGAAAAGGCCAAGGCGCATCATATACTTTGTTAGGTATAAAAACCATTTGATGGGGTTCTACTGGTTAATTTGGTGATGAACGATGGATCTCGTCAGAACAAGGCAGTGGGAAAGCGAATTGCGGGAATTGGAGGTTGATCGATCGAACAAGGTCGGAACTAGGTACCTGATAGGTAGGAGGCGGATTGTCCGCTGGCGACCAATCCTGCCGATGAGTGTTGGAGGGAGAGCGCAGCGCCATCACGCAGGAAGAATCTTCTGTGTTGGGGGAAGGGGGGTGGCGCTAGGGTTTGTTGTGGTTGCTGCGCGGTGGGCAAAAGAGGGCTTTTGCTGGGACGTTGAGTTTTTTTAGGCTTAAATTACTGTTGACTTTTGGTCAAGATTTAACACGATTTAATCCCTATTTAAAAGTTTCAGAATCTGACTACTCCCTTGGACCGGGTTTATTAAGCCGTCTCATATTTTGGATCCAACTTTAACCATCTATTAGACTAAAATATTATAAAGCATATGCTATAAAAACTATATTGATGGATTTCTATTTTATAGAGATTTTCCAGGTATATTATGAAATTATTCGCTTAGGATAGAGTCAGTCGGATAATGCACGTGTAGGCTCGCAATAATTGATGATTGTTCACTGGGAGATAAGGCATTTGCGAACGTTTTTTCTGGCAGTTTCTTCATATTCACATAACATTTTCTTTAGAACATCATGTCAATTTCATTACTTGTTGGTTTCATATTGTGTTCCATTCTGATCCGCACTACCTAGCTACTATTAGTCTTCGTGCTTTCTCTATATTGCTTACTTGACTATGGCCTATCTAGTGTAGTTCATTTTCCGCTGCATATTATATAGGTTAAATTACTTGTTTGTCTTCAAAGACTTCGTGTTTTGAAGACTTTCATAAAAACCTCCTATTCACCCCCCGCCTCTAGTCGATAACTAGCACTTTCAGTCCCTGATCATAGTGTCAGGTTAGCAGCATCCTGCAGTAGTGTTCATCTCGCGTTGAGGGATGGTTATATGATCCAATAAGATTAACATTGTTGAGAGATTGCACTAGCAAAAGTACGAACCCTATGCCTTGTTTTCAAGCATTGTAATATGGTTTGTGCTTACTTTTTTTTACTTGCTACCTTGCTATTTTTTATTGTTCCTATTACAAAAATCAACATCTACTATCATTATTACACTTGTATCACCATCTTTTCGCCGAACTAGTGCACCATACAATTTAGCATTTTATTTGGTGCGCTAGGGACACAAGAGACTTTATATTATTTGGTTGCAGGGTTGTTTGAGAGAGACCATCTTCATCTTATACCTCCCACGGATTGATAAACCTTCATTCATCTACTTGAGGGAAAATTGCTACTGTCCTACAAAGCTCTGTGCTTGGAGGCCCAACACGAGTCTACAAGAATAAAGTTGCATAGTAGACATCAGTGACCGACCTGGTCCGTCGGTTGCGCGCGCCTCCGTGGGTCCCGTCAAGACCGTCCCAAGTACAACGCACTTTTCCACTGATCGAGCATCGGTGAAATTGTAACTAATCCCCGGGTGGTTTTGGTAATTCATAACAACATATAGCTCATTGAACTAATATCCATTCTAGTTGAATATTTCAGAAAGTTTAATGATTTGCATGGCATGGACTAGAGTTGTGGACCTCTCAAAATGCTAAGGACAAATATTGGCATGTCAAAACCGGCGGATCTCGGGTAGGGGGTCCCGAACTGTGCGTCTAAGGCGGATGGTAACAGGAGGCAGGGGACACGAAGTTTTACCCAGGTTCGGGCCCTCTTGATGGAGGTAAAACCCTACGTCCTGCTTGATCAATATTGATGATATGGGTAGTACTAGAGTAGATCTACCACGAGATCAGAGAGGCTAAACCCTAGAAGCTAGCCTATGGTATGATTGTATGTTATTGTTGTGTCCTACGGACTAAAACCCTCTGGTTTATATAGACACCGAAGGGGGCTAAGGTTACACAAGGTCGGTTACAAAGGAGATATACATATTCGTATTGCCTAGCTTGCCTTCCACGCCAAGTAGAGTCCCATCCGGACACGAGACGAAGTCTTCAATCTTGTATCTTCATAGTCCAACAGTCCGGCCAAAGGATATAGTCCGGCTGTCCGGAGACCACCTAATCCAGAACTCCCTCAGTAGCCCCCGAGCCAGGCTTCAATGACGATGAGTCCGGCGCGTAGTGTTGTCTTCAGCATTGCAAGGCGGGTTCTTCTCCAACTTTCAAGCGTTCGTAAGCAGTGTCCGGCTCCATAAATGTTGAACCTCTCGGCTTTTGTGCCCAATAAGGGCTATCTCTCATGCGTCGAATGAATACGAGGCACCAGGGCATTTTTACATTCGCCCCCTAGACAAATAAATAAATTTTCTATTAAAGGGATGTGGATTCTTAGATCCGATCCATATCATCCTCCCCCAGCGAGAATTCATCAGAGCATGCTTCGGAAAGATCCATTCCAGCATGGCCGAACTCCACAGCTCCTCCTCCCGCCCCCGTAGCCCTAAGCCCGGTGATTGGGAAAGGTGTTCAGTCCCGCACAGTCGATTAGTCGAGCTGCAGACTAAGGGATTTCTCCCTCCGGCGTATATGGTGCCCGTTCGAGCCGGGCTCGCCACCTACAATGGCGGGGCGCAAGCAGAGAGCCTTCCTTGTCCCTCCATGGGAGAACGGGTCTGCCTTGTTCCTTATTTACTAAGGGGACTCGGATTTCCAATTCATCCGTTCCTCCGCGGGCTCCTGGAGTTCTATGGCCTCCAATTACACAATCTCACCCCTGCCTCCATTCTACATATCGCCGGCTATGTTGCTCTCTGCGAGTTGTTCCTGGGCTGCGGGGCTCACTTCGAGCTGTGGAAAAGGCTATTCTGCCTTGTCCCACGCACACAGAGGGAATCACTTTATCAAGTGGGCGGAGCCGAAATATGGCGCATCGCCGATACTGGATACCTGTCCGGTACCCCGAAGAAGTTGTCCGAAGACTGGCCTTCAGAATGGTTCTACATGGAGGGCATCCCCCTTCCGGACCCTGTTCGGCGGGGTCTTCCTGAGTTAGACAATGCTCCTCTGAAGAAGCGCCGAAGTTGGCGCCCACGGAGCCCCCAGGCGGAAGACAACGGAGAACTCCTTTACCCGATGAACCGGATCAAAGCACTAGCTCGATCAGGATTGACAATAATTGAAGTTATGTCGATTTTCATAATGCGGGGAGTGCAACCACTTCAATATCGTGGGCACCCCTTGTGGTCTTATAACGGGGCGGATGACGCCACCCGCTGCGGGCGTAAGGGTCCGGACAATGCTGCCGCTCTAGCGAAGATTCTGTCCGAACTGTTCAAGGGTGAGGAGGAGGAGTTCACCCGCATCAAGACACGGGATGGATTCTCCATGTACAATCCTCCAAGCTGGGTAAGTTATATCTCCCTGCTCCCATTTTTCCCGCATTCTTTATCGTAAGTATTCACCTTGCCACTTTGTGGCAGGAACTGCGAAAAGCCATAAAGGAGGTCAGCAGCCCTTCTCCACAACCGGAGGACCCTGACCGGGCCCTTGACTCCGGACTCGACGAAGATCCGGTTATATCCGTGGAGCTGATAGACCGGCAGTTCTATCAGTTAAGCTGCGATGATGCCATGGTGGCCATTACGGCCGACTATCCGGGACTGCTCCCTGCGTCGCACATAAGAAAAACCAAAAATCCCAACTCCAAAACTAGGATCCCCTTTTAGACACTTCACCCACCATATACACATGGCATTTTACAGGGAAGGCATTCGGGACGCCCTGCCAAACCCACGGCAACGCGCCAACAATAGGCACCGAGGCCGGGTAGGGCAAAAAGGAAGGCGGTCAGGACGGAGACGCCGACACAAAGGTATAACAAACCCCGCTCCGTGGTTATCGTCTTTCTTGAAATATAATGACGCCCATGTTTCTTTAACAGAAAAAAACGCTCGCCGGAATATGTCCGGTGATGTCATTAATCATGCTTCCACCAGCCGGGCGCCAGGACCGGACATAGAGGTGGAAGCCGATATGGGGCAGGCGCCGGATAATCCCCCTACGGAGGATGCAGATAGATTATCCGCTACTAACTCAGAAGTGGAAAGCGCCGTGAACCATAGGCGCCGCCGGGCCGTACTCCGGGACGCTTGTTTCTCACCAGAGGCATTTGATGCCTTTAATTCCGGAGAGGCGTACCTCCGTGCTGCTCAAGATGGCCTAGCCAGAGCCACGGATCAATATATAAAGAATGTACGGGTAAGTGAATCTGACAATTCATATGTATCAGTAGCCCCTGAGACTTGAAATAGTTAGCAGAACTGATTTAAGGACCATTTTTATTGTGTAGATTCTTACAGAGAAGAATACTAGGCTAACGCAGGAGCTAGAGGAATGCAAGACCCAACTACGGGCTGCTGTGGCCGCATTACAAGAACCGAAAAAGTCACCTGCTGCTAACATTTATTTTAGAGAGTGATAGTTACCATATAATGTGCGGCATGGCTGCAGATCTAACAATAGATGTTGCAGATGAATCCAGAGAAAATCCGGAGGACCAGCATGTTATGCGACAGCTAGAGGCTGGCAAACGCGTGCTGACTAAGGTTAGGCGGGAGAAAAAAATCTCCAGGATGCCAATATTAAGCTGAGCGTGGAACTAAAAGACGTTCGGGGCCAGCTTGCCGACTCCGAGAAGGAGAATAAGCGGCTTCGGCGCGGCATTTTCAGTAAGTGCTTGAATGAATCCTTTTAAAGGAATTCGGTGAAGAAGCCGACTAACAGTGTTATGTCTGTAGGTATGCTGACGGGTCGTCCCGTGGAGGAAATGCCCAGGTCTGCGGGTGATCTTCTATCCGAGCTGTCACATCTGCACGAACAAGTTCGGCAGGTGATGCAAGGTGTTGCCCAGGCTTTGTGGCCATCCGTCTCCCTGCCAGAGGGCGTTGCAGAGCTTACGAAGAAGCTCAAGGGAGCACGGCAGCGCCTCCGATTATGGAAGATATCGGCCTGCCGACAGGGTGCCAGAGAGGCCTGGGCCATGGTGAAGACTCGGTATACCAAGGCAGACCCAAATCACATGGCCGAGGTCGGACCTTTGGGGCCCGACGGAAAAGAGATCCCCGTTAGCTTAGTTTATGGGCAAGTAGAATTACCTGCAAAGTATTCCCAATAGGTTTGTAAGCTAGACCGCCTGTTGGATGGTATAGAAGAGGAATTTAGTCAGTATGCATGACTATGTAATTAAAGTGACATGTATAATGCCTTCTAGCCGGATTGTAGATCATTTGTCGTTGGACCTTTTCGCTTCAACCTCCGAGCCCAATAGTCCGGAGTGTATCTGAATACCCGCTCAGTTATATAAGAACCGAGGTATGCATGGAGACCAGGCGTAGGGGTCATTAGTGCTTTATCAGACAAGTGCCCAACTAGTTATGTTATATTACATGGGTAGTAAGAAACATCTTCCAGGGAGAATAGTTCCGTTAATGGTTCCTTTCCCTGGGTAAGCATGCCCTAAAGTGCATGTCCGGACTGCGATAAGAAATGCAGAAAAAGCATCTGGGGGAAAATATGGACAATAAATAAAAATCATCTTTTGTTCACCGACCGAATATTCCCTTAAGAACGCTAGCTTTTGGCTTCACCCAGTCTGAGGTATACATCCGGCTGACCCGGCAGTAACAATCGCAGAGGTGCTCCCCTTATGCCCTAGCCAAATTAACGGGAACGTAGGGCATAAATACAAGAGCCAGGCAACCCAGCTTGGCCAAAACTTAAGTCATATCAATGCATATAATGGTGAAAAAAGGTACATGCGGAAGTATAACACATGTGTTGGGCGTGAGGCCCAGATAAATAATTTAAGCTTCTGTGAAAGAAGCCCCCAGGTATGAAGAGTGCGGCTAGCGCAGCTGTAATGTACAAGTGAGGCACAAGGTGACCCTTGAAGGCCTAGAGAAATAATAAGAGAAAGAAAGAAAGGGAAACAAGACAGATGATGTATATGCAGAAAATGGACAAAGGGAGGGGACTAACATAGAGTCTAGTGCTAGGCGTAGAATCTTTGGAGCCTGGCCGCGTTCCATGGGTTCAGCCTGAGTCGACTAGTCGATGCATCTCGCAGTCGGTACGCTGCACCGGTCAGAACTTGGTCAATAATGAAGGGACCTTCCCATTTGGGCTCGAGCTTGTTCTTTTTTTTATTCGGCAGGCGTAGAACTAGTTCGCCAACGTTATAAGTTTTGGCCCGTACTTTCTGCTTTGGTATCTGCGAGCCTATTGCTGATAAAATGTGGAACGGGCTTTGGCTACATCGCGCTCCTCCTCCAAGGTGTCCAGACTATCCTGCTGATCGAGCTCGGCTTCTCTTTCTTCGTACATGCGCACTCGAGGTGAGTCATGAATTATGTCGCAGGGCAAGACTGCCTCTGCGCCGTACACCATAAAGAACGGTGTATATCCGGTACTATGATTCGGCGTGGTCCTCAACCCCCAGAGTACGGAGTCAAGCTCCTCTACCCAGTGCGTGTTAGACTCCGTTAAGGAACGCACTAATCTAGGTTTAATGCCGCTCATTATAAGACCGTTTGCTCGCTCGACTTGATCGTTGGTTTGTGGGTGATAGACTGAAGCATAATCGAGCTTGATGCCCATTTTGTTGCACCAGAGTTTTACCTCCTCGGCCGTGAAGTTCATGCCTTTGTTAGTGATGATGCTGTGGGGGACACCATAACGGTGTACAACCCCAGATATGAAGTCTATCACCGGTCCAGATTCGGCTGTTTTAACAGGTTTGGCCTCTATCCATTTGGTGAATTTATCCACCATGACCAGTAAGTATTTTTTCTTGTGGGTTCCCCCTTTAAGGGGTCCAACCATGTCAAGCCCCCAGACCGCAAAGGGCCATGTAATAGGGATTGTTTGGAGGGCGGTGGGTGGTGTCGGTGTCAAAACCGGCGGATCTCGGGTAGGGGGTCCCGAACTATGCGTCTAGGACGGATGGTAACAGGAGGCAGGGGACACGATATTTTACCCAGGTTCGGGCCCTCTTGATGGAGGTAAAACCCTATGTCCTTCTTGATTAATATTGATTATATGGGTAGTACAAGAGTAGATCTACCACGAGATCATAGAGGCTAAACCCTAGAAGCTAGCCTATGGTATGATTGTATGTTATGGTTGTTGTCCTACGGACTAAAACCCTTCGGTTTATATAGACACCGGAGAGGGTTAGGGTTACACAAGGTCGGTTACAAAGGAGGAGATATTCATATCCGTATTGCCTAGCTTGCCTTCCACGCCAAGTAGAGTCCCATCCGGACACGAGACGAAGTCTTCAATCTTGTATCTTCATAGTCTAACAGTCCGGCCAATGGAGATAGTCCGGCTGTCCGGAGACCCCCTAATCCAGGACTCCCTCAGTAGCCCCCAAACTAGGCTTCAATGACGATGAGTCCGGCACGCAGTATTGTCTTCGGCATTGCAAGGCGGGTTCCTCTCCAAATTCTGTGTACCTGTCGAAATAGTGTCTGGTCTCTTGTGAATGTTGCACTCCTTGGCTTCCACGCCTAATAATGGCCACTTTCCATGTGTTGAGCGAATGTGAAGAGCCAGGGCGTTTTCACATTTACCCTCCTAGCTGTATGAATGAGCTGCCTATTAAAAAGACGAGGATTCAGATCCAAATCACACCATCCTCCCTCGGCGAGCCTTCATCGGAGCGCACCGACAGAGATCCATTCCATCATGGCCGGTCGACGCAGCACCTCCTCTCGCCCCTAGCTCCAAGCCTGGAGACTGGGAGAGATGTTCCGTCCCACACAGCAAACTAGTGATGCTTCAGACCAAGGGATTTCTTCCCCCAGCGTACCTGGTCCCGGTTCGAGCCGGGCTTGCCACCTATAATGGCGGAGAGCAAGCGGAGAGCCTTCCAAATCCCTCCAAGGGAGAGCGGGTATGCCTTGTCCCTTATTTGGTAAGAGGGCTCGGATTCCCAATTCATCCGTTTCTCCGGGGGCTCCTGGAATTCTACGGCCTCCAGTTGCACAACCTCACGCCTGCCTCCCTGCTGCATATCGCATTATTCGTAGCCCTTTGCGAGTTGTTTTTGGGCTGTGAGGCTCATTTTGCTCTGTGGAAGAAGTTGTTCTGCCTTGTGCCCCGTTCTCAGAAGGGGTCAATATATCAAGTGGGCGGAGCCAAAGTGTGGCTTATTGCCGGGACCGGATACCTGTCCGAGACCCCAAAGAAGATGTCCGAAGACTGGCCTTCAGAATGGTTTTATATAGAAGACGTCCCCCTCTCGGATCCTATTCAGATCGGCCTTCCTAAGTTCGACAACGCCCCTTTGAAGAAGCGCCGGAGCTGGCGTCCATGGAGCTCCCTGGAGGAAGATGACAGGGACATTCTTTACCTGATGATCCGGATATGTTTTTTAGCTCGATCCGGATGGACCATGGTCGAGGTCATGGCCATATGCATCATGCGGGGGGTGCAGCCGCTCCAGTATAGAGGCCACCCCATGTGGGATTCCAACGGGGAGGATGACGCCACCCGCCATGGCTGCAAAGGGCTGGGATCGGCTGCTGATCTAATAAAGATCTTGTCCACTCTGTACAAGGGAGAAGAGGAGGAATTCCTTCATGTGAACCCGCAGGGCGGATTCTTTATGTACAATCCTCCGAGCTGGGTAAGCAGAGACTTTTTCTTGCCCATCCGTTTCGTATTCCCGTAGTTAAGTATTCAGTCTAGAGATTTCATCGCAGGAGCTGCGCCAGGCTGTAAAGGAGATAAACAGCCCTCCTCCACAACCCGAGGACCCTGGACGGTCCCTTGACCCGGCCTCCTAGGAGGATCCGGACATATCTGTGGAGCTGATCGATGGGGTGTTTTACCAATCGAGTAATGACAACGCCTTGGTGGCCATTACGGCCGATTACCCTGGGCTAGTTCCAGCCTCACAGGTGACTGAGACCGAAGTCCCAACACTTAAAAGGGATCCGTTCTTGTGCTTTTTTGATTGCCGTATAACAGCCGTGTTTTGTAGGGAAGGTCCTCAGGGCAGAAGGCCGAGCCTGTGGCAACTAGCCAACAAGGGGCTGCGAGGCCAGGCGGGCTGAAAAGACCCGCAGTCTGGATTGTGACACCAGCGCAGCGGTACGGCGCGCCGTCTTTATTGCAAGCCATTATTCTCAGAGGCATACTAACACCCATGCCTTCTTTTCAAGAAAAAGAGCGCTTGCCGGACTATACCCGGAGAGGCTACCCATCGCGCCTCCACCAGCCAGGCTCCAAGGCCGGATTCGGAGGTGGGAACGAATATGCGGCGTGCGTCGGACGCTCCTCCGACAGAGGATGCGGACAAACTGCCCGCCACCCATTCCGAAGTGGAAAGTGCCATGAACCATAGGCGTCGCTGGACTGTTCTTCGTGATGCTTGTTTCTCCCAAGAGGCATTGGATGCCTTCAACTCGGGAGACGCGCACCTCCGTGCCGCTCAAAATGGTCTAGGTAGAGCCACGGAGCAGTATGTAAAAGACATACGGGTGAGAAAAATTGATGATTATATATATCAGTAGCCCCTGAGACTTGAAACAGTTAGGATAACTGATTTAAGGATCATTTGTTATGCAGGTTCTTACAGAAAAGAATACTCGACTGTCCCAGGAGCTGGAAGAGTGCAAATCCCAACTGCAGGCCGCACTGGCCGCAGCAGGGGAGCCCAAAGAGACCCCCTCTGGTAACATATCCTTCGAATGATAAGTCTTATATTAGAATGCGGCGTATATGCAGATCTAACGATAAAATTGCAGATGACGCTGGAGTAAATCCGGATAAGCAATAGCTCATACGCCAGCTGAAGGCTGGAGAGAGCGTGCTTACGAGGGTGAGGCAGGAGAAGAATGATCTCCTAGATGCCAACACCAAGCTGGGCGTAGAACTAAAAGATGTTCATGCCCAACTATCGTACTCTGTTAAGGAGAATCGGCGGCTTCGACGCGGCATATTTAGTAAGTCCTTGAATGAACTTTGGAAAATAGTTCGGCGAGGAAGCTGGCCGATAGAGTTATATCTGTAGTATGCTAACAGGTCGTCCTACCGAGGAGATGCCTGGTTCAACGGGTCATCTTCTTCCCGAGCTCTCACAGTTGCACGAACAAGTTCGGCAGGTGATGCAAGGCGTCGCCCAGGCCTTGTGGCCATCCGTCTCCATACCCGAAGGCCTTGGAGAGCTTGCAGAAAAGCTGAAGGGAGCACAACGGCGCTTCTTATTATGGAAGATATCGGCCTGCCGTCAGGGCGCGAGGGACGCCTGGGCAATGGTGAAGACACGGTACACGAAGGCTGACCCGAACCACATGGCCGAAGTTGGACCTGTGGGGCCTGATGGGAAGGAGATCCCTGTGAGCTTAGTGTACGGCCAAGTAGAATTGGCCGCAAAGTATTCCCAACAGGACTGTAGACTAGACAGCCTATTGGATGGCATTGAAGAGGAATTCAACCAGTCAAATTGACTATGTAATTTTAAAGTGACATGCATAATGCCTTCTAGCCAGATTGTAGATCGTTTGTCGTGGCAGACCTTTTCGCTTCAACCTCGGGACCCGACAGTCTAGAGTGTATCCGAATACCCTCTCAGTTATGTAAGAATCGGGGCATGCATGGAGACCACGCGTAGGGGTCATTAGTGCTTTATCAGACAAGTTCCCAACTAGTTATGTTATATTACATGGGTAGTAAGAAACATCTTCCAGAGAGAATAGTTCCGTTAAGGGTTCCTTTCCCTGGGTAAGCATGCCCTAAACTGCATGTCCGGACTGCGACAAGAAGCGCAGAAAAAGCATCTAGGGGCAGATATGGATAATAAATAAAAGTCATCTTTTGTTCACCAACCGAATATTCTCTTAAGAACGCTAGCTTTCGGGTTCACCCAGTATGAGGTACACGTCCGGCTGACCCGGTGGTAACAATCACAGAGGTGCTCCCCTTATGCCCTAGCCAAATTAACGGGAACGTAGGGCATAAATACAAGAGCCAGGCAACCCAGCTTGGCCAAAACTTAAGTGATATTGATGCATATAATGGTGAAAAAAGGTACATGCGGAAGTATAACACATGTGTTGGGCGTGAGGCCCAGGTAAATAATTTAAGCTTCTGTGAAAGAAGCCCCCGTGTATGAAGAGTGCGGCTAGCGCATCTATGATGTATGAGTGAGGCACAAGGTGACCCTTGAAGGCCTAGAGAAATAAAAGAAAGAAAGGGAAACAAGACAGATGATGCATATGCAGAAAATGGACAAAGGGAGGGGACTAACATAAAGTCCGGTGCTAGGCATAGAATCTTCGGAGCCTGGCTGCATTCCATGGGTTCGGCTCGAGTTGACTAGTCGATGCATCCCGCAGTCGGTACGCTCCACCGGTCAAAACTTGGTCGATAATGAAGGGACCTTCCCATTTGGGCTCGAGCTTGTTCTTTTTCTTATCCGGCAGCCGTAGAACTAGTTCGCCAACGTTATAAGTTTTGGCCCGTATTTCTCTGCTCTGGTATTTGCGAGCCTGTTGCTAGTAAAATGCGGAACGGGCTTTGGCTACGTCGCGCTCTTCCTCCAAGATGTCCAGACTGTCCTGCCGATCGAGCTCGGCTTCTCTTTCTTTGTACATGCGCACTCGAGGTGAGTAATGAATTATGTCACGGGGCAGGACTGCCTCTGCGCCATACACCATAAAAACGGTGTATATCCGGTACTACGATTCGGCGTGGTCCGCAGCCCCCAGAGTACGGAGTCGAGCTCCTCTACCCAGTGCGTGTCAGACTCCATTAAGGAGCGCACTAATCTAGGTTTAATTCCGCACATTATAAGACCATTTGCTCGTTTGACTTGACCGTTGGTTTGTGGGTGATAGACTGAAGCATAATCGAGCTTGATGCCCATTTTGCTGCACCAGAGTTTTACCTCGTTGCCCACGAAGTTCGTGCCGTTATCAGTGATGATGCTATGGGGGACACCGTAACGGTGTACAACCCCGGATATGAAATCTATCACCGGTCCGGATTCGGCTGTTTTAACCGGTTTAGCCTCTATCCATTTGGTGAATTTATCCACCATGACCAATAAGTATTTTTTCTTGTGGGTTCCCCCTTTAAGGGGTCCAACCATGTCAAGCCCCCAGACCACGAAGGGCCATGTAATGGGGATTGTTTGGAGGGCGGTGGGCGGCATGTGGCTTTGATTTGCAAAGAGCTAGCAACCGGCGCAACGTTGGACCAATTCCTGTGCATTTGCCTGGGCTGTTGGCCAATAGAATCCTGTACGGAAGGTCTTGCTTACAAGAGCCCGGGCTGCGGCGTGATGACCGCCGAGTCTGGCGTGAATTTCTGCCAAAAGGTTCCACCCTTCCTCTTCGGAGATGCACCTTTGAAGGACTCTGGTAGCACTTTTTTTGTACAATTCTCCCTCATGGACCCTGTAGGCCTTGGATCGCCGCACTATGCAGCGTGCCTCATTTTGGTCCTCCGGAAGTTCCTGTCTAGTTAGGTAGGCCAGGAATGGTTCTGTCCATGGGGCAATAATGGCCATTATTTTCATGGGCTGATTGTGTTATTTCGGTGGCGGAGCCTCCGATTGTGTCAGAGAGTTCGGTATCGGGTATTTTGGCCGGGTCCGGACTGTTGTTACCGGTGTCCCCTTCCCATGCTACGGATGGCTTGAAAAGCCTTTCCAGAAATATGTTGGGAGGGACCGCGTCGCGTTTTGCGCCGATGCGGGCCAGGATATCCGCCGCCTGATTTTTTTTCCCGAGCCACATGGTGAAATTTGAGCCCCTTGAACCGAGCTGACATTTTTAGGACGGCATTGCGATAAGCTGCCATTTTCGGATCCTTGGCATCAAAGTCTCCATTTATTTGGGATATCGCGAGGTTCGAATCCCCGCGCACCTCTAGGCGTTGAATGCCCATGGATACTGCCATCCGAAGACCATGTAGAAGGGCCTCATATTCGGCTACGTTGTTGGAGTCCGTATACAGTATTTGTAGTACGTATTGAACGGTGTCTCCTGTTGGGGACGTCAAAACGATGCCAGGCCCCAGACCAGCCAACATTTTGGAGCCGTCGAAGTGCATGATCCAGTTTGAATATGTGTCATACTCTGTAGGGAGTTCGGCTTCCGTCCATTCAGCGACAAAGTTAGCCAAAACTTGTGACTTAATAGCTCGCCGTGGCTTGTAAGTTTTGTCGAACGGGAGGAGCTCAATGGCCCATTTGGCAATCCGGCCCGTCGCGTTGCGGTTGTTTATAATATCGTTAAGTGGTACTTCCGAGGCTACCGTTATCGAACACTCTTGAAAGTAGTGTCGCAGCGTCCGGGATGCCATAAATACTGCATACGCTATCTTTTGATAATGCGGGGTACCGTGATTTGCATGGAGTAAGGACAGTGAACACATAGTAAACCGGCTTTTGAAGGGGGAATTTGTGTCCGTCCACTTCTCGCTCGACGACGAGCACTGCGCTTACTACTTGGTGAGTTGCCGCAATGTATAATAGCATTGGTTCGCTAATGTTTGGCGCGGCCATGACTGGGTTTGTTGCCAATATGGCTTTTATTTTGTTGAGTCCGGCCGTGGCGGCGTCCGTCCACTCGAAGTGTTTGGTGCACTGGAGGAGGCGATAAAGGGGTAATGCCTTTTCTCCCAAGCGGGAGATAAAGCGGCTTAGAGCCACCACGCATCCAGTCAATTTTTGTATTTGTTTGAGGTCTGTTGGGGTAGCCAACTGTGACAATGCTCGGATTTTGGCCGGATTAGCTTCAATACCTCTACTGGAGACAATGAATCCCAGGAGCTTTCTGGCTGGTACGCCGAAAACGCATTTTTCCGGATTGAGCTTGATGTCATATGTTCGGAGGTTGTCGAATGTGAGCCTCAAGTCGTCTACTAGATTTTCGACATGCTTGGTTTTAATGACCACGTCATCCACGTATGCCTCCACTGTTTTGCCGATCTGGTTTGCCAGACATGTCTGAATCATGCGCTGATATGTTGCGCCAGCATTTTTTAGCCCGAAGGGCATTGTGTTGAAGAAGAATGGGCCGTATGGTGTGATGAATGCCGTTGCAGCTTGGTCTGGCTCTGCCATTTTAATTTGATGGTAGCTGGAGTATGCGTTGAGGAAACACAATGAATCATGTCCTGCGGTAGCATCGATGATTTGATCGATGCAGGGGAGGGGGAAGGGGTCCTTTGGGCAGGCCTTGTTAAGGTCCTTAAAATCGACGCACAAGCGCCAGGATTTGTCCTTCTTTGGTACCATCACCAGGTTTGCTAGCCAGTCCAGGTGTTTTATGTATCTGATGAATCCGGCCTCCAATAGTTTGGCTAGTTCCTCTCCCATGGCTTGTCTTTTAGGCTCGGAGAAACATCAAAGAGCCTGCTTGACTGGCTTGAATCCTTTTAGGATATTTAGGCGGTGCTCAGCCAGCCTACATGGGATTCCTCGCATGTCTGAAGGGTGCCAGGCAAAAATGTCCCAGTTCTCGCGTAGGAACTCTCGCAGTGTGGCGTCGACATCAGGGTTTAATTGTGCCCCGATGGAAGCTGTTTTTGTAGGGTCCATTGGATGGACTTGGAATTTGACTATTTCGTCCGCCGGTTTAAAGGAGGTGGACTTGGATCTTTTATCGAGTATCACGTCGTCCCTGTTCACCGTGGAGCGCAGCGCAGTTAGTTCTTCGGCCGCTAGGGCTTCAGATAGTGCCTCAAGAGCCAATGCAGCTGTCTTATTTTCGGTGCGGAGTGCTATGTACGGATCACTAGCAAGAGTGATGATTCCGTTGGGCCCGGGCATTTTGAGCTTCATGTACCCGTAATGGGCTATGGCTTGGAAGATTGTAAACGCCTCTCGCCCTAATAGAGTGTGGTATCCGCTACTGAACGGGGCCACTTGGAATGTAATTTCTTCGGACCTGTAATTATCCGGCATGCCGAATACCACATCTAGTGTGATTTTTCCAGCACAGCGTGCTTCCCGACTGGGGATGATTCCTCTAAAGGTTGTGCTACTTTGCTCAATGCGGCTCCAGTCTATTTCCATCTTTTGAAGAGTTTCCTCGTAGATGAGGTTTAATCCGCTGCCGCCGTCCATGAGTACCTTGGTGAGTCAAAAGCCGTCCACGATTGGACTGAGGACCAATGCGGCTGGTGCTCGGGCTGTTCGGAATTTAGGTTCGTCACTAGCATTGAAGGTAATAGCCGTGTCACTCCAAGGATTTATTTCTGCTATGTGGCAGATTTCGGCCATGCCGCGGAGTGTTCGCTTGCCTCTATTATTTGACGCGAAGGTCTCAAAGACCGTTAACACCGTATTGTTGTCCACGGGATGATGCTCTGTTGTCTTTGGGAGGAGTAGATCCTCACCACTTTTGGCCACCTGCCAGAGTATCCAACATGATCTAAGGTTGTGCGTTGGTATTGCATCCGCTGTACTATGAATTTTGCAGGGTCCGTTGAGCCATCCCTCCAGTACGGTTCCTTGCCCGATATAGGGCTTTTGCTTTTTGGTAGTTAACCCAGATGTATTGTGATAATGCACCCTTTTATTTCGGACTGGGTTTGTATTCAGGGCTGGATTATCCCAAAATTTTATTTCGGTTTTCCAGGCGCTTTCCATCGCATAGTACTTTCGTACTATGGACACCAAGTCGGCAAAGCGTGTAATTTCGGGACGACTTATGGCATTGAGGATTCCCTTGTCCATGCAATTATTGCAGAAGAATGAAATTGCGTCTTCCTCACGGCAGTCCTTTATCATGTTCATGACCAGGAGGAATCTGGCCTAGTAATGGTGTACTGTTTCTTCGGGCTCTTGCCTAATTTGGGATAGATCGTGTATGTTTGGGTGGGTGGGTGGAATTGAATCCGAATCCTCACCCAATCTGAGACTCAGGGGCCAAGGAGTTTCCAAACTCGGAAGTTTGGATTCTTGGATGTTTTCTGATGAATCTAGCCCCCTGCCTGATTCTAGGTTCAGGCCTTGAGTGACTTCCTCCCCTCCGCGGGTATCCGGCTTGGAGGGATCGGGAATCCGGACATAGCTAGTCCTTAAGATAGATGAAGGGTTGCCGCATTGTTCCTCCACCACTGCAACGTGATGGGTGACCTGGGGAGAGTTGATCTCTCTCAGATCGGGTTTAGGCCCAATCTGATCGTAGTCTGTAGCGACTCCCAGGGCGGCGATGCGATCCAAGAGCTCGTTCAGGGAAGAGAGATCCATTGGATCTAACTGCTCGGCGAGGTCCGAGTTGACGTGAAGATTGCTTTCGATGACCCGAGAAGTCATCGTCGGCGCAGCGGCCGAACAGGCGGTCATAAGGAAACCACCTAGCCGGAGAGTTTGGCCGATAGCCAAAGCTCCCTCAGCGATAGTGCCGTCTTTAAAGACGGGATGAGACATCCTTCCTGGTGGCGACGGCACAGCGGAACTCTCAATCAAAGCACCAATGTCGGTGTCAAAACCGGCGGATCTCGGATAGGGGGTCCCGAACTATGCGTCTAGGCTGGATGGTAACAGGAGGCAGGGGACATGATGTTTTACCTAGGTTTGGGCCCTCTTGATGGAGGTAAAACCCTACGTCCTACTTGATTAATATTGATGATATGGGTAGTACAAGAGTAGATCTACCACGAGATCATAGAGGCTAAACCCTAGAAGCTAGCCTATGGTATGATTGCATGTTATGGTTGTTGTCCTACGGACTAAAACCCTTCGGTTTATATAGACACCGGAGAGGGTTAGGGTTACACAAGGTCGGTTACAAAGGAGGAGATATTCATATCCGTATTGCCTAGCTTGCCTTCCACACCAAGTAGAGTCCCATCCGGACACGAGACGAAGTCTTCAATCTTGTATCTTCATAGTCTAACAGTCCGGCCAATGGAGATAGTCCGGCTGTCCGGAGACTCCCTAATCCAGGACTCCCTTAGGTGGCATGTGGCTTTGATTTGCAAAGAGCTGGCAACCGGCGCAACATTGGACCAAGTCCTGTGCGTCTGCCCGGGCTATTGGCCAATAGAATCTTGTGCGGAATGCCTTGCTTACAAGGGCCCGGGCTGCGGCGTGATGACCGCCGAGTCTGGCGTGAATTTTTGCCAAAAGATTCCGCCCTTCCTCTTCGGAGATGCACCTTTGAAGGACTCCGGTAGTGCTTTTTTTGTACTATTCTCCCTCATGGACCTTGTAGGCCTTGGATCGCCGCACTATGCAACGTGCCTCATTTTGGTCCTCCGGAAGTTCCTGTCTACTTAGGTAGGCCAGGAATGGTTCTGTCCACGGGGCAATAATGGCCATTATTATGTGGGCTGAAGGTGTTATTTCGGTGGCAGAGCCTCCGATTGTGTCAGAGTATTCGGTATCGGGCATTTTGTTCGGGTTCGGACTATTGTTACTGGTGTCTCCTTCCCATACTACGGATGGCTTGAACAGCCTTTCCAGAAATATGTTGGGGGGACCATATTGCGTTTTGCGCCGATGCGGGCGAGGACATCCGCCGCCTGATTGTTTTCTCGAGCCACATGGTGAAATTCGAGCCCCTCGAACCGAGCTGACATTTTTAGGATGACGTTTCTATAGGCCACCATTTTCGGATCCTTGGCATCAAAGTCTCCATTTATTTGGGATATTGCGAGGTTTGAATCCCCACGCACCTCCAGGCGTTGAATGCCCATGGAGACTGCCATCCAAAGACCATGCAACAGAGCTTCGTATTCGGCTGCATTGTTGGAGTCTGTATACAATATTTGCAGTATGTACTGAACGGTATCCTCGGTTGGGGATGTCAGGACGACGCCAGCCCCTAGACCGGCCAGCATTTTAGAACCGTCGAAGTGCATGATCCGGTTGGATTATGCGCCATACTCTTTAGGGAGTTCGGCCTCCCTCCATTCGGCGATGAAGTTGGCCAATACTTGCGATTTAATGGCTCGTCGGGGTTTGTATGTTATGTCGAATGGGAGGATCTCAATGGCCCATTTGGCAATCCAGCCCGTAGCGTCGCGATTGTTTATAATATCATTAAGTGGCACTTCCGAGGCTACCGTAATCGAACACTCTTGAAAGTACTGCCGTAGCTTCCGGGACGCCATGAATACCGCATAGGCTATCTTTTGATAATGTGGGTACCATGATTTGCATGGAGTGGGGACAGTGGATACATAGTATACCGGCTTTTGAAGAGGGAATTTATGTCCGGCGGCTTCTCGTTCGATGACGAGCACCGCGCTTACAACTTGTGAGTTGCCGCAATGTACAATAGTATTGGTTCGCCAATGTTTGGCGCGGCCAGGATTGGGTTGGTTGCCAAAACGGCATTTATTTCTTCCAATCCGGCTGTGGCAGCGTCCGTCCACTCGAAGTGTTCGGTGCACCGAAGAAGGCGATAAAGGGGTAAAGCTTTTTCTCCTAAGCGGGAGATAAAGCGGCTTAGAGCCGCCACGCATCCAGTTAACTTCTGGATTTGTTTGAGGTCTGTTGGTGTAGCCAACTATGACAAAGCTCGGATTTTGGCCGAATTAGCTTCGATACCTCTACTGGAGACAATGAAACCCAGGAGCTTTCCGGCTGGTACGCCGAAAACGCATTTTTCTGGATTGAGCTTGATGTCGTATGTTCGGAGGTTGTCGAATGTGAGCCTCAAGTCGTCTATCAAAGAGTCGACGTGTCTGGTTTTAACAACCACATCGACTACGTATGCCTCTATTGTTTTGTCGATTTGTTTCTCCAGACATGTCTGAATCATGCGCTGATATGTTGAGCCGGCGTTCTTGAGCCCAAAAGGCATTGTGTTAAAACAGAAGGGACCGTATGGTGTGATGAATGCCGTTGTGGCTTGGTCGGACTCCGCCATCTTGATTTGGTGGTAACCGGAGTATGCGTCGAGGAAACACAATGACTCGTGTCCTGCGGTAGCATCAATGATTTGATCGATGCATGGGAGGGGAAGGGATCCTTTGGGCAAGCTTTATTGAGGTCTTTGAAATCGACACAAAGGCGCCAGGATTTGTCCTTCTTTGGTACCATCACTAGGTTTGCTAGCCAGTTCGGGTGTTTTATTTCTTTGATTTATCCGGCCTCCAATAACTTGGCTAGTTCCTCTCCCATGGCATGCCTCTTAGGTTCGGAGAAACGCCGAAGAGCTTGCTTGACCGGCTTGAATCCCTTTAGCATATTGAGGCTATGCTCGGCCAGCCTGCGTGGGATTCCTGGCATGTCTGAGGGATGCCAGGCGAATATGTCCCAGTTCTCGCGCAGGAACTCTCATAGTGCGGTGTCCACAGCGGGGCTTAGTTGTGCCCCGATGGAGGCTGTTTTTGTAGGGTCCGTTGGGTGGACTTGGAATTTAACTATTTCATCCGCTGGTTTAAAATAGGTGGACTTGGATCTCTTGTCGAGTATCACGTCGTCCCTGTCCACTGTGGAGCGTAGCGTGGTTAATTCCTCGGCCGAGAGGGCTTCGGATAATGCCTCGAGGGCCAATGCGGATGTTTTGTTTTCAGCGCGGAGTGCTGTGTCCGGATCGCTGGCGAGAGTGATGATTCCGTTGGGCCCGGGCATTTTGAGCGTCATGTACCCGTAATGGGGTACGACTTGGAAAATTATGAATGCCTCCCGTCCTAAAAGAGCGTGATAACCACTGCTGAACGAGGCCACTCGGAATGTAATTTCTTCGGACCTGTAATTATCCGGCGTGTCGAATACCACATCTAGTGTGATTTTCCCAGCACAACGTGCTTCCCGATTGGGAATGATTCCTCTAAAGGTTGTGCTACTTTGCTCAATGCGGTTCCAGTCTATTTCCATCTTTTGAAGAGTTTCCTCATAGATGAGGTTTAATCCGCTACCGCCATCCATGAGTACTTTGGTGAGTCGAAAGTTGTCCATGCTTGGACTGAGGACCAGTGCGGCTGGTGCTCGGGCTGTTCGGAATTTAGGTTCGTCACTGGCATTGAAGGTAATAGCCATATCGCTCCATGGATTTATTGCTGCTACGTGGCAGATTTCGGCGATGCTGCGGAGTGTTCGCTTGCGCCTATTATTTGACGCGAAGGTCTCAAAGACCGTTAACACCGTATTGTTATCCACGGGATGGTGCTCTGTGGTATTTGGGAGAAGTAGATCCTCACCACTTTTGGCCACCTGTCGGAGTATCCAACATGCTCTAAGGCTGTGCGTTGGTATTGTATCCGATGTACTATGAATTTTGCAGGGTCCGTTGATCCATCCTTCCAGTGCGGTTCCATACCCTGTAGAGGGTTTTTGCTTTTTGGTAGTTGACCCGGGTGTATTGTGATAATGCACCCTTTTGTTTCGAACTGGGTTTGTATTCAGGGCCGGATTATCCCAAAAGTTTATTTCGGTTTTCCAGGCACTTTCCATCGCACAATACTTTCGTACTATGGACGCCAAGTCAGCAAAGCGTGTTATCTCATGGCGATTTATGGCGTTAAGGGTTCCCTTGTCCGTGCAATTATTGCGGAAAAATAGGATTGCGTCTTCCTCACGACAGTCCTTAACCTTGTTCATCGCAAGGAGGAATCTAGCCTAATAGTGATGTACTCTTTCCTGGGGCTCTTGCCTGATGTGGGAAAGATCGCTTATGTTTGGGTGGGTGGGTGGAATTGAATCCGAACCCTCACCTGATCTGGGATCCAGGGGCCGAGGAATTTCCAATTTTGGAAGTTTCAGTTCCGGGGTGTGACCTGATAATCCTGGCCCGCTGCCTGACTCTAAGATTGGATGTTGTCCTCCTGTGAACGGGCGTCCGGCTCAAAGAGCTCGGGAATTCGGACATAGTTGGTCCTCAAGATGGAGGAAAGGTCGCCGCATTGTTCCTCCACCACTGCAATATGATGGGTGACTGGTGGAGAGTTAATCTCCCTTTGATCGGGTTTAAGCCCTATCCGATCATAGTCCGTAGTGACTCCCAAGGCGGCGATGCAATCTAAGAGCTCGTTTAAGGAGGCGAGCTCCATTGGATCCATCTGTTCGGCGAGTGCTGATTTGACGTGGAGGCTGTTTTCGATGACCCGAGAAGTCATCGTTGGTGCGGCGGCCGAACAGGCGGTCATGATGAAACCGCCTAGCTAGAGAGTTTGGCCGACAGCCAAAGCTCCCCCGACAGTAGTACCGTCTTTAAAGACGAGACATCCTTCCTTCTGGCGATGGCACAGAGGAACTCTCAATGAAAGCACCAATGTCGGTGTCAAAACCGGCGGATCTCGGGTAGGGGGTCTCGAACTGTGCGTCTAAGGCGGATGGTAACAGGAGGTAGGGGACATGAAGTTTTACCCAGGTTCGGGCCCTCTTGATGGAGGTAAAACCCTACGTCCTGCTTGATTTATATTGATGATATGGGTAGTACAAGAGTAGATCTACCACGAGATCAGAGAGGCTAAACCCTAGAAGCTAGCCTATGGTATGATTGTATGTTATTGTTGTGTCCTACGGACTAAAACCCTCCGGTTTATATAGACACCGAAGGGGGCTAGGGTTACACAAGGTCGGTTACAAAGGAGGAGATATACATATCCGTATTTCCTAGCTTGCCTTCCACGCCAAGTAGAGTCCCATCCGGACACGAGACGAAGTCTTCAATCTTGTATCTTCATAGTCCAACAGTCCGGCCAAAGGATATAGTCCGGCTGTCCGGAGACCCCCTAATCCAGAACTTCCTCAGTAGGAAAAAACAATACTATTAAATGGACATGAGGTGTTGTTTAATGGTCTACTTTCTCAAAATGCTTAGTGATATGCTCCAAAGCCCTTGCTACCTCTTGAGCATGCGTTGGTTTTCCCTTGAAGAGGAAAGGGTGATGCATCAAAGTAGCGTAAGTATTTCCCTCAGTTTTTGAGAACCAAGGTATCAATCCAATAGGAGACTACACGCAAGTCGCCTAGTACCTGCACAAACAAACAAGAACCTCACAACCAACGCGATAAAGGGGTTGTCAATCCCTTCATGGCCACTTACGAAAGTGAGGTCTGATAAAGATAATACGATAAATATTTTCGGTATTTTTGTGGTTTAGATTGGAAAATAAAGATTGCAAAATAAATAGTAAACTAGAATTGTAGATTGGAAACTTATATGATGTAAAGTAGACCCGGAGGCCATAGGTTTCACTAGTGGCTTCTCTCAAGATAGCAAGTATTACGGTGGGTGAACAAATTACTGCCGAGCAATTGATAGAAAAGCACATAATTATGATGATATCTAAGGCAATGATCATGAATATAGGCATCACGTCCGTGTCAAGTAGACCGAAACGATTCTGCATCTACTACTATTACTCCACACATCGACCGCTATCCAACATGCATTAGAGTATTAAGTTCATAAGAACGGACTAACGGATTAGGCAAGATGGCATGATGTAGAGGGATAAACTCAAGCAATATGATATAAACCCCATCTTTTTATCCTCGATGGCAACAATAAAATACGTGCCATGTTGCCCCTGCTGTCACTGGGAAAGGACATCGCAAGATTGAACCCAAAGCTAAGCACTTCTCCCATTACAAGAAAGATCAATCTAGTAGGCCAAACTAAACCGATAATTTGAAGAGACTTGCAAAGATATCAAATCATGCATATAAGAATTCAGAGAAGAATCAAATAATATTCATAGATAATCAAGTTCATAAACCCACAATTCATCGGATCTCGGCAAACACACCGCAAAAAGAGTTACATCGAATAGATCTCCAAGAAGATCGAGGAGAACTTTGTATTGAGATCCAAAGAGAGATAAGAAGCCATCTAGCTAATAACTATGGACCCGAAGGTCTGTGGTAAAATACTCACACATCATCGGAGAGGCTATGGTGTTGATGTAGAAGCCCTCCATGATCGAATCCCCCTCTGACAGATCGCCGAAAAAGGCCCCAAGATGGGATCTCATGGGTACAGAAGCTTGCGGTGGTGGAAAAGGTGTTTTGTGGCTCTCCCCGAAGGTTTCATGGTATAAGAGTATCTATAGGTGAAAGAAGTAGGTCGGTGGAGCTGCGAGGGGCCCACGAGGGTGGGGGACGCGCCCACCCCCCCGGGGCACGCCCTCCTGCCTTGTGGCTTCCTCGCTGCTTCCTTGACATCCACTCCAAGTCTCCTGGATCACGTTTGTTCCAAAAAAGATCCTCGCAAAGGTTTCATTCCGTTTGGATTTCGTTTGATATTCCTCTTCCGCGAAACACTGAAATAGGCAAAAAACAGCAATTTGCACTGGGCTTTCGGTTAATAGGTTAGTCCCAAAAATAATATAAAATGGTATAACAAAGCCCATTAAGCATCCAAAATAGATAATATAATAGCATGGAATAATCAAAACTTATAGATACATTGGAGACGTATCAAGCATCCCCAAGCTTAATTCCTGCTCGTCCTCGAGTAGGTAAATGATAAAAACAGATTTTTTGATGTGGAATGCTGCCTAACATAATTTTCAATGTAATTCTCTTTATTGTGGCATGAGTGTTCAGATCCAATAGATTCAAGATAAAAGTTTAATATTGACATAAAAATAGTAATACTTCAAGCATGCTAACCAAGCAATTATGTCTTATCAAAACAACATAGCCAAAGAAAGCTTATCCCTAAAAATCATACAGTTTAGCCATGCTTCATTTTCATCACACAAAATGCTCCCCTCATGCATAACCCCGATGACAAGCCGAGAAATTCACTACAAAAAATACACTTCCGTGATGATACGTGTTTGTCACAGTAGGTCACGTTTTCTGTCATGCATGTACATCCATGACAAATTTATGATAGAATCAAGGTAGTCATACATGTGATGTCGTCGAAGTGTTCCATGACATTACCAAAATTATCATCACGGAAGTGTCCACTTCCATGATGATAAATCGTGCATCACAGAAGTGCTTTCGTCAAGGGTGACCGACACATGGCATCCACCGTAACGGAACGCCGTTAAGCTATCGAGTCCGGTTTTGGATCCGATAACCTGTTAACAGCCCCGACCAATGGGGATTTTCCACATGTAAAATCATCATTGGCTCGAGGAAACACGTGTCTGCTCACCGTTGGGACAGATGTCATCCACTCATTGGACCCAAAGCGCCTATGATACATCGACACGTGGCACGGCCCAACAGAGGCCCATTCCTGTGAAAAGGCCAGCCCGTTTGACTTGGTCAAAAGGTGGCGGGCCAGCCCACGGCAAGCCTGTTAACGGCCTGTTCGCATATAGCCCATTTACAACGCGCTATCCCAGGGCCCGTTTATGGCCTATCCGAATTAGGCCCAGTAGCGTTATCTGGGCTGTCCAATATAATTCCCGCCCATTTTAACTTCCGGCCCATGTATGGCCCATGATGTCTTTCGGCCCATATGAGGCCCTTAGTAACCCTCGGCCCCTAACGACCCATGGTAAAACTGGCCCATAATGAACAGTGTATCAATTTATACCCATTAACGGCCCATTATTCCATTGGGCTGTTTCCAGCCCATGTTATCTTTCGGCCTTCTCAGGGCCCATTTATTATTGGGCTCATTTCCAGCATTCGGTTACTTATGGCTCGTTACTGTCATTTTCTGCTTGTGGGCCAAATTCAGCCCATGGTTACAGTCGGCCCGTTTGTGGCCCGTTAATACATTGGGCCATTTTCATGTCGAAAAAAACCCGTTGGGTTGTTTTCATAGAGTTATCAAATACGGCCTATTAACGTCCCGTTATTGTCCACAAATAGTACGGCCCATGATTGGCGAAATGATGATACGCCCCGTAGAAGGCCCATGGATCCTACGACCCGTAAAAGGCCCATGGATCGTACAGCCCGTAGAAGGCCCATGAATCCTAAGGCCCGTATAGAAGGCCAATGGATCCTATGGCCCGTAGAAGGCCCATGGATCATACGGCCCGCCGGAGGCCCATGGTTACAACAGTCTGTGTTTGCCATGATTATTTTGGCCTAGTTTCCCAAAATAGGTTATTGTGGCCACTAGAAAAACACAGAAAAAGAACTGTAGTGACTACAAGCAAACAACTAAAGAAGACAAGAAGGAAATAAATAAGCAAGCAATTAACGCTAGCCTATTACCGCTATTACACATATTAGATCCGCTGGGCATCAAAGTTTGCGACCAGTGCAAATATAGGGAACAAAGAAGCATATTACATACACTGGCCGTAAAAATTGGCCACCAGTGCAAATAAACGCGGCAGAAAAACAAGAGCATAACTGAAACAACTTCAGAAGAGCTCAAGAAACGTGGTATCCACCATGCTGGCAATAAGCTTAGCAAGCTTATTAGCTTTGTCCTGTTTGGCGCTAAAATCCTCCAACACTTGCTGTTGCACCAGAAAGTATGCATCTGAATGCTCCAGGGACTTCCGCAGTCCTTCCGCTTCTTGTCGCAGCACAGTTGATCGATGTCTTTCAGCTTGTAGTTGAGACTCAAGAAACCGAACTAATTCAGACTGTGAGTTTGAATAGCTTGTGCAAGCGGTAGTGGCCAGTAACTTGAACACTAAACCAAGATAGGACTTTGGGGTTGTCTCACTGTCTTCGAGATAGTCTTCCTTAGCTGTTTCATCAGCTTTGTTGGAGACCAACAAGGATGTGTCACTATCCTGAACCTTATTTGCATTACTTCCTTTACCATTGCTTAATAAGGCACTCTTCCCCAATATTCTGTCAGCATTCTAAAAGAAGAAACAAGCATACACATAACAGGTTTAGCATGTACTAGTATATGAAACTCATTTCGGTGAACCAGTTCATTAGTAAGGTGGACAGGATTAAACTAGCAAGTCTTCTATTGCCAAGTACTAGTACATAATAAAAGCATCAAACAAACATATATCTATGTCCTATGGTCACTTCATTGTCTTGCCAAATCAAAATAGAGACACGGTTCAAATCATATCAGTTCAAGACAAAGCAGCAGTGAAAGAATACAAAACATGGGAAACTACACGGCACAACAAGATTTCAGATGGGTACCATGGGTCTACATGTACAACAACACTATTGGCTCTCTTGTGATGCTAGTAATGTGCATGATATGAGAAGTCAACTGTATACACAATTGAAATGGAAATCAATAGAGCTATTGATAAGAGCAAGCCTGTTAAAGAAACATGCGTTAACATACCTGCTGTGCCATTGGAGTTTCGATTGGATCCTTCAATTTAAAAATAAGTTTGTATGAGTAATATAGTGATACAAGATCAAAGCAGTATGTACAATAGAAATTATAGTTAAAAGAAGGCGCACCTAGGCTCTAGGCGTTGGCGAAATGCATTGCGCATAACTATGCTTAATCTATGCATAACTGCGCATAAGCATGCGCTTTGGTCAGTAAAGCGCAAGGCGGTGGCAAAACGCACAATTAACGCCTAGCGCTTTTTTGAACTATGATAGCAATGGAATCTTAAATTAGAACATTTGTTCTTCAGGTTTAGGCACTTGTTCTACATGAACAGAGTACAGTAAGACGCAAGAATATAGTACTTAAAAACAGAAAATGAGCTCATAGACCTTACCACATTCTTTGTCCGGGACCAGTACAGAACAAGGCGTTCCCAATCATCGTCCAGTAAATGTGTCTCAGGAGAACATAAGGGAATTTGATGAATTTCTTTGCCGGTGAAGTACGTTTTCTTCAGGTAATTCCGATACTGTCACCAAGCATTCTTGAAGATAGCATAGGTATTAGCAGAGGTTACCTCATCCTGAGTTTCCAAATCGGTCCTTCTCTATAGAGAAAAATGGGAAATTTTGCTCTATTATAACCATCATGGAGGTAGGATGTATGGGACAAAGCAAAGCAATTTTCATGAATAACATTACTTACACATAACTCCTGGACAAACACCTGCAACTGGCATTTTCGTTCGTCTTCAGTATAATATTTCCAATATGGGAAGATATGTACATATGATTTAACAACATAAAATGCGATAGATGCTAAACTACGACTAGCTGGTTGTGCTTCCTCCATAGGAATAGGTGTACTAACTGGTGGAGTTGGGGTTCACCGTGGTAGTACTGGCCCTTTGGGCATTGGAGCTGCCTTACTAACTGCTCTTGTTTGGGAGCTCTGTGGTGGAGATGGTGTTGTGTCAACAGGAACTGGGTTACTATCTGCTGGGCTTGGGGTTAGATTGGGTGAAGCCGGTTCTCTGTCCAATGCAATAGGGGTACAATCTGCGAGAGTTAGGGTTATGTGTGGTAGGGTTGGTTCTCGTGCATGTACAACCGGGGTGCTATCTCCACCAATAGGTAGCACTGTTTTAGCTGGTTCTCTGTCCATCGCAGTAGGGTTACAATCTACGAGAGTTTGGGTTATGTGTGGTAGGGCTGGTTCTCGTGCATGTACAACCGGGGTGCTATCTCCACCAAGAGATACCACTGTTTTATTTGAAGACCGTGTTTTTAGTCCGCTAGATGCTGGCATCACCCGCTCCAATTCAAATGGCTGATAAACAGGAAACATAGTTGAATGTACAAACATTGTATGAGAGACATATGTAATAGATAGTGTGGAAAAAGAGGGCTTGAAATAGTTGACATGTATATTGTTTAACTAAAATAGATAGCATGACATAATTTCACATATATAATGTCTATCTAAACTGGATAGCATAGCATAACATAATTCAAAGATATGATGGATAACTAAACAGGATTGCATGGCATAATTCACCTACATGTTATCTAAGTAATCAGGATCACATCATTTAATTCACATATGTGATTTATAAGCTAAACAAAGGGCATTATATATGATGTCTGAACTAAGAACATGGTGTCGAATATTGTGTATATGATGTCCAAACTATGCAATGCAAGACACCATATGCATGATATGAGCAGTATAATCATGCCAAGTTAGAGCATACACCTAGGTGGGGGAATATGACTGGTCATCTATCTCTGAATCCATCTCTGAGGAGCTATCGGGACCCAACAAGAGATCTGCTTCAACAGGTAGCATTGTCTGCTCTCAAGGCCTTGTTTTCACTCCAGATTTTTCATTCTCCCACCCAAATGGCTGATTCATAGTAAGAGTAGTTTAATGTACAAACATTGTTGACAAATGGAAATGTAATGAAGAAAAGGATGGGCAAGATATCATTCAAATATATGATGCCTTGTTAAATAGGATGGCATTGCACATTTCACATATATTATGGCTGGCTAAAAGACATGAGACTACATAATTCACATATATGATATAGAAACTCAATAGGTGGCATTACAGAACATGTCTAAACTAAGCAGATGACATATATGATATCAAAAGTAGGCACTACAAGGCATCATATGCATGATATGACTAACATCATCATGCCAAGGTAGAGCAAACACCTTGGGGGGTAAATAGGAGTGGTCAGCGGCATCTGAATCCGCCTCAGAATAGATATCTTCCTCTGGATTACAATCTGGAGAGGGGTGGGGAGGGTTTGCCATTGAACCCACCATGGAGCGATGTCTGCATGACATTGTATTGCCGCGCAAAACTCTTCTCTTTTTCTCTACATGTTCAGCATGACTGTGTAGAATATCTGACATGCATGCAAAAAAATATGGTGAGATTATGTAAGGAGAGCATGCAGAAATTTAGAGTGATGGTAACAACCAGTGGATGGATCCAAAAATAATGATAGAAAGCTGATGATTGCTTTAGTTTAATAAAAAGACAGATGATGGTTGCTTTACTATTTGTTTCCCACCCAAGATGAACAACATAGGCATACCCAAGGTGAACCAGATATTAGACAGAGATACTATTCATCGCTTCCTCGATATGTGCCCCACAACTAATTTAGAACTCAAGTTTGAACATTAATTTGGACCTGACTTCGAGTCCAAGAGGTGAACAGGACGATAAAGTAGCATGTAATTTTAAGCAATGCATAACATAAGCAGAAACAAAAGAGTGCGACCTCTCTTGTGGACCCGTGTACTCCTTAGGTTCATCTGTTGAGTCGATGATGGTGATGCCGTTACAGTGGGTGCCGGCGGCAAGGAAGGAGATCTGAGGCGGCAAAAGACGGTTTGGTGGATGTTTCTGTCGATGGAGCAACTCAATTGAGGTGGACGATGTCGCGCCGGGAGCAGGACAAACCACACAAAGTTCCCTTCGACACCTATCTATAACTGAAGTAATTCCATAAGGGCTCATTTGGCTTGCATGATTCTAAAAACGCATGGGATAGGAAAAACACCGGAATAGGATAGGAATGCACATGGTAAACAGAGCATTTGTAAACACAGGATTTCTGTCAACTTGAGTGTTTGGTTTACAGGAATCGGAAGAGCAGAGGAATGCAAAGAAACATGGCCTAAATAAAGTGAAACCATATGAAAGCGTGTACAGTTAGAATGTTATTCTGCCACTAATGCACTTGGTCTTGTTTCATGCATAGGATTTTGAAAAGTAGGTCCAGGTGGATGTTTTGCTTCATTCCTTTCAACAAAATGCATGAATAATTGAATAGTAGAGTGCCATTGGAAAATTCCCTATTGCTATGTTTTTCCGTCGAACCAAAATAGCCCTAATGGATTGACATGAATGTATAGTAATAAGTGATGCAACAAGTGTACAACCTCTTTGTCGTAGCCGTGTCGACCTCAGCATCATTGGGTTGGTTGCTGAAGCAGTTGAGGCAGAGATGGCTGTCGGAGGTGTGGAGGAAGATCTAAGGAATCTGTAGATGGCGTCCAGGGCACTGCTCTGTTGTGATGGATCGTTCTGTTGTTGGAGCAGCCCCGGTGAGCCGTAAGATATCGAGGATGAAGCAGCACAAGACAGACATCGTCAATCTCAAGTGGGATTCTAATAGCATCTCCAATAGATGATGTAAAATAGATGTAAAATTTACATCACCAAAAACCACCTAACTACAACAGATGAGGTAAAAAATTGTTGACTCTGAACTTAACTGTCGAAACTGAAATTTACTGTGGAATCTGAATGTTACTGTCGAAACTGAACGCAATGGTAGCAGAGAGGCACTTGACATGTAGTTTAGGGAGGGCCTGCAGTTCATCTTCAACCTGCACCCACCTGAGCCGCCAGCCACCACCGGCTGAACCGCCGGCCCCAACGCCGCTCGCCGCCCCGAAACAACTCCCCACCGCCGGTCTGCCGCCGCCCTGGCCAGCCCTATAGGCCCCCGCCCCCACCATGAACCCTAAGATAGATAGTGGGGTACCTCTCCGGCGAGCCCCCGTCCCCGCTGCGGGTGGTTCTTCCTTAACTCCAGCGAGCCCCCACCCCCTGAAAATCGACTGACCCAAAAGTCAATTCAGTCGACTGAAGTGTAGCTAAATCGGAGCAGAGCAGCAACATGAGCGAGGGGGAGAGCAGCAGCAGCGCGAGCGAGAGCTAGAGCAGCAGCTGCTTGGCAATCGAGCGATCGAGCGAGAGCCGGAGCAGCAGCAGCAGCGCGAGCGAGCGAGAGCCGGAGCAGCAGCAGCAGCGTGAGCGAGCGAGAGCCGGAGCAGCAGCAGCAGATCTGGCTGGTATGGACGCCGCCGCCGAAGGGGCCTTGCGCTAGGGGAGAGCCGCCATGGAGATGTCGCCCGCGGCGCTGGCTTCAAGGTAGCCGCTCCATGGGGGTGCGGGATGGAGCACCGTCGGTGCCAGGAGGTCGAGCTAAGGAGAAGATGCGATGCGATGAGTGTATAACCTCTTTGGTGGCACCGAGTAGGCCTCGGCTTCGTCCGAGGAGTCGGTGAGGATGATGCGGTTCCGGTGGAGCAGGTTAAGGCGGCACTGTGGGGATGGAGCAGCCACGATAGGCGAGGTGATCGTCAGAGCAGCTCCTTAGAGGTGGAAGATGGGGCGGATGAACCGGCGGGACGACGAGATGGACGGCGGATCCTCATCCGGGGAGGTAGGCGAGGGACGTCGAGCTGTTGCGGTGGACGACGTCGTCGGGGAAGAGGCTCCGGCTGGGCAGTGGTGAGGTGGCGGACGGAGGAGGGTGGGGTTTTGCGGCTGGAGCGGAGAGGTTATGGCGGCCTGGGATTTCGAATGGCAAAAAGGAGGCGATGGGAGGGGTGAACCATGACTTAGGGACGCGCTTGTCCAAAATATAGGGTGTGTTACAAAAGTACCCCACCGATTTGAACTAGCGGGCCTTTCAGCTCAGGGTTAGAAGGGGGATTTCGCATGTCGGCATTTGGCAGCTGGAGGGAGTTTTCGCGCGCGTTGTAATTTCGGGAGAACAAGGCGCGGGTTGTGAAGGAGCCAGTTTTGGGAGCACGATATCTGAATTTTCAGGATATAACAAGGCGCGGGTTGAATTTTAGGGACAAGCCTAACGTGTACTATTGTACTTGTACGTACCAAATCAATTCGCACTTCCCTCAACCAAAAAGAAAACGAAAAAAATAAAAATATTCACACCACACAAAGAGAGAGTCTTGCCCCATTTTACTATAAAAATGCTATTCAAAGCTACTCCCTCCTTCCATCTATATAGGGCCTAATGCGTTTTCCGATGCTAACTTTGACCAAAGATTATAGAAATAATATATGACATGCAACTTACGCAAAGCACACCGTTAAATTCGTCTGTGAAAGGTTCTTTCAATGATATAATTTTCACATTGTGCTTGTCATGTACTATTAATCTTGTCAATAGTCGAAGGCGGTCTTAAAAAATGCATTACGGCCTATATAGATGGAAGGAGGGAGTATGAATCCATGTTATGTCCAATTAATTTTTTTTGCTTGCTGTATAATGCATGTAACCTACTCATACCAACATTTTATTGCATTCCAAATGTCTATGCTACCGCTGCAATTCGAACTGAATTTGAATTTGTTTCTCCATTTCAATAAGAATCTACAATCATGATTGTTGCCAACTTCAACCATCATTCGTGTATTACCTTAATAACACACCACATGATTACTATAGAAATAGATATGAACTATGTGTACTACATGAACTCGAATTCTATTTTTTTAATACACTTGATGTTGATTCCAAATAATAGTACATTTGATGTACTAACTATATATTCATAATCTAAACCATGTTCCATGTGTGTACACCTTGTTTATCACACATAGTATAGTGCCCTGCCCCCTACATTATGACAAGTATTTAGACCTGAGCTGCAAAAGCCACACATTAGCCCAAATTATGATCAATGTTCTATATATTATGCGTAGTACTAGCAAGATGCCCATACGTTCCACAGAACATCCACATGATCAAGGGGAGGCCTAATTTGCAAATATGGAGAGGGGTGTGGGTATCTTTTTTCAAAATTGCCATAGTTTCCTTCCTATCCATCATATATAAATCGGACGACCTATATCCCAGGATGGCAGGCACACCATCATCAACAACTCTATTTTTCTATAAGAGTAGAGATAAAATATATTATATGTAGTATAACATGTTCATAACCACACCATGTGTATCACCGTTATATATATTCACACATGCATCGGTTTAAAACACTATGATAAATTCTTCAAATATCTGAATTCGCTTTTTATAATGAAGTATGATCTCTATTCGTCTTTTACACCCACACAATCCTCTTATCGTTGTAGCTAGCTGGCGCTAACTTTCTCTCGTGCATGCACACGCCCGCATCCCTCTCACCCTCCCTCAACATTCTCTAGCTCCATCGCGCAAATTCATCTTTTCACTTTAGGTCATTCACCCACGGTGTGTGTAGGCCCCCAGCTCCTTCTTTACGGCACACATTGATCGATATGCCTCTCTAGTAGGTGTGCCTAGCACAAACACAAGCTTTCCCTCTCTCTTATCACCGTCCATGCCTCACTCCCACCACTCTTTTCATCGATCTCGTACTCGCACACTCCTTCCCCCTCGATATAGTATGACTCTCGCACCACCTCCTAGATGCATCCCTCTCTCTCTCTCTATCCTTCTCCCCATGCCTCATTTGCTTCTAACACACACATGCATGTATACCGATCAATCTCCCAACATATACCTAGGTCCACTTTAACTATTCCCCCCATTGATCGACGTACCTCACAAGTTATGTCTCTCCTTTCTCTGACAAAGGACGATTGATCTTCCTATGTAGTTATGTCTTCTTACCACAGCCATATCGCCCCCTCATCATTCATGCATGCCTCCTGACCCGTCTCTCACACGCACGTGCATAGACAAGCAGCCATCCCCTCTCTTATTGATATTGCAGGCATGCCCTCTGGTTGTCTAGCAAGCCTATCGTCCCACCATTTGTTAGAAGCAACTCCACTACCAGCCCCTCCAACACTCTAGCTCTGTCTCTCTCCCAACCTTATTCCTCTCCCACACATATGCATGGATGCCGATCGATCTCCCTTAATACATGAGGTAGATCGATCTCCCTTAATACATGAGGTAGGCCTCTCTCCTCCACACATATACCAGCCATTGTACCTCTATAGTTAATTAGGCCTCCCTCCCCCCACCACACACCGATAGTCGAGCACTGTAGGTAGGTATCCATGCCACAGAGACAAACTGCACCCGTCCCCTCTCTCGTTCTAGTAGGCTAGCCATTCTATATCTTTGACGTGGGCACACACAAATTCGATGGCACTCTTTATCGACCGCGCGCGCACACACACACACACATCATCCCTCTCTTCGATTCTATGGACACCTCAATTCGATGATACCCCCACTCTCTTCTCGTGGATCGCCCCCTCTATATATATGATATATCCAGGACTCTATTTCACACACATTGCATATGTTACATTTTTTGATTGACCCCCCCCCCCCAAACTCTCATGAACCCACACACTATATCTCTCTACGTTTGTATCTCTCTCACACAACCCCACGTAGGTGGTGTACGTATACAAGAAGAGAAAAGGTGACCGTGCATGTACTCACCCTTCGTGCCCAGCCGCACCTGCGTGGGTACACGGTGGAGCTCATTTTTGTACGAAATGGCAGCCCACGTGCTAATTTGAACGTGTGTAGCGGTTGTTCCTATGGAGGTCGTGTAGCGTGTACGAAACAAAGTTTGACTTGATGCGTTGGCGCATTATTTTTAAATAAAGTTATATCGCTCAATGTCACGTACACAGAATATAAAACGATTTTTATGGAGAAAAAGGTAGTCCTCTCCATTATATACAATGGAGCCTCCCTGCCTGAATTGTCTCTCTTCAGAGTATCTCACACAAGGTTGCGGTGGCCTCTCTCTCACTCACCGTTAGTCACTGATCCGGCTGCATCCTATCCACCGGCGGAAAGGGAAGACGTGCATCGTTTCTCCGTTTGACGGTGCCGAGGCAGCACGTCCCGATCTACGGTACACGCCGTTCTCTCTGACCAAGCTCCAGCACGGTAGGGCCTACGCCACCTTCTCGCTGCCGTAGTATGGGCAGATTCCGCCCGCCATCGCTCACCTAGTTACATCCCGACGACCTCCAGGTATCCCCTCCGGCCTTGCTCCACTGCCCGTCTTCCCACGTCGCTGCATGTGGATCTTCCATAGTTCTTTGCACAAAACGTAGCTCGTCCGGCGTACTTTCCATATTGGAATCTCGTCCTCACACCGTTTTAGACAAACACAACCGTGTTGTTATCTTCCCTTAGGAAAAGGAATATGCTTCTTTTTTGTCGCCGCAACTGTCATCAACGATATTTGTCTTTTTACAAATTTCAAATGGGCATATTTTAGAGTGTAGATTCACTCATTTTGCTTCATATGTGTACTCCCTCCGTTGCTAAATATTTGTCTTTCTAGAGATTTCAACAAGTGACTACATACAGAGCAAAATGAGTGAATCTACACTCTAAATATGTCTATATACATCCGTATGTAGTAGTCCATTTGAATCTTTAAAAAGACAAATATTTGAGTAGTCACTCGTTGAAATCTCTAGAAAGACAAATACTCTGGATTATATTTAAGAACCGAGGGGGTAGTGCACAGTCGCATGGGAGACTCAGACCGGTCGATGCGCCGCATTAATAGTGAGTAATGAGCAGTCAAATCATAAGCCCCACCTTTCGCACTGTAAGTTGCTCGGAAGAAGCAACCATCAACATGCTCTTCTTTGAATCCGCTCATACTACTCCATCTGTCACTATTTATAGAGCGCGCTTCAGAAAAAGAGAAAATCTCTAGGACCAGGGCGACTAGCGATCGGCCTAAAAAATAGCATTGGTAGTTATAGCACGGCATCTATTACTAGAGGAAATAATGCGTACACACATGCATGCAGTGCTTCCACCCCGGGTACACACATGCATGCACTTACTCCACTCTGTAGTACTACATCGAGAGAAAATTGCGGTTAACACGCCCTAATTAATTGAGCATTAAACCAAACGCGTCTAAAGTCTCTCTGGTGGTGGAAATGCATTGAGAGAAATGCATCATAATGAAGTGCGCCCTGTAAACTGTGACAGAGGGAGGAGTAGTATGAAGGTGCAAAACCAAGTACGCGTATGGCCAGTCGGTCAACGCACCTCCTCTTGGCATATCACTGACATGTGGGACCAGAGTGTGAGCAAACCGATCTCAATTGACGGCAAAATGGCCAACCCGACGTTCCTTGAGAGAGACGAGGAGCGAGAACACACAAATGGGCTTGCACGGAGGCCAAGATATATTCGAGCATGATTGATCGATATCATCATTACATGTTGGGCTGTCGTTTTCCGCCCTTCTCCAGAATAAATGTGTACTTTATCAGAGATTTAATAAAAGAGTACATAGGCTCCACCATGCGGTTCTAGTAGTAGTACTACTAATACTACTAACCTAGCACTTGGCACTTCGCCTCTTCATGAAGTCGAACAATGATGGTACTCCGCATGTTCGGTACTAGTACAGTGTATGCCTCTGGCAATCTGACACCGAATGAACTGATGCATGTCCACCGCCTGGGCGAGGGTACGTTGCATTAGTCAAAAGGCGTAAGCGAGCTTCACCTTGTCCTGCAAGCTTCTCCTCGTTCTGCGAGTTGACGGGACACACCAACAAGTAGTGCTAGTCCATACTCCCTCCTTTTTGGTTAATATGGCTTAATCTTTTTTGTGGGTAAATGAGAGAGCTTTATTCATATATAAGCATTCTTAGGAAGATCAGCCAAGACACTGGTCACTAGGAAGCGAGGTACCCCGCAAAAAAAGAAGTAGGAAGCAAGGTGTTTCATCAAGCCAGCTCTCGGCCACATTCAAAGTGCAGCAAGCACGGTTCGCACAAAGATGCGCCGCAAGGTTTACTGACCTGTTTACATGTCAAATAACAAAAAAAGAGGAAATATTACCGAGCGCTCCTATTTGTAACAGGATATGAGCCGGAATTAAGCGAGAATTGTGGCGAGTGTTCCATGCAATCAACTTCCATGATCACTTGCGAGAACCCTCGAAGAGAACCAAATGTGTTGAAGATTGCTTTATCACATTTTAAAAATATAATAAGAGTGCAGACGCTCCCCCATCTGGTTCCTAGTACTAGTATAGTACATACCTCTATAGACTATAGTAGTAGTACTAGTACTAGTAAACTTTGCGCTTGGTTGTTCGCCTCTTCGGGAAGTGCAACAATAATAGTACTAGTACAGTGTTTGCTTTTGGCAATCTGACACCGAATTAACTGTTTCACGTCCACCGCTTGAGCGAAGGAGAGCTTGCATTAGTCAAAAGTTTCTCCTTGTCCTGCGAGCCACCACACGCAAGCTTCTCCCATCCTGCAAGCTTCTCCTCGTTCGGCAAGTTGACGAGACACCGCAAAGTAATGCTAGTCCATACTGCTTGCTCTCTGGTTAGCATGCATTAGGGCATTGCGCGCGTTTTTGCGTCCATGTGTACATGTAACTATTGCATACACGTAGGGGGAGTACGTGTAGGGGCCACTAAAGGAGAAGTCAAATCACACAGTAAGTTAGTTGGAAGAAGCAACCATCATTTCACTATTCAATGACACGTACACAATATAAAATGGTTGATATGGAGAGAAAAAAGAAAGCCACTATATATACACTAGCAGGAGCCTAAGCTACAAGCCTGCTTGCTTCGGTTGCTCTCTTCACAAGAATAGAACGATGGTGGCCACACCGTTGGTCACATATCCGGCCTGATCCCGCAGCTGGGGGAAGGGAACAATGTTCTGCGTAGACACGGTCGACATCGGCGAGGGAGAAAATCCACAGTCAGTGCGTCCCAATCGGGGGTCACCGCAGTATGGGCCGATGCCCCGTCCCAACCGCCCTTCTAGCTATAGCCCGACGTCCATTTCGAAAATATTAGTACATGTCAACAAAAATTATACTAGTATCGCTGTTCCGTTTTGAAAAAAGCATATAAGATGTTACTTCTTACCCAAAGGATCTTTATATCCAACAGACACAAAATATCCATTCGACTGTTCGAAATTACTTTCACCGCTGATCTGATGTCGAGGTAATTGTTGCATCGCCACCAAAACCCACCATCTCTTAAGCTAAAGTAGACCGAGCTAAGCCCTATATTAGCATATTACGAAGATAAACAAAAGGCACTGTAGAATCATTTAGGACGTGAGCTTGTCAATCTGAATGTGGAGGGACACCAGCTTAGCCCCGGCCAGCAGCTTGGGTGGAACTGTGTAGTAGGTCAGCTCCTGCACGGCGACGTCGCTGGGATCCCTGCTGCTTGTCACCTCCATTTCCACCTTGACAGTGTCGGTCCTGCCTTTGGGCTCCCCCGGTGGGGCGTTCGCCCACAGCTTGGCCACGTAGTGCGGCAGTGGGGATGCCCCGCTCTGATGCAGATGACCGACACGACGATAGGCGCGCCGATGTCGAGCACGCCGCCGACCAAGAAAAACGCGCGACCGTCCTCCTCCACGAACAACAAGAGCCATGGCTCCGACAGTGGCACTTGCAGCTGGAGCGCCTTGCCGTACTGGATCCTGTGCACGAGCATGGGATGCACGGTGCTGATGTGGTGGGAGAGCACCGACGGCGGGCCTTCGTAGCCGCAGACGGGCACAGGGCATTTGCAGGGCGCGAGCGGACACACGCTCTGGTGATCGGCGAGATTGTGGTATGTGACGTAGATCCCACATCCTTCATGTGGGCACTCCACCCTCATTGAGGATAGGGCGGCGTCCACCGCCGTGTTCCGCACATTGAAGCCACCACCGCATTCGCACTTCTGGCACTGCCGCTGGTTCCCGGAGCGCTTGACGCGACAGTCCGCGCAAGCCAGGTGCCCTCCGTTGCACTACACAGATAACAACACATATATCAAGAAACCTGCACCTTGTTCGATCAGCCGAACGGACGAGGCTTCAAGGGGCAGAGGCACAAGGGGTAGTGGAGCAAGGTGAGGTCCATTGAGACCATAGAGAGCTCCATCGCCGGGTCCTGTTCCGTCTGCATGATCTCGCCCATGAGCGTGGTGGCTGGCAGGATTAGGAGAAGCCTTTTCGTTCGCTACACGCTCTCCCTCCCGTACACGGTGGACATGCAGCAGTTCAATCGGTGTCAGATGGCCAGAAGCATACTGTAGTACTCCTCCACTGCAGTAGTACTCCCGAAGAGGCGAAGAGCCAAGCGCAGCCCGAATGCTCGTGTGGCAGTTTCATGTATAGAGTAGTCTAGGATAGAGTGTACCATGGTTGTAAGCTTAAAATCGTTGGGGTGGGCTCCATGATATATTTTTTTGATTAAAATAATCTTCTGGCCCTACCTGTCATCCTAGTGATTCTAGTTTGCACGCTCATCTGGTCAAGACAGGAATATATATTTTAATTTCTGGTGGGGTAAATGTTAGAGGTTGCAGCAAATGGAGTATTGTACATTGCGGGTCTTTCAGCATCAACTCGTACAACGAGGAGAAGATTGATTTTACTACTACACGCCTTCTCCCTCGCCCATGCGCGCGGTGGCTCGCAGACGAGGATAGGCTTTTTTCTTATAGTACTACCACAAGCTATCCCTCCTTCTCGCGGTGGACGGACATGCAGGAGTGGATTCGATAATGTAGAAGCAGTAGCAGTAACATCATTGTTCGTCTTCTGGAAGAGGCGAAGAGCCAAGTGCAACCCGAACGTGGCAGTTGTGAACCTTGGAGCACGCTTATAGCCTTGCATGAGACAAAATAGCTATGTGAGCCCACTATTGTAGTACTCCCTCCGTCTGGAAATACTTGTCATCAAAATGAATAAAAGGGGATGTATCTAAATGTATATTAGTTCTAGATACATCTTTTTATCCATTTTGATGACAAGTATTTTCGGACGGAGGGAGTATTTGCTAGTATAGCCCTATAAACCAGAAAGGAGAATTTGCCTTTCTAGAGATTTCAACAAGTGACTAGACTACACCGAGACGGAGTACATATGGAGCAAAATGAGTGAATCTACACCGTAAATAAATACGTAGTTCTCTCGTTTTCCTCTCGGCCTTGGTCGCGGTGCACAATATTGAGTATACTAGTACTATCATCTTGAAATTTACGAAGTCACCATAGGCACCTCGTCATCGATGGGAACATCTCCTGACACGCGATAGACGCGAGCGACAGTCGCTTCCAGAGGTGCTTGAATGCCAAGGAGGGAGAGGATAGCGGTTCTCGAGACGTTGAACGGTCAATGATGCATCCTCAAATTACTCTACATGCAGAGGGAATTAATTGGAGAAGCAGAATAGAGCGAGCACGATGTGAATGCAACAGAGTTTGGATTCTCATATAAAGGCGCCGCACCACTTCAATCCATCTACTCCTTAGTCTCTGCGCAACACTGCTCACTCCAATCCAAGACCAAGTGACCAGAAGCTAGAAGCACCTATGAAGGCGATGGTCGCGAGCGGCAGTCGGCTGTGCAAAATCATCCAAGGCGCCGGCCTGTGGCCCCTCACCACGCAACGTTTCCAGATGGTGCTGGCGACCGCCGACGTCATAGCCCTCGCCGACGCCGGCTTCTCCTCTCGCATGGACGACATGATGGTCAACTCCATCCGCAAGTTCGCCGCTATCAACAAGCGTGTAGCGAAAGCTCCTACTAGTACTGCCAGCCACCACGCTCATGCGCGAGGGAGGGACGCAACTTCACTGACTTACTTCTCCTTCCTTTGCGTCTATGATAGGTGGGCCCAACAGGTGGTTGGCCCACCTGTCATGCAGCCAAAGGCAGGTACAGTTAAGGCAATGGAGCTCAGTCCGCGAGGGAGAGGGCATTGTAGTAATCAAACTTCTCGGTCTTGTACGAGTTGACGCGACACATCAAAGCACGGCACTCGATATAAGTCTTTTTACACGTTTCAAATGGACTACTACATACGGATGTATGTAGACATATTTTGCTTCGTATGTAGTCACTTGTTGCAATATCTAAAAAGACTTATATTTGGAAACGGAGGGAGTACAACGCATGCATGCATGCCGTGACATCCCTTTTGATACTTGCATGTGTTGATTTGATGCACCTTGCCAAATTTTGACTATAAATTTAGCTAACCAAATTTCATGCATGTCACAAAAAATTACGGGGCTGTTTGGATTGTGACTATGTTTTTCTTATGTTGCCACATTATTTTTCCCACACTTGCCACACTTGCCTAACTTGAGTTGCTCAAATTGTTAGACATACTTTGGCTTGCCTAAGGGAATCTTGTCACACTTTTTGTGTCTATGACATGTGGGGTCCAGTGCTAATAAAAAAATTCTTGTCTTAGGTGTGGCTAATAAAAAAGACTTATATTTAGGAACGGAGGGAGTAGAAAATATCTATATCTATACCTACTATTAAAAGGAGGTGATATGCTTGGTTTCGTCTCGCTTTGTTTGGTCCCGCTTCAATTAATTTCACGTAAGCTATTTGGTTTCATTATTTGGCATCCATTTTGACACAATAGAGGAAGCCCTTCTGGCGGCGCACTGTGGGCCAGGTCGGAGAAAAATAAAATTGTCGTGTCATAACCTGCCAACTGTCCATGCATAGTTTGTCCAACTGACCCAGCTAAAGATATGAGTGGATTTTTTTCTCCCGTTGCAACGCATGGGCCTTTCTGCTAGTAAATAATAATGCATGTTGGGGCAACCAACGTTTCCGATAATTTTAGCCGTGGGCTTGTTCACAATTTTTATGAGGGGGTGGTTGTTCATTTAGTGGAGGGACTTGTACCAGACTTGAACGATACAAAGTGCGACCTGGCACACCGTAACACCACTTGGAACAAGCGGGTAGCTATCTCAAAAAACAATCAACAACTAAAAAAACGGTGACTTGGCACGTAGTACACAATTTTAAACGATTGTCATGATGGAGTAAAAAGGAAAACTACCCCACTACGTATATATAGGCCGAAGCCTCCGCGCTTGCTTGCTAGGGTGCTTTATTCACACACTCTCATCCTCTCCAGATCTAAACAAGATAGGGGTGGTAACACTGTCTTTCTCCCTTCAAAAAACATTGTCTTTCTATCCTCACCGCTGGTTACAGATCCGGGCGTATCCCCCTCCGCCGGTGAAGGGGAGGAGGGGCCGCGTTTAGGCCATCGTCGACAGCGAGGGAGGAGACCCACTGCTGGCCGCACCATTATCTCTGGCCGAGCGCCGGCGTGGGAGGTCCTCCGATACCTTTGCCGTTGCCCTAGTATGGGCGGATCTGGCCTCCCACCGCCCACCTATCCACATCCCGACGACCTTTGGGTATATCTTCCTTCGAAACCGCCTTAGCTCTACTTCCCCAACTCGCTATGTCGCTACATGTGCATCATTTTCTACCTCTCAGCCCCTCTTGATCGGATGGTCCAATGTCACCTATTTTTTCTTCAATTGTTAGAGGTAAAGCTACTTCATGGAGTCGAATCTTGTACTTGGTTCAATCAAGAAGGGTTTTTTTGGTTTGTGCCTAATTTTGCCAAAGGTTGCCACACCTAAGGTTAGGCAAGTTTGACTAACTTAGGTGAGCGTTTGGTTCAAGCCACACCTTAGGCAAGCCACACTTGAGCCCCACATGGCATACACACAAAAAGTGTGTCAAGATTCCCTTAGGATTTCCAACTTGTGGCTTTCATTTTGTGGCAAAATATGGCAATACTAGGCCTAGAGCCAAACAACCCCTAAACTTAGGCAAGGTTGGCAAAAATGTGTGGCAAAATATGGCAATACTAGGCCTAGAACCAAACATAGTACATCGGACTTGGTACAAACAAGAAGGAAAAGGGGGTGAAAGTAGTACACACTGGTCATCCAACCGGTCTCTTGGTCGAAAAGGGAAATATAGGGGTAACGCTGAACACAGTGGTATGACCAGGACTAGATTTGCTATCCACACATTGGAGTAGGTGGCTAGAGTAAAAAATGGGACCAACCCAAATATGTTTCTTGGATGTTTGTTTCTCGGGGCAACAAACTATGAATCACCACTTTATGCCCCTGTTTAGGTACATGGTGCTGGACTGCTTGTGCACCCACTGTCCCATGCCCTTATACCAAATATTTAATTGTTCTTAATCTAATGCCCCTGGTAAAAATGAAGCCATGCCAGTATTATAAGCCATGACAAGTTTAGCCAAATGTTTTTGCCTATAATTGTTTGAGACTCTGACTGTTTCCTTTGTAGCTTTTTGTGTAAATAGGGATATCCATTTCACGCGGTTGCTGTTGTGACCTTTTGGTGCACTGCACAAAACTATTCTTAAAAGGTCCTCTTAAAAGCAGTGACTTTTGTGCTGTTTAACTGGAATGTCAGAATGGAATAGTTGGTTCATTTCGGTGGAACTGCACAAAGGGAGATCTGTGTTCCAATCCTCATCATCCATATTGGCACCATAACCTTCCTTTAGGTAAGAATGATATTTAATGCATGTGTTCATCTCTATTTTGCGACTGCCATGAGAAAATAATGCTATTTTTTACTAGTACACTTGTACTCCCTCATTGACAAAACCAATTCTGAAATAGAAGGCCGATCATGTACTTGTTTTCACCAATTGGTGAGGAGAATGAGAAACAGAGCATGAAGAGGAAGAAGAAGAATAAACGGTGCCAAGGCGATCTTGCTGAAGCCAGAGGCCTCAGTCGAGGCCATTCAAGGGCTCCGGCAACGACTACCTTACATGTGAGACGATCCTCCAGGGAGCCCTTCCACTTCTGTTGTCTCACTTAATTAATTAGGAGTACTTAAGTACCACTAATTTATTGCTGCCTAATTTTCCTGTCGGAGTTAAACAAATCTTTAGTAGCACCCTATGCTGAATCATGTACGTGTGTATGTTTGTCTATGGAGGTGAATCATGTGGTGGAGCAGGGAGGGAATATTATTAGTGTCATGACATAATAGTGCTATTGTTTTGCATGTCAATTTATTGCCATTGGTTCAATGAGGCAATGTTTTGCGTATTGTCCAGCATGAATTTTATGCTACTGTTAGAGTAATATGCTAATGTCTTTCTATCCTTGCTCACTAAGCTAATGAAGGTTTCACCTTGTTCCTACTTGTGCAAACAGGGATCATGTTGTGCCAATCATACATTTTAGTGGAACTACACAAGACAATACAATGAACTATATCCCAGCCTGTGCTTTAATTCTGCTGAAAGTTCTTGATAATCTTTCGATATAATCTCAGCACTGGTAAACAAGATTGATTTCAACCATACATTTGAAGTGCACAAAAATATATACTATTGAGTGATTCCAGTGAGTGCTTTATCATCTCTTATGGGACTACATGAATAAGCTTTTTTCCTCAGGTTGGTATGGGCCTACGGCCTTCATCCATATTAGTTTGTTGTCATCTCTATTTGTATCGTGCTACTGTCATGACAAACTCCTTTATCTTTGCACGTTAAAGTTTTGCAACCTATGATACATGTCAATGCTTTGGGTGTTGAGCTAATTGGCACTGATTAAATAAACTAATACCTCTCTTTAAGCAAGACTACTATGTTGCTAACTTTACCCATTAAGATAATGAGGGTAATTCTATTTGTTAGTGTATGTTTCATCAACTAGTCCCACTATTATAGTAATCTCACTCTCTCAATATATGTGCCAATAGGGATGCTCGATTTTGGTGGAACTGCACAAAAACTTTGGGTGCTTCATTGCCTCGACAGCTTCCGTCCTTTCCTGTCAGTCGCTAATCTGGGCCTGCTTTCTTCCTTTGCTGTCAGTTGCTTCCCTTATCTCGGCTTCCAGTCAAAGGAAAAAGTAATTGATATGCTACCTCACACAGGTTGGTACTGGTCTGTATCCTAATTATTGTGCTTGTCATGTATTGGTAATTTGGTATTGTGCTACTATTTGCCGATTTTATAAAAGATTTTAGTAGCCTGAACTCGCAGGCTAATCATTGCATTGGGCGATTTTAGTAGAACTGCATAAAAAGATCAGATGGACAGATACTTATGCTGCTGCTATGTACTCCAAAGTTCACCCAGACAAGCATCGATGTTGACAAGAAGTGCCTATATTCATTCGAGTATCAACCGGCGTCAACCGGTTGTCAAACTCCCAAGTATTAGGAGAGTGAACGCAAAAAATATTGCTTGGCACATAGCCCAGAAAAACACAGTCCAGTCTTTGGTCCCAACTTGGGCAGATATGGTAGTGAACTGTATGGCATGGAGTCTAAAGATTCCAGACAAGTTGGTTGACGTGTATATTCATCTGGCACTTAATCAGTCTGCACGCTAGGGATGCTCCATTTCAGTTGAACTGCACAAAAAATTTGGGTGGTTCATTTTCTCAACCGCCTCCTTTCTCATCTGCAATGTAGAATTTTGGCGAGCTACAGGACCAAGATGAGCCAGTAAACTAGTTGGATGGAAGTAGTGGCCAAGTTGCTCAAACCTCCCTCGGCACGAGGCCATTATTTGAGGATAAACCTACAAGCAAAGTTCAAATTGTTTGTGCTGCCTCTTATGTACTCGAAAGTTTACTCGTACAAGCATTAATTTTAGCAAGAAGTACCTCCAACTGAACACCATTTACCAGTCCGCAATGTAGAATTTTGGCGAGCTACAGGACCAAGATGAGCCAGTAAACTAGTTGGATGAAAGTAGTGGCCAAGTTGCTCAAACCTCCCTCGGCACGAGGCCACTATTTGAGGATAAACCTACAAGCAAAGAAGCAAAGTCCAGATTGTCTGTGCTGCCTCTTATGTACTCGAAAGTTTACTCGTACAAGCTTTAATTTTAGCAAGAAGTACCTCCGACTGAACACCATTTACCAGTCTGTACCCTAGGTAATTAAAGTTCGTCCATGGATCATATTGGCTGTGATATCAATCATTTGGATTCATAAACATACTGAACATGTGTATATCTAAATCTTTTTGTGAATTATCTATGAATATTGTTGTGTGATCTATCAATCATTTGGATCCATATACATGCTGAACTTGTGCATATATGAATCTTTTGAGTTGTCGATAGTGAATGTTGGCTATGAATATGAACGTGTCCTGTGAACCTGAGTTTGATACGAATGTTTACCTTTTTGTTGTGCTTGGGTGTGAACTTGTTAGTATGCCTACTGTGGGGTATGTGACGTGTGGGTGTCAACGGCACACCTTCTTCCCGAGAAGAATTGCACCTGCTTTGTTAGGGTAGCAACGGCGCATCAACTCTTTTTAATCTTTTTGCTCTGTCTTGCCCCCTCCCCCGCTCAACCCCTGTCGTAATGTTTTTGGCCTCAAAACAAACATAGTACTGCGTTGTTTTGGGGGCTTGATGAAAAATCGAGTGTTGGTTTCTGTAGGTTGGCCCGCCCAGCAAATGGGCTGCTGGTCCACCACGGACTGGGAGGCTAAAAATACAAGTTGTATGGTGCAGAGGCAAGTAAAAAACGCCATCGAGAGCCATCCACTAAAGAAAAAAATCGCTCCTGATGTGCTTCTTCAGTTGTGCCGCCGGCCCCCTCTATAATCCAGTTCGCTCGAGGATCTGGTATCATTTTTTTTCAGAGGGCAAACAAGTATCAGCTAGGCCTAGGTTTTGTATTTTAACATGCGTAGCCCACGACATACGGTGACGGTGGTTTCAACTTATTTTTTCAGGTCCATACCGGCCTATGGGCTTTTTCTTAAAGATCGGCAGCCCAATGTATTTTTTAACCACATTTTATATATTTATATTATTGCTATTATCGTATATTTTATAGAGACTTATATATACATTATAAAAACATCCCATGTGTTATTAACTTATAAAAGTAAATGTTTAACAGAAGTTGGCAAGGAAAATCCTGGTTGTTTTTGACTCACAGGCAAGGAAAATCCTGGTGATTGCGCACAAAAGCTTGTGAAGATTTTAAGGACCAATGTAATAATAACACGCTCATTTTGATTTTGAGAAATAACTCGCTAATTTGTTAATTATGTATATAAAAAATGTGCCCCTCCGGTTTATTTTTGATATTAATTGCTCCTTCTAACATAACATTATATATATAACGAGCTGAGCTAATTCGTGTATTTGAAGGAAGTGCAAATGGGCTGGGGTTTCTTAGATAATATAAATGGGCCGCATTGACGTGAAATTATTTGTTCACCCAGCCCAGCAAATGGACTGTACATTCTAGAAAACATGGGTTAAATATATGCCACATTTTTGCAGGCTGGCATGTGGGCCAATAGGCCGAAGCCTACGCAGGGCGTTGTCAACTTGGTCGGCATGCACCTTCAATCTCTCGTCTTCTTCCTCGAGCGTCGCCGGGACTGCCTGGTCCGGCCTCCGGTGGCTAGCAGCTCTACTTAGCTCGCATTGCTGCGAAGCGCTACCCCACCGCCGGCCAGGCTATCCCTCCACCCCTCCACACCTCCTGTTATTCTCAACCGACTTCAACCCCACGCCACACGAGAACCAGTTATAACCCTTCTCCTCCACTCAATCTGCGACTCCACTACCGCGTCTTCCCATCTCCGAGTCGTTCCCGTCCGGGGTCTCGCCGTCATCCACTGCCTCGCTACGCTCGGGGCGGCATGGTCAACAAATGAGAGTCATCGAAAGAGGACTGTACATGGAGAGCCTGACGGCTGGGACCCACGAGGTCCATGGTCGCACACAAGTAAAGTTCCTCCTTATCAAGCTGAAAAATGTTTCCTCCACCTGACAGCTGGGACCCATGCTACCTCTTGAGCACTGCGTTGGTTTTCCCTGAAGAGGAAGGGATGATGCAGCAAAGTAGCGTAAGTATTTCCCTCAGTTTTTGAGAACCAAGGTATCAATCCAGTAGGAGGCTACGCGCGAGTCCCTTGCACCTGCACAAAACAAATAAATCCTCGCAACCAAAGCGATAAGGGGTTTTCAATCCCTACACGGCCACTTACGAGAGTGAGATCTGATAGATATGATAAGTTAATATTTTTGGTATTTTTGTGATAAAGATGCAAAGTAAAGTAAAAGCAAAGTAAAAAGCAAAGGAAATAACTAAGTAGTAGGAGATTAATATGATGAAGATAGACCCGGGGGCCATAGATTTCACTAGTGGCTTCTCTCGAGAGCATAAGTATTCTATGGTGGGTGAACAAATTACTGTTGAGCAATTGACAGAATTGAGCATAGTTATGAGAATATCTAGGCATGATCATGTATATAGGCATCACGTCCGTGACAAGTAGACCGACTCCTGCCTGCATCTACTACTATTACTCCACTCATCGAGCGCTATCCAGCATGCATCTAGAGTATTAAGTTAATGAAAACAGAGTAACGCCTTAAGCAAGATGACATGATGTAGAGGGATAAACTCATGCAATATGATGAAAACCCCATCTAGTTATCCTCGATGGCAACAATACAATACGTGCCTTGCTGCCCCTATTGTCACTGGGAAAGGACACCGCAAGATTGAACCCAAAGCTAAGCACTTCTCCCATAGCAAGAAAGATCAATCTAGTAGGCCAAACCAAACGGATAATTCGAAGATACTTGCGAAGATAACCAATCATACATAAAAGAATTCAGAGAAGATTCAAATATTGTTCATAGATAGACTTGATCATAAACCCACAATTCATCGGTCTCAACAAACACACCACAAAAAGAAGATTACATCGAATAGTTCTCCATAAGAGAGGGGGAGAACATTGTATTGAGATCCAAAAGAGAGAAGAATCAATCTAGCTACTAACTATGGACCCGTAGGTCTGAGGTGAACTACTCACACTTCATCGGAGGGGCTATGGTGTTGATGTAGAAGCCCTCCGTGATCGATGCCCCCTCCGGCGGAGCTCCGGAACATGCCCCAAGATGGGATCTCGCGGATACAGAAAGTTGCGGCGGTGGAATTAGGGTTTTGGCTCCGTATCTGATCGTTTGGGGGTACGTAGGTATATATAGGTGGAAGGAGTACGTCGGTGGAGCAACAGGGGGCCCATGAGGGTGGAGGGCGCGCCTGGGGGTAGGCGCGCCCCCTACCTCGTGGCCTCCTCTTTTGTGTCTTGACATAGGGTCCAAGTCTCCAGGGTCTTGTTCGTTGAGAAAATCATGTTCCCAAAGGTTTCATTCCGTTTGGACTCCGTTTGATATTACTTTTCTTCGAAACCCTAAAACAGGCAAAAAACAGCAATTCTAGCTGGGCCTCATGTTAATAGGTTAGTCCCAAAAGTAATATAAAAGTGGATAATAAAGCCCAATAATGTCCAAAACAGTAGATAATATAGCATGGAGCAATCAAAAATTATAGATACGTTGGAGACGTATCAAGCATCCCCATGCTTAATTCCTGCTCGTCCTCGAGTAGGTAAATGATAAAAACAGAATTTTTGATGCGAGGTGCTACTTGGCATAATTTCAATGTAATTCTGCTTAATTGTGGTATGAATATTCAGATACGAAAGATTCAAGACAAAAGTTTATATTGACATAAAAATAATAATACTTCAAGCATACTAACAAAGCAATTATGTCTTCTCAAAATAACATGGCCAAAGAAAGTTCATCCCTACAAAATCATATAGTTTAGTCATGCTCCATTTTCGTCACACAAGAATGCTCTCATCATGGTCATGCACAACCCTGATGACAAGCCAAGCAATTGTTTCATACTTTAGTAATCTCAAACCTATAAACTTTGACGCAATATATGAGCGCGAGCCATGGACATAGCACTATGGGTGGAATAGAATATAATGAGGGGGTTATGTGGAGAAGACAAAAAAGGAGAAAGTCTCACATCAACGAGGCTAATCAATGAGCTATGGAGATGCCCACCGATTGATGTTAATGCAAGGAGTAGGGATTGCCATGCAACGGATGCACTAGAGCTATAAATGTATGAAAGCTCAACAAAAGAAACAAAGTGGTTGTGCATCCAACTTTCTTGCTCACGAAGACCTAGGGCACTTGAGGAGGCCCATTGTTGGAATATACAAGCCAAGTTCTATAATGAAAATTCCCACTAGTATATGAAAGTGACAAAACAAGAGACTCTCTATAATGAAGATTATGGTGCTACTTTGAAGCACAAGTGTGGCAAATGATAGTAACATTGTCCCTTCTCTCTTTTTCTCTCATTTTTTGGGCCTTCTCTTTTTTATGGCCTTTCTCTTTCTTTCTTTTTTATAATTCCTCACTTGGGACAATGCTCCAGAAAATGATGATCATCACACTTCTATTTATTTACAACTCAATGATTACAACTCGATACTAGAACAAAAGATGACTATATGAATGCCTCCGGCGGTGTACCGGGATATGCAATGGACCAAGAGCGACATGTATGAAGGAATTATGAACGGTGGCTGTGGCACAATGTAACGTCCCGAGACCGATGTGCCAGGTGTCCTCCGCTTATTCGCTGTTGTTCCCATGTCATTTGCTTGCGTGTTGCATCTTATCATGTCATCATGTTCATTGCATCATCATGTTTTCAAAACTTGCATCCGTCCCGGTCTCCTCGTTCCTTCCGTTGTCCGTTCTGAGCCCATACACACTTGCACGCGCCCGAGGCATGGCCGAAATAGTATTTTATAAGTGGCTGGAAAATGTTCTCGGAATGGGATGAGAGTTGACGTGTGGTCTTATTATAGTGTAGATAGACCGCCTGTCAAGTTTCATCGCATTCGGAGATCGCTTGATGCCCCAACGGAAAACTATAGCGGCAGTATAGCCGGTCTTTTCGTCGGACGTTTTCGGTCTCCGGAAACCGTGCCGGGCTGCATCTCTCTCCTCTTCTCCCTTCTCAGACCTTTGCCTTCTGCACTACCTCTCACCGCCAGGCCCTACCTAACCTCTCTTGTCAGCCCGCGGACCTCCTCGCGCGTGCGCCCGAAAGCTGTCCCGGACCCGACTCAGACTGTCGCTACCGTTGTGTCTGGAACATCCCCAAACATCTACAAAACGTCTTCGTTTTCTTATTTGGGCTTCCTAGCCTATTTTTTTCCCTAACGTTCGATTACGATCGAAGGGACGGATTAGCCCCTACCCAAAAATCCACATGCTATATATGTATCAGTCCAACCCTAAAATCTAGGGGAACTGTCCCATCATTCCTCCTCACCGCCGCCAAAAATCAAATCGCCATCGGGATCCTCCCTGATCCCCTTCTCCTCGGTCTCCTCCTCCATCCAATCGAACCAAATCACCGCCCCAGCTCGTTGTCAACACCGGACGAACCCGCAGGCAAACCTGAGCCCAAATCCCGATTGGATCGAGGCCCTTCCTCCTCCCTCGCGCCCATGCCCTTTCTCTTCCTTTCTTCTTCTTCCCGTGCTCACCTCGCTCTCCCGTCGTCGTCTACCTGCAGGGAACGAGGATCCGGCGTCCGACGCCAGGGCCGGCCTCGATCTCGTCCCCAATGCCGCCCCTGAGCTCCACCGCGCCGCCGTTGCCCGGATCCGGCGCCGGCCAGTCGGATCCGCCTCGTCTGCTACCTGCACCTCCCGGAGCCGTGCCTTTGTCCGTGCCAAGTCCGCCACCATCCTGCTTCGCTAGGTCGGGCACGGGCGCCTGCCTCCTCGCGCGCTTCGCCCGGCCGCCCGCGGCGCGCCCCTGCTCCCATTCCCTGCCATCGGAGCCGCCCTCCGCTGCTGCCTTGCCGCCGTTCCCCCACGTCCTCTGCTTCGTTCGAACCAGGGAAGGGGACGAGCGCCCCTGCGTTGACCCGGCCTCGTTCGGCCTCCCGTGCCAGGTCGCTCGGCCTTCATACATCCGAGTGGGCCTCAGCCTGCTGCGTCCTGCCTTGGCCTCTTCCACCGACCTGGGCCATAGCCCATGGTGAGAAATCCCCCTCCCAGCGCCTGTTCCTCTTAGGCCCGTGACTGGATTCGGCCCAGTGTGTTTTTATTTCCCTGTTGTGATTTTAGCTTTTTATTCCAGAGGCTGCCAGTTTTACAGAAAAGTCCCCCTAGTTCATGCATTTAATAACTCACTAACCGTGCATCGGATTAAAATGATTTATATATGAAACTTGCTCAGAATTTTGTCTAGTTTAATAATATGCCACTTTCATCCATGTTCAAAAATGTCTAAAATGATGTTTGATTAAATTTACTCCTATGCCATGTTAAAATGACTTAATTCATAACTAAATAACCGTAGCTCCAAATTTAATAATCTTTATATGTAAATGGGGTAGAATTTTGCCTAGTTTAACATGGTGGCATCACTTTGCATGTTTAACAACTATAAAATATGGTTTAGGGCAGAACAGTACCAAACCTAATATATGAACATGAGGAGTTTCCGGATTTGTTGTTTGTTGCTTCCGGCCTCATTTAACCTTGACTAGATGTGTAGTTTCTTTATGCTTCATCTCTTGCCATGCTAACAACATTTAATCTTGTTGGGGTACATAAATGAGAGAGAACTAAATAATTGATGTGGTGTTTTGTCAATATGCATCCCGATGCATATTGAGCTCCACTTAATTTGTAGGATTGCTTGTGCACTTTGCCATGCCATGCATACTTAAACCGGACATGCATCATACTTGGTTGTGCATCATGCCATGTCTATGTGGTGGTTGTTTACTATGTTGTTTGCTCTTTTCCAGTGTTTGCTTCTTCGGGTTGGTTCCGATAACTTCGCGTTTGTGAGGACCCGTTCGTCTACGCCCATTTGTGTTCTTCATGGGCTCGTTCTTCTTCCTTGCGGGATCTCAGGCAAGATGATCATACCCTCGAAGTCACTTCTATCTTTGCTTGCTTAGTTGCTCGCTCTTTTGCTATGCCTATGCTGCGATACCTACCACTTGCTTATCATGCCACCCATATTGTTGAACCAAGCCTCTAACCCACCTTGTCCTAGCAAACCGTTGATTGGCTATGTTACCACTTTGCTCAGCCCCTCTTATAGCGTTGTTAGTTGCAGGTGAAGATCGGAGTTCGTTCCTTGTTGGAACATGGAGATGTTGTTCCTTGTTGGAACATGTTTACTTGTTGGGATATCACAATATATCTTATTTAATTAATGTATCTATATACTTGGTAAAGGGTGGAAGGCTCGGCCTTATGCCTGGTGTTTTGTTCCACTCTTGCCGCCCTAGTTTCCATCATATCGGTGTTATGTTCCCGGATTTTGCGTTCCTCATGCGGTTGGGCTATTATGGGAACCCCTTGACAGTTCACCTTAAGTAAAGCTCTTCCAGCAATGCCCAACGTTGGTTTTACCATTCGCCACCTAGCCTTTTCTTTTCCCTTGGGTTTCGTGGACTCAAGGGTCATCATTATTTTAACCCCCCCTCACCGGGCCAGTGCTCCTCTGAGTGTTGGTCCAACTGAGCGATGTCCGAGGCTACCAGGGGCAACTCTGGGCTGGCTTACCCGACGTCTGGCTCATCTGAGTGTGCCCTGAGAAAGAGATATGTGCAGCTCCTATCGGGATTTGTCGGCACATTCGGGCGGTGTTGCTGGTTTAGTTTTGCCCTGTCGAAATGTCTTGTTGTACCGGGATACCAATTCTGATCGGAATGTCTCGGGAGGAGGTCTATTCCTTCGTTGACCGTGAGAGCTTGTGATGGGCTAAGTTGGGACACCCATGCAGGGATTTGAACTTTCAAAAGCCGTGCCCGCGGTTATGGGCAGATGGGAATTTGTTAACGTCCGGTTGTAGAAAACCTGAAGTTGACCTTAAGTAAAATGAATCAACCGCGTGTGTAACCGTGATGGTCTCTTTCCGGCGGAGTCCGGGAAGTGAACACGGTTGTTGGAGTTATGCTTGACGTAGGTAGTCCAGGATCACTTCTTGATCATACTTTTATCGACCGTGCTTTGCCTTCTCTTCTCGCTCTCATTTGCGTATGTTAGCCACCATATATGCTAGTCGCTTGTTGCAGCTCCACCTTTTACCTTACCCATAAGCTTAAATAGTCTTGATCGCGAGGGTGCGAGATTGCTGAGTCCCTGTGGCTCACAGATACTTCCAAAACCAGCTTGCAGCTGCCGATGAGTTCGTGCAGATGACGCAACAAAGTTCAAGGAGGAGCTCGATGAAGATCTTGTCCTTTGTGTTGTTCCGTTCTAGTTGATCAGTAGTGGAGCCCAGTTGGGGTCGATCGGGGACCTTTGTCGCATTTGGGGTTCTTCTTTTATTTTGGTTCCGTAGCCGGACCTTGATTGTATCTGGATGATGTAATGCTTTATTCATGTAATTTTGTGAAGTGGCGATTGTAAGCCAACTATGTATCTTTTCCCCCTATTGTATTACATGGGTTGTGTGAAGATTACCTCACTTGCGACATATGCCTTCAATGCGATTATGCCTGTAAGTCGTGCCTCGACACGTGGGAGATATAGTCGCATTGAGGGTGTTACAAGTTGGTAATCAGAGCCTTCCCCGACCTTAGGAGCCCCATTGCTTGATCGTTTTAGCGGCCGAGTTGTGTCTAGAAAAATGTTTTGAGTCATCTAGGAATTATATATCGGAGAGTTTAGGAATTCTTTTTACTTCCCAGTCTCCTCATCGCTCTGGTAAGGCATCTTGACGTAGAGTTTTGACTCTTCTCTTCTCAAATTTCACTAAAAGAATTTAGGATCACGCGGGTATCTTGGAATCGTTCCGATGGTTTTATGATGAGAACACTGCCTTGGTGCCTCCTGTCAGGGGTTTAGTGGAAGTGTCCCGGGGAGTTGAGCTCTGAGGTGTTGTCATCATAATTCTATCGTTGCAATTCTGGTATACTTGAGATATGTGCGCGACATCGAAAATCTCCTTTATGCAGTTCGTTGGTGAGATAACCTCGACGCCACCCAGTACTGGGGCAGGAGTTCGGGAGTATTGCCATAACTTGTATAACGGATGCTTTTCGAAGGTTGAGGTAGATGATTTCCAAAGGTTTCTTGGTTATGTGTTGAAGGATGGATATAGCTGGATGTAGGATTCGCTAGATTTGGGTGAGATATTGTGCTTCCCCTGTATCCCCAACACCTAATTGCATAACTGGGAAAATTTCAGGAGTTTCATAGGTGGGAATTCAAGTAGCTCTTAGGACATCTTTTCGACAGATGTATGATATGAAATTGGGGTTCGACGTCTAGTGGTCCGCCTATTCACGGTCGGTTTTACAGTGGTCTCGTTGTGTCTTAAAGAGTCCTTGGCCATGCCGACTCGGGGACGCTTCGTATGTCTTGTGCACTGCCTTCTACATGATGGTGCTGTACGATCGAGCCCGTGTAGGCCCCACCACGAAAACTTCGGACGAAATCTCTATCATATGTTTGTTTCGGCCTATTCTGCAAGCCAATCCTTTGTTTTGTTTTGAGTTGTGGTATTCGAGTTGCTTCGAAGTCAAATGTTGATTCCATACCTTCCCCAAATGGTGTTCCCATACTCCGATGTGAATACTAATCCTTCTTGATAATTGAGATTGTCATGCCAATCCTTTTCAACCCGGCGAGTTTTCTCTTCAACTGGATCCGATCACTTCAACCTTTGCAAGATCAATTATCAGTTCTTATCAACGGTGTTTGCTTCATCCGTTCCAATTTGCCTTTGTTTTTCCCGCCCACCCACCCTTGTTTCTTCAAGAACTCATATTTCTAAATCAAGTATCCATTTTATTCTTGTGAAGCCCCTTCTTTCTTTCCAATCAATATTCTTATCCGGTGGTTATCATGAAGATCCTAACGAAGTTTCTATTTCACCATTATTCATTCTTTTTCTTCTCCGGTGGAACCAATTCAAGTTTTGTTGATCATATCTTTCTCCTCGTTTCAAATACCCTCTCATGCCGGTGCCCCTCATATTCATTCACTTCTCGTTATTCATTTGTTCTGGAGTGCTCTAGATATCTCGAAGATTCATGTTTTCCACTCTGCATTCGTTCAAGATCTTTCGAGAATGTTATCTTATTCAAACCATTTAATTCAACCGATGCTTTCTCTCTCTTAAATCACTCAGCGGTGTATCTTTTGAGTGGGCCCAAACCCACAGGTCTTTTCCCAGGATCTCACCTGACTCTTCTTATTTTCCTGGGGCTATCTTCATATTTCCTTTTAAAGTTTGACGTAAGAATGAGTTATCATCAGCCAAATGCCATCTCCTAGATCCTTCACAATTCTTTTCATCGTTGGCTCAACTCCTTCATTATTCATTCTCCCGGAGTATCTCAATATTTCATGGTGGTGCTTCTCGTCACCATTATCTGTATTTGAAGACCGAAGAAGATTTTCTCTCAATCTTGTTCTTGTCTCTTCAAGATTCATGGTGATAGCTTTATGCCATTCTACCGTAATTGTTTTCGGTTGCGAGAATTCTTTTCACCTATCTGGAGCAATTCAGGAGTCTTCATGTTGATTATCCGGAGCCCATCATCGAAGATTTATTCATTCTCAGTTTGCAGTTATCATTCTCCAATCCTGCCGATGCATCGTTCAAGAGATCTCTAATCGGCTCGTGATCTCTTCGTTCTCGTGGGTCTAAATTCTCTCAAGCATCTTCATTCATTTTCTAATTCTTCCCGGTGTCTTCCTTATCTTTTCTTTGTTCATTTTTAATTTTTACGGTGGTTCTTTCAAGAGTTTTCTTCCTTCGTGTATCATATCTATGCATTCGTGCTCTTCAAATTCTACCGGTGGATCGTTGAAGACTTTCTCAAGTTTGCGCCATATCTATCCTAATCTCTCTACGAGAATAAGTGGTATGCCAAATCCATTGCTTGTCATCAATTTAAATTGGTGAAGGATACACATAACGTAATTCTTACTCTTGTTTCATCCTTATGTTAATCTTTTCTTCCGGAGTTTGTTCACGATGATTAAATTCTTGGGTTCAAGTGCTCATCCTTCTTTCCCGGAGTTCCAAGCTCTAATTATCACGGAGATCCATCTAAATCATTACAAGGTTTCACCTTGTGTTTTCAACTTCTCTTTCTTTTCGTTATCTTTTGTTTACCGGAGTTCTTCACGGAACTTCTACATGATGGTTCATATATGATTAATTCATTCTCGAAGTGTTCATCGAGATTCTTTTCTAAGAAGCTCAAGGTTTCTTCATATTGTAATCCGGAGTGCAATTTCTTTCTACCATATTATCGGAGGTAGTATTATGTCATTCTTGATAATTTGAGTTCATGTTTTTCATGATTCACATGGTGTCAAGAATGAGATATTTTAAATCCATCAATCTCTTCTTTGGAGTTATCTTGGGTTTATTTTCACCTAAAACTTTCCCTAAGGTTTGTTGCTATTATGGTGCTTATAAATGACCCAAGTTCTTCTTTTATCCTCCCGGTGAAATAAGTTTCTCGTCTCCTTGTTCATATAAATCCAATCAATTCTTTTCCCGTGAGTGGCAGGCTGTCACCTCATAATTTGAGATGTTTTCCATAAGACCATATCAAGTTTATTCTTTTCGTTGTGGATTGTTTCAACAACTCCATGTGACCCTTCTCTTTAAGATGCTTTTCAAGCTCATTGGAGGTAGAAGATGTTGCTTTCTTCTCCGTTCTTTTGTTCCGTCGATACAACTTCTATTCTTTCGTTCCGGAGGCATCGTGTTGTTGTTCTCTTCAACCCATCTTCTTGTTGTGTGAAGATCATGTTCTTTTCATGATTGTCCATTTAACCGGAGTGTCGTGCCCTCTTTTCAAGTTCTATCACCTTATCAAGTTCTTGTTCAATTACTTTCTTTTCAACCGGAGTGCTACCCGAATTTGGTCTTCCTTGATCCCCTTCCTTAACCGAACTGTTTTCTATATATATATCTTCCCTTCAACCTCAAAGGTTTCGCAATGTTCTTTGTCTCTCTTTTCTAATGGAGTGTTTTCAACTTCGTTCATCTCCGTTGTATTCTTTTCTTGAAACGGCTTAACCTTTTTCAAGGTTCGTGGTTTCACTCGTTTGTCAAAGAAGCAACTTAGTTTTACCTCTTCTCTGTCTCTTCCGTTTTCTCTCCGGTGCCATTCTAGATCTCGGGACGAGATCCTCTCGTAGTGGTGGAGTGTTGTAACATCCCGAGACCGATGTGCCAGGTGTCCTCCGCTTATTCGCTATTGTTGCCATGTCATTTGCTTGCGTGTTGCATCTTATCATGTCATCATGTGCATTGCATCATCATGTTTTCAAAACTTGCATCCGTCCCGGTCTCCTCGTTCCTTCCGTTGTCCGTTCTGAGCCCAGACACACTTGCACGCGCCCGCGACATGTCCGAAATAGTATTTTATAAGTGGCCGGAAAATGTTCTCGAAATGGGATGAGAGTTGACGTGTGGTCTTATTATAGTGTAGATAGACCGCCTGTCAAGTTTCATCGCATTCGGAGATCGTTTGATGCCCCAACGGATAACTATAGCGGCAGTATAGCCGGTCTTTTCGTCGGACATTTTCGGTCTCCGGAAACCGTGCTGGGATGCATCTCTCTCCTCTTCTCCCTTCTCAGACCTTTGCCTTCTGCACTACCTCTCACCGCCAGGCCCTACCTAACCTCTCTTGTCAGCCCGTGGACCTCCTCGCGCGCACGCCCGAAAGCTGTCCTGGACCCGACTCAGACTGTCGCTACCGCTGTGTCCGGAACATCCCCAAACATCTACAAAACGTCTTCGTTTTCTTATTTGGGCTTCCTAGCCTATTTTTTTCGAACGTTCGATTACGATCGAAGGGACGGATTAGCCCCTACCCAAAAATCCACATGCTATATATGTATCAGTCCAACCCTAAAATCTAGGGGAACTGTCCCATCATTCCTCCTCACCGCCGCCAAAAATCAAATCGCCATCGGGATCCTCCCTGATCCCCTTCTCCTCATCTCCTCCTCCATCCAATCGAACCAAATCACCGCTCCAACTCGTTGTCAACACCGGACAAACCCGCAGGAAAACCTGAGCTCAAATCCCGATTGGATCGAGGCCCTTCCTCCTCCCTCGCGCCCATGCCCTTTCTCTTCCTTTTTCTTCTTCCCGTGCTCACCTCGCTCTCCCGTCGTCGTCTACCTGGAGGGAATGAGGATCCGACGTCCGACGCCATGGCCGGCCTCGATCTCGTCCCCAATGCCGCCCCTGAGCTCCACCGCGCCGCCGTTGCCCGGATCCGGCGCCGGCCAGTCGGATCCGCCTCGTCTGCTACCTGCACCGCCCGGAGCCGTGCCTTCGTACGCGCCAAGTCCGTCGCCGTCCTGCTTCGCTAGGTCGAGCACGGGCGCCTGCCTCCTCGCGCGCTTCGCCCGGCCGCCTGCGGTGCGCCCCTGCTCCCATTCCCTGCCGTCGGAGCCGCCCTCCGCTGCTGCCTTGCCGCCGTTCCCCCACGTCCTCTGCTTCGTTCGAACCAGGGAAGGGGACGAGCGCCCCAGCGTTGACCTGGCCTCGTTGGGCCTCCCGTGCCAGGTCGCTCGGCCTGCATACATCCGGGTGGGCCTCAGCCTGCTGCGTCCTGCCTTGGCCTCTTCCACCGACCTGGGCCATAGCCCATGGTGAGAAATCCCCCTCCCAGCGCCTGTTCCTCTTAGGCCCGCGACTGGATTCGGCCCAGTGTGTTTTTATTTCCCTGTTGCGATTTTAGCTTTTTATTCCAGAGGCTGCCAGTTTTACAGAAAAGTCCCCCTAGTTCATGCATTTAATAACTCACTAACCGTGCATCGGATTAAAATGATTTATATATGAAACTTGCTCAGAATTTTGTCTAGTTTAATAATATGTCACTTTCATCCATGTTCAAAATGTATATAATGATGTTTGGTTAAATTTACTCCTATGCCATGTTAAAATGACTTAATTCATAACTAAATAATCGTAGCTCCAAATTTAATAATCTTTATATGTAAATGGGGTAGAATTTTTCCTAGTTAACGTGGTGGCATCACTTTGCATGTTTAACAACTATAAAATATGGTTTAGGGCAGAACAGTACCAAACCTAATATATGCACATGAGGAGTTTCCGGATTTGTTGTTCGTTGCTTCCGGCCTCATTTAACCTTGACTAGATGTGTAGTTTCTTTATGCTTCATCTCTTGCCATGCTAACAACATTTAATCTTGTTGGGGTACATAAACGAGAGAGAACTAAATAATTGATGTGGTGTTTTGTCAATATGCATCCCGATGCATATTGAGCTCCACTTAATTTGTAGGATTGCTTGTGCACTTTGCCATGCCATGCGTACTTAAACCGGACATGCATCATACTTGGTTGTGCATCATGCCATGTCTATGTGGTGGTTGTTTACTATGTTGTTTGCTCTTTTTCGGTGTTTGCTTCTTCGGGTTGGTTCCGATAACGTCGTGTTTGTGAGGACCCGTTCGTCTACGTCCATTTGTCTTCTTCATGGGCTCGTTCTTCTTCCTTGCGGGATCTCAGGCAAGATGATCATACCCTCGAAATCACTTCTATCTTTGCTTGCTTAGTTGTTCGCTCTTTTGCTATGCCTATGCTGCGATACCTACCACTTGCTTATCATGCCACCCATATTGTTGAACCAAGCCTCTAACCCACCTTGTCCTAGCAAACCGTTGATTGGCTATGTTACACCTTTGCTCAGCCCCTCTTATAGCGTTGTTAGTTGCAGGTGAAGATCGGAGTTCATTCCTTGTTGGAACGTGGAGATGTTGTTCCTTGTTGGAACATGTTTACTTGTTGGGATATCACAATATATCTTATTTAATTAATGCATCTATATACTTGGTAAAGGGTGGAAGGCTCGGCCTTATGCCTGGTGTTTTGTTCCACTCTTGCCGCCCTAGTTTCCAACATATCGGTGTTATGTTCCCGGATTTTGCGTTCCTCAGGCGGTTGGGCTATTATGGGAACCCCTCGACAGTTCGCCTTAAGTAAAGCTCTTCCAGCAATGCCCAACGTTGGTTTTACCATTCGCCACCTAGCCTTTTCTTTTCCCTTGGGTTTGGCGGACTCAAGGGTCATCATTATTTTAACCCCCCCCTCACCGGGCCAGTGCTCCTCTGAGTGTTGGTCCAACTGAGCGATGTCCGAGGCTACCAAGGGCAACCCTGGGCTGGCTTACCTGACGTCTGGCTCATCTGAGTGTGCCCTGAGAAAGAGATATGTGCAGCTCCTATCGGTATTTGTCGGCATATTCGGGCTGTGTTGCTGGTTTAGTTTTACCCTGTCAAAATGTCTTGTTGTACCGGGATACCGAGTCTGATCGGAATGTCTCGGGAGGAGGTCTATTCCTTCGTTGACCGTGAGAGCTTGTGATGGGCTAAGTTGGACACCCCTGCAGGGATTTGAACTTTCGAAAGCCATGCCCGCGGTTATGGGCACATGGGAATTTGTTAACGTCCCGTTGTAGAAAACCTGAAGTTGACCTTAAGTAAAATGAATCAACCGCATGTGTAACCGTGATGGTCTCTTTCCAGCGGAGTCCGGGAAGTGAACACGGTTGTTGGAGTTATGCTTGACGTAGGTAGTCCAGGATCACTTCTTGATCATACTTTTGCCGACCGTGCTTTGCCTTCTCTTCTCGCTCTCATTTGCGTATGTTAGCCACCATATATGCTAGTCGCTTGCTGCAGCTCCACCTCTTACCTTTTACCTTACCCATAAGCTTAAATAGTCTTGATCGCGAGGGTGCGAGATTGCGGAGTCCCCGTGGCTCACAGATACTTCCAAAACCAGCTTGCAGGTGCCGATGAGTTCGTGCAGACGACGCGACCAAGCTCAAGGAGGAGCTCGATGAAGATCTTGTCCTTTGTGTTGTTCCATTCTAGTTGATCAGTAGTGGAGCCCAGTTGGGGTCGATCGTGGACCTTTTTCGCATTTGGGGTTCTTCTTTTATTTTGGTTCCGTAGCCAGACCTTGATTGTATTTGGATGATGTAATGCTTTATTCATGTATTGTGTGAAGTGGCGATTGTAAGCCAACTATGTATCTTTTTCCCCTATTGTATTACATGGGTTGTGTGAAGATTACCTCACTTGCGACATATGCCTTCAATGCGATTATGCCTCTAAGTCGTGCCTCGACACATGGGAGATATAGTCGCATCGAGGGTGTTACACACAAATACTATGTCAACTACATGATCATGCTAAGCAATATGACAATGATGAATATGTCATGATAAATGGATTGGTGGAAAGTTGCATGGCAATATATCTCAGAATGGCTATGGAAATGCCATAATAGGTAGGTATGGTGGCTATTTTGAGGAAGATATAAGGAGGTTTATGTGTGAAAGAGCGTATCATATCACGGGGTTTGGATGCACCGGCGAAGTTTGCGCCAACTCTCAATGTGAGAAAGGGCAATGCACGGTACCAAAGAGGCTAGCAAGGATGGAAGGGTGAGAGTGTGTATAATCCATTGACTCAGCATTAGTCATAAAGAACTCACATACTTATTGCAAAAATCTACAAGTCATCAAAAACCTCGGCACTACGCGCATGCTCCTAGGGGGATAGATTGGTAGGAAAAGACCATCACTCGTCCCCGACCGCCACTCATAAGGAGGACAATCAAATAACACCTCATGTTTCAAATTTGTTACATAAAGTTTACCATACGTGCATGCTACGAGACTTGCAAACTTCAACACAAGCATTTCTCAATTTCACAACTACCCAACTAGCACGACTTTGATATTATTACCTCCATATCTCAAAACAATCATCAAGCATCAAACTTCTCTTAGTATTCAAAACACTCATAAGAAAATTTTACTAATCTTGAATACCTAGCATATTAGGATTTTAAGAAAATTACCATGCTATTTAAGACTCTCAAAATAATCTAAGTGAAGCATGAGAGATCAATAGTTTCTATAAAACAAATCCACCATCGTGCTCCAAAAGATATAAGTGAAGTACTAGAGCAAAACTATATAACTCAAAAGATATAAGCGAAGCACATAGAGTATTCTAACAAATTCCAAATCATGTATGGCTCTCTCAAAAGGTGTGTACAGAAAGGATGATTGTGGTAAGCTAAAAAGTAAAGACTCAAATCATACAAGATGCTCCAAGCAAAACACATATCATGTGGCGAATAAAAATATAGCTCCAAATAAAGTTACCGATAGAAGTAGACGAAAGAGGGGATGCCTTCCGGGGCATCCCCAAGCTTTGGATTTTAGGTGTCCTTATATTATCTTGGGGGTGCCATGGGCATCCCCAATCTTAGGCTCTTGCCACTCCTTGTTCCATAATCCATCAAATCTTTACCCAAAACTTGAAAACTTCACAACACAAAACTCAAAGTAGAAAATCTCGCGAGCTCTGTTAGCGAAAGAAAACAAAAGACCACTTCAAGGTACTGTAATGAACTCATTCTTTATTTATATTGGTGTTAAACCTACTGTATTCCAACTTCTCTATGGTTTATAAAGGATTTTACTAGCCATAGATTCATCAAAATAAGCAAACAACACACGAAAAACAGAATCTGTCAAAAACAGAACAGTCTGTAGTAATCTGTAGCTAGCGCAAGATCTGGAAGCCCAAAAATTCTAAAATAAATTGCTGGACGTGAGGAATTTATCTATTAATCATCTGAAAAAATAATAACTAAATAGCACTTCAAAAAATTGGCAGCAGTTCCCGTGAGCGCTAAAGTTTTTGTTTTTTACAGCAAGTGTAACAAGACTTTCCCCAAGTCTTCCCAACGGTTCTACTTGGCACAAACAGTAATTAAACACAAAAAACACAAACAAAACAGAGGCTAGATAAATTATTTATTACTAAACAGGAGCAAAAAGCAAGGAATAAAATAAAATTGGGTTGCCTCCCACCAAGCGCTATTGTTAAACGCCCCTAGCTAGGTATAACAAGCAAGGATAGATCTAGGTATTGCCATCTTTGGTAGGCAATCCATAAGTGGCTATCATGATTGATTCATAAGGTAATTTAATTTTATTTCGAGGAAAGTGTTCCATGCCTTTCCTTAACGGAAAATGGAATCTATTATTTCCTTCCTTCATATCAATAATTGCACCAATCGTTCTAAGGAAAGATCTACCAAGAATAATGGGACATGAAGGATTGTTATCTATGTCAAGAACAATAAAATCTACGGGCACATAATTCCTACTTGCAACAATAAGAACATCATTAATTCTTCACATTAGTTTCTTAATAGTGGAATCCGCAAGGTGCAAGTTTAGAGAGCAATCATCAAAATCACGGAAACCTAACAAATCACACAAAGTCTTTGGAATCGTGGAAACACTAACACCCAAATCACATAAAGCATAGCATTCATGATATTTAATTTTAATTTTAATAGTTGGTCCCCACTCATCATAAAGTTTTCTAGGGATAGAAACTTCCAATTCAAGTTTTTCTTCATAAGATTGCATCAAGGCATCAACGATATGTTTAGTAAACACTTTATTTTGACTATAAGCGTGAGGAGAATTTAGCACGGATTGCAACAAGGAAATACAATCAATCAAAGAGCAATTTTCATAGTTACATTCCTTGAAATCCATAATAGTGGGTTTAGCAACATCTAGGGTTTTAATTTCTTCCATCCCACTTTTATCAATTTTAGCATCAAGATCAAAAACTTCTGAATTCTTGGAACGTCTTCTAGGTAAAGGCGGATCATATTCAGTCCCATCATTATCAAGATTCATATTGCAAAACAAAGATTTAATAGGGGACACATCAATAACTTTTAGATCTTCATCTTTATTTTCATAGGAACTAGAAGAACACGCTCTTATAAAGGCATCTTTCTTAGCACGCATCCTAGCGGTTCTTTCTTTGCACTCATCAATGGAAATTCTCATGAATTTGAGAGACTCATTGATATCATGCTTAGGTGTAATAGATCTAAGTTTCAAAGAATCAACATCAAGAGAAATTCTATCAACGTTCCTAGCCAACTCATCAATCATAAGCAATTTTTCTTCAATCAAAGCATTAAAATTCTTTTGCAAAGTGATAAATTCTTTAATATTAGATTCAAAATCAGAGGGCATCTTATTATAATTTCCATAAGAATTGTTGTAGGAATTACCATAATTATTAGAGGGATTACTAGGATAAGGCCTAGGATTGAAATTTCCTCTATATGCGTTGTTACCAAAATTGTTCCTACCAACAAAATTCACATCCATAGATTCATTATTGTTATCAATCAAAGTAGACAAAGGAATATCATTAGGATCAGAAGAAACACTCTTACTAGCAAATAATTTCATAAGTTCATCCATCTTTCCGCTCAAAACATTAATTTCTTCTATCACATGCACCTTTTTATTAGTAGATATTTTAGTATGCCATTGAGAATAATTAACCATAATATTATCTAGGAGTTTAGTAGCTTCTCCTAAAGTGATTTCCATAAAAGTTCCTCTCGCGGCCGAATCTAAAAGATTTCTAGAAGCAAAATTCAATCCGGCATAAAAATTGTATAATCATCCACAAATTTAAACCATGAGTAGGGCAATTACGCATCATTAGTTTCATTCTCTCCCAAGCTTGTGCAACATGTTCATGATCAAGTTGCTTAAAATTCATAATATCGTTTCTAAGAGAGATGATTTAAGCGAGAGGAAAATACTTAGAGATAAAAGCATCTTTGCACTTGTTCCATGAATCAATACTATTTTTAGGCAAAGACGAAAACCAAGCTTTAGCACGATCTCTAAGTGAAAAAGGAAATAGCTTCAATTTAACAATATCATTATCCACATCTTTCTTCTTTTGCATATCACACAAATCAACGAAGCTATTTAGATGGGTAGTGGCATCTTCACTAGGAAGGCCGGAAAACGGATCTTTCATGACAAGATTCAGCAAAGCAGTATTAATTTCACAAGATTTAGCATCGGTATGAGGAGAAATCGGAGGGATAATAAAATCATTGTTGTTGGTATTGGTGAAGTCACACAATTTAGTGTTATATTGAGCCATCGTGATAAACAAGGAAACTAACACACAAGCAAACAAAATGCAAGCGGGCAAAAAGAGGGAAATAGAGAAAGAGAGGGAGGATAGAGAGAGAGAGAGGGCGAATAAAACGGCAAGGGTGAAGTGGGGGAGAGGAAAACGAGAGGCAAATGGCAAATAATGTAATGTGGGAGATAAGGGTATGTGATGGGTACTTGGTATATTGACTTTTGCGTAGACCACCCCGGCAACGGCGCCAGAAATCCTTCTTGCTACCTCTTGAGCACTGTGTTGGTTTTCCCCGAAGAGGAAGGGATGATGCAGCAAAGTAGTGTAAGTATTTCCCTCAGTTTTTGAGAACCAAGGTATCAATCCAGTAGGACGCTACGCGCGAGTCCCTCGTACCTGCACAAAACAAATAAATCCTCGCAACCAACGCGATAAGGAGTTGTCAATCCCTACACGGCCACTTACAAGAGTGAGATCTGATAGATATGATAAGATAATATTTTTGGTATTTTTGTGATAAAGATGCAAAGTAAAGTAAAAGCAAAGTAAAAAAGCAAAGGAAATAACTAGGTAGTAGGAGATTAATATGATGAAGATAGACCCGGGGGCCATAGGATTCACTAGTGGCTTCTCTCGAGTGCATAAGTATTCTACGGTGGGTGAACAAATTACTGTTGAGCAATTGACAGAATTGAGCATAGTTATGAGAATATCTAGGCATGGTCACATATATAGGCATCACATCCGAGACAAGTAGACCAACTCCTGCCTGCATCTACTACTATTACTCCACTCATCGACCGCTATCCAGCATGCATCTAGAGTATTAAGTTAATGAAAATAGAGTAACGCCTTAAGCAAGATGACATGATGTAGAGGGACAAACTCATGCAATATGATGAAAACCCAATCTTGTTATCCTCGATGGCAAAAATACAATACATGCCTTGCTGCCCCTACTGTCACTGGGAAAGGACACCGCAAGATTGAACCCAAAGCTAAGCACTTCTCCGATTGCAAGAAAGATCAATCTAGTAGGCCAAACCAAACTGATAATTCGAAGAGACTTGCAAAGATAACCAATCATACCTAAAAGAATTCAGAGAAGTTTCAAATATTGTTCATAGATAGACTTGATCATAAACCCACAATTCATCGGTCTCAACAAACACACTGCAAAAAGAAGATTACATCGAATAGTTCTCCACAAGAGAGGGGGAGAACATTGTATGGAGATCCAAAAAGAGACAAGAAGCCATCTAGCTACTAACTATGGACGCATAGGTCTGAGGTGAACTACTCACACTTCATCGGAGGGGCTATGGTGTTGATGTAGAAGCCCTCTGTGATTGATGCCCCCTTCGGCAGAGCTCTGGAACAGGCCCCAAGATGGGATCTCGTGGATACAGAAAGTTGCAGCGGTGGAATTAGGTTTTGGCTCCATATCTGATCGTTTGGAGGTACGTAGGTATATATAGGAGGAAGGAGTACGTCGGTGGAGCAACAGGGGGCCCATGAGGGTGGAGGGCGCGCCCCCAACCTCGTGGCCTCCTGTTTTGTGTCTTGACGTAGGGTCCAAGTCTCCTGGGTCTTGTTCCTTGAGAAAATCATGTTACCGAAGGTTTCATTCCGTTTGGACTTCGTTTGATATTCCTTTTCTTCAAAACCCTAAAACAGGCAAAAAAACAGCAATTCTGGGCTGGGCCTCCAGTTAATAGGTTAGTCCCAAAAATAATATAAAAGTGGATAATAAAGCCCAATAATGTCCAAAACAGTAGATAATATAGCATGGAGCAATCAAAAATTATAGATACGTTGGAGACGTATCAACCCACCGGCTGTATCTTCGCACGGAAGGAAGTTCCTCCTTGTTATGCGAAAAAAAATTATTCCTCCCGTTGATAGTTGGGACCCATTAGATTTGGTGGCTGACTTGTGGGCCTACTAGGCGGACGTGTACGCAGGGCTTTGTCAACTTAATCAACAAATGATTCGAGCAGCTGGACCGTTGGATGTTAATCCAACAGCCGTGCTCCTTCTTCAACCTCTGTCCTTGCTCCTATCTCCCGTGGGCGGCACCGCGGCTGTGCCGCCGCGCACCCGAACCAGTCAAGTTTCCCACTCCTCTCCATCTGCGACTCCACTGCCCGTCTTCCAGGTCGTTCCAGTCTGGGGCCTCGCTGTCGTCCACCGGCCTTTGGTGCGCTCGGCACGGTGTGGTCAACGTGGTCAACAACCGAGAGTCATCGGAAGATGACTGTACGTGAGAGGCTGACAGTGGGGACGCACCACGCCCATGGACGCATGCATGCAACGGAACGCGGCGTGGTCAACATGGTCAAGGAATAACTTCCATCGGAAGTGTACTGTACGTGGAGAGGCTGACAGCTGGGTCCATAGCCGCAATAAGGAAGTGCCTCCTTATTACGCAGAAAATAATGATTCATCCACCTAGAAGCAGGGACCCACCGGATGGGCCACCGTATTTTGCGAAAAAATGTTTCCCCCCTGACTGCTGGGACCCACCGGACGGGTCACCGTATTTCGTGAAAAAAACGTTCCCCCTGCTGTCATCTCGGACCCATTGGAAGTGCCTCCTTATTACGCAGAAAAAATGAATACTCCCCCTGCTAGCTGGAACCCACCTTGTTGGGAGGCTGACTTGTGGGCGTACTAAGTTGACGGGGACGGAGGGCTTTGTCAACTTCGTCAATATGAACGATTGTAGCTCCAGTGACCGTACGATGTCCATCCAACGGCCGTAGTGCTTCTTCAACCTCTTGTCTTGTTACTCCAGCCACCCAAACCAGCGCCGGTCGTGCCGCATGCTCCTGCCTCCTGTGGCCGGCTGTGATGCCGCGGAGGCCTCACCGCCCCCTACTACTCCCACCGCTGGCCAGGCCATCCCTCTACTCACCCACACCCCCTGTTATTCTGCGGCGACGGCAACCTCACACCACAGCCAAACCAGTGAACCCTCATACTCCTCTCCGTGCGGGCTTCCACTACCGCGTCTTCCCCGGCTCCGTGTCGTCCCCTTCCTAGGCCTCACCGTCGTCCACCGCGCTGGTGCTCTCGGCGCGGTGTGGTCAACATGGTCAAGGAACGGCTTCCATTGAACATGGACTATACGTGAAGAGGCTGACAGCTGGGTCCACGGCCGCAACAAGGAAGTGCCTCCTTATTACGTGCAAAATAATTATTCCCCCACCTGACAGCGGGGACCCACCGGATGGGCCACCGTATTTCACGAAAAAACGTTTCCCCTGACTGCTGGGACCCACCAGCTACATCTTTGCACGCAAGGAAGTGCGTCCGGGCAAAAACAACGATTCGCCCCCGTGACTATTGGGACCCACCAGCTACATCTTCGCACGCAAGGAAGTGCCTGACAGTCGGGACCCACCTGGTCGAAGCGTACGTAGCATTGTCATTCTGGTCGCGAACGTGTACGTACATACTCGTCGATGTAGAGGCACGCACGTGTCATAGTAGAGGCGTGCACGTAGCATGTACACATACGTACAACGGCCAGTGTGCAACAAAGAAAATACGGCCATGTACGTACATACGGGCAGGGTCTCAAATGCCTACTCGCGCATACGTACGGCCAGGACTCGTGTACATGGCTGGGTCGGAATGGAGAAACTGCGTCGTCGTCGTGTTCATGGAGAGCCAACCGGCTGAGTCAGAACAGAATGCATCATCGTGTTCATCGGGAGGGCTTGGACGGAACAGCCGATGGAAACGAGGCTCGGCGTACTGCAAAACGGAGGAAATGACCTTGTGTTCGACCGGCCACGTTCGAAACGGGATCCTGTTCATCAGGAGGGGTCTGGCGTACCACAAAACGGAGGAAACGGACCTCCTACGGTCGAAACGGGGGTCTTGTTGATCGGGAGGGGTGTGGCGTACTGCAAAAAGGAGGAAACGGACTTGTGTTGGAGCGCTACGGTCGAAACGGGGGTCCTGTTCATCGGGAGGGGTGTGGTGTACCGCAAAATGGGACTCCACGGGATACTGTTAATCTCCACTGTCGACCCCCTCCAGCCTCCACGAGCTACTGTTCATTCACCGTCGACTTCCTCCAGCCTCCACCTGCGACTGTTCATCCACGGGCTCCTGTTCATCCAGCCTCCACCGTGCGCTACTCCACCGGCTACTGTTCAACCAACCCTCTCCACGGGCCCCTATTCAACCACCCCTCCACGGGCTACTGTTCATCTTGCCCTCCACCGTCTACTATTCATCCAGCCCTCCACAAGGTCCTGTTCATCCAGCCCCAACCGGCTCGATCAATCGGGGTCCTGTTCATCCAAAGGCAACACCACGGGGTCTTGTTCATCCACCCCCACCGGGAACTGTTCATCCAAACCCCCCCCCCCCCCCCCAGCAACGCTCACTGTTCATCCAGAGGCAGCATCGATCGGGTTCAGTTAACAACCATCGATCGACCGCTCAGGGTTCAGTAACGCGTAGCCTACATTGCAATCGCTCGGGTTCAGTTAGAGCCCAACGCCTCACTCGGGTTCAGTTAGAGCCCAACCACTCGCACCCACACGCGTGCGTGTATGAGAGAAATGCGCATCGCTCGGCCCCAACCACCCACCATAACCGGGAATACCCCGATATTTTCCTCGCCCTCTTCTACCACGTTTTTTCCATCATGGACGGGCCAAAGAATGTCATGCAGCCGCGTCTCAGGCCCGCCCAGGACGAAAAGCCCATTTTCTGTCATGATTTTTTGTCATAGAAGTAGGACCCCACCACATCTATGATGATACCGTGTTTTGTAACAATTATTGTCATAGAAGTGTCATAAGTATGATAGAAAAAAAAATCGGCCCAAAATGTCACGGATGTGTCTTATTTTGTAGTGATTGGTTCATACTTTTTAACGCGCTTCAGCCTTTTCAACCCTTCCGCAATACATGAGCGCAAGCCATGGATATAGCAATATAGGTGGAATATTATATGATGATGGGGATTATGAGAAAAGAAAAAAGGAGAAAGTCTTACATTGACGCCGCTAATCAACGGGCTATGGAGATACCCATCAATTGATGTCAATGCGAGGAGTAGGGATTTCCATGCAATGGATGCACTAGAGCTATAAGTGTATGAAAGCTCATCTAAAGAAACTAAGTGGGTGTGCATCCAACTTGCTTGCTGACGAAGACCTAGGGCATTTTGAGGAAGCCCATCATTGAAATATACAAGCCAAGTTCTATAATGAAAAATGCCCACTAGTATATGAAAGTGACAAAATAAGAAATTCTCTATCATGAAGACCATGGTGCTATTTTGAAGCACAAGTGTGGTAAAAGGATAGTAACATTGCCCCTTCCCTCTTTTTCTCTCATTTTTTTATTTGGGCTTCTTTGGCCTTTTTTATTTTGGGCTTCTTTGTCCTCTTTTTTATTTATTTTTCTCACATGGGACAATGCTCTAGTAATGATGATCATCACACCTTTATTTACTCATAACTCAATGTTACAACTCGATACTAGAACAAAAATATGACTCTATGTGAATGCCTCCGGCGGTGTGCCATGATATGCGATGAATCAAGAGCGACATGTATGAAAGAATTATGAAAGTGGCTTTGCCACAAATACGATGTCAACTAAATGATCATGCACAGCAATATGACAATGATGGAGTGTGTCATAATAAATGGAACGATGGAAAGTTGCATGGCAATATATCTTGGAATGGCTACAGAAATGCCATAATAGGTAGGTATGGTGGCTGTTTTGAGAAAGATATAAGGAGGCTTTTGTGTGATAGAGCGTATTGTATCACGGGGTTTGGATGCACCGGCGAAGTTTGCACCAACTCTCAAGGTGAGAAAGGGCAATGCACGGTACTGTATAGGCTAGCAAATTACGGAAAGGTAGAGTGCGTATGAACCATGGACTCACATTAGTCATAAAGAACTCATATACTTATTGAAAAAGTTTATTAGCCCTCGAAGCAAAGTACTACTACGCAAGCCCCTAGAGGGATAGATTGGTAGGAAAAGACCATCGCTCGTCCCCGACCGCCACTCATAAGGAAAGCACTCAAAGAACACCCCATGCTTCAAATTTGTCACGTAACGTTTACCATATGTGCATGCTACGGGACTTGCCAACTTTAACACAAGTATTTCTCAACTCCTTAATTTCCCAACTAGCATGACTCTAACATTACCACCTTTATATCTCAAAACATCTATCAAGAATCATAGTATTCAATGCACTCTATATGAAAGTTTTTATCAGACCCATCTTGAATGCCTATCATATTAGGACTAGTTTTATAGCCAAATAAAATTACCATGCTGCTCTAAAAGACTCTAAAAATAATACAAGTGAAGCATGAGAGATCAATAATTTCTACAAAATAAAACCACCACTGTGCTCTAAAAAAATATAAGTGAAGCACTAGAGCAAAATTATCTAGCTCAAAAGATATAAGTGAAGCACATAGAGTATTCTAATAAATTCCGATTCATGTGTATCTCTCCCAAAAGGTGTGTACATCAAGGATGACTGTGGTAAACTAAAAAGCAAAGACCCAAATCATACAAGACGCTCCAAGCAAAACACATATCATGTGGTGAATAAAAATATAGCCTCAAGTAAAGTTACCGATAGACGAAGACAAAAGAGGGGATGCCTTCTGGGCCATCCCCAAGCTGAGGCTTTTGGTTGTCCTTGTATTTTAACTTGGGGTGCCTTGGGCATCCCCAAGCTTAGGATCTTTCCACTCCTTGTTCCAAAATCCATCAAATCTTTACCCAAAAACTTGAAAACTTCACAACACAAAACTCAACAGAAAATCTTATGAGCTCCGTTAGTATAAGAAAACAAATCACCACTTAAGGTACTGTAATGAACTCATTCTTTATTCATATGGGTGTTAAACCTACTGTATTCCAACTTCTCTATGGTTCATACCCCCCAATACTAGCCATAGATTCATCAAAATAAACAAACAACACACGAAAAACAGAATCTGTCAAAAACAGAATAGTCTGTAGTAATCTGTAGGTTTCGAATACTTCTGTAACTCCAAAAATTCTACCAAATTAGTAAGACCTACATAATTTGTATATTGATCTACCGCAGTTGGAATCAGTATTTTATCGCTCTCTGGTTAAAAAATGAAAATTATTCTCGTGAGCACATACTTTCTGTTTTTTCAGCAAGATCAAATAACAATCATCCAAGAAGATCCTAAAGGCTTTACTTGGTACAAACACTAATTAAAACATAAAAAACACAATCATAACAGAGGCTAGATGATTTATTTATTACTAAACAGGAACAAAAATCAAGGAACAAAAATAAAATTGGGTTGCCTCCCAACAAGCGCTACTGTTTAACGCCCCTTGCTAGGCATAAGAACAAGAATAGATCTTGGTATTGCCATCTTTGGTAGGTAATTATTCAATTGAACACTTATAACCCTTAGGAGTTTCCTTATTTTTATTAATGATCAAACTCCTAGGGAAGAAATTAAGAAATTTATTTGTAGCAAAAGGTTCCGTAATGATAGTGACAAAGTTGGGGTGAACACTTATTGATTTGAGATCCGCATTTTCCTTAGTAGAAGATTCACCCTTATTTTTAGGAACATACATAAACTTAGAAACTTTGGTAGTAGGAGGGTTTCAAGTGTTTCTTACGGCAGAAAAGGCAGACCCTAAGTGTAACGCCCCGGACACACCCGCCGGTGGTCGTTACTCCTGGCGGGATCTAGACTGGCCCCACAGATCAATACTAGTCTTTTCTGCGCACTTTGTCCTCACTCGTGCGCACCCGGGAGCAACTTCCCGGTCGGTCACCCATCCTGACACTACTCCAAGCTGAGCACGCTTAACTTTGGAGTTCTGTCCGAATGGGCTCCCGGAAAAGAAGGAATTCCTTATTGATATGAGTAGTCTATCATCCCTAATAAGCCAGGCTATCACATACACCCCCACTCAGAGGAACCGACGTCCTCGTCGGGCCACAGGAACGTTCCCTCTTGGCACAACCGTCTGTGCATCCAGTCCGGTACATGTGCCATGCTGGGTGCCACGACGGGTCACAAACGTCATGAACAACATGACCGCGCACCTGTCCGCAACCATCCGTGTAACCGCGAGGGTCGGCTCTGATACCAACTTGTAACGCCCCGGACACACCCGCCGGTGGCCGTTACTCCTGGCGGGATCTAAACTGGCCCCACAGATCAATACTAGTCTTTTCTGCGCACTTTGTCCTCACTCGTGCGCACCCGGGAGCAACTTCCCGGTCGGTCACCCATCCTGACACTACTCCAAGCTGAGCACGCTTAACTTTGGAGTTCTGTCCGAATGGGCTCCCAGAAAAGAAGGAATTCCTTATTGATATGAGTAGTCTATCATCCCTAATAAGCCAGGCTATCACACTAAGTTGGTAATAATATCCTCAAGTTTATCAATTCTAGTAGAATCTTGATCTATCTTTTCATTAACTATGGGTTCTTTCTCTCGAAAAATTTTCAGAGTAACTCCTATCTTAGACCCATATTGAGTAATTTGATTGTGGATCTTTTTATCCAAATTCTTGATCAACTCTACAGTGGAAACTTTATTTTCAATAATTTCAAGCTTTTGCATCACGTGTTCCAAAGTTAAAATAGTTCCATTAACCACAAGAGGTGGTGGGCCAAACAAATCTATCATAGTATTATAAGAATCAAAAGTGTGGCTACCCAAGAAATTTCCTCCGGTAATGGTATCAAGAATATATCCATTCCAAGGAGTGATGCCTACATAAAAATTGCGAAGAAGAACAGAAGTAGATTGCTTCATAGTGGATCTATTTTAGATTTTCTCCCTCCTTTTGTTTAAAATTAAGAACTTAATGATCGGGAGTACTAACAGTGATAGAAGGACTAGCCATAACAGCAAAACAAACGATCTAACACAAGGACACACAAGAAGTAAGCAAAAAGAGACGAACGAAAAAGGTCGAATAAAATGATAAAGGTGAAGTGGGGGAGAGGAAAACGAGAGGCGAATGGCAAATAATGTAATGCGAGGGATAAGAGTTTGTGATGGGTACTTGGTATGTCTTGACTTGTGTGTAGATCTCCCCGACAAAGCCTCCATAAATCCTTCTTGCTACCACTCGAGCATGCGTTGGTTTTCCCTTGAAGAGGAAAGGGTGATGCAGCAAAATAGCGTAAGTATTTCACTCCGTTTTTTAGAACTAAGGTATCAATCCAGTAGGAGACTACATGCAAGTTGCCTAGTGAAGGAAATATGCCCTAGAGGCAATAATAAAGTTATTATTTATTTCCTTATATCATGATAAATGTTTATTATTCATGCTAGAATTGTAATAACTGGAAACTTAGTACGTGTGTGAATACATAGACAAACAGAATGTCACTAGTATGCCTCTACTTGACTAGCTCGTTAATCAAAGATGGTTATGTTTTCTAACCATAGACATGAGTTGTCATTTGAGTAACAGGATCACATCATTAGGAGAATGATGTGATTGACTTGACCCATTCCGGTAGCTTAGCACTTGATTGCTTAGTTTTCTGCTATTGCTTTCTTCATGACTTATACATGTTCCTATGACTATGAGATTATGCAACTCCGATTACCGGAGGAACACTTTGTGTGCTACCAAACGTCATAACATAACTGGGTGATTATAAAGGTGCTCTACAGGTGTCTCCAATGGTACTTGTTGAGTTGGCATAGATCAAGATTAGGATTTGTCACTCCGATTGTCGGAGAGGTATCTCTGGGCCCACTCGGTAATGCACATCACTATAAGCCTTGCCAGCATTATAACTAATGAGTTAGTTGCGGGATGATGTATTACAGAATGAGTAAAGATACTTGACGGTAATGATATTGAACTAGGTATCGAGATACCGACGATCGAATCTTGGGCAAGTAACATACCGATGACAAAGGGAACAACATATAGTGTTATGCGGTTTGACCAATAAAGATCTTCGTAGAATATGTAGGAGCCAATATGAACATCCAGGTTCTGCTATTGGTTATTGACCGGAGACGTGTCTCGGTCATGTCTACATAGTTCTCGAACCCGTAGGGTCCGCACGCTTAAAGTTTTGGTGACGATCGGTATTATGAGTTTTGTCTTTTGATGTACCGAAGGTAGTTCGGAGTCCCGGATATGATCACGGACATGACGAGGAGTCTCGAAATGGTCGAGACATAAAGATCGATATATTGGAAGGTTATATTCGGACACCGGATGAATTCCGGGGGTTATCGGATAAATACTGGAGAACCGGGAGGTTACCAGAACCACCATGGGGGTTATTGGGCCTTATGGGCCCAAGTGGAGGAATAGGAGAGGTGGCCAGCTAGGGGCACCCCTTCCTCTCCTTTCCTCGCCCTTCTCTCCTCTCTCTCTCACCGCGTGCTCCCTCTCTCTATCGCGTGCTCCCTTTCTGTTTTGTTGTTCCGACCTCATTTAAACTTGCCTAGATTAGATAGTTTCATCATGCTTCACCTCTTGCCATGCTAACAACATTTAACCTTGTTGGGTACATAAACGAGAGAGAACTAAATAAGTCATGTGGTGTTTTCTTCAATGTGCAACTCCGTGGCATATTGAGCTCCACTTAATTTGTTGTGTTGTTTGTGCACTTTGCCATGCCATGCCTCATTAAACCGGACATGCATCATACTTGATTGTGCATCATGCCATGATTATGTGTTGGTTGTTTACTATGTTGTTTGCTCCTTTCCGGTGTTGCTTCTTCGGGTTGGTTCCGATAACGTCGCGTTTGTGAGGACCCGTTCGACTAAGTCCGTTTGTCTTCTTCATGGACTCGTTCTTCTTCCTTGCGGGATTGCAGGAAAGATGACCATACCCTCGAAATCACTTCTATCTTTGCTTGCTAGTTTCTCACTCTTTTGCTATGCCTATGCTGCGATACATACCACTTGCTTATCATGCCTCCCATGTTGTTTAACCAAGCCTCTAACCCACCTTGTCCTAGCAAACCGTTGTTTGGCTATGCTACCGCTTTGCTCAGCCCTTCTTATAGCATTGTTAGTTGCAGGTGAAGATTGAAGTTTGTTCCTTGTTGGAACATGGAGATGTTGTTCCTTGTTGGAACATGTTACTTGTTGGGATATCACAATATCTCTTATTTAATTAATGCATCTATATACTTGGTAATGGGTGGAAGGCTCGGCCTTATGCCTGGTGTTTTGTTCCACTCTTGCCGCCCTAGTTTCCGTCATATCGGTGTTATGTTCCCGGATTTTGCGTTCCTTACGCGGTTGGGCTATAATGGGAACCCCTTGACAGTTCACCTTGAATAAAACTCTTCCAGCAATGCCCAACATTGGTTTTACCATTCGCCACCTAGCCTTTTCTTTCCGTTGGGTTCTGCAGACTCAAGGGTCATCATTATTTTAACCCCCCCCCCCCCCCCCGAGGGGGGGGGGGGCAGTGCTCCTCTGAGTGTTGGTCCGAAACGAGCTGCCTGCGGGGCCACCTCGGGGCAACTTGAGGTTTGGTTTTACTCGTAGCTAGTCTCATCTGAGTGTGCCCTGAGAATGAGATATGTGCAGCTCCTATCGGGATTTGTTGGCACATTCGGGCGGTGTTGCTGGATTTGTTTTAACTTGTCGAAGTTGTCTTGTAGAACCGGGATACCGAGTCTGATCAGAATGTCTCGGGAGAAGGTTTATCCTTCGTTGACCGTGAGAGCTTGTGATGGGCTAAGTTGGGACACCCCTGCAGGGATTTGAACTTTCAAAAGCCGTGCCCACGGTTATGGGCAGATGGGAATTTGTTAACGTCTGGTTGTAGAAAACCTGAAGTTGACCTTAATTAAAATACATCAACCGCGTGTGTAACCGTGATGGTCTCTTTCCGGCGGAGTCCGGGAAGTGAACACGGTGTTGGAGTTATGCTCGACGTAGGTTGTTCTAGGATCACTTCTTGATCATAGTTGTCCGACCGTGCTTTTGCCTTCTCTTCTCGCTCTCTTTTGCGAATAGGTTAGCAACCATATATGCTAGTCGCTTGCTGCAGCTCCACCTCATACCTTTACCTTACCCATAAGCTTAAATAGTCTTGATCGCGAGGGTGTAAGATTGCTGAGTCCCCGTGGCTCACAGATACTTCCAAAACTAGTTTGTAGGTGCCGATGATACCGTGCAGGAGACTCAACCAAGCTCAAGGAGGAGCTCTATGAAGATCTTGTCCTTTGTGTTGTTTCGTTCTAGTTGATCAGTAGTGGAGCCCAGTTAGGGTCGATCGGGGATCTGTGTAGCATTTGGGATAGTCTTCTTTTATTTTGGCTCCGTAGTCGGACCTTGATTGTATCTAGTTGTTGTAATGCTTTATTCATGTAATTGTGTGAAGTGGCGATTGTAAGCCAACTATGTATTTTTTTTCCCCTATTATATTACATGGGTTGTGTGAAGATTACCTCACTTGCGACATTGCTTTCAATGCGGTTATGCCTCTAAGTCGTGCTTCGACACGTGGGAGATATAGCCGCATCGAGGGCGTTACAGCCGGCCTTCTCCTCCTCCCCTTTATATACGGGGGTAGGGGGCACTCCAAAGACACACAAGTTGATCATTGATCCCTTAGCCGTGTGCAGTGCCCCCCTCCACCATAATCCACCTCGATCATATCATAGAAGTGCTTAGGCGAAGCCCTACGTCGGTAGCAACATCATCACCGTCAACACGCCGTCGTGTTGACGGAACTCTCTCGTGAAGGTCTTCTATGTCGGAGTTCGTGGGACGCCATCGAGCTGAACATGTGCTGAACTCGTAGGTGCTGTGCGTTCGGTACTTGGATCGGTCGGATCGTGAAGACGTTCGACTACATCAACCGCGTTCTCATAACGCTTCCGCTTACGGTCTACGAGGGTACGTGGACGATACTATTCCCTCTCATTGCTATGCATCACCATGATCTTGCGTGTGCATAGGAATTTTGTTGAAATTACTATGTTCCCCAACAGTGGCATCTGAGCCAGGTTTGTGCATAGATGTTATATGCACGAGTAGAACACAAGTGAGTTGTGGGCAATACAAGTCATACTGCTTACCAGCATGTCATACTTTGGTTCGGCGGTATTGTTGGATGAAGCGGCCCGGACCGACATTACGCGTATGCTTAAGCAAGACTGGTTCTACCAACATGCTTTGCACATAGGTGGCTGGCGGGTGTTAGTTTATCCAACTTTAGTTGAACTGAGTGTCGCTACGCCGGGTCCTTGAGAAGGTTAAAACATCATTAACTTGACAAACTATCGTTGTGGTTTTGATGCGTAGGTAAGAACTGTTCTTGCTCAGCCCGTAGCAGCCACGTAAAACTAGCAACAACAAAGTAGAGGACGTCTAACTTGTTTTTGCAGGGCATGTTGTGATGTGATATGGTCAAGACATGATGCTATATTTTGTTGTATGAGATGATCATGTTTTGTAACCGAGTTATCGGCAACTGGCAGGACCCATATGGTTGTCGCTTTATTGTATGCAATGCAATCGCCCTGTAATTGCTTTACTTTATCACTAAGCGGTAGCGATAGTCGTAGAAGCAATAGTTGGCGAGACGACAACGATGCTACGATGGAGATCAAGGTGTCGCGCCGGTGACGATGGTGATCATGACGGTGCTTCAGAGATGGAGATCACAAGCACAAGATGATGATGGCCACATCATATCACTTATATTGATTGCATGTGATGTTTATCTTTTATGCATCTTATTTTTCTTAGATCAACGGTAGCATTATAAGATGATCTCTCACTAAATTTCAAGGTACAAGTGTTCTCCCTGAGTATGCACCATTGCGAAAGTTCGTCGTGCCGAGACACCATGTGATGATCGGGTGTGATAAGCTCTACGTTCACATACAACGGGTGCAAGCTAGTTTTGAACATGCAGAATACTCGGGTTAAACTTGACGAGCCTAGCATATGCAGATATGGCCTCGGAACACTGGAGACCGAAAGTTCGAGCGTGAATCATATAGTAGATATGATCAACATATTGATGTTCACCATTGAAAACTACTCCATCTCACTTGATGATCGGACATGGTTTAGTTGATATGGATCACGTAATCACTTAGATGATTAGAGGGATGTCTATCTAAGTGGGAGTTCTTTAATAATTTGATTAACTGAACCTTAATTTACCATGAACTTAGTACCTGATAGTATTTTGCATGTCTATGTTATTGTAGATAGATGGCCCGTGCTATTGTTCCGTTGAATTTTAATGCGTTCCTTGAGAAAGCAAAGTTGAAAGATGATGGTAGCTATTACATGGACTGGGTCCGTAACTTGAGGATTATCCTCATTGCTGCACAGAAGAATTACATCCTGGAAGCACCTCTAGGTGCCAAACCTACTGCAGGAGCAACACCAGATGTTATGAACGTCTGGCAGAGCAAAGCTGATGACTACTCGATAGTTCAGTGTGCCATGCTTTACGGCTTAGAACCGGGACTTCAACGACGTTTTGAACGTCATGGAGCATATGAGATGTTCCAGGAGTTGAAGTTAATATTTCAAGCAAATGCCCGGATTGAGAGATATGAAGTCTATAATAAGTTCTACAGCTGCAAGATGGAGGAAATAGTTCTGTCAGTGAACATATACTCAGAATGTCTGGGTACCATAACCACTTGACTCAACTGGGAGTTAATCTTCCTGTTGATAGTGTCATTGACAGAGTTCTTCAATCACTGCCACCAAGCTACAAGAGCTTCATGATGAACTATAACATGCAAGGGATGAATAAAACAATTCCCGAGCTCTTCGCAATGCTAAAGGCTGCGGAGGTAGAAATCAAGAAGGAGCATCAAGTGTTGATGGTTAACAAGACCACCGGTTTTAAGAAAAAGGGTAAAGGGAATAAGAAAGGGAACTTCAAGAAGAACGGCAAACAAGTTGCCGCTCAAGAGAAGAAACCCAAGTTTGGACCTAAGCCTGAGACTGAGTGCTTCTACTGCAAATAGATTGGTCACTGGAAGCGGAATTGCCCCAAGTATTTGGCGGATCAGAAGGATAGCAAGGTGAACAAAGGTATATGTGATATACATGTTATTGATGTGTACCTTACTAATTCTCGCAGTAGTGCCTGGGTATTTGATATTGGTTCCATTGCTAATATTTGCAACTCAAAACAGGGACTACGGATTAAGCGAATATTGGCAAAGGACGAGGTGACGATGCGCGTGGGAAATGGTTCCGAAGTCGATGTGATCGCGGTCGACACGCTACCTCTACATCTACCTTCAGGATTAGTATTAGACCTAAATAATTGTTATTTGGTGCTAGCGTTGAGCATGAACAATATATCTGGATTATGTTTGATGCGAGACGGTTATTCATTTAAATCAGACAATAATGGTTGTTCTATTTATATGAGTAATATCTTTTATGGTCATGCACCCTTAAAGAGTGGTCTATTCTTTTTGAATCTCGATAGTGGAGATACACATATTCATAGTATTGAAGCTAAAAGATGCAGAGTTGATAATGATAGTGCAACTTATTTGTGGCACTGCTATTTAGGTCATATTGGTATAAAGCACATGAAGAAACTCCATTCTGATGGACTTTTGGAATCACTTTATTATGAATCACTTGGTACTTGCGAACCGTGCCTCATGGGCAAGATGGCTAAAACGCCATTCTCCGAAACTATGGAGCGAGCAACAGATTTGTTGAAAATCATAAAAAATGATGTATGTGGCCCGATGAATATTGAGGCTCGCAGCGGATATCGTTATTTTCTCACCTTCACAGATGATTTGAGCATATATGGGTATATCTACTTAATGAAACATAAGTCTGAAACATTTGAAAAGTTCAAAGAATTTCAGAGTGAAGTGGAAAATCATCGTAACAAGAAAATAAAGTTTCTACGATCTGATCGTGGAGGATAATATTTGAGTTACGAGTTTAGTCTTCATTTGAAACAATGCAGAATAGTTTCGCAACTCACGCCACCCGGAACACCACAGCGTAATGGTGTGTCCGAACGTCGTAATCGTACTTTACTGGATATGGTGCGATCTATGATGTCTCTTACAGATTTACCGCTATCGTTTTGGGGTTATGCTTTAGAGACGGCTACATTCACATTAAATAGGGCACCATCTAAATCCATTGAGACGACTCCTTATGAACGGTGGTTCGGCAAGAAACCAAAGTTGTCATTTCTTAAAGTTTGGGGCTACGATGCTTATGTGGAAAAGCTTCAACCTAATAAGCTCGAACCCAAATCGGAGAAATGTGTCTTCATAGGATACCCAAAAGAGACAGTTGGGTAAACCTTTTATCAAAGATCTGAAGGCAAGACTTTTGTTGCTAAGAATGGATCCTTTCTAGAGAAGGAGTTTCTCTCGAAAGAAGTGAGTGGGAGGAAAGTAGAACTTGATGAGGAAACTGTACCTGCTCCCTTATTGGAAAGTAGTTCAACACAAAAATCGGTTCCTATGACACCTACACCAATTAGTGAGCAAGCTAATGATGATGACCATGAAACTTCAGATCAAGTTACTACCGAACCTTGTAGTTCAACCAGAGTAAGATCCGCACCAGAGTGGTACGGTAATCCTGTTCTGGAGGTCATGTTGCTGGACCATGACGAACCTACGAACTTGAGGAAGCGATGATGAGCCCATATTCCGAAAAATGGCTTGAGGCCATGAAATCTGAGATGGGATCCATGTATGAGAACAAAGTGTGGACTTTGGTTGACTTGCCCGATGATCAGCAAGCCATCGAGAATAAATGGATCTTCAAGAAGAAGACATACGCTGATGGTAATGTTACTGTCTACAAAAATCGACTTGTCGCGAAAGGTTTTCAACAAGTTCAAGGAGTTGACTACGATGAGACCTTCTCACCCGTAGCGATGCTTAAGTCCGTCCAAACCATGTTACCTATTACCGCATTTTATGATTATGAAATTTGGCAAATGGATGTAAAGACTGCATTCCTGAATGGATTTCTGGAAGAAGAGTTGTATATGATACAACCTGAAGGTTTTATCGATCCAAAATGTGCTAACAAAGTGTGCAAGCTCCAGCGATCCATTTATGGACTGGTGCAAGCCTCTCGGAGTTGGAATAAACATTTTGATAGTGTGATCAAAGCATATGGTTTTATACAGACTTTTGGAGAAGCTTGTATTTACAAGAAAGTGAGTGGGAGCTCTGTAGTATTTCTAATATTATATGTGGATGACATATTGTTGATTGAAAATGATATAGAATTTCTGGATAGCATAAAAGGATACTTGAATAAGAGTTTCTCAATGAAAGACCTCGGTGAAGCTGCTTACATATTGGGCATCAAGATCTATATAGATAGATCAAGATGCTTAACTGGACTTTCACAAAGCACATACCTTGACAAAGTTTTGAAGAAGTTCAAAATGGATCAGGCAAAGAAACCTCGGCTCTATCATGTATGCAATGTTGTGTACCAGACCTGATGTGTGCCTTGCTATTAGTTTAGCAGGGAGGTACCAAAGTAATCCAGGAGTGGATCACTGGACAGCGGTCAACAACATCTTGAAATACCTGAAAAGGACTAAGGATACGTTTCCCGTTTATGGAGGTGACAAAGAGCTCGACGTAAATGGTTACGTCGATGCAAGCTTTGGCACTGATCCGGGCGATTCTAAATCGCAAACTGGATACGTGTTTATATTGAACGGTGGAGCTGTCAGTTGGAGTAGTTCTAAACAAAGCGTCGTGGCGGGATCTACATGTGAAGCGGAGTACATTGCTGCTTCGGAAGCAGCGAATGAAGGAGTTCATATCCGATCTAGGTGTCATACCTAGTGCATCGGGTCCAACAAAAATCTTTTGTGACAATACTGGTGCAATTGCCTTGGCAACGGAATCCAGATTTCACAAAAGAACCAAGCACATCAAGAGACACTTCAACTCTATCAGGGATCAAGTCCAGATGGGAGACATAGAGATTTGCAAGATACATACGGATCTGAACGTTGTAGACCCGTTGACTAAGCCTCTTCCATGAGCAAAACATGATTAGAACCAAGATTCCAGGGTGTTAGAATCATTACAGTGTAATCTAGATTATTGACTCTAGTGCAAGTGGGAGACTGAAGGAAATAAGCCCTAGAGGCAATAATAAAGTTATTATTTATTTCCTCATATCATGATAAATGTTTATTATTCGTGCTAGAATTGTATTAACCGGAAACTTAGTACATGTGTGAATACATAGACAAACAGAATGTCACTAGTATGCCTCTACTTGACTAGCTCGTTAATCAAAGATGGTTATGTTTCCTAACCATAGACATGAGTTGTCATTTGATTAACAGGATCACATCATTAGGAGAATGATGTGATTGACTTGACCCATTCCGTTAGCTTAGCACTTGATCGTTTAGTTTTCTGCTATTGCTTTCTTCATGACTTATACATGTTCCTATGACTATGAGATTATGAAACTACCGATTACCGGAGGAACACTTTGTGTGCTACCAAACGTCACAACATAACTGGGTGATTATAAAGGTGCTCTACAGGTGTCTCCGATGGTACTTGTTGAGTTGGCATAGATCAAAATTAGGATTTGTCACTCTGATTGTCGGAGAGGTATCTCTGGGCCCACTCGGTAATGCACATCACTATAAGCCTTGCAAGCATTGTAAATAATGAGTTAGTTGCGGGATGATGTATTACGGAACGAGTAAAGAGACTTGCCGGTAACGAGATTGAACTAGGTATTGAGATACCGACGATCGAATCTCGAGCAAGTAACATACCAATGACAAAGGGAAAAACGTATAGTGTTATGCGGTTTGACCGATAAAGATCTTCGTAGAATATGTGGGAGCCAATACGAACATCCAGGTTCCGCTATTGGTTATTGACCGGAGATGTGTATCGGTCATGTCTACATAGTTCTCGAACCCGTAGGGTCCGCACGCTTAAAGTTTTGGTGACAATCGGTATTATGAGTTTTGTGTTTTGATGTACCGAAGGTAGTTCGGAGTCCCAGATATGATCACAGACATGACGAGGAGTCTCGAACTGGTCAAGACGTAAAGATCGATATATTGGAAGGTTATATTCGGACACCGGATGAGTTCTGGGGGTTATTGGATAAATACCGGAGAACCGGGAGGTTACCTTAACCTCCCGGGGGGTTATTGGGCCTTATGGGCCCAAGTGGAGGAAGAGGAGAGGCGGCCAGCTAGGGGCGCGCGCCCCCCCTAGCCCAAACCGAATTGGACTAGGGGGCGGCCCCCTTTCCTTCTTATTCTCCTCCCCTTCCTTCCCCTCTCCTACCAAGACTAGGAAAGAGGGGGCAAACCTACTTGGAGTAGGATTGCCCCCCTTGGGCGCGCCTCTCCCCTTGGCAGACCCTCTCCTCCTCCCCCTCTATATACAGGGGTATGGGGGCATACCAAAGACACACAAGTTGATCATTGATCCCTTAGCCGTGTGTGGCGCCCCCCTCCACCATAATCCACCTCGATCATCTTGTAGCAGTGCTTAGGCAAAGCCTTGCGTTGGTAGCAACATCATCACCGTCAACACGCCGTCGTGCTGACGGAACTCTCCCATGAAGCTCTTCTAGATCGGAGTTCGTGGGACGTCATCGAGCTGAACGTGTGCTGAACTCGGAGGTGCCGTGCGTTCGATACTTGGATCGGTCGGATCGTGAAGACGTTCGACTACATCAACCGCATTCTCATAACGCTTCCGCTTACGGTCTACGAGGGTACGTGGACGACACTCTTCCCTCTCGTTGCTATGCATCACCATGATCTTGCGTGTGCGTAGGAATTTTTTTGAAATTACTACGTTCCCAAACACCTAGTACCCACACAAAAAAATAAGAACCTCGCAACCAACGCGATAAGGGGGTTGTCAATCCCTTCACGGTCACTTACGAAAGTGAGATCTGATAAAGATAATATGATAAATATTTTTGGTATTTTTGTGGTATAGATTGGAAAGATTGCAAAATAAATAGTAAACTAGAATTGTAGATTGGAAACTTATATGATGTAAAGTAGACCCGGGGGCCATAGGTTTCACTATTGGCTTCTCTGAAGATAGCAAGTATTACGGTGGGTGAACAAATTACTGCCGAGCAATTGATAGAAAAACGCATAGTTATGACGATATCTAAGGCAATGATCATGAATATAGGCATCACGTTCGTGTCAAGTAGACCGAAATGATTCTGCATCTACTACTATTACTCCACACATCGACCGCTATCCAGCATGCATCTAGAGTATTAAGTTCATAAGAACGGAGTAACGCATTAGGCAAGATGACATGATGTAGAGGGATAAACTCAAGCAATATGATATAAACCCCATATTTTTATCCTTGATGGCAACAATACAATACGTGCCTTGCTGCCCCTGCTGTCACTGGGAAAAGACAGCACAAGATTGAACCCAAAGCTAAGCACTTCTCCCATTGCAAGAAAGATCAATCTAGTAGGCCAAACTAAACCGATAATTCGAAGAGACTTGCAAAGATATCAAATCATGCATATAAGAATTCAGAGAAGAATCAGATAATATTCATAGATAATGAAGTTCATAAACCCACAATCCATCAGATCTTGGCAAACACACCACAAAAAGAGTTACATTGAATAGATCTCCAAGAAGATCTAGGAGAACTTTGTATTGAGATCCAAAGAGAGAGAAGAAGCCATCTAGCTAATACCTATTGACCCAAAGGTCTATGGTAAACTACTCACACAACATCGGAGAGACTATGGTGTTGATGTAGAAGCCCTCCGTGATCGAACCCCCCTTCGGCAGATTGCCGGAAAAGGCCCCAAGATGGGATCTCACGGGTACAGAAGGTTGCGGAAGTGGAAAAGGTGTTTTGTGGCTCTCCCCAAAGGTATTAGGGTATAAGAGTATATATTAGGCGAAAGAAGTAGGTCGGTGGACCTGCGGGGGCCCCACGAGGGTGGGGGGAGCGCCCACCCCCCTGGGGTGTGCCATCCTGCCTCATGGCTTCCTCGCTGCTTCCTTGACATCCACTCCAAGTCTCTTGGATCACATTTGTTCCAAAAAAGATCCTCACGAAGGTTTCATTCCGTTTGGATTCCATTTGACATTCCTTTTCTGCGAAACACTGAAATAGGCAAAAAAACAGCAATTTTCACTGGGCTTTCGGTTAATAGGTTAGTCCCAAAAATAATATAAAAAGGTATAATTAAGCCCATTAAACATCCAAAATAGATAATATAATAGCATGGAACAATCAAAAATTATAGATACGTTGGAGACATATCAGCCCTCAACCACTTTCTCAATTCCAAATATGTCCTAAACCTAAAGTCAAACGTGGCCCCACCGATTTGATCTATCCGGCGCCACCGAGTTTCTTTGACATAGCCATAGCCAGAAACCCTAATCAGTTCGGTCTCACCGATAGGGATTCCGGTCTCACCGAGATGGAATTGCAAACTCTCTGTTTCCCTTCGTAACATTTCGGTCTTACCGAAATGAGCGATCGGTCCCATCGAGTTCGCAATGCAAAATCTCTGTTTCCCTTCGTAACGTTTCGGTCTTACCGAAATGAGGTACCGGTCCCACCGAGTTTGCCTGACCAACTCTCTGGTTTGCTCATTGTGAAATCGGTCACACTGAGATGAGGTTTATGCTGTAACCCTAGCACATCGGTCCCACCGAGTTGATCATGTTGGTCCCATCGAGAATCCTAACGTTCACATTTTGAACTGAATCGGTCTCACCGAGTTCACCTATTCGGTCTGACCGAGTCGGGTCAAATGTGTGTAACGGTTAGATTTTGTGTGGAGGCTATATATACCCCTCCACCCCTGACGGTGTCCTGAGCTAGAGGGTACTCACCACGTCGTCTCCCGATCTGTTAGATTGGGCCGAGGACCCCCATGGCCGTACACTCATGGGCCAGTTCGGACAACTACCGCATACATGGAAGATTCCACAAGACTTGGTGATCAAGACAAGGACTCCTCCCCACCGGCGTATTCGGCTAGGACTCTTGTTATCCTAGGCCTCTGGTGCACTATATAAACCGAGGCCAGGCTAGACAATAGAGGAGATACAATAATCATACCATAGGCTAGCTTCTAGGGTTTAGCCTCTCAGATCTCATGGTAGATCAACTCTTGTACTACTCATATTATCAAAAACAATCAAGCAGGACGTAGGGTATTACCTCCATCAAGAGGGCCCGAACCTGGGTAAACATCGTGTCCCCTGCCTCCTGTTACCATACGCCTTAGACGCACAGTTCGGGACCCCCTACCCGAGATCCGCCGGTTTTGACACTGACATTGGTTCTTTCATTGAGAGTTCCGCTGTGTGATCGGCAAAAGGATCGATGGCTCGTCTGCAGATTAACTGCGACGTCGACATCTTCGTCACAGGCTCGACTGGTCACCTTGGCTTGACCAAGGACTGTGCCCTGCCTCCGATCGTCATGTTTGGACGAGGGCCTTCATCAACACCAACTCCGATCTCTAACAAGATCATGGAGGAAACGTTCATGGAGCCCGGGGGCTCAATGTCAACATTGCCCTCGGGCGACCGTGCTGTTTTTCTGACAGCGAACGCGTATCCGCCGCCTCCTCTAGTGTCGTTTTAACGATCGCTTCAGTGGAATTGTGCGGATTCGAGTCTACAACAACCCTGGAAATTTTCGTCGAGTTCAGATGGAGGAATCTCCGACAAACTACGATATACCGGAGCCCTGTCAAATCTGGACGGGAATCTGGACGAGTTTAGGGCGTGGTCTCCAGATCCCAGCTCGGAAGTCCTTTGGAAGATCCAACCGTTCATCTACTGTGGAATTCCCATATCTACCACCCCTCCAAATTTCATCTCAATCTAACGATTCAAACTCCGGGAACCTTCCGATGAGCGGACCAATTTTCGGATCAGTTTTCTGCACGAATACGGATCCGACCCGAATTCATGTTTCTTTATGAACGTGATATTGGACAACCTTTTTAGAGGAATTCTATTCTAGGGTATTGTGCATCGTTTTTGAACACGCGCCTGTAAATTGTTAAACCTCCCATGAGGTCATCTTCATCATCTATTCTAGGGCAATATTACTCCAAGGCTGCCGACCTGAGCTAGACATGTCGTCGCTTTGTTGAGCCGAGCTCAACTTCTTTGGATCATCATCTCGGAAAGCCGAACAAGAGTTTGGCATCGCAAAGGATAAATCATCACCAACATCGCCGCCCCACATATTACACGGAGCGGTCACACCGGCATCGCCACACGGTCACTTCATCAAGCCGGCATCGACCACGTCACGACCAGCATCGGCAGGGCCGCACTGTTGCTTCTTCAAGCCGATGTCCATCACGCCGACCTACTTCGACTCATCGGCTGACATCGAGGCTTCGAAATATCGTATGCACCGGGGGCTTCGCCATATCTTCATCAACCTACTCCGGAGACTTCAGCGTCACTAGCCGACCAGCTTCGTCACGTTAGCTGGACCGAGGGCTTTGCCTCCGCAAGCCAACCTTCGCCAGCATCGCCATGTCGTCGATTTATCACCCATCAGGCAACGGGTGTGCGGATCGAGTCCCAATTATGGGATTCACTTTTCTTTGGATTGCTACAACAAATAAACTAGGTGCTATTAATCCTAGTAATTTTTGCTTGTTGGGGTTTATTTTTCCCAAGAAATTATTATTCTGGTTTGTTCCATCATCTGTACACAGGTCCATCAAATGATGGCCGCACTAACGACGGTCCCGTGGTGGTTCGGTCAGTTTCCGTACATAGTCCGGCGAACATCGCATCCGGAACTCGGACTGACCTGTGAATTCAGGCTTTGCCACGCCTTTACCGCATCACGCCAATGCCCTGAATCGACATTGACTTCGGCGCCGGGCCATATTTCTTTTATTACTCACTTTGCATAAATTATTTATTATGCAATGATTTTTTTTAATTATTATTATTATTACTATTATCTCCGGTTTGCACTATTTTTTGTGCACAGGAAAATGATCCGGGTTGGGCAGTATCGTCAACTCGGCGTACTGACATACCACGTCATCTCGGCTGGACGGGGGGCGTCGTCAACACTTCATTACCCCATGCTAGGGACTTCGACATCACTCTGCCGGCCTGCATTGACCGTGCTATGTCACCACTTTGGAGTGCCGAGCTCTTTGCTCCGCCACCTTGGGACCGGCTTGGGGGATGGAACCTTGTCCCGCATCAAGCTCGGGTCACGTCATCAATACTGAACACATTAACCAGCTAAGTTGCCTTCATGCTCAAAGTTTTAAATTTTTAACTTGTGTTCGATTCGACCAAGCATTATACTTTTTTGGAAAAAACTTGCTTGTAAACAATTTCCTTGTCCAAACTGTGTTTGTGACGCACAAATTCAAATACCCCGTTTATTTTGGGGCTTCCTTTATGAAGCTTTTCCTCTTGCATATGATTATACTTATACGGCTTCGTTCCTTGATCGTGTATTATGCCACAATATACACCATATTGACTTCAGCGATTTGCAAGCTGGGTTGCCTAGCTCCTGTGCTTACCCCTACGTTCCCGATTGTTCGGCTAGGGAGTAAAGGGAGCACCTCTGTGATTGTCACGATTGGGTCCTCCGAGCTCTGACCTCAGACTGGGTGAAGCCGAAAGCTAGCGCTCTTATTGTTTTCAATCATGGTCGGCACACAACGGAACTCATGAGTACAAAAAACCTATTGCACAAGTCTCATAGTAATAATGAGCACCGAAGAAAGGTATCAGTGTGGGTACTATTTTCTTCGAAGATGCTTCTTACACTTCGTCTGTAATATAGCATAAGTTCCCTGAGCGCGCTTTGTCTGTTACAGCCTTATGGCCCGGTTGCCTAGTTATCGGAAACACTGTTGATATTCTCGACAGGTGGAGTACATAACACTTTTCGGTCCTTGACCGAAGAGGGAGAAGCCGACAGTCGGTTAAGACACGTTCAAAGTTCGGGTGAACAAAGATATGATAGTAGTACTTCGGTACATATAATCATTATACATAAAATTCTTTTACCCAAGTCACTTGGGGGCTCTTAAATTTATATGAGCCGTTTTATAATAAGTGTTCTTCTTCTTAGTCGTTGCAAAGTTTTTTTAATTACTATTTGCCACTCCCCTTTTCGACATGAGTGTGTGGTCACTAGTCGGGGAGCCTAATTTCTCTCTCAAAGCCACTAGAGTTTAGTTTGCTAAACTGGCCTAATGAGAAGTACTCCGCCTTCGGGATAGGAGGTTGAAGCCGTAGGCTGGCCCGCTTGAAGTCTTGAGATAGGATGTGTCATGTTAGAGCACGAAGAAGCACTTTTTTTCTAAAGTCCAATTTTCAGATTGGCACCGAACACTTGATCTTGTTCGGATGTCAAGTTTTTACTGACATTTTTTTGGTTTTCCAAGCTTATGGCACTCTTAAACCATTTGTGTGTTTTCAGCACAAGTATCGCAGTGCAACGCCGGACACCTTTAGAGTTTCGGCAAAAAACATTCTCGGATATTGCTATATATGCATGGGTTTTGAATTGTGTCTTCGGTCAATAGTTGGGTTGCCCGGCTCCTGCACTTGCTTCCTACGTTCTGCTTTGTTCGGCTAGGCGTGCAAAGGGAGAACCACTGCAATTGTGCTTCCAGCTCACATGGTTAAGCACCTCAGTGGAGAAAGCCGAAAACTGACTGTCACAATAAGCGTAAATTGGTCAGCGATCCGATGACTGTGTTAAATGACGGGCCATTCATGACAATGGCCGAAGTGTTTACGGCTTGACCTCGACTGTCGCCGAACACTACCGGGGGCTATTAACTGGCCTCCCAAACTAAATCCTCAATATTTTGCTCTTACATTAGAGCTGAGGTTTCATGATCATGCTTAGCATGACAACCCAAAGAAAGGAACCGATAGCGGGACTATTTTCTTTGGAAGACATTTCTTATGTTAAACAGTAATATAACATATCTCTCTGCGTACCTTTGTTTATAAAACCGTATGGCCAGATTGCCTTGTTTGTCTTGCCCTCATAAAGGCTTTATAAAGTAGGACAGACACTCCTCGGCTACTGGCCGAGGAGGTGGAAGCCGATGGTTGGTCAACAAAGTTTTGTACAATGCGGATCCGAGCATTAATGACGTAAAGTACTTGGATACACAGAGTCCTTACACATAATTTGTGATTTTACTATGGATATCGTTCCTTAATTCGGCCACCCGTGCCCGCATTAAGGCTCGGGGGCTACTGGGCTTCGAGCTTATTATTTACAAATATTAAAGGGGCACATTGCTCCCATGATCTGGTGTTGCCACCCGACCAGTGTCTCGGGGGCTACTGCATTGCCTGTTCAATGCAGAAAATTTTAAGTGCAATACAGTTTCCGACGAGATTTTGATCCTCAGGTTGGTCGGCCGCACCCAACCTGAGTCTCGAGGACTGAGCACGCCGCTTTTTGTGTCTCGAAGTATTCTGCTGAGCTAGGACTTGATCCTCAGGCTGATTTTACAAATCAACCTGAGTCTCAGCGGCTACTGGGATCAGCGGTCTTACGTCATCCATCAGGTGCATCTCGGGTTTTAGATGGATACACACCTTGAGGGCTACTGGCTATATATCTCGGCAAAGAATAAATTGCACCAATCAAAAATATTGACAAAAAATTGGCCCACAGTCGGGGTGGTGCACCACCTCGGAAGCAGTCCGGCATAAAGCTCGGGCGCCAGTGGCTGGCTCCATAGAGGGCATTTCCGGCATTAAGCTCGGATAAACTCCTTCGACTTTTTTGAACGAAGGTGATATGACACCTCGGATATAGTCCGGCGTTGGAGTTTGGACATAGTCCGACATTGGAGCTTGGATACATTCCGGCGTTGGAGCTCGGAAAGCGGTCCGACATTGGTGCTCGGCTGCAAAAGATACCTCGAGTGCAGTCCGGCGTTGGAGCTCGGACACAAGAGGATGCTGCCGCCTGGGAACAACTTCAAACCCGAGGTGTGGTATAAAAATAACAAGGCATTGATAAAGGCCGAAGACCTAAAGGGCTCCTCGGATACCCGACGTGTGAGATCTTCAGATTTAGCTCGGCAATCCTCAAGATAGAAGATGGGAAGATTTGTTGAACCAGTTTTCAAGACCGACGACCGAAGACAAAGAACAGTTCAGAAGAATCGAGGTTCGTCCCCAACTTGAAGACCGGTTCAGGGGGCTACTGACGGTGTCCTGGACTAGGGGGTACTCACCACGTCATCTCCCGATCTGTTAGATTGGGCAGAGGACCCCCATGGCCGTATACTCATGGGCCAGTTCGGACAACTGCCACACACATGGAAGATTCCACAAGACTTGGTGATCAAGACAAGGACTCCTCCCCACCAGTGTATTAGGCTAGGACTCTTGTTATCCTAGGCCTCTGGTGCATTATATAAACCGAGGCCAGGCTAGCCGATAGAGGAGATACAATAATCATACCATAGGCTAGCTTCTAGGGTTTAGCCTCACATATCTCGTGGTAGATCAACTCTTGTACTACTCATATTATCAAAAACAATCAAGTAGGACGTAGGGTATTACCTCCATCAAGAGGGCCCGAACCTGGGTAAACATCGTGTCCGCTACCTCCTGTTACCATCCGCCTTAGACGCACAGTTCGGGACCCCCTACCCGAGATCCGCTGGTTTTGACACCAACAACCCCCTTCTCTATTAAAGAGGGAGCCATCAGAACATGCCTACACTTCCACTACTCATTTTCTGAGAGAGAACCACCTACTCATGTGTTGAGACCAAGACATTCCAATCCAACCACAAGAATCTTGATCTCTATCTTTCCCCAAGTTGCTTTCCACTCAAATCATCTTTCCACCATAGCCAAATATGTGAGAGAGAGTTGAGTGTTGGGGAGACTATCATTTGAAGCACAAGAGCAAGGAGTTCATCATCATCACACCATCTATTGCCTTTTGGAGAGTGGTGTCTCCTAGATTGGTTATGTGTCACTTGGGAGCCTCCGTCAAGATTGTGGAGTTGAACCAAGGAGTTTGTAAGGGCAAGGAGATCACCTACTTCATGAAGATCTACCCAAGTGAGGCAAGTCCTTCGTGGGCGATGGCCATGGTGGGATAGACAAGATTGCTTCTTCATGGACCTTCGTGGGTCGAGCCCTCCGTGGACTCGCTGAAAGTGCTAGTTATCGACTAGAGGGTGAATAGGTGATTTTTATGAAAGTCTTCAAAACACGAGGTCTTTGAAGACAAACTGTTGAAATGAACCTATATGATATGCAGCGGTACAATGAAAGTATGAACACTAATAGCAGCTAGGTAGTATGGATCTGAATGGAAGACAGTATGAAGCCAAACAGATAGTAGTCTTCACACAGTGAAGTCAAACAGATCAGGCAAGGAAGCAATGACTTCACGAAGACAAACTGAAATGTAAAGGAAGTAGCGGATAGAACCAGTTGCTTGGTGAAGACAATGATTTGGTAGACCAGTTTCAGTTGCTGTGACAACTGTACGTCTGGTTAGGGAGGCTGAGATTGAACTCAGAAGACTGTGTCTTCACCTTATTCCCCTTGAATTAAGGACACCCAGTCCTCGCCCAAACACTATGGTAAGTCTTCAAGGTAGACTTCCAAACCTTCATAGACTTCGTTCACCAGCAATCCACAATGACTCTTGGATGCTCAGAACGCGACACCTAACCGGCTAGAGGATTCACAGTCCTCAAGTGTAACAAGTCCATGTCACGCAGACAGAAAGACTTCAATGATGCCTAACACTCTTTGGCTCTGGGTGTTTTGGGCTTTGTCCTTGCAAGGATCTCTCTCTCAAAGGCTTCAGAGGTGGGTTGCTCTCAAACGACAAAAGTTGTGCACTAACTCTGAGCAACCACCAATTTATGGTGTAGGGGGTGGGCTATTTGTAGCCTGGACGCATCCAGACATGGTATGTACGAAATGACCCTGGGTCACTTAGGAATCGACACGTGTCCAATGGTCGGATTTCAAACACACGTGGTAGCTTGGCTTGGGCTACAAGCAAAGTTGACTCATCCAACTCCAGATAAGATTTGCTCTCATTGTCTTCGCTCGAAGACATAGGATTTAGGTTGAGCATCACTTAAGTCATCTGACTTTGTTCACTTGGACCCCACTTAATAGTATGGTGGTTCCTATGACTCAAGAAATAAGAAAAGGAACTATGAAAGAAACTATGTCTTCGCACTCCATAGTGTTCAAGTGAATGTCTTCACGAACCACCATTGTCTTCAATGTCTTCATACATTTTTAGGGGTCATCTCTTGTAGGTAAATCAAATCAATGAGGGACTACTACCTATGTTATCCTGCAATTCTCACAAGCACATTAGTCCCTCAAACACGTTTGTCATCAATACTCCAAAACCAACTAGGGGTGGCACTAGATGCACTTACAATCTCCCCCCTTTTGGTGATTGATGACAAACTGGTTGAAGTTTTCAACGGGGATAAAAGTATGTGAAAGTTAAAGTACATAGACATAGTCTTAATGAGTTAGAAAAGGCCCCCCCTGAAGATGTGCATATAAGTAGTTTCCTTTTGAATGCAAATGCACATGGCAGGTTTTACATTGTGGAGATCGTCTTCAACACATGAAGACAATTCATCATGAATACATAAGAATAATGAGGATAATGAAATGCACAATGAGAAATGGCTGACCGAAGAATGACTTCACACGGAATTTATCATCGCATCACAGGGTAGCAGCAAAAGTAGCAGACGACCATCAAGTTTTAAGTGTTACAACTCAAAAGCCAAAAGTTTCAAGAATGAGAGTTGTAAGACTTAGCAAAAATAAGCAACCGACCCATATGGACCCGCTTGAAGACTATCAACTAGTATGCTTCTCCCCCTTTTCTCAGTAAGGACCAAAAAGGTTTGAAGACATAGAGTATCTACTCGTTCCCAGTCAGAGAACATATTGGAGCAGCAGGGTCGACGTTGGTGTTGGGCGGTGCAGACAGCCCTGGTGCATCCGAAGATGAATACTCTGAATCTTCAATGGAAGGTGTTGGACGCCAACTTGTAGATTGTGAAGGCCTGGAGTCAAACTTGAACCGTTCTATGAAGCCATCTCCGCGAAGATCATCTTTAGAACAAAGCAATGTGCGGATCTTCCAGGACCGCCGACAGGCTTCATGCGCAACGAACAAATTCTTGGTAGCCAGATTGCGAATGCAATTTACATCAACAAGAAGACTCTGCATCTGGCGCTTCAGCCAATTATGATGTCTATCCTGCTTCTGATGAAGTAATACAAGAAGATCTCTATCGTTGAGGACACGAGGACACTTCTGAGGCCATTGAGCTATAGTGCCGGCAATCGCATCAATGTTTGCACGATGCGGCAGGTGTAGCTGACCAGCCAGAGGACCATCAGGAGTAGGAGGATTGGGCACATGAACTCCATCAAGTAGTTGTGTGAAGCTTTCAAAAGCAGCATTGTGTTCACGCACTGGCTCCTTAGTAGGCACAGGGTATATGGCTTCATGAGACATGTCAACATCAGGCAAGAAAACAACATTATTGCACACTGAAGGTTGATAGTTGACTGTAGAGTGAAGCTTGATCAAACGCATGACCCATGGTGCATAGAATTTGAGGCCAAACAGATCAATTCCTGAAGCTGCCAACTGTGTGATGAAGAACTCTTGCATGTTGAACCTGATGCCGTTGAGAATGTAGAAGACCAATGTCTTCATAGCGCCTTCAAGCTTTGCGTCTGGAGAATATCCCTTGATAGGCCACAGAGTACGCCTCATAATATGATAGATGGTGCGGGGCAGGTACTTGAGGTCTTTAACAAAGAACTCCATGGGATATTCAGCATCAATGGGCAATGGTTTCATCATACTAAGCATCTGGCTTATGTTGGGCTCTGGCTTCTGAAAGATGCTCTGCAGTTCATTCTTATATAGCTGACAACTGTTGGGAACGTAGCATGCAATTTCAAAAAAATTCCTACGATCACGCAAGATCTATCTAGGAGATGCATAGCAACGAGAGGGGCAGATTGTGTCCACATACCCTCGTAGATCGAAAGCGGAAGCATTAGGTTAACACGGTTGATGTAGTCGAACGTCTTCACGGTCCAACTGATCCAAGTACCGAACATATGACACCTCTATGTTCAGCACACATTCAGCTCAATGACGTCCCTCGAAGTCTTGAGCCAGTAGAGGGTCGAGGGAGAGTTCCGACAACACGATGGTAATGGTGATGTGATCCGTGCAGGGCTTCGCCTAAGCACTACGACGCTATGACCGGAGGAGTAAACTGTAGAGGGGGCATCACACACGGCTAAAATAACAATTGTTGTGTCTTCGGGGTGCCCCCCGCCCCCGTATATAAAGGAGATGGGGAGGAGGTGGCCGACCTAGGAGGTGCACGCCAAGGGGGGGAGTGCTACTAGGACTCCACTCCTAGTAGGATTCGCCCCCTTCCTTCCAAGGGAGAGGGGGAAAGAGGAAAGAGGGGAGAGGGAGAAGGAAAGGGGGGCTGCACCCCCACCCCTTGTCCAATTCGGATTGGGCTGGGGGGGCGCCACCTCCTGTGGCTGCCTCCTCCTCTCCACTATGGGCCATTAGGCCCATTAACTTTCCCGGGGGGGGGGGGGGTAACCTCCTAGTACTCCAAAAAATCTTTGAACCCCTTCGGAACCATTCCGGTCTCCGTATATAACCTTCCAATATATGAATCTTTACGTCTCGACAATTTTTGAGACTCCTTGTCATGTCCGTGATCTCATCCGGGACTCCGAACAAACTTCGGTCACCAAAACACATAACTCATAATACAAATCGTCATCGAACGCTAAGCGTGCGGACCCTACGGGTTCAAGAACTATGTAGACATGACTGAGACACATCTCCGATCAATAACCAATAGCGGAACCTGGATGCTCATATTGGTTCCTACATATTCTACGAAGATCTTTATCGGTCAAACCACATAACAACATACGTTATTCCATTTGTCATCGGTATGTTACTTGCCCGAGATTCGATCATCGGTATCATCATACCAATTTCAATATCGTTGTCGGCAAGTCTCTTTACTCATTTCGTCATGCATCATCCCGCAACTAACTCTTTAATCACATAACTTGCAAGGCTTATAGGGATGTGCATTACTGAGAGGGCCCAGAGATACCTCTCCGATACACGGAGTGACAAATCCTAATCTCGATCTATGCCAACCCAACAAACACCTTCGGAGACACCTATAGAGCATCTTTATAATCACCCAGTTACATTGTGGCGTTTGATAGCACACAAGGTGTTCCTCCGGTATTCGGGAGTTGCGTAATCTCATAGTGAGAGGAATATGTATAAGTCATGAAGAAAGCAATAGCAATAAAACTAAATGATCATAATGCTAAGCTAATGGATGGGTCTTGTCCATCACATCATTCTCTAATGATGTGATCCCGTTCATCAAATGACAACACATGTCTATAGTCAGGAAACTTAACCATCTTTGATTAACGAGCTAGTCAAGTAGAGGCATACCGGGGTCACTCTGTTTTGTCTATGTATTCACACATGTACTAAGTTTCCGATTAATACAATTCTAGCATGAATAATAAACATTTATCATGATATAAGGAAATATAAATAACAACTTTATTATTGCCTCTAGGGCGTACTTCCTTCAACAACTTGGTTCAAACAGATCACCAGGAGTGGGCAGGGAAGTTAGCCCGAGGATATCCTGAGCTTCGGTTTCATGATGGAGATCGCCTGTCATCCACTCAAGGATCCATGTCTTCGGATCCCTGTTGTAGCCTCTCATGTGAAGTGTAGCATAGAACTGTAGTAGAAGCTCTTCATTCCAATGCTCCTTATCAGTTACAAACTGGAGCAGTCTGACTTCTCAGAAGCAATCAAGAGCCTCTACAAGGTATGGCAGCCCAGCAATGGCTTCATAGTCAAGACGGTGGTGAGGGAAAATCATGTCTTGATTATAGAGTATGCACGATTAGTAGCTACGTCACTGGTACTTCTAGAACCTATCTGAGGAGATCTTGGGCTTCTTGTATGGATTCTTTGCAGAGTCGAAGAAGTTATTATGCTCTCTGTAGCTTAACACACTGAAGGAACCTCTTGTAGTTGCAGCACTTGGAAGCCTGGGCTTTGGCTTTTGAGTTTCAGGCCTTTGCTCCACGTGATAGTCTTATTGAGGACTAGGAGCAGTGGGTGGTTTCAGGATTGGCCACCTGACAGTAACAAGCTCACCACCATGGTTGTAAGCTCATTCCATAGTGTGAGGCACTGGTGGAGGAACGGCTACATCAGAAGTGGTTGGTTGCACATTTTCTTCAGTGGCAACATTGACTTCAGGCTCCACATTGTCTTCAGCCTTGACAACGTCATCGGCTTCAGTAGTGATGGTGGTGGCAGCCGCATTGGCTTCAGCTTTAGTGGTTTCATGAATAGGGGGGTATGGCACAATCACATCCTCTTCTTGTACAATGGGATCACTGGCGGGGGGGGGATAACATCTTGTTCTTCTTCTCTTTCTTCATAGGCTGATGCAGCCGGAATGTCTTCAGATGTTTTGGCTTCAGATTCATAAGCAGACTCGGAAGGGATGGCTTCAGGGAACACTTGATGTGCTACTGAGCTTGTGTGTTGCACATCCTATTCAGGAATGCTCGACATGGAGACATGGGGCTTGAAAGTGTTGGTTATTGACTAGAGGGGGGTGAATAGGTGATTTTTATAGAATTCTTCAAAACATGAGGTCTTTGAAGACAAGCAGTAGAAATGAACCTATTGATATGCAGCGGAAGATAGACTACACTAGACAATCCATATTCAAGTAAACAATGTAGTGAAAGCACGAAGACTATCAGCAGCTAGGTAGTATGGATCAGGATGGAAGACAGTATGAAGCCAAACAGTAAATAGTCTTCACTAAGTGAAGTCAAACAAATCAGACAAGCAAGCAATGACTTCACGAAGACAAACTGTAAAGTAAAGGGAAGTGGATGATAGAACCAGTTGCTTGGTGAAGAAAATGATTTGGTAGACCAGTTCCAGTTGCTGTGACAACTGTATGTCTGGTTAGGGAGGCTAAGATTTAACTCAGAAGACCGCTTCTTCACCTTATTCCCCTTGAGCTAAGGACACCCAGTCCTTGCCCAATCACTCTGGTAAGTCTTCAAGGTAGACTTCCAAACCTTCACAGACTTCATTCACTGGCGATCCACAATGACTCTTGGATGCTCAGAACGTGACGCCTAACCGGCTGAAGGATTCACAGTCCTCAAGTTTAACAAGTCTTCAGGTCACGCAGACAGAAAGCCTTCAGTGATGCCTAATATTGTTTCTCTCTGGGTGTTTTGGGCTTTGTCCTCGCAAGGATCTCTCTCTCAAATGCTTCGAAGGTGGGTTGCTCTCAAACGACAAAAGCCGTGCACTAACTCAGGAGGCAACCCGACCTGATATGTCCGAAATGACCCTGGGTCACTAAGGAACCGACACGTGTCCAATGCTCGGATTTCAAACACACACGACAGCTTGACTTCGGCTAATAGTAAAGCTGACTCATCCATCTCTGGATAAGATTTGCTCTCATTGTCTTCGCTCGAAGACATAGGATTTTGGTTGAGCATCACATCAGACACTCTGACTCTGTGCACTTGAACCCCACTTAACTATACGGTGGTTCCTATGACTCAACAAAGAAGAAAAGGAAACTAAGAAACAACTAGGTCTTCTCACTCCATAGTCTTCAAGTGAATGTCTTCATGAACCACCATTGTCTTCAATGTCTTCACACATTTTTAGGGGTCATCTCTGGTAGGTAAGACGAATCAATAAGTGACTACTACCTGTGTTATCCTGCAAGTCTCACAAACACATTAGTCTCTCAACCAAGTTTGTCGTCAATACTCCAAAACCAACTAGAGGTGGCACTAGATGCACTTACAGGGCCTAGGGCCTCTGCGGAGCCTTCGGAACGAAGTCGTCGCCTGCGGTGAAGGGGTGGTCTTCTCCATGTCTTCATCTGTTGCTTGTGAGGTCTTAAGCATCGGAGTGGTGACATGAGTTGGTGGAGTACAGGGAATCACTTCATGTAGGGGGAGTTGGGGTGTTGCTCTTCACAAAATTCATCTTGAGCAAGTGGCATCGTGTGATGACCCACAAGTATAGGGGATCAATTGTAGCTCTTTTCGATAACTAAGATTGTCGAACCCAACGAGGAGCAGAAGGAAATGTAAAGCAATTTTCGGAAAGGTAATGTCTGCAAGTGCTAAAATTGTAAGTAACGGAGTAGTTTGATAGCAAGATAATTTGCAACGGGCAAGTAACTATAGTAGAAACAAAAGTGCAGCAAGATATCCCAATCCTTTTGAGGCAAAGGACAGGCCAAAACTGTCTCTTATGATAAGCAAAGCGTTCTTCAGGGTACACGAGATTTTCATCTAGTCACTTTCACCATGTGCTTAGAAAAATAAACCAAGATTTTCTGAAGCACCGGTGCTTATTTCTACAGGAGAGACGCTTAGTTAAGCGTCTACCCTGTACAAATAAGCACCGGTGCTTAAGAAAAACTTGGTTTATTTCTCTAAGCACCTCCCATTGTACAAGGCCTAAAGGTTGCTAGGGTTCGGATGCGGGGTGCTTCCTCGGTCTGGGGCCTCGTGTTTGTGAGAGGGGGGCAAGCTGAGAGCGTTGCCTTTTGTTGGCGAGCTCCTTTTTTTAGTTCAATGTAGGGGAGCTCCTATTTGACGCATTTTGCATCAAATAGCCTCACAGCGCATGCACGGACCCCGACTGGATAGGCCCATTGATGACAAAGACATTGGAAAATGAGGAGTGCACAAGGATAAGAACTACTCCTCTGTCTCATAATATAAGACGTTTTTTATACTACACTAGTGTTAAAAAGCATCTTACATTATGGAACGGAGGGAGTACTATACATATAATAACAACGCACAAAGGAACCAATCTGTAGTTGGATGGTTAGAAGGACAGTGGTATCCCCAGTCCATCAGAGTTCAAGTTTTATTGCTCGCTCGCATTGTTTTGGATTTATTTCAGGATTTCTGGCGATGTGTGTTTAGTGGAAGGAGACGTTCCTGTCGACTACAAGGCGCCTATGGTGACTTCATCAATCTCAAGATGATATGTTGGCTCAGTCTCTCGAAGGTGCTCATAGGGGTGAGCGTATAAACATTTTTTCAAATGCAAATGCGTTCTAAAAATCCTGAGATTTTTTTGAAACTAAGAACAAATTGAGAGTCCGAACAAAAAATGTGAATTTTCTTTTACTCTTGCGAAATAAAATAAAATGGAGAAAACATTGATAATCCTAAAAAATGAATACATGAACAAAAATTTGAAAAGGCGAACATTTTGTGCATATGTGAACAATTTTTTAAACTCTGAACAAAGTTTGGAAAGGCCAACATTCTTGAATTTGTGAACAAAAGTTGAAAATAAGAACATTTTTTGAGCTTTTCGACATTTTTTGAAAAGCAAGGATATATTTCAAATTCCCAAACATTTTTCGAAAATTGAACATTTCTCGAATTTTGAACAAAATTTGGAACCAATAACATCTTTTGAAGTTCTGAACAGTTTATGAAAACAAAAATAATTTTTAAAATTTAGAAACATTTTTCACAAAAAAGGATTTTTTGAAAAAAAGGAAAAAGAAAGGAAAATGAGAGAAAAGAAAAAATAAACAGAGAAAACTAGGAAGAAAAAAGGAAAAAATGGTTCAAGAACCTCCTGGAAGGTTCCCAAAACCAAAGTAACCGTCTACAAGGTTCCCTGTACTGGTAGAAACCAGTACAGAAAAGCACACACTAAGGATGCTAAATGAGTTGGCCCACTATGTGTCCTCGCTTGCTTCTTCTATGCGTTTGGTCGATAACTTGATGTAATGAGCGTCAATTCCCTTTTGTAACTCTTGGTGGACTCTAGCAAACCTGACCAAGCGCGTAGGCATGGCCCAACCCACACTTCAACATGACATGCATGACAAGGCCCGTCTAGGCACGTTTACAAGTTGGCTATAGCATGACGGCACATAGGCCTCGCTCCTACGCCTAGGCACGGCACATGTATTAAACAATCCAACTCATGCTTGCTCTCTCATTAAAGTGGTTGTGTAACCCCTCAAATGTGAGGGCAAAGTAACCTAACAATAAATATTTATCTTAGCAGAGAATCAAGGTTTATCGAATCAGTTCTTCTAGAAAACAAAGTCATTGGTACCTGCACACAAAACACTGGACAAATTTGTCCTCGACACGTCAATAAGGTTGTCAAGCTTCTTGCCTTTGCTAGTTACAAGATTCAATTGCATGGTATGGTAGGAATTAATAGATAGGAGTAGATAAAATAAAAAGAAATGATAAAGCAAGGACATAATATTTTTGGTAAAGTTTTAAGTACAAGAAGATAGACCCCCGGGGCCATAGGTTCACAAGTGACATTTCTCCAAGCATACAAGTGTGGTGTGGTGAATAAATTACATTTGGGCAGTGATTAAATTGCAATATCTATGTTTATGTGTCGGCGTTCTGGGAACGGGGGTCCCCAGACTTGCCTGCCTGCGGCCTGCGGCGTGGCTCAAAGGAGGCCCAGCATGGCCCATCTTCATCAACACAAGACTCAAGACCCTCGCGAGGGGCCAAGCCTCGCGGGGTGGACGACACGGCCCATCCTCAGGCGCAGCCTCCTCAGGCTGGCTCACGAGGAGGCGGAGAAATCAAGGCGGGGTACCTCGCGAGGTGCCCATGACGCAAGCCATGATGACTCAGGGCGCCAGGCGGGCGCTAGCGCGCGCAGCGTCCTTCTTTCCTCTTTGATGCAAAGGGGGCCAGCGCAGCCGCGGAGTACCGAGGCATCAAGCAAAGGTTGCCATTTCGGTGCAACGAGACCAGGACCAAGCAGACTACGAGATGGAGGTCACCATGGAGCCTAGCACGGCGTCACCGCAGAGCCTTTCGCAGGCGAAGACCAACTTTGGTCAGGATAAGTGTACTCGCTGTCCCCCTTCAAATTAGCCCGCCATTGTTGGCGCCCTTCCCACTCAATATTTTGGAAGAGGCCCAGTGCCTTTGCCTATAAATAGGACCGGCCACCCACGTAGCAAGGGGTTCGGTTTGTGGGTTGGTCCGGCTAGCAGAGAGGGTAAAAGAGAGGGAGAGAGAAGGGTGACTGAACTCCTCCTAGCAGTTCATCGCCCCAGTCAAGAACAGACCCTTGCGAGGCTGTTCTTCCCTATATTGTTCATCATCATCAGCCCCAAGAGGCAATCCACCCACCACACACTGGAGTAGGGTATTACACCACAATGGTGGCCCGAACCAGTATAAATCTTGTGTCCCTTATGCAGTTCCTTTAGTAGTTTAGATCTTTGCGAGACGGGGAGGTAGAAGGCGTGATTTCCGCGCGCACCCCAGTGTTCGAACCTTAAGGGTCTGCCGGAATCCGTGAATCCGACATTTGGCACGCCAGGTAGGGGGCGCTGGAATTCGGCTTCCTACCGCTCCGCCCCCCGTCGCATCATCATCACCATGTCCGGCGATCAGGCGGGCAACCAAGGTCCATGGGTGGCGTGGCCCACCTGCGCGGCGCCGCCCGCCTCGGGCGGCCCCGCGCCCCAGGCAGCTCGCGGTCCGTAGGGCGCTGCAGGCCATGGGCGACGCGGACAGGCCTCCGCAACCCTCACACCGCGGCAAGCGCGGTCGGCGGCAAGGGCCTCCAATCACGCCGCAACCACGACGCCGTACACCCGCCGGGAGTAGGCGAATTCAAGGGTCGCGCTCACGGTGGCCCGGGAGCTGCTGCGATGCAGACTGCTAGAGGGAGGCCACGGCGTGCTGCTGGAGCGGGTGGCGGAGCTCCTAGGCTTCGCCGCCTCGGGGGCTCACCCCTTCTCCACCCAGCTCCCATCTCAAGCCCAGAGCGACCCGCGCGGGGGCTCCCCACGCGCCCGCGGACTCCAAGGCTACTCTGACACCAGCGAAGCTGTCAGCACCAGACCGGCGGCGGCGCTGCCCCCGCCCTCGGCCCGCGAAGAAGAAGGACTCGACGCGGCCCGCGGCCCCGGAGGGCGGCTGCGTCGCCGCCCTGCAGCAGGTATGACAGGAGGGACCGCGTGGCATGCGGGGCATCACGGCATGGCGTTCGGGATGACGGCGACGGAGGAATACGTGCCCCTCATGATGGACCAAGGACACCCTCACGAGAACGGACAAGGCTCGCTCCTCGGCCCAAGTTGGGGGGACGAGGCAATAGAAGCTGAGCCCTTCCAGGAGCCCCGGGACGAACCTGCTGGCCACGCTGGAGGCAACGATTATCGGGCACCGCTAATTCTTCAGGGGCAGGTATACACTAACCATGGATCGCAGGAGGTGCAGGTTGCCGCGGCAAGCAGCTGCCCCGCTCCCACAGTCTCCTACCCCTCGGGAGGAGGGCACAGGGGACTGCCGGAGAGGGGCCGGGATCCTACATCACCACCGCGGCGTTCGGAGCAAGGCGTTCTCAGGAGGTAGGCCCTCTGCTGGGGAGGTGCCCCAGGGCCTGCCCCTAGCAGAGGACCCATGGTCGTCGGGGGAACTGCTGGCGACCGCTCTACCCCATCGGGCGGCGTCCTGGGTTCCGGTCGTTGCTGATGGCACTAGAGTGTGGCGCAAGGCGGGGTCCTTGTCTGGCGATATGAAGCAAGGCCAGTACCTGTGAAGAAGGCCCAGTACCTGTGAAGCTCGCCGCCCCGTGACACTCTCACGTAATAATGAGTGGGGCTGTACACGCCCCGGAGTCTCAGGGGTGCCAGCCTCAGGCCCTGGGGCTCCCTCCCACGCCCAGTGGACAGCACTTAGCTCCGCGCTGGTGAGAAGATGTCCAAGACTAGATTAGGTGCCGGACGCGGCTTTTTGTCTACTTTTTGGCGCCTTTCCCTTTGGCTGTAGCTTTCCCCTCGCTGGATTTAAGTTGGATTTGAATTCGAGATTTGCGTGTGTTCGGGGAAGGGGTGCTTATTCTCGCTCGAGCCGTTTCTCGCGTTCTGGTTACCGCTTCGCCATAGCTGCCTCCCCTCGCGAGCCCCTCGCGAGTCCGGTCAGGCCTGGCTCTTGCGCGAATTGAATTGCTGCTGTTGCTCCCCCTCGGGAGGATCTTCGGGTGCCTGCGGAGGTTGCCCCGTTCTGAAAAAGGCCCAGAGCCTGTGAAGCAAGGCGAGTGCCTGTGAAGCTATCGCGTTCTGGAAAAGGCCCAGAGCCTGTGAAGCAAGGCGAGTGCCTGTGAAGCTATCGCGTTCTGGAAAAGGCTCAGAGCCTGTGAAGCAAGGCGAGTGCCTGTGAAGTCATTGCGTTAGGAAAAGGCCCGGAGCCTGTGAAGCAAGGAGAGTGCTTGTGAAGTCATTGCGTTAGGAAAAGGCCCGGAGCCTGTGAAGCAAGGCGAGTGCCTGTGAAGTCATTGCGTTAGGAAAAGGCCCGGAGCCTGTGAAGCAAGGCGAGTGCCTGTGAAGTCATTGCGTTAGGAAAAGGCCCGGAGTCTGTGAAGCAAGGCGAGTGCCTGTGAAGTCACTACGCTCAGGAGAAGGCCCAAAGCCTGTGAAGAAGGCCAACGCCTGCGAAGTTTTTCATCAGCAACGATCTCACATCCTGAGGACCCAGCTAGAGAGCACCCAAGGCGTCGCGCCCTCCTGCAGGCCGCCTCGGGGCCAGCGTGGGGCAAAGGTAAACCAGCCCACCGTCAGGCACGTGCGCAATTTGACTACTACTGATACGATGGACGCCAGTTTTTATATGAGGGGCTTCCCCTCCCAAAATGCTCTCACGACCGTCAGGCCAAACACCTGAGTTCTATTCATGCAGGGTAAAAGACCGGAGAAGTACATGGTTAGTCTGACAAATCCCCCAACGCATCCTCAGGGGCGCCTCCCGAGCTGTCGCTGGCATCACTGAATTCGCCCTCGTTGTCTGCGCCACCACCAGCGGCATCGGGGCCATCCACCAGACCGCCTTCATCGGCAGCCATGACCACGTCATCGTCATCCGAAGTGAAGGCTCGAATGAGAGCATCCACGTTGTTCTCCACCCAATCCGCCAGGTCGCCTCGGACGGCCTGGGGAACTGGGGCGATGGCGGCGTCAAAGTCGAAGTGGGGATCCATGTTCCGGAGATGGCTGAAGACACGGGAAAAGGCGCGCCCGAGCAGGGCGCGGCTCCTCTCCTCCACCAACCTGTCGGCCCTGACCGACCGAGCCTCCAGCTGCGTTACCACAGCAGTGAGGAACTGCAGGTTGCCGGCATAGTTAATCGTGTGCGGCTCGCCGACGGCTGCCTCACAGATGTTGCCCAAGGCTGCGTTAGCCCTCACCTTGAGCGTGGAGAGCATGGGGCCGTGCGCGTGCTCCAGGACTCGCCGCTGGCGTATTTCGTCGGCATTCTGGCGCTCAACGGCCTCAGCCTCTTCCATCCACTAGCGAAGATGGAGCACCTCGGCCTGGGAGGCGGCCAGCTCCTTTTGCGCTGCCTCAAGGGCGGCCCGGGAGACGTCGACCAGCCGCGTCGCATCATCCCGTTGGGCCCTCAGGGCTGCGGTTCTGCCCTCGGCTTCGACCCAGATCATCCCCAGCTTCCCCTCGAACTCACGCTCGAGGCCTTGGCGCGCCGTCGTCACCCGACGACAAACCTCCTCCAGGGCACGCGCTTCCCGCGCAGTGACATCGTCTTCCGCCTGCGTCACTAGGCGCTCCCTCGTCTCCAGCCGCTCGTACTCGCGAGTGTGTTCAGCGGCTTCCAGCGTCAATGCTTCTTCGCGCCTCTGGAGCTCGGCTGGGTCACCGGGAGCCACCCGCATCGACGCAAGAGCCAGCTCGCGCAGCTCCACCTGCTCCTCCAGTGAGTGGCACCGGGCCAGGAGCTCGCGAGCCCGCTCCTCCGCTGCCTCTCGCCATCGGTCAGCTCTCCGGGCCTCCTCGGTGGCCTGGGATCGGGCCACTCGAGAGGCCTCCAGCGACGCCTTCGCCTCTTCATCGTCGAGGTCGCGCTGATGACGCGCGAGGGCAATGGCAGCCTCCAGCTCGCTCCACCCTGCAGCCAGGCGCAGGCCCTCTGCTTCCAGGCACGCGTCTTCGTCAGCAAGCTCCTCCCCAAGCAAGTTCACCGCGTCGGTCGCTCTTCGAAGGAACCCTTGGCGGTGAGCGCGGCGCTCTCGTGCGCGCTCAAGCACGTCTTCCACACCATCATCCGCCCCAAGCAAGCGCCGGGGGCCGCGAATCATCATTCCTCCTCCGGGCAAGGGGCTGGGGGATGGCGCCCTCGCGATGGCCGGGCGCGTCGCACCAGAAGCCCGGCCTAGGGCCAGACCGTCTCCAGATGAAGGGCGCAGGAGGCGCCTCAACCAGTCGCAATCCCCGATCAGACGAGAAGCCCACAGCAGACTGGCTATTCCCCGAGAGGGCCCACGAAGGAAAAACGCGGGGAATGAAGGGCCGCGGTGCACCTCGGGATGGTCCACCCCTTCAGACGCCCTCACCACCAGGGCCGAGCTGCTCAGAGCATTTGAAGACAGTAGAGGGGGCGAAGCCAAGGGAGGCGGGACCTCTGCTACCTCCGCGAGCTCGGCCGGAAGAGGCCTGCAGAGCAAGGATCAGTGAAAGCAACAAGAGATTCAGGAGCCAGAGAGGAAGGAGACTTACTCGTCAGTGGCGGAGTACTTCCTGCGCTTCAGCATGCGACAAGGGAAGTCGTCACCCAGGGCCTCTCTCTTCCTCCGGAGGGCCTCAAAGTCCACGCGGAAGCGGCCCAAGAGAAGATCGCAAGGACCAACCTGCGGCGAGGACGGGGCATTAGAAGACGCGGCTGGGGGCTCGAAGGCCCCAGCCCCGGGCACTGGGATCGCTGCTTGCCATCTTCAGCCGCAGCAGCACGGGTCCCAGGAGCCGTCCCCTTGCGAGCATCACCCGGCGCTGCCATCTCATCAGGAGCCCCCTCAGCCTCCGGCGCCTCCTGCCTCCCTGCCCCGCCACTTGAGGAGGAGCCGCCTTGGCCGGTTGGAAGGGCAGTCACCACCATTGGATTCTTGCGAGGTCCCTGGAGGCCGGCGGGGCGTAGTCCCCACTCATCAAAGACAGGCATCTGCTTCACGAAGTCGGCCCTGCTCTGGCAAAGATACAGCAAGGCCCCACCCTGCCGGACGTTGCCGGGATTGAGGTCCCCGGCCAAGGTCAAGAGCGTTGACTTCAGCACCGCGGGAGCCAGGTCTTCTTCCTGGAGCCTCATGTTATCCTCGCGCCCACGGAAGGCCCACATCCGGCGAGAGTGGCACTGCAGGGGAGCGACGCGGCACAACAGAAACTCCTTCACCACTTTGGGCGCTGTCACGCCAAGCTTCCTCAGGAGCGCGAAGCGGCTCCAGGCAAAGATGAGCCGGGGGCTCTTGAGCGTCTCCTGGCCCCAACCCGAATTGGGGACACCAGGCGAGGTCGGCTCCGATAGCAGGGGGCTAGGCACCCCTGCGTCCACGTACAACCACCGCTCGCGGAACCCAACCGCGGGCTGGGGGAGTTTGAAATCAATTCCAGAGGCCTCGGTCTCAGGCTCGGCAGCAAAGCTCGCGCATGCCCAGCGTTGGGTGGGGTCGACAAGACACAGCGAGAAGAAGTGGCGCAACAAGGCAACCGAAGGAGGGATGCCCACCATGGCTTCGGAAACAAAGGCGAAGACCGAAAGGAGGGTGATGGACTCGGGACTTAGATGCATCAAGTGGATCTGATAATGGGAGAGCACGACATTGAAGAAATCAGAGAAGGGGGGAACCAGACCCACCCACAAGGCGTCGGTGAAACATGGGACCTCGGTTGCTATCCTATTGATGGAGAAGTGGGATGTGGGCCAGGCCGTCGTCCTCCCGCACTCATTGAAGATGGTAGCCAGGGCCAAGCTGTCCCTGCCCAAGCACTCTTGATTGAGTACAGTCGACTGGCCGGCGGCAGGGACCACCGATGGCCGCGCACAAGATGGAGACATGGGTTTCTCCCCTCTCTCCTTCCTCGTCGGGGCCATGGCGATGGGAAGGAGGGGGAAGATTCGAGATCGGATTGGAGGCGGGAGCCGGCGTGCAAAGGAAGGAAGAACAGGGGACGCTCAGGCAATAGGAAGGGGAGTGGTTGTGTGCAACTACAAGTCTGCCTGGCAAGGCGCAGAATAAGGGAGCGTGGGAGGAACAGTGCCGCCCACGTCCCATCAACCGCCATGCGGCGCCCAAGGCCGCAGGCTGTTAGGGCCCGTGGCGCTTCGCCCTTGCCCTTTCGCCTCTCGGCGCGGCCAAGCCCATGCGCGCCTTGGGCCCGGGGGCTACTGTCGGCGTTCTGGGAATGGGGGTCCCCAGACTTGCCTGCCTGCGGCCTGCGGCGTGGCTCAAAGGAGGCCCAGCATGGCCCATCTTCATCAACACAAGACTCAAGACCCTCGCGAGGGGCCAAGCCTCGTGGGGCGGACGACACAGCGCATCCTCAGGCGCAGCCTCCTCAGGCTGGCCCGCGAGGAGGCGGAGAAATCAAGGCGGGGTACCTCGCGAGGTGCCCATGACGCAAGCCATGATGACTGAGGGCGCCAGGCGGGCGCCAGCGCGTGCAGCGTCCTTCTTTCCTCTTTGATGCAAAGGGGGCCAGCGCAGCCGCGGAGTATCGAGGCATCAGGAAAAGGTTGCCATTTCGGTGCAACGAGACTAGGACCAAGCGGACTACAAGACGGAGGTCACCATGGAGCCCAGCACGGCGTCACCGCAGAGCCTTTCACAGGCGAAGACCAACTTTAGTCAGGATAATTGTACTCGCTGTCCCCCTTCAAATTAGCCCGCCATTGTTGGCGCCCTTCCCGCTCAATATTTGGGAAGAGGCCCAGGGCCTTTGCCTATAAATAGGACCGGCCACCCACGTAGCAAGGGATTCGGTTCGTGGGTTGGTCCGGCTAGCAAAGAGGGTAAAAGAGAGGGAGAGAGAAGGGTGACTGAACTCCTCCTAGCAGTTCATTGCCCCAGTCAAGAACAGACCCTTGCGAGGCTGTTCTTCCCTGTATTGTTCATCATCATCAGCCCCAAGAGGCAATCCACCCACCACACACTGGAGTAGGGTATTACACCACAACGGTGGCCCGAACCAGTATAAATCTTGTGTCCCTTATGCAGTTCCTTTAGTAGTTTAGATCTTTGCGAGACGGGGAGGTAGAAGGCATGATTTCCGCACGCACCCCAGTGTTCGAACCTTAAGGGTCTGCCGGAACCCGTGAATCCGACATTATGACTATCATCTCATGGTATAATCTCGTATAGACATTATGTCTGTGATATGTAGACCGTTATCTAACTGCATCTACAACTAATATGCAACCCCAAGACCGGTATACAACATGCATCTTGGAGTATTAAGGTCCCTAGCAAACAGAGCATTGCAATAAGTATGATGACATAATGTAGGTACTAAAACTATCGTCCAAATGTGATAAAATCATTGTTTTATCCATAGTGGAAATAATACAATACACATCTTGTCCATTTCTGTCTCTGGAACATAGATCACTGCAAGATATGAACCAATCACAATGCATAACTCCCTTTAAAGAACTACCCATCAAACTTGGACAAAGAATACAAATAGATTGGAGAACATACAAAGCTATTTAATTATACAACAAAGAAACTTCAAATGATTCAATTAATTTCAATAAACGATCTGACCATAAAGTAACAATTCATCATATCCAACAAACACACCACCAATTACATCATATGGACCCCGATCATGTGAGGTAACTCATTGGAACTTTGTATTGAATCAAAAAGGAGGGAGGGTGTCATCTAGCTACTGCTATGGACCCTAAGGTCCTAAAGGAACTACTCACACATGGTCAGGGAAGCAACAAGGTTGACGAAGAAGCCTTCGGTGATGAATTCCCCCTTCGGCAGGATGTCGGAATAGGCTTCCAGATTGGATCTCCTAGGAACAGAAACTTACAGCGGCAGAAAAAATCCGAGAAAAATGGTACGAAAGGTTTCTTGATGTATGAAATTTATAGGCGGAAGAATGGATGGAAAGCGGTGGCCAAGGACCCCATGCGGGTGGCATCCAGGCTGCGCCACCTAGCCGCGGAGGGGCCTAGGGTGGCCCCTAGCCCCTCCTGACACTTTTTGCAACCGTCTGGACTAGGAAAATTCATATTAAATACTTGTCATATTTTGATCTTTGTAGATATGGATTTTCTAGAAAACCAAAACTTGCAGAAAACAACAGTTGTCTCTACGAACTAGATTAATAGGTTAGTCTAGAAACATAATATAAATTACTGTGAAAAGCATTCAAAAGTGATATTATAATAACATTAAACAATCAAAAATTATAGATATGTACGAGATGTATCATCATCGCAAGCTTAATCCCTGCTCGACCTGGTGTAGGTGGATGATAAAAAGATATTTTTTATGTAAAATACTACCTAGCATAATCTTGATCAATGATGTAGTGTGTTATGTGTTGGGTAATGTAGCATGCAATTTCAAAAAAAATCTTAAGCTCATGCAAGATCTATCTGGGAGATGCATAGCAACGAGACGGGGAGAGTGTGCCTACGTACCCTCATAGACCGAAAGCGGAAGCGTTATGTTAACGCAGTTGATGTAGTCGAATGTCTTCACGATCCAATCGATCCAAGTACCGAATGTACGGCACCTCCGTGTTCAGCACACATTCAGCTTGATGACGTCCCTCGAGCTATTGATCCAGTAGAGGGTCGAGGGAGAGTTCCTTCAGCACGACGGCATGGTGACGGTGTTGGTGATGTGATCCGCGCAGGGCTTCGCCTAAGCACTACGACGTTATGACCAGAGAAGTAAACTGTCGAGGGGGCACCGCACATGGCTAAGAAGCAACTTTTGTGTCTTTGGGGTGCCCCCTGGCCACGTATATAAAGGAGGGGGGAGAGAGGCCAGCGGCCAGGGGGGCGCGCCATGGGGGGAGTCCTACTTGGACTCCTAGTCCAAGTAGGATTCAAACCCCCCTTTCCTTTCTTCCACCGAAGGGAATAGGAAGGAGAGGGAGAGGGAAAGGGAAGGGGGGCGTCGCCCCCTCCTCCTTGTCCTATTCGGACTCTCAAGGAGCGGGGCGCACGGCCACCCCCACGGGCTTCACTCTCTCTCCCTTAGGCCCATGTTAGCCCAACACTCCCTGGGGGTTCCGGTAACCCCTCGGTACTCCGGAAAAATATCCGAATCACTAGGAACCATTCCGATGTCCGAATACTACCTTCCAACATATGAATCTTTACCTCTTGACCATTTCGAGACTCCTCGTCATGTCTGTGATCTCATCCGGGACTCCGAACAAATTTCGGTCACCAAAACACATAACTAATAATACAAATCGTCATCGAACATTAAGCGTGCGGACCCTACGATTTCGAGAACTATGTAGACATGACCGAGACACATCTCCGGTCAATAACCAATAGCGGAACCTGGATGCTCATATTGGCTCCTACATATTCTACAAAGATCTTTATTGGTCAAACCGCATGACAACATACGTCATTCCCTTTGTCATCAGCATGTTACTTGCCCGAGATTCGATCGTAGGTATCCTCATACCTAGTTCAATCTCGTTACCGTAAAGTCTCTTTACTCGTTCTATAATGCATCATCCCGCAACTAACTCATTAGTCACATTGCTTGCAATGCTTATAGTGATGTGCATTACCGAGAGGGCCCAGAGATACCTCTCCGATACACGGAGTGACAAATCCTAATCTTGATCTATGCCAACTCAACAAGCACCTTCGGAGACACCTATAGAGCATCTTTATAATCACCCAGTTACGTTGTGACGTTTGATAACACACAAAGTGTTCCTCTGGTATTCGGGAGTTGCATAATCTCATAGTTAGAGGAATATGTATACGTCATGAAGAAAGCAATAGCAATAAAACTAAATGATCATAATGCTTAAGCTAATGGATGGGTACTGTCCATCACATCATTCTCTAATGATGTGATCATGTTCATCAAATGACAACACATGTCTATGGTTAGGAAATTTAATCATCTTTGATTAATGAGCTAGTCAAGTAGAGACGTACTAGGGATACTCAGTTTTGACTATGTATTCACACATGTACTAAGTTTCCGGTTAATACAATTCTAGCATGAATATAAAACATTTATCATGATATAAGGAAATATAAATAACAACTTTATTATTGCCTCTAGGGCATATTTCCTTCAGCCTCCCACTTGCACTAGTGTCAATAATCTAGATTACATAGTAATGATTCTAACACCGATGGAGTCTTGGTGCTGATCATGTTTTGCTCTTGAGAGAGGCTTAGTCAACGGGTATGCAACATTCAGATCCGTATGTATCTTAAAAATCTCTATGTCTCCCTCCTTGACTTGATTGCGAATGGAATTGCAGCGTCACTTGATGTGTTTGGTTCTCTTATGTAATCTGGATTCCTTCGCCAAGGCAATTGCTCCAGTATTGTCACAAAAGATTTTCATTGGACCCGATGCACTAGGTATTACACCTAGATCGGATATGAACTCCTTCATCCAGACTCCTTCATTTGTTGCTTCCAAAGCAGCTATGTACTCCCCTTCACATGTAGATCCTACCATGATGCTCTGCTTGGAACTGCACCAACTGACAGCTCCACCATTCAATATAAATACGCATCCGGTTTGTGATTTAGAGTCATCCGGATCAGTGTCAAATCTTGCATCGACATAACCATTTACGACAAGCTCTTTGTCACCTCCATAAATGAGAAACATATCCTTAGTCCTTTTCAGGTATTTCAAGATGTTCTTGACCGTTGTCTAGTGATCCAGTCCTGGATTACTTTGGTACCTTCCTGATAAACTTATAGCAAGCCACACATCAGGTCTGTTACATAGCATTGCATACATGATAGAACCTATGGCTGAGGCATAGGGAATTACTTTCATTTTCTCTCTATCTTCTGTAGTGGTCTGATACGTCTCCAACGTATTTATATTTTTTTGCTTGTTCCATGCTATAATATTATCTGTTTTGGATGTTTAATGGGCTTTAATATGCATTTTATATTATTTTTGGGACTAACCTATTAATCGAATACCCAGTGCAAAATGTTGTTTTTTTTGCCTATTTTAGTGTTTCGTAGAAAAGGAATATCAAACTTAATCCAAACGGAATGAAACCTTCGCGGGGATCTTTCTTGGAACAAACGCAACCCAGGAGACTTGGAGTACAAGTCTGGAAGTATACAAAGCTTCCACGAGGCAGGGGGTGTGCCCAGGCGGGTAGGCGCACCCCCACCCTCGTGGGCCCAACGGAGCTCCACCGACCCACTTCTTTCGCCTATATATACTCTTATACCCTGAAAACATCCAGGAGACCCATGAAACCACTTTTCCACCGCGGCAACCTTCTGTACCCGTGAGATCCCATCTGGGGCCTTTTCCGGTGATCTGCCGGAGGGGGATTCGATCACGGAGGGCTTCTACATCAACACCATAGCCTCTCCGTTGATGTGTGAGTAGTTTACCACAGACCTTCGGGTCCATAGTTATTAGCTAGATGGCTTCTTCTCTCTCTTTGGTTCTCAATACAAAGTTCCCCTCGATGTTCTTGGAGATCTATTCGATGTAATACTCTTTTGTGGTGTGTTTGCTGAGATCCAATGAATTGTGGGTTTATGAACTTGATTATGTATGAATATTATTTGGTTCTTCTCTGAATTCTTATATGCATGATTTGATATCTTTGCATGTCTCTTTGAATTATCAGTTTAGTTTGGCCTACTAGATTGATCTTTCTTGCAATGGGAGAAGTGCTTAGCTTTGGGTTCAATCTTGCGGTGTCCTTTCCCAGTGACAGTAGGGGCAGCAAGGAACGTATTGTATTGTTGCCATCGAGGATAAAAAGATGGGGTTTATATCATATTGCTTGAGTTTATCCCTCTACATCATGTCATCTTGCCTAATGCGTTACTCTGTTCTTATGAACTTAATACTCTAGATGCATGCTGGATAGCGGTTGATGTGTGGAGTAATAGTAGTAGATGCAGAATCATTTCGGTCTACTTGACACGGACGTGATGTCTATATTCATGATCATTGCATTAGATATCATCATAACAATGCGCTTTTCTATCAATTGCTCGGCAGTAATTTGTTCACCCACCGTAATATATGCTATCTTGAGAGAAGCCACTAGTGAAACCTATGGCCCCCGGGTCCACTTTACACCATATAAGTTTCCAATCTATAGTTCTAGTTTACTATTTATTTTGCAATCTTTATTTTCCAATCTATACAACAAAAATACCAAAAATATTTATCTTATTATCTTTATCAGAATTCACTTTTGCAAGTGGTCATGAAGGGATTGACAACCCCTTTATTGCGTTGGTTGCAAGATTCTTGATTGTTTGTGTAGGTACTAGGCGCCTTGCGTGTAGTCTCCTACTGGATTGATACCTTGGTTCTCAAAAATAGAGGGAAATACTTACGCTACTTTGCTGCATCACCCTTTCCTCTTCAAGGGAAAACCAACGCATGCTCCAGAGGTAGCAATAAGGATTTCTGGCGCTGTTGCCGGGGAGATCTACGCTCAAGTCAAGACATACCAAGTACCCATCACAAACTCTTATCCCTTGCATTACATTATTTGCCATTTGCCTCTCGTTTTCCTCTCCCCCGCTTCACCTTTGCCGTCTTGTATGATTTGAGTCTTTGCTTTTTAGTTTACCGCAATCATCCTTGTTATACACACCTTTTGGGAGAGATACACATGAATCGGAATTTACTAGAATACTCTATGTGCTTCACTTATATCTTTTGAGCTAGATAATTTTGCTCTAGTGCTTCACTTATATCTTTTTAGAGCACGGTGGTGGTTTTATTTTATAGAAATTATTGATCTCTCATGCTTCATTTATGTTATTTTGAGAGTCTTTTAGAACAGCATGGTAATTTGCTTTGGCTATAAAATTAGTCCTAATATGATAGACATCCAAGATGGTATAATAAAAACTTCCATGTATAGTGCATTGAATACTATGAGAAGTTTGATACTTGATGATTGTTTTGAGATATGAAGATGGTGATATTAGAGTCATGCTAGTTAAGTAACTGTGAAATTGAGAAATACTTGTGTTGAGGTTTGCAAATCCCGTAACATGCATGTATGGTAACCGTTGTGTGACAAATTCGAAGCATGAGGTGTTCTTTGATTGCCTTCCTTATGAGTGGCGGTCGGGGACGAGCGATGGCCTTTTCCTACCAATCTATCCCCCTAGGAGCATGCACGTAGTGCTTGGTTTTGATGACATGTAGATTTTTGCAATAAGTATGTGAGTTCTTTATGACTAATGTTGAGTCCATGGATTATACCCACTCTCACCCTTCCATCATTGCTAGCCTCTTCGGTGTCGTGCATTGCCCTTTCTCACCTCGAGAGTTGGTGCAAAATTCGCCGGTGCATCCAAACCCCGTGATATGATACACTCTTTCACACATAAACCTCCTTATATCTTCCTCAAAACAGCCACCATACCTACCTATTATGGCATTTCCATAGCCATGCCGAGTATTATTCCCATGCAACTTTCCACCGTTCCATTTTTATGACACGCTCCATCATTGTCATATTGCCTTGCATGATCATGTAGTTGACATCGTATTTGTGGCAAAGCCACCGCTCATAATTTTTATACATGTCACTCTTGAATCATTGCACATCCCGGTACACCACCAGAGGCATTCATATAGAGTCATATTTTGTTCTAGTATCGAGTTGTAAGTTTTGATTTGTAAATAAATAGAAGTGTGATGATCATCATTATTAGAGCATTGTCCCGTGAGGAAATAAAAAAAGAGAAAGGCCAAATAAAAAAGAGAAGGCCCAAAAAATGAGAGAAAAAGAGAGAAGGGGCAATGTTACTATCCTTTTCCACACTTGTGCTTATAAGTAGCACCATGATCTTCATGATAGAGAGTCTCTTATTTTCTCACTTTCATATACTAGTGGGAATTTTCATTATAGAACTTGTCTTGTATATTCCAACAATGGGCTTCCTCAAAATGCCGTAGGTCTTCGTGAGAAAGCAAGTTGGATGCACACCCACTTAGTTTATTTTGTTGAGCTTTCATACATTTATAGCTCTAGTGCATCCGTTGCATGGCAATCCCTAATCCTCACATTGACATCAATTGATGGGCATCTCCATAGCCCATTGATTAGACGCTTCAATGTGAGACTTTCTCCTTTTTTGTCTTCTCCGCACAACCTCCATCATCATATTCTATTCCACCCATAGTGCTATGTCCATGGCTCGTGCTCATGTATTGCGTGAAAGTTGAAAAAGTATGAGAATACAAAAGTATGAAACAATTTCTTGGCTTGTCATCGGGGTTGTGCATGATGGGAGCATTTTGTGTGACGAAAATGAAGCACGGCCAAACTATATGATTTTGTAGGGATGAGCTTTCTTTGGCTTTTCTATTTTGAGAAGACATAATTGCTTGGTTAGTATGCTTGAAGTATTATTGTTTTTATGTCAATATTAAACTTTTGTCTTGAATCTTTCGGATCTGAATATTCATACCACAATAAAGAAAGTTACATTGAAAATTATGTTAGGTAGCATTCCACATGAAAAATTCTGTTTTTAGCATTTACCTACTCGAGGACGAGCAGGAATTAAGCTTGGGGATGCTTGATACGTCTGCAATTTATTTATAATTTTTTATTATTCCATGCTATTATATTATCTGTTTTGGTTGTTTAACGGCCTTTAATATGCATTTTTATATTATTTTTGGGACTAACCTATTAACCAAAGGCCTAGTGCAAATTGCTATTTTTTTTGCCTATTTCAGTGTTTCGCAGAAAAGGAATATCAAACAGAATCCAAACGGAATGAAACCTTCGCGAGGATCTTTCTTGGAACAAACGCAACCCAGGAGACTTGCAGTACAAGTCTGGAAATCCGCGAAGCTTCCACGAGGCAAGGGGCGCGCCTCCACCCTCGTGGGCCCGACGAAGCTCCACCGACCTACTTCTTTCGCTTATATACTCTTATACCCTAAAAACATCCAAGAGAGCCATGAAACCACTTTTCCACCGCCGCAACCTTCTGTACCGGTGAGATCCCATCTGGGGCCTTTTCCGGCGATCTATCGGAGGGGGATTAAATCATGAAGGGCTTGTACATCAACGCCATAGCCTCTCTGATGATGTGTGAGTAGTTTACCACAGACCTTCGGGTACATAGTTATTCGCTAGATGGCTTCTTCTCTCTCTTTGGTTCTCAATAGAAAGTTCTCCTCGATGTTCTTGGAGATCTATTCGATGTAATACTCTTTTGCGGTGGTTTGCTGAGATCCTATGAATTGTGGGTTTATGAATTTGATTGTCTATGAATATTATTTGGTTCTTCTCTGAATTCTTATATGCATGATTTGATATCTTTGCAAGTATCTTTGAATTATCGGTTTAGTTTGGCCTACTAGATTGATCTTTCTTGCAATGGGAGAAGTGCTTAGCTTTGGGTTCAATCTTGCGGTGTCCTTTCCCAGTGACAGCAGGGGCAGCAAGGCACGTATTGTATTGTTTCCATTGAGGATAAAAAGATGGGGTTTATATCATATTGCTTGAGTTTATCCCTCTACATCATGTCATCTTTCCTAATGTGTTACTCTGTTCTTATGAACTTAATACTCTAGATGCATGCTAGATAACGGTCGATGTGTGGAGTAATAGTACTAGATGCAGAATCGTTTCGGTCTACTTGACACAGATGTGATGCCTATATTCATGATCATTGCCTGAGATATCATCATAACAATGCACTTTTCTATCAATTGCTCGGCAGTAATTTGTTCACCCACCGTAATATATGCTGAGAGAAGCCACTAGTGAAACCTATGCCCCCCGGGTCTACTTTACATCATATAAGTTTCCAAACTATACCTCTAGTTTACTATTTATTTTGCAATCTTTATTTTCCAATCTATACAACAAAAATACCAATAATATTTATCTTATTATCTTTATCAGATCTCACTTTTGCAAGTGGCCGTGAAGGGATTGACAACCCCTTTATTGTGTTGGTTGCAAGGTTCTTGATTGTTTGTGCATGTACTAGGCGACTTGCGTGTAGTCTCCTACTGAATTGATACCTTGGTTCTCAAAAACTAAGGGAAATACTTACGCTACTTTGCTACATCATCCTTTCCTCTTCAAGGGAAAACCAACGCATGCGCAGGAGGTAGCAAGAAGGATTTCTGGCGCCGTTGCTGGGGAGATCTACGCTCAAGTCAAGACATTCCAAGTACCCATCACAAACTCTTATCCCTTGCATTACATTATTTGCCATTTGCTTCTCGTTTTACTCTCCCCCGCTTCACCTTTGCTGTTTTATTCGCCCGTTTTTCCATTCGCCTCTTTTTTGCTTGCCTCTTGTATGTCCGTGTGTTAGATCGTTTATTTGCCTTCATGGCTAGTTCTCCTTTCATTGTTAACACTCCCAATAATGAAGTTCTTAATTTTAAACAAAGGGAGGGAGAAAATCTAGAAGATGATTCGTATAGAATTTGCAATGCTCAAAATAGATCTACTAAAAAGCAATCTACTGATGTTCTTCTTCGCAATTTTTATGTAGGCATCACTCCTTGGTATAGATATGTTCTTGATACCATTACCAGAGGGAATTTCTTGGGTAGCCATACTTTTGATTCTTATAATGCTATGATAGATTTGTTAGGCCCACCACCTCTTTTGGTCAATGGAACCATTTTAACTTTGGAACATGTGATGCAAGGGCTTGATATTATTGAAAATAAAATTGCTATTGTAGAGTTAATTGAAAATTTGGATAAAAAGACCCACAACCAAATTACTCAATATGGATCTAAGGTAGGAGTTACTCTGAAAATTCTTAAGGAAAAGGAACCCATAGTCAATGAAAAGATAGATCAAGATTCCACTAGAATTGATAAACTTGAAGAGACTATTACCAGCTTGGGGTCCGCTTTTCTGCCATTAATAACACCTCAAATCCTCCTCCTACCAAATTTTCCAAACTTATCTATGTTCCTATAAATAAGGGTGAATCTTCTAGTAAGAAAAATGAAGATCTCAAATCAATAAGTGTTCACCCCGACTTTTTAGATATCATTAAGGAACCTTTTGCTACAAATGATTTTCTTTATTTCCTACCTAGCAGTTTGATCATTTAAAAAAAAGAACCTCCTAAGGGTTATAAGTGTTCAATTGAAGAATTGCATACCAAAGATAACGAATACCTGGATCTATCTTTGCCTTTATGCCTAGCTAGGGGCGTTAAATGATAGCGCTTGTTGGGAGGTAACCCAATTTTATTTATGTTCCTTACTTTTTGTTCTTGTTTAGTAATAAATAATTCATCTATCCTCTGTTATGATTGTGTTTTTTATGTTTTAATTAGTGTTTGTGCCAAGTAAAGCCTTTAGGATCTTCTTTGGCGATTGTTGTTTGATCTTGCTGGAAAAAAATAGAAAGTATGCGCTCACGAGAATAATTTTATTTTTTTACCAGAGAGCGATAAAATACCAATTCCAACTGCAGTAGATAAATATACAAACTATTTATGGCGTCCTAATTTTTCAGAATTTTTCGAGTTACAGAAGCATTCAAAACCTCCATATTGCTACAGACTATTCTCTTTTTGACAGATTCTGTTTTTCGTGTGTTGTTTGCTTATTTTGACGAATCAATGGCTAGTATCGAGGGGGGGGGGTATGAACCATAGAGAAGTTGGAATACAGTAGGTTTAACACCAATGTAAATAAAGAATGAGTTCATTACAGTACCTTGAAGTGGTGATTTATTTTCTTGTACTAACGGAGCTCATGAGATTTTCTGTTTAAGTTTTGTGTTGTGAAGTTTTCAAGTTTTTGGGTAAAGATTTGATGAATTTTGGAACAAGGAGTGGCAAGAGCCTCAGCTTGGGGATGCCCCGGAAGGCATCCCCTCTTTCGTCTTCGTCTATCGGTAACTTTACTTGAGGCTATTATTTTATTCACCACATGATATGTGTTTTGCTTGGAGTGTCTTGTATCATTTGAGTCTTTGCTTTTTAGTTTACCACAATCATCCTTGCTGTACACACCTTTTGGGAGAGACACACATGAATCGGAATTTATTAGAATACTCTATGTGCTTCACTTATATCTTTTGATCTAGATAATTTTGCTCTAGTGCTTCACTTATATCTTTTTAGAGCACGGTGGTAGTTTTATTTTATAGAAATTATTGATCTCTCATGCTTAACTTATATTATTTTGAGATTGTTTTAGAAAAACATGGTAATTTGCTTTGGCTATAAAATTAGTCCTAATATGATAGGCATCCAAGATGGGTATAATAAAAACTTCCATGTAGAGTGCATTGAATACTATGAGAAGTTTGATACTTGATGATTGTTTTGAGATATGAAGATGGTGATATTAGAGTCATGCTAGTTAAGTAATTGTGAAATTGAGAAATACTTGTGTTGAGGTTTGCAAGTCCCGTGGCATGCATGTATGGTAACCGTTGTGTGACAAATTCGAAGCATGAGGTATTCTTTGATTGCCTTCCTTATGAGTGGCGGTCGGGGACGAGCGATGGTCTTTTCCTACCAATCTATCCCCCTAGGAGCATGCATAGAGTGCTTGGTTTTGACGACTTGTAGATTTTGGCAATAAGTATGTGAGTTCTTTATGACTAATGTTGAGTCCATGGATTATACACACTCTCACCCTTCCATCTTTGCTAGCCCCTTCGGTATCGTGCATTGCCCTTTCTGACCTCGAGAGTTGGTGCAAACTTCGCCGGTACATCCAAACCCCGTGATATGATACGCTCTTTCACACATAAACCTCCTTATATCTTCCTCAAAACAGCCACCATACCTACCTATTATGGCATTTCCATAGCCATTCCGAGATATATTGCCATGCAACTTTCCACTGTTCCATTTTTTATGACACGCTCCATCATTGTCATATTGCCTTGCATGATCATGTAGTTGACATCATATTTGTGGCAAAGCCACCGCTCATAATTTTTATAAATGTCACTCTTGAATCATTGCACATCCCGGTACACCGTCAGAGGCATTCATATAGAGTCATATTTTGTTCGAGTATCGAGTTGTAATTTTTGATTTGTAAATAAATATAATTGTGATGATCATCATTATTAGAGCATTGTCCCGTGAGGAAAAAATAGAAAGGCCAAATAAAAAAAGAGAAGGCCCAAAAAAATGAGAGAAAAAGAGAGAAGGGGCAATGTTACCGTCCTTTTTCCACACTTGTGCTTCAAAGTAGCACCATGATCTTTATGATAGAGAGTCTCTTATTTTGTCACTTTCATATACTAGTGGGAATTTTCATTATAGAACTTGGCTTGTATATTCCAACAATTGGCTTCCTCAAAATGCCCTAGGTCTTCATGAGCAAGAAAGTTGGATGCACACTTAGTTTATTTTGTTGAGCTTTCATACATTTATAGCTCTAGTGCATCCGTTGCATGACAATCCCTACTCCTCGCATTGACATCAATTGATGGGCATCTCCAAAGCCCGTTGATTAGCCGCGTCAGTGTGAGACTTTCTCCTTTTTTGTCTTCTCCACACAACCTCCATCATCATATTCCATTCCAACCATAGTGCTATGTCCATGGATCGCGCTCATGTATTGCGTGAAAGTTGAAAAGTTTGAGAATACTAAAGTATGAAACAATTGCTTGGCTTGTCATTGGGGTTGTGCATGATGGGAGCATTTTGTGTGACGAAAATGAAGCATGGCCAAACTATATGATTTTGTAGGGATGAGCTTTCTTTGGCTTTGTTATTTTGAGAAGACATAATTGCTTGGTTAGTACGCTTGAAGTATTATTTTTTAAGTCAATATTAAACTTTTGTCTTGAATCTTTCGGATGTAAATATTCATGCCACAATAAATAAAATTACATTGAAAATTATGTTCGGTAGCATTCCACATCAAAAATTCTGTTTTTATCATTTACCTACTCGAGGACGAGCAGGAATTAAGCCTGGGGTGCTTGATACGTCTCCAACGTATTTATAATTTTTGATTGTTCCATGCTATTATATTATCTGTTTTGGATGTTTAACGGGCTTTAATATGCATTTTTATATTATTTTTGGGACTAACCTATTAACCGAAGGCCAAGTGCAAATTGTTGTTTTTTTGCCTATTTTAGTTTTTTCGGAGAAAAGGAATATCAAACGGAATCCAAACGGAATGAAACCTTCGCAAGGATCTTTCTTGGAACAAACGCAACCCAAGAGACTTGCAGTACAAGTCTGGAAGTCCGCGAAGCTTCCACGAGGCAGGGGGCCCGCCCAGGGGGTAGGCGCGCCCCCACCCTCGTGGGCCCCATGGAGCTCCACCGACCTACTTCTTTCGCATATATACTCTTATACCCTAAAAACATCCAGCAGAGCCACGAAAACACTTTTCCACCGCCGCAACCTTCTGTACCCGTGAGATCCCATATGGGGCCTTTTCCGGCGATATGCCGGAGGGGGATTCAATCACGGAGGGTGTCGGTGTCAAAACCGGCGGATCTCGGGTGGGGGGTCCCGAACTGTGCGTCTAAGGCGGATGGTAACAGGAGGCAGGGGACACTATGTTTTGCCCAGGTTCGGGCCCTCTTGATGGAGGTAAAACCCTACGTCCTGCTTGATTATTCTTGATAGTATGAGTAGTACAAGAGTTGATCTACCACGAGATCGGAGAGGCTAAACCCTAGAAGTTAGCCTATGGTATGATTGTTGTTGTCCTACGGACTAAAACCCTCTGGTTTATATAGACACCGAAGGGGGCTAGGGTTACACAAGGTCGGTTACAAAGGAGGAGATATACATATCCGTATTGCCTAGCTTGCCTTCCACGCCAAGTAGAGTCCGATCCGGACACGGGACGAAGTCTTCAATCTCGTATCTTCATAGTCCATCAGTCCGGCCAAAGGATATAATCCGGCTGTCCGGATACCCCCTAATCCAGGACTCCCTTAGTAGCCCCCGAACCAGGCTTCAATGACGATGAGTCCGACGCGCAGTGTTGTCTTCGGCATTGCAAGGCGGGTTCTTCTCCAAATTTCGAACGTTTGTTAAGCAGTGCCCGGACCCATAAATATTGGACCTCTTGGCTTCTGTGCCCAATAAGGGCTATCTCCCACGCGTCGAATGAATACGAGGCGCCAGGACGTTTTTACATTCGCCCCTAGCCATATAAATAAATTGTCTATTAAAGGGATGGGGATTCTTAGATCCAATCCATATCATCCTCCCCCAGCGAGAATTCATTAGAGCGCGCTTCAGAAAAATCCACTCCAACATGGCCAACCTCCGTAGCTCCTCCTCCCGCCCCCGTAGCCCTAAGCCCGGTGATCGGGAGAGGTGTTCAGTCCCACACAGTCGATTAGTTGAACTGCAGACTAAGGGATTTCTCCCTCCAGCGTATATGGTTCCCGTCCGAGCCGGGCTCGCCACCTACAATGGAAGGGAGCTAGTGGAGAGCTTCCCCATCCCCTCTACGGTGGAGCGGGTATGCCTTGCTCCTTATTTATTAAGGGGACTCAGATTTCCAATTCACCCGTTCCTCCGCGGGCTCCTAGAGTTTTACGGCCTCCAACTGCATAATTTGACCCCTGCTTCCATATTACACATTGCCGGCTATGTTGCCCTTTGCGAGTTATTCTTGGGCTGCGAGGCTCATTTCAAGCTGTGGAAAAGGTTATTTTGCCTCGTCTCCCGCACACAGAAGGGGTCACTTTATCAAGTGGGCGGAGCTGAAATATGGCGCGTTGCCAAAACCGGATACCTGTCCGGTACTCCGAAGAAGACTGGCCTTTAGAATGGTTTTATATGGAGGACGTCCCCCTTCCGAACCCTGTTCGGCGAGGTCTTCCTGAGTTCAACAATGCCCCTCTGAAGAAATGCCGAAGTTGGTGCCCACGGAGCCCCCAGGAGGAAGACAACGGAGAAGTCCTTTACCTAATGAACCGGATTAAAGCGCTGGCTCAATCAGGATTGATAGTAATCGAGGTTTTGTCAATATGCATAATGCGGGGAGTGCAGCCACTTCAATATCGAGGGCACCCCCTATGGTGTTTTAACGGGGAAGACGATGCCACCTGTTGCGGGCTTAAGGGTCCGGACAACGCTGCCGCTTTAGCAAAAATTCTGTCTGATTTGTTCAAGGGAGAGGAAGAGGAGTTCGTACGCATCAAGCCACGGGATGGATTCTCTATGTACAACCCTCCAAGCTGGGTGAGTTATATCTCCCTACTCCCATTCTTCCCACATTCTTTGTCGTAGGTATTCACCTTGTCATTGTGCGACAGGAACTGCGAAAACCCATAAGGGAGGTCAACAACCCATCCCCACAACCAGAGGACCCTGACCGGGCCCTTGGTCCCAGACTCGAAGAAGATCCGGACATATCCGTGGAGCTGATAGACCGGCAGTTCTATCAATTAAGCTATGATGACGCCATGGTGGCCATTACGGCTGACTATCCTGGACTGCTTCCTGCGTCGCACGAAAGAAAAACCAAAAATCCCAACTCCAAAAACTAGGATCCCCTTTTAGACACTTCACCTACCATATACATATGGTGTTTTACAGGGAAGGCCTTCAGGACGCCGTGCCGAACCCGCAGCAACTCGCCAACAAGAGGCACCGAGGACGGGCAGGCTAAAAAGGAAGGCGGTCAGGACGGAGACGCGGGCACAGAGGTATGACAAAACCCTGCTCTGTGGTTGTCGTCTTTTTCGAGACGTAATGACGTCCATGTTTCTTTAGCAGAAAAAACACTCGCTGGAATGTGTCCGGGGAGGCTGCCGATCATGCTTCCACTAGTCGGGCTCCAGGACCGGACATAGAGGCGGAAGCCGACATGGCGCGGATGCCGAATACTCCTCCTACAGAGGATGCGGATAGACTATCCGCTACAAATTCAGAAGTGGAGAGTGCCATGAATCATACGCGTCGCTGAGCCGTACTCCTTGACGCTTGCTTCTCCCCAGAGGCATTTGATGCCTTCAATTTTGGAGACGCGTACCTCTGTGCTGCTCAAAATGGTCTAGTCAGAGCCACAGACCAGTATGTAAGGGATGTACGGGTAAGAAAATCTGACAATTATATGTATCAGTAGCCCCTAAGACTTGAAACAGTTAGCAGAACTGATTTAAGGATCATCTATTGTGCAAGTTCTTATAGAGAAGAATACTCGACTGTCAAAGGAGCTGGAGGAATGTAAGACCCGACTTCGGGCCGCCGTTGCCGCATTGAAGGAACCTAAAAAGTCCCCAGCAGGTAACATTTGTTTCAAAGAATGATAGGTACCATATAGCATGCGGCGCGGCTGCAGATCTAACAATAGATATTGTAGATGAATCCGGAGAGAATCCGGAAGACCAGCATGCCGTACGACAGCTAAAGGCTGGCGAACGCGTGCTGACTGAGGTCAGGCGGGAGAAAAACAATCTCCAAGACGCCAATACCAAGCTGAGCATGCAACTGAAAGATGTTCGAGCCCAGCTTGCGGATTCCGAGCAGGAGAATAAGCGGCTTCGACGTGGCATTTTCAGTAAGTGCTTGAACGAACCCTTAAAAAGGGGACGCCGGACAAGCCGGCTAACAGAGTTACGTCTGCAGGTATGCTGATGGGTCGTCCCGCGGAGGTGATGCACCGGTCTGCAGGTGATCTTCTATCCAAGCTCTCACAACTGCACGAACAAGTTTGGCAGGTGATGCAAGGTGTTGCCCAGGCCTTGTAGCCATCAGTTTCCCTGCCAGAAGGCATTGGAGAGCTTGCGGACAAGCTCAAGGGAGCACGGGGAGCTTCCGATTATGGAAGATATCGGCCTACCGTCAAGGTGCCAGGGAAGCCTGGGCCATGGTGAATACGCGGTATACCAAGGCTGACCCAAACCACATGGCCGAGGTCAGACCTGTGGGGCCTGATGGGAAAGAGATCCCCGTTAGCTTAGTCTATGGTCAAGTAGAATTAGGCGCAAAGTATTCCCAACAGGATTGTAGGCTAGACTGCCTGTTGGATGGTATAGAAGAGGAATTTAGTCAGTCCACATGACTATGTAATTAAAGTGACATGTATAATGCCTTCTAGCCGGATTGTAAATCATTTGTCATGGCGGACCTTTTCGCTTCAACCTCGGGACCCGATAGTTCGGAGTGTGTCCGAATACCCGCTCAGTTATATAAGAACCGGGGTATGCATGGAGACCAGGCGTAGGGGTCATTAGTGCTTGAACAGACAAGTACCCAACTAGTTATGTTATATTACATGGGTAGTAAGAAACATCTTCCAGGGAGAATAGTTCTGTTAGGGGTTCCTTTCCCTGGGTACGCATGCCCTAAAGTGCATGTCCGGACTGTGATGGGAGACGCATGCAAAAACCTCTAGAGGCATATATGGGAAATAAATAAAAATCATCTTTTGTTCGCCGACCGAATATTCCCTTAAGAACGCTAGCTTTCGGCTTCACCCAGTCTGAGGTACACATCCGGCTGACTCGGCAGTAACAATCGTAGAGTTGCTCCCCTTATGCCCTAGCCGAATTAACGGGAATGTAGGGCATAAATAAAAGAGCCAGGCAACCCAGCTTGGCCAAAACTTAAGTCATATCGATGCATATAATGGTGAAGAAAAGGTACATGCGGAAGAATAACACATGTGCGGGGCATGAAGCCCAGATAGATAATTAAGCTTCTGTGTAAGAAGCCCCCAGGTATATAATGAGCGCGGTTAGCGTGTCTATAGTGTGCAAGCGAGGCACAAGGTGGCCCTTGAAGGCCTTGAGGAAGAATAAAAAGAAAGGAAGAGAAAAAAGACAGATAATGTATATGCAAAAAATGGACAGAGGAAGGAGACGAACATAGAGTCCGGTGCTAGGCGTAGAATCTTCGGAGCCTGGCTGCGTTCCATGGGTCCGGCTCAAGTCGATTATTTGATGCATCCCGCAGACGGTACGCTCCACTGGTCAGAACCTGGTCAATAATGAACGGACCTTCCCATTTGGGCTCAAGCTTGGTCTTTTTCTTCTCCGGCAGGCGTAGAACTAACTCGCCAACGTTATAAGTTTTGGCCCGTACTTCTCTGCTTTGGTATCTGCGAGCCTGTTGCTGATAGAATGCGGAATGAGCTTTTTCCACATCGCGCTCCTCCTCCAGGGTGTCCATACTGTCCTGCTGATCGAGCTTGGCTTCTCTTTCTCCGTACATGCGCACTCGAGGTGAGTCATGAATTATTTTGCAGGGCAGAACTGCCTCTGCGCCGTACACCATAAAGAAGGGTGTATATTCGGCAGTACGATTCGGCGTGGTCCGCAGCCCCCAGAGTACGGAGTCGAGCTCCTCTACCTAGTGCGTGTTAGACTCCTTTAAGGATCGCACTAATCTGGGTTTAATGCCGCTCATGATAAGACCATTTGCTCGCTCGACTTGGCCGTTGGTTTGTGGGTGATAGACGGAAGCATAATCGAGCTTGATGCCCATGTTGCTGCACCAGAGCTTTACCTCGTCGTCCGTGAAGTTCGTGCCGTTGTCAGTGATGATGTTGTGGGGGACACCATAATGGTGTACAACCCCAGATATGAAGTCTATCACCGGTCCGGATTTGGCCGTTTTAACAGGTTTGGCTTCTATCCATTTTGTGAATTTATCCACCATGACCAGTAAGTATTTTTTTCTTATGGGTTCCCCCTTTAAGGGGTCCAACCATGTCAAGCCCCCAGACCGCGAAAGGCCAGGTAAAGGGGATTGTTTGGAGGGCGGTGGGTGGCATATGGCTTTAGTTTGCAAAAAGCTGGCAACCGGCGCAGCGTTGGACCAAGTCATGTGCGTCTGCCCCGGCCGTCGGCCAGTAAAAACCTGTATGGGAGGCCTTGCTTACAAGGGCCCAGGCTATGGCGTGGTGGCCGCCGACTCCGGCGTGAATTTCTGCCAAAAGCTTCTACCCATCCTCTTCGGAGATGCACCTTTGAAGGACTCGGGTAGTGCTTTTTTTTATACAGCTCTCCCTCGTGGACCCTGTAGGCTTTAGATCGCCGCACTATGCAGCGTGCCTCATTTTGGTCCTTGGGAAGTTCCTGCCTAGTTAGGTAGGCCAAGAATGGTTCTGTCCACGGGGCAATGATGGCCATTATGACGTGGGCCGAATGTGTGATTTCGATGGCAGAGCCTCCGATTATGTCAGAGTGTTCGGTATCGGGTATTGTGGCCAGGTTTGGACTATTGTTACCGGTGTCCCCTTCCCATACCACGGATGGCTTAAACAACCTCTCCAAAAAGATGTTGGGGGGACCGCGTCGCGTTTTGCGCCGATGCAGGCGAGGATATCCGCCACCTGATTGTTTTCCCAAGCCACATGGTGAAATTCGAGCCCCTCGAACCGAGCTCACATCTTTAGGACGGCGTTTCGATAGGCCGCCATCTTCAGATCCTTAGCATCGAAGTCTCCATTTATTTGGGATATTGCGAGGTTCGAATCCCCACGCACCTCTAGGCGTTGAATGCCCATGGAAACTGCCATTCGAAGACCGTGTAGCAGGGCTTCGTATTCGGCTGCGTTGTTGGAGTCTGTATATAGTATCTGCAGTACGTATTGAACTGTATCTCTGGTTGGGGATGTCAGGACGACGCCAGCCCCCAGACCAGCCAGCATTTTGGAGCCGTCGAAGTGCATGGTCCAATTGGAGTATGCGCCGTACTCTTTAGGGAGTTCGGCTTCCGTCCATTCGATGACAAAGTCGGCCAATACTTGCGATTTAATGGCTCACCGTGGTTTGTATGTGATGTCGAACGGGAGGAGCTCAATGGCCCATTTGGCAATCCGGCCCGTGGCGTCGCGGTTGTTTATAATATCATTAAGTGGCACTTCCGAGGCTACAGTAATCGAACACTCTTGAAAGTAGTGTCGCAGCTTTCGGGATGCCATGAATACCGCATGGAGTGAGGACAATCGATACATAATATACCGGCTTTTGAAGAGGGAATTTATGTCCGTCCACTTCTCGTTCGACGACGAGCACTACGCTTACAACCTGATGAGTTGCCGCAATGTATAACAGCATTGGTTTGCCAATGTTTGGCATGGCCAGGATTGGGTTGGTTGCCAGTATGGCTTTTATTTCTTCCAATCCGGCTGTGGCCGCGTCCGTCCACTCGAAGTGTTCGGTGCGCCGAAGGAGGCGATAAAGGGGTAATGCCTTTTCTCCTAAGCGGGAGATAAAGCGGCTTAGAGCCGCCACACATCCAGTTAACTTCTGGATTTTTTTGAGGTCTGTTGGGGTAGCCAACTGTGACAAAGCTCGGATTTTGGCTGGATTAGCTTCAATTCCTCAACTGGAGACAATGAAGCCCAAGAGCTTTCCGGCTGGTACGCTGAAAACGCATTTTTATGGATTGAGCTTGATGTCGTATGTTCGGAGGTTGTCAATCTGAGCCTCAAGTCGTCTATTAGAGAGTCGACGTGTTTAGTTTTGACGACCACATCATCTACGTATGCCTCTACTGTTTTGCCGATTTGTTTCTCCAGACATGTCTGAATCATGCGCTGATATGTTGCGCCGGCGTTTTTGAGCCCAAAAGGCATTGTGTTGAAACAGAAGGGGCCGTATGGTGTGATAAATGCCGTTGCGGCTTGGTCGGACTCCGCCATCTTGCTTTGGTGGTAGCCGGAGTATGCATCGAGGAAACACAATGACTCGTGTCTTGTGGTGGCATCAATAATTTGATCAATGTGGGGGAGGGGGAAGGGATCCTTTGTGCAAGCCTTGTTGAGGTCCTTGAAATCAACGCATAGGCACCAGGATTTGTCCTTCTTTGGTACCATCACCAGGTTTGCTAGCCGGTCCGGGTGTTTTATTTCTCTAATGAATCCGACCTCCAATAAATTGGCTAGTTCCTCTCCCATAGCTTGTCTCTTAGGTTCAGAGAAATGTCGAAGAGCCTGCTTGACCGGCTTGAATCCCTTTAGGATATTGAGGCTATGCTCGGCCAGCCTGTGTGGGATTCCTGGCATGTCTGAGGGGTGCCAGGCGAATATGTCCCAATTCTCGCGCAGGAACTCTCATAGTGCGGCGTTCAAAGCGGGGTTTAACTGTGCCCCGATGGAGGATGTTTTTGTAGGGTCCGTTGGGTGGACTTGGAATTTGACTATTTCATCCGCTGGTTTAAAAGAGGTGGACTTGGATCTCTTGTCAAGTATCACGTCGTCCCTGTCCACTATAGAGTGTAGCGCAGTTAATTCCTCGGCCAAAAGGGCTTCGGATAATGCCTCGAGGGCCAATGCGGCTGTTTTGTTTTTGGCGCGGAGTGCTGTGTCCGGATCACTAGTGAGAGTGATGATTCCGTTGGGCCTGGGCATTTTGAGCTTCATGTACCCATAATGGGGTATGGCTTGGAAGATCGTGAATGCCTCCCGTCCTAAAAGGGCATGGTATCCACTACTGAACGGGGCCACTTGGATTGTAATTTCTTCGGACCTATAGTTCTCCGGCGTGCCGAATACCACATCTAGTGTGATTTTCCCAGCACAGCGTGCTTCACGACTGGGGATGATTCCTCTGAAGGTTGTGCTGCTTTGCTCAATGCGGTTCTAGGCTATTTCCATTTTTTGAAGAGTTTCTTCATAGATGAGATTTAATCCACTGCCGCCATCCATGAGTACTTTGGTGAGTCAAAAGCCGTCCACGATTGGACTGAGGACCAGTGCAGTTGGTGCTCGGGCTGTTCGGAATTTAGGTTCGTCACTGGCATTGAAGGTAATAGCCGTGTCACTCCATGGATTCATTGCTACCACGTGGCAGATTTCGGCGAGGCTGTGGAGTGTTCGCTTGCGCCTATTATTTGATGCCAAGGTTTCAAAGATTGTTAATACCGTATTGTTATCCACGGGATGGTGCTCTGTGGCATTTGGGATGAGAAGATCCTCACCACTTTTGGCCACCTGCCAGAGTATCCAACATGCTCTAAGGATGTGTGTTGGTATGGTATCCGCTGTACTATGAATTTTGCAGGGTCCGTTAAGCCATCCCTCCAATACGGTTCCATGCCCTGTAGAGGGTTTTTGTTTCTTTGTAACTAACTCGGGTGTCTTATGATAGTCCACCCTTTTACTTCGGACTGGGTGTATATTCCGAGCCGGATTATCCCAAAATTTCGTTTCGGTTTTCCAGGCGCTTTCCATCGCACAGTACTTTCGTACTATGGACGCCAAGTCAGCAAAGTGTGATATTTCACGGCGACTTAAGGCGTTAAGGATTCCCTTGTCCATGCAATTATTGCAGAAGAATAAGACTGCGCCTTCCTCGCGACAGTCCTTAACCTTGTTCATCACAAGGAGGAATCTGGCCCAATAGTGTTGTACTGTTTCATGGGGCTCCTGCCTGATGTGGGAAAGATCGTTTATGTCTGGGCGGGTGGGTGGATTTGAGTCCGAACCCCTACCCGATCTGAGACCAAGGGGCCGAGGAGTTTACAATCTTGGAAGTTCGGATTCCAGATTGTTGCCCGATTAGTCTGGCCCGCTGCCTGACTCTAGGTTCAGGGCTTGGGTGATGTCCTCCCGTAAACGAGTATCCGGCTCGGAGAGCTCAGGAATCCGGACATAGTTAGTCCTCAGGGTAGAGGAAAAATTGCCGCATTTTTCCTCCACCACCGTAATATGATGGGTGATCGGTGGAGAATTAATCTCCCTTTGATCAGGTTTAAGCCCAATCTGATCATAGTCTGTAGCGACTCCCAAGGCGGTGATACGATCCAAGAGCTCGTTTAGGGAAGAGAGCTCTATTAGATCCATCTGCTCAGCAAATTCCGAGCCGACGTGGAGACTGTTTTTGATGACCCGAGAAGTCATCGTCGGTGCAGCGGCCGAACTGGCGGTCATGATGAAACTGCCAAGCCGGAGAACTTGGCCGATAGCAAGGGCTCCTCCGGCAGTGATGTTGTTTTTAACAACGAGACGAGGCATCCTTCCTTACGGCGACGACACAGTGGAAATCTCAATGAAAGCACCACTATCGGTGTCAAAACCGGCGATTCTCGGGTAGGGGGTCCCGAACTGTGTGTCTAAGGTGGATGGTAATAGGAGGCAGGGGACACGATGTTTTACCCAGGTTCGGGCCCTCTTGATGGAGGTAAAACCCTACGTACAAGAGTTGATCTACCACGAGATCGGAGAGGCTAAACCCTAGAAGCTAGCCGAGGGAGTCCTGGATTAGGGGGTCTCCGGACAGCCGGACTATCTCCATTGGCCGGACTGTTAGCCTATGAAGATACAAGATTGAGACTTCGTCTCGTGTCCGGAAGGGACTCTACTTGGTGTGGAAGGCAAGCTAGGCAATACGTATATGGATATCTCCTCCCTTGTAACCGACCTTGTGTAACCCTAACCCTCTCCGGTGTCTATATAAACTGGAGGGCTTTAGTCCGTAGGACAACAATCACAACATACAATCATACCATAGGCTAGCTTCTAGGGTTTATCCTCTCTGATCTCGTGGTAGATCTACTCTTGTAACACCCATATCTTCAATATTAATCAAGCAGGACGTAGGGTTTTACCTCCATCAAGGGGGCCCGAACCTGGGTAAAACTTCGTGTCCCTTGCCTCCTGTTACCATCCGGCCTAGACGCATAGTTCGGGACCCCCTACCCGAGATCCGCCAGTTTTGACACCGACATTGGTGCTTTCATTGAGAGTTCCGCTGTGCCGTCGCCACAAGGAAGGATGTCTCGTCCCATCTTTAAAGACGGCACTATCACTGAGGGAGCTCTGGCTATCGGCCAAACTCTCCGGCTAGGTGGTTTTATTATGACCGCCTGTTCGGCCGCTGCGCCGACGATGACTTCTCGGGTCATTGAAAGCAATCTTCACATCAACTCGGAACTCGCCAAACAGTTAGATCCAATGGAGTTCTCTTCCCTGAACGAGCTCTTGGATCGTATCGCCGCCCTGGGAGTCGCTACAGACTACGATCAGATTGGGCCTAAACCCGATCTAAGAGAAATTAACTCTTCCCGGGTCACCCACCATGTTGCAGTGGTGGAAGAACAATGCGGCAAAACTCCATCTATCTTAAGTACTAGCTACGTCCGGATTCTCGATCCCCCCAAACCGGATACCCGCGGAGGGGATGACGTCACTCAAAGCCTGAACCCAGAATCAGGCAGCGAGCTAGATTTACCAGAAAACGTTCAAGAATCCATGCTTTCGAGTTCGGAAACTCCTTGGCCACTGAGCCTTAGATCGGGTGAGGATTCGGATTCAATACCACCCACCCACCCAAACATACGTGATCTATCCCAAATTAGGCAAGAGCCCTAAGAAACAGTACACCATTACTGGGCCAGATTCCTCCTGATCAAGAACAGGATAAAGGACTGCCGCGAGGAAGATGCAATTTCATTCTTTTGCAATAATTGCACGGACAAGGGAATCCTCAACGCCATAAGTCGCCGCGAAATTACAAGCTTTGCTCACTTGGTGTCCATAGTGCAAAAGTACTGTGCGATGGAAAGCGCCTGGAAAACCGAAATAAAATTTTGGGATAATCCGGCCCTGAATACAAACCCAGTCCGAAATAAAAGGGCGCATTAGCACAATACACCTGGGTTAACTACCAAAAAGCAAAAGCCCTCTATGGGGCAAGGAACCGTACTGGAGGGATGGCTCAACGGACCCTGCAAAATTCATAGTACAACGGATGCGATACCAACGCACAGCCTTAGAGCATGCTGGATACTCCGGCAGGTGGCCAAAAGTGGTGAGGATCTACTCCTCCCAAAAACCAAAGAGCACCACCCCGAGGATAACAGTACGGTCTTAACGGTCTTCGAGACCTTTGCGTCAAATAAAAGACGGAAGCGAACACTCCGCAGCACGTTCGAAATCTGCCACATAGCAGAAACAAATCCTTGGAGCGACATGGCTATTACCTTCAATGCCAGTGAAGAACCTAAATTCCGAACAGCCCGAGTAGCAGCCGCACTGGTCCTCCGTCCAATCGTGGACGACTTTCGACTCACCAAGGTACTCATGGACGGCGGCAGCGGATTAAACCTCATCTACGAGGAAACTTTTCAAAAGATGGAAATAGACTGGAGCCGCATTAAGCAAAGCAGCACAACCTTTAGAGGAATCATCCCTAGTCGGGAAGCACGCTACGCCAGAAAAATCACACTAGACGTGGTATTCGGCACGCCGGATAATTACAGGTCCGAAGAAATTACATTCCAAGTGGCCCCGTTCAGCAGCGGATACCACGCTCTATTAGGGCGGGAGGCGTTCACAATCTTCCAAGCCGTACCCCATTACGGGTACATGAAGCTCAAAATGCCCAGGCCCAACGGAATCATCACTCTTGTTAGTGATCCGGACATAGCACTCCGCGCCGAAAATAAGACAGCTGCACTGGCCCTTGAGGCACTATCCGAAGCCCTAGCGGCCGAAGAACTAACTGTGCTGCGCTCCACGGTAAACAGGGATGACGTGATACTCAATAAAAGATGCAAGTCCACCTCCTTTAAGCCGGCGGACGAAATAGTCAAATTCCAAGTCCATCCAACGGACCCTACTAAAATAGCTTCCATCGGGGCACAATTAAACCCTGATGTTGACGCTGCACTGCGAGAGTTCCTACACGAGAACTGGGATATTTTTGCCTGGCACCCTTCAGACATGCCACGAATCCCACGCAAGCTGGCTGAACACAGCCTAAATATCATAAAAGGTTTCAAGCCAGTCAAGCAGGCTCTTCGACATTTCTCCGAGCCTAAAAGACAAGCCATGGGAGAGGAACTAGCCAAGCTATTGGAGGCCGGATTCATCAGAGACATAAAACATCCGGACTGGCTAGCAAACTTGGTGATGGTACCAAAGAAGGACAAAACCAAGAATGTCGAAACTTTAGTAGACGACTTGAGGCTCACATTCGACAACCTCCAAACATATGACATCAAGCTCAATTCGGAAAAATGCGTCTTCGGCGTACCAGCAGGAAAGCTCCTTGGATTCATTGTCTCTAGTAGAGGTATTGAAGCTAATCCAGCCAAAATCTGAGCGTTGTCACAGTTGGCTACCCCAACAGACCTCAAACAAATACAAAAACTAACTGGATATGTGGCGGCTCTAAGCCGCTTTATCTCCCGCTTGGGAGAAAAGGCATTACCCCTTTATCGCCTCCTCCGCCGTACCGAACACTTTGAGTGGAAGGACGCCGCCACGCCCGGACTCAATGAAATAAAAGCCATGTTGGCAACAAACCCAGTCCTGGCCGCGCCAAACATTGGCGAACCAATGCTATTATACATTGCAGCAACTCATCAAGTGGTAAGCGCAGTGCTTGTCATCGAGCAAGAAGTGGACGGACCCAAATTTCTCATTCAAAAGCCGGTTTACTACGTTTCCACTGTCCTTACTCCATGCAAATCGTGGTACCCGCATTATCAAAAGATAGCATATGCGGTATTTATGGCATCCAAGAAGCTGCGACACTACTTTCAAGAGTGTTCGATAACGGTAGCCTTGGAAGTACCACTTAACGATATTATAAACAACCACGACGCGACAGGTCGGATTGCCAAATGGGCCATTGAGCTCCTCCCGTTCGACATAACTTACAAGCCATGATGAGCTATTAAATTGCAAGTTTTGGCTGACTTCGTCACTGAATGGACGGAAGCCGAACTCCCTAAAGAGTACGGCACATATTCAAACTGGATCATGCACTTTGACGGCTCCAAAATGTTGGCTGGTCTGGGGGCCGGCGTCGTTTTGGTGTTGCCAATAGGAGACACAGTTCAATACGTACTGCAGATAATGTATACGTACTCCAACAATGCAGCCGAATACGAGGCCCTTCTACATGGTCTCCGGATGGCAGTATCCATGGGCATTCAACGCCTAGAGGTGCGCGGGGATTCAAACCTTGCAATATCCCAAATAAATGGAGACTTTGATGCCAAGGATCCAAAAATGGCCGCTTATCGCAATGTCGTCCTAAAAATGACAGCCCGGTTCGAGGGGCTCGAATTTCACCATGTGGCGCGGGAAAACAATCAGGCGGCAGATATCCTCGCTCGCATTGGCACAAAACGCGACGCGGTGCCTCCCAACATTTTTCTGGAAAGGCTTTTCAAGCCATCCGTAGCATGGGAAGGGGACACCAGTAACAACAGTCCGGACCCGGCCAAAATACCCGATACCAAACTCTCTGACACAATCAGAGGCTCCGCCACCGAATAACACAATCAGCCCATGAAATAATGGCTATTATTGCCCCGTGGACAGAACCATTCTTGGCCTACTTAACTAGACAGGAACTCCTAGAGGACCAAAATGAGGCACGCTGCATAGTGCGGCGATCAAAGGCCTACAGGGTCCACGAGGGAGAATTGTACAAGAAAAGCGCTACCGGAGTCCTTCAACGGTGCATCTCCGAAGAGGAAGGACGGAACCTTTTGGCAGAAATTCATGCCAGACTCGGCGGTCATCATGCCGCAGCCCGGGCTCTTGTGAGCAAGGCCTTCCGTACAGGATTCTATTGGCCAATGGCTCGGGCAGACGCACAGGACTTAGTCCAGCGTTGCGCCGGTTGCCAGCTCTTTGCAAATCAAAGCCATATGCCACCCACCGCCCTCCGAACAATCCCCATTACATGGCCCTTTGCCGTCTGGGGGCTTGACATGGTTGGACCCCTTAAAGGTGGAACCAACAAGAAAAAATACTTATGGGTCATGGTGGATAAATTCACCAAATGGATAGAGGCCAAACCGGTTAAAACAACCGAATCCGGACCGGTGATAGATTTCATATCCGGGGTTGTACATCACTACGGCGTCCCCCACAGCATCATCACTGATAATGGCACAAACTTCACGGCCGACGAGGTAAAACTGTGGTGCAGCAAAATGGGCATCAAGCTCAATTATGCTTCAGTCTACCATCCACAAACCAACGGTCAAGTTGAATGAGCAAATGGTCTTATAATGAGCGGCATTAAACCCAGACTAGTGCGCTCCTTAACAGAGTCTGACACGCACTGGGTAGAGGAGCTCGACTCAGTACTCTGTGGGCTGCGGACCACGCCGAATCATAGTACCGGATACACACCATTTTTTTATGGTGTACGACGCAGAGGCAGTCCTGCCCTGTGACATAATTCATGACTCACCTCGAGTGCGCATGTACGAAGAAAGAGACGCCGAGCTTGATCGGCAGGACAGTCTGGACACCTTGGAGGAAGAGCGCGACATAGCCAAGGCCCGTTCCGCATTTTACCAGCAACAGGCCCGCAGATACCAAAGCAGAGAAGTACGAGCCAAAACTTATAACATTGGCAAACTAGTTCTCCGGCTACCGGATAAGAAAAAGAACAAGCTAGAGCCCAAATGGGAAGGTCCCTTTGTCATTGACCAAGTTCTGACCGACGAAGCGTACCGACTGCGGGATGCATCGACTAGTCGACTTGAGCCGAACCCATGGAACGCAGCCAGGCTCCGAAGATTCTACGCCTAGCACTGGACTTTATGTTAGTCCCTTCCCTTTGTCCATTTTCTGCATATGCGTCATCTGTCATGTTTCCCTTTCTTTCTTTTATTCCTCTAGGTCTTCAAGGGTCACCTTGTGTGTGATGACCCCGATTTAATCGTACACTAATCATACACGCAAACGTGTACGATCAAGATCAGGGACTCACGGGAAGATATCACAACACAACTCTACAAATAAAATAAGTCTTACAAGCATCATATTACAAGCCAGGGGCCTCGAGGGCTCGAATACAAGAGCTCGATCATAGACGAGTCAGCGGAAGCAACAACATCTGAGTATAGACATAACTTAAACAAGTTTGCCTTAAGAAGGCTAACACAAACTGGGATACAGATCGAAAGAGGCGCAGGCCTCCTGCCTGGGATCCTCCTAACTACTCCTGGTCGTCGTCAGCGGGCAGCACGTAGTAGTAGGCACCTCCGGTGTAGTAGGAATCGTCGTCGACGGTGGCGTATGGCTCCTGGGCTCCAACATCTGGTTGCGACAACCAGGTAGAAGGGATAGAGGGAAAAGAAGGAGAAAGCAACCGTGAGTACTCATCCAAAGTACTCGCAAGCAAGGAGCTACACTACATATGCATGGGTATCAAATGGAATAAGGGTATCATATGTGGACTGAACTGTAGGATGCCAGAATAAGAGGGGGATAACTAATCCTGTCGAAGACTACGCTTCTGGCAGCCTCCGTCTTGCAGCATGTAGAAGAGAGTTGACTGAAGTCCTCCAAGTAGCATCGTATAGCATAATCCTAACCGATGATCCTCCCCTCGTCGCCCTGTGAGAGAGCGATCACCGGTTGTATCTAGCACTTGGAAGGGTGTGTTTTATTAAGTATCCGGTTCTAGTTGTCATAAGGTCAAGGTACAACTCTGGGTCGTCCTTTTTACCGAGGGACACGGCTATTCGAATAGATAAACTTCCCTGAAGGGGTGCACCACATAACCCAACACGCTCGATCCCATTTGGCCGGACACACTTTCCTGGGTCATGCCCAGCCTCGGAAGATCAACACGTCGCAGCCCTACCTAGGCACAACAGAGAGGTCAGCACGCCGGTCTAAATCCTATGGCGCAGGGGTCTGGGTCCATCGCCCTTTGCACACCTGCATGTTGCGAACGCGGCCGGAAGCAGAACTAGCCCCCTTAATACAAGAGCAGGCTTACGGTCCAATCCGGCGCGCGCCACTCAGTCGGTGACGTCACGAAGGCTTCGGCTGATACCACGACGTCGAGTGCCCATAACTGTCCCCACGTAGATGGTTAGTGCGTATAAGCCAGATGGCCAGACTTAGATCAAATACCCAGATCTCGTTAAGCATGTTAAGTAACCGCGAACGCCGACCAGGGCCAGGCCCACCTCTCTCCTAGGTGGTCTGAACCTGCCCTGTCGCTCTGCCTCAAAGATCCACTCGTGGGTGCTCCTACGAGCCGACCCGTCTTTAGTCACCACATGTATCCTGTATAAAGTATAGTATATACCCGTGATCACCTCCCAAGTGATCACGGCCTGATAGTATAGCACAGCAGACGGACAAGGGTGTAGGGCCACTGATGGTAAACTAGCATCCCAAACTAAGCAGGTAGGATTGCAGGTAAGGGTATCAACAGTAGTAACAAGGACAGGCTATGCATCAGGATAGGAATAATGGAAAGCAGTAACATGCTACACTACTCTAATGCAAGCAGTATAGAGAAGAGTAGGCGATATCTGGTGATAAAAGGGGGGGCTTGCCTGGTTGCTCTGGCAAGAGAGAGGGGTCGTCAACCCCGTAGTTGTACTGGGTAGCAGCAGCGTCGGTCTCAGTGTCTATTGAGAGAAGAGGGGGGAGAGACAATAAATATTTAAGCAAGCAGATGCATAGTGATGCATGACATGACAAGTAACGGCGTTAGAGGTGCCCTAACACGGTACATGATGATACCGGTGAAGGGTGGAAACATCCGGGAAATTATCCCCGGTGTTTTGCGTTTTCAGCGAGAGGAGCCGGAGGGGGAAGTTGTGTGTTTGCTACGCTGGGGATGCGTGGCAGACGAACGGGCTGCGTATCCGGGTTCGTCTCGTCGTTCTGAGCAACTTTCATGTATAAAACTTTTTCATCCGAGTTACGGATTAAAAGATATGATTTTCTAAAGATTTTATTAATTTCTGGAATTTAATTAATTATTTAAATTAATTCGAAAAACAGATTAATGACATCAGCATGATGTCATGCTGACATCAGCAGTCAACAGGGTTGACTTGGTCAACCTGACCAGTGGGTCGAGTGGGACCCACCTGTCATACACTGTTTAGGTTAATTAGAGATTAGTTAATTTAAACATGATTAATTAACTTAATTAATTCTCTAATTAATTATTATTTTTAATTCATTTTTATTTTATTTTCTTTTATTTTATAAAACGTTCTGGGCGCTGGGGCCCGCGTGTAAGTGGCCCAGGGCCTTAACGGGCGCTGGGCGTTCGGGCGCAGGGGCTCACGGGCGCACGAACGGGCGCATGCCCGAGGGAACGGACCCGTGCGGTCCCGCTGGATCCAGCGGGGCAGCCGGCGGAGGCCACGGCGGGGCTTAGCCGGGGAAGGCTGGCGCGGGTGTGCGGGCGTTGTGGCCGGCGCCGGGGTGGTTGCGTGCGGGCACGCACAGCAGGCGGCGGGCGCGTTGGAGCAGAAGAGGGACGCGCGGTGACGGTGCGGTGGAGCGAGGCGAAGGGCGCGGGCAGGTGCGGTCGCGCGCGGTGGCGCGGCAAAGGACCAACAGAGGCGAGGCGCGGAACGCGACGAGGAAGCCAGGCCGGGGCGCGCGGGCCATGGTGGATGTGTGCCCTCGCGGGCACAGGGGCGAGGCCATGGCCGCGAGGCCAGCACAGGTGGGGGGGGATGGCCGCGAGGTGAGGACGTCGGGCGCGGGTGGTGGTCGCAGGGTGCGCGTGGGCGCGAGTAGGTGCGGTGGCGGGGCCGTGGCACGGCCAAGGCGCGGCCGGCAGATGCAGGCGAGCGCGCTCACGGGGAAGGGGGGTGGCAGAGGCAGTGCGGGGTCCGGCGGCTAGCGGCGGGCATGGGCCGTAGGCTCAGGCGACAGCGGGGTCGAGCAGGGGCCGGCGTGGCTGGGTGTGCGAGCACACGATGGGCGGGCGGCGAGTGCGTGTGACAATGGCGCGGCGCGGGAGCAGAGAGGGAAAGAGGGGAAGCTCACGGGGGGGTTAGTAGGGATTTCGGGTAGCGGACTCGACGGAGTTCGGGGAGGGCCGTTGGGGAGGAGGGGCGGAGAGGAGTAGTCCAGCGAGGGGGGGGGCGGCGAGCTCCGGGCGTCGGCCGGCGACGGCGACCTCCTCCGATCCCGATCCAATCGGGAGAGAGGGGGAGATATTTTGTGCGGGGACGGGGGAGTGGGGGTGTCGGTGGAGTGGGGCGAGGTGGTGAGCGGATAAGGGGGCACTGGGTGGCCGGCTGGGCCTGCGGCCGATTGGGCCGGCCAGCTAGGCCGAAACCCAGTGGGGGGGTGGTCTTCTCTTTTTTTTCTTTTTATCTAGTTTTAGTTTTCTGTTTTCTTTTCTGTTTAAACTCACTTTAAACCAATTAGTCATTTTATAAAAATATGTTGGCTGCACCATAATTATGATGCAATAATAGACATAGCCCGAACATTTTATTTTAATATTTGAAAACTTTTGTCGTTTGACTTATTTAGGATTTAAATTTGAAACGGTTTTGAATCAACCCGAGATTAATTACAGTGACAGAGGTGACGTGCCACCATTAACGTGAGATCACTGTAGCATGATTATCCGGGCGTTACATTGTGCCTCACTTGTACACTACAGAGGTGCTAGCCGCACTATCTACACCTGGGGGCTTCTTTCACATAAGCTTAAATTATTTACCTGGGCATCACGAACACATGTGTTATACTTCCGCATGTACCTTTTTTCACCATTATATGCATCGATATGACTTAAGTTTTGGCAAAGCTGGGTTGCCTGGCTCTTGTATTTATGCCCTATGTTCCCGTTAATTCGGCTAGGGCATAAGGGGAGCACCTCTGTGATTGTTACCGCCGGGTCAGCCGGACGTGTACCTCAGACTGGGTGAAGCCGAAAGCTAGCGTTCTTAAGAGAATATTCGGTTGGTGAACAAAAGATGACTTTTATTTATTAACCATATCTGCCCCCAGACGTTTTTACTGCGCTTCTTGTCACAGTCCGGACATGCACTTTAGGGCATGCCTACCCGGGGAAAGGAACCCTTAACGGAACTATTCTCTCTGGAAGATGTTTCTTACTACCCATGTAATATAACATAACTAGTTGGGCACTTGTCTGATAAAGCACTAATGACCCCTAGCCTAGTCTCCACGCATGCCCCGGTTCTTATATAACCGAGAGGGTATTCGGATACACTCCGGACTGTCGGGTCCCGAGGTTGAAGTGAAAAGGTCCGCCACGACAAATGATCTGCAATCCGGCTAGAAGGCATCATATATGTCACTTTACAATTACATAGTCGATTTGACTGGTTGAATTCCTCTTCAATCCCATCCAATAGGCTGTCTAGTCTACAGTCCAATTGGGAATACTTTGCGGCCAATTCTACTTGGCCGTACACTAAATTTATAGGGATCTCCTTGCCATCAGGCCCCACAGGTCCGAATTCGGCCATGTGGTTCGGGCCAGGCTTCGTGTACCGTGTCTTCACCATCGCCCAAGCTTCCATGGCGCCCTGACGGCAGGCCGATATCTTCTATATTCGGAAGCGCCGCCGTGCTCCCTTCAACTTTTCTGCAAGCTCTCCAAGGCCTTCGGGTAGGGAGACAGACGGTCACAAGGCCTGGGCAACACCTCGCATCACCTGTCGAACTCGTTCGTGCAACTGTGCGAGCTCGAGAAGAAGATCACCCGTCGAACTAGGCATCTCCTCGGCAGGACGACCTGTTAACATACCTACATACATAACTCTGTAAGTGAGCTTCCCGCTAAACTCTTTTTAAGTTCGTTCAAGCACTTACTAAATATGCCGCGCCGAAGCCGTCGATTCTCCTTAACAGAGTCCGACAGTTGGGCACGAACATCTTTCAGTTCCACGCCCAGCTTGGTGTTGGCATCTTGGAGATCATTTTTCTCCTGCCTCACCCTTGTAAGCACGTTCTCACCAGTCTTCAGCTGGTGTTTGAGCTGTTGCTTATCCAGATTCACTCCAGCGTCATCTGCAATTTTTTCGTCAGATTTGCATATAAAGCCACACTCTAATATGATACTTATCATTTGACAGATATGTTACCAGCGGGGGTCTCTTTGGGCTCCCCTGCGGCGGACAGTGCGGCCTGAAGTTGGGCTTTGCACTCTTCTAGCTCCTGGGACAGTTGAGTATTCTTTTCTGTAAGAACCTACATAACAAATGATCCTTAAATCAGTTATCCTAACTGTTTCAAGTCTCAGGGGCTATTGATATATATAATCATCAAATTTTCTCAACCGTATGTCTTTTACATACTGCTCCGTGGTTCTGGCTAGACCATCTTGAGCGGCACGGAGGTGCACGTCTCCCGAGTTGAAGGCATCCAATGCCTCTGGGAAGAAACAAGCATCACGAAGAACAGTCCGGTGACGCCTGTGGTTCATGGCACTTTCCACCTCGGAATGGGTGGCGAACAGTCTATCCGTATCCTCTGTCGGAGGAGCACTCGACGCACGCCTTGTACTCATTCCCACCTCTAAGTCTGGCCTTGGAGCCCGGCTTGTGGAGGTGCGATTGGTAGCCTCTCCGGGTATAGTCCGGCGAGCGCTCTTTTTCCTGAAAAGAAGGCATGGGCATTAGTATGCCTCTGTAAATTATGTCTCGTAATAAAAACGGCGCGCCATACCGCTGCCCGGTGCCTCAATCCGGACTGCGGATCTTTTCAGCCTGCCTGGCCTAGCGGCCCCTTGTTGGCTAGTTGCCACAGGCTCGGCCTTCTGCCCCGAGGACCTCCCCTGCAAAACATGGTTGTTATACAGCAATAAAAAGAGCACAAGTACGGATCCTTTTTTAAGTGCTGCGATTTCGGTCTCAGTCACCTATGAGGCTGGAACTAGCCCATGGTAATCGGTCGTAATGGCCACCAAGGTATTGTCATTACTCCCTTGGTAAAATACCCCATCGATCAGCTCTGTGGATATGTCCGGATCCTCCTGGGAGGCCGGGCCAAGGGACCGTCCAGGGTCCTCGGGCTGTGGGGGAGGGTTGTTTATCTCCTTTACTGCCTGGCGCAGCTCCTGCAATGAAATCGCTAGAATGAATACTTAAACTACGGGAATACAAAACGGATGGGTGAGAAAAATCTCCGCTTACCCAGCTCGGAGAATTGTACATGGAGAATCCGCCCTACGGGTTGACACGGAGGAATTCCTCCTCTTCTCCCTTGTACAAAGTGGACAAGATCTTTATTAGATCAGCTGCTGATCCAGGCCCTTTGCGGCTGTGGCGGGTGGCGTCATCCTCCCTGTTGAAATCCCACATGGGGTGGCCTCTATACTAGAGCGGCTGCACCCCCCACATAATGCATATAGCCATGACCTCGATCATGGTCAATCCGGATCGAGGTAAAGAGCTTATCCGGCTCATCAGATAAAGAATGTCCCGGTCGTCTTCCTCCAGGGGGCTCCGTGGACGCCAACTCTGACGCTTCTTCAAAGGGGCGTTGTCAAACTCTGGAAGGCCGATCCGAATAGGGTCCGTACGGGGGACATCTTCTATATAAAACCATTCTGAAGGCCAGTCTTCGGACGTCTTCTTTGGGGTCCCGGATAGGTATTCGGTCCCGGCGATACGCCACACTTCGGCTCCGCCCACTTGATATATTGCTCCCTTCTTAGAATGGGGCACCAGACAGAACAGCTTCTTCCATATAGCGAAATGAGCCTCACAGCCCAAAAGTAACTCGCAGAGGGCTACGAATCCCGCGATATGCAGCAGAGAAGCAGGCGTGAGGTTGTGCAGCTGGAGGCCATAGAACTCCAGAAGCCCTCAGAGAAATGGATGGATTGGGAATCCGAGTCCTCTTACTAGATAAGGGACAAGGCACACCCGCTCTCCCTTGGAGGGATTGGGACGGCTCTCTGCTTGCTCTCCGCCATTATAGGTGGCAAGCCCGGCTCGAACTGGGACCAGGTACGCTGGGGGAAGAAATCCCTTGGACTGAAGCATCAACAATTTGCTATGCAGGATGGAACATCTCTCCCAATCTCCAGGCTTGGAGCTAGGGGTGCGAGAGGAGGAGCTACGTCGACCGGCCATGGTGGAATGGATCTCTGTCGGGTACGCTCTAATGAAGACTCGGCAAGGGAGGATGATGTGATTTGGATCTAAATCCTCGTCTTTTTAAATAGGCGGCTCATTTGCGTAGCTAGGGGGGTAAATGTGAAAACACCCTGGCTCTTCACATTCGCTCGACACGTGGAAAGTGGCCATTATTGGGCGTGGAAGCCAAGAAATACAAACCATCACGAGGAACCGGACATTATTTCGACAGGTACACAGAATTTGGAGAAGGAAACTGCCTTGGAATGCCAAAGACAACTACGCGCTGGACTCATCGTCATTGAAGCCCGGTTCGGGGGCTACTGAGGGAGTCCTGGATTAGGGGGTCTCTGGACAGCCGGACTATCTCCATTGGCCGGACTGTTAGACTATGAAGATACAAGATTGAAGACTTCGTCTCGTGCCCGGACGGGACTCTACTTGGCGTGGAAGGCAAGCTAGGCAATACGTATATGGATATCTCCTCCTTTGTAACCGACCTTGTATAACCCTAACCCTCTCCGGTGTCTATATAAACCGGAGGGCTTTAGTCCGTAGGACAACAATCACAACATACAATCATACCATAGGCTAGATTCTAGGGTTTAGCCTCTCTGATCTCATGGTAGATCTACTCTTGTAACACCCATATCTTCAATATTAATCAAGCAGGACGTAGGGTTTTACCTCCATCAAGAGGGCCCGAACCGGGATAAAACTTCGTGTCCCTTGCCTCATGTTACCATCCGGCCTAGACGCACAGTTCGGGACCCCCTACCCGAGATCCGCCGGTTTTGACACCGACACTAGCCTATGGTATGATTGTCTATTATCCTACGGACTAAAACCCTCTGGTTTATATAGACACCGGAGGGGGCTAGGGTTACACAAGGTTGGTTACAAAGGAGGAGATATACATATCCGTATTGCCTAGCTTTCCTTCCACGCCAAGTAGAGTCCCATCCAGACACGGGACGAAGTCTTCAATCTCGTATCTTCATAGTCCATCAGTCCGGCCAAAGGATATAATCGGGTTGTCCAGATACCCCCTAATCCAGGACTCCCTCAAAGGGCTTCTACATCAACACCATAGCCTCTCCGATGAGTAGTTTACCATAGACCTTCGGGTCCATAGTTATTAGCTAGATGGCTTCTTCTCTCTCTTTAGTTCTCAATACAAAGTTCTCCTCGATGTTCTTGGAGATCAATTCGATGTAATACTCTTTTAAGGTGTGTTTGCCGAGATCCGATGAATTGCGGCTTTATGAATTTGATTATCTATGAATATTATTTGGTTCTTCTCTGAATTCTTATATGCATGATTTGATATCTTTGCAAGTCTCTTCGAATTATCGGTTTAGGTTGGCCTACTAGATTGATCTTTCTAGCAATGGGAGAAGTGCTTAGCTTTGGGTTCAATCTTGCGGTGTCCTTTCCCAGTGACAGCAGGGGCAGCAAGGCACGTATTGTATTGTTGCCATCGAGGATAAAAATATGGGGTTTATATCATATTGCTTGAGTTTATCCCTCTACATCATGTCAACTTGCCTAATGCGTTACTCTGTTCTTATGAACTTAATACTCTAGATGCATGCTGGATAGCGGTCGATGTGTTGAGTAATAGTAGTAGATGCAGAATCGTTTCGGTCTACTTGACACGGACATGATGCCTATATTCATGATCATTGCCTTAGATATCATCATAACAATGCGCTTTTCTATCAATTGCTCGGCAGTAATTTGTTCACCCACCATAATATATGTTGAGAGAAGCCACTAGTGAAACCTATGGCCCCCGGGTCAACTTTACATCATATAAGTTTCCGATCTATAGTTCTAGTTTACTATTTATTTTGCAATCTTTATTTTCCAATCTATACAAAAAAAATACCAAAAATATTGATCTTATTATCTTTATCAGATCTCACTTTAGCAAGTGGCCGTGAAGGGATTGACAACCCCTTTATTGCGTTGGTTGCAAGGTTCTTGATTGTCTGTGCAGGTACTAGGTGACTTGCATGTAGTCTGCTACTGGATTGATACCTTGGTTCTCAAAAACTGAGGGAAATACTTACGCTACTTTGCTGCATCACCCTTTCCTCTTCAAGGGAAAACCAACACATGCTCAAGAGGTAGCAATAAGGATTTCTGGTGCCGTTTCCGGGGAGATCTACGCTCAAGTCAAGACATACCAAGTACCCATCACAAACTCTTATCCCTCGCATTATATTATTTGCCATTTGCCTCTCGTTTTCCTCTCGCCCACTTCACCTTTGCCATTTTATTCGCCCCTTTTTTCCGTTCGCCTCTTTTTCGCTTACCTCTTGTGTGTCCGTGTGTTAGATCGTTTATTTGCCCTCATGGCTAATTATCCTATCATTGTTAATACTCCCGACAATGAAGTTCTTAATTTTAAACAAAGGGAGGGAGAAAATCTAAAAGATGCTTGGTATAGAATTTGCAATGCTCAAAACGGATCTACTAAAACCAATCTATTGTCATTCTTCTTCGCAATTTTTACATAGGCATCACTCCTTGGTATAGATATGTTCTTGATACCATTACCGGAGGGAATTTCTTGGGTAGACATACTTTTGATTCTTATAATGCTGTGATAGATTTGTTAGGCCCACCACCTCTTTTGGTCAATGGAACTATTTTAACTTTGGAACATGTGATGCAAAGGCTTGATATTATTGAAAATAAAATTGCCATTGTAGAGTTAATAGAAAATTTGGATAAAAAGATCCACAACCAAATTACTAAATATAGATCTAAGGTAGGAGTTACTATGAAAAATCTTAAGGACAAGGAACCCATAGTCAATGAAAAGATAGATCAAGATTCCACTAGAATTGATAAACTCGAAGAAACTATTACCAACTTGGGGTCCACTTTTTCTGGCGTTAAAAAACACCTCAAATCCTCCTCCTACCAAAGTTGCCAAATTTATCTATGTTCCTATAAATAAGGGTGAATCTTCTAGTAAGAAAAATGAAGATCTCAAATCTATAAGTGCTGACCCCGACTTTTTAGATATCATTGAGGAACCTTTTGCTACAAATGAATATCTTGATTTCCTTCCTAGCAGTTTGATCATTTGCAAAAACAAAGAATCTCCTAAGAGTTGTAAGTGTTCAATTTAAGAATTGCATACCAAAGATGACAATACCTAGATTTATTATTGCCTTTATGCCTAGCTAGGGGCGTTAAACGATAGCGCTTGTTGGGAGGCAACCCAATTTTAGTTTTGTTCCTTACTTTTTGTTCTTGTTTAGTAATAAATAATTCATCTATCCTCTGTTATGATTGTGTTTTATGTTTTAATTAGTGTTTGTGCCAAGTAAAGCCTTTAGGATCTTCTTGGGTGATTGTTGTTTGATCTTGCTGGAAAAAATAGAAAGTATGCGTTCACGAGAATAATTTTCATTTTTTACCAGAGAGCGATAAAATACCAATTCCAACTGCAATAGATCAATCTACAAATTATTTAGGTCTTCCTAATTTTTTAGAATTTTTCGAGTTACAGTATTTGAAACCTCCAGATTGCTACAGACTGTTCTGTTTTTGACAGATTCTGTTTTTCCGTGTGTTGTTTTCTTATTTTGATGAATCTATGGCTAGTATCGGGGGTATGAACCATAGAGAAGTTGGAATATAGTAGGTTTAACACCAATATAAATAAAGAATGAGTTCATTACAGTACCTTGAAGTGGTGATTTATTTTCTTATAATAACGGAGCTCATAAGATTTTCTGTTGAAGTTTTGTGTTGTGAAGTTTTCAAGTTTTGGGTAAAGATTTGATGGATTTTGGAACAAGGAGTGGCAAGATCCTAAGCTTGGGGATGCCCCGGAAGGCATCCCCTCTTTCGTCTTCGTCTACCGGTAACTTTACTTCAAGCTATATTTTTATTCACCACATGATATGTGTTTTGCTTGGAGCGTCTTGTATGATTTGAGTCTTTGGTTTTTAGTTTACCACAATCATCGTTGTTGTACACACATTTTGGGAGAGACACACATGAATCGGAATTTATTAGAATACTCTATGTGCTTCACTTATATCTTTTGAGCTAGATAATTTTGCTCTAGTGCTTCACTTATATCTTTTTAGAGCACGGTGGTGGTTTTATTTTATAGAAATTATTGAGCTCTCATACTTCACTTATATTATTTTGAGAGTCTTTTAGAACAGCATGGTAATTTTCTTTGGCTATAAAATTAGTCCTAATATGATAGGCATCCAAGATGGGTATAATAAAAACTTCCATATAGAGTGCATTGAATACTATGAGATGTTTGATACTTGATGATTGTTTTGAGATATGAAGATGGTGATATTAGAGTCATGCTAGTTAAGTAATTGTGAAATTGAGAAATACTTGTGTTGAGGTTTGCAAGTCCCGTAGCATGCATGTATGGTAACCATCGTGTGACAAATTTGAAGCATGAGGTGTTCTTTGATTGCCTTCCTTATGAGTGGCGGTCGTGGACGAGGGATGGTCTTTTCCTACCAATCTACCCCCAAGGAGCATGCGCGTAGTGCTTGGTTTTGATGACTTGTAGATTTTTGCAATAAGTATGTGAGTTCTTTATGACTAACGTTGAGTCCATGGATTATACGCACTCTCACCCTTCCATCATTGCTAGCCTCGTCGGTACCGTGCATTGCCCTTTCTGACCTCGAGAGTTGGTGCAAACTTCGTCGGTGCATCTAAACCTCGTGATATGATACACTCTTTCACACATAAACATCCTTATATATTCCTCAAAACAGCCACCATACCTACCTATTATGGCATTTCCATAGCCATTCCGAGATATATTGTCGTGCAACTTTCCACCGTTACGTTTTTATGACACGCTCCATCATTGTCATATTGCCTTGCATGGTCATGTAGTTGACATCGTATTTGCGGCAAATCCACCGCTCATAATTTTTATACATGTCGCTCTTGAATCATTGCACATCCCGGTACACCACCAGAGGCATTCATATAGAGTCATATTTTGTTCTAGTATTGAGTTGTAAATAAATAGAAGTGTGATGATCATCATTATTAGAGCATTGTCCCGTGAGGAAAAAAAGAGAAAGGCCAAATAAAAAAAAGGCCCAAAAATGAGAGAAAAAGAGAGAAGGGGCAATGTTACTATCCTTTTCCACACTTGTGCTTCAAAGTAGCACCATGATCTTCATGATAGAGAGTCTCTTATTTTGTCACTGTCATATACTAGTGGGAATTTTCATTATAGAACTTGGCTTGTATATTCCAACAACGGGCTTCCTCAAAATGCCCAAGGTCTTCGTATTTTGTCACTTTCATATACTAGTGGGAATTTTCATTATAGAGAGTCTCTTATTTTGTCACTTTCATATACTAGTGGGAATTATCATTATAGAACTTGGCTTGTATATTCCAATAATGGGCTTCCTCAAAATGTTACATCAACACCATAGTCTCTCCGATGATGTGCGAGTAGTTTACCACAGACCTTTGGGTCCATAGTTATTAGCTAGATGGCTTCTTCTCTCTCTTTGGTTCTTAATACAAAGTTCTTCTCGATGTTCTTAGAGATCTATTCGATGTAATACTCTTTTGAGGTGTGTTTGCCGAGATCCGATGAATTGTGGGTTTATGAATTTGATTATCTATGAATATTATTTGGTTCTTCTCTCAATTCTTATATGCATGATTTGATATCTTTGCAAGTCTCTTCGAATTATCGGTTTAGTTTGGCCTACAAGATTGATCTTTCTTGCAATGGGAGAAGTGCTTAGCTTTGGGTTCAATCTTGCGGTGTCCTTTCCTAGTGATAGTAGGGACAACAAGGCACGTATTGTATTGTTTCCATCCAGGATAAAAAGATGGGATTCATTTCATATTGCTTGAAATTATCCCTCTACATCATGTCATCTTGCCTAATGCGTTACTCTGTTCTTATGAACTTAATACTCTAGATGCATGCTGGATAGCAGTCGATGTGTGGAGTAATAGTACTAGATGCAGAATCGTTTTGGTCTACTTCACATGGACGTGATGCATATATTCATGATCATTGCCTTAGATATCATCATAACTATGCGCTTTTCTCTCAATTGCTCGGCAGTAATTTGTTCACCCACCATAATATCTGCTATCATGAGAGAAGCCACTAGTGAAACCTATGGCTCCCGGGTCTAATTTACATCATATAAGTATCCGACCTATAGTTCTAGTTTACTATTTATTTTGCAATCTTTATTTTCCAATATATACAACAAAAATACCAAAAATATTTATCTTATTATCTTTATCAGATCTCACTTTTGCAAGTGGCCCTGAAGGGATTGACAACCACTTTATCGCGTTGTTTGCAAGATTCTTGATTGTTTGTGCAAGTACTAGGCGACTTGCATGTAGTTGATAACCCACAAGTATAGGGGATTGCAACAGTTTTCGAGGGTAGAGTATTCAACCCAAATTTATTGATTTGACACAAAGGGAGCCAAAGAATATTCTCAAGTATTAACAGTTGAGTTATTAATTCAACAGCACGTGAAAGACTTAATATCTGCAGCAAAGTATTTAGTAGCAAAGTAATATGGAAGTAACCGTAACGGTGGCAAAGGTAATAGTAATAGTTTTTGTAGTGATTGTAACAGTGGCAATGGGAAAGTAACTAAGCAAAGATCTATATGTGAAAAGCTCGTAGGCATTGGATCAGTGATGGATAATTATGTCAGATGCGATTCCTCATGCAACAGTTGTAACATAGGGTGACACAGAACTAGCTCCAGTTCATTAATGTAATGTAGGCATGTATTCCGAATATAGTCATATGTGCTTATGGAAAAGAACTTGCATGACATATTTTGTCCTACCCTCCCGTGGCAGCGGTTCCTATTGGAAACTAAGGGATATTAAGGCCTCCTTTTAATAGAGTATCGGAACAAAGCATTAACACTTAGTGAATACATGAACTCCTCAAACTATAGTCATCACGGGGAGTGTTCCCGATTATTGTCACTTCGGGTTTACCGGATCATAACACATAGTAGGTGACTATTGACTTGCAAAATAGGATCAAGAACTCACATATATTCATGGAAACATAATAGGTTCAGATCTGAAATCATGGCACTCGGGACCTAGTGACAATCATTAAGCACATCAAAGTCATAGCAACATCAATCTCAGAACATAATGGATGCTAGGGATCAAACCCTAACAAAACTAACTCGATTACATGATAAATCTCATCCAACCCATCACCGTCCAGCAAGCCTATGATGGAATTACTCACGCACGGCGGAGCATCATGAAATTGGTGATGGAGGAAGGTTGATGATGATGATGGCGACGGATTCCCCTCTCCGGAGCCCCGAACGATCTCTAGATCAGCCCTCCCGAGAGAGATTAGGGCTTGGCGGCGGCTCCGTATCGTAATACGCGATGAATCCTTCTCTCTGATTTTTTTCTCCCCGAACGTGAATATATAGAGTTGGAGTTGAGGTCGGTGGAGCCTCAGGGGGGCACGAGATAGGGGGCGCGCCCCCACCCTTGTGGACAGGGTGTGGGCCCCCTGGTGTTGATTCTTTCACCAGTATTTTTTATAAATTCCAAAAATATTCTCCGTGAAGTTTTAGGTCATTCCGAGAACTTCCATTTCTACACAAAAATAACACCATGGCAATTCTGCTAAAAATAGTGTTAGTCTGGGTTAGTTCCATTCAAATCATGCAAGTTAGAGTCCAAAACAAGGTCAAAAGTGTTTGGAAAAGTAGATACGATGGAGACGTATCAACTCCCCCAAGCTTAAACCTTTGCTTGTCCTCAAGCAATTCATTTGACAAACTGAAAGAGATAAAGAAAAACTTTTACAAACTCTGTTTGATCTTGTTGATGTAAATATGTAAAGCCAGCATTCAAGTTTTCAGCAAAGATTATGAACTAACCATATTCACAATAACACTTAGGTCTCATGTTTACTCATATCAATAGCATAATCAACTAGCGAGCAATAATAGTAAATCTCGGATGACAACACTTTCTCAAAACAATCATAATATGATATAACAAGGTCGTATCTCGCTAGCCCTTTCTGAGACTACAAAACATAAATGCAGAGCACCTTTGAAGTTCAAGGACTGACTTAACATTGTAATTCATGGTAAAAGAGATCCAGTCACAGTCATACTCAATGTAAACTAATAGTAATGCATGCAAATGATAGCGGTGCTCTCCAACTAATGCTTTTTAATAAGAGGACGGTGACTCAACATAAAAGTAAATAGATAGGCCCTTCATAGAGGGAAGAAGGGATTTGTAGAGGTGTTAGCGCTCGATTTTGAAATAGAGATAAATAATATTTTGAGTGGCATACTTTCATTGTCAACATAACAACCGATAGATCTTGATATGTTCCGTGCTACACACATTATAGGCGGCTCCCAAATATAATGGTAAAGTTTATACTCCCCCACCATCAACAAACATCAATCCATGGCTTGTCCGAAACAATGGGTGCTTCCAACTAACAACAATCCTGGGGGAGTTTTGTTTGCAATTATTTTAATTTAAGCATGGGACTGGGCATCCCGGTTACCAGCCATTTTCTTGTGAATGAGGAGCGGAGTCCACTCCTGTTGAGAATAACCCACCTAGCATGGAAGATATAGACAACCCTAGTTGATACATGAGCTATTCGAGCATACAAAACAGAATTTCATTTGAAGGTTTAGAGTTTGGCACATACAAATTTACTTGGGACGGCAGGTCACTAGTGCAGAACCGGGCTATAGCACTGGTTTGTAAGGCCCTTTAGTGCCGGTTCGGTAACCGACACTAAAGTGTGGGGACTAAAGGCCTCCCCCCCTTTAGTACCGGTTCTGCATGAACCGGTGCTAAAGGGAAACCACGTGGCACGAGCCAGCTCCGGGGGCAGGGAGCCCTTTAGTACCGGTTGGTGACACCAACCGGTATTAAAAGGTTGGGGGGTTTTGGGTTTATGATTTATTTTTCATTTAATTTTTTGTTTTCCATTTAATTCTTTTTCGTTTGCCGGTATTTTACGATACTGCATATTGTACACGTTATGCATATATATAAATAGAATTTCGAGTAGAACCGATCATATATATATATATATATATATATCATCGAATGTCTCACAACCACCATTAATTCACACATACACACATGTATATATATACACACAATTAGCTAGCTATATACAATTTCTCCTAATTGGTGCCTTCGGAGCCAGTGGCATTAGCCTAATTGGTGCCTTCGGAGCATGATGACAATTGGAAGTGGTTCATGGGGGCGGTAGCGGGTAATAGTATTCTCCGTTCGTATCTATGACCTGGTCAAGAAAAAATCCCGCTATTTCCTCTTGAATTGCTTGTATGCGCTCCGTTGGTAGGAGCTTGTCCCGCACCTCTCTATACTGTTAAGAAGGAGATCAATATGCATGTGTATTAGTTGTCTGACTAGATATCGATAATGGTGTAAAAATTCTGAATAGTGTTCTGATAAACGTACCCACTCCTGTCTTTGAGATCTGCTCCTTTCGGACGCCATCATGCGAATGTTCTCGCAAACGTAGAATCCACACAGATCATTCCCCGGCGCCTGCTTCAGGGCCTTTACGAGAATGGAATTTGATCAGATAATAATTAATCAAGCATGATAATTAAAGAGATGGCAGCTAGCTAGCTAGTACTACTTAATTAATTACCTTGGGTCGATACCATTTCAGGTTTTGTTTCCATTGGCCTGGAGTGATGTTGATGAACTTTGCCCAAGCCCTGCCCGCTGACATAGAAAGTGAATAAAGGGGTTATTAAATAGTTGTTATCAGGAAATGGCGAACTAATTAAATAGGCCAAGATATAGTTAATAATGATTGAAATTACCTGTTTACTATCCCCTTCACGATGGTGTAGTCACTTTGTTTCTTAAGTAGTGAGTCCGGTACTTCAACTGTTCCTTCATCAACTTTAATGATTAACAAGATCCAGTGAAAACTGCATGCACACACGTTTGCATGTCTTAATTAAGCGGGCATATATATGTAAGCAAAAACATGTAGCTACCTAGTAAGCAAAAACAGAATTTGTAGTACAAGACAGTGTGACTCACAGGAAGTTGTAAGGAAGTAGTATATCTTCATTGTATTTGAGGCACTTGAAGAACTCTAGCATGCTTTCCTCTACACTTACTTGACAATATGTATCTAAGTTCCATGTGTATTCATTAATGGTATTTGGGTCAATGAACCCAATGACATAGCGTGCACCTTTTTTCATTTCATACATCTTCATCCTGCATAATACCACGGAAAAGAATATAGTGAGGATAATTACAGGTAATGATTGATCAAAATGATCAGTACAGCTAGCTTGAGACTTAAATTACAGAAAGAAATCACTTACAGACAATAGCAACTGACGATAGATTTGTAGAGTGCGTCTTGATTGTATTGCTGAAATAGTTCTGAATACTCAACGGACACAACTTTCTCATGGAAGTAATGATCCTTCTTGACATTCACCATGAGGGACTCTCAATTGGAAATGTTGGTAATGTTCACGTACCATTGATGCAATTCATACATTCTTGTTGGGAGCTTCTTGACCTCGTCTGGCTCGACCAAAGGTTGGCCCCGGACGTATTTCCGTTTTATTTCCTCCTCTCTAAGCGGAGACATGGGATCGATATCGAGGAGTTGTCCAACAGTGATCTTGAGCGTTTCAGCCTGCTCAATATGCTGCTCGGTTATTACCACATCTCCTAGCTGTTGAACGTAAATGGTTTGCCCACAATAATATTGGCCGCGCGTACTCTCATGTGTTGTTGGCACAACAAGCGGGGGGATTGATTGCGCCGCCTGTTCTCCCAGCTGGGGAACGGGTTTACCGCATTTTTTGCCAGCTGATTTGCTCGAGCTTGAGCTTGCCTCATTCTGTAGATGTGCTCGATTTAACTTCCAGAGGTGGCGCTCATAGTCTGTGTCAACAGGCTTGGGAGCTGGTGCTCTAGCCATACGAATGAAATGGTCAATCTTTTCCTCAGGAACTTTCTCCCTTGGCGGCGGTGGCGGTTTCGGTGCAAAATGGGCTTCCACATGGGCCTTCACTATGGCTGTGTTTTCCTCCTCAGACATGTCGTAAGGCCTCTGTGGAAGAGGCGCGAGGCTTGGGCCATATTGAAATCTTGCCTCCGCCTGTACCTCTCGTACTACCTCGACTTGTATCGCTACGCACCATAGCTGTGGCGGCTCTCTTCCGTGATTGTTGAGGCGGCGGAGACGGCTGACGTGGCTGAGTTGGAGGAGGAGGAGTGGCCTGAAGCTGTGTCGGACTTGGAGGAAGAGTGGTCTGACGCTGTGTCGGACTTGGAGGAGGAGTGGCCTAACGCTTTGCCGAACTTGGAGGAGGAGGAGTGGCCTGACGCATTGCTGGACTTGGAGGAGCGGGAGTCTGCTGACTCAGTGGCGGACTTCGACGAGGAGTCGGCTGACGCGGTGTCGGTGGCCTTCGAAAGATGATGCAATCCTTTCTCCATAGGATTATACGATGTTTGGCCTCTCCCAATGTGTGCTCCTTGTCACCTCCAGGAAGGTCAAGCTCTAGCCCCATATATTGGTCCACCACCACATCAACCAAGACACAAGCATAGCCCGCTAGAATTGGGTTGCAATGGAAGGTTGCCTCGGGGGGATTTGTAAAAGCAACGGCATCCGCCACCTTCCTGGATATGTTCTTCATTTCGAAGTGTAGCTTGCAGTTAGTGTTCTCCATGATGTCATCCACAGGGTAGCTATCCAGCAGTGCGTCGCCCGGGGCGGAACCCACGCTGCTTCTCGGCATGGATGGGACGGTGCTATCCATGCTGGATCATCCGCTAGCCGCTGCCGCTGCTGAGACAACCTTTGCTGGCTCAGTGAGTCGATCTGCTCCTACTGCCACTGGAATTTGACTGCCAAGTCCGCATGCGCTGATTCTAGGCCTTGAAGGTGTTCATAGTCCTGCTTCCTCTGCTCCTCCTCCATCTTCCTCTTCTTCTCCTCCGCAATCTTCCTTCTCGCACGTTTTCTATAGTCGGCGTTCCAGTCCGAAAACCCCTCATACCACGGAATAATGCCCTTGCCTCGCGCTCTTCTCGGGTGTTCAGGATTTCCTAGGGCACGCGTAAGCTCGTCGTTCTCTCTGTTGCGCTCGAACACCCCCGATCGAGCCTCTTCTATTGCAAAAAGTATCTTATCTTCGGCTCCGTTCAGACATGCCTTCTTTGAAACTAAGCCTGTCTTTGGGTCCAACTCCCCCCATGCGCATAGAACCAAGTCCTGCACCTGGGGGCCAGCTCAATGTAACTGGAGTGACACCTGCATCCTCCATATCTTTCTCAGACTTATCCCACTTAGGCATTGCCACCATGTAGCCACCTGGCCCCAGCTTATGGAACTTATCCTTTTTGTGGGATTGGCCTTGTTTATTCTCGACTGTTCCTTAGATAATTCTGATTCCTTGAATTTCACGAAATCGACCCAATGAGCACTTTGCTTCTCTAGTGTTCCCTTGAATACTAGAGTCTTCTTTCCTCCCTTCACGTACTGGGCCCATACACGTTTCTTGTGTTTGTTAAATGCAACCGCCATCTTCCTAAGAGCAGCGTCCTTGACTTTCTCCACATATGCATCTGTGAAATGACCTGGTAGGGTGAAATGTTCCATGAGAGTTTCCCAAAGCAGAAATTTTTGTTTGTCGTCGACAAAAGTAAGATCTGGACGTGGCTTTGCTGGCTCTCTCCATTCTTGAAGGGAGATCGGGAGTTGGTCCTTCACAAGAACTCCGCACTGACGAATGAACTTGTCCGCAATCTTCTTAGGTGCTAATGGTTCGCCATTAGGTTTGATGGCCTCGATATTCTACTTTACGCCCTCCTTCAACTTTTTGTTCGGGCCTCGTACTGTCCTGCTGCCTGAAGATTTGCTCGATCCGGATGGCTGAAAGAAGAAAGATCGATTCGTTAATATATCTTCAAGTCATTTAAAACATGTGATGATCACCAGATGCCTGCTTATATAAATATACCTCACCGGTCTTTGTTGTTTCAAGATCAACATTTTCTTCATCATGTTCATAGTTCATGACTTCATCAATTCGGTCGTGGCGATCGAATATCATATCACCCTCCCCAGTGTTGTTTAGATATTCGGAGCCGTCATAATCTTCTTCATTCTGATCATCATCTAGCCCGCGAGGATTGCATATGTTATTGAACAGGGTCTCTTCTCCTTGTCTGCCGGTATTGTCCGCCATAGCTTTTATTTAACTAATACAAAAGAAATATATTCAAATTACAATGCATGGATGCAATCAATTAATAAGTACAAACTGAATCAATCATAGTACATAATAAGCATCATCGAATATAATCTCGAATACGTCGTCTCGAATAATAGATATAATCTTGAATACATCATCTCGAATAATATATATAATCTCGAATAAATCATCTCGAATATTATATATCGAATACATCACCAGCTAGCTAGCTAATAAAGATCGAATACTAGAGAGCAATCTAGGCCACTCGCGGTTCCTGAGGCGCGGGCGATGGACAACCAAAGTGAAGGAACCATCACTGGATCATAGCTCGAGTGATCTCCCCAAAGAACCTGCCAGGTATTGGAGAACCTGACGTCCATAGCAGCCATGTAGCGATGGACGTGCTCGTCCTCCTCCCTGACATGACGATGTACCACCTCCGGCGGGGCCGGCTCCCTCCGCACCGAAATTGGCCCACGCGAACGCCACCAAAGGATATCAGGGTCGACAACGGGACCCGGGGCCGGGTTCCTCACCAAGCGTCGCGCCCCTGAAGGTAGTACCTCCCAGTGCCAGCCCGGCGGAGCCCAGTCCCGGACATGGGTCCTCTGAAGCAGGACGTCATCGCGAATGGGTCGACGGCGAGGTTGCGGGCTGGGCATCGTCGACAACAAATACTATATGCCGCAAAAGTAAAGTAACATTTTTTAAATGATGGATTGTGATTTCATATATGCGAATTCTAAATTTTATAACTAAAAATATAATAAACTAAAAAACATTGACCATATCTAAAACTAACATTTCTATAACAAATTTTTTCTTTAACATTTCTAACATTTCTATAACATTAATACAGAAAAAACTAACATTTCTATATATAAGTAACATTTCTATAACATTAATACAGAAAAACTAATAACAGCAAACTAAAAACTAAAAACAGAAAAACTATAAACTATAAACAGAACAAAAATTCTGTATGTGTGTGTATGTGTGTGTGTTGTGTGTGCAGGCGACGGTGCGGGGACCGGTGACGCCCGCGACGGCGAGCCAAGGCGATCGACGGCGCCGGTGGCGTGCGCGGCGTCTTTGATTAGAGGGAGGAGAGGGGGGACTGAGGCTCACAGCGCGGGCGAGGTCGAGGCGACGGTGATGGCGACGTGGGCCGGTGCGGGGACGGGGACGGGCCGGTGACGTGGACGGCGCGACGGGGGCGGCGCGACGAGGACGGGGGCGGCGCGGAGTCGACGGGGACGGCGCGACGGCGGCTGCAATGGCGTGGGATGGGGCGGCAGCGATGAAGCAGAGAGAAGTGGGAGGATATTGACGAAATTTCCGTAAGTGCTATATATATAGGAGGATCCTTTAGTACCGGTTGGATCCACCAACCCGTACTAAAGGTCAAATTTGGCCAAGCCAAGCGGCGGGAAGACCACACCTTTAGTACTGGGTGGTGGGTGGAACCGGTACTAAAGAAAAACCCTTTAGTACCGGTTCCAGCCACCAACCGGTACTAAAGGTGGTGCGCTGGCGCAGGTGCGGTGCGGCATGTTTAGTCCCACCTCGCTAGCCGAGGGGCGCCCGCACTGGTTTATAAGCCCCAGTGCGGTAGCTCTCTCGAGCTCCTCTCTTAAGCAGGCCTTCCGGGCCTACATCTGCTGCTATGCCCTGATGGCCCTATTGGGCTAGCGCGCCTGCATCCTGGCCCAATTAGAATTTGGGTTTCTAGTCGTATGCAGGCCGCTGTGGCCCAGTAGGTGGGCTATTTTCATTTAATTTTTTATTTTCTACTTTATTTATTTTTTTTATTTTTTTTTAGTTGTTTTTTGCTGTATTTAGAGTTTCTTTGTGAATATTTTTGCTTTAGGTACAAAAAAATAGAAACTTTCAGTTAGTGCCGGTAGTTTTCAAATTTGAATAGTTTAAATTTTGAATTATTTGAAATTTTTGTGAATCACTAGTTTGTGAATAACTTAACTTTAAAAATACATTTTTCAGTGATTCTTTTTTATTATGTTTAATATTAGTGTGTTTTATCATTATATTCATTTTGGTAATGCTTAGGTTATTTAAAAAATGAAATGCCTTTGTAACAGATGAGTTTTCATCCAAAACCCTGATAGTTCGAAAGAGATTGTCCATTTTTGTACACGAAGTGCATCCAGTTTTTGCCGTAACCCTCTCTACATTTTTGCACATGCTATGTGGGTGAAATTATGATGCCATGCCAAGTTTCAACCTTTTCGGAGTTCATTTGAAGTGTTTTTCAATTTAGCTGAAAAAAATTAGTAAATGCATGAAAGAATTTGTTTGCACATAAAATTTCTTTGCGTTTCAAATGCCAAAACACATAACTACCCTAACTATTACAGAGATTCCCTCCTAGGTGTGAAACACAAAAGAAAGTGATGATAGTGCAGCCGATCACATCCCAGATCTTTGGGTGTGAAACTTTTTCTTCACGTGTGTCCCTTTGCGCCGTAACCATGGAAAATCTTCATCATTTAATGGGATGCTCGGGTCAATATTCACTGTGAGTGGAGCAATTTCATCAAACTTTTCATAATCTCCTGACATGTCTGTCTTGTCATCCACTCCCACGATGTTTCTCTTCCCAGAAAGAACTATGTGCCGCTTTGGCTCATCGTATGATGCATTCGCTTCCTTATCTTTTCTTTTTCTCGGCTTGGTAGACATGTCCTTCACATAGAAAACCTGTGCCACATCATTGGCTAGGACGAATGGTTCGTCTGCATACGCTAGATTGTTGAGATCCACTATTATCATTCCGTACTGCAGGTCTTCCGTTACCCCGCCTCGTGTCATATTGACCCATTTGCACTGAAACAAAGGGACCTTCAAACCACGTCCATTGTCAAGTTCCCATATGTCCTGTATATAACCATAATATGTTTCCTTTCCCTTCTTGGTTGTTGCATCAAAGCGGACACCACTATTTTGGTTGGTGCTCTTCTTATCTTGGGCGATCGTGTAAAATGTATTACCATTTATCTCGTACCCTTTGAAATTCATTATATTCAAAGATGGTAACTGGGACAACGAGTACATGTCATCTTCAATAGAGGCGTCATGAATGGTACGTGTCTGCAACCAGCCGGTGAAACTCCTGGTTTGTTCACGTGTAATCCAGTCATCAGACCGCTCCGGGTGTTTGGAGCGTAGAAAATTCTTGTGTTCGTCCATATACGTTGCCACCAAGGCAGAATTCTGTAGAACTGTGTAGTGTGCTTCAGTGAGAGAATGTCCATCCATACATATTATTTGATCCCCTCCTAGCGTGCCTTTTCCATCCAGTCTGCCCTTATGCCGCGATTCAGGAACACCAATCGGCTTAAGGTCAAGAATAAAGTCAATACAAAACTCAATGACCTCCTCATTTTCATGGCCCTTGGAGATGCTTCCTTCTGGCCTAGCACGGTTATGAACATATTTCTTTAAGACTCCCATGAACCTCTCAAAGGGGAACATATTGTGTAGAAATACAGGACCCAAAACATTAATATCTTCGCATAGGTGAACTAGGACGTGCGTCATGATGTTGAAGAAGGATGTTGGGAACACCAACTTGAAACTGACAAGACATTGCACCAAATCATTCTCTAACCTTGGTATGATTTCTGGATCGATTACCTTCTAAGAGATTGCATTGAGGAATGCACATAGCTTCACAATGGCTAATCAAACGTTTTCCGGTAGAAGCCCCCTCAATGCAACCGGAAGCAATTGCGTCATAATCACGTGGCAGTCATAAGACTTTAGGTTCTGGAATTTTTTCTCTGCCATGTTTATTACTCCTTTTATATTTGACGAGAAGCCAGATGGTACCTTAATACTGAGCAGGCATTCAAAAAAGATTTCCTTCTCTTCTTTGGTAAGAGCGTAGCTGGCATGACCCTGATGTATTCCGTCTTTTCCGTGCATACATTGCTGGTCCTCCCGTGCCTCAGGTGTATCTTTTGTCTTCCCATACACGCCCAAGAAGCCAAGCAGGGTCACGCAAAGATTCTTCGTCACATGCAACACATCGATTGTGGAGCGGACCTCTAGATCTTTCCAATAGGGCAGGTCCCAAAATATAGATTTCTTCTTCCACATGGGTGCGTGTCCGTCAGCGTCAATCAGAACAGGTTGTCCGCCAGGACCCTTTCCAAAGACTACCTTAAAATCCTTGACCATATCATGTACATCAGCACCAGTACGGTGGCGAGGCTTCGTCTGGTGATCCACCTCACCTTTGAAATGATTTCCTTTCTTTCTTACGGCATGCCTGCTCGGAAGAAATCGACGATGTCCCAGGTACACATTCTTCTTACAATTAGCCAAATATATATTGTCGGTATCGTCCAAACAGTGCGTGCATGCGCGGTATCCCTTGTTTGTCTGTCTTGAAAGGTTACTGAGAGCAGGCCAATCATTGATGGTCACGAACAGCAACGCCTTCAGGTCAAATTCTTCCCCCATGTGCTCATCCCACGCACGTACACCTGTTCCATTCCACAGCTGTAAGAGTTCTTCAACTAATGGCCTTAGGTGCACATCAATATCGTTGCCGGGATGCTTAGGGCCTTGGATGAGCACTGGCATCATAATGAACTTCTGCTTCATGCACAACCAAGGAGGAAGGTTATACAAACATAGAGTCACAGGCCGAGTTCTATGGTTGCTGCTCTGCTCCCCAAAAGGATTAATGCCATCTGCGCTTAGACCAAACCATACGTTCCTTGCATCATCTGCAAACTCCTTCCCGTACTTTCTCTTGATTTTTCTCCACTGCGACCCACCAGCGGGTAGTCTCAACTTTCCGTCTTTCTTACGATCTTCTCTGTGCCATCGCATCGCCTTGGCATGCTCTTTGTTTTGGAACAAATGTTTCAACTGTGGTATTATAGGAGCATACCACATCACCTTGGCAGGAATATTCTTCCTGGGCCGCTCGCCCTCGACATCACCAGGGTCATCGCGACTGATCTTATAGTGCAATGCACCGCATACCGGGCAAGCGTTCAAATCCTCGTACTCACCGCGGTAGAGGATGCAATCATTAGGGCATGCATGTATCTTCTGCACCTCTAACCCTAAAGGGCAGACAACCTTCTTTGCTTCGTACGTACTCTCGGGCAATTCGTTGTCCTTTGGAAGCATATTATTTATCATTACCAGCAACTTTCCAAATCCCTTGCCAGATACACCATTCTCTACCTTCCATTGCAGCAATTCCAGTGTGGTGCCCATCTTTTTCTTGTCACCTACGCAATTCAGGTACAACAATTTTTTGTGATCCTCTAACATGCGCTGCAACTTCTTCTTCTCCAAATCACTTGCACAGTTTCTCTTTGCATCGGCAATGGCCCGACCTAGATCATCAACGGGCTCATCTGATGCCTCTTCTTCAGCTTCTTCCTGCATTGCCGGCTCAGCTTCTTCCCGCATTACCGGCTCAGCTTCTTCCCCCATTGTTGTATCATCATATTCAGGGAACCCATCATGGCCAGGATAGCTGTCGTCATCCTCTTCTTATTCATTGTCTTCCATCATAACCCCTCTTTCTCCGTGCTTCGTCCAAACATTATAGCGGGGCATGAAACCAAACTTAAACAGGTGGACGTGAATGGTTCTTGACTTAGAGTAATTGTTATCATTCTTACATCCAACACATGGACAAGGCATAAAACCATCCCGCCCGCTTGTTTGCCTCAGCCGCAAGCATAAAAGTTTGCACGCCATTAATGAACTCGGGAGAGCATCGGTCATCGTACATCCATTGTCGACTCATCTTCATTACACAACACCAAAAAGACCAAATTAATACAAGTTCATACATAAAGTTCATACAACACTTAAATGAAACAAACAAATAACTCTCTAGCTAAAGAATTTAAATGCAACAACATATGCGATCAAGATCGCAACTAAGGTAACAATTGATCCAACAGCATAATGATACCAAGCCTCACTATGAATGGCATATTTTCTAATCTTTCTAATCTTCAAGCGCATTTTCTCCATCTTAATCTTGTGATCATCGACGACATCGGCAACATGCAACTCCAATTCCATCTTCTCCCCCTCAATTCTTTTCAATTTTTCCTTCAAATCCTCGTTTTCTCTTTCAACTAAATTTAACCTCTCGACAGTAGGGTCAGTTGGAATTTCCGGTTCAACTACCTCCTACATACAAATATCTATGTCAACTTGATGGGCATAATATGTCATAAACACGAAATGCAACAAAGTTTTAAAAGAGAATATACCACATCCGAATCATAACCCGGATGAGGGCCGACGGGAACGGATATCAAAACCATGGCACTATGTATAACAAACAACGTATGGGTAAGATAATTATACGAGTAACTATATATCCAAATCACACAAACATCAATTTTTTATATAAAACATTCATGAACAAGAGGCTCACCACAAGGTGGTGCCGGCGACGGGACGTTGCGGGCGATCGACGGTGGTTACGACGGAGATTTAGAAGGCACAAATAAACCACACCTACATATGAAAACTAAGTGTTATTTTTGACCTCAAATTGCATAAAAATCAAATACTAGCACATCTATACCTATACTAATTATAGACTTCCAAGTAATTACCACGTTAATTAGAATTTATGAGCCATTAATCTGGTGGGTCCAAATTATAACGGTGTAGATCTTTCGGAAAGCTTCGCAACAGAAAAAAATAGGTATATGAGTCGTCCACCTTATAAGACCGCAAGGAAAGCAATCATAGTATCTCTTTCCTTCCACGAAAAACGTAGCCTCTCTTTCTCACGTCTCTCTCCCGATCTCTCATGTCGCTCTCCCTCTCTCATGTTTCTCTTCATCCCCACATGGAAAATTCTTCTCCTCCTATGGTCCTACCAAGAAATCGACCCACCTACCTCTTCTTATTCATCTCCTCCGCTCTATCCTCAACGATGAGGTATTTCAGTCTGAGATCACCTCCGTCTCAAGTGTATGCCCCTCCTCCCTGTCGGCGCTGTTGTAGATCCATTTGACTAACTCCCTCCAGTTATTATTTGTAGCAGTATTTTGGTAGTTTTCTTGCCCTGGAACCGATCTAGACCTGCTTGCCATAGCTAATGATCAAAGCCTTACCATCTCGCGGTTTCGCCATCCCATCCTGATTGCTCGAGATTGCAGCTGCCGCCTTTGCTATGGGCCTGGTATGAAAGAGCACCTGAAGTTAGATTTGTTTTTCTTCACATGTGGTGTTGTGGCACCAAAATTCAGATTATATGTTTGTTTGACCTAGCAATTGTCAGCAATTCAATCTACGTACAAGCTCCCCCTGCAGCCTCGCCCTCCCTCGCAAGCTCGATGCCGATGAGGTCTGAGGCTCGGCTTGCTGCGATCAAACTTCTTGGGCTGCAGCGCCTAGCAGGAGACCGCAACCCCGCAGTCTGAGGTACTCCTGGTCGTGGGGATTATCAAATGTTTGAACTCCTAGCAGGAGACCATGTCGATGCAATCTGAGGTATTTGCTGTCGTGGGGGTTTAAACTGATAGAATCCCGAAAAAATAGCTACGGTAAAATACTGGAGTCGGCCGATCATGACTACTGCCATGCCAGCTATCTCAAGTCAACATCTCATGTTATGGTCTAGCTATATCTATCGATGCCGTAGAGTACTCTCCGGGACACCACTGTCATTGCCAACACTGATGGGGTTCCCGGTGAAACCCCAGATGCATGAACTCACAAGAGACAATTGATTCAAGGTTGGTGTTCACGTGGTGTCAATTTTCTGGATTATGAGGATAGTGATTATGTTCTGACGCTGCTCTGTGTTTTCTCTTTTCAGTTCTCTCCTCGGCCATAAAACGCTTCAATTTAAATCACTAGATCAAGGTTTCCTGCATGTTGGACGTTGGGATGTAGCCATCCACGTTGTTGCATCATCACCTGACGGAACTCGAAGTGTCGAGCAGACTCGCGAAAGCCGGAAAGTAAGATTACATGCTCCTCTGCATGTCAGGCTACATCCTTTGTATTCAGATGAAGCCATATTTCCTACATGTTCAGAATTTCAGATGCAGCCTGTAATTTCGTCATCTTGGTTCATGTTCAACTAAGTTTACTTACAAGCTTAATCAGAAAATATTATATTTTCTTTTGTTTGCAGGCTTTGCGTAGTGGGAATTTCCACATAAATCTATTGCATTGTACAAGATAGACATGTGGCGTGTTCATAGAAAAGAAGTTTCCTCTCCTTGGTGCATGTATTCCTGTCACATCTCAGGCATGCTGTACACAACTCCATGTATGTACAATGTTTCTTTTTTTTTTCTCCTTGCACATAGTTTTTTAGTGTAATCATCGGAAGATCTATTAACATGTAAATGAAGTCATGCACCAAACAAAAACTGCCAGAAATAGTGGCCTTCATATTTTGTATATACTAATTATACCTTTTGAGATAAATATCAGATTGGACTATATAAAAATAAAAGGACTAGATCATGTATATGAAAGAGCGATGATGCATATTGGTTCATTTTATTGAAGTTGACCCAACACAAAAATGATTACAAAGATTAGCTAGGTGAGAAGCACACACCTGACAAATTACATGGGCGACGGCATAGAACTGACTCATTGTATTTTTAGACCATGCGCACTGCCTAACTGGTGACTTATTGATGCGTGCCTCATGTCAAGTTAAATTGGCTGAAGGATATAATGAACTAGGCACATATGCATGAATAAAGGACCCCCGGTTGGTAGGAGGACACTTTTGTAGGCATCTTGCCATTTAAAAAAATTAAGAGTAAAACACAAATGCGAGGTATATATATCTACGGCGTAAAAATTATTAGTTTCTTTAACCACTTATTTTAACAGTATCTATCGTAGCACATACAGATGTCAAACAATATTTCATGGTAGTGAATCATGATTGCTCTCATGAGTTAGGTTAGAAAAATATTTCTCGGTGCCTGTGCACCACGATTACTCTCATGGTTTAGGTTAGTATAATTTCTGGCTAATATTAGTAACAATGCTCCAATTCCATCTAATATTCAATATATTTGAAGTTAGAGCAAACATTGAATTTATAGTCCATGATATATATATATATTTGCCTGTATTCTTTTTTCATATATTTATGTGCTAATTTATCCTGCGATGGACATGAAAAGTTCCATACTGTAGAATCAGCGATCAAGCAAATTAATATATGAGATAAGTGGTACTACATATAATGCGGCAAATATAACAAAAAAGTAGTACAAAAAAAGGAACCAATTCTACTGTCCAAAATGTGAAGAAGAACCTAAGAAGACATGTCCAAGGTAAATTTGATAATATCTCATTATTCAGGCAGAAATTTATTCTGCACTAACCACATGTCCCATTTTATTCTTAGGTAGAACCTTAAGATAGAGATACATGATCTTATTGCAATTACGATTTGCACCGTGTTTGAGGCAGAAGCAAAACAATGATTAATCAATCTACATGATTCTTGATAGATTGTGAAGATTGTCATATACATAAGGAGTAAGTTGTACGCACATAAACCACACATGAAGGTAACAAATGAACAAGGCATTATACACAAAACAAGGCTGCACTTCTTGACGAGTATTAGCAAAGCCCGTTAGAAGAAACACAAGATATGAGGGCATTTATTTGATCACCTACTTTATATAATTATCTAATAATATATAATATAATTTACTTCCGAGCTAAAATAGAAGATGCAGTTTCTTATCAATTAGTATCTCATCTTTGTATCATTCATTTTTTTCAAATATATATGTCATCAACTTTTCTAAGCTACGTTTCCACAACTCATAAAATAAATCAATATATAACACATTACAGTGACAACAACATTGTCCCTTCGAGTAGGAAAATTGTGTCTGATAAAACAAGAAATAAACAATATAAATTAACTAGCCTGTGCGAATGCACGGGTTGACGACTAGTATATATAATTCCTCCCAAATTACTAAACTCACAAATCAATCACTATATAAAGCATTGCAAGAGCTAATCTAGCAATGAGAGATGAAAGGAAAAAGTTGCTAACCTTTGTGATCATTTGAATGGATGGGGGCCTTCAAATCTTGGCAAATTTTGGGCAAAATGTGTGATGAGCTTGAGAGGAAGAGGGAAAGAACAGAGAGGAGAGGGGAAAGGGGAAGAACATATCGAGCTCGGGTGGACGAAGGGTGTATGTAGGACGACCTTTAGTACCGGTTCGTGATACGACCCAGTACTAAAGGTGCTGGAGGGGCCCCGGACTGACAACATCCTGTCACCACTCACTTTAGTACTGGTTTGTGGCATGAACCGGTCCTAAAGGTTCACCACGAACCGGTACTGATGATGTCTGCCCGCCTAGTCGTTGGAACCGGCACTAATGGACACATTAGTGCCGGCTCAAATTCAAACCGGCACTAATGTGCTTCACATTTGACCTTTTTTCTACTAGTGGGTAGATACCGCATATAGGAAGGTATGGTGGACTCATATGGAATAACTTTTGGGGTTTATGGAAGTGGATGCACAATCAGTATTCCCTCTTAGTACAAGTGAAGTTAGTACAAGTGAAGGCTAGAAAGAGACTGGGAAGCGACCAGCTAGAGAGCGACAACAGTCATGAACATGCATTAAAATTAATCAACACTGAGTGCAAGCATGAGTAGGATATAATTCACCATGAACCTAAATATTGTGGAGGCTATGTTGATTTTGTTTCAACTACATGCGTGAACATGTGCCAAGTCAACCCACTCGAATCATTCAAAGGAGGATACCACCCTATCATAGCACATCACAACCATTTTAATAACATGTTGGCACGCAAGGTAAACCATTATAAACTCCTAGCTAATTAAGCATGGCATGAGCAACTGTAATCTCCAATTGTCATTGCAAACACGTTTCATTCATAATAGGCTGAATCAGGAACGATGAACTAATCATATTTACAAAAACAAGATAGGTCGAGTTCATACCAGCTTTTCTCATCTCAATCAGTTCATCATATATCATCATTATTGCCTTTCACTTGCATGATCGAATAGTGTGTATAATAATAATAGTGCATGTGCATTGGACTAAGCTGGAATCTGCAAACATTCAATACAAGGGAGAAGACAAGGTAATATGGGCTCTTTGTTAGATCAACAATAATGCATATGAGAGCCACTCAACAATTTCATCATTCCTCTCAACAAACTGATGGCGAACCATGGCATTATAATCTAGGTAAGCAGGAGGCAACTCAATATCATTTCCATATATGGGTATATCAAGATAATTAGCTACACGAGTTGCATAAATTCCACCAAACAAATCTCCACTTATACTGTTGTGATGAAACCTACATGCAACAATAGCCCCGAAGTTATATTGTTTATCACCTAATACGGCACTCTCGAGGACACTAAGATCTGGAATGCACATGTGACAAGTCTCGTCCTTACCGTTAATGCATCTACCAATGAAGAGAGCAAAATAATGTATGGAAGGGAAATGAATGCTCCCTATGGTAGCTTGTGTGATTTCTCTAGATTCCCCCATAGTAATACTAGCAAGAAAGTCTTTATATTCATATTTGTGAGGTTCACTAACATTGCCCCACTACGGAGGTTTACAAGCAATACTAAAATCTTCTAGATCCATGGTATATGATTTATCATAAAGATCAAATAAAACAGTGTGAGAATTGTGCGAGGATGTAAATTTAAACCTTCTCACAAATGAATCAATTAGATAGAGGTATTGCCGGCACTTATCTGACATGAAGCCCTCAAGATCAACATTACGCACATATGCGTCAAATTCATCATTGATGCCTGCATGGACCATGAACTCCTCTGACAACCATTCACAAGGCCGCACTTGAGCTTCCCTTGGTAGTTCATTGTACGGCTCACGTATCGCAAGCCTTGGGCCTTGCTTCCTTGAGGAACCACCTTGGTACATTTTCCTAAACATTTTTCTTCCTCTGAAAAATTTCTGAAATTTTTAGTAACTCAAAATAAAAGTGAATCAAACTCAACAAGATTGATAGCAACTACTCTTACAAGTGCCTAGAGGCCATATCATGCATTAAAACTACTTTTGACCACATAAATTTGACATGCAAGCTCAAGAACGGGGTCACCTAAGCAGAATAAATTTGCAATAAATAAAGCACTAGAACAAAAACTAATTGGACCATTGGAGGAGTCACATAGCAAAGAACAATCCCCCAAAGCAGTTTTGTGAATGGAGCTTTGAGCGAGGAGATCGAAAATGGCAGCAAGATGAGTTAGAACTTGGGTTTGAGCTGGTGGATGATTTTTTTGGAGGAAGACGAAGTGTGTGGGTGCAAGAATAAGTGGAGTGGGCCCATGTGGGGTCCATGAGGCAGGGGGTGCACCCTAGGGGGGTGGGCGCTGTCGGATTTCGGGTTCCGGCAGACCCTTAAGGTTCGAACACTGGGGTGCGCGCGGAAATCACGCCTTTTACCTCCCCGTCTCACAAGGATCTAAACTACTAAAAGAACTGCATGAGAGACACAAGATTTATACTGGTTCGGGCCACCATTGTGGTGTAATACCCTACTCCAGTGTGTGGTGGATGGACTGCCTCTTGGGGCTGATGATGATGAACAATACAAGGAAGAACAGCCTCGCGAGGGTCTGTTCTTGGCTGGGGCGACGAACTACTGGGAGGAGTTCAGTCACCTTCTCTCTCTCTCTCTCTCTCTCTCTCTACTTGCTAGTCGGACCAACTAACTCTGCGAACCGAACCCCTTGCTACATGGGTGGCCGTCCCTATTTATAGGGGCCCTGGTCCTCTTCCCAAATATCGAGCGGGAAGGGAGCCAACAATGGCGGGCTAATTTGAAGGGGGACAACAAGTACTCTTATCCTGACTAAAGTTGGTCTTCGCCTGCGAAAGACCCTGCGGTGACGCCTTGCCGGGCTCCACGGTGACCTCCATCTCGTAGTCCGCTTGGTCCTGGTCTCGTTGCACCGAAATGGCAACCTTTGCCTGATGCCTCGGTTCTCCGCGGCTGCGCTTGCCCCCTTTGCACCAAAGAGGAAAGAAGGACGCTGCACGCGCTGGCGCCCGCCTGGCACCCTCGATCGTCATGGCTTGCGTCACGGGCACCTCGCGAGGCACCCCGCCTTGATATCTCCGTCTCCTCGCGAGCCAGCCTGAGGAGGTTGCGCCTGAGGATGCGCCGTGTCGTCCGCCTCGCGAGGCCTGGCCCCTCGCGAGGGTCTTGAGTCTTGTGCTGATGAAGATGGGCCATGTTGGGCCCCCATTTGAGCCACGCCGCAGGCCACAGGTAGGCAAGTCTGGGGACCCCCGTTCCCAGAACGCCGACAGTAGTCCCCAGGCCCGAGGCGCGCATGGGCTTGGCCGTGCCAAGAGGCGAAAGGGCAAGGGTGAAGCACCGCGGGCCCTAATAGCCTGCAGCCTTGGGCGCCGCGTGGCGGTTGATTGGACGTGGGCGTCTCCACTTCCCCACGACGCCTTGGTGATCGCGTGAGCTAGACAAGTCCCTGCATGCAAATCGTTTCATGATTACCTGTGATCGTGGAGGCCGGCGGTTGGCCTTCGCCGGCTATAAGTACTATACGATGCGTGCCCTTCCAGTCCATTCCCCCTGGCTTCTCCTTCTTCCCGATCCTTGCTCCGCCTTGCTGGGATGGCTCCGATCTGCCGATTCTCTGCAGCGGAGAAGGGAAAGGCTCCTCGAGAGGGGCCAGACCCGCTGCCGCCGAAGAAACGGCTCGCCCTTTGTTGCCGGGGCGAGGAAGACCGGCAGGTGGAGCCGAGGCCCCGGTGCGAGCGGGCTCTGCCGGGGTTCCCGCTTCGTTTGTATGCCCCAGCCGAGGGCCCCGAGGGTGTCGATGCTGATCTCCGCAGCCGGCGTCGTTGTAGGCGCCGTCGGGTCACGAAGGCGTGGGTTGTTCCTCCTGGAGTCCACGCCGAGGGCTACTCCCTAGAGTTCGTGCTCCACGTCGTCGTTCTGCTTCAGTCCTGGATCCGTCTGCCTCCCTTCTTCGCCTCCGTCGTCCCTCCAGGAGGGCCTCTGGAGCTCTGGCTGCAGCACGCCGGCTACAGCGCCCTCACGACCAAGGCAGAGGTCGTGGTCGCTGCCCCGGGCGAGGTCTACTTGTCTCGCGGCTGGAGAGAAATCACCCGGGCTTGCAAGGAGAGGGGCGTCTTCGCGGTCCACCTGGAGTACGATGGCGCTGCGGTGATGTTCTTCAAGGTCTTCGATGCGATCGGGCGCCGGCTGGAGTGCTACCCCGGGAGAGGTGGCCAGGACCTGGCCCTGGTGAGGGCTAGGCCCGTCGACCGCTCCCTTGGCGGAGGCGCCGGGGGGTCCAGTGACTCCAGCGAAATCTTCGCGACTCCGGAGACGAGTGACGACAGCTACGAGCCTCCGAGCCGGCGCCGCTCCTGGAGCAGGGTGGGCTCGTCAGGCCGTCGCCGACCCTGATCTGGATGGGGTTGGCGCCGGCGCCTGACGGCCCACTGTTGATGATGGCATCTTTTGAAGGAGCCCGTGTAGTTAGCACTCTTTAGGATCCATTCCCTGCGAGGAATAAAAATGCGCCCCACGGGGGCTTGTAAGGTGTCTGTAGTCCCGTTTGTTAATACATGACCTTCGCTATGGATTTGTGTGAGTTGCTGATTTCGTCATAGCTTAGTTCTCCCTTTCGAACCTCGCGAGGGCTTGGTGCTCTACGCTGACAGGTCCCAGTCCCAAGGCGGCGTCAGCCGTCGCTGGTATGCCAAGTCGCGATGTCGTGGTCAAGGCCAGGAGGTGAGCGACCCGGGGTCCGGTAAGAGCCCCTGAGTCGCCATGCTCAGGAGGTCCCCTTTGGCGCCCAAGCAGCCGTTGCTTGGTGAGAAAGGGAAGCAACGTCGCTAGTATGGAATTGCTTTAGGTGCGGGGGTAGTCCCACGGTAGCCAGCGCTATGGGAGGTGACTTATCTCGAGAGTCGGGGATTATTCCTGGTGTGCCGTCGGGTTCGTGTGTCGGTAGGAGCGGAATCGCTCGGCAAGGTCCTCGCGAGCCCCTTCCCCTCGCCTCTGCTCCCCTTTTTGCTCTACGTCCTCGGGTCCCGGCCCTCGAGCTTGTCTCAGCCGTCGCTGGTATGCCAGGTCGCGATGCCGTGGACAAGGCCAGAGGGTGAGGGCTGGAGAGCCAGTAAGAGCCCTGAATCGCGATGCTCAGGCACCCCCCCTTTAACGTGCAAGCGGTTCGCGCAGGCGAGGGTGAAGGGAACATCGTGAGGGCCTTGGCTAGCGCAGTCCCCTCGAAGGGTCCTGCAGCTTCATCATAGAAAGAAGATGGGGTTGCCATGGTAGTCATTAGTCGATCGTTAGTCGCTCAAGAGCTCGCTGGTTGGAGTAGGTGAGGTGTATCTGGGCACCCGTGAGCCAGCGTGGGAGTCATGAGGCCCTACCTCTAGGCTGGTTGCGCCTGGCACTGGGCCGTATCTTGATATGTATCCCTGCAAAATTTGGTTAGATGCCGGTACTCTACGTCCTCGGGTCCCGGCCCTCGAGCTTGTCTCAGCCGTCGCTGGTATGCCAGGTCGCGATGCCATGGACAAGGCCAGCGGGTGAGGGCCGGAGAGCCAGTAAGAGCCCTGAGTCGCGATGCTCAGGCACCCCCCCCTTTAACGTGCAAGTGGCCGACATGGAGAAGAAAGGATGCCGCGGACAGGCACCATGCAGTTAAGCGTGATAGGCAATGCATAGTTGGAAATAAACGCGAGGGAGATACACGCCGCTGGGTCTGGCCCGAGCGGCTTGGGGATGATGCAGCTTGAGGGGTGCCCCCAACAAAGCAAACTAACGACCGGAAGATAAAAGGGGATACATGCCGCAGGGACGGACCCACGCGGCCTGGGAGTGATGCAACCCTGGGAGGGCGCTCCCAGCTGGGAATGGAACTCGAAAGATGTCACCTGAGGATGTCGTCGGCGAAATGGCATTGGTGCAGCAGACTCAGTGGGCTGCAGAAGCTAATCCTCACGAGCCCCCAGGTCCCGGGGCCTCGGGAGGCTCCGGAGGCACTGGTGACTCCTCGCGAGCTGCCTTCATCTCCGCCAAGGCCGCGGAATGCCTGTCTTCCTGAGCCTCCATGATGCCCCTCATGAGGCGCTGGTGCGCCGCAGCCATGCTCGGCAGGCCGTAGGGCATGCGAACATAGCTGTGGGGTGGTCCCCCGCAGCGCCCCACTTGTGAGGGCCAGAGACGCTCCGTCGTGGCGATCTGATTGAGCCCTGGTACGTCGACGCAGACGCGCAGCCCACCATCCTCGCCTGGATGTGGGGCCACGGCTGGTAGGCGGCGGCAACCTCTCATGATCCTTGTCTCCTGTAGTTCTTGAATGGCCTTGTTAACGAACTCCTGCAGGTCTGACTTTCCTTGCATGGCTCCTTCTCGAGGGAAACGTGCTTCGAAGCATGCCTCCACATGGTGACCAAGCGCCTCCCTCGTGACCCAGGCTAGGTCGGTGGCCCTCCAGGTGAGAGCCCCCGAGCCCAGCCTGAGGAGGGCGCTGGGCGCGCTTCCCTATGCGATGGAAGGAGGGTCCCCCTGGGCAGATACGGGCCCTGAAGGGCCTACCTCCTGAGGGGCTGAGCCTGACGATGTCTTCTTCTTCTTGGGGGTGGTCTCAGGAAGGCTCCTGCTTCCGAGATCTGGGTCTTCTAGCGATGCGGCCTGATAGGCTCTCTCGAGGGAACACACTGCATCCTTCTCTTCACAGGGCACCGTGATGACTCCGCCACTTCCTGGCATCTTGAGGACGTTGTAGCCGTGGTGAGTCGCAGCCATGAACTTGGCCAGCGGTGGGTACCCGAGGATGGCGTTGTACGGCAGGTGGATGTGGGCGACATCGAAGTCGATGAGCTCGGTGCGGTAGTTGCTGCGAGCCCCGAAGGTGACAGGGAGGCGGACCTGCCCGATCAGGACTGTGGAACCGTCGGTGATCCCGGAGAAAGGCTTGGTTGGCTGAAGCTGGTCATAGGGTACTTGGAGGTTGTTGAATGTTTCCATGGACAGGACGTTGAGCCCCGCCCCACCATCGATGAGGGTGTTGGTGACCAGCATGTTGCTGATGACTGGGGAGCAGAGCATCGGGAGGACTCCGGTCGTGGCTGCGCACTTGAGCTGGTCTGCCGAGCTGAACGTGATGGCGCACGCCGACCACCTGAGGGGGCGCGTTGCTTCGAGCTTGGGGAGAACTGCATTCACTTCACGGGCAAACTACTTGAAGATACTTTGAGAGGCTGGGGCTTGAGCTCTTCCTAGGATGCAGGCAATTGCGCGCAGCTCTTGGAAGCCCCCAGCCCCCTCGTCTTGATGGCGGTCTTCGTTCCTCCATGGCTGAGGGGGCAGCGGAGGTACGCCTGCATTGCCATGAGGGCGATCCTCACGAGGCTGATCCCTCCAATATCCCTCGCAAGGCAGGTCCCGCCAGCGGTCCTCGTGAGGCTGGTCGCGCCACCTCGGGCGCGGGCCGCGATCTTCCCATCGTCGTGGGTTTCTTCCTCCTCCTCGGCCACAGCCCCGATCAGCACGGTCAGGGCGACGGCCGATCCTTCCTTCTCGCACGGTGCGGAGTTCTTGACATTCGTTGGTGTTGTGGGTGTGGAGGTCATGGTACACACAGTACCGGCTGCCTCTGGAGGCTTCGGGCAGATCCTTGCCCCGCTTTGTGTCTGGTTCTGCCGCGAGTACGGCAGCCCCCTTGCGCTTCACGTCCTTGGCCTTGGGCTTCTTCTCTTCTGGGTCCGCAGCAGGCAGCTCGAGGAGGGAGAGACGTCCCTCCTCAGCCCTGGCGCACTTGTTCGCCAAGTTGAACAGCTCCAGGGAGGTGCAGAGCTCTTCGTGCATCGCCAGCTCCTCCTTCATCTTGACGTCGCGCACGCCGTCGGAGAAGGCCGAGATGATGGCCTCCTCGGACACCTTGGGGATCTTGAGGTGCGCGCTGTTGAAGCGCTGGATGTATTTTTGTAGGGTCTCTCCGGGTTGTTGCTTGATGCGGCGCATGTCGCTCACGACGGGTGGCCGGTCGCGAGTACCTTGGAGGTTGGCGATGAAGCGGGTGCGCATCTGGTCCCAGGAGGAGATCGTGCCTGGAGCCAGATTCAGGAGCCAGGTTCGAGCTCCTTCCTTGAGCGTCATGGGGAACCAGTTCGCCATGACCTTTCCATCCCCGCCGGCAGCCTCGATGCCCAGCTCATAGAGCTGGAGGAACTCTACGGGATCAGTTGTGCCGTCGTAACAAGGAGGCAGGTCTAGCTTGAACTTGCCGGGACACGCGACGCTGCGCAGCTCAGTGGTGTAGGTAAGGCAGCCCGCGGTGGCCACGAAAGGCTTCGGTTGGTGGAGAGCTTGGTCTTGAGGGTCCCCACGCGCTGCAGCTAGGAGCAGAGCGGGGTCTTGGCGTGCCGGAGCTGGAGCAGGGTCGCGGCGTGCCGGAGCAGCGAGCGCCCTAGCAGCCCTTTGCCGGCGAGGGACTTCTTGGCAGCTCCGTTCTTGCTGCGCTGGCGCCTGACGGAGCGGGTTCCGCCCAGGGGCCAAGCGCCTTGGAGCCATGGCATCTTCTTGGAGGGGAGGCGGCCGGTGCGCCTCTGGAGCTTCGTTGCCCGCACGGGGCAGAGTGTGGCGCAGAGGAACGGACGGCGCGGAAGAGCCCCCTGCAGCGCGGACAAGCTCGGCGACGCGGTCGAGCCAATCTTCGTAGACGTCGTCGACGGGGCGGTAGCGTAGGCGCTCGTTTGCCGCGAGGAGCGCAACTCGAGCCTCCAAGGGTGCGCGGAGCGCGCGGGACGAAGAACCGGCTGGTGCGAGCGATGGAGTGGCGTGCGGCCGTCTCGGCGCACGGACGGATGCTGAGACGACGCTTGCTGCTCACCCCCCGCCGGGCCGGTGGCGGCGTTGACGGCGGGCGACGGGGAACGACGAGGATGCCCATCGACGGGGGCCATCTGGGCGACGCGAGAAGCGATGGCGGCCCGGCGCTCGGCGCGGGCCTGACGAGCGTCGGACATGGATGCGACGGTCGGAGGAGGGCGGAGCGGTGGAAGATGGATTCCGGCGCACCCCTACCTGGCGCGCCAAATGTTGGATTTCGGGTTCCGGCAGACCCTTAAGGTTCAAACACTGGGGTGCGCATGGAAATCACGCCTTCTACCTCCCCATCTCACAAGGATCTAAACTACTAAAAGAACTGCATGAGAGACACAAGATTTATACTGGTTCGGGCCACCATTGTGGTGTAATACCCTACTCCAGTGTGTGGTGGATGGACTGCCTCTTGGGGCTGATGATGATCAACAATACAAGGAAGAACAGCCTCGCGAGGGTCTGTTCTTGGCTGGGGCGGCGAACTACTGGGAGGAGTTCAGTCACCTTCTCTCTCTCTCTCTACTTGCTAGTCGGACCAACTAACTCTGCGAACCGAACCCCTTGCTACATGGGTGGCCGTCCCTATTTATAGGGGCCCTGGTCCTCTTCCCAAATATCGAGCGGGAAGGGAGCGAACAATGGCGGGCTAATTTGAAGGGGGACAGCAAGTACTCTTATCCTGACTAAAGTTGGTCTTCGCCTGCGAAAGACCCTGCGGTGACGCCTTGCTGGGCTCCATGGTGACCTCCGTCTCGTAGTCCGCTTGGTCCTGGTCCCGTTGCACCGAAATGGCAACCTTTGCCTGATGCCTCGGTACTCCATGGCTGCGCTTGCCCCCTTTGCACCAAAGAGGAAAGAAGGACGCTGCGCGCGCTGGCGCCCGCCTGGCACCCTCGATCGTCATGGCTTGCGTCACGGGCACCTCGCGAGGCACCCCGCCTTGATATCTCCGTCTCCTCGCGAGCCAGCCTGAGGAGGTTGCGCCTGAGGATGCGCCGTGTCGTCCGCCTCGCGAGGCTTGGCCCCTCGCGAGGGTCTTGAGTCTTGTGCTGATGAAGATGGGCCATGTTGGGCCCCCATTTGAGCCACGCCGCAGGCCGCAGGCAGGCAAGTCTGGGGACCCCCGTTCCCAGAACGCCGACAGGCGCGCCCTGGACCCTCGTGGCCAGGTGGTGTGTTCCCCTGGTGTGTTCTCCGTGCCAATAATTCTTAAATATTCTAGAAAAAAATCATATAAAATGTTCAGGACATTTGGAGAACTTTTATTTTCGGGATATTTTTTATTGCAAGGATAATTCAAAAAACAGACAGAAAAATATTGTTTTTGCTTTATTTAATCTAAATAACAGAAAGTAAAAGGAGGGTAGAGAGAGTTGTGCTTTCTAACTTCATCCATCTCATGGTCATCAAAAGGAATCCACTAACAAGGTTGATCAAGTCTTGTTAACAAACTCTTTTCGAATAACATGAAACCAGAGAATTTTCGAATAACTCTAGGTTACCTCAACGGGGATATGCACATCCCCAACAATAAGAGTATCATATTTCTTCTCCACAGTAGGAAGAGGGAATTCAAAACGTCCAATAGTAATTGTTGGAATTTTTCAAATAGAAATAATACTATGGACTTGAGGTTGTTTCCTCGGGAAGTGTACCATATGCTCATTACCATTAACATGAAAAGTGACATTGCCTTTGTTGCAATCAATAACAGCCCCTGCAGTATTCAAAAAGGGTCTACCAAGAATAATAGACATACTATCATCCTCGGGAAAATCAAGAATAACAAAGTCCGTTAAAATAGTAACGTTTGCAACCAAAACAGGCACATCCTCACAAATACCGACAGGTATAGCAGTTGATTTATCGGCCATTTGCAAAGATATTTCAGTAGGTGTCAACTTATTCAAATCAAGTCGACGATATATAAGAGAGAGGCATAACACTAACACCGGCTCCAAGATCAGATAAAGCAGTTTTGACATAGTTTCTTTTAATGGAGCATGGTATAGTTGGTACTCCTGGATCTCCAAGTTTCTTTGGTATTCCACCCTTAAAAGTATAATTAGCAAGCATGGTGGAAATTTCAGCTTCCGGTATCTTTCTTTTATTTGTAACAATATCTTTCATATACTTAGCATAAGGATTCATTTTAAGTATATCAGTCAAACGCATACGCAAAAAGATAGGCCTAATCATTTCAGCAAAGCGTTCAAAATACTCCTCATCCTTTTTCTTGGATGGTTTAGGAGGAAAAGGCATGGGTTTCTGAACCCATGGTTGTCTCTCTTTACTGTTCTTCCTAGCAACAAAGTCTCTCTTATCATAACGTTGATTCTTTGATTGTGGGTTATCAAGATCAATAGCAGGTTCAATCTCTACATCATTGTTATTGCTAGGTTGAGCATCAACATGAACATCATCATTAACATTATCACTAGGTTCATGTTCATTACTAGATTGTGTTTCAGCATCAGAAATAGAAATATCGTTGGGATTCTCGGGTGTGTCAACAACAGGTTCACTAGAAGCATGCAAAGTCCTATTATTTTTCTTTTTCTTCTTCTTTGAAGAACTTGGTGCATCAACGTTAGTTCTCTAAGAATCTTGCTCAATTCTCTTAGGGTGGCCCTCAGGATACAAAGGTTCTTGAGTCATTTTAGCCCCTCTAGTCACAACTCTAACAACATTATCATTTTTCTTATTATTTAATTCATTGAGCAAATCATTCTGAGCTTTAAACACTTGTTCTACTTGAGTGGTAACCATAAAAGCATGTTTACTAATAAGTTTAAGTTCACCTTTAACTCTAGACATATAATCACTCAAGTGTTCAATCATATAGGCATTACGTTTCAATTGTCTACCAACATAAGCATTGAAGTCCTCTTGTTTAACCATAAAATTATCAAACTCATCCAAGCATTGGCTAGCAAACTTTATGGATGGGATTTCACCCTTATCAAATCTATAGAGAGATTTTACCTTTACTACCTGTGTCGGGTTATCAAGACCATGTATCTCTTCAATAGGTGGTAAATTCTTAACATCTTCAGCTTTAATACCTTTTTCTTTCATAGATTTCTTTGCCTCTTGCATATCTTCAGGACTGAGAAATAGAATACCCCCTTTTCTTCGGAGTTGGCTTAGGAGTTGGTTCAGGAAGTGTCCAATCATTTTCACTACTCAACATATTATTCAATAGCAATTCAGCTTGATCAATAGTTCTTTCCCTGAAAACACAACTAGCACAACTATCCAGGTGGTCTCTGGAAGCATTGGTTAGTACATTATAAAAGATATAAAGTATTTCATTTTTCTTGAGAGGATGATCAGGAAAAGCATTAAGTAATCGGAGAAGCCTCCCCCAAGCTTGTGGGAGACTCTCTTCTTCAATTTGCACAAAATTATATATTTCCCTTAAGGTAGCTTGTTTCTTATGAGCGGGGAAATATTTAGTAGAGAAGTAATAAATCATATCCTGGGGACTACGCACACAACCAGGATCAAGAGAATTAAACCATATTTTAGCATCACCCTTTAATGAAAACGGGAATATCTTAAGGATATAGTAGTAACGAATTTTTTCCTCATTAGTGAACAGGGTGGCTATATCATTCAATTTAGTAAGATGTGCCACAACAGTTTCAGATTCGTAACCATAAAAAGGATCAGATTCAACCAAAGTAATTAACTCAGGATCGATGGAGAAATCATAATCCTTATCGGAAATACAGATAGGTGAAGTAGCAAAAGAAGGGTCATATTTCATTCTAGCATTCAACAATTTTTCTTTCAGCTGAACTAACAGTTTGTTAAGATCATATCTATCATTGCAAGATAAAAAGTATCTAGCAGTTTCTTCATCCATAACATAACCCTCAGGCACAACAGGCAATTTATATTTAGGGGGAGAATCTTCATCATCACTTTCATCAATATTATCATTTTCAATAATTTCATTTTCTCTAACCCTAGCAAGTTTTTCATCAAGAAATTCACCTAATGGCACAGTATTATCAAGCATAGAAGTAGTTTCATCATCAGTATCATGCATAGCAGAAGTTGCATCATCAATAACATGCGACATCAGAATAAATAGCAGGTGTAGGTGTCGCAAGTTTACTCAAAACAGAAGGTGAATCAAGTGCAGAGCTAGATGGCAGTTCCTTACCTCCCCTCGTGGTTGAGGGAAAAAACTTGGTTCTTTCATCTTTCAAGTTCCTCATAGTGTTCAATAGATATAAATCCCAAGTGACTCAAAGAATAGAGATATGCTCCCCGGCAATGGCGCCAGAAAATAGTCTTGATAAACCACAAGTATAGGGGATCACAATAGTTTTCGAGGGTAGAGTATTCAACCCAAATTTATTGATTCGACACAAGGGGAGCCAAAGAATATTCTCAAGTATTAACAGTTGAGTTGTCAATTCAACTGCATCTGAAAGACTTAATATCTGCAGCAAAGTATTTAGTAGCAAAGTAATATGGAAGTAACGATAATAGTGGCAAAGGTAATAGTAATAGTTTTTGTAGTGATTGTAACAGTGGCAACGGGAAAGTAACTAAGCAAAGATCAATATGTGAAAAGCTCGTAGGCATTGGATCAGTGATGGATAATTATGTCAGATGCGATTCCTCATGCAACCGTTGTAACATAGGGTGACACAGGACTAGCTCCAGTTCATCAATGTAATGTAGGCATGTATTCTGAATATAGTCATGCGTGCTTATGGAAAAGAACTTGCATGACATCTTTTGTCCTACCCTCCCATGGCAGTGGGGTCCTATTGGAAGCTAAGGGATATTAAGGCCTCCTTTTAATAGTGTACCGGAACAAAGCATTAACACATAGTGAATACGTGAACTCCTCAAACTACGGTAATCACTGGTAATGGTCCCAATTATTGTCACTTTGGGGTTAACGGATCATAACACATAATAGGTGACTATAGACTTGCAAGATAGGATCAAGAACTCACATATATTCATGAAAACATAATAGGTTCAGATCTGAAATCATGACACTCGGGCCCTAGTGACAAGCATTAAGCATAGCAAAGTCATAGCAACATCAATCTCAGAACATAGTGGATACTAGGGATCAAACCCTAACAAAACTAACTCGATTACATGATAAATCTCATCCAACCCATCACCGTCCAGCAAGCCTACGATGGAATTACTCACGCACGGTGGTGAGCATCATGAAATTGGTGATGGAGGAAGGTTGATGATGACGATGGCGACAGATTTCCCTCTCCGAAGCCCCGAACAGACTCTAGATCAGCCCTCCCAAGAGAGATTAGGGCTTGGCGGTGGCTCCGTATCATAAAATGCGATGAATCCTTCTCTCTAATTTTTTTCTCCCTGAACATGAATATATAGCGTTGGAGTTGAGGTCGGTGGAGCCTCAGGGGGCCCACGAGATAGGGGGCGCGCCCCCACCCTCGTGGACAGGGTGTGGGCCCCCTGGTGTTGATTCTTTTGCCAGTATTTTTTTATAAATTCCAAAAATATTCTCCGTGAAGTTTCAGGTCATTTCGAGAACTTTTATTTCTGCACAAAAATAACACCATGGCAGTTCTGCTGAAAACAACGTTAGTCCAGGTTAGTTCCATTCAAATCATCCAAGTTAGAGTCCAAAACAAGGTCAAAAGTTTTGGAAAAGTAGATACGATGGAGACGTATCATTAGTCTCCTACTGGATTGATACCTTGGTTCTCAAAAACGGATGGAAATACTTACGCTACTTTGCTGCATCACCCTTTCTTATTCAAGGGAAAGCCAACGCATGCTCAAGAGGTAGCATGGTCGGGCATTGAGTCTGACTCAACTTCACACCTTGTAACACAGGCAAGAACCCTTTCTTTGACTGATCCATTTTTAACTTCTTCAAAACTTTATCAAGGTATGTGCTTTGTTAAAGTCCAATTAAGCGTCTTCATCCATCTCTATAGATCTTGATGCCAATATATAAGCAGCTTCACCAAGGTCTTTCATTGAAAATTTCTTATTCAAGTATCCTTTTATGCTATCCAGAAATTCTGTATTATTTCCAATCAACAATATGTCATCCACATATTGTTCTGAAACATAGCATGCAATTTCAAAAAAATTCCTACGCTCACGCAAGATCTATCTAGGAGATGCATAGCAACGAGAGGGGGAGAGTGTGTCCACGTACCCTCATAGACCGAAAGTGGAAGCGTTTGACAACACGGTTGATGTAGCCGAACTTCTTCTATTTCCAATAGATCGAGCACTGGACATACGGCACCTTCGAGTTCTGCACATGTTCAGCTCGGTGACGTCCCTTGAACTCTAGATCCAGCAAAGTGTCGAGGGAGAGTTATGTCAGCACGACGGCGTGGTGACGGTGATGGTGAAGTGATCCGCGCAAGGCTTCGCCTAAGCACTACGACAATATGACCGGAGGCGTAAACTGTGGAGGGGGTGCCACACACGGCTAACAATTATTGTCGTGTGTTCTAGTGGAGGGGAGGATAGGTAGCCAAGGGGGTGCCCCAAGTAGGAGGAATCCTACTTGAGGTCCTCCCAATTCGCCCCCCTTCCTATTCCTATTCGGAGTAGGAAGGGAAGAGGGGGAAGGGGGAATCCTATTCCCTTTTTCCTTTCCGCCTTCCCCTTTTCTAATCCAATTTGGCCAGCCCATATGGGGGCGCACTAGCCCCTTTGTGGCTGGTGTGTTTCCTCTCTTGGCCCATAAGGCCCATATCTTTTGCCGGGGGTGACATGAAGATAAGTACCCGGTGCATCCCGAAACACTTCCGTTGTCCGAATACCATCATCCTATATATCAATATTTACCTATCGACTATTTCGATACTCCTCTTCATGTCTGTGATCTCATCTGGGACTCCGAACAACATTCGGTCACCAAATCACATAACTCATATAATACAAAATCGTCATCGAACGTTAAGCGTGCGGGCCCTACGGGTTTGAGAACTATGTAGACATGACCGAGACACCTCTCCAATCAATAAGAAACAGCGAAACCTGGATGCTCATGTTGGTTCCCACATATTCTATGAAGATCTTTATCGGTCGTACCATAATGACAACATACGTTATTCCCTTTGACATCGGTATGTTACTTGCCTGAGATTCGATCGTTGGTATCTTCATACCTAGTTCAATCTTGTTACCGACAAGTCCCTTTACTCGTTCCGTAATGCATCATCCCGTAACTAACTCATTAGTCACATTTCTTGCAAGGCTTATTATGATGTGCATTACCGAGAGGGCTAGAGATACGTCTCCGATACTCGGAGTGACAAATCCTAATCTCGATCTATGCCAACCCAACAAATACCTTCCGAGATACCTGAAGAGCATCTTTATAATCACCCAGTTATGTTGTGACTTCTGATAGCACACAAGGTATTCCCCCGGTATCTAGAAGTTGTATAATCTCATAGTCAAAGGAATATGTATATGACATGAAGAAAGCTATAGCAATAAAACCGAACGATCAAAAATGCTAAGCTAACGGATGGGTCATGTCCATCACATCATTCTCCTAATAATGTGACCCCGTTCATGAAATAACAACACATGTCTATGGTTAGGAAACTTAACCATCTTTGATTAATGAGCTAGTCTAGTAGAGGCTTACTAGGGACACGGTGTTTTGTCTATGTACCCACACATGTATCAAGTTTCCAGTGAATACAATTCTAGCATGGATAATAAACATTTATCATTATATAAGGAAATATAAAATAACAACTTTATTATTGCCTCTAGGGCATATTTCATTCAGTCTCCCACTTGCACTAGAGTCAATAATCTAGTTCACATCGCCAAGTGATTAACACGAATAGTTCACATCACCATGTGATTAACACCCATAGTTCACATCGCCATGTGACCAATACCCAAAGGGTTTACTAGAGTCAGTAATCTTGTTCACATCGCCATGTGATTAACACCCAAATAGTACTAAGGTGTGATCATGTTTTGCGTGCGAGAGAGGTTTAGTCAACGGGTCTGACACATTCAGACATGTCTGTATTTTGCAAATTTCTATGTCTACAATGCTTTCCACGGAGCTACTCTAGCTAATTGCTCCCACTTTCCAGATGCATCCAGATTGATACTCTAGCTAATTGCTCCCACTTTCCAGATTCATCCGGATCAGTGAAAAAGCTTACACCGACGTAACTCTTTACGACGAAATCTTTATCACCTCCATAACCAAGAAATATTTCATTAGTCCTCTTAGGTAACTAAGGATAACTTTGACCGTTGTCTAGTGATCCACTCCTGGATCACTATCGTACCCCCTTGCCAAACTCATGGCAAGGTACACAATAGGTCTGGTATAGAGCATGTCATACTTTATAGAACCTATGGCTGAGGCATAGGTGAAAGTGCAACTATCCCTGGGTGGTTTTGGTAATTCCTAACAACATATAGCTCATTGAACTAATGCTCTTTCAAGATGATCATTTCAGAAATTTCAATGATTGGCATGGCATGGACTAGGAATGTGGACCCCTCAAAATGCAAAGGACACATATTGGCTCAAGCTCAAGACTCTACATGTAACGTCCCGAATGTAACATTCCATAATTGTAACTCCAACGCTTGCCTCCGGCAATGTTATATGGTATATCCTTTGTGGTTGGGTTTTGTCTTCATTTTGCATTTTGTTCATGTCATGCATTTCATCTCATGTCATCATGTGCATCTCATTTGCATTCGTGTTCGTCTCATGCATCCGGTTATTTTTCCCGTTGTCCGTTCCGGAATCCGACACTCACACTTGCACCTATTGCACCCCACAGATCTCATTTCATGAGCAGGAGAAAAACATTATCGGAATGGGCCGAGATTTGTCGAGTGGCCTTGGTATATCACCGGTAGGCCGCCTGTCAAATTTTGTTCCATTTGGAGGTCGTTTGATGCCCCAACGGTTAACCGTGTAACCATTGAAACCCCTCTCTCTTTGCAGCCCAACACCCCTCCACAACAGCCCACTAGCCCATCTAAACCACCTCCATGCTCTCTGTCGTTGGATCACGATCGTGTGGGCGAAAACCGCACCTCATTTGGACTCTCCTAGCTCCCTCTACCTATAAAAAGGCCCCTCCTCTGAATTCACGAGCGAAACCCTAGCCTTCCCCTTCCTCGCGCCGCCGGCCAAGTCCGTCCGTCGCCGGACACGTCCGTCGGCCGGCCCGGACCAATCAGCAGCTGACACGTGGCCTCCCCGCCGCTCCACCACCGCCAACCTGCGCCCCGCCGCCCGCTCCCTGATATGTCTCCGTCGTATCTATAATTTTTGATTGTTCCATGCCAATATTATACAACTTTAATATACTTTTGGCAACTTTTTATACTATTTTTGGGACTAACATATTGATCCAGTGCCTAGTGCTAGTTCCTGTTTGTTGCATGTTTTTTGTTTCGTAGAAAATCCATATCAAACGGTGTCCAAACGGGATAAAAACTGATGGAGATTTTTTTTGGAATATATGTGAATTTTGGGAAGTGAAATCAACGTGAGACGATGCTCGAGGGGCCCACGAGGCAGGGGGCGTGCCCCGGGGGGCACGCGTGCCCCTGACCCTCGTGGCCACCCCATAAGGCGGTTGGTGCCCTTCTTTCGCCGCAAGAAAGCTAATACCCAGATAGAGATCGTGTTAAAATTTCATCCCAATCGGAGTTACGGATCTCCGAGAATATAAGAAACGATGAAAGGGAAGAATCTAAGAACGCAGAAACAGAGAGAGACAGAGAGACATATCCAATCTTGGAGGGACTCTCGCCCCTCCCACGCCATGGGGACCATGGACCAGAGGGGAAACCCTTCTCCCATCTAGGGAGAAGGTCAAGGAAGAAGAAGAACAAGGAGGGGGCTCTCTCCCCCTCTCTTTCGGTGGCGCCGGAACGCCGCCTGGGCCATCATCATCTCCGCGATTTTCACCAACACCTCTGCCATCTCCACCAACATCTCCATCACCTTCCCCCCTCTATCTACAATGGTCCACTCTCCCGCAACCCGCTGTACCCTCTACTTGAACATGGTGCTTTATGCTTCATATTATTATCCAATGATGTGTTGCCATCCTATGATGTCTGAGTAGATTTTTGTTGTCCTATCGGTGGTTGATGAATTGCTATGGTTGATTTAATTTGCTTGTGGTTATGTTGCTGTCCTTTGGTGCCCATCATATGAGCACATGCGTGGATCACACCATGGGGTTAGTTGTATGTTGATAGGACTATGTATTGGAGGGCAAGAGTGACAAAAACTTCAACCTAGCATAGAAATTGATGCATACGGGATTAAAGGGGGACCAATATATCTTAATGCTATGGTTGGGTTTTACCTTAATGAATGTTAGTAGTTTTGGATGCTTGCTAATAGTTCCGATCATAAGTGCATAGAATTCCAAGTCAGGGATGACATGCTAGAAGTGGCCTCTACCACATAAAACTTGCTATCGGTCTAGTAAAGTAGTCAATTGCTTAGGGACAATTTCGCAACTCCTACCACCACTTTTCCACACTCGCTATACTAAATTTATTGTTTCTTTATCTAAACAGCCCCTACTTTTTATTTACGCGCTCTTTATTATCTTGCAAACCTATCCAAAAACACCTACAAAGTACTTCTAGTTTCATACTTGTTCTAGGTAAAGCGAACGTTAAGCGTGCGTAGAGTTGTATCGGTGGTTGATAGAACTTGAGGCAATATTTGTTCTACCTTTAGCTCCTCGTTGGGTTCGACACTCTTACTTATCGAAAGAGGCTACAATTAATCCCCTATACTTGTGGGTTATCAAGACCTTTTTCTGGCGCCGTTGTTGGGGAGCAATAGCGTGGGGTGAATATTCTCGTGTGTCCTTGTTTGCTTTATCACTAAGTAATTTTTATTTGCCGTTCTAAGTTGTTCTTTATCTTTAGTGATGGATATGGAGCATGAAATACCAAAAAAAATAGGTGTACCTGCTACTCATGGAGATGGGGAACCTCCTAAAACCCTCGATGTTGGTTATGTGAAAAATATTATGTACTACTTTGATAATCCTGAGAAAACCCCATTCGATTATGTAATGGGAGACACGTTGGATCAACGTGAATACTTTAGCGATTATCGCTTGACTCAAAAAGGGAAACTATTATGGGATCAAATGCATATGTTGCATTCGTATGCTCGGGAACTATGCTTGAGATATGATTATACTTGTTGCTCTAGGATGAAGGCTCCACACCTTCCCTTTTCATGCAAGTTTAATGATGATAAAACCTTGGCTTCTTATGCTAATGGTATATATGATTACTATGATGTGGAACAAATAGAAGAATTTGTTGCTTTTATGGGTGCTTATGAAATTCAATCTTTGTTTAAAGAGTGAAAATTTTGATGATTCAGTTTATAGACCTGAAAATTTAGCTATCCTTAAATATTGCTATGAGAATTATGAATTCAATTCCAATATTGATGATTTTATTGAGAGAGTCTCCGCTGTCCAAGAAGAGACTAATATTTTGAAGGAGTCTATGGAAGAAGAAATTAATGACATTGTGAGCTCATTGGATGAAAAAGATGATGAGAAGAGCGAAGAACAAAAGGAGGAAGAGCGGTTAGCTACCTGTGCCCACCTTCTAATGAGAGTAACTCTTCAACTCATACATTGTTTCATTCCCCTTCGTGCTTACCGAAGGATGATTGCTATGATGATTATTATGATCCCGTTGATTCTTTTGAAATATCCCTTTTTGATGATGCTTGCTATGCTTGTGGCCAAGATGCCAATATGAATTATGCTTATGGAGATGAACTTGCTATAGTTCCTTATGTCAAACATGAAAATGTTGCTATTGCACCCATGCATGATAGTCCTATTATCTATTTGAATTCTCCCGACTACACTATATCGGAGAAGTTTTCCCTTATTAAGGATTATATTGATGGGTTGCGTTTCACTACTACACATGATGATTTTGATAGATGTAATATGCATGTGCTTGCTGCTCCTACTTGCAATTATTATGAGAGAGGAACTACATCTCCACCTCTCTATGTTTCCAACACGATAAAATTGCAAGAAACTGTTTATACTATGCATTGGCCTTTACTATGTGTGCATGAATTGTTCTTTTATGACATGCCGATGCATAGGAAGAGAGTTAGACTTCTTCATTGCTTGATATATTTTGCTTTGTGCTCACTACTAAATGCCAAATCATTGCTAATTCAAATTGGCTTTGATATACCTTGGGATCCGGGTGGATCCATTACTTGAGCACTATATGCCTAGCTTAATGGCTTTAAAGAAAGCGCTGGCAGGGAGACAACCCGGAAGTTTTAGAGAGTCATTTATTTCTGTTGAGTTCTTTCATATAGTTTAAAAACAAAAAAATAAAGAGGGGAACCCAAAACTTTTCAAAAAGGAAAGTGAAAGTGAGAGAGACAAGCATTGTTGAAGTGGGGGAGCTCCTTGAAATTTGTTCATGCTCACAGAAACTTTGTGAATCTTGATTACAGAAAATTTTCAACAAAAATAATTATCCCCTTGAACAATTCCATTGTATTATAAAAATAATGTGCCAAGGTTTGCCTTTAGGATGTTTACATTGCTTGTTGGTTTGTGCGGTGCAGAACAGAAACTTTGGCTGTAGTGCGCGATTTTACATTTTTTACTGGAACGTCAAACGGCTATGAAATTTTCTGCAATGTCTTTCTATACAGTTTTTTTATTTTTCCTAATTTTGGTAGAATTTTTGGAGTACAGTAGTATGGTGAATGTTTAGATTACTACAGACTATCCTGTTTAAGACAGATTCTGTTTTTGATGCATAGTTTGCTTGTTTTGATGTAACTATCAATTCCTATCAGTGGATTAAGCCATGGAAAAGTTATATTACAGTAGCTATAATGAAAAAACAAAATATTAATTGGTTTGCAACAGTACTTAGAGTAGTTATTTGCTTTATTATACTAACGAATCTTACCAAGCTTTCTGTTGAGTTTTGTGTGGATGAAGTGTTCGAAGATCGAGGATGTCTCGATGTGAGGAGAAGAAGGAGAGGCAACAGCTCATGCTTGGGGATGCCCAAGGCACCCCAAGTAAATATTCAAGGATACTCAAGCGTCTAAGCTTGGGGATGCCCCGGAAGGCATTCCATCTTTCTTCAACAAATATCGGTATGTTTTCGGAATCGTTTCGTTCATGCGATATGTGCAAATCTTGGAGCGTCTTTTGCATTTAGTTTCCACTTTTCTTTTATGCACCATGCTGGTATGAAATAGTCCTTGGTTGATTTATATAATGCTCATTGCACTTTACTTATATCTTTTCAGTATGGCTTTATAGAATGCTTCATGTGCTTCACTTATATCATTTGAAGTTTGGATTGCCTGTTTCTCTTCACATAGAAAACCGCCATTTTTAGAATGCTCTTTTGCTTCACTTATATTTGTTAGAGCGTGGGCATTTCTTTTGTAGAAATAATTAAACTCTCTTTCTTCACTTATATCTATTTAGAGAGATGACAGGAACTGGTCATTCACATGGTTAGTCATAAAATCAGACATAAAACTTGTAGATCACTAAATATGATATGTTTGATTCCTTGCAATAGTTTTGCGATATAAAGATGGTGATATTAGAGTCATGCTAGTGGGTAGTTGTGGATTGTATAAATACTTGTGTTGAAGTTTGTGATTCCCGTAGCATGCACATATGGTGAACCGTTATGTGATGAAGTCGGAGCATGAGGTATTTATTGATTGTCTTCCTTATGAGTGGCGGCCGGGGACGAGTGATGGTATTTTCCTACCAATCTATCCCCCTAGGAGCATGCGCGTAGTACTTTTTTCGATGACTAATAGATTTTTGCAATAAGTATGTGAGTTCTTTATGACTAATGTTGAGTCCATGGATTATACGCACTCTCACCCTTCCATCATTGCTAGCCTCTTCGGTACCGTGCATTTCCCTTTCTCACCTCGAGAGTTGGTGCAAACTTCACCGGTGCATCCAAACCCCATGATACGATACGCTCTATCACACATAAGCCTCCTTATATCTTCCTCAAAACAGTCACCATACCTAGCTATTATGGCATTTTCATAGCCATTCCGAGACATATTGCCATGCAACTTCCATCATCATCATATACATGACTTGAGCATTTATTGTCATATTGCTTTGCATGATCGTAAGATAGCATGATGTTTGCATGGTTTTTTCGTTTTTTATGTCATTGCTACGCTAGATCATTGCACATCCCAGTACATCGCCGGAGGCATTCATATAGAGTCATATCTTTGTTCTAGTATCGAGTTGTAATATTGAGTTGTAAGTAAATAAAAGTGTGATGATCATCATTATTAGAGCATTTTCCCATGTAAGGAAAGGATGATGGAAGCTATGATTCCCTCACAAGTTTGGATGAGTCTCCGGACTTTACAAAAACTAAATAAAAGAGGCCAAAGAAGCCCAAAAAAGAGGCCAAAGAAGCCCACCAAAAGAAATAAAAAAGAAAAAAATGAGAGAAAAGAGAGAAGGGACAATGTTACTATCCTTTTACCACACTTGTGCTTCAGAGTAGCACCATGTTCTTCATATAGAGAGTCTCTTGAGTTATCACTTTCATATACTAATGGGAATTTTCATTATAGAACTTGGCTTGTATATTCCGATGATGGGCTTCCTCAAATGCCCAAGGTCTTCATGAGCAAGCAGGTTGGACACACACCCACTTAGTTTCAGTTTGAGATTTCATACACTTATAGCTCTAGTGCATCCGTTGCATCGCAATCCCTACTCCTCGCATTAACATCAATTGATGGGCATCTCCATAGCCCATTGATTAGTCGCGTCGATGTGAGACTTTCTCCCTTTTTTGTCTTCTCCACACAACCTCCATCATCATATTCTATTCCACCTATAGTGCTATATCCATGGCTCACGCTCATGTACTGCGTGAAAGTTGAAAAGGTTTGAGAACATCAAAAGTATGAAACAATTCCTTGGCTTGTCATCGGGGTTGTGCATGATTTGAATATTTTGTGTGGTGAAGATGGAGTATAGCCAGACCATATGATTTTGTAGGGATAACTTTCTTTGGCCATGTTATTTTGAAAAGACATGATTGCTTTATTAGTATGCTTGAAGTATTATTGTCTTAATGTCAAATGATAGACTATTGCTTTGAATCACTCGTGCATTAATATTCATGCCATGATTAGATTACATGATCAAGATTATGCTAGGTAGCATTCCACATCAAAAATTATCTTTTTTATCATTTACCTACTCGAGGACGAGCAGGAATTAAGCTTGGGGATGCTGATATGTCTCCGTCATATCTATAATTTTTTATTGTTCCATGCCAATATTATACAACTTTCATATACTTTTGTCAACTTTTTATACTATTTTCAGGACTAACATATTGATCCAGTGCCCAGTGCAAGTTCCTGTTTGTTGCATGTTTTTTGTTTCGCAGAAAATCCATATCAACGGTGTCCAAAATGGGATAAAAACCGACGGAGATTTTTTGGAATATATGTGAATTTTGGGAAGTGAAATCAACGTGAGACGATGCTCGAGGGGCCCACGAGGCAGGGGCGCCCCAGACCCTCGTGGCCACCCCGTAAGGCGGTTGGTGCCCTTCTTTCGCCGCAAGAAAGCTAATATCTGGATAGAGATCGTGTTAAAATTTCAGCCCAATCGGAGTTATGGATCTCTGGGAATATAAGAAATGGTGAAAGGGCAAAATCTGAGAACACAGAAACAGAGAGAGACAGATCCAACCTCGGATGGGCTCTCGCCCCTCCCACGCCATGGAGACCATGGACTAGAGGGGAAACCCTTCTCCCATCTAGGGAGAAGGTCATGGAAGAAGAAGGTGGAGGGAGCTCTCTCCCCCTCTCTTCCGGTGGCGCCGGAACGCCGTCGGGGCCATCATCATCACCGCGATCTTCACCAACACCTCCGCCATCTCCACCAACATCTTCGTCACCTTCCCCCCTCTATCTACAGTGGTCCACTCTCCCGTAACCTGCTGTACCCTCTACTTGAACATGGTGCTTTATGCTTCATATCATTATCCAATGATGTGTTGCCATCCTATGATGTCTTAGTAGATTTTCGTTGTCCTATCGGTGGTTGATGAATTGCTATGATTGATTTAATTTTCTTGTGGTTATGTTGCTGTCCTTTGGTGCCCATCATATGAGCGCGCACGTGGATCACACCATGGGGTTAGTTGTATGCTGATAGGACTGTGTATTGGAGGGCAAGATTGACAGAAACTTCAACATAGCATAGAAATTGATGTATACAGGATTGAAGGGGGACCAATATATCTTAATGCTATGGTTGGCTTTTACCTTAATGAACATTAGTAGTTGCGGATGCTTGCTAATAGTTCCAATCATAAGTGCATAGAATTCCAAGTCAGGGATGACATGCTAGCAGTAGCCTCTCCCACATAAAACTTGCTATCGGTCTAGTAAAGTAGTCAATTGCTTAGGGACAATTTCGCAACTTGTCGTGGGTTTGTCATGGCAGATGTCCTTGTGAAAGGACTTAGTCGTGGAGCCATCGCAATGGGTTAGCTTAAAGGGGTTAAACCGAACGAGGGGACACGGGGAGTTTATACTAGTTCAGCTCGTTCGATGAAGGTAAAAGCCTACGTCTAGTTGTGATTGGTATTGTTGGGGTTTCGAAGGCCAGGGGCGAATCCGCTTTGTCTAGCTCTCGAGTTGTTGTCTGCTGTCCCTAAACCGCTGCTGGGTCGTCCCTTTATATACATAGGTTGACGCCCACCGGTTTACAGAGTCCCGAAGCCGGATCATAAACGTGTCCGGTTCGGTCTCTATCCTTCCTATCTTACAATGCACGTTACATAACAAGGTTAGTTTACATCTACATGCCTTAACTCGCCTCTGGGCCGTGGGCCTTCATAAAGCACCATCATTCTTACGTCTTCATGGGCTTCTAATCTTCATAAGGTTAATCCGGCTGCCCCTGGCCGGTTTACGTCCAGTAGTAATATCCCCAACATTAGGCCCCAGATTGGTTTGAACTTGTTCATGTCAATCTTCAATACTTAGAAAAATTCCTCCCTTGCATCTTCACCTTGATCTTGTAAACCACCGTGACGTCATACTTCAGGGTCATGATAAACCACCCTGACGTCATCTATCCGTTGAAGCTGAAGATTACCTTCATTAATGCATATCCAGTCATCGAAGCGACACCATTATTAACTATCCGTTTTTGAGCTCCTCGATTCCCGCACTTGTCGCCTTATCGCTTCACCTTATAAATAGGGCCACGGGTCCTTATCATTTTTTCCCTCGTCTTGTTCGCTTCTTCTTCCTCCTCGCGAGACCTCCGCACCTGAGCGCTGCCGCCATCGTCAAGCCTCGCCTCTGCCTCTGCATTGGCCGCTGCATCAACATGTTCGTACCAGAGTTCCGCAACACACCTCCGCTACTTCCGCGGCCGCAGTAAGTCCTTTCCTCCTTCCTTAGATTCATTAGGGTTTCCCTGTTCTTCGCAGTTCTCTGAAGTTCATCAATGCTTCGGTGCCGTTCTTCCCTATTCCTCCTTAGTCTATATATGGACACTTCACGCCTGACGTATCCCTTGCCGTGGCTAATCTTCTGTTACCACCACAAACCCTTATGCGCAAAAACTGATCTAGTCCTTCATAAACTATTTCGGGTCCTACCCTTTTTAGGTCAAAATATTTTTGTCTTTCTGTCTTCGGTAGATCCAAAATTCCCATGTGATCCTGTGAAACTTTTTTTCCTTACTTAGCCCTTTTCGCCTTAGATCTGTATCCTCTGTACTACATAGGCGGTTTACCTTTGTAAAAACAATCTATCTCATACCATTAGTCCCCTAGTAAATCGGCAAACCTTCTTTATGTTGATTGTAATAGTCCGTTTTAACAACACATGTATGCCCTTGATATGACCTTGCCATTCACTATTGTATTTCTCTCCGGTTTATGCAATTTCACATACCTGTATATCTTTATTCCACTGCATCTTGTATACCACCATGAATGATTTGTAAACTGGCATTTCTTTTCCAGCTTTTTGTTTCACAATGGCCAAACAGTTTGCCGCTTGCAATTGGGCTCGTTCCCGGGTCACTGAGGAACAGTTGAACGGGATGGTCAACATTGGCACCTTTCCTAAGAAAACTGAAATTCGATGGCGAGTTCCAGGAACAGAAAATCCTCCAACCCCAAGGTAGGGCGAGGTTGTGGTCTTTGTCGACCACATAGGTCGTGGTTTCAAACCGCCAGGGTCAAAGTTCTACCGAGATGTGCTTGCCAGTTTCCAACTCCATCCTCAAGATATCGGACCCAACTCGGTGTCCAATCTATGCAACTTCCAGGTCTTCTGTGAAGTGTATTTACAAGAAGAACCGACTGCTGAACTGTTCCGGGACTTCTTTCATCTGAACCGGTGCACATAATTTGTAAATGGTCCCTCATGCCAAACTGCACAACCATCCTAAGGAATGGAACCAGACTTGGTTTTACTGCAGAGATACTTCTCTTGAAGATGAAAATCCCCTTCCAGGCTATCGTGATCACCGGCTTTCCAACACCCATCCAATGCCGCAATGCTTAAGTTCTGCAGAACGGGCCAAGTATGCCCCTCAACTCGCCAAACTCCAGGCTTTTATGGCCAACAGTTTAATAGGCGTTGATTTCGTGCGCTGTTGGATATCTTGGAGCATCTTGCCGCTAAGCCGACGCCTCGGTTTAATGTGTGAGTACACCAGTGATGTTGAAGACCCTCAACGCCATATCAACATTCAGGTGACCGATGAAGAGGTCAATGAAAGCGTAAAGAAAATTTTGAATGAATCAGAATTAGTCTATAGTCAAACCGGCTTAAACCCCTTCTATACCAAGAACAAACCGCCTGCTGTAAGCACTATACTTCCTTTTCATCTTTGATATATTTAACTTGTTCAACTTGTAATCCTTCTTCTGTTTATGTATGAATAGGGTGATGATCCCTTCTAGAAACGGAAATCCATAGATAAAGTAGTAAAGCCAACCGGGGATAAAGCGGTCAAACCATCTCGTCCCAAAACCAAAGCCGTCAAGCGGACCTCAAAGCGGAAAACGGCTGATCGGATCAACATGGAACTTGATGATGATGCTGATGATCCAGAAGTTGAGGTAGAACTTGACTCACTTGCCTCCCTTTTCATGCACCTCATTAACAATGATCTTTATCTGGAGGACGTAGAAGGCAGCCAAGCTAATGATGTAGAGTTAATTACCCTTTCCTCCGGTTCAGACTCTATGCCAACACAAAAAACCCGTCAAGCAGTCCGTAAAGTAAGCTTTTCTCATCCTCTTGCTTACTTGGACCCAACATTTATTTTGAAGACACAGGAGCATGAAGCTCGCCGGACAACTCGGCACAGTGGCCAACAGGTCACTTTGGCCGGTTTACCTGATACCCCGGTTCAGAAGCGCCGGTCTGAGGTCTCTTCCACTTCTGACCATTCTTATCCCAAGGTAGGTTATTTCAGACAACCTCTTAATCCGTCCGATTCAAATTATCAGGTGACACCTCCCTCATCCTCTGGCGAGTCGACAGCAACCCAACTCCCTCCTCTAAAAATTGTGGTTGGGTAAGTTTTCAAACTCCTTCTTCGAATGCATTACAAATCTTGAATAAGATGCTAACCCTCTTTTAATTTATTTGCAGAGCCAAAGGCAGACCCAGCAAGAAAGCTCGGGTCAACAATCCATCAGAAGACCAGGCAGTTTTTGAAGAAGAGCAGAGAGGTGAATCGGACCAAACTCGTGAACCGAGGGTCCTCATCCTGAAGCCTCCTCTGATGAACAGCCCCTTCAAGATCAGAATACTGATGAACCACCAGAAGTTGACCCTGTCGTGCCTAACACTGAACCGGCAGCTCCAAACCGGGCTAGTCCGATGAGAGATACTGAAACTCCGTCATCACCCGCAAAAACCGCTGAAGGCCAAGGAGATGATGTTATCGTTACTGGTATGGGCCACAGCTCTCCTGGCCATCCCGTAATCTTGGCCCAACATAGTGCCAAAGAAGAGCATGCTGCTAGGGAAAAGGGAAAATGCAGTACTGACTTATCAATGTCGGCGTTCTGGGAACGGGGGTCCCCAGACTTGACTGCCAGTGGCCTGCGGCGTGGCTCAAGTGGGGGCCCAGTGCAGCCCATCTTCATCAACACGAGGCTCAAGACCCTCGCGAGGGGCCAAGCCTCGCGAGGCGGACGACACGGCGCATCCTCAGGCACAGCCTCCTCAGGCTGGCTCGCGAGGAGGCGGAGAGTTCAAGGCGGGGTACCTCGCGAGGTGCCCATGACGCAAGCCATGACGACTCGAGGCACCAGGCGGGTGCCAGCGCGCGCAGCGTTCTTCTTTCCTCTTTCGTGCAAAGGGGACAAGCATATCCGTGGAGTACCGAGGCATCAGGCAAAGGTTGCCACTTCGGTGCAACGAGACCAAGACCAGGAGGACTACGAGACGGAGGTCACCATGGAGCCCAGCCCGGCGTCACCACCAGAGCCTTTGGCAGGCGAAGACTGCTTTTGTCAGGATAGATGTACTCGCTGTCCCCCTTCAAATTAGCCCGCCATTGTTGGCTCCCTTCCCGCTCAATATTTGGGAAGAGGACCAGGGCCTCTATAAATAAGACTAGCCACCCACATAGCAAGGGGTTCAGTCGGTTCGGTTCGGCTCGGTTCGGTTGGTCAGTTGGGATCTGGAAGAGAGGAAGAGAGAAAGAGAGAGATAGAGAGAGGTGGCTGAACTCCCATAGCAGTTCATCACCCCAGCCAAGAACAGACCCTCGCGAGGCTGTTCTTCCTTGTATTGTTCATCGTCACCAGCCCCCAAGAGGCAATCCATCCACCACACACTGGAGTTGGGTATTACAACACAATGGTTGCCCGAACCAGTATAAACCTTGTGTCTCTTGTGTGATTCCCTTAGTAGTCTAGATCCTAGTGAGACAGAGAGGTTGAAGGCGAGATCTCCGTGCGCACCCCAGTGTTCGAACCTTAAGGGTTTGCCGGAACCCGAAATCCGACATTTGGCGCGCTAGGTAGGGGTGCGCCGGAATCTGTCTTCCACCACTCCGTTCTCCTCCGACCGTCGCATCCATGTCCGACGCTCGTCGGGCCCGTGCCGAGCGGCGTGCCGCCATCGCTTCTCGCGTCGCCCAGACAGCCCCTGTCGGTGGGCGTCCTCGTCGTTCCCCGTCGCCCGCTGTCAACCCCGCCACCGGCCCAGCGGGGGGCGAGCAGCAGGCATCGTCTCAGCACCCGTCCGTGCGGCAAGACGGCCGCACCGCCACTCCATCACTCGCTCCAGCCGGTTCTTCGTCCCGCGCGCTCCGCGCACCCTTGGAGGTTCGGGCTGCACTCCTCGCGGCAAACGATCTCCTGCGCTACCGTCCCGTCGATGACGTCTACGAAGAATGGCTCGACTGCGTTGCCGAGCTTGTCCGCGGCGCAGGGGGCTCTTCCGCGCCGTCCGTCCCTCTGCGCCGCACTCCGCCCCGCGCGGGCAACGAAGCTCCAGAGGCGCACCTGCCGCCTCCCCTTCAAGAAGATGCCATGGCTCCAAGGTGCTTGGTCCCTGGGCGGAACCCGCTCCGTCAGGCGCCAGCGCAGCAAGAGTGAAGCTGCCAAGAAGTTCCTCGCCCGCAAGGGGCTGCCAGGGCGCTCCCTGCTCCGGCACGCCGTGACCCTGCTCCAGCTCCGGCGCACCAAGACCCCACCCTGCTCCTAGCTGCAGCACGTGGGGACCCTCAAGACCAAGCTCTCCACCAACCGAGGCCTTTCGTGGCCACCGCGGGCTGCCACGCCTACACCACTGAGCTGCGTAGCGTCGCGTGGCCCGGCAAGTTCAAGCCCGACCTGCCTCCTCGCTACGACGGCACAACCGATCCCGCAGAGTTCCTCCAGCTCTATGAGCTGGGCATCGAGGTTGTCGGCGGGGATGAAAAGGTCATGGCGAACTGGTTCCCCATGGCGCTCAAGGAAGGAGCTCGAACCTGGCTCCTGAATCTGGCTCCAGGCATGATCTCCTCCTGGGACCAGATGCGCGCCCGCTTCATCGCCAACTTCCAAGGTACTCACGACCGCCCGCCCGCCATGAGCGACATGCGCCGCATCAAGCAACAACCCGGAGAGACCCTGCAAAAGTACATCTAGCGCTTCAACAGCGCGTGCCTCAAGATCCCCAAGGTGTCCGAGGAGGCCATCATCTCCACCTTCTTTGACGGCGTGCGTGACGTCAAGATGAAGGAGGAGCTGGTGATGCATGAAGACCTCTGCACCTCCCTGGAGCTGTTCAACTTGGTGAACAAGTGCGCCAGGGCTGAGGAGGGACGTCTCTCCCTCCTCGAGCTGCCTGCCGCGGACCCGGAAGAGAAGAAGCCCAAAGCCAAGGACGCGAAGCGCAAGGGGGCAGTTGTACTCGCGGCCGAACCAGACACCAAGCGGGGCAAGGATCTGCCCGAACCCTCCAGAGGCAGCCGGTACTGTGTGTACCATGACCTCCACACCCACAACACCAACGAATGGCAAGAGCTCCACGCCATGCGAGAAGGAAGGATCGGCCATCGCCCTGACCGTGCTGACCGGGGCTACGGCTGGGGAGGAGGAAGAAACCCAGGACGTTGGGAAGATCGCGGCCCGCGCCCGGGGTGGCGCGACCAGCCTCGCGAGGACCGCTGGTGGGACCTGCCTCGCGAGGGACACTGGAGGGATCAACCTCTCGAGGATCGCCCTCATGGCAATGCAGGCCTACCTCCGCTGCCGCCTCCACCAAGAAGGAACGAAGACCGCCATCAAGACGAGGGGGTTGGGGGCTTCCAGGAGCCGCGCGCGATCGCCTGCTTCCTGGGCGGAGCTCAAGCCCCAGCCTCCCAACGTATCTTCAAGCAGTTTGCCCGCAAAGTGAATGCAGTTCTCCCCAAGCTCGAAGCAACGCGCCCCCTCAGGTGGTCGGCGTGCCCCATCACGTTCAGCTCGGCAGACCAGCTCAAGTGCACGGCCACTGTAGGAGTCCTCCCGATGCTCTGCTCCCCAGTCATCAGCAATGTGCTGGTCACCAAGACCCTCATCGATGGTGGGGCATGGCTCAACGTCTTGTCCGTGGAAACATTCAACAACCTCCAAGTGCCCTACGACCAGCTTCAGCCAACCAGGCCTTTCTCCGGGATCACCGACGGTTCCACAGTCCCGATCGGGCAGGTCCGCCTCCCTGTCACCTTTGGGGCTCGCAGCAACTACCGCACCGAGCTCATCGACTTCGACGTCGCCCACATCCGCCTGCCGTACAACGCCATCCTCGGGTACCCAGCACTAGCCAAGTTTATGGCCGCGACTCACCACGTCTGCAACGTCCTCAAGATGCCAGGAAGTGGTGGCGTCATCACGGTGCCCTGTGAAGAGAAGGATGCAGTGTGTCCCCTGGAGAGAGCCTATAGGCCGCGTCGCTAGAGGACCCAGATCGCGGAAGCAGGAGGCTTCACGAGACCACCCCCAAGAAGGGGAAGACGTCGTCAGGCTCGGCCCCTCAGGAGGCAGGCCCCTCAGGGCCCGTGTCTGCCCAGGGGGACACTCCTTCAATCGCATAGGAAAGCGTGCCCGGCGCCCTCCTCAGGCAGGGCTCGGGGGCTCTCACCTGGAGGGCCACCGACCTAGCCAGGGTCACGAGGGAGGCACTTGGGCACCATGTGGAGGCGTGCTTCGCAGCACGTTTCCCTCGAGAGGGAGCCAGGCGAGGAAGACCAGACCAGCAAGAGTTCGTTGACGAGGCCATTCAAGAGCTACAGGAGACAAGGATCATGAGAGGTTGCCGCCGCTTGCCAGCCGTGGCCCCACATCCAGGCAAGGATGGCGGGCTGCACGTCTGCGTCGACGTACTAGGGCTCAATCAGATCGCAAGTGGGGCGCTGCGGAGGTCCACCCCACAGCTATGTTCGCATGCCTTACGGGCTGCCGAGCATGGCTAGGGCGTACCAGCGCCTCATGAGGGGCATCATGGAGGCTTAGGTAGACAGGCGTTCCGCGGCCTTGGCAGAGATGGAGGCAGCTCGCGAGGAGTCACCAGCGCCTCGGGAGCCTCCCGAGGCCCCGGGGCCTGGGGGCTCGTGAGGATCGGCTTCTACAGCCCGTCAAGTCTGCTGCACCAACGCCACTACCCCGACGACATCCTCAGGTGACCACTTTCAAGTTCCATTCTCAGCTGGGAGCACCCTCCCAGGGTTGCATCACTCCCAGGCCGCGTGGGTCCGTCCCCGCGACATGTATCTGCATTTACCTTTCCGTCGTTAGTTTGCCTTGTTGGGGGCGCCCCTCGGGCTGCGTCATCCCCAAGCCGTTCGGGCCAGACCCAGCGGCGTGTATCCCCCTAGCGTTTATTTCCAACTATGCATTGCCTATCACGCTTAGCTGCATGGTGCCCGTCCGCGGCATCTTTTCTTCCCATGTTGGTCACTTGCACGTTAAAGGGGGAGTGCCTGAGCATCGTGACTCAGGGCTCTTACTGGCTCTCCAGCACTCACCCTCTGGCCTTGTCCATGGCATCGCGACCTGGCATACCAGCGACGGCTGAGACAAGCTCGAGGGCCGGGACCCGAGGACGTAGAGTACCGGCATCTAACAAAATTTTGCAGGGACACATCTCGAGATACGGCCCAGTGCCGGGCGCAACCCGCCCAGAGGTAGGGCCTCGTGAGTCCCGTGCTAGCTCACGGGTGCCCAGATACACCTCGCCTACTCCAACCAGCAAGCTCTTGAGTGACTAACGATCGACTAACGGCCGCCATGGCAACACCATGTTCTTTCTGTGATGACCCTGTAGGACCCCTGGAGGGAACCACGCAAGCCGAGGCCCTCACGAGGTTTCCTTCGCCCTCGCCCGCGCGAACCGCTTGCACGTTAAAGGGGGGGCGCCTAAGCATTGCGACTCAGGGCTCTTACTGGCTCTCCAGCCCTCACCCTCTGGCCTTGTTCACGGCATCGCGACCTGGCATACCAGCGACGGCTGAGACAAGCTCGAGGGCCGGCACCCGAGGACGTAGAGCAGAAAGGGGAGCAGAGGCGGGGAAGAGGGGGCCTCGCGAGGACCTTGCCGAGCGATTCCGCTCCTGCCTACGCACGGACCCAATGGCACACCTGGAACGGCCCCTGATCCTCAAGATAAGTTACCACCCACGGCACTGGTTGCTGCAACACTACCCCCGCACCTAAAGCAACTCCGTACTAGCGACGTTGCTTCCCTTTCTCACTAAGCGACGGCTGCTTGGGCGCCAAAGGGGACCTCCTGAGCATCGCGACTCAGGGGCTCTTACCGGACCTCGGGTCGCTCACCTCCTGGCCTTGACCACGGCATTGCGACCTGGCATACCAGCGACGGCTGACGCCGCCTTGGGACTGGGACGTGTCGGCGTAGAGCACCAAGCCCTCATGAGGTGCGAAAGGGAAGGCTGAACTATAACGGAGTTGGCAACTCGCACGGATCCACGTCAAAAGGTTATACATATTAACAAACAGGACTACAGACACCTTACAAGCCCCCACGGGGCGCATTCTGATTCCTCGCAGGGAACGAATCCTAAGGGATGCTAACTACATGACCTACTGCGGGAGACGCCATCATCAACAGTAGGCCGTCAGGCACCGGCGCCAACTCCATCCAGATCAGGGTTGGCGACGGCCTGACGCGTCCGCCCTACTCCTGGAGCGGCGACGACTCGGGGGCTCGTAGTTGTCACCGCTCGTCTTCGGAGTCGCGAAGCCTTCGCTGGAATCACTGGACCCTCGGGCGCCTCTGCCCAGGGGGCGGTCGACGGGCCCAGCCCTCACCAGGGCAAGGTCCTGGCCACCTCTCCCACGGCAGCACTCCAGCCGGCGCCCGATCGCATCGAAGACCTTGAAGAACATCACCGTCGCGCCGTCGTACTCCAGGTGGACCGAAGACGCCTCTTTCCCTGCAGACCCGGGCGATCTCCCTCCAGCCGCGGGACATGTAGCCCGCGCCCGGGGTAGCGACAACGACCTCAGCCTCGGTCGCGGGGCGCTCCAGTCGGCGTGCTGCAGCTGGAGCTCCAGGGGTCCTCCTGGAGGAACGATGGAGGCGAAGAAGGGAGGAAGACGGATCCAGGACTGAAGGGGAGTGACGACGTGGAGCACGAACTCACGGGAGGAGCCCTCGGCATGGACTCCAGGAGGAACCACCCACGCATCAACACCTCCGGGGCCCTCAACATGGGCGTACAAGGGCAGCGGGAACCCCGGCGGAGCCCGCTCGCCCCAGGGCCTCGCCGCCGCTGGATGGTCCTCTTCGTCCCAGCTGCAATGGGCGAGTCGCTTCTTCGGCGGGAGAGGTTCTGGCCCATCTCGAGGAGCCTTTCCCTTCTCCACTGCAGAGAACCGGCGAATCGGAGCCATCACACCAAGACGGAGCAAGAACTAAGGCGAAGGAGAGAGCAAGAAGAGATGGACTGGACGGGCACGCGCGGTGCCGTACTTATAGCCGGCGAAGGCCAACCGCCGGTCTCCATGATCACAGGTAATCATAACATGTTCTGCATGCAGGGACTTGTCCGACTCGCACGATCACCAAGGCATCATGGGGAAGCGGAGACGCCACGTCCAATCAACCGCCATGCGGCGTCCAAGGCCGCAGGCTGTTAGGGCCCGTGGCGCTTCGCCCTTGCCCTTTTGCCTCTCGGCACGGCCAAGTCCATGCGCGCCTTGGGCCCGGGGGCTACTGTCGACGTTCTGGGAATGGGGGTCCCCAGACTTGCCTGCCCGCGGCCTGCGGCGTGGCTCAAGTGGGGGCCCAGTGCGGCCCATCTTCATCAACACGAGGCTCAAGACCCTCGCGAGGGACCAAGCCTCGCGAGGTTGTAACGCCCCGAGACCGATGTGCCAGGTGTCGTGCAGTTATTCGATGTTGTTGCGTTGTCATGTGCTTGCGTGTTGCATCATGTCATGTCATCATGTGCATTGCATCATGTCATCATGCCATCATATCATTATTTGTTGCAACTCAACTAAATAATTTGTATGGATCTTCGATCCATTTAAATTGAGGGAAGGATGACTTCTCTTTATAACATATCCTCCCGATATTAGGGAGCTATAATAAATATTCCATTCTTTTGGAATTATCCGGAACACACTTGCAAATCCCCACTCCCTTTCTACTTCAAGTTTGGTCCCCAAACTTTGCCAACATCTCTTTTCCCATTTATCGAGGCTCCTCCTAAATTCTCAACATTTTTGGACTCTTCTAAATCCTAGTCCTTGTGCAAACCTTTTAATTAAATTCAAATGACTTTGAATTTCATTCTTGCAAGCTTGCCCACTTCATTTTTCTCGGAACAAGTGCAATTTTGTGAGTCCGGGAAAATTATCCACGTGTCCAACTCCTTTCCCTAACCCCCTCTTTCTTTTCTTTCTCTTTAATCATTTTCTGCTAAAGAAAATTAGAGAAAGAGGGAAAGAGAGTCCAGCCCAGCTGCAGCCTCAGGCCGGCCGGCCCAAGGTCCATCTCCCCCGCAGACCCACCTAATCCCTAGCCCAGTCCGGCCTCCTGACCTTTTCCCTCTCCCCACCTAAGTGGCCTAAGGCCCAGCCGCCGGCCTCTAAAGCCCATCTGCACCGAAGGCCCATCCGTCCCCTGTCTACTGAACCCTAGCTCGCATCTCCCCTCACTCCCTCGATCCACCCTGCGCGGCCAGGAGAGAAACGCCCACGCAGCCTGATCCCATCTCCCTGCTCGATCCCCTCTCTCCCTTCGCTCTCTCCCTCTCGTCTTCGCCCCGATCCACCCGGGCCCTCTCCCGTCGCCACCCTGCCACGCCTCCCCCTCACCATCTTCGCGTCGCCCAGGCGCCTGAGGAGAGGAGCGCCCGCGCCCTGCCATGGACGCGTCTTCCCTCGTCGCCATGGCCGCGAGCCCGACTCCCTCTACGCCTGCAGCTGCCTTGGGTCCTGGACGAAGCCAGCCGCCCGCTGACCCCCTCTGCTTCCTACGTCTCCCTCCCCTCCGCCCAGGTCCTCGTCCGCTCGGTTCCTACGCCTCCGCCGGCGTGGAGCCGCACCACGACGCCGCCGTCCGCGACCAGTGAGTGCCGCGCCGTCTTCTTCTCCTCCTGCCCGAGTCCAGGCTGCGCCGTGCCTTCTTGCCTCCTCCGGTGACTGTCGTCCAGGACGACCCGCTTCCTCCTATGAGCTCCCGAGGCACCAGCCTCCCATCTGCGAGATCTGGCGATGCCGGCCACCAGGAACCGCTGCTGCTCCCTGCCGCGACCCCTTTGTTGGCCGCCAAGACTGCTAGGCTGCTGCTCTGTGCGAGACCGTCAAGTACCAAGTCAGACCGCGAGCTCCACGGATTTGCCAAGTACCACGACATGAGGACCCTCGAACGCGTCAAGTACCCCTTCGGATGCGCCAAGTTCGTCTACACGAGAACGGCAAGTACCTCAACGCCCGATGCATAGAACGACTACCGTCGCCGATGACTCGAGTACCACTACCGTCGACCCGCGAAGACCTCGTGGACGTCAAGTTTCGTGTCGTTGACCCGGAACCTCTCCGAAAACGTGCATGATTACTTCCGTGGCCGAAGACCCGTGTACAACTACCATCGCCGAAGACGTCGAGGGGACGTCTACCCACATCGTGTATTTGACCAAGTTCGATGACGACGAACTCGGATTCACCAAGTTCCTCTACCGTCGCCCCCGGGAACCTTGGATTCGTCAAGTACCTCTCCGAAAACGAACGTGAACCACTACTTCCCTCGATGTCCGAGAACGCCTACTTCCCCTACACCGCATCGAACTTGGACTGGCCCGTTTGCACGCTTCGAAGGTATAACCCCGAGACGACGTCCGTGAACAAATGCATGTGTGATGTATGAAATGCTCGTGTTTGCTCCGTGTCGGAGTTGTTCAGTGCACGTCGCCCCTCTTTTGCCTTGCCACCATCTTGTGGGAACCCGGTATCCGGGATCACCCCACCTTCTATCGCGTGTCACGCTCCCGTCACTTTTCCTTTTGCGCCGGTATCTCCGCGAGTTACCGGAACCGATATGTTGCCGTGGCATCATTTTCGGATTCGTTGCCGTGACACCCCTTTTCCCTTCCACCATGGTGACAATGCTTCATAATGCTCATGTCAACTCTTAATAAATATTGCATAACTTGTTCATGTCATCCGCATCATGATAACAACAATTAAAATGTTTACAATGATGTTTGATTAAATTTGCCCCTATGCCATGTTAAAAATGCTTAAATTCATATCTAATTAACCGTAACTCCGAATTAAATAAACTTTATATGTAAATGGGGTAGAATTTTGCCTAGTTTAACGTGGTGGCCTCATCTTGCATGTTTAGCAACTCTAAAATTGTGTTTAGGTCAGATCAGGACCAAACCTTAAAATATGCTATGGGGAGTTTCCGGAATTGTTGTTCGTTGCTTCGGGCCTCATTTAACCTTGACTAGATAGGTAGTTTTGCTTTGCTTCACCCTCTTGCCATGTTTAACAACATTTAATATTGTTGGGTACATAAACGAGATCGAACTAAATAATTGACGTGGTGTTCCGTCAATATGCAACTAGTTGCATATTGAGCTCCACTTAATTTGTAGGATTGCTTGTGCTCCTTGCCATGCCATGCCTCTTTTAACCGGACATGCATCATTCTCATTGGTGCATCATGCCATGTTGATGCCGTGGTTGTTTACTATGTTGTGTGCTTCTTTTCCGGTGATTGCTTCCTCGGGTTGGTTCCGGTAACATCGAGTTTGTGAGGATTCGTTCGTCTACGTCCGTTTGTCTTCTTCATGGATTCGTTCTTCTTCCTTGCGGGATTTCAGGCAAGATGATCATACCCTCGAAATCACTACTATCTTTGCTATGCTAGTTTGCTCGCTCTTTTGCTATGCCATTGCTACGATGCCTACCACTTGCTTGTCAGCCTCCCAAATTGCCATGTTCAGCCTCTAACCCACCAATGTCCTAGCAAACCGTTGATTGGATATGTTACCGCTTTGCTCAGCCCCTCTTATAGCGTTGTTAGTTGCAGGTGAAGATTGAAGTTTGTTCCTTGTTGGAACATGGAGATACCGTTCCTTGTTGGGACGTTTATTTACTTGTTGGGATATCACGATATATCTTATTTAATTAATGCATCTATATACTTGGTAAAGGGTGGAAGGCTCGGCCTTATGCCTGGTGTTTTGTTCCACTCTTGCCGCCCTAGTTTCCGTCATATCGGTGTTATGTTCCCGGATTTTGCGTCCCTTACGCGGTTGGGCTATAATGGGAACCCCTTGACAGTTCGCCTTAAGTAAAGCTTCTCCAGCAATGCCCAACATTGGTTTTACCATTTGCCACCTAGCCTTTTCTTTCCCTTGGGTTCTGCAGACTCAAGGGTCATCTTTATTTTACCCCCCCCCCCCCGGGCCAGTGCTCCTCTGAGTGTTGGTCCACCTGTCAGCTGCCGGTGGCCACCAGGGGCAACTCTGGGCTGGCTTGCCCGTACCTAGGACAATCTGAGTGTTCCCTGAGAAAGAGATATGTGCAGCTCCTATCGGGATTTGTCGGCACATTCGGGCGGTGTTGCTGGTTTAGTTTTACCCAGTCGAAATGTCTTGTTGTACTGGGATACCGAGCCTGATCGGAATGTCTCGGGTGGAGGTCTATTCCTTCGTTGACCGTGAGAGCTTGTGATGGGCTAAGTTGGGACACCCCTGCAGGGATTTGAACTTTCGAAAGCCGTGCCCGCGGTTATGGGCAGATGGGAATTTGTTAACGTCCGGTTGTAGAAAACCTAAAGTTGACCTTAATTAAAATGAATCAACAGCGTGTGTAACTGTGATGGTCTCTTTCCGGCGGAGTCCGAGAAGTGAACACGGTTGTTGGAGTTATGCTTGATGTAGGTAGTCCAGGATCACTTCTTGATCATACTTTTATCGACCGTGCTTTGCCTTCTCTTCTCGCTCTCATTTGCGTATGTTAGCCACCATACATGCTAGTCGCTTGCTGCAGCTCCACCTCATACCTTTACCTTACCCATAAGCTTAAATAGTCTTGATCGCGAGGGTGCGAGATTGCTGAGTCCCTGCGGCTCACAGATACTTCCAAAACCAGCTTGCAGGTGCCGATGAGTCCGTGCAGATGACGCAACCCAGCTCAGGAGGAGCTTGATGAAGATCTTGTTCATTTGTGTTGTTTCATTCTAGTTGATCAGTAGTGGAGCCCAGTTGGGGTTGATCGGGGACCTTTGTCGCATTTGGGGTTCTTCTTTTATTTTGGTTCCGTAGTCGGACCATGAGTGCATTTGATTGATGTAATGTTTATTCATGTAATTGTGTGAAGTGGCGATTGTAAGCCAACTATGAATCCTTTTCCTTATTATATTACATGGGTTGTGTGAAGATTACCTCACTTGCGACATATGCCTTCAATGCGATTATGCCTCTAAGTCGTGCCTCGACACGTGGGAGATATAGTCGCATCGAGGGTGTTACAAGTTGGTAATCAGAGCCTTCCCCGACCTTAGGAGACCCCATTGCTTGATCGTTTTTAGCGGCCGAGTTGTGTCTAGAAAAATGTTTTGAGTCCTTAGGAATTATATATCGGAGATTTTAGGAATTCTTTTTACTTCCCAGTCTCCTCATCGCTCTGGTAAGGCATCCTGACGTAGAGTTTTGACTCTTCTCTTCTCAAATTTCACTAAATTTTTTTTTTAGGATCACGCGAGTATCTTAGATTTGTTCCGATGGCTTATGATGAGAATACTGTCTTGGTGCCTCCTGTCAGGGGTTTAGTGGAAGTGTCCCGGGGAGTTGAGCTCTGAGGTGTTGTCATCATAATTCTATCGTTGCAATTCTGGCATACTTGAGATATGTGCGCGACATCGAAAATCTCCTTTATGCAGTTCGTTGGTGAGATAACCTCGACGCCACCCAGTACTGGGGCGGGAGTTTGGGAGTATTGCCATAACTCGTATAACGGATGCTTTTCGAAGGTTGAGATAGATGGTTTCCGAAGGTTTCTTGGTTATGTGTTGAAGGATGGATACAGCTGGATGTAGGATTTGCTAGTTTGGGTGAGATATTATGCTTCCCCTATATCCTCAACACCTGATTGCATAACCGGAAAGTTTCGGGAGTTTCATAGGCGGGAATTCAAGTAGCTCTTAGGATATCTTTTCGACAGATGTATGATATGAAATTGGGGTTCGACGTCTAGTGGTTCGCCTATTCACGGTCGATTTTACAGTGGCCTCGTTGTGTCTTAAAGAGTCCTTGGCTATGCTGACTCGGGGACGCTTCGTATGTCATGTGCACTGCCTTGTACATGATGGTGCTGTACGATCGAGCCCGTGTAGGTCCCACCATGTAAACTTCGGACGAAATCTCTATCATATGCTTGTTCCGGCTTATTCTGCAAGCCAAACCTTTTGTTTTGTTTTGAGTTGTGGTATTCGAGTTGCTTCGAAGTCAAATGTTGATTCCATACCTTCCCCAAATGGTGTTCTCATACTCCGATGTGAATACCAATCTTTCTTGATCATCGAAATTGTTTTGTCAATCCTTTTCACCGGTGTGTTTCTCTTCAAGTGGATCCGACCATTTCAACTTTTACAAGATGAATTATCAGTTCTTCTCTATGGTGTTTGTTTCATCCATCGCCAAGTTGTCTTGTTTTTTCCCACCCTCCCTCCCTTTGTTTTTATTCAAGGAATCTGATGTATTATTCAAGTATCCATCTTATTGATGTGAAGTCTCTCCATTCTTTTCCATCAATATTCTTACCCGGTGTTGCTCATGAAGTTTCTAACGGAGCTTCAAGTTCGTCACTCTTTACTCATTTTCCTTCTCCGGTGGATTCAAGTTAAGCCTTCGGTGTTGATCATATCCTTTTCCTCGTTTCAGAAGCTTTATCATACCGGTGCTCATCATATTCATTCATTTCTCGCTATTCATTAATTCCAGAGTGCTCAAGATATCTCGAAGATTCGTGTATCCACTCTTCTTTCATTCAAGCTATTTCGAGGTTGTTATCTTATTCAAGCCATTTAATTCAACCGGTGCAATCTCCTTTCTCAAGTAATCGTTCTACGGTGTTTCTTTTGAGTGGGCCCTAACCCACAGGTCATCTTCCAGGATCTTACCTGACTCTTCTTATTTTTTCCGGAGCTTTTCAAATTCTTTTCTAAAGTTTGACGTAAGAATGATTTGTCATCAGTCAAATGTCTTTCTCCAAGATCGGTTAAATTCTTTTCATCGTTGGCTCAATCTCTTCGTTTTTGATTCTTCCGGAGTGTCTAAATAAGTCTTGATGCTATTTCTCGTCGTCATTCTCATTTGAAGACCGAAGAAGAGTTTCTCTTTATTCTTGCTACATTCTCTTCAAGATTCATGGTGCTAGCTTGTTGCCATCCTCTCATAATTATTTTCGGTTGTGAGTTATTCTTTTCACCCTTCCGGAGCAATTCGAGAGTATTCTCAGTTTGTTTATCCGGAGCCAATCATCTAAGATTTATTAACTCTAGATTTCAGCTCTCACCCTCCTAATTTTACCGGTGCTTCGTGCAAGCGATCTTTAATCAGTTCGTGATCTCTTCGTTCTCATGGATCCAAAGTCTATCAAGCATCTTCGTTTATTTTCTTAATTCTTCCCGGTGTGTTCTTTATCTTCTCTTTGTTCATGCTTAATTCTTACGGTGGTTTGCTCAAGATTTCTCTTCCTTATCAATTTATTCGTTGTTTCTACCTACCAGTGGTTCGTTGAAGACTTTCTCAAGTTTGCGCTATATCTATCCTAATCCTTGCTACGAGAATAAGTAGTATGCCAATTCCATTGGTTGTCATCAATTTAAATTGGTGAAGGATACGCATAATGTAATTCTTATTCTTGTTTCATCAAGTTTATTCTATTCCTTATTCCGGAGGTGCATCATATCACATTCTTGGTTCGAGACGCTTTATCTTTTCTTTCCCAAGAGTTCCAAGCTTTCACAATTACATCTCCACGGAGGTCCATCTAAATCATTGCAAGGATTCACCTTATGTTCTCAACTTCTCTTTCTTTTGTTCTTTCATTATTACCGGAGTTATTCATGGAGGTTCTACATGTTGGTTCATCAAGGATTTATATTCCTTCTCGAATTGTTCATCGAGATTCTTTTCAGAGGAGCTCATGCATTCTTCATCTTGTAATCGGGAGTGCATTTCTTTCTACCGTATCTTTGGAGGTGGTATTATGTCATTCTTGATAATTTGAGTTCATGTTTCATGATTCACATGTTGTTAAGTATGATGTATTTTAAATCCATCGATCTCTTCATTGGAGTTATCTTGGGTTATATTTCACCTAAAGCCTTCCCTAAGGATTGTTGTTATATGGTGCTTATAAATGACCCAAGTCCTTCTTTTACCCTCCCGGTGAAATAAGTTTCTCGTCTCTTTGTTCTTATCAATCCAATTCTTTTCCCGTGAGTGGCAGGTTTTTCATCTCTTAATTTGAGAGGTATTCCATAAGACCATATCAAGCTTATTATTTTCGTTAGTGGTTTTCCAACAACTCCGTTAGACCCTTGTCCTAAAGATGCCTTTCCAAGCTCTTTTGTGGCAGAAGTTGGCATTTTCTCCTCATTTCTCCTATTTCAGTTATCTATCTTCTATTCTTTGTTCCGGAGGCATGGTGAAGTTGCTCTCCTCAACCCATCTTCTTGTTTATCAGGATCGTGTTCTTGTCGTGCCTATCCTTTTAATTGGAGTGTTGTGTCCTCTTTTCAAGTATCCTCTCATCTTGTCTTGTTCAATTCCTTCCATTTGCAGACAGAGTGATGTCCAAATTATATCACTCTTATTCCTTCCCTATCTTGCTTAACCGGAATATTGTGCCCATTTGTTCAAGTTCTTTTCGCCTTATCAAGTCTTGCATCCCGTTCTCAACCGGAGTGTTGTGTTTTCATTTGAGCTCTCTCATCTTATCAAATTTTGACTCCATTCTCAACCGGAGTGCGGTCTGAGATCTTTCTTACCCCTTGTTCCGTTCATTCAATAGTTCCGGTGGCAGTGTGTTGTGATTTCATCAAGTATCTTCTCATCTTATCAAGACCTTTTTCAATTCCTTTTCTTTTCAACCGGAGTGCTGCCCGAATTTTGGTCTGCCTTGATCCCCTTCCTTAACCGGAGTGCTTTCTATATATATCTTCCCTTCAACCTCAGGGTTTCGCAATGTTCCTTGTCCCTCCTTTCTAACGGAGTGTTTTCAACTTTGTTCATCTTCGTTGTATTCTTTCTTCCAATTTGTTCAACCTCTCAAGGTTCGTGGTTCCACTCGTTTGCCAAAGAGGCAATTTGTTTTACCTCCTCTCCTTCTCTTCCGTTTTCCCTCCGGTGCCATTCTAGATCTCGGGACGAGATCCTCTCGTAGTGGTGGAGTGTTGTAACGCCCCGAGACCGATGTGCCAGGTGTCGTGCGGTTATTCGATGTTGTTGCATTGTCATGTGCTTGCGTGTTGCATCATGTCACATCATCATGTGCATTGCATCATGTCATCATGCCATCATATCATTATTTGTTGCAACTCAACTAAATAATTCATATGGATCTTCGATCCATTTAAATCGAGGGAAGGATGACTTCTCTTTATAACATATCCTCCCGATATTAGGGAGCTATAATAAATATTCCATTCTTTTGGAATTATCCGGAACACACTTGCAAATCCCCACTCCCTTTCTACTTCAAGTTTGGTCCCCAAACTTTGCCAACATCTCTTTTCCCATTTATCGAGGCTCCTCCTAAATTCTCAACATTTTTGGACTCTTCTAAATCCTAGTCCTTGTGCAAACCTTTTAATTAAATTCAAATGACTTTGAATTTAATTCTTGCAAGCTTGCCCACTTCATTTTTCTCGGAACAAGTGCAATTTTGTGAGTCCGGGAAAATTATCCGCGTGTCCAACTCCTTTCCCTAACCCCCTCTTTCTTTTCTTTCTCTTTAATCATTTTCTGCTAAAGAAAATTAGAGAAAGAGGGAAAGAGAGTCCAGCCCAGCTGCAGCCTCAGGCCGGCCGGCCCAAGGTCCATCTCGCCCGCAGACCCACCTAATCCCTGGCCCAGTCCGGCCTCCTGACCTTTTCCCTCTCCCCACCTAAGTGGCCTAAGGCCCAGCCGCCGGCCTCTAAAGCCCATCGGCACCGAAGGCCCATCCGTCCCCTGTCTACCGAACCCTAGCTCGCATCTCCCCTCACTCCCTCGATCCACCCTGCGCCGCCAGGAGAGAAACGCCCACGCAGCCCGATCCCATCTCCCTGCTCGATCCCCTCTCTCCCTTCGCTCTCTCCCTCTCGTCTTCGCCCCGATCCGCCCGGGCCCTCTCCCGTCGCCACCCTGCCGCGCCTCCCCCTCACCATCTTCGCGTCGCCCAGGCGCCTGAGGAGAGGAGCGCCCGCGCCCTGCCATGGACGCGTCTTCCCTCGTCGCCATGGCCGCGAGCCCGACTCCCTCTACGCCTGCAGCTGCCTTGGGTCCTGGACGAAGCCAGCCGCCCGCTGACCCCCTCTGCTTCCTACGTCTCCCTCCCCTCCGCCCAGGTCCTCGTCCGCTCGGTTCCTGCGCCTCCGCCGGCGTGGAGCCGCACCACGACGCCGCCGTCCGCGACCAGTGAGCGCCGCGCCGTCTTCTTCTCCTCCTGCCCGAGTCCAGGCTGCGCCGTGCTTTCTTGCCTCCTCCGGTGACTGTCGTCCAGGACGACCCGCTTCCTCCTATGAGCTCCCGAGGCACCAGCCTCCCATCTGCGAGATCCGACGATGCCGGCCACCAGGAACCGCTGCTGCTCCCTGCCACGACCCCTTTGTTGGCCGCCAAGACTGCTAGGCTGCTGCTCCGTGCGAGACCATCAAGTACCAAGTTAGACCGCGAGCTCCACGGATTTGCCAAGTACCACGACATGAGGACCCTCGAACGCGTCAAGTACCCCTTCGGATGCGCCAAGTTCGTCTACACGAGAACGGCAAGTACCTCGACGCCCGATGCATAGAACGACTACCGTCGCCGATGACTCGAGTACCACTACCGTCGACCCTCGAAGACCTCGTGGACGTCAAGTTTCGTGTCGTTGACCCCGAACCTCTCCGAAAACGTGCACGATTACTTCCGTGGCCGAAGACCCGTGTACAACTACCATTGCCGAAGACGTCAAGGGGACGTCTACCCACATCGTGTATTTGACCAAGTTCGATGACGACGAACTCGGATTCACCAAGTTCCTCTACCGTCGCCCCCGGGAACCTTGGATTCGTCAAGTACCTCTCCGAAAACGAACGTGAACCACTACTTCCCTCGATGTCCGAGAACGCCTACTTCCCCTACACTGCATCGAACTTGGACCGGCCCGTTTGCACGCTTCGAAGGTATAACCCCGAGACGACGTCCGTGAACAAATGCATGTGTGATGTATGAAATGCTCGTGTTTGCTCCGTGTCGGAGTTGTTCGGTGCACGTCGCCCCTCTTTTGCCTTGCCACCATCTTGTGGGAACCCGGTATCCGGGATCACCCCACCTTCTATCGCGTGTCACGCTCCCGTCACTTTTCCTTTTGCGCCGGTATCTCCGCGAGTTACCGGAACCGATATGTTGCTGTGGCATCATTTTCGGATTCGTTGCCGTGACACCCCTTTTCCATTCCACCACGGTGACAATGCTTCATAATGCTCATGTCAACTCTTAATAAATATTGCATAACTTGTTCATGTCATCCGCATCATGATAACAACAATTAAAATGTTTACAATGATGTTTGATTAAATTTGCCCCTATGCCATGTTAAAAATGCTTAAATTCATATCTAATTAACCGTAACTCCGAATTAAATAAACTTTATATGTAAATGGGGTAGAATTTTGCCTAGTTTAACGTGGTGGCCTCATCTTGCATGTTTAACAACTCTAAAATTGTGTTTAGGACAGATCAGGACCAAACCTTAAAATATGCTATGGGGAGTTTCCGGAATTGTTGTTCGTTGCTTCGGGCCTCATTTAACCTTGACTAGATAGGTAGTTTTGCTTTGCTTCACCCTCTTGCCATGTTTAACAACATTTAATATTGTTGGGTACATAAACGAGATCGAACTAAATAATTGACGTGGTGTTCCGTCAATATGCAACTCGTTGCATATTGAGCTCCACTTAATTTGTAGGATTGCTTGTGCTCCTTGCCATGCCATGCCTCTTTTAACCGGACATGCATCATTCTCGTTGGTGCATCATGCCATGTTGATGCCGTGGTTGTTTACTATGTTGTGTGCTTCTTTTCCGGTGATTGCTTCCTCGGGTTGGTTCCGGTAACGTCGAGTTTGTGAGGATTCATTCGTCTACGTCCGTTTGTCTTCTTCATGGATTCGTTCTTCTTCCTTGCGGGATTTCAGGCAAGATGATCATACCCTCGAAATCACTACTATCTTTGCTATGCTAGTTTGCTCGCTCTTTTGCTATGCCATTGCTACGATGCCTACCACTTGCTTGTCAGCCTCCCAAATTGCCATGTTTAGCCTCTAACCCACCAATGTCCTAGCAAACCGTTGATTGGCTATGTTACCGCTTTGCTCAGCCCCTCTTATAGCGTTGTTAGTTGCAGGTGAAGATTGAAGTTTGTTCCTTGTTGGAACATGGAGATACCGTTCCTTGTTGGGACGTTTATTTACTTGTTGGGATATCACGATATATCTTATTTAATTAATGCATCTATATACTTGGTAAAGGGTGGAAGGCTCGGCCTTATGCCTGGTGTTTTGTTCCACTCTTGCCGCCCTAGTTTCTGTCATATCGGTGTTATGTTCCCGGATTTTGCGTCCCTTACGCGGTTGGGCTATAATGGGAACCCCTTGACAGTTCGCCTTAAGTAAAGCTTCTCCAGCAATGCCCAACATTGGTTTTACCATTTGCCACCTAGCCTTTTCTTTCCCTTGGGTTCTGCAGACTCAAGGGTCATCTTTATTTTACCCCCCCCCCCGGGGCCAGTGCTCCTCTGAGTGTTGGTCCACCTGTCAGCTGCCGGTGGCCACCAGGGGCAACTCTGGGCTGGCTTGCCCGTACCTAGGACAATCTGAGTGTGCCCTGAGAAAGAGATATGTGCAGCTCCTATCGGGATTTGTCGGCACATTCGGGCGGTGTTGCTGCTTTAGTTTTACCCTGTCGAAATGTCTTGTTGTACTGGGATACCGAGCCTGATCGGAATGTCTCGGGTGGAGGTCTATTCCTTCGTTGACCGTGAGAGCTTGTGATGGGCTAAGTTGGGACACCCCTGCAGGGATTTGAGCTTTCGAAAGCCGTGCCCGCGGTTATGGGCAGATGGGAATTTGTTAACGTCCGGTTGTAGAAAACCTAAAGTTGACCTTAATTAAAATGAATCAACAGCGTGTGTAACCGTGATGGTCTCTTTCCGGCGGAGTCCGGGAAGTGAACACGGTTGTTGGAGTTATGCTTGACGTAGGTAGTCCAGGATCACTTCTTGATCATACTTTTATCGACCGTGCTTTGCCTTCTCTTCTCGCTCTCATTTGCGTATGTTAGCCACCATACATGCTAGTCGCTTGCTGCAGCTCCACCTCATACCTTTACCTTACCCATAAGCTTAAATAGTCTTGATCGCGAGGGTGCGAGATTGCTGAGTCCCTGTGGCTCATAGATACTTCCAAAACCAGCTTGCAGGTGCCGATGAGTCCGTGCAGATGACGCAACCCAGCTCAGGAGGAGCTTGATGAAGATCTTGTTCATTTGTGTTGTTTCATTCTAGTTGATCAGTAGTGGAGCCCAGTTGGGGTCGATCGGGGACCTTTGTCGCATTTGGGGTTCTTCTTTTATTTTGGTTCCGTAGTCGGACCATGAGTGCATTTGATTGATGTAATGTTTATTCATATAATTGTGTGAAGTGGCGATTTTAAGCCAACTATGAATCCTTTTCCTTATTATATTACATGGGTTGTGTGAAGATTACCTCACTTGCGACATATGCCTTCAATGCGATTATGCCTCTAAGTCGTGCCTCGACACGTGGGAGATATAGTCGCATCGAGGGTGTTACAGAGGTGGACGACACGGCGCATCCTCAGGCACAGCCTCCTCAGGCTGGCTCGCGAGGAGGCAGAGAGTTCAAGGCGGGGTACCTCGTGGGGTGCCCATGATGCAAGCCATGATGACTCGAGGCACCAGGCGGGTGCTAGCGCGCGCAGCGTCCTTCTTTCCTCTTTGGTGCAAAGGGGACAAGCATATCCGCGGAGTACTGAGGCATCAGGCAAAGGTTGCCACTTCGGTGCAACGAGACCAAGACCAGGAGGACTACGAGACGGAGGTCACCATGGAGCCCAGCCCGGCGTCACCACCAGAGCCTTTGGCAGGCGAAGACTCCTTTTATCAGGATAGATGTATTCGCTGTCCCCCTTCAAATTAGCCCGCCATTGTTGGCTCCCTTCCCGCTCAATATTTGGGAAGAGGACCAGGGCCTCTATAAATAGGACTAGCCACCCACATAGCAAGGGGTTCAGTCTGTTCGGTTCAGTCGGTTCGGTTCGGTTCGGTTCGGTTGGTCAGTTGGGATCTGGAAGAGAGGAAGAGAGAAAGAGAGAGATAGAGAGAGGTGGCTGAACTCCCATAGCAGTTCATCACCCCAGCCAAGAACAGACCCTCGCGAGGCTATTCTTCCTTGTATTGTTCATCGTCACCAGCCCCCAAGAGGCAATCCATCCACCACACACTGGAGTAGGGTATTACACCACAATGGTGGCCCGAACCAGTATAAACCTTGTGTCTCTTGTGTGATTCCCTTAGTAGTCTAGATCCTAGTGAGACGGAGAAGTTGAAGGTGAGATCTCCGCGCGCACCCCAGTGTTCGAACCTTAAGGGTCCGCCGAAACCCGAAATCCGACAATCAAGTTATGCCCATCTCAACGCTGAAGAACTTCACTCCGGTTTCTTAAACCGTCTGCACTCAAACCGTGACTATGAAGCCGGTTTGGTGAATTTGATGAAGGAACGCTATGATGTATTTTCATCTCCCTTTACTTCTTGATTCCAAAGTTGAAATGCCAGCCCAAGTAGCCCCCAAGGGCCGTTTTATGATGTTAAACGTGAACTGGGTTTTTGTAATACTTTAAGTCTCTCCCACTGAACCTCAAAATGTTAGGTCTTTAGTGAAAATCAAGGCCGATACTTTACCAATGTAATGATATAGCTTTCCTCAGTGTAGCCCCCAAAGGCCGGTTTAGCTTTACAAGGTAATCCGGGTTTTAATCCATGCGTCCGTTTTGAACAGATGTACATTAGCCCCCAAATGTCAAGGATAATGCTTGCATAATTCTGGAGACTTTATAAAAGATGTAGTGAATCAGCGCAAATAGTCATTAGCCCCCAAGTACGAAGTGCATAACCTATTATACGCTTTGTACTTTAGAAAATATATATCCTGTTATTTGACATTTCTTCATTGTTGTAGGCCGAACTAAGCAATAGAGATGCCCGGACTGCTGATTTGCAAGAGAATGTGAAGTCCCAACAAGCAAATGTGGCCCTAAAACCAGTTGTGGATGAACTAACTGGGTTGAAACAGCAAATAAATGCCATGACTTCCGCTATCTTTGGTAACCATCTCTTTATGCAGTTTGTCCAATTCATGAAACCTTATCATTGACCAGAACGCTGATTTTAAACCATAACAGGCACTCGTATTGCTCATCTGGGCACAGATATGCAGATGAAGCTTAAAGCGGCTTATACCCTTATTGAACAACTGTACTCTGGGTCCCGGCGTGCGATTTGTACTGCGGCTTACAATAAACCGGTGCCATCACTAATAAAGGAAACTCTTGAGAAGCTGGCCATGTTACCAGCCCGGATTACCGAACTGAAGAAGGCAGCTGCAAGAGCAGGAGCATTAATTGCACTAATCCGAGCCAAGGCATGGATTCTAGATCTTGAGGCGGAGGACATCATCAAAGGATATCCAGGTGTGAAAGAGGACGGTTCAAACTTCGACAATGATGACCTCCGAAGGCTGACCAAAGAAATGTGGCCAATAGCTAGCAAGCTGGCAGAGGACACAGACTTGTCTCATTTCCAACCGGCTTATGACACTAAAGGGAAGAGACAGCCTGCCGAAATCCATGAAGTCGAAGAACTCGTACCTCCAATTCGTAAGCATACCTACGCTCCTGATATTAACCCTTCCAGCCTTGTCCATGAAGAGGCTGTGTTTCAAGCATTAACTGGAATCGATTGGTCGACGGTTGATTTCCAGCGTCTGGGGAGGGATGAAGAAGAAGTGATCGCACCAACTGGCCCTCAACCATCAAACCGTCTAGATGAAGCATCTTAAACCGGCTGCCGGTTTACCAGCTATTGTGTGCCAATGCTTAAAAACAACTATTCTATTGGAGCCATTTGAAAGCTTCATGTAATAGGATAGCAAAAACTCCTTTATCTGTCATGCCATCGAGCATGTTTTTGTGACGCTTTGATAATCTGAAAACTTGCACCACGTTTTGGGATCTATTTATGCTTAACCCATATGAATTGTGTTCCTGGATACAAGAATGTGAAATGTGCCCTAGTGGTTTACCACTGGACGAGTCATGATGCCCAAGAATAGACAATACTTGGATGGACAATCAAATTTTGTATATAAAAATAACATGTGTAACATACCTCGTTGGCTGACCAACTGCTTGTATGGTAAAGGTGTAAACACCAATCCAGAGCAGTGATAACTCTGTCCCTAATTTGCTAGATTATGATAATAAATCGTACCGGTATATAATAAACACCGGGTTTTCCTTATAACACTGGCGACTTGTTAGTCAAAACCAGACCGGGGTAACGAACACCGGTTTATAACTAATCATGTACTGACAACTTGTAGTGGAGATCCAAGCCAGGTCAAGGACACTGGTTTATTAGAAGACATTATGAACCTCTATAAAGTCAAAAAACTTAACAAATAAGAGTCAAAAAAGAAATATGCAAGGCTTTTTACGAGCTGCCAGGCTCCGAATCGAGGCTTTTCATGGGCTGCCAGGCCTCTGAGTTAAACCATTTGACAAAGCCTTTTAAGATGGGCCTCCAATTAACCAATCGTCGTTTTAACTTTGACAAGTTCAAGGTCTATATAAGATTGACTTGTCAAACGTTCGGCGGGTTATACCAGGATTACCTGGACAGGAGTGGCTTACTTGATGAAGGCAGGTTAACCCGGGGATTTAGGTGAATACACCAGGCTTCCAAGACGTGGCTTGATAGCCAATTACAAGGGTCCTTTCAAACTCTTTGTTGCTTTGCACAAAGAGCCCCCAAGTAACTTTGTGAGCTATGCTCAGTGGGTGCCCATGTTTGAGTTTGTGCTTTGTGCAATACTCTCTTTGGCCCCACATAATTTCCTTTGTGGCTAAACGCCTATCAAGAGGTGTAGCTATGGTGTGATAACAACCAAGCCCCCTAGTGATATCCCTTTGTGGTTTCAAACCGATCAAGAGGTGTAGCTATGGTTCAGATATGACCAAGCCCCCTAGTGATTTTCTTTATATCCGTGCGGCTGTAGAGACCGGTTTAACAAAAAAACTCTGCTTTGTCAGTAGAAACTCTTGTAAGCACACACATGATGTAAAAAGAACAGAGACCCCACTTTAATGGAGGATCCAGTTTATTATATAATATATACATTGTCATAAATATGTACATATGAAGAGCCTATGGCTCAAGTATAGCAAGGCTGAAGAAGAGCTATGTTCCACGGCCGCTTGGTCTCCTCCTCCGATTTACGTGAGTCTTTGTGCTCTTGAACATCAATGAGGTAGTATGACCCGTTGTGCAGATTCTTGCTGACCACAAAAGGTCCTTCCCAAGGTGGGGATAATTTGTGCATATCAGTTTGATCCTGGATGAGCCGGAGCACCAAATCGCCCTCTTGAAAGGTTCTAGTCTTAACCCGGCGGCTGTGATAACATCGGAGATCCTGTTGATAAATCGCCGAACGTGCTGCTGCAAGATCATGCTCCTCATCTAACAGGTCCAGAGAATCCTGACGTGCTGTCTCATTGTCCGCTTCAACATAAGCTGCCACCTGGGGCGAGTCATGACGGATGTCACTAGGGAGAACCACCTCCGCTCCATAAACCATGAAGAAAGGTGTGTAACCCATCGATCTGTTAGGTGTGGTGTTGATGCTCTATAACACAGAAGGTAAGTCCTCCACCCAACAACCCGGTGTCCACTTCAAAGGAACCATAAGCTGGGGTTTAATACCTCTCAAAATTTCTTGATTTGCCCTCTCCGCTTGACCATTAGATTGGGGGTAAGCCACCAATGCTATATCAAGCCGGATGTGCTCATGTTGGCAAAATTCCTCCATCTCTCCCTTTGACAGATTAGTACCATTATCAGTTATAATACTGTGTGGAAAGCCAAACCGGAATATCACCTTTTTGATGAATTGAACCGCCGTGGCTGCATCACACTTACTGACTGGCTCTGCTTCCACCCATTTGGTGAATTTGTCAACTGCCACTAATAAGTGGGTCTTTTTGTCCTTGGAGCGCTTAAAGGGCCCAACCATATCAAGCCCCCAACTCGCAAACGGCCATGTTATTGGAATCATCCTCAGCTCCTGAGCCGGAATATGAGCACGGCATGCAAATTTTTGACAACCGTCACATCGTTTGACTAAATCCTCAGCATCAGCATGAGCTGTTAACCAATAGAAACCATGGCGAAAAGCATTAGCCACCAAAGACTTTGAACCAGCGTGGTGACTGCAATCCCCTTCATGGAGAAACACAACGCTGAATCGCCCCTGATACGCTGTAACAATGTAACTCTCCGTTGAGTATCGTCATTGATTTGGAACGCCGAATTATCTGCCAGGCCGAAGTGTCATCCTCTAGTAACTCGCCCCAGTTCATGTAAGCTAGGTACGGGATTGTCCAATCCGGTATGACATGCAAAGCTGCCACCAACTGAGCCTCCGGGTCAAGAATAGCCAACTCCTCCTCTGTTGGTACTTTGACCGACGGATTATGCAGCACATCAAGAAAGATATTTGGTGGGACCGGTTTATGCTGAGAACCAAGGCGGCTTAAAGCGTCCGCCGCTTCATTCTTTCGCTGGTTTATATGGTCCACCTGATAACCCTTGAAGTGACCAGCCACTGTGTCCACCTCTCGTCGATATGCAGCCATGAGTGGGTCTTTAGAATCCCAAGTGCCAGACACCTGTTGGGCTACCAAATCTGAATCCCCAAAGGACTTAACTTGGTTTAAGTTCATCTCTTTAGCCATCCGAAGACCGTGGAGTAAGGCCTCATATTTAGCTGCATTGTTAGTACAAGGGAACATTAAACGGAGAACATAACAAAACTTGTGACCTCATGGGGAAGTTAATATGACTCTAGCCCCCGAGCCCTCCAACTGTCTAGATCCATCAAAGTGAATAGTCCAGTATGTGTTATCTGGTTTTTCCTCTGGTGCCTGCAATTCCGTCCAATCATTGATGAAGTCCACGAGTGCTTGGGATTTGATCGCTGTGCGAGGTATGTATTTGAGCCCGTGAGGTCCAAGCTCAATAGCCCATTTGGCAATCCGGCCCGTTGCTTCTCTATTTTGAATGATATCTTCCAGAGGGGCTGAACTGACCACTATGCTAGGATGACCCTGAAAATAGTGTTTAAGCTTCCGTCTTGCCATAAACACTCCATACACCAGCTTCTGCCAATGTGGATACCTCTGCTTTGACTCAATAAGCACCTCACTAATATAATAAACCGGCCGTTGAACTGGATATTGCTTGCCAGCTTCCTTGCGCTCCACCACAATAGCCACGCCAAAAGCTCGGGCAATAGCAGCCACGTATAGCAATAACGGCTCTTTATCGATTGGTGCTGCAAGCACAGGTGGTTCAGCTAACTGCCTCTTCAGATCCTCAAATGCTTTATCAGCTGCCTCACTCCAGACGAAATTATCTATTTTCTTGAGCATCTGATATAAAGGGATAGCCTTCTCCCCAAGACGACTGATAAACGGGCTCAAAGCCGTAATCCGGCCGGCCAAACATTGAACGTCGTTGATACACGCCGGTTTAGCCAAAGATGTAATTGCTGATTTTTTTCCGGATTGGCCTCAATGCCTCTGTTTGACACCAGAAAACCCAAGAGCTTGCCTGCCGGGACACCAAAGACACACTTTTCCGGATTGAGCATCATCTTGTAAACCCGGAGTTTGTCAAAAGTTTCTCACAAATCATCTATCATTGTTTCCTTCTTCCTGGACTTTATCACAATATCATCCACATATGCATGAACATTGTGCCAAATCTGCTTATGAAGGCAATTCTGAACACAGTGCTGATAAGTCGCCTGGGCACTCTTGATTCCAAAGGGCATGGAGACATAGCAGAAGGCTCCAAAGGGAGTTATGGAAGGTGTCTTCTCATGGTCCTTAACTGCCATTTTGATCTGATCATAACCAGAATAAGCATCCAGAAAACACAAACGGTCACAACCTGCCATAGCATCAATGATCTAATCGATACGAGGGAGGGCAAATGGGTCTGCAGGGTAAGCCTTGTTCAAATTTGTGTAATCCACACACATACGCCAAGTGCCGTTTTTCTTAAGAACTAGCACCGGATTAGCCAACCACTCTGGGTGAAAGACTTCCACGATAAACCCTGCGGCCAACAACCGAGCTACCTCCTCACCAATAGCCTTGCGCCTTTCTTCATTGAAGCAGGGAAGAAACTGCCAAACCGGTTTAAACTTAGGATCAATGTTAAGTGTATGCTCAGTGAGTTCCCTCGGTACACCTGGCATGTCAGAAGGTTTCCATGCAAAGATGTCCCGGTTCTCACGGACGAACTCGATGAGCGTGCTTTCCTATTTGGGATCTAGGTTAGTGCTGATGCTGTCGGCGTTCTAGGAACGGGGGTCCCCAGACTTGCCTGCCTGCGGCCTGCGGCGTGGCTCAAAGGAGGCCCAGCATGGCCCATCTTCATCAACACAAGACTCAAGACCCTCGCGAGGGGCCAAGCCTCACGGGGCGGACGACACGACGCATCCTTAGGTGCAGCCTCCATAGGCTGGCTCGCAAGGAGGCGGAGAGATCAAGGCAGGGTACCTCGTGAGGTGCCCATGACGCAAGCCATGACGACTCAGGGCACCAGGCGGGCGCCAGCGCGCGCAACGTCCTTCTTTCCTCTTTGGTGCAAAGGGGGCAAGCGTAGCCGCGGAGTACCGAGGCATCAGGCAAAGGTTGCCATTTCGGTGCGACGAGACCAAGACCAAGCGGACTACGAGACGGAGGTCACCATGGAGCCCAGCACGGCGTCACCGCAGAGCCTTTCGTAGGCGAAGACCAACTTTAGTCAGGATAAGTGCACTTGCTGTTCCCCTTCAAATTAGCCCGCCATTGTTGGCGCCCTTCCCGCTCAATATTTGGGAAGAGGACCGGGGCCTCTATAAATAGGACCAGCCACTCGCATAGCAAGGGGGTTGGGGGGTTGGTTCGCTCAGTTTGCAAGCAGAGAGAGTGAGTGAGAGAGAGAGAGAAGGGTGACTGAACTCCTCCTAGCGGTTCATCGCCCCAGCCAAGAACAGACCCTCGCGACGATGTTCTTCCTTGTATTGTTCATCATCATCAGCCCCAAGAGGCAATCCACCCACCACACACTGGAGTAGGGTATTACACCACAACGGTGGCCCAAACCAGTATAAACCTTGTGTCTCTCGTGCAGTTCTTTTAGTAGTTTAGATCTTTATGAGACGGGGTGGTAGAAGGCGTGATCTCCGCGCGCACCCTAGTGTTCGAACCTTAAGGGTCTGCCCGAACCCGTGATCCGACATTTGGCGCGCCAGGTAGGGGTGCGCTGGAATCTGTCTTCCACCACTCCGCTCCCCTCCGACCGTCGCATCCATGTCTGATGCTCGTCGGGCCCGCGCCGAGCGCCGGGCCGCCATCGCTTCTCGCGTCGCCCAGACAGCCCACGTTGGTGGGCGCCCTCGTCGTTCCCCATCACCCACCATCAACGCCGCCACTGGCCCAGCGGGGGGCAAGTAGCAAGCATCGTCTCAGCATCCATCCGTGCGCCAAGACGGCCGCACCGCTACTCCATCGCTCGCACCAGCTGGCTCTTCGTCCCGCGCGCTCCGCGCACCCTTGGAGGCTCGAGCTGCGCTCCTCGCGGCAAACGAGCTCCTGCGCTACCGCCCAGTCGACAACGTCTACGAAGAGTGGCTCGACCGCGTCGCCGAGCTTGTCCGCGCCGCAGGGGGCTCTTCCTCACCGTCTGTTCCTCTGCGCCACACCCCGCCCCGCGCGGGCAACGAACCTCCAGAGGCACACCAGCCGCCTCCTCTCCAAGAAGATGCCATGGCTCCAAGGCGCGTGGCCCCTGGGCAGAACCCGCTCCGTCAGGTGCCAGCGCAACAAGAACGGAGCTGCCAAGAAGTCCCTCGGCCGCAAGGAGCTGCCCGGGCGCTCCCTGCTCCGGCACGCCGCGACCCTGCTCCAGCTCAGGCACGCCAAGACCCCGCTCTGCTCCTAGCTGCAGC